>JAHFWJ010000663.1:1357210-2714420 GCA_028555115.1 Himalopsyche japonica
AGTACTTAAAATATGTTTTTCTAATACTCCTTTTTATCGTTTTAAACAGGTTTAACCGATAAACAAAAAGTAGTCAGATGAAGCAGGGATGTAAACTCAAAAAGGTTCGCCTTATTTTGCACGGCGAAAATGCTTGCGAGACCTGAACATATTATTGCTTCTAGAATAATTCTTCAATACTCGCATTTGCTTTTGTTTCACCATTTAGGGGTGCTACATCTTCTTGGATGTGATGCCAAGTTATAGAAGCATTTTCAAATCAGACATAAACTTTTCAGTATGTCGCCATAAATATCACAAATATTTTCGTAGCCTCGTCCGTGGGGGTTCTATTCCCATAAAGCATCAGCATACAGTTGCGCAAATGATGTTCTAAAGTAAAGTCTCCCATTATCGCCAGACGAGAGAAACGGAGATTTTATGTCGCAAAGCGAGAATAAATTATTTTTTCAACAAATATTTAAAACAACGTCACTAGTTAAAATTTTTAAAAAATATATTAGAAATGAATACAATATGTACAGTAAAGGTATAATAAAGGTAAAGTATGCTGCAGCATAATATAGTGATATTGATGATTGTGGTATGTTAAATTTATTATACAGACTATACGAAAAGTGAATTGAACAATCATTTTTTTTTTGGGCATCATATACAATACGGTTCTGTGATATATTATATATGTAAGAATAGTTATCGTATATGGTGTAAAGAAAAATGAGGGAACCCTTCTAGCTACTTATGTGACGATATAAGTACTTTGATTCAAGGCTTTTTCAACCGAAAAGTAAGCGAAGCATATGTTAGCACAGTTAAACTGCTACTTGCTTCACAAGAACTAAAACAAACAGAAGTTTGCTAAATATGTGTGGATTCAGCGTGTTCTGAGATTTCGCCTCAACTAGTGTTCCAAAGTGGATGAAACTTATTACTAAGACCATTTACCTTGAATTCAAATAAAATAAAACAATACTATAACTAATTGTGTGTCAGTGTGGGAAAACTATGTAACTATATATAAATATATATGTATACTATATGTAAATAAATTTGAATGAAATTGAAGACTCACTGTCAAGATATTCCCACATCATAATATTAATTAGGATATATATATATATATCTTTATAAGTAGAATAATCACAGGATAAGAATCAATTTAACTTTATAATAAATTATAGCTGAATATTTTAAATAATAAAAACACATTTTTGGTAATATAATATATTTTACGATCAGGACCGGTTTCGCTCATCGCGAGTATTATCAACGATAGAATAAAATTTTCAAACAAGTCTGTTTATACGAAATTTTTAATAAACATGGCAACAAAAAATGAAAATTTACTTCAATTTTAGTAATATTTCTACAATACATTTTATGATCAGGACCGGTTTCGTTCATGAGTATATCGTGGAAATAGTACTAAAAGTGTGTTTTTACTATCTATGTTTTGTCTAATTTCGACTTCAAGGTACGCAGAATTTATGAAACAAAACAAAAATATAGTGAAAATAAAGTATCGGAAAACTATGTATCCGTAATGTTTTCTGAAGCGTCATTGCTTGAAGACCATCATTTTCCTTTTGTACACGCCATTGAAAATAAATCATAGTAGATAATTGAATTACTGTTTGATCACCAGGCGACAAGCTAAAATATAATTGCATGTAAAATTTGGGGATCGGGTACTTTTCTGTGCAACTAAAAACACGGTAAATAATAACGAATATAAAATTTAGATATAGCACAAATTGGTAGTTGCATAGTCTTGGATATAGTTTAAATATCATAGGCGTTTGTCAAGTTGGCTAAGGCTACAAAGAATCAGTTTCAATTTAAGAAAATTGGCTTCTCCATTGCGAATTGCGTCGTGTTCAATTTGCTATATTCAAGAATATCTTCCGTAGGGACACATACAGTCAACAAGTTGTACACTATTTTCAATTGGAACTGTCCCTTCCCGTTCCTTATGCCTTATTCAAATGCGCGTGTAGCTTTCATCCCAAAGCGTGCGTCGGTAACATCCAAAAATATAATACACGTGTCTCTATGATACTCCGGTCATGTAATCCCATTTGCAACCTTAGGGTAGCTTTAAGGAGTCACAAAAAAAGGACAACTGTCAAAAATGATGCGAACGAATTGAAGCTTTTTTTACATATTTTTACTTCCAAACCGATTTTACAATGGACGATTGTCTGTTACTCACGATTGGTAACAGAAATTAACAATTTGGGGAGAAAGCTGCGAAAACCCCTTTTAAAAAAAAAAATTGTTTAATGATCAGTAAGTTCAATTATCTCAACGTGACTCACAAGCAATTTTAATTGAATACTTTGGCAAAAATCATTTTATAAGAACTGGCTCTGAGAGAAGATTGAGTGAAGAATTGGTTGAAAAAAAAACTCGCTAATCGCAATCTTCACGCCTGCTTTTAATAATTTGTTAAAGGTGCGAAAATACAAAATATCACATTAATCCACGACTATTGGTGATACAAGGTGCTCCACTCCATTTTGAAATTTAGGCTTCTGGACCGACTTGAAAACGGATTGCCTATACAACATATTAGTACGTTGATAAAGTTTGGATAAAAATGCTTTCTCGCGGAACTCGGCCTCTTTTTTGAAATGTGTATGAATTATTGAATGCGTTATTATTTCAAATTATCACCTGACCCGTACTTCGAAACAAAAATAAAACTTTCAATGAAGTTTAACTCTAGCTTAAAACAACACGTATTATATTAATACATATTTACCAACATTGCTTTTGTGTTGAATACCATTTTTATCGTAGATATATTTTTATTTTTAATGAGAATGTTGTCAATCTATCCCGCCGTCAAAATGTAGCTTGGCGATCAAGAAAATGAATCAGCACAACTTGAAATTTTGTATTAAACTTGACGGTTCTTAAAAGATGAAGAGGGCATTACAAGGTTATAAACTTATTTATGTTGTTAATGACATTTAAAATTATATGACCTATCTCCGAAGGTATTGTGAAAAATGTCTCTGGCTAATTAGCCAATTTTCAATTGCATCACAATTGAGGTTGTTCATTTGAAGAACTGCGTAATTCAATTTAAATTTTACGGCGATCGATCGAAAAACTTGAGTGCAGGTGTAATTCTGGATAGTTTATGATGAACCTTCTTATATGTATTAATAGTAAAAAAAAAAACATATATTAGGTGTAGTAAAAAGTCCTGACGTTTTTTTCAAACGCGTGTCTTAAAATCGGTCGGCTTCGGGCCTTTGGTTGAATAAGATGTCATAATATTTTTTTCGTGTTGTGTGACATCTCAAGTTACGTTCCGTATAGAAAAAAAAGGTTCATTCGTCCCAAACAGAATGACCGACTTTTGCCCTTCATAAGAATATCTGCGCGGTTGCATGCTTTTTCAATATTACGCCCAGAACAGTGCAGTCGTCGCCACTTAAGACATTTGCGACGTTTATAGAGACGTGTTAAGGGTTCGAAAATGTCAGAGATGGCTTACAAAATTTAAATTTGGCAATTTAATCATTGAAAATTACCCTCGAAGTGGACGACCTCATACAGTGGATGAAGTCGCCCTGAAAGCTGAAATCGAAAAAAATCCTAAGCTAACAAAAAAGGAATTGTCCAATACAGTCGGTACTATATGTTCCATAAAACAAAAGTACCTGAAAAGGCTGGGAAAAATTCGAAAACTAGGAATTTGTGCGCCACACGCGTTGAGCGATCGGAACAAGGCGCAGCGACTAAGCGCGTGCCAATTGCTGCAAAAATAACACACTTTACGGCCATTTTTTCTAAACCTGATTATCGGAGATTAAGAGTGGGTGTTATATACGAATATATCGAACAAAAAACAATATCTAAATCATCGACAACAACCAATTCCGATCCCTCGAACTGCTTTACACCCAAAAAAACTCTTACTTTGTGTTTGGAGGGATTTCAAAGGAACAATTCATTATGAAGTGTTAAAATATGGTGAAACTATGACGGCACAAGTATACTGTGACCAATTAAACAAATTAAGTGCAGCTTTGACAATAAAGAGGCCGGGCAGGATAAAAGGACGCAACGATAAACTGCAAAACGAAAACGCGCGACCGCATGTGGCGAATATGACCTGGGAATTAATCCAGGAGTTGGGTGGGAAAACTTTATTGCATCCACCTTATTTACCAGATCTAGCACAATCGGATTATCATTAGATATTCCGTTTAATATAAAAAACTTTTAGGGATAAATAATTTCAAACAAAAAATGACGTGAAAAACGCTATTTCCGACTATTTTAATTCCAAATCAGTAGAGTTTTTTACTAAATGGATTTTAGACTTATCTAATAGGTAGCAGAAGGTTATAGATTGATAGGGAAATTACTTTTTATAAATAATTTTTTTTTAAAAATACTAAAAAAACACTTTTGAGTTGCATTTTTAAAAAACGTCAGGACTTTTTACTACACCTAATATATTATAATAGAGCTGACATTCTGTACAAATAAATTTGAGCCTTTAATCGTTTGATTTTTAAATCGACCATATGTGTTTTAAAGCATTTATAATGAATAATAAAAATTCACTACCACCAATGTGATACTCAGAAAGATCCAACAACTGAAATGAGAGGCTAACTAACCCCTACCCGTTATCCTATTCTCTTGAAAAATGAGAGGTTGAGCAAATGAGTAGTAACTAAACAGTCCTTGCAGAAAACTATTTATTGCGTAAGATCTATATGATTAATATACGGAGCGAAATATGTGGTTAAAAAATTGTTGAATTAAATCGAAGAAAACCGAGTTGCTACATAATGCAAATTATTATGCACTATAAAAGAACATTATATCCGGATGAAAATCTTCGTGGAACGAAATTATGTAGAATTGCCCAGCGAGTAGTTTTCAAAATTGCAATCATATTTCAAAGAAATGTACTGAGATAAGTTCTAGGAATAGTTGTCCAGAAAATTATGACTTGCGATAAACTTTCGAAACCTAGACGATTACGGTTAAATGTAACAAATTAATAAGATAAGTGGAAGCCACACTTCATCGTTAGCTGGTTTATTTAAAGACAAATGATTACTTAAAATTAGAACTAGTATTTCCTTTGTAGCCGGATTGATGTCACTATTAAAATGTTATTATGAATAAAAAAAAACTTACTTATTACTATCACGATGACGCGAAGAGAAATCTTATAATGTAAAAAACTGCAACCATAAAAGAAAAAAAAAGAAAACAGGCTGATTCTATTGGTTCTTGCATATCTAATTTCACTGGTCATAAACTTTTTGTTTGTATGTCCATATAATGTAAAAAATTTAAATTAAAGATCTGCACATATTAATAATTGTAATAAACACACCACGGGAAGAATTTTCAAATAAATGACACTAGTACACGTATTAACAGTAGAATAACAACAAAATATCGATGAATGATTGGATTTAATCTATTAGGCAATATATTAATGAACAAGTGAGGTGTAAAATTAATATTATCATAAAAGCACAACTAAAATATTAATGATAATGATTATTTACAAAAATGACAAAGCTAGAGTTCTTTGAAACTGAAGGTTAATTAGGCATCAGAAACAGATCCCTTCTAGGAAGAAAGGAGAGTCGAATTTATGTGGAAAAGCAAGACACTTGTTTCTTTGGTAACCGAATACCTTCATCAAACAAGGAGTGCAAAATATATATTCATTGAAAGAAATTGAAAATAATAACAATTTATTTTAGTAATGGTGTTATAGAGCAAAACAGAGCAGATAAGAAGTCTGTGAATAGTAACATAAGTAATTCATTTAAAATATAATATACTCGTACTTGTTAATATGTGTTTTTTTTAATAGTATTCAAAACCAAACTAAAACAGTGTAAAGTTAAGCGAGGGGTACATTGCATGCATGTTCCTACGAAATGAGAACATTTCTACATAATCGTAAGTTCAACGGACCAACAAATGGGGATAGGGCTGTACAAGCCAGCGCCAGTAGTCAGTAAATAAATTGACCGCCGGTCTTCATTACACACCGCGGAGCTTTAAGTTACCGAGAACGGTGGTGGCGACTTACACGTTTTATCACCCTTGGCTGACGGATGTGTAATTTATTAGACATATACGTATGGAATGAATGCTATTCTAACGACGACGCAGAAAATTTTCAGATATACGTATAACTGAATAATTAAAAATAACGTCAAACTATGTACGATTTCAGTACATTAATTAAATGATAAATTTATATACTAAAATATTACGAAATATTAATAAAAAAGTTTTATTTTAAATTGGAAGGATTAAATTTAAATTAAAAGATGAGCTTGTATTCATTCACAAAAGAAATAAGTTTTATAGTCAACAATAAAATTTGTTTTTTTTTATTTATATATGTTCAAATCTAGAATTGACATCGAAATTAACGTAGTAAATATAGATTATTATTACTATTTTTAGGACACATTTTATGATCAATACCGATTTCGCTCATTGTTAGTAATAAGTTAATTAATTTAAAAATGCAAAGTTTTTTTACTAATATTTTGAAATCAAAATCAAGACAAAACAATAATCTATTAAGATTTAAACGAGATAAATTAAGAGAGATACGGTGAATTTAATTAGCGCGATTCTACGCCGAATTCAAAAATAATTATTTAGAAGTGGTAGTTTAATATTTTTAAACAGAAAAACCGTTCATTTGTATATATAGATATTTTTTTAATCTATTTTTACAGACACAAGCATCTATTCTACAGAAGTGTTCACATCGATTATCATTTACATAATTCAGATGTATTCAATAATAACGTTCATTCTAACTGTGATTTCGATGAACATGTTTACTTATTTATTCAATTGTCAAAGAAAATAAGCGATGTATGTAAAAAAAAACACTTGTCAAAATTTACAAATAATAAAGCATTTGAAGCCATCACGCCGATAAAGCACTTAAAGAAATCGCGAAGAATCATAAAACGATAGACATTACATCCAAAGTATTGCCATTGAAAACACGCGTCGAGCATAAAAGCGGGAACCGTTGACAGGCGGACAAATTGCGGTGCCGCACTAGCGCCGAGCCAATGTCAACGTGTAAAAAACTAAATCTCGACAGCGAAAATGAAGTAGTGGGAATCTTTATATTCGATTCGCGACTACAGCCGTTGGGGTAAAGACAAATTGTTTGAAATTCGATAAAATGTGATGAAGTAAGTTAGAATTAAAATTTGCTATTGTGTCGATGTCCAAACTCACCAACGTAACTACAGAAAACAGAAGAGCAAATTGGATTTATAAAGTTTGTGCACGTGAAGTTTCCCCTTATTCAGGAATTGGTTTTTAAAATCTTAGAGATGGAAAACCAAACCTTTGCATTAATAGTAATTTACAACTCGTTATAAGTAGAACTTACCGCCTATTGGGACAAGAATGAGTTTACAAATTATATTACGTAATGAGGAGAATATGCACATGTTGGAGTTACTTGTTATCAAAGAAGCGGAATCGACTACATCAAAAACACAGTCAAAAAATATACGTTGGAATGCCGAAATTGCCAACGATGATATGGCAATAATCATTGTGTAATTGTGTAAATTGCTAATGAACTCATATAAAGTTGTTTTTTTTTAACTGGCGGCCATCTTGTCAGCTGTCAAGTGATTTATGTTAAGTTTGGTTTTGCATTTCAACATGAATAGACTGACGCCTGAACAACGCTTCCAAATCGTACTTTTTTTTTTACTTTAATTGTACTGTTTGAAATACGTATCGCGCACTACGTTCATTTTACGTTCAATATAATCGTCCATCAGAGCAATTAATTCGATTAACTATGGAACGTTTTCGCACCACGTTTACTGTAAATGTTTATACGCATCCACGGAGACGTTGTACAGTACGTACAGAAGAAGTCATTGCCGCTGTAGAGCGTAGCGTAGAGGAAGACCCGAATCAGTCTATCCGCCATCGTGCACAGGAATTGGATATGTGTCCATCCACTATCCTACTGCAAAACAAATTTCACCACACACTGTAAGTTTTGAAATTTTATAAAATAAAAAAAAATAGTACAGTATTTCTACCTGGACATTGTAGCTGTTTTCAATTAAGTTATCCTTTAAAAAACAAAATTGAAAATAAACCGGGCTAAAGTTTTTGCGTAACGACGACCAATTATACGAAGGCGTACTGAGATGTGTCGTTCTTTTCTTTTATAAGAGCACAAAGGGTTGCTACAAAAAAGTGAAGAATGTCAAGACGTCTTGCGTGGGTGACATGATGAGTACTTTGTGAAAAGGACAAGTATATTATATCATATAAAACAAACGTGCAAAAAAGCTTCCCAGACACCCCGGCGAAAGCATTGTTTTGTTCGACCAGCAATACAAAGGGAAGGAAACAAAACAAAAAATAATAATCAGTAACGCCCAGCATAACCAGTGAACAATTCGTCGTCATGTCAGTATTGCTTTATGCGGTGATACTGTTCGATCAATTAACATAACCTTTCAACGACTCAATTTTCGATGATATTTAAGGTCTTTGGTATTTTATTGAAATCATACTGATAAAAAAGTTTAATAATTTATAACAGAAATATTAGTGTCATTTATATAATCATGACGTTGAAAACATCTCAGACGATTGAGGTTTTGCTTATAATATTTGTTAAACTGTCTACCGTATATATATATACATGACGGACCGGAAGACAGTGACTAAAAAACGACTAATGGAGACATTTGTTTAAAAAAAACACTAATTTACATACCAAAAATAGTTTTTATTTGCTTTCATTATCTTTCATACAAGAGAACATTAAAATTATGTGACTACCGTGAAATTTTTTATCGTACAGGTAAGTGTGAAGAAGGCTTGATAGTACGCAAGAGCAAAAACAATTAATATTGTATACATAATTCATTTCTGAAGACTGACAATGTCAAGCAGCAAAATATTTCTTCTTTAGATTAAGAAGTTCACAAGATAAAAAAAAATGAATTAGTTGCGGAAACTAGGACTTGTCAAATTCAAATAAATGTTGATAAGCTATATCTACCGAGTACAATTGATCTATTTCATTATAACAAGCCAAACGAATTATACTTGAATATTAAAATAAACACTTTCCAGTGTCTATTTGTACAGCATACCCGTCGCACTATTTATTATGTGTTGCTAATTATGGTACTTGTTTTGATTGGAAAATATTTTATATAAATAAGCGATACGGCTGATAAGATAACGATGGACCAGCGGTATTCAACAAGCTAACACTAACGGGACCGTTTCAAAATTTTTTCGCTTTTTTTCACGAAAACAAATTGGTGCTTGTCATTTAGAAAAAAAAATAACGCGTTAATAACATAATAAAATATTTTTTATAGATTGTAGTATTTTCTCTCAGCGCTTAACAACAGATAATAATGTTTTTTTTTTCAAAAATATGATAATCAACAATATTATATAGAAAATTAGGGTAGTAATTAAAACTAGGCTTTGGTCCAGTATTCCGCTGTGTAATTCGAGAGAAATGTTGTTTTTTATATCAGTATCCTGTCACTACATCATAATTTCATGCCAAAACAATGTTTTGGCATTTTTGGTGATAGCTACACAACACACATGCGATGCTGCGTGTTAAAGTCGGATATTCGGGTATTATCCAAAAATAAAATTGTTGAATTTGTGTTTATTCGACAAATTTAATAGTCCCAGTTATTGCCAGATGTATCCATAGTTTCAAAACAGGAGAGTACTGGTAAAGCTGGGACGTATGGTAAACTTAATCACATTCAGCCTTTATCGTATTCGTGTTACGAAACCCTGATAAACATTTCATAGAATCCCATTTCGAAACCTCCGTAATAGGGGATTGAAAAATCAACAGTAAAAGCTAGTCGCCTAGTTTAATTAATCACGATGACGACAGAGCGCCAAACACAAGATATCAGTTAGTTTCTGGAAATGTAACACTATTGATTACACTACATAACATTAATTTCTGAATTTATTATATTACAATGTTTCGTCGTTCCAAAAGAAAAAAGGCATTTCGGTGGAAATAGAGTTTTGAGAAAGTGTTTCTTGGAGTAAAATTTCGAGTATCGAAAGTATTGTGAAAAGAAATTCACATGACGTGACGTTTAATTACGTAAAAAATGAAATAAATTGTAATACCTTGAAAACAATCAAATAGCACAGTTTAAATCCGCCATAATTTCACAAATACCATTTTTGGAGAACGATAATACAACATATTTAAATATATATATACATCCGAAGGGAACTCTCACCACGAAATAATGTTGGTTATACATGAATAACTATCATACATTTTCCGCGATAATTGTTTATTTCAAGGCTGTGGAGTCGTTAAAAAACACTCCGACATTGACCAACAACACGAATCCGACTTAAAAAAGTTTATTTATGTTAGGAGTTTTCCTATCTTTCCTATTTATGAGCATTAAATTAAAGATTAACCAATCCGGCAATTGTATATTGAGATATTCTTAAATATCGTCTGATGGATAATTGGACGTCGTTATATATATAATTGTACATACTAAGAAATTTCAAATTGATTTATATAGACAAAATTGCATGATGTAAATGAGGCATATGAAAAGACGTCTGAACTAAATTAATAATCCAAGAACGACGCCGATTCCTAGTTCAATGGAAGAAAAGCACAAATATTGGAGAACATATGAAAGAGTATAGAGGAAAATATTTTCTTGATTGAATTGGCATTCACTTGGTATAAAATAGCAATGTATTTTAGTTCTACAAAATTATTTTTAACAAATATAGTTGATAGCTATTTCGGCTCACGCCATCGTCAGAACTATCTCATAAAATATTTTCTCATTTAAATTAATGTCTTATGGTGATAATGATGAATGGAAAATAGTCAATTCAAGTCATAAGTTATGCAATAATACTAGTAGAATATATTTGAAATGTTTTAATAAATACAATAATTATGTTCATCTTATCAGTAATAAAATCTTCACACTCACAAAAATCGATAACTTTCATGTATGAACGATAAATATAATATAATACAATTCGCGAGCAGGTCTTCAATCAGTAGAAGGCTTTGACGATAATGTGATGATACGAAGATTGATGGATAAACGGTTCAATTTTTTACACGTTATCATCGCGAATAAAATACTTTTATACGCGTTTTCACTTAGTGATTTAGAAATTTATTTTCATTTAATCATAAAAGTGTTCAGTCACAATTATTATTATCCTTTACAGGTTGTACTTTACTTTATATTGGAAATGCCAATATATCAAAATCGTATATATATATATATATCAATATGTCGTGATTTTTCTTTATCGTGCACAAAAATATGTAATTAATGATGTCGACCGGAGTGCTTGATAGAATTTCAATATCAATACTTGAATTGCTGAAACATTTTACGGCTACACATGTTCTGTCACTAACGATCTGGGTTTGTTGAAGAAATGCTAAAGAATTGACCCGAAATGAATGAAAGGCGAATCCCGGGTCGTCAATGACAAAATATTGGGAATCGTAAAACAAAAGTTTCAGCAGCAAAAATATGTATTGGCTTAATAATATGGAAATTTTTATAGCAACCAATAGGTTAAAATACAGATTTCTAATTTTGGATCTTATATGTGTTTTAAATAGGTATACTGATTTTTTGTTAAATATTATGAAACGTATTTAATTTAGATAATTAAATATTTTCAATATAAATCCCATTTTGCTCTGACAATCGATCACTTGTATCAATAATAAAAATAACACAAATAGCAAAACCTTATTTTAGAATTATCATTCAAGAAAATTATATAAATAAAATATTGCTAGCAATCAACTGCGAACCATAAATTGCCAAGCCATTAAATTAACGCGGCTAGTTTTTGGTAGTAAATTGCGAGCGAAGTTTTTTCCTAGACTCCTAGATAAAAACAATGTGGTTTAAAAATCACCGTAAAATCAAGAGTAATCAGAGTTGAATGGCTCATTTGTGCTTCTTTGAGGTTAATCCTCACGTATTAAAAAATGAAGAAAAATAGTAGTGGACGCTAATTCAGTGAGCAATGGCTGTGTGTATTTATTGTAAGTAGATCTTTTAAAGTAAATAGGTTTGTTCATTCATGTCCAGACGACTATGGTAGAGAGTAAAGCATCGCGTCTTGAAAGCATGTACTATATAGAAAACTATAATTCCTATAGAACGTCCAGATATCCACAGAAAAAGCTCTATCAAACCGGCGAACAAGTAAGTGTAATTGAAGATTTTATCATTCCAATTGGATTGAGGTTTTTTTAACAGCTTTCTTTCAAACATGCTCAACACTATCTTAGTATGGACGTAACATAAAATTATGTTTTTTAACATCATTAAATATTTGATTAACGATATTAAAAAAAACATATAAATAACACTAACGATAGACTTTATCATTTGATTAAGTTTACAAACCATAAATGATTTTGAAATATGAATTAAAAACACAAACATTATTATAAAATATCATTACAATACATTTGGCACCAGATATTTATGATAAATTTGGTGGTTACCTGGAACAATAATATATACTACACATCTCCTTTTTAATATAATTTTCAAACTGAATCAGGCATCAAGTTTTTACATTTTGTTGCACTGTTGGAAATCGTTTTTCTCGTCGTTTTTTTAGGGGCGAATAATAGCCCGGGTAGAATTCAATTAAAATGGTTACAATGTTTAAATACGTTAGCGAAATGAGGTAATGCAGAAAACGTTAACCGTCTGATAGACAATACGAAGTACACTTTCGCGGTAGTATGCTATTAATTTTGATTGTTCTACGGAATGAGTTCCGGTGAATCGATTCTTACTACAAAAGAATGAAATATTTATATGTATTTTCAAAAGCTTTATGTGTCTGATTATCTGAGCTTTATGTGTCTGAAAATGTAATCTGTTTTATGTAATTTTCAATCACAACACACATTCAGAACATTTTTACATTGCATCCTATATCAGCAGAAATTGTACAGAATTATTTTTTAAGAAATATAATTTTGGGTTTTTGGTCTAAATTAAAACCGCCTGGTTTAAATTAAAAATTAATTGGATTGAATTTAAATTCACTTAAGCTTATTTATGAAAGAAATGGCGTGATATAACCACGTACGAAAAGTAAAAATAATTAAAAACACATTCAAAATATTTTTTTTTTATTTCATCAAATCTGTGTTCGTTTTATTTTTAAGCATTTATATAAGTTAAAATATTTACCTACTGAGTAAGCTGTTTGATTTACATGGACTTGAACAAATCACATGAACATAAAATTATTATTATTATTTATCGCATTTTCAACTATGTCAAATCGAAGCGCAAAGGAAACGGCATATAGGTCAGGAAACAAAAAATATACAATTCTCAATCATGCAACAGACAGATAATAACGGCAATAGAGGTACATTTTCTCGGCAGAGAATTTCATAAGATTTGCCAGTGGCGGCAAACGACAATCGGTGACCTACGGAAGGGCCAAGAATCTTCTCGATATTGAAATGTAAACAACAGTCAAACGAAAATATGTAACCGGGGTTATTGCAAATGTCAAATAATATGCCCGCGGAAATCTCGAGAACATTTCATTTGTAGTCAAAAAGCTGCAGGGCAGCGTATTTTGATTATGAAATTATTGAGAAGAAATTCGAAGATGTGTATTTATTAGTCTGTTTGTAAAGATTTAAAGAAATATTAAAATACATGAGACTCCGGCGTTTTCTAAAAAGTAAACACTGATTGATTTTAATTGAAAACACATTATTCATTACTAATATAAAAAAAGTCGATATAAAGTTTTAATTAATTCTCAGACTAAATTAAAAATATTCCCTTATTAAGGAAAAACTAGTCCTGGTCGTACAACAGCAAATAACGTTGCATTCCCGTTAAAAACACGTCAAGCATCTTCATTTCCTTTCAATGCTTTCGGCGATAATTTTGCGAAAGTTCATTTTAAGATAAAAAAAAATAATAACTTCAATTATACTAAGTATTTCGTTACTAAATATGACACGTGTTTCGCCTCTTTTGGAGGAAACTTCAGACTTATTAACGCAAAGTAATCACATGAGCAACCTTAGCGATAGTACGTCTGAAGATACGTGTCACAATTAGTAACACAACATGTTGAATTGTTAAAGTTAATGTAAATTTTATATTATCTTCATTTCCGATTCCTGTCCTATGAAAAATAAGATACCACAATCTGTTTCTTTTTTCATTCAAATTACATCTCATTTGCTGCATTTGTTTTCGGAGAAAGTAATAGGAATTAACTGCCATTATTTTTCACTTGTAGAATCGACAAACCGAATGTGCTATTGGTAGGAACTCTAATATTGTTCAACGATAATGCTTCCAATGTCATTATATTTCCGCGTAGACGAGTCAACCAGATTGTTTTAAGGTTTGTAATGAAGATAATGCCATATGTTCTTATTTTACTTCTTCGGAGTGTGTCTTCGGACCGCTGTGAAATTCTAGTTTTTTTTCTATCGAAAGTTTTAAGTCACACATTTTTTTATTTTGAATGATGAATCATTATTTCTACTTCACGTCAGTTACCAATTAAAAAAAAAACTTTGTAATATAGAATTTGTGGTTTATTTTCTTGTAAAAAAATGTCCTACACGATATCACATTGCTAGTTAGTAATGCTAGTTTGGTGAAAACAATAAATTACAAATCAAACCAATAGTCGTGGTGGAACTACATATTTCGGGCCAATAATAGTAGCGTTATAAACTGATTTGAATAGAAAATTTAAGTGATAAAAACAAGCCCTACAAATAAAAAAAATGTTCCAGTGGGTATCTAACAAAGAATATGTAAAAAGCAGAGAAAACTACAATGGTTTAACAGTGTTTACACAATAATCTGCTATCACCTTGTTTTCAAAATCAACTTATAAATAATACATGATATATTTATTGACACGTTTGGGTTTTAAATATATTTGAATAATCTTCAATGAAGGTGTGCGTAGAAAATAAGAACACTTCGATAATGAAAATAGAGCAGCGTGATTATAGATAAATCAGATCTAGTATTTTTTTTTTTTATAAAACATGTCACACACAATAGCGGATTTTCTCCGTAATGTATTCGATGGTCGTAAGAAAAAATAAATAGATTCCATGAATTCGATCTTTTTCAATTTAAAAATGCCCCCGGCACCAAACCAAAACGAAATATATGACATTGTTTAATCTGTTTTATAGTAAACCAAATTATTATTGACGTCAGTAAATAGCGCAATTTTTGATTTGCCAATACCTTAATATTGGAAAATAGTTCCATGTACTATTAGACATAATCCAGCAACACTCAAAAAATATTTAAAAAGAGAAAACAACACGTAGAAAATGATTAGTGTGTTATTCTTTAAATATATTATTTCATGTAATGAGAAAGAAGATAAGAATATAGATAATAAGAAAGAAATAAGAAACAGAGCGTAAATTTCAACAAAATATGAAGCATGCAGATCGTTTGTGAAGCAGATTTTTATATTAAATCGAAGACGACCACAAAAAAAGTGTGTGGCACTTTTATGCAATATACTAAAAACATACTCGAGCCAGCTTGTGTTCTTCATTGTTGCACGATACTAATACCCATGCCCTTATCTAGACACGGATTTTTCCACGAGAACCCCCCATGTTTTAAGTATCGGACAAATGAGTAGTAATTTAAAAAAAAAAAATGCCATAAAACGGATGAAAAATCAATTGGATTAACTGTTTGCACTGTGATTCAGACTTTGAGAACCTTGACGATTTCATCGACCCTAATAATTCAGTTAAATTTCTGTAATGATTATCATCAGCATAAAATTAGCCGTAAAATATTACACTATCTATATATATCTATATATCTTTATTCCATATTTTTACTACAGACAACAACATAAAGTAAACATAATATTTCATTCTATCAAGGAATGATGTATTTATATGAAATACATTCATGTAAGATTACTCAAAAATACCAAAAACATTGCGACTACAGACGTTTAGAGAAACCCGTGACGATGCAAGACTCCCAATATGTCGCATGATACAAATTGGTCATTTTCTCTACGTAGTAGTAAACATCCAAGGGCGAACGTTACAAGTTGTCTATAATGAAAATTCTGTTCCCCCTATAAAATTATTATTCATATATTCCAAATATTTCCAGGCACTACATGTTATGAGATTCTGGGAAGACACGTGGCGAGTAATCATTTTAGCTGGGTAGGTATAAGGTATCCTTGCGTTGTCAAATTAAAACGTTCCACGAAGGATAAAACACTGGCGATGTCAAAATATGAGTGGCATATTGATCAAAATGCGAGGGTTTTTATTATTAAACACAGCGAGTAGAAAGGGATACATTGGCTTACGATAATACCAAACACAAAAATGGTTAATTCTCGTTGACATTTTTCATCCATTTTGGGACGTATACATACACCACAAATATATGTTGTACAATTTTAATCATGAATATAATTAAATTTTAACGTACATTTCAATGAAAAAAATGTAGAAATAATGTTAGTTTTCTTATTTGATATAGAGCTTTGTATTCAACATAACAATTTATTCAAATATTATTTCTTCTAATGTTAATGTATTAGAAGATAATAATCCTTCAAAGATAATAATCGAGGAGCCCTGGTTTTGAAGAACTGAAAGCCATTGATAGTTGTATCCTTTATTTTAGGAAAATACTGCATACAATACCTATAATTTTAAATAATAAAACACATTTCTTAGTACTATTTCCACAATATACTTTACGATCAGGAACGTTTAACTAATAAAATAATAGGTATTTCCACCAAGAAGTGTCAGTTAACTTGAAAGTGGGTTAACATTTAAATTGGAGTTAATGTTTCGTGGTAAAATTAAAAAAAGATAATTGGTCGCAGCATAATTTTTTCTAAAATTTCTTGATGATAAAATTGTTTAAGCAAAATATCACGTTCTTTTCACAGTTCATGATTTTTTTGTATTTGTCGACAATGGAAAACTGAGATTTCTTGCAATTTCTACTCCGCTCCCCGCCACCTTCTCAAATACTCTAACAAGTTAAGTATTGTATTGAGATATATGTAAATGCAGTATGTGCTTCATCAGATTATTTATTTATCATTATACACACGTATAATATATACAAGCATAAAATAACTTTTAATCTTTCAATGGAAATATGGTATTCTTCAAACAAGTAAGAGAGTGGTATTTAAAAAGCAGTTTATTTTACAGATGTCAATCGGAATGAACGGCTCATAGTCGAAAAATCAGAGATAGAAGGATAAGTACCACGAAATACATAATTTCATTCATATACACAGTACAAAGTATACTAAGCATTTATTTTCCTAAGGATCGATTATGTTACTCGCCATTTTGGATAGACGATACGAGGCCGCGATGTCTCGAAATCCATAAGATATCATGGACAGATAAAATACAGTCAGTGTGTGTTATGTGTTATGCATGTATTGCTAAAGAAGTAATCGTATTATTCATACTTAGTCATTTATAAGTGACTACAATTTTCATTCACAAAAAAACGTAAGATATGATGGGAAAAGATGGTGGAAGGCAACGAAAAACCACCACATTAAATGTTCCAAGTAAATATCTTGTTTGTATATACCATGATATCCAACCTTCTACGAGGAGAGGAATAAATAGAAGAAGAAGATGATGGTAAAACTGTAACAAGTCTGAAATCAACGCAGTTTTCACGTATTAAATCGGATAGTACTTTAGTGACGAAACTATGAGAATAAAAAAATAATTTGAACACGAGGTACATTACTACCCATACTTTGTTTAAAAACTAAGAGATGATTAAAAAATAATTAGCCCTGTTCAGTATATTGTATGTGAGTTTTAAGAAAAATAAGAATTAGATCTAACAAAAAGGTTTTGAATTTTAGTTTTCATTGTATGTCATCATATCAATCAAAATAGATTATATACAAAATAATATACAAGCAGTATTACATAACAACAAAATATGTATCTACCACTGATCATTTTATTCTAAAAAATGTGTTTTTATTATTTAAAATATCATGCCTTTCCATCAAGAAGTGACAGTTAACACCTTAAAAGTGACTGATCATTTTGTTTGACTCTTACAGATATAAGATCTATTGTTATTTATATCGCCTGTACGAAAACCATTATGTTCCATATAAATGTATGCGAATTGTCATTTGTACAAAGCACGGAATATGTGAAAAGTAAGGGAAGCAACCCGTACCGAGATTACGAATTGTTATTTCCGGGATCAAATAAATACTGCATAAACGTTGATGCTGGGAAAAATAATATCAGAGCTGAGATATTGTTTCTTCAGCCTGCAAATAAATCACACGTATATGCAAGGAAAACATTTCTGCTGTAAAAATGGAATTCTACATTAACATTTATATTATAGTTCATAGTAAATATTTAGCGCCAAAACGCTCTTTATCTTTTAAGCCGTATTTCTCGTGAAGTTGGGAATATTAATCAAACAGGAATATCGTTTAATATACGAATTACAGAGCAATTTATGTAATTTATGCAGTATTTTCGATATAAAAAATCAATCTTACACGTCAAGCAACCGAGTCCTAAAAACTATAAACAACAAGACTTTTTTAAATCATTGGATACGAAATCTTACATCATTCAAATTATATAAATGATTAAATAACCTCTTCTTCTACTACGCCATTGCTGTGCCCTTTTCATTAATCAATGCATGTGTAACAGAACATTTTACGAATTTCGTCTATAGAAGTGATTTTGGTTTTAAAGTTTATGTTTCAGAATTCTTCGGGTGTCCCAAACCGAAAACATTTTTATTTCCATTACATATTTCTTCTTTTAATGTCAATATTAATAACCTTATTCATCAACTATTACTGAAACCATTAAAGTGGTCGGTAATATTATTTCAAGATTGACAATTTAATAATTATTTCTAAACATATTGTGTTGATCACTGTATAGAGTCCATACAAAACTACTCTTACAGAGATACTACTATAAGTTATGTTTAATCAATGTATATGTTGTATGATTATCTGTTGATTCCTGTCATAGTGTTTGAACCATTTGTATTGTATACTTGGTAATAAAAAGTGTGGTAAGTACTACTCGAATTCGTGGAATTGTACAAAGTTTCAACAATTCAAATTTGATATAAAATAAATACCACGATGAAAAAATAGCAATGTATTAGGTATTCCCGGAATTAATGTCGTTTTTGGAGTTCTATCAAGTAAATGCCAATTCAACCATAAAAAAATACCTTTACATTGAGATATGAAAAAGTGACTTTTTTAATGTTTTGGGGAGGGGTTTTAAGATTTTTAAGTGTTCAAAAAAACTGCACAAAAGTTGATGAATACCTAAGCCTCACTAAAACAAAGCGGCGCCAAAAAACCGGTGTCCAAGATCGGCAATGCAGCACTGATAGCATCTAAGGAGGAGCAATTTAATGACACGCATATCTACAGCTGCTCCCGCGGGGAGGATAATTCAGAGCGTAATTGCGAGTATTCAACGGATAAAAATCTTTTATAGCGGCCATCCCCAATCGATAAAGTGCCACTTTACGATTTTAATAATGCGCCAGACTATGAGAGATCGTATTATTATTTTACATAAAATCGAACGACCTGCGGCCGAAAGATTATATAAAACATCGGCATCTTTTAGTATAATATAATAAGAATAAATTGTGTGTACATTATTATTAAAGCGTGCGTATGCTAAAAATAATACTTTAATATGATTTTACACATATCACCAACATTCAAAAATAATAGTTGTACAATTCTTATTTTCTACATTCTCCCGTTTAGATAAGCATCCGAAATAATATCTTTAAGTCACAAAAAACATACTTGAACTAATTTGAATTGTTATAACTTTTTACGATACCACATGTTTTGTCACTAACAACCCGGGTTTCGCCTTTCGGCATCTTCAGGCATTCTATCACACGGATGCAACAGAAAGAACTGACGTAAAATAAACAGTTAGCATCATCTATATATCAAAGTTATTAATTACAGGAAAACACTTACCCCAAGACAAACAGTAAATTGCAGCAAAAACAAATTCAATAATATTAATCTATTAATAATTAACACAATTGCCTGTGATAATTTTCATTAACGATCTTGTTAATGAGTCATTATTGAAACGGTTTTACAACAAATATTAATCAACCAACATTAAAATAAAAATGGGATTTTTTATATATAGAACTACCTAGTTATTTCAATCTGGCAAGTAACAATCAAACATCTAGTGAAGAAATATCGTAATTCTGTTGCATCCGTGTGACAAAAACATGTGGAAGGTGCAAAGTTGTAACAATTTAAATTTGATATTGAAATTACATCAAACACCTTCAGTCGATATCATAAATTATACATGAATTAATTTGAATCATTGAAAGAAAGATTCTCTGGTTTAGAAACTAAGGTAAGAGATGTTATATACAGCAGTACAGATTTTGTGAAATTTAAGCTCCCGAATGCGGTTGTAGGTACATAAGCTAATAAAAAGCTCAATGGACGTGTCATACGTCGCATTGGGAATAGTTTTTTCTCGAGTGCTCGGTTGAGGAGCTTTCAAGCATCGAATTGTTTTCTTTGTAAAACTAACTATATTATAAAAGTTCCGACGTCATTTCAACGAAATGTAAATAAAATAAAAGTAGAGGAAAATTGAAAAAGTCTCCTGAGGTATTGGTCGTTGTACTTTCTCAAAAGGAATGTGTAATAAATATAGTCGATATATATTTGGAGAGAAATAAAAACTTCAATAAATCACAGCACTGAAATGAAATATTTTCGAAATTCTGGTGAATGTGACAAAACCAAAGGCAGCGTTAAACTTAATGAGATATCGATACGATATATATTTATTACGAAATATTTCTTTAATGTAGTTGAAAGTGACACACATAATACTTGTAAACCGTTGATTCAATAGCAAAGCAGAAGGATATCTTGTTACTAGTTGTAAAACGACCATTGCAATAAAATTTGAAGATCGTCAATCAAAACCTAGGCTTAGTGCGTTAGGTTTCAATATAAAATGGTGGTTGCTACACTGGGCGATTCGAATTCAATCAATGAACATCCCACAATATATTTTTTCAGTTAACACTAATTTGTAATCCTAGACATTACTCAGATAGTGCACACAAAGTAAATATTCACATACATATATCCATACACAAATTCATTTGGAATATTTTTTGGATTTAAAAGGTGCTAAGTCACGTGTATACCAAACGTTTATTGTTTTAAAGTCGAATAACTCGTATTGAAATAAAAATTTCTCGCCGCAATATTTCAGTTTTAATTTTTTAGCATTTACATGAATTGAAAATAATTTTGTTGGTATTTTAGTAGGTTTGTTTCGAAAATATTTCTTCGCTCATTTTGTAGGGGAATAAAACTGCCCACATGCCAAGTCGCCAAAATGTCGCAATCGCCTTTAGCTTTTTGAATCAAAATTTTCTGTCCAAGCCTCATTATAATTTGAAGCTTAGATTTCCCTAGAAATAATCTACGCTTACCACACGCCGCAGAAAACAAAGATCGTGCCTCCTGTGTGTGACGGCATCGCTCCATCCATCATGGCACAGTGACAAAATGTATACCGTCTCGAGTGGGTGTTTCGCTGATACACGAAAGAGTGATAGCCACGATGTGGCGTAGGTAAGTTGAGGTTATAAATAGTGACGATTTCGTATGCACGTAACAAGAGGTTGCCAATAAGTGAGGGGTCGTCGCACGGACTTGAACTCAAGACAGCCGGGGTAGTGAACTGTCGGCAGATTTCATTGTAAATAGTGTCGAATTATGCTGTAGGTAAATCTGTTTTATTGATCTACTTGAAAGAATATGACAGACGTTGGGAAAAATCTAGTTTTGGTCATATTTGACGATTCGTTAACTTTTCAATGCGAAGACAATTCTTTTCTAATAGCATACATGAGGGCAAATTGTTCACAATTATAACTGAAAAAATGCATTTTTCAATCTTCTTCTAAGCATTGAGTATCATAATTCTCAAAATGTAAATATGTCATAACAAATTCGCTTAGTCAACGAAATGTTCAACGTCTCACTAACGTCATATAAAATATAGACTATATACACCTACTGCGGATCCAGTTCACAGCAATCAGTCGATAGCAGCTTTTGGAAATCTAAATCTACAGGAATGAGTCCCACCATGACAAGAAAACACTTGTTTGAACAAGTTCTATAAGTTTTGGTCAAAGTATAAAGGAAACCTTTGCCCCGAAGAAGCGAACCTAACCTAACAACTTCCTGCATAACACGCAATGTCAATGATTATGGATTTTAGTTAAGCATGGAACCAAGGGAAAGGTTATCGTAATTCAACTCGTTATAGATTTTTGAGATTTAAAACTAAGCTTGAAATTAAAATATCACTTGAAGAATTGATGTAAAAAAACACAATTCTAACTAACTAATTCTTAACTTAAGAAGAGTTAGTTAATAATGCATAAATTTGTATAAATACAATCTCTCATTTCTGTTCTATTACAAGTTGTTCTTCAGAACGGTGTGATGACAAAAAAACTATCATTTTACCTTTTAATTTACGTCGGTAATTTGCTTAGATAACAAGAATGAACGAATTCCGTGAAATCATTTTAAAGATTGAGCGCCAGCAAAAATGTGACAAACCCTGTAGAAATAAACACATTACAAATTTTCACCCGAAAAGGAATAACAATATTGTTTTAGAACTATCGGTGTGACAGAAAAGGAAAAAATAATTATAGCATTGGTCGAGTAATAAGAATTGGTAGTTGGTACCTTATAATGACCTTTACTGTTATCGATTTGTGGCGAATAATGAAACTAAATTCAATACGATAATTCAGGTGACAATTTTTCAAGGTATATCGACATTTTATTTATATTTTCTATAATAGGCGAATACAATGTAAACTTGTGAACAAAAAAAGTTTCTTTTCAAACAAAAATAATGTAAATACGCGGTAACGTATATCGTTTACTTAGTAGTTATATAGTCAAGCGTTACAATCTCCAAAAGGACACTATTCTAAAAAAGAGAGAAAAATAAAGATAATTCAAGTCTATCCAAATTACGTTCCTCCCCTGAAAATTTGGGTCGGTGTACACCTGTAAAAAATGCCCAATCTCAAGTGCCTCGCTCTACATCAAAAAAAATATTTGGCAGAAGGTTCATGCGATCAACCTTAAGTCACTCTTATAATAAAATTTATGCCGTAATTGAGATCCCACTTTACAAAAATTTTGGTATGATAAAATAGGTAGTAATGGCAACATTTATACGCCGATTTCACATTAAATGATTTCTCAGTTTTTTTTGTTGTTTAGAGATAAAGAGATCGATCATAAATCAACAGAACGTCCAGTTTACATGATTTTGCAATAGGGTCGTCCATGAAATGTTTATGTCATACTCTTTCCCACAAAACCGATATTAAAATCAGCACAATAAATGTGTACACATGGAAAAACGAGAATTCAACTAGAAGACATTCAAAAAAGACGATCTGAAATACTTTTCAACTTTTCTTTGTTTACATTTGTTACTTTTACACAAAACGATTCTCATGAACTAAAAATGTCAAGGAAAGCCTTCGTTAATACTTAGCTAAGATGGATACGGCGGTTGAGCATAGTCTAATAAACTTCTGACAAATTCGATGGTTATAACAAAGTTTGACCACAAATCTCTGACAAAAAGACAGCATTACGTATTTATACACTGGCGTCTATTTAGTTCATAAAGACAAACACGCTTAAAAATAATGTCTGACAATATTTAATTGTCTATATACTTCAAAGAGCTTTTCATATTAATTTCTATTAACTCATGGCTAAAAAATATCTAAGCAGAGTCGTATCGTATAATCAATATACATAACCGATAAGAAACTGCGTAAAAAAGACAAGGAAGGAACTCATGAGCTATCAAAAGAGGTTCCATTATATTAAAAAAGCCGCGATGTGATGTATTGATTTCACATTGAATTAAAAATGCGTTCCGAAAAATCCGCGTTAAAAAATTATTACGTTAACAAGACATCGTTATATATAAAACATATAGAAATGTAGAAGGTATACTATAATTCATTTCGAGTGCGTTTATAAAGTAATCGATTTTCGATCGCGTTTAAGGGATACCGTGTAAATCGGGGAAAATATGTATTTTGAAATGCATGGTTTATTTTTATTAATTTAAGAATTCAACTTTAAAAAGTAATTTTATCCACCCAAAAATAGGCTACTTAAAAAAATACACACGTAGCTGTATTAGAGCCGCTAGATGGTAACGAATCTTTGTTTAAGCTTATAGTCATCATTTTGAAATGCAGATAAGAAAAGGGCTCAACCAGAAATAGTCCAACTAACTAACAGTTAAACCATAGAAACGCGTGTTGTGAAAATGATGAATTAGGCAGCATAATATAGTTACAAATAAAATGCGTTCATTACTGTCTAATAATAAATACATTTCAATATCCTGCGGGTCACACAAAAATATTTGGCTGGTCATAATTGACAAAGTAGATTTAAACAAATCAATTATTAAAAATGAAGCTAAAGAAAAATGCTACATAGTCAAATGTTGGGTTTTCGAGTCAAATAAAATATCGATTCGATAAAGCCGTCAATTTTTTATACATTATTGATTTATGTAGTGCACTTAGACTGTTAGTTATTCGACAATGAAACACTTACATATGTAGCTACATATCGATGAAAGCGAAGGTCACCTCAACTGTACTGGGGAACTGAAGAATTACTCATTCAGCATTAACATAAATTGGTTCCGTGAGTTATGTTTGTGGATGTAACTTTGGAATATATTTCAGCGCTTGTTCGAAAGCTCGGGGAAAATGGAAACGTAAAAATGAAAACGTATATGTGCATTTTCGGTTTACACGGAACACTTCTCTCAGTAACATATTACGCATTTCTCCCACCCGAAATTTTAGTGATTGGATACTTTGAACGATACAGGCAAATCTAACTTAGCGTACCTTTTTATAAGAATACTCTAAGCTTATCGATTCGAAAATGATTCAAAATTGGCTGACAACGCCTTCCGATATGAGACCAAAAGAAAATATTAAAAACGAATAAATTCAAATAGCGCATCGTGTTGATCTTTCCGTCAAACTACTTTCCTGCTGTAGGGTTAAAATCTGATTAAGCAATGAAGTAATTAAGCATTTTACAGACATATTTAAGATTTAACCGTAAAATCCAGTGATGTCTGATTCCATTTTTTAGTATTATTAACTCTGTTCGTACATCTCCAAATCTATAAAATCAAAAACCAGTAACCTAAGATCTATTTAAGAAGAGTATAATAAAAAAAAAATATAACATTATTGCTTCACAAGAAGTTACTATATATGAAACATGTTTCGTCTCTTTGAGAACTTTATCGAGAGTAATTGTATAGCAAAGATGATAATTACAATTGTAAACGCTGATTCCAATTCTAAACATAAAACATTGGGGTGGGACTGAAAAGTGGGAAAGATGAAAGACGCCAAGTAGAAAATAAAGTTATTAATTTTATTTTATGTTACCATAAGAGCTTTTACAAAATACGAGTGTAAAATATGTGAAAATCTCGATGAGGCTAAAAACTGACATTGAAAACACCTCATGCAGGCAATATTTGTTATAATTTATGATATCGACTGAAGGTGCTTGATGGAACTTCAATATTAAATTTGAATTGTTGCAACTTTGTACGATTCCATATGTCTTGTCACAAACGACCCGGGTTTCGCCCTTCGGCATCTTCAGGTATTCCATCGCACGGATGCAACAGAACTGACCCGGGTCGTTTGTGACAAGACATATGGAATCGTACAAAGTTGCAACAATTCAAATTCAATATTCGTTAGATAGATGATAGCACATGAAAGGCGTCGACCGATCAGATAAACCGTTAAGTATATTTACGCACACGAGTTCACAAGTAAAATATAATGAAAAAAATATTTACTGCTCTTACTTTGTGAAAATACACCTTGGGTAAATTTCCCTCGTGGAATTAACAAAGTTCAAGTTGAGAGTGTATTTTCTTTTTTTAATGTTTCAACATCTATAACTCTTAACAGCCGGCAAAGCCTACAAAATTAATTTGCACGACAATTCACCAAAACGACAAAATTTTCCGTATAGCTGTACTTAAAAATTGTATTTGTTGTGCCAGATAACATCTCTTTGTAGTGCAAGTTCCATAAATACAAAGTACGTCAGTGGGCGACCGCCAAACTATCAAATACCTTAACATTACCTAGAATATTATGCAAATAATTTGACATATTTAGGTTAATTTGAAAACCGCTGTAAGGCACTGAATAATTTCCACCCTAGATGAGTAATCGCTTCAAGCATAAGCCCAGCCTAATCTTTAAATAGGTTGGTATCTACTATACAAAGCCTCTTTAAGTTGAAAACACGGCGAAAGGATCTTAATTCCATAAATATTCCCAAGTTTGCACAGTCCTTTTCGTAATCTTTTTCGCGCAAAATTTAATATGACAACGCAACAAATTATTATTTTATGATACCCTGCATACAACTTGAGTAAATATTGGACGCTTTGTACGTGAGCGCGCAACCTAGATATTACCAAATAATTAAATTAATAATCGAGTGTAATTCATATTTTGCTCGTTATTAAATTTTAACTACAAACATGCGATAATTGTTAAATACACATGAATATCCATTAATCACCAAAGCATGTACGACAAAAGTAAACAAAATGTCGAATAATTAAAACAAAAAATATTTAGTAATCTTTCTACAATTTATGATATTGACTGAAACTAACGACCCTAGTTTCGCTTTTCGGCATCTTCAATGAAAACTATCACAGGCAATAGTGCTAATTATTATTTGATTAATATTATTAAATTAGTTTTAGCTGCAATTTACTGCTTGCCTTGGGGTAATTGTTTTCCTGTAATTAATAACTTTGGTGTGTAGACGATGCTAACTGTTTATTTTACATCAGTTCTGTTGCATCCGTGTGATAGAATGCCTCAAGATTCCGAAAGGCGAACCCGGGTAATTCAAATTTGATCTTTCTACACTTAATTGTTAAGATCAGGAAAACTTTCATTTTTTTGTAAGCATTAACAATCGATGAATTATGAATCTTAATAATACCATTTAGATACCGAGTGTTATTAACAAATTGTTTAAAGAACGATGACAAAAAATCTTTAGGTAATCGTACAAATAAAACAGAAAGGAAATAAAGTAAACTACGTTTAAATTACATTACTGGTAAGTAATGTAAATTTTAAGGATGTCTTAAAAATAGATAACTAATGATCCTTATTCAAAAATAGAATCACAATGAAAATGGATCATAAAATAGACTAACATAAGCATCGTTAATCCCTTCTATTATATTCTCTGACATTATTTTTTTTGAATGATATTAATTATTATTATATTTGTTGTTTAACTGAAATGGGTTTAACTAAGAGTGCGCAGAGAACCTTCTCAGACGCAAGATTCCCGCGTGGAGAATCCAAACACTGAACAGGCCAAAATAAATGAGCGGTATAATGATTACCTTTTTGGAAACCTTGAGATCTCGTAATAATGAGTATTGTATAAAAGATGCCCTAAATTCTTAAAAAAATATTTATTCAAAAAAGCAAAAAATTGTCAAATGTGCTTTTATTGTATAAATGGCACTGATTTTTTTCGGGAAAAAATAAGTATGCATTTGTCAAAAAATTTAATTTTAATAGTTTTAAGTTCGCTCCAGCAATGAATATTCGGAAGTCTCAAAATTGCTGTTAAGAGGAAACAATATCAACATTTGATGAAAACACTGATTTTACCAAAATATGATATATCATGATGATTGTAAGGTTTTTGTAAATGTTTCTGATTGATTGTATTGGATGAATAATTCTTAAATACTTTTAAATAATAATTAGAATTTGCGCTCCAAATATATATTGTGTAAGAAGACAAAATATCGTTTAACTTAAGACTGTTCGTATAATATAGACAGGCTTTTTGCCACATAAATTTGATTTAAAGCAATATATCTACACAAACACAGAGCAGTAATTAACATAGTTTTGCGTTGAATTTACCATCGAATCGCAAAACAGTCCTGAAGATGTCAAGAGGAAAAATAAATTCAAATGCCGACTTAACGCGACCTTTAAAAAGTTGCATGCTTACACGATTGAGAATAAGTCATATCATCCAAGCATGTTATTAAATCGAATGTATCTGACAGTGCAATTCGTCAAATATGGTATGATATTTGTATATATCATCTTCACATAGTGTATCTATTGCTGAATACTATTCGTATTTGAGGGTACAAATCACGTAGATACAAAACAAACAGTCCACTACGCAGCGTAGCATCGTAGAGCCTTTCAGCGAACAACGAAACAAGAACGCGACATTATTCCGCGAAGTGGGAAGGCTTCAAAAATCCGAACAATTCTCGGTGGGAATACCAAAGAGGAACCATTACATACAGCTTGTCGACCCTTTTGGAATTGTGTGAAACTATTTGGCATTCCCTTTTCGCAGCTATTGTATTTTTTTATTATTTAAAATTTTACAATAAAATTCTTATAGACTGAATATCCTGTACAAAGATTTTTGATATCGAATTTGATCGACATCATTATTTGTTGATGGCAGCTGCTACTAAATTTTTCAGTTGAGATATAACAAAAAAGATTTTTTTATTTTATTATCGCACAAAACATGCAAAATAATAACGGTAAATAAATGTTTCAAAAACAATGATAGGCATGAAGATTTTTTTAAGCGCTGAAATTATAGCCTTAATATAGGGTTAAAGTATATACACCGTATAGCGAATTTTAGTGACCAAATTAAAAAAATACAATTGTGATTTCAAGATTTATTTGCACGGTCAATCAGATCTTAGTGTCCCTTCCAAATATAATGCATCATGTTTTAATCATCATGTATGTTTGTATCCTGATTTTATGAAAATGAAGAATATTTGAAAATTGAGACTAGAGAACAATTCATGAAAAAATGCTTTTTTCTCTTCATTGTTTAATAAATAATGATGATCTTTATAAAAATAAAAATATAGTAATAAAATATAAACAATGTTTATTCTCCAAAAAAACGAAATTAACTCTCACTTCGAGAAATAATAAAATAAATTTGCCACATTTTAGAATTTATTAGTACAATACGTAACTAGGATGTTAGAACAGAAAAGAAGATGTAATGTGTACCTTTTCCAAACAGCTACATATAGTTAAGTAAATGTAGTTTAAACATTACTCTGATGTTTTTCACTGTGTTATAATGGAGCTCTCCCAAATAAATGCCAATTCAACCAATGGAATGATGATCTCGGTGACTATCAGAATAATGTGTTGCAGAAATTCCTACATGTAAAATATAATTACCAGCTGATTCGAGAAGTTGAAGAATCTGTGAAGATCGGTCCGGGTTCCCCCCAATACCGTGTAAGTTGTATCCATCGAGGGTGGTTATCTAAAGGGCGGTGATTACCCTCTCGAAAGGCCAACGTTACAAAGGAAACCGGGTCAGTGCCTACTTCTAGCATTTTCCTACTAACGTAGATCAGGTAAACGTAACCGTGTGTTTGGTAATGATAATTCGCTGTATATCGACGACCAATAAAAATGTTTGGTTACCTCGAACACCCCATGCTGTCACTTTCAATGGATGTAAGAGAAAATAATTTAGATTTCTCTGTTGTACAGAACTGACAATTTTGATTAACGGATCCATTTAATTAGAATTGGGTTTAATCACCAATTATGATGTATTTATGACAATTAGGGTAGCAAACAGTATCATCTTATTAGCATATGTACGGTGTCGTAAATGGTATTATGTCGATTGAACTTTTAACGGAAATTAATGCAAATCTTTTTGCATAATTTTCCACATGTTGCCATAATTGATAGGTGACAAAAATAAATTATTCTAAAAAAAAACACCCTTGCGTTTCACTGTTTACGTCTTTCATTTTTAAGTTCCCGTTAGCTCTTAAACAATCTCTTACAATACCGCTGTATGGCATTCATTCGCTTGTAATCGTTGTTGTTTTATTCTAACGCGGATTGATTATGAATGATGTTAATGATTTTGCCACTTGAATTCTAGATTACATGATTAATTTTTTGAAATAACAAATAAAATTTAATTTATGATATCGACTGAAGGTATTTATGGTATTTAAATATTAAATTGTTAAAACACAAATTTGTCCAAATTTTATCTGAATTTCACCCCATAATTTTCCATTGGAATTCCGACGTGAGAGAAAAAATATTTTCTTTATATTTGAAATAATGAGTGTTTGAAAATTATTTGCAAAATAACTACTTGAATTATTCATAATTTTAAATTTGTTAAACAATAAACACATTTATGCATATTTTTTCAAACCTCGTCGACTCTCAATTTGATTCATATGAGCTTTACTAACGAAGGTACGAATCATTTAAGTTATTCATTTAAAGATTTCACTGAAAGTATTTTTATTAAGTGTGAGGAAAGGGGGATGGGCTTACAGTGGAAAGGCAGTTAGATAATCGACCTGATTACGTAATTTGACGATGTCATTAAATATATCCCCATCGGAGTAATAAATTTAATCACCAACTAAATTATTGATTTATTCATACAAGGTATGTATTTTTAATAACGAGACAAAAATGATACATTGACATTTAGTTGTTTTAAAAGTAGTGCCTAGTCCGTGGTGCAGTATTCAATGCATCGGTATCTATTACAGATATCTCACGGTCAAATCCCATCCTAGTACTGGAGACTCTTTCCATATATTTTGAAAATTTCTATTTAAAGCCATGTGTTTGTGATCTCTTAATTTACTGAATCGGTATCGATTAGCTAGACGCTAGTCTTTTATTCGCCGTATTCTTTTCATTACAACGCTATTCAGTTCTCGTAGAAAAAATTAAAAATGATACTTCAATTAGGAAAATATATGCCTCATGATTGAGCGGAAACGGATAAAAAACGATTTGTATGTGTCATTTTATATACAATATATTTGAAGACACGCTACTGATATACGGTAACATGTTTCAAGCACAAGCCCGCATGTTAATCCAAAAATACGAGTTCTACTTCTACGTCTGCCTTTAGTTCCGAGATAGAAAATAAGTGGCACGCGTACGCAAGAGATTTTGACGACATCACAAGGATTCATGTATATCATTTGAAAAGGGACAGTGTAAATTATTTTTGAATGAAGCATAGGGATGTCGAGATAAGCAATGTATGTAAATGGCATAACATATACTATTCAGGAACCATATTCATTTCCTCTGTCGAGCACTTACACGAAAATTAGACTCGGCGTCAAACTTGTTAAAACATTTATCTAAGTGCAAGTCATGTCGCCAAGTGCATTGTAAATAGTTTTATAATTTATAATATCAAATGAAGGTGCTCGATTTAACATCAATATTGAACAGACTGTCGATTCTGTTGCATCCGTGTGATAGAATGCCTCAAGGTGCCGAAAGGCGAAACACGGGTCGTTAGTGACAAAACATGTAGAATCGTACAAAGTCTCAACAATTCAAACAAAACAGTTTTTTATTATATTTATTTCCTAATCTTTCTTTCATTCTGAGGTTGACTTTATTATTACTATTGTTTAGCACATTATCAAATTCTATTCGCCATCTCTGATCTAAGTCCTTCGTATAGAGGCAAGAGAACTGACCCGGAGCAATTCTAAATTACGTATGGGAGCTGGCGCTTCCATTCGCGAAACGTCCCAAAGCAGGAAGCTTAGAGGAAGCGACACATTAGATATTTATACACAATACCAGTGTCTTCGGCATTTGGTAGCCGTGTTTAAAATAATAAACATTACATTTATACAAGGTCTTTAGACGGTCTACGATGAACATTATTTAGTTATAAATACCAAGGAATTACAGTTTAAATTAACGGTGCAAAAATAGCATACACCCAGTTCTTTTTTTACGCGATACATTGGTTACAGAAAAAGGCGCGTAAAAAAAACACAACTTTCATATTATTTGACAATTTGGTTTCAAAAATTAAAATATCGCGTAAAAAAAGCACCAGAAACGAATGAAAAACCAAAAGTCGCTCTTTAAAATTCGTGCAAAAAAAAAAAGTATTTTCATGTCTTTATTGCTTATAAAAATATAATGAGACTATAAAAATAAAATTTTTTTCACGTATATGAATTATTCGCTGCTGTCACTCTCGGTTGCGAAATGTAGTAGTTTGCGATTTTTTTGAAGGAAAGTTTTGAATTTTGTATAAATCTGAATTTTGCTTGGACTCTTGCTCGAAATATTTTGTATATATTATTATGTTTTAAATTTTTTTTACTTAAAGAATAATATTTTTTATTTTCAATAAACATTTAAAATATTTGGACGTCATTGGAGGGTATTTATTTGACATAATAATTTAAAGTGGTAAAATTTATGGCCGAGAAAAGTGCTATTCAAGGAATTTAATAAATGCATTGTGTTTAAACAAGTTTACGAGCGGACACATATCTCATGATTTTACGCAATTGCATTATATTTCTTTACACACCCTAAAACATAAATTCTCATAATATCCGATACATTTGTCAACATTTGGCAATTGTATGTGTATTTAAAAAATGGAATGCTTTACAAAATTAAGGTTTAAAAATACACATGTTTTTTTTATTTAAAAAAATAATGAAACGTACATGCCTAGCATCATATATAAATTTCTTCTTTAAAACAAATTTGGGGAAAACATCGCGTAAAAACGAGTGAAGCGCGTAAAAAAACGTAACGGTGCCGTCCAAAAAATCGCGTATAACCGAATTCGCGTAAAAAAAGGACTGGGTGTAATTTCCGCTGTACAAATTCAGATTGTTGGTTGCCGAAGAAAATTGTTTCCACCTGTTACTCATTGTTGTTTTAGTAGTTTTTAAACAAACACTTGCTTCTTTGTTTTAATACAACTTCTTTTATAGATGCCTTTAAGTTTAATTTATTGCATTGACCTATAAACATGTGAATATTAATTTTATTTGTGCAGATGAGTTTTTTTTCAATTATAAGATATTCATTATAAACGTATTATAATGAATTTGACTAAATTTCACAATCTAAAATAAATAATCTATTTTGCTCCTAGATTTGAATTATTCGCTGCTGTCACTCTCGGTTGCGAAATGTAATAGTTTGCGATTTTTTTGAAGGAAAGTTTTGAATTTTGCATAAATCTGAATTTTGCTTGGACTCTTGCTCGAAATATTTTGTATATATTATTTTGTTTTAAATTTTTTTTACTTAAAGAATAATATTTTTTATTTTCAATAAACATTTAAAATATTTGGACGTCATTGGAGGGTATTTATTTGACATAATAATTTAAAGTGGTAAAATTTATGGCCGAGAAAAGTGCTATTCAAGGAATTTAATAAATGCATTGTGTTTAAACAAGTTTACGAGCGGACACATATCTCATGATTTTACGAATTTTGTGAATATTAATTTTATTTGTGCAGATGAGTTTTTTTTCAATTATAAGATATTCATTATAAACGTATTATAATGAATTTGACTAAATTTCACAATCTAAAATAAATAATCTATTTTGCTCCTAGATTTAGGGTCAATATATTTAGTGATTCCTCTTATACATTATATTTGCGATGCAAACTGTTAGCATAGAATGCCTAATGATACCGAAAGACGAAACCCGCGCGGGTTGGGAATGGCAAAACTGTTCTGAGTTTGAGCAATTCAAATTTGATATTGAAATTAAATCAAGCATCCTCAGTCAATATGTCACAAAAAATATCGATATCAAGTTGATCAACGATCGATTCTATAGATTAGTCTAAAACTTCGTAAATTAAAACGTAGACTGGAAAAAAACTTCGTTTATCTAATAAAAGTATTGATTTTCTGCGCGCTTAAAAGCATGCTTAAGTCTCATGCAATTGCTCCGAAGATACTTGAATAATATTTTTAAAAAAAATGTAGATTCGTAAGACGTTTGTTACGCCGGTGGATAGGAAATCAGAGGTGGATCGAGGAAGGCAAGCGTGAATTTAAAATAAAAAATATTAATTATTATTGCACAGTAACAGCATTCGAATTTTGATTCAAAAGAATTTTTCAAATATCACTCGATGGGAAGCAATTATTACATCGGCCGTATAAGTGTGCTAGTCATTATTTGTTAAGAGTAGAACTGGTTAGGTCTTGATTCAGTTACCAGAAGGGTCAAATATGAAATCATTCAATTTTAGCTGTTAACTTGTTTTTACCCCTGGGAAACAAATGCTGATTCATTGCAAGCCAGATTAGATTGTGTATATTGTTCATTCTTGTAAGAATTTATATTTATTGGGTAAAGAAAATTTCTAACAAATTATATAACTCCTAGGAATGTATGTTTTATTTTTGTGATAAAATTGAGAGACTTTTAATAAACACAGTTTTAATTAAAAGTAATATTTTACATCGCAAATTTCTTTATACATTAAAGCAATAAGTTAAAACCTACGGTACACTATTGTAAAACAATGTATTTAAATTTAAATGAATTTATATTGCAGTTATGTTGGAATAATTTACAATTATTCACTTCATTGGGAATTGTCAAAAATCAATGATATTTGTTTTAAAATATTTATAAACGAAAGAAATTCTGGCATTAGGCAAAATAAACATAAAACAAAGGTTCAGAAAGTCTATTGATTAATTTGTATAAACAGAAAATGCCGAGATTTCGTCAACAGAGTTAATTACAGAACACGAAACAAAAAAGGGAAACTTGGCAGCGAATTGATAACAAGAACGTGTAAATAATTCGGGTATTTCCATTTATCTTAAGAAATATTTTACTGAAAAGGTAAACTTCCACCGAGTTAGAAGATTTAAAGTATGCAATATTTAAGCAACCAAATTTTTAAAGAGATCATTTTCAGTCTGCCCGGCAGAGCGAGAGTATAACCAAACAAAAGAAGCCGTTTCATAAAGTCGCATTATTATTGTATAACAGAGTGATGTGGGATTTATTGGAAAATCTCAAGCGTGAAGTTTTCACATAGAATATTCCATTTGTTCGCTTTATTGCAAACCTGACCCAAGACAATAACAAAATTACGTATGGGAAACAGGGCTTCGAGTGTAATGCGTTTTTCTATGATTGTGATGTACGTGTTCAGAATTGTCACAGAATTTAAACAGGCCTGAATAGAATATTTTAATGACGTAACATCAAATGTTATACGATATTATCTATGAATAATTAACTCATCAGATAAACCAAAATATTGAGTTGCGTCATTTTTTACATAAAATTGTATTCAATCATAAAGTTGAAAACGATAAAAAATATTTGAAATAGTAAGGAAAATGTGAGCCATTAAAAAGAATGAATTTAGACACTTTGTAATGTCACTAGCATAACGCACTGTGCCTAGTTTATATATCCTGCTAGATTAGGCCATCGAAACATTTAATCTGGACGATGTCTAGATATTTATATCGGATTTCCCGGATGATTTTTTTTTATAAAATATCGCATTAAAAAGACAAATTAAATTCATAGATTTTTTCAATATATCGAATCAGCAGCCCATCTGAGATACGAGCTGCGAGTTTATGTTCAAGCCGCTTTCAAGTCAATTTAGGGACTCGTGAACTGCAAAATCACAATATGAACAGTTCGCAATAAGAAATGATTTTTTTAAATTCTTTGACTCACAGATCTTAGAATAATACAACAGACAAGACAGTATTTACTGACACTAGCTATGCACAATATTAGATTAGAAATTTAGGCACATATCGCAGGCTGTATATCGTTTCAGTAGTAAATTATATGAGTTACAAATAATATTTATCAACGACTAGTAAAGGGAAAACCATTTTTTACGATAGATAAGAAAAATTCACGGGATTTAACATATAAAATATATGTCGTATGAAAATGATATTTTATAAGTATTTCGTCGCGGAAACATAAAACCGACAGTGGCGTCCTGTAATTAGTTAATTTGAGAGAAGAATAATGACGGGGCGAACTGACCTCTAATTGGGACAAAGTACTGGCTTGCCTATAGAAAAACCAAATTATTTATTTACGTTGGCATTATGACTAAGAGATTCCTCAATTTAGAAGTTTTTCGTCTTAATAGTGAATTATTAATTGAAAGCTGGCGTTCACTTACAATGAAGGTTTTACTAGTGAATTATTAATTTAAAATTGCCATTCACTCACAATGAAAGTTCCAAGGGAACACAGTCGAGAAATATGGGCAGTACTATGATCTATGTTTGTCTACATCGACCAACTTGCAAAAAGACAGTCATCAGACCTAACCGTTGTTGGCTTCATGTGCACGAAAATAGTGTTATATTATACATACGGAAGACAATGCGCTTTCTAAGTGGTGTACCTATATATCAACACACACGGTTCTCTTTTTACGCGTTTTTTTTTGTACGATTTTTTGGACGGCAGCGTTTCTTTTTAGTGATTTAAATTTTTACAAACCATCTTGAACGCATGCTAGAAATCACTATGGCCAAAATTCATTAAAAGCAAAATGTGTACCACCGAAAATGCCACTAATTATTCAGAAATTATAAATTTGCCACATGCCGTAAATAGTGAAGATTTATAAAAATAGTACGCGTGAACATATTGACAGGATCCTACTCGACCAAATGCTAAACGACGAGGACTTAGTAGAAATTATTACGGCTAATAACGAGTCGGATAATAATAGTTAAGAGGAGGCAGAGGAACCAACATTCAAAGCTGAAACGATTCGAGAATTATCAAATATGTCAACATAGATATAAAAATTTTCAACGATTCTAATACAAAGCATGCTAGAAAATTTCAAAATGAATTGAGACTCTGCATAATGAACTACATGAAACTTTATAAAGAAATACAACCACAACGAGAAATGCAGAAACCAAACCAAAAACTTATAATGGAATTTATTGTAAAGAGAAATAATTTCTCGTCGGATCAATAAAATAAATCCAATGTAATAATAATTGACTCTGAAATTGAAAAACAGCATTTCATGAAATGAGTCCGAGCAAAATTTAAATTCGAGCAAAATTCAATACATTTGTTCAAAATATCGCGACGATTATATTTTCAAACCGACAGCGGCTGCAGCGAATACCTAATATGAGTGAATTATATTATGCATATATACATATGTATCTGTTTTACGTTGTATTTTTATAATCAAGAGAGAAATTAAATTTTACATCTAGATTTAAAAAAGTGCGCGAATTTGAAGAACAAACTATGTTTTTTTTTTCATAATTTTTTTATGCGGTATTTTGAGTTTTGGAACAAATTTATCAAATTATATGGAAGTGCGTGTATAACGTTATAAAGGATCGAGTTTATAATCCATTTCTTGAAATCAGAACATGAAAAATATGTTGTTTTTTAATTTTATCTTTTCAAATTCATTCATACAATTCGATTAAAGGGAAACTCAAAGTTTATCATCAAGTTATTTTATATATCATTTAAGTTTATGTAAAAATATTTAGGAATGCTGAATTATTAGTGGAATAAAATAAATCAGAAGTTCATTTTATCATATTCGCACAAACATTGTAAGTTATTGAGATGTTCAAATACATAGTTTGATTATTAACATAAAAATAAAATATTCAATATTGTCAGTTCAAAAAAAATACTTTTTTAGAATTTTCAATTTTTAAAGTTTCGTACATTAAATTTCTTTGAATATTAACACAAACATACATTGTAAAAGCGTTAAGTCCAACACGCCAATCAAACCCATAACGTTTACACATTAAGTGAATAAAATTTGAAATCAAAATTAAATTTTATCCGTTATCATAGTATTATATATAATTGGATGTCAAAATAAATTTTAATCATAATGTCATTAAAATTTCGAATCATCTATGTAATGAAAACTATTTTAAATTTATAAATCAAAGTAATATGATATAATAAGAATTTTAATGGTACAAGGAGAAGATTTCGTAGCAACATTTTTGACCTATAAAGGTTATATTATGATACCGATATATATACCCGTAGAAAGTTTGTTGAGCGGAAGTTAATTGTTATGCTTATCGGTGGGCGGTAGGGAATTAAAATGCTCCAGTTTCCTTACTCGGTATGAATTTATAATTCTTTTGGAGAAATGGCTTTAAATCGGTCATCTGAAAAATGAGCTTGCAGAATTTCGATAACTTTTGAATGGCACTTTTAAATAGACTGAATATAAAAAAAAAAAAAAATGGAAATGGCTTATTGACAGTCGTCAAGAGAAACGTAGTGATACATTATATAAATGAAAGCTTTATTTAACATTCCATTTTTTCTAGAAATATATCTTCAAATAAAATATATCGTCATCAGAAATATATTCATAAAGTTGTTATTGATGCTTTACACTGCGGGAGGGAGATCCTCACCTTTAATGAAAGCGATTAAGAAACATTCATCACTTACTTTTACTTGGTTACCTTATATGACATAATTTGAAATAAATGTTAATTTTTACTAAACACTCAATTATGTAGGACTTGATCAACATGTCGATCAAGAATCGATGCCCGAGTTTTTAACTATAAGATTACAAAAAAGAGGTTCATAACGGTCATGTTGTTCGAGGCCTATAGAATCGAGTCTTGAGATAAATGATTATTCTTAATAAATTTGTACTCTATGAAAAAACGTGGCAAGCATTTGATTAACTAGCATTTAATTGTGATTAATTCTTATAACCACCTCTAATCGCAAAGTCTAATAATAGATCTATACTGATTGTTGACATCAACAATATTGAATCAGTAGTTAATTAAACTAATTTATAAATCATTTTGGCTTCTGGAAATTATGTCGTAGTTCGTGTTATACACATGCGAATGAAATAAAAAATCAGTGTTAGTTCGGGTGCATTCATAGGGGAATGGAATTTCAATAGTCAAGTTTCAACTTGACTATTGAAATTCTCTCAAGCATACTCAGAGAATATTTAAAAATATATATACTTTCATGAAGATAAACATCTAACAAGTGAAAAGCGATCTTGAAAACGTGTGTATAGAATACAAATAATATAACATTGAAATAGTTAATAGTATGTTCACTGAAAACGACGTGTATTTAAATATTGTACCGTAAGTTTGGTAGTTACAAGTAAAAAATACATATCTTTACATAAATTCGCCCTCTTTATATAATTCTTTCGAGTAGTTGTGAAACACTTAAGACAAATTTGCATGAGTAAACAAACATGTCAGTTTCAACGGTTGCAAGTTTATTTTTGCTCGCGTTGGAAATAGCTTTTAGTAAATTTTGCATATTAAGAATATTAACTATTCCTTCACTCGTGAAGTTCAACAGCACAAACGTGGCGGGCAGAGCTGTAATATTTCAAAGAAAATTAAAAACAGGCAAATAGCTCGGTGCGCACTCTATGTAATATTTGTACACTTCAAGAGCAAACATTTTAGCGGTCGTTGGCAAATAGGATTTATATTATTAGAAAAGAAACCAATGCTCTAGCAAAGTTCCTTAGCTAAGAAAGTCAAGAATATATCAGGTCATCGGGTGCGTACCGTTTTGGAAGAAGGTACACGAGATCGCTTTCGGTTTAGTCTTTGAAAGACTGGACAACTCAAAGTTAACACATGTGTTTATTGAAAGTAGTCTCAGTATTCGTAAGGGGTTGTTTCAATTATTTTCCGCACATGAAAAGCCTTCAGTTGACATAATCACTATAATATGTTCTTATATTTAATATATTCGACATTCCATCTACTATTAACGGTATTTAAAAGCTATTAATGACATTGCCGAAAAATAATTTATGGATATGCGTCGAAGTGAACCGGCGGCATTAGACAAAAATTTCATCTAGTATCTAGATAGTAATTATATTATTGATTCTTGCAAAATGAGTACAGTGACATTGTTACGAAATTGTATAATTTTAAAACTGAACTCAATTATAAACAGTTAGGCAAAGTTACCTTTTGTAAATTAAATTAACAATTCAGACAAAAGTTAAAACAGTATATTACACATTTAAAGACTTCGTGCTAATAAAAGATAATAAATGAACAATCAGAGACTGCATAGATAGAAATAAAAAAGAATAAAGTTTTAAAAGGGTTAAAATTGTGCAAAACGCTCATCATTTTCTTCTAAAACTGAATATTTATTCAAAAGTATTCTTAGATATTTTAAGACCATTCATTTTTAGAATATTAATAAGCGACTATGCTTAACTTAAACTGTCTCAAATTGAGTTATTTCGAAAATTTTAATTTCATATTCCACCGTAGCATTTCTTTACGATTAATATATAAATCATAGCGGCACCTGTTATGACTCTGAAAAATTGTGCTGCAATCTAAAAATTATTGTAATCCAATTTTACGGTAGTAGGCAATTCAAAAGATCGCTTAGATTTACACCAATCAATCTTGGGTATTCGTATTTTATTTCAACACGAATGAATCATGAATGAAAAAAAAACAGCGAAGATTAAAAAAGTTTTCAATCCACGTTAATTAAGCTGGCAATAAAAAAATGTTTTCGAATATTTATCGTCCCCAACATAAATACAAAAGCCCCATTCTGCGCTTACTGCGATAATCTGAAAGGAAATTTTACATTGATGAATATATGAGTGGGTACATTTTAGCCAAATAAATACACGTAAAAAACACATAGAAAAATACATCATAATACGTGTTAATTACAAACACGAGGCAAGGAAAATACAACATAGATCTTAGAGAAATTGAAATGTTTAATTTGTTGGCCACATTAAAAATGTATAAAGCTGGCTTTTCCACGCGACATATTAATCAGAAGAAATAAATTTATGTTGCAAACAAGACAGCGGGGTAAAATCGAACATTTATCAGCCGATAGAACTTGCCTACATTTTAAGGAATTAGGAACGTCAATATATTATGTCATTATTGTCGCAAGAGACGATTTGAAAAAACTGCTTGTAGAAAGAAATAAACAAAGGGTTATTAAATATACAAAGAAAAAATACGTTTTCCATTTTTTGCTCAAAAATAAGTTGCAACACAAAAAGAAAATATTTTTATTTTTTTACATAGCTAGAAGCTCTCAGAGCCAGACAGCGCTCAATCATAGAGTTAGGATTATTTCAAGGGATGAATTTATCAATTATAAATTCAGTTTGACAAAAAAGCTCCGCGAAAATTTGCAAATAAGACAAGAATACTTCTAAATTTTGTATTCTGAAACTTTGTAATTTAACTGCTATTGATTTAGTGTCAGCTACGCGTTTACTGACATTGAGCATTTAAATTGATGGCCACCGTCTGCATCAGAGGTATTTCTAGTCAATATCACTAGTGAAAGGATGGGGAATGTTTTGGATACTACCGAACAATATACAATTTAAGATATACTATATAACTGGAGGACACATTTAAGTAACAAATATTTACAGCTAAAATTTTATCCATGTCGTTAGTGATAAAACGTATGGAAATGTACAAAATTTTAACGATTGTAATTCATCATTATTCTATCAACAAAAAATATATGTCAGTTTTATTTGGACACTGGATTTAGAACCTAAATAGAATAAAAATAAACCTTTTTGTGGATTTCTCTTGGTAGTACAGACAATCAGTTCAGTCAAAACTGACCAGATACTAGCGTTTGGTGTCATGTTCATGCGAAAAGCAGTATTAAGACTAGTTACGTTGATGAAAAAAAATGTAAAAAAAAATTAAACTTAAGGTATACATACATACTATCCAGTGACCGTTCATTATGGCTGCTAAAAATAAAAAAATGTATTTTAAAGCGACCAATATTAATAGGAAGTAATTACCAACTACATATACTCGTATTTTAATAGCGGTATGAAAGAATAGTACGATACTATAGAAGTATACCTTTCGCCGCAGGAGTTGTACATCCGGATGAAGCCGAATTATGAAATAAATTAAATAATTTTTGAAAAGCCCCCTCAACATAATTAAGTCTATGAATTATGACGGAAGTCATCAGGAAGTCAGTTTAAAGGGGCCAATGTCACTGGCCTAGCAACTGGTACTTACATTTTCAAATAACAAAACTTCCGAATTACATTTTATTACACTGGCAAAGTTAGTGAATAGTCACTTTTAAGGTGTTAACTGTCACTTCTTGATGGAAAGGCATTATATTTTAAATAATAAAAACACATTTTTTTTAGTACTTATTTCCACAATATATTTTTTGATCAGGACCGGTTTCGCTCATCGCGAGCATTATCGCGAACATTATCAGTTGATAATGCTCGCGATGAGCGAAACCGGTCCTGATCAAAAAATATATTGTGGAAATAAGTACTTAAAAAAATGTGTTTTTATTATTTAAAAAATTAGTGAATAGTGTTGTGTTTTGGCGTTGGTGTAACGGCACTTCACTCGGATTTTATAGATACAAAAATAATTTGGACAATATTTGTCGAAGGCTTCTTACAGTAAAAAAAACTTGCTTAATTCGAGCCCAAAAAGAGAACTATCGACATTCAGATACTTGTATATATATTCAAGCGACCTTCTCCTATGTAAATTTTCTATAGAAAAATAAACCAAGCGGAATTGCAAACCGATCGATCTATTGAGACAGAGCTTATACCCAACAATTGAGGAGCACGATATTTTCTTCTCGGCGGATTATTAGTTTCAAGGCACGTCCAGAGAAAATTTGTTTTAAATCCAATCGAGTCGTTTTTATAATCGTCCAAATGGAGTTAGACGTTGCCATAAATAAATAACGCGAGCACTCACTCCCTTCTCCTTTGCACGAAGAAAAATATGTATGTTCGTTAGATGTCCGAAAGATGTCGTAAGATACATATGAAATAATATTCTACGATAAATAAATCACATCCGGTTGCTTAAATCGATTCCAAAAATTGCAAAGATTATGATTGGGCCAGATAAAGTTTTGATTTTCATTACGCATTTAATCGTAAGAATTATATCTGAGACCCACTGAAAAATAATAAACAAAAAAAATATTTATAACGCCTTTCTTTTATGCGTATTGTATTTGTAGCAATAACTATCAATCGCACATAGATTAAGTGGCATTAATTACTTGATTTTGTTGCCTATTTGAACTATTTTTGCAATTATACCATTATATATACTATGTTACGAAAATATTAATCACGAGGAAAAGGAAATCATTTTTTTTTTGTATTCGAAACATTCAAAGGAGGTAAGAACTTTAATAAGATCGTTGCTCACAAAAAAGCTGAAACAACATTTATAACTTTGTTCGAATTTTCACTTTCAATGCGATCCTAAAAAAATATTCAACCGATTCAAATTTGACATTGTTATTATAATTGTAACATGTCTGAAGATGACGTGATTGAAGCATATTACCGATTTGTATCGCAAAGAATTAAATGAAAAACTTTTAAAATCTTGAGAGATTATGACATTGTTGTTATTATGGAGGATGATTTGCCTTGCTTTAATGATGAAATACGATGGTATGTCGTTATTTCTTATACAGACGCCGATGTCATATTAATAATATATTCAAGCGAGAATTTTCCAGTTTTCCAAGATTTCTTCCAGTCTCGGCTACAGAGAAACTCCCGCGGGATCGCCTAAGCCCTTACTAGCTACTATGAAACATTTCAGTGCAGTAGGAATAGATTATACTTCATAACTGTGTAAAAGAAAATGTCCCGGGGTGTCCTAAATTCAAATACACCTAAGCCTCGTATAGCACGGATTTACATAACACGGATGTATAAATTGTAACATATTTTTATACAACACGCTTCATATAACACGGTTTACGGGAAAAAGATAATTAAAATGAAATGAATTGAATAAGTCCACCTTAATCAATAACTCGGAAAGCATTTGCAGCGAAGTAGCTACATGTTTCATATCAAAAACAATAAATGAAGGCTTGGAATTGGTTAATTAATTTTTTTTTATTGATAATGATCCTACAATGGAAAGGAGTTCAAAATTTAAGACGGAATTACAAAAAATTTTGGAATGTCTTAAGGAAATGCGTAAATTATACGCTAAAAGCAGGCAATCGCTTATTAACGATTTCTTAAAATTCAGAGTCCTCCGATGATGAAAATTCACAACCTATCTCGAAAAAAAGTAAAAAATATAGAATTCTAAGTGAAAGCGATGATAAATGAATGGTGTATTATGCTTTTAACGTTTCTTTAAATTAATATGTAAATGCATACTTCTTCAATTTAAAAAATAAAGTACATATTTATATAAACTATCATCGATTTTAAATTTTTTTGGAATACCAACCTTAATTTTCTATGAACTTCAAACCTTGTATAACACGGATTTGTATTACACGAGGTTTTTGTGGAACCATATAGTCGTGTGATACGAGGCCCATGTGTATACAGAAATTATATCAAAGTACGCGTGAAGTAAGCAATATTTCAATTACAAACATTCATTACACTATTCGTGAGTGTTGTTGATTTTTTATGCGTTCAGCAGTAAGTGAGGAAATTAACGATAACAATGAATACGGGAAAATCAAAATAATTATATATAGTCTCTCATCTTGACTCTTAATTTTCTTCATGGAGGCCATATATGAGATAAAAATTCACTCCATGATTGAGTAGGCGAGATGATTGGAAATTATATTCAAAGATAATCAATGACTCACCAGAGGAAAGATTATGAACTATGTAAAATTATGAACAAGACGACGTGTTTTTTTTTTTATTTAATGGTTGTTGGAAGGGTTATACGAGTGAGTGTGTCGACAAATTTTAAATATCGTAAAATGCATCATAAAAAATATTGACCGTTAAATGACAATGGGCAGGAATCGGCATGTATATCGAAATCAGGACTACATATTATATTTGAAACGTTATATACTTAAAACACTTCTAAAAATCTACAATACTTAACATACCTCATGGGTTTGATTGTAATTTAAATGATGACGTTGAATTAATGGACGATTTTGCTGACTTTATCCCATCCGCTTCTCTAACATTCTTCTCAAAAGTAAGTTATCTACGTCCCAACGAATAAATAGAAAAAATATAATAACACATCGATGGATGAGAAAGGTATAACGATTACCATTAGGGGTGAGCATTTTCTTGATAAAAAAACTTTTTCGAAAATTATCGCCAAGCTTCCAAAAGAAAGGTGAATAGACCAGTTATATATACGCTCGAAATCAACCCAGCAAAGCGAATATGTAGTGAACCGCGACGATGAACTTCAAACAAATTTAAACACTTTGGTTTGAGATTATTATAAACGTAAAAAATTTCTTAGAGGATATAAATTTAGTGGGTCGAAGACTACAAGTGTTTAAATAAAGAGAATTGCTACTTTGTGTTAATGCTTCTATTTATAGATTGGAAAGGATTGAAAAAGTTGAAATATATAAATATGTAATAAGCCACTACTAAGTCTGTTGAGTCACGTACAAAAAATCATCATCATAAGATATAAAAACGGACATGGTCTCCTCGAGAGTATGAGAGAGGAAATGGTTAAAAAAAAAAAATTAGACCAAACCAAACCTGGCGGGTGGAATAAAAGCGAAAAGGTAACATTATTTTAAACAATCAATTGATTTCGTATTTAAAACAGTGCTCTTAACATGCAATGTGGCTTGCAATAAACATATTACTTGTATTTAGACACTGCTTTAAACTTTCAAATAAATATTTTCCAAAAATACGTTTTACAGAGATAAAACCATCGATATAATCGAACATCAACATGGGCAAGAAAAAATCATTTTGATATTTTTCGCACGCCTTTACAATGACTGTATGTAGGAAATCCAGTCAGGGAACTAAATGAAAAATATATTATTTTTGATTGACTCTTTCGAAGTTTGGATTGGTAAATTCTTATACAATATTGCATTTTTTCCCTTATAATAAATGTACTGACTGAAGAAAATGACTGAAAAAAGGAAAATTATTCTTATATTAAAAATAGCAACTTTTAAGTTAATAAGATAAAAAGTATTTCATTCAACTAAATATTTTTTATAAAGCTATGAACTTAGTGACATCAAATGTGGCATGTTCGTAAATGCAATGTTTGGCCGACTAATATTTCTATAAACTATACATTACGACTGAATTCATAAAATAAATTTGGTCTCCTCGTAAATAAAATAATTCAATTCTATGACCGCGTCCAATAAGAAACATTCAAACGAACCTTGAAATGTGTTCCATATTATTTTTGATTGACAATCTACACGTTCAGAAAGAAAATGGCAGGGCGGTGCTGCCACCTTACAAACGTCAAAAAATCATTTGACATTACAGACGAATATAAATAAATTATTATATCAAAATATTTTGTAAAGTTTTGTGCCACCATGACCTACAATTTATACAAAAAATGTTTTGAATATTTACTAAATAATTCTTTAACAGAATCTAGGGATGGCTAATTTCATTATACAACAAAATTTAAATGATGTAAGAATTGATATTGCGTGTTACTTTCGTATTACTAACAATATTAAATATTTTATTTGTTTAGGTTTTTTTTCAAATTATTTAAATGCGTGTTATTTTGTTTTTTTTTCTCTAGCTAATGACTGTCATATTGATCACAATGGATTTTTAATTAAGTTGTTAAGTCTCATTTCTAATTCAGTATCAATAAAATAATTTCATCTTCATTGAATTCATAAGAATATAAAAAAATATTGATTATTATAGAAAGATTAAAAATATTTATTTCATTTAAAAATATTGGAACAAATTCTTCGGACAGGCTAGGAAATATACTATTTTCTATGCATATGGTATTTTCAAATTACGTGCTATCACATTTTTTACTTTGATAAATTGAAACCCAGCACTGCAATAACGTAGTTACCCGCCGGCACTTGGTATACTGTTAGGAAATATTTCGAATGCCTCTTTTTATAAAAACAATGAATATAGCACCATTTGCTTGTAGAAGTATTCAATAGCCAGTTTAATCACAAAATAATATTGAGGCTTTTATAATAATAAATACTGCATCAAGCTGTGCGACCGAAGCTCATTTTTGCTCGGACATTGTAGCGATTTGTTGAATAAAATATATATATTAAATGTACCAAAACAATAACACTGTTTGAAATTTAAATTGACGTGTGGTATATTTCTTCATTGCAAAATTTTACTGAGTATAAAAAAATAGTATGAACACGTTTAACGTGTTTATTGATTGAATTGGCATTCACTTGGTAGAAATCCATTATAACACGGTGAAAAATAGCATTGTATTTTAGTTCTACGAAATTATTTTTTTAAATATAGTTGATAGCTATTTCGGCTCACGCCATCGTCAGAACTATGCTTAAGCGAACATTTGCTTATCTATATATATCTGTGTAGAAAAGGTACACAATACACCTTCTCTCCTGTTTTAACGACCTAGTTTGTTTCTCGCTCGCAATAAATCTATTTTTTATCCAAAAATTGTAAATGAAATTAAAAAGGCGGCTATGTCAATAAGTTTACATGTGGCACGGAAATGGTCTATTACGGAAGCAAATCAGAACAAGGAGAGGGTTAAGTAGTGGAGAAGACAATATATTAGTTTGTTCGTTAAGAATCCTTCGTGCCCCTTGACTTTTTATTTACTATAAGGCTAATACCGAATACCACGAAACTACTTTAAGCAAGGATCATCTTGGTGTTCTCCAAAATATTAAGGACGGCAAAAAACAAAGTGTTAAACGAATTCGACAATTCAACTGTCAATGTTCAGTTCATTGAACTTCCACATCTAAGGGCGTATATTAGTCAAAAGCTGATAATTCAAAATACTTGAATTGCACGTAAAAATATAGTGTTAACCACGAGATATCAATTATAAAGATAGATAGGATCGTGACGGCATGTCAATATATACTTTGTCCCCATGGGGAGTATTTGACTAGCGCTGATTTTCGCATCGACTAAATATAGACGTGTCTATGGTCACATCTTAGAAACCGATACGCCACGACTTCGGATTAGAATTAGCTACCGCAAATATATTTGATCAGGCCGTGGGTACTATATTTGTATAGGCGAATTTGAAATTCCTCGTAACCAGTATGACCTCCAATTATAATGCTTCGTAAATTTTCGCTGTGCGGCAATTATATCATTAACAAATAAAACAGTATATCTACATCCGGATGTAGCCACCACACGATTGATTATTACTTAAAAATAATATATTATTAGTTATATAACATTATAATAAATTTCAATAAAATAATCTATGCTTACACAACTTCCCACCGAATGAGAACATGTAGTAATACTTTACGTCTTATTACCATAATTGTGCATGAAAACAGATCATTGTAATTCTTTGCACATAAAGTAACATACAGCTTTCAATTTTAAGTGAAGACAAATTCAATTTTTTAAACCAACACGAAAAAAAATGAAATTACAAAGGATAGTGACATTTAATGACTCGTAGAGTAGAACCCCAATACATTGCTGGACTACTGGTCCCGGCAAAATACTCCCAGAAATTGTTGAATAATAATAACATTCATTCTATTGATTGAATTGGCATTCAATTGGTAGAACTCCATTTTAACACAGTGAAAAAAATAGCAATGTAATCTAGTTCTACGAAACTATTTTATTAAAAATAGTTGGTAGCTATTTCGGCTTTCTCCATCGTCAGAACTATGCTTAAACGGACATTTGCTCATCTATATATAGCTGTGTAGAAAAGGTACACAATACATCTTCTCTCCTGTTTTAACGGACTAACTTTGTTTCTTTCTTGCAATAAAACCAATTTTTTCAAAAATTGTAAATGAAACTAAAAAATGCGACTATGACGATAAGTTTACATGTGGCACGGAAATGGTCTACTACGGAAGCAAATCAGACAAGTGGAGCGGTTTAATCAGTGGACTAAATGATATATTAGTTTGTTTGTTAAGAATCCTTTGTGATAGTTGATGTCTATTGATTTCCAGCTGCTTCAAAGCGGTCATCCTACGACCCTTACTGCAAAGATGAAAACACTTAGGCGCTGAGTTTGAATTTATATTATGTGATTCCTTTATAACGTGATTAGCGAATTGTGAATCTGTTTTTTTACTATTGAATGATCTTATATGTTCCTTAGCTTGAGTAGATATACTCCTACCTGTCTGTCCGATGTAAACGGATAAACATGAGCCACAGGACATTTTATAAATACCGCTTCTGTCCAGTTTATTAATTTTATCTTTAATACTTTTAAGATGTCTGCCTAAATTATTGTTGACCTTGAAAGCTACGTTTACTGAATTTTTAATTTCCCGATGAGTTTTTTCACTAATGCTACATAGGTAGTTGATTGATTTAAAGAAGCGGTTCTCCTGAATTGTGTTCGGGTAAATGAGTTTTCTTGCAAGATTGGTTGTTTTTTATATAATAAATTATTTATCGTCGCTACCTCATAACCATTATTAAGGGCTATGTATTTTATAGTCTGCAACATTCATTCTCTTCCTCGATTAATTGCGGAGAATTTTTTATCTCGCTCAGAATATATCTCTAAGCAGCCGCTATTACTATTTCGTTATATTTTTTTAATATCAATCAATTGTTTTTGACGAATATTTATAACCCCGGTTATAAACACGTTTGTCCAATTTAACCAATACTCTAAAAAAACCGTGTTACAAGTCTGCAAGCACTGTCTTCTTCTTGGGATGATAGGTCATAATTCTTCCACTGATGGCTACCTTGACTATTTTAGTCGACTCGCCGAGTAAGTATTGAATATGAAAGTATTTTTGCGTTACATTTCACAACCGTATGACGAAAGTTGAACTTTAGTTGAGAGATTTTAAATAGTTAAGAATCTCTCGTGTTCATCGTTTTTTTATTTCAAATTCTGTATACTTTTCAGAAATAGGAGACACAAACTACGGTATAAAAAAAGCAAATTATATAAGACATGTAATAAAAAAATTCACCCTATCGCATTCATTCGCCCTGTAAATGGAGTTTTTACTATAAAAAAAAAATCTTACCTATAAATATCTGCACAGCAAATTTAAATACAAAAACAGCTTACCTGAAACAAAAAAAAACCCATATTAGAAAAAAATACAAATAAGCTGGTTAAAAAATCATTTTTTTGTAATGCGATTCACAGAAAATAAATTATATTATTTATTGAAACGACACACTTCAACTATATACACCCAATTAATACAAATATGCTATTTCCATGTAATCATATAAAAATTATGCTACGAGATTTTCTGTGAATGAATTTGAAGCTCAGTAAATAGGAAATCATATTGAATGAAACCCCCCCTTCAAGTATTAAATATTTATAAGTGGTTTGAAAGTTCAATCGAAATACTACGAGCAGAAAAACCAGAAAATAATAAAATTCAAACATATTATCGAATTAAAATTTAAAAATAATATTGATCTAATTTATGGTCGTTAGTGACAAAACATTTGGATTTTGAAAATATAAAAAAAAAAAATATTTCGAAAATGAAAATATTGCTTTCATTAACCAAATATTTTTTGCTACTGGAAAAAACTCAGGCACCTTTTTTTTCTTAATAAACGCAATCATTTTAGAATATTTTACGTTGTGTAAAATGTAATCGTTTAATTTTCAATTTTAAACTCTAAATGAAAATATACCACTTAAAAAATTTAACGCAGTTTTCAATCGAAACTTTCTGAATACAGTGTAGATTTCTATCCTCAGCACAACAGAAGTCGACTCGATTAAATTCCGATACCACGACTATGCCATACATTGGAAGTCTCGTTCAGTTGAGCTGAAATAAGAAAAGTGCATATAGATTGATTTAGACATAAGCGTATCTTAATAACCAATATTTGAACTCGCGACGGAATGCGATTTACAGGTAACCTCAACCCAGTACCCTTCAGATTGTACGAAATTGCAACAATGGCCCCATAATTTCATTATTAATGTGAAGAATTATAAATTCGCGTGGCGAGCTTTGCGGCTATCTGTTTGCATTTTAGCTGGACTACAAGCACGGTGAGTTATAACTTTGACTTAATGAAACATCGTAAAATTTCGATCGTTTTTTGAATCATTTATCATCTTCACTTCTAAAAAAATAACTGACTAAATATTGAATTTTATTAATGCAGTTTCCAAACTTCGCGCCCACGATTGCACGTGTAGCATCAGACATACCCGCCCATGTTATAAACAATAAGTAAAAAAAAATATGACAAATATGTAAAAAGATATATTCCCGAAATCAAAGGATTTTAAGCAAGATCCAGAATTTGATAGATACATCGCAAAGCCACGAGAGTGAAGAGAGTGAGTAAAGAGAATATAAAAAATATTTAAAAACATCACTGTATCCTAAATATTTTTTTTATTTAATCTTACGTAAAAGCTGAATATCTTCTTTCTTTCTTCGATTGTATTTTATAGATGGCCCCCAATTTTTATTACAGACAAAATCTCGTACAGTCGCGAATTAAAACAATAACAATATTTTGGTAAATTCATATTGAAATATTTTATAGTTACTGATTTGGATTTTTTTTATTGTGGTGGATGTAAATTGACAAATAATTTAATAAAAATTATTTTCACGTCTTATAGAAAATCTAATCAGAAATCACATAACTCAATTAACGCATCCTTTTTGTGATTAGGTGAATAGCCCTTTAACTAACTATAAACACGACAATAAATTATTAATTGTCCCTTGCAGATTGGAATGGTTATAAAATAAAGTATATGCCTAGTTTTATCACATTGCCGATGGATATCCCAGCGGTAAAGCTCCGCTAAACCTTTTATGATATCTTCGGGAACATATTCATGTTGAAGTCAATCATAATTTTTTTAAATTATATTTAGAATCTTAAACTGAGGTTGCTAGACGGAATCTCAATATAATATTTTGTACAATTTTCTGTTTTTTTTTCATTAAAAATCCGGGACGGTACAAATGCGGCAGTGTAATTCCCGAAGATGTCAAAAGGCGAAATTAGAAAGGCAAAGATAAAGCAAATGGAAATGATTTAAATTGATATCTCGTGTGTTGCTCAAATATCCCTTAATCTGTTCGAGTAAATTAGTACTTAAATTACTGCTTAAGCTTTATAAAGTAAATTACATAAGATTGAATGAATATGAGTTTAAGCTGCCAATTGCGGCCGAATAAAGCCATAATTCTACGATATCAAATAAATCAGTAATGTATACAAAATCTCATTATCAAGAGTAACCATAATATTCACATTAACTTTTCGGTATATAATTCACCGAATTTTTTTCCCACGAAAAGTGATATAATCAAAGCCTTTATGGAATAACGTTCAAATATGATATTGTTTCAATAAAGAAAAGAACATAGTAGTAATATATAGTGTTTAATTAAAGAGAGTCGTATTTAATTTATATAAGCTGTTTAGAAAACTAGATTCCCTTCAATTAAACACGTGAAAAGACAACATATTATGTAATCATGCATTAGGATGTGCTGTGTTGGCCGACATCGGAGAGTAAAACATTGAATTGGCGTTCATCAGTGTCAAAAACGAAAGAAAAGATACAATGATCCCATTAATGTCCAACCGGTAAATTGACAGTTCGTATTTCATCCGCTGCCTCCAGGTAAATTGAAGGACGAGCCAACAGAGAAAAAGAGAGTATTCGACGCCATTAAAAACACATTACCATTTCCCGACGCGGCTAGAAATGAAAACTTTTCACTGAACGGAAGTTGATCCAATTGACGGGGGAGTCTTAACACTCGCAGGTTTTTATTTTCCGAGCCGAACTCCGGAAAATTCGCACGGCGAATGGCTACTGCCGTAATTTGTTCCGAAGTTGTGTGTAAGAGAATCGAATAATCAAATAGAAGTTTGCACAATAATCAGCCACGTTGCGCTAAAATGACTTTGTGATTTTTGAAGAAGTCGACGAATGTATAATTTATGTGAAGGTAAGTACATAAATGACAATGGTTAATTATCTTCTATTTTTTGGAATTCATAATAATAAAATCGCCTATAACGCAATTTTACTTGTTATAATAATATAACAGTGGAACACAAATTCACAAAATTCTTTCTACGGTAATCACTATACACATTTTCATAGCAAAATAAAAACACTGATAAATAGTATCCTTATTTAAAAATTCGTAGAAAATTTATTACAACTATAAAAATGGTAATCGACAATAGACAGCACAATGCTGAAACGCACATGTGGGGCATACTCCACTACTCAATGGGTTAAAATTGATTAATGAAGTATTGTATTGATTGAATTGGCATTCACTTGGTAGAACTCCATTATAACACGGTGAAAAAAATAGCAATGTATTTTAGTTCTACAAAATTATTTTTTTAAAAAGCTGGAAATCAATAGACATCAACTTTCATCACAAAGGATTCTTAACGAACAAACTATTGTCTTCCCCATTAATTCAACCTCTCCCCGGGGGGGGAGGTCTGATTTGCTTTCGTAATGGACCACTTCCGTGCCACATGTAAATGTTAGTTTCATTTACAATTTTTGAAAAATTTAGTTTTATTGCGAGAAAGCAACAAGCTAGGCCGTTAAAACAGGAGAGAGAATGTATTGTGTACCTTCTCTACACGGCTATATATAGAAGTAAATTTTAGTTTAAGCATAGTTCTGACGGTGGCTGAGCCGAAATAGCTATCATCTATTTTTAAAAAAGTATATGTAATTAAATACACGATTCTTTACAACCTTTTAAGAACAGTAACAAATAAACTTTCTAATGGACTTGACATTTTATCTATATCGCGATTGTATTATGAATAATTATTCTCTGTGGACGTAACTCGACGAATCATTTTTAAAATACACCCAAGTACATAATTGACGTCTCAGTTTTTTGTCACTAAACTTATCTGTTTAATAGATTATACGAACAATGACTTGCTTACTTTTCGGTATCGTTTCATTGGATTATTTAATAATACATATATGCAGCGATGAAATACCAGCAAAGTACAATAAAAATACTAGTGATTGATTCAATTGGAGGGTGACTATAACGTTTATTATTGAAGAGATGGTTCATTGATTTGTCATAAAGATTGATTGTTCCAGGTTGTTGATTAGTAAATTGCCCCGAAGGGTGGCTTCTACATCTTCGCGTCAATTGAACGGCATATCGCGACGACGCGTACCTACATACAGGCAGCCAACGGGCCGGCCGTGGTGGTTCGGCGCTTCAGCGGTCGCTTTCCAACTGTCAGTTGTACAGGGCGAGCGGCGAAAGCAAGTCGCGACCCGCCGTATCATGTAGACGCCGGCAACAACTTCGACGTCGAAATAATCGACGCTCAAACTGTTCAAGAAAACATCGACTATTTAACTTTAACGAAAATATTTTACGTAGTTTTTAAAGATTACGTTGTAGTTTCGTAATTATTGACTAAAGTTAATATCGTAAAGTAGGTGTCTTGTCGCTTATCAAAGTTATTGTAATATATTACGTTTTGTGGGTAAAAGTGTCATTTGATTAACGGGAAGTTGTGGCGGTAGCATTGTATATAGCAAATCAGTATCAGTGTAATGCGTGCGCGATGTAATGCATTCCGTTCAATGATGAATCAGATATTTGTGATAAGAGGTCAATAGTCGTCACCGCCTACGGTGAACAACACCAAATTGCGTACACTTTAAAAAAATATATAAACATTCGAGAAGAATAATTCTTTAAAGTGACAGACGCGAGTTATACACACTGACGAATTGACAGGTGATTGATGTTTGATTGTTTGTCATAAGAGGTTTGATTCACGACAAACAAGTCATTAGCTGTTAGTTCTGTCTGGACGTGAACAGATAGCAGTGCGCTCTAATAGTCTCGTGAAGTGAGGCGGAATCAATTGCAATAACATACGCGAGTGTCGTGTACCGGTGATTTAGTGAATAGTTAAGTTAGCCGTCCTCGTGCAGGCCATTCGGCCATGAATGGAGGCAATAGACCATCACCGGGCGGACATCGAGAGCCGAATCGTTCGGCGGAGCGATACGGTGGAAGCGACGTGTGTCGCCGGGAGAGGGGCCCGATCGGCCGCTCCATCAACGGGGATCAACTTATCGGAGATAATTAAAAGAGCGCGGATGTTGACGAAAAGGGATATTAACTCGCGCTCTGAGGTAAATTGATTTACGGCCTCGTAATCTGTGACCAATAAAAACAATATGTTGGAGCGTTTCATTACTTCAACTCGACAATACAAACACTTATTATTCATCATTAATACCGATATCAATCGATAAAGCGTGTAAAATATTTCAGCACATAAATAAGTAATGGTATTTTGAAAATGTCATTCTTAAAAAAAAACTTTTTATACCTATTCCTGTACGGAATATAACAACGATGAAAAATACATCTTCTTATTACTGTACGGTTCAGTAGTTCGTTTATCAAATGGATCATTTTCCGAAGAAAGAAATGACTTGGTACTTACATTCTACTGTATTTAACAAATATTGTCAATACAACTCACTGTTCCGAAAATATCGAATAAATTAAAATATTGCCCATCATATTGGTAAAATCGAAGATATAGAACGTTCATTTTAAATCGATAACCTTTCCCCAATCACTAATATTTAGAATCCATAATGAATAATCAGATCAATCGTTATAGGAAGAGAGTGAGCTATTTTATAGTCTATAAACAACGTTTAAAAATGTAGCATTCTTTTAATTTTTAAATGCTATTTTTATTTTCACATAATCGAATCTAATAGTTGTGGAAATATTACTAAAAAATTTGTTTATATTATTATAAAAAAAAAAAAAAAATGCAACAACTATGTCAGTACAATTTTGTATTGCGCTGAGAAGAAAATTATTTAGCATTCAAATAAACCTTAGGCAATACATTTTTTTCTTTTAGCATGATTTTTTACATTGAGTGATATCCAACTATGTACTTATACTGGAGACGATATCGACTAACCTTGAAGGTGATACCGGCAAGGTCGGACTGAGTAATATGTAATATCATAGGAGAATATACGAACGAGGTCGACATAGAAACAAGAAATTATAAAATTATGTAGACGATAAATCCTATCATATGATGGTTTTTATGATAAAGACTTAAAGGAAAGTCGTAAAATAAAATTATATGGCACATAGCCAAGAATGATAGGTCCAAATTCACCCACTTTTGGTAACTGATTGATTTACGAATATTTATTTTATTACTTAGAGTAAAGCATATATCAATCAAATATAATAGTCAGCATGCAGTGTTAAGAATGTAGATTCAGCTACTATTCGCATAGTGTACGGAGATTTTTTTTCAACATTAACATGTATAGTCAGAATCGTTTAACTATATTTTTTACAACATTTAGGGGTTTATAAAAGTTCTTCTGTAAAGTGACTGTGTGATTATCTATAATATCGACGCCACGCTCAACACAAACACACTATCCCTCTAAGCCTGAACAACATGCAAACGCATTGTTGCGTTGTGTGACATGCGTATTAATTAAATAAATGATAGATATATTTTCTTCGCCCGTACTGATTAATGGTTGTAATATAATCGTTGAATATATTACCATTTAATAAGTGAGATCAAAGTTTAAGGTTTGAATGATCACAGTTAACTTGACGCAAATGAAGTGGTCGTGACGTATCGCAAGTATACGACGTAACTTACAGCGGCCATAATTTATTCGCCAGCGTTGTATCTCGCAAAAAAACATTAAAAACGTAATTGAACATGTAGCATCCTCGCGCGTGACGCAATACAATTTTGCAAAGCCTAACATTAGTGTGGTTTTGGGGGACCCAATTTTCATGAGCTGTCTTGTAACCGGGGATTGTAATACCAGCACCACGCATGGTAATATTTAGGATTTCTTGAGATTACAACAGAATCGAAATATCTTATGAATACATAAATTGAGACCGCAACACAGTAACACTGTCGAATATCAATAGAAGTTTCGTAACATAAGGAGTTAGAATTACATTCAAAGTGTATATTTATTAATAATAAAAAAGGTTCAAAGAACTTTTCATATTTCTATTGAAAAGAAAATGTATTAACATTTAAAAAAACTACAGGAAAACTCGTTAGCTTTATTGCACATACTCCATGAAAATAGTCACTTTTTATTGATAAAATAACTTAACTAGACCAGTATCAATTAATCAACCATATTGCAATTTTACTTTATCATAATACATAAATCAATATCCATCCAAACAAAAAGGGTTTACGATAATGCTGACGGTATTTATAATAGGAGTCAATCCAGCAATTTCAATGTTTTATGAAAAAATGTTTGAAGCAATCATCGTCAGACAAATAACAAATTTGACTGTACATGGATTTCATTTAATTGGCTTTTGTTTTGAATCATTTTAAATTTTCAATACATTTTTGCTTCCAATAAGATAATGTTTATATTCCACAATCCCGAGATAGAAAAAACACGCTATGATTTCAATACACGTAAAATTGCCACAGGAGAGATAACTTTTTCGGTATCATTAGGCGCCCCTTTGTTTAAAACCACTCGTATTAATTTCATTTTATAGTGTTTGAATAACGAATAAAATATTTTAAATATTATGTATTCAGAACACAGCCCTGTGGCACATGTATTATGAATAATAAGCACAGTGAAATTTAATAACACTACCAATGTAGAATTTTAATTATATATATCTAGAGCAGAAATATAGATGCCACATAATTATCGAAGTACATTGCCGCATAATTGGATAAATAAAATGACTCTAAAATACGAAAAACCTGAGTGATTGACGAAAAAAATAGTTAATTGTATAAGTGGTCTTCAATATTCCTTTAAAATTCAAACTATATATTCTGTGGAAAAGTTTCTAAAAAGAATTTCAGAATGGTAGTCAACCATAATTAACTCTCTACAACTACAAAAAAAAACTATTAGGTTACTTTGCAAGCTTCCTACATATGAATCAACGTGATTTACAGCAAATGACAAAAAAGCGAGACAAGGGTTTACCATTAATAATGTAAAAACAATTTCTCCAGCAAACTACGCCGAAAATTTATTATGAAAAAAAAATAAGTATAATATACATACGGCTTTATAAAATAATATTACAATATCATAAACATAGTAATATATGAATAGAATTCGAAGATGATGATTATATTGTATAGTAAAATATGAATCGAACAACTGTTGGTCTGTCAATGTTAAGATAAAATATTATCATTCAATTATATTACTGATGTAACGCAGACAATAGTGAATAAAGCAAATACATATTACTCGATTTGACAAAGTTCAAGTCAAATAATTGATAATTGTAAATATTTATGTGATGAATGTTTCAGTGAAAATAATAATGGACGTGTAATCTATCAGTAGCAATCAATGGCCAATTGACCTAGACGCGCTGGTAATAATTATCAAACGCCAAATTGTCACAAGCGGAAATAGATAATTAATGATATAACCGCTATTGCTCTGGCTTGATAATGTAGGCAATTTTGATAATATTCAAAAATTATTGTATATATCAACTAAATGCAGGCTTTCCTTTTTTCGTGGAATACTGAAATGACGCATGAATAAATATTATATTATCGGATCTGTTCCATAAGCAAATTTTCAACGGCGGTCTGGAAACCAATCGACTTATCAATAATTTCAACATTTATTAATTTTCGCATCGGAAAATATTGAATATATACCAAAACTTGGAATATCATACGTAATTAAAACGATGATTTCACTTCATAACGTAAACACAGTTCATTTGCGTATTGTAGTGTTCTAATATTAATAAAATCAATTATGCATTAGCTATTTATATAAAAAAAATATACATTTTATGCTACAATATGAGAAATCTACAGATATGGCAATTCAACCGAAACGTTCAAACTACAAATTCTTTCTTTGGAAGTAGGTAGGAATAGATCTTTTCCAATTTTTGTTTCTTGAAGAAAAATTATCCAAGGACTTTAGTCGGAATTTTTTAAAATAACAAGACCGGATAAAATATTATGAACAGAATATTTCATTGACATTGCCTCTAAATATTCCACTGTTTGTCGAGATGAATGATTTCGCTTAAAGGATTAAGCAAGATAGATATTATTGTAAAATTATACGATAATGTAATAGTACAAAATATTGCTGTATACTTAATATGGAAATTAAATGTATAACGTTTTGAATTTCCAGAATAGATTATAATTATACCCACGATCGCGATAACTATTAATATGTAGTGAGATTTCAAATTCCGATAAAGCGATTTCTTGAGAAAGAAATTTACATTAATTTTAGCTGACGACTGGAATATAAAACAGTATTTTGCTTGCTTTACCTGTGAGTAAAGTCAAAAAGCTTTTAAATTCAGATAATAATGCTTAAATATTGGACAGTCAACAACAAATTATTTGAAGTGAGTTAACTGGGATACTTGTTACAACTACATAACAATGAGGTAAATTATTTTAGTATTTAGTTCCATCAGAATTCCATTCGACTAAATATATTTATACATAGGTCGCGGAGACGAGTCATATGACCAAAGCAAACAAAATACTATTTATTGAGATCGATTAAAATACAGATGCCATTTCTATAATAAATAGACTTGAGATGAATCATTGATTGTATAATTATATACATATAAAAATATATAACGATGTTTCACAGTAAAATCTTTTGTTATATTTACATATATTTAGATGGTGTGAAATGAACAGGAAATCCTATTGAAAAATGTTTGACGATAACAAGTCAACTCTAATAATGGTGTAACAAGTAATGTGATAGATATTCACACAATGTTCAGCAAATCAAAACACTTCACAGCTATTGTCACTCAAGCCGTTCAAATATTGTAACGCGGCACATACACACGCAGCATGTTATATCGCGTTTAGGTGGGTTATCTTATCTAAAGGCTTGCAAAAATCATTAAAAAAAAAACGAGTTTCGATGTTTACAACCGAAATGTGCACTGAATCTAGTCGCGCTACTTCGCGGAATAAGCGCGAAACTGTATACCCCTATCGTAAGCTAAATAATTAAATAACTTGATAACTCAAAAGCCCTCGATAGAATCATACAATATCGACAAGGCTTATTGAAAAAAACAATAAACAAGTACAAAAAGAACACGGTGAAAAAACAGCAATGTATTTTAGTTCTACAACATTTCATAAGATATAGTTAGAACTGACGAAGGCGTAAGCCTAAATAACTATCAACTATATCTTATTAAATTTTGTAGAACTAACATACATTACTATTTTTTCACCGTGTTATAATGGAGTCCAGACAAGTAAATGCCAATTCAATCAATAAAGTACAACGATCTTATAATTAAAAGTTTAATCCGTTTGTTAAAGTCTTCCGATATTAGCCTGTACTTATTCGAAGTAAAAATGTATATTTCCACAATTTTCAGTATCCATTCTTCAAAACAAAAAATAAAAACAATGCTATTGTTGAAATCAAAAAACATATAATATTTCATGAAATCATTAAATTATTTTGGCTGTAGTCAGTCTTTTGAAACGAAAATCATATACTTTTTTTTGTATGACGTTGCGATAATATTGACAACACGGCAGATGAAAATAGTTTTGTATTGAAACGCAGAAAGTAATATCGGTTGAGAGAATTGTGGAAATCCCAAAAATTTTAGAGGTGCTTACCAGATTTGATAAGGTTCTATAACAAAGGGTTTTTAGGGTCTACGGCGAATTTTCGAGTAGTATAAGAAACGCCTGAGTTGGAATTAAGCTAACCCACATTACATATATGTCGTAATAGTGCTGTCTTATAGTGACATTTTTCCTCAAATAATGTCAATGCTTATAAATACATATGAAAATAAACACTGGAGAAAGCAAAATGATTGGCAGGTGAATCTTGGAATACCTTATTGTACACATAAGGATAACATTACATTTGAAGGTGTTTCATACACGCTATTGATGTTTTGAACGTGTACAGAATGATTCTTTTATACACAAACGAAAAAATTGCGACCGGCAGTTTCTGTTGATTGAAACTGAAGAGGCTTGTAGAAATATCGGACAATGCGCGACTAATGAGAGAAAAGGAAGCGCGATAGAAGGGGAAGTTCACGTACGCTGCATCGACAAATAAAAAATACCATCAAACGGATTGACACGGAAAACGTTTTACAGTATGTGAGAAAGATGTTTGAAACTTTTTTGGTATGAGTAATTTTTTTTCCGAAAATTAAAAAATCTATGAGAGCTAACAGCGAAATATCAAGCTTATATTATAATAAGGATGAAAGATTCAACAAAAAGACGACGACAAAAATATTGTATCGTATAACGCATTATCTACAAAAATGTTATTTAAGCAGTTATAATAATTTTAAATCATATTAGATTATTTACATAATAAAATAAGGCGACTTTTTGAAAATATTTATATAGCAATTATTTCAAAGTACGCAAACAAAATATTAAACTTCGAACGTCCGATCTTCTGATAAGAAGTATATGCAAATTTGAATTGTTGAAACTTCTTGCGATTCCACATCATTTGTCACTAACGCGTCATTCTCACGAATGCAATATAACTGACACAGTGTAAATTAAACATTTATTATAGGAAAGATTTTGATTTTTTTTCTTCAATATAAGACAAAGAAATACGGTAGATGCCGACGACGGTATAAAATGCACGTTCTTCCCCACCAATAGCTAGTTTATTTCACAAATGAAAATAGAAGACACGTTGAAAATAAATATATTTGGCAATATTTCGCTAAGCAATTTTGAACAACACTATATTTATCGACATGGCTGCTCAAAGGTTACATATTCAATGCCATTTGCGCGAAAACTTTGGCAATACGTATAATCAACACGCATGTTGAATCTATGAAAATAATTCGAAATATCTCAGTGAATTTCACGGAATCACAGAACATGCACTGTTTGATAAATACAGTTTTCGTTGCAAGCTTGTGAATCGAATCAACGCAACGGTTAATTGAAAACTTTTAACATACTTTGTCTTATTAAGTATTTGTACTGTTAACAAAAAAAAACTTTATATATAAACGAACATAAAATTAAGATTGTTGATTGATTGCTTTTTTGAGAATCAACCAACGGATTCGCTCGACAAAAGTACAACTGATCATACTTTTTTTTCGTCAAATTTTTCAATGTATCACGCAAAGATTACGCAAATAGATAGATTATATATAATATTATATTTACTGTATGGTGGAACGTAATTTTTGATAAAAACGAAAGTAAATTGACTTCATCTTGACATTCTGTTTTTATTTAAATAAAAGTAAACGTAACGGTATTTTTATGTAAATGTTTATAATTGGTTTACTACTACTATCATACAAATCGATTGATATAATAACAAAGCTAAAATATTTCTTATGAACAACTGTAATTGAGGTAGTTCAACAAACATATTTCGGTAAAACTACAACACAGTTTCGTGTAATCTCGAGAGATCACTTGGGTCAATATTACTCAAAATGTACACATAAATTCGTCAATAAAAGGGATTAGTAAATACACGGCATTTCGGATAATTTAGTCTGTGAAAATTCGGCCGTTCTCTCTGGGATTTTTCTCATGTAGAAAGCCAACGTGTGAATTAATTCAATTCTTTGTACGCGCACTAAACTCAGTGCGACTAGGGAATGAATACAAGTTATAATTCCCAGCAGTACACGACCGAGTCTGACACAGCCTTTCACACTGGCAGTGTTAATATAATATAATCTGTTATTTTATATATACCGCAGTGATACTTTACCGAGGATAATTTATTCCAATAAAAATATCTATCGCCGCAGGGTTATTAAATTTGTGAAAATAATCAGATTTATCATGCGGATATAATGTAAAATATTGCATTAATTTACATCGGATTTACTTAAAAGCAATAATGATTCGTTTCAATATTTGACGGGGAATTTTAATGTATCATTTCACCTATTTTTCATAATAATTAACATTCTGTTAATGGTTTAATGTTGTAGATCTCTAAATCAAAACACATTAAGTATCATGTACGTTTGTGATTCGAATGGCAGAGACCAAAAAATGAAAATGTTCGAAATAACGACAGCAAAATGGATCTTCGGGGGCATAATTGAACATGATACGTGGCGAGGCATCTACGAGAACGAACTATGTCCCGAGTGTTCAACCACAAACTACTCGTGCCTTGTCTCTAAAAAAAATTCACTCATCTGATTTAGATGGGATGGGGAGCTTTTCCGTGTAAAAAAGCTGAGTTTATTCATCTTCAAACTAATAACTGTACAATATAGAAACGAAGAATTTATTCATTTTATTTTAAAAAGAATGAAAATAATAAGTATAGAAATTCGAATTAATCAAATGGAAAAGGCTCTCGGTTAATAAAAAATTACAAAATGAAGTCGACTAAGATCCATGTTGAGTGGAAGTGCTGATGGCGCTGTTGTTCCTTAGTCTTGCTGTTTTTTTTTTTTTTTTTACTTTTGTGATTTCGTTGTAACGATTTACGAATGGAAGAATGCCGAACTTTAAGCTATTGAATAAAAATCGACGAATCGTGAAAAATTGTTGACGAACAAGGTTTTGGGAGCAATAAAGCTTTGATATTTATCGTAGGGAGTGTGTGAGCAAAAATCTGAGTTTAATAATAAAATTACGCTATGTACGAAATCAGGAGAGTAAATTTAACAGGTTAAACAAAAATAATGTCATCATTACACGTTATATTGTTTTTCAATATTTAGAGGAAGGTTATGTAAAAAAAAATGGAAATATCATAAAGATCGAATGTTCAATCATAACTCAAATCAAATTAAATGATTGATCAAATCGAAATCAATCTCAATGTATCGACAAGCACACTTGACGTGTCTATGAACATGGAGAAATATTATCAAAACAACGATAATATTAAATGGAAAACATTGTTTTCACACGCAAACATAGACCTATTTATTTTTCCGGCAACTGTTATTTCGACGAAACCTTTAAATATTTATCCAATCGAAAAAATATATATTTATAGCTGTGACTACACTGCCGGTCGTATTGACATAATAGATAAGTTTCTTTTTTTTAAAAAGGGCTCGGCGACTTCGCAGTTTTGTACCGTGATATCACCGAATGAATTGAATGCGTATCAAGACGATACGAATCATTCATTCTATATAAAAATATCAGACGATAGGGGCAGAGATGTTCTGCGATTTCAATAAACAAAATGATTTCAACGAAAAATTGAACGAATATCTTTTGTAAGATTTAAGTATACAATTAGAGTTTTTAACCGTGGCATTAAAATAATACCGGAGTATTAATTTTCTAAGAGTATTAAGTTTTTACTTACATTAAAATTATTTAAGAGTTTCAATTGTTTTTTCGATAATGTGAAAAACTATTCACCATTTTTTTAAATTTTGAATAATTTACTTGATTTTTTATACAAATCAAAAAGAAAGTGAAGCTGTTATGTATTCATAATACGGATTTGATGTTAAAAAGTTCGCATTTAAAATCGTTTTAATGAATGTTTATTTTAAAAAATGGAGCGTGACGAAAGCAGTCAGCTTATCACTAGTCCAGTCCAAGCCCTATTCCTTGCAATCCTATACTCTTTGTAAGAAATTGAGCAACTGAGTAACAAGTCGTTCTCGTGGAAGAGTATATATATACAAAATTGTTTCACGTGTTGATATAACCTGCAATCAAAATTAACGGAATATCCTTGGCTGCTGATCGCAAATATATAGAAACTTTAGAATTATATTACAAATACATATAGCCGATGAGATTTATGTGTTTGTGGCACCCCTACGTGTATCGATAAAACTGCCGAAGATTATTACAAATGAATCAAGAAAATAATGTATATAGCTTTAGATATTCTCAAGTGGAATACGATCACATATATGCAGCATGCCCAATATAAATTATACCGAGCGTCTGGTATTCCACAATAAAAGTAGCACAATGAAACACTATCAGGCCAAAAGAATAGTGTACGCATGGCCAAAAAAAGAACCAATAAATTGAAATGAAAGAACTCAGTAGTAATAAAATTTTATCGAATCGATAATTCACCGGGTTAATTTACTACGTCACCGCTGTTACTATATTATTAGATTCCGAAAAGACTGTCATACAACACAGATTACCGGACTGGCCAGGCAAATGGGTATCGAATAAAATTGATATCCCAATTTCCAATAAATGTGATTGTGCTAATTGTGCACAATTGGCTGTAAAATAAGGATCGACTATACAGGTTAATGCTTTAAAAAACTAACGATGTCTTTACCTCCGTAATCCGATGAACGTTTTCACGTGTGAATCAAACATTCACATCTGTGAGCATAAACCGAGGAGATTTATCAATGCGAAAATATTTGTGTTCAGTTCTTAAGATGGATAAACGCAGTGTTTACGGGTATAATTTGAGGAAATAATCTTATTTATAATAAACAGCATCGTTTGTTATGTATGTTAATTAAGTTTATGTTTGGTAGGATTTCACTGTAATTAGTTATATGAAATAACACGAATAGATTATGATACCATAATCTATTGCAATGAAATTGTTTGAATTCCGAGAATATTTCCGTATTAATATTACCTGTAACACGTATATAACCCATGTATGAATATCTCAAACACTTAACACAACAAAAGGGTTAGTTATGGGTCGTTTTAAGGGATAGAAATGTCAGTTTTAAAGTGATAACTATCGCTTCTTGTTGGAAAAGCATTACATTAAAATAGATACACGACTTTTTAGTACTATTTCTATACTTTATTGCACTGAAGTTGATTGAATTGGTTATTTTTGCGATGATGCCAGTTCCGTACAGAGCATTATATCATCTAAATATAATAGAACACTGTGAATATTGCATCAAAAATTGATACAAAATCATAAACTGTTTGTTCGCAATAGTAATTATTTGTATCAATTTGAATTTTTGTCGGACTGTATAATATATAAATATAATGATACGAGTGGTCTGGTAAAAAGCACAAATAAATTGTAACCAGTATGTAACCACTAAGATCAGATATGTCAGAAAGAATATACATGGACTATTACAGTATTTCAATGAAGACGTGTTCGACACGAATGATATCATACTATATGGATGATGAAAATGAAAATGTGATAAAAGTGCTCAACATGCGGTGTAAGTAACAATGACGAATAAGAAAAACAGGCAATATTTTAAGTACGACTGTGGAAAAGATATACGAATTTACGCAACAAATATTGTCGCGTTGTAAAAATCAATTAAAAAGTAATTCCGAACAAAAACACGACGAACGAATTGTGCGTATTGAAATTAATGTAAGCATTAAAACCACTGTTTTCCAATTAATTTTTAAGCCAGTCAGAACGAGACAGATGCTATCGAATGAAATGCCCTCCGATTAACGTACAAAGCGTTATAGAAAAACAAACCACTACCAACGGTAAACGGCAACGAATAAAATTTAATTGCTAGATTTGAGGCTGCGATTGCAAAGAAAATTTTATTTAATAAATTTATTGAGCCACGCTTCAAAAACGGCAGCGGAATGATTAAAGCAAGGTTTTAAGGTGAAAAATATTAATTTATATATTCAGCATGCGAAGCACCTAAATAAGGCAATGATTGCAATCTTTATACGCTTATTTATACTACACTTTGTCTAGCTTCCGATTTCCGTACTTTATTATCACTATCGTTTGTTGTATTTGTATCTCATATTATTTGTAAATTGTGAGGCAAAAAAAATATAAATTATGAATTCGATTGGCAATCTTATAAACTGCAAATCGAGACACTGGTACCACTGTATTATCAAATCCGGTAGTGTAACTCTTAACAATATACCTTTGTATTTCAGAATAGTAGAGCAGTAACATTTCTGCAATAAACACACACATTTAGTTCGTAACCACAGTGGAAGACCAAAGTGCGTCTCTAACTTGTTTATCTCCATTCAATAATAACATTTTTTTAAATTTAAGTGAAAAGTAGATTAAAAATTACAAGTCTCAAGAGTTCGATATTTCTAAGATATAACAATGTGTATTAGTCGTGTTATACCAAAATAGTATCGGATAAAACGCCTAAGTGTACTAAAATATTAGTAAAATGATACGACGCTATTGACATGTCAAAGATTTCCAAAATACGATGTTTTTAAGATCAGTCGCCGATAAGTATCCCACGTATTGTTATTAGTAGGTAATGTCACATTGCTGTTGTCGAGAGATCTGTCGCTCGTTATACATGCGATGTTTAGTCACAAGTAATACCAAATTGGTTTTGATTGACGAAAGCTGAATTTAATTGCTCTTCTCACGGATTTTTTTTATCATACCATTACTATAAAACATTAACGACACTTCAAAGACGCAGCAGCCGTAACTAAACAATGGCGATTTCGTAACGGCGGCTTGCAAGCGAACAACGACTGTCCTTAACGACGCGAATATTGTTAACGTGAAAGTGGACCTTCTCTTTTATTTTTCTATTACGTTTACCAGATAGGTGATGGTGTAAAACTTCTATAGCATTTTCCCTTTCAGTGTCATGAAAAAATCCGTAAAAATGACAACAAAAACTAGCTATCAAAATTTTATAGACCCGTGTCCATTTCAAGATAAATAATCGTATGAGGTAAAGCCACATTCACAACGACGTTCGAAATTTAAAATATGTAGTTTAACATTAAAATTAGATATTGTGTATTAAATTTGAATTAAGTAATTAATTTGGGTTTATAAAATACAAATCGTAACAATTTGGAATACGTATTTAAAAAGTAAAGTCACAGACATTCGGTATGTTTCGTCTGATCATTAACCAAAATTCGGTCAAGTAACCAAGTCTGGCTTTTTTTAAATGTTCACAAATTCAGACACGAGTAGAATTTTCGTAGACATTTAACAAAATTGGCATAGTACCAATTTAATTTAAAAAATTTGATAGAAAATATCTATAGGGATGATGTATTGGTACAATAACGAAATAGGTAAAAATAGCATGTTACAAAGATTTTCGTTATATTTTTTTAATCCTACTTTGCGATTGTCGTCTTGAACCATAACATCCGTTAATACATAATTTATTTTATTGTGTTAAAATATCACTTAGCTGTCATAAAAATAACAAGTCATCGTAGATAGTGTATGAATAAATAGCATTTATGAACTTGCGGTTTATCCATGTGTTAAAATTTGAAGGTCAATGTCAAAAAAGCTATTTCGGAATTCACACAACAAACAGTGACTTCAGAACGTGTTTCATACAAACACTTAGCGAATCTTTAAGATAACTATAAGTAAAGAGGCAAGAATACCACTTATTTTTGATTGTTTAAACTATGCGGCTGTTGTATAACTGATTTCATGTTGGTCGTGACTCAATATAAAAAAATGTTCTTTTTACGCAATTTTCGTTTCTGAACTCGGCGACGATTGCTAGCAATCGTTTCTAATTTTCAATGTGTCATTAATGATATAAGTTAAACCTTTTAATAATTGTGTATGTTTTGCGAAAAAATAGTATAATATAAAACATAGATCTTGGCAGATGATGGAAATAACCATACGTTTTCATTAATTTGCGTACATGTGAAGTATTACTAGATTGCGTGCGGGCAGGTATGTCGTACCAAATGTTACTCAAGTATCGATATTGTATTAAAATTCACAACTTTGTTATTTCGCTTATTCATGTAACATCGATCAATAAACCAATGACAAGTTATTTTAAATTGAACAAAAATACTGGGCGTGCGAGCCAAAACGTTTGGACACAATCGGTAATGAGGATTGTATTTTCTACCGTAATTTCTGCTAAAATGAAGTCGATACGTATTAATACTATATAAATATAGTATGTTAGTACTATTTAGTTAAGGAAGAATTTTTTATATTGAATAGAGAAGATATGAAGAGCCTGACTTAATCGAATTATAATCGAATCGAATTTTTAGAAAATGGAAAGGTCGATCATCATAGAAAGTCAAACACTTGACTATAAACAATTTTAAATACATTAATAGATTATATTACAGCGAATATTTTGTTTTAATAAATTATGCATCATTAAGGTATAAAATATTTAATGAATTAAGCTTTTAGTACTAGTATATGAAAACAAGTTCTGTACATAACACTAGATAATGAAAAACTTTTCTTTAACTTGCGTTTCGTATAAAAACAATTCGAGAGAAACGAAACGACCGACGGTTTGTCGTTATTTCTCCACGTCGGTATAAAAACGTAAGCCATAAAATAATCAAGGCAGCTCGATGTACGTAATCAATGTTTCGTTAGCTAAATTGGGTAGTGCTTCAAGTTCACTTAGCCAAAATGATAAGACCCGGATACTAGTCTCACCTACACTTAGAAAGAAGAGAACTATTAAGCAGTGGTATGTTAGGAGTACAAAAACTTTATTAACCAATAAAACTTTACGGATTCTTGTAGAATAGAGTCCGGATAAAACGAGCGTCGACAATTCAGTGGTGAGGTGAATACTGAGAGATAGTAATATTATAATGACCCCATATACTCAGTTTACTCGCGCTTTTCTAGCAATTCGCCAAGCATGATAGTTTCGTTAATTGTACATATCCATCCTACGTTTGAGTATGCAATACCTAGTTGTTTGATACACCCATTGAGATGTTCTCACACTTGAGAACCATTAAAAATCTAAGGTAAAAAAATGTTCACGATTTTTTTATATTCTAAATTTATAAATACAATTTTAAATAGAACAAGTGTCTGGCTCACCACTGTTTATATTACTTTATTTCTCTTGGGATTTTCACCTTTAAACACTAGTAATTAATGAGTTATCAATAGAGTTATACCAAAAATGAACATCCACAAAGTTACTGTCGAATCTAACGAAAATAAGAAGTCTTAATGCTTTTATATGTAAGGTTTAGATAATACGAAACTCACATGTGAAAAATCACAACTTCAAATAGAAAAGTCATGGTCAGTAACATTATAATAACAAATTAAGCTTTCAATTTTCATACGGAAATTCTATCAAGCAAGATCAGCCGATATCTTAAATTGTAATTTAAGCATACTAGCTTCTATCGATTATTCTAGCTTCTAGCATACAAGCTCTGATCATTCAAGTTGAACCAAGTTACAAAGATACGATTACAAATATCTTTATATCAAAATGTTTAACAAAATCAAAATTTATAGAAAAGTAACCTGTGATATTCAACAATACGATATTGTCTTTTTAGCACGGATTTTTGCGAGAACGGAGACATTATTTCATAAAATGTAATATACGTGTTTTCTAGTTTGCGTTAGATATAATATGAGAGCTAGTTTAGGCATTCGCTTAAAGCATTTTAATCAATATTCAGCTAAAAGATTTATGAAAAGTCAAACAGTTTGTCTTTAAGTGTTTGGGTCACGGCAAAAAACAATTAGTCTTTCATCGGCATAGTCTAAATGGATATTTTGAACATAAGTTCGTCTATGCAGTGAACTCATATTATTAAAGTACGATATATTACACCGAGACTGAAGCGTGTTCATCTGATAAAGAAAAGTTGTCCTACTTGCAAAAAAAGAATCGATAGTTTGTAAAAAATAAAAAAGGCTGGCAAGCGAGTACAAATTTGGACATGTGAAATTACTATGAGGTTGTTATTTTCATAAAAATGTTTGCACAAGAAAATTTTGATAAAATAGTCAGCTAAAGTAAAATTAGAAAGAAAAGTGAATGACACCTTAAGCACGTTGAATATTCTATTATAGAAATATATATTTGATTACTTATATTAAACTAAAAAAAACATATTTCTTTAATATCATGTATTGAATGTAACAGCAAAACCCTCATAACATAGAAAAAAAAACAAAATGTTTACAGTATGTTGTTCGAGAAAATTGCGGCACAATTATAATGATATTGAAAAGGCGGTACGGAACGGATATCCTTTGGAATAAAATATCGCATTATATTTTCCGATATAACGATTGATGTAAAATACTATTTAGGATTACTTACACCAGCATGAATATTATATATATCGGTATATGATGAGGTGTCAAATTAAATACAAATACTTCTAAACGCTTCTATATGTTTCAATATTGCATATTTTGATTTTTCTGTTGCGTCTACCCATATTATTCAAGAATATCGATGGTAAAAACTGACAGCATACAATCGGTTAAATATATTATTTCCTCATGAATAACTAAATTGCCTTTTGTATATTGTGCTTTGAGAAGTAAATTTCTTAGATAAAAACTCACTGATACAACTTTCATAACAGTTTTCAATTTTCGAGCGAATGAAATTTTTAAAAATGATACAGTTTATACAATGCGACATTCTGATATTTGTGCACTTTTTCAAGGGTGAGAAAATTGCGGAATCGATACAGTGAATATATATACATATATTATGTTATATAGAAAATAAAGGCACGTAATGGTTGCAGAAAAGTTGGATTACCATAAAAATGCTGTATCGACCTTCTCAAACATAAATAAAAGTTTTCGATAAATATATAAATGTTGAAATATAGACACGTGTTTAAACTACTGTGGCATAAATATAACTTGTTCGAATTGACATATACGAGCGTCAAATGTTTTCTAAATCATTTATAAGGATTTAAGGATCAACAAATTTCTATAAAAATATGTTTTGGGCTATTTATACTGGAATGTTACTTCTATCAAAGTATATAAGCGTGCCCCAGGAACTATATTTTTAATATGACATGTAATCTTTTTTAAATAATAACATATCATGCCTTTCCATCAAGAAGTGATAGTTAAAACCTTAAAAGTAGCATATGTAATCGTTTGTGATTGAAATGTTTTTTTAAAAAATTAATTTACTCGCTGGAGTATTCAATAAAATTTCCCATAGATGCCGTAACATGATCACTTTCTAGGTAATATGTGAAAATATATAATATTCTTATTTTACTGATTCATCTCAAATGGAACTACATAAAAAAAACAAGTGCGATACATTTTAATTCACCTTTTTCGTGTGGGTTTCAATTAACGAGTTATCATTGTCGTATAATCATATATGATACATTAAAATACGAGATATTCTGAACATCAAGCATTTTTCAGGTGAAATTTTATGCTTTTTGATTTGATTTCAGAAACGAACAGTTACATAACACAGCAACAAAAAGAGACTATCACTTGTGTGTGTGCTTAGAGTCGTACACTAACTGAGACTTCACAACTGTGATATGTTTAAATTAAAAGAATTTCATAATTGAAACTATAAAAACAAGAGCACATTATTGTAAATTAAAGAAAAAAAATGTTAGTAAAAATACCGTGCTGGGATAACCTTTTCGACGAATAGATTCTATTGTACTTAAAATTTTCAATATATTATAATTATCACATATATAATGTCATATAAATTAATGTGATTAAACACTCTTTATTAAATGGATTAAAAATAGCAAGTGTCTCGCATGATACAAGTATTAATATTATATTTACTAGTCTTTGATAACACGGTGAAAAAATAGCGATGCATTTAAGTTCTACAAAATTTATAAGATATATTGTTATTCGTTGCAATTTCGACTAACCAAAACTTAATTACAGACCTGTAGTTCTGATGAGAGGTGCGCTATGTTATAAGTGAGTTCTACCAATAAACGTCAATTCAATAAATAGTTCTTCATAGCTTATTGCATTCGAGAATTTGAATGTTAATTTTCAAATAAAATGGTGTTTGTAAAAGAGCAAAATGCGAAAATATACAATCATTCTATTTTACCTACCGTGTCATCAAGCTTGAATGAGATTTAATATATTTATTAAGTAGTCAAATAAATCAAAATATTTATTTTATTTAACAGTGGATACTTCGTTTATATCAGTAAAAAATGTATTCTATTTTCCAAATATGTCACGTAATCTTTCTATCGAATGGTATATTTAAAAATAATTTTCTCGTATAACAAATTGTCCGATGGGCAGAACTCTCGAGATTTTATTAATCCCTTAAAAACTAAACGAATAGTTTATTCCTCTGATACTTTGTTTTATAGCGTTTATTGAATGGCAGCCGTCCAGACTTTGTTTTACGTAACCTGGCAGAATAGAACATGTCTAAGTAAATTCAGGTGAATTTTTAAAGTGGCTCCTTCAATTTATTCTACCCTTTTTGAAAACGACATACAATTTGCGATAAGTGGAAACGTCTATATTACGAGATGTAGAATAATCGCCAACGAATAGTTCATTGTTTATTACGCAAGTTAGCCGTATAAAAACTAAAGCACGTAGTTGCAAAAAAATCTATGAAGTATTTTCGCGAATATTATTTCTCTAACTAGCTATTATATTCTTTGACGACACTTGTGACAAAAATATGAATACGCAAATAACAATTTGATTACCAGTAAATTACTGTTTGTAATCAAACGGATAAATTTATATGATAATTGAATGTACCCGCTATTCAAATGGATTTAGTTTATATGATTCTTTGAATGTTAAAAGAACATCTTTCATATATTTTTTAATGACAATATATAATCGATATTATTGCATTTCGAATATACAAATAAAAGATTTATAATCCTTAGTAATAACTATTCATTAAATCAAGTTAATAGCTAATTCATATTCATGAATATAATTCGTAATATCTAGTCCAACGTTATCTAAACAAACATTGCTTCACGACAAAATTTTGCACGGACAGTACAGAGTTACTCTGTTTTATACGCAACTTACGTAATAATTAGAATGTGGTAATCGATGCTCTTTATAAGTTTCGTATAATATTGTTTTATATTTTTTAACTGTTTATTCAAATCAACAATATTTTGTTAAAGAAAAGCCAACGATTTTAAACACCCAATTAATGTTTGTACTTGTAAGGCAAATATTATTGTATTAATTCATATTCAAAATACAGTACCCAACACGCTAGCACACTGCAGACGCCATACTATTTAAAACAGCTAAGTCAAATACTATTATAATTTTACAGATTCTCTGGTAAAATAATGCTCGAAGGAAAGCTAGGTGCAAAAATAAACACGATGTAAGAAACTGTCAAGTGAGGGGACATTTGGGAAATCTCAGTGCTAGAAGCTTCAAGTTTAATGCTAAAAACTTGTTCGGGTTAGGTGAGCTATTGACTTCGACAAAACTTTTTTGTGTAAACGAATATTTATATATGTAATATTTTTTATTCAGTTCGTTCAATTCATTTTTCGTTGGATATGGTTGTAATTTTCAGTGGGAAAAAAGTATTTGGTTTTGTCTGCTATTGTTATGCTGTCAAAATAAGACTATGTGTCAAATAAATCAATTATCGTCAGAAAAATTATGACGAAATGTTATTGATAATGCTTGATATATATTTGTAGAACATGTGTTCACATATCGCAATGGAATCATACCAACTAAATTCCAATTTTATTGCTTATATTAACAATTATAATATAGTGATATTTCCCCTTTATTCATTTTACTTTAATAGAGACATCTATCGCCGGTCGCTTAAAGCTGACAATAAATAATGTCGTTCTTCACATCTTTTTAACACGATCGTTTTACAAATGATAAATAATTCTAGCGTCATCGAGTGAAATGGTACAAAAACGTCAGATACATAGTATGAATAAATGGTAATAATAATGAATAATGACTAGCAATACTGTTTATAATTTAGAATTAATCGGGTAGTGTTGCATACAAAATCGGAGAATAACCATTTAACACATCAATATCCATCTTATAAAACGAATAATTAGTAAACATTTAAGTACCGCTATTGTATCACAATAAATTTCATATGTTCAAATATCTTTAAACTATTCCTTAATCGCAAAGTACTAATTACCACCTTCACTGGTAATTAATTTTATAATTAGTAATTTTTCCTAACGTTTTTTTTTGTTACTATAATAAATAAATAAACAAAAGACAATAGTCTCAAGATTCATCCCAAAGAGACGAAACACGTGTCAGAGTTAATATAAAGTAGTGGTAAAAAAAACATTTTTTTTTTTTAATGAAACGAATCAATCGGCGTATAGATTTTTATTTCAAAGCATGTGCACTCACACATTTATATCTGAACATAATTTTCCGACCACTTACGGACTGATGACGGCGCGTAGATAATGTGATACGATATGCGTCAAAAATGGTTTTAGAAAGAAAAAAAAGAATTCAACCATTCCTGTTCTTTTACAAAAAAAAAATCACAATTTTAACACCTAAGCTAAATAAAGAAAGTAAAATAAAATTATTCCAACAGTACAGTAGTTTCAAAGTTCGATGCCTTCTTACTATTGGATCAGACCCATAGTAATTCATTTTGATTGAAAAGGCGAATGTTAACACACTCGTGACGAAGTCAGCTCCATAGTCACGTGTCCCGAGCGGAATCGACTTTCGGCGGTGGAAGGTCAGGGGCGCGGGCGGCGTCGATAGCGAAAAGCTTACCTAACGCCAGATGGGAAAACCGAAAGCCGGGCGGGAAAGCGACTGGCTACCGGCAAGGCGAGCGCCGCCGCGTCGCGACGGGGAAGACGGCGTCGAAAACGCGACTTTTCACGGCCGCTGCCCGCCCTTCCGATGCAAGGCGACGCGTGTTACGTAACTTGTTGACGAATAACTTTTAACTTAGTTGACAATTAGCACTGTTAACAAATGCGTTAACTTAAAATACATTCGCAATTATAACATCACAAAATTTATATCTTTTGGCTTTTTGCTACTAATAGAAATATCATGATGCTAGTGCAATGAAATTTATAGCCATTATATTATATATATTTTACACGTTTTTAAAATATGGAAATTTTATATTCTAGTCGTTTATAAATATTTTCAAAAATTACCTTTAAACAACAACTTATAGCATACCATATGTACTGTATTTTTTTAATGATAAAAATTAAATTAGATGAATGAATGAATACAATGTTGATTGTTTTCATTGTCTGAAAATTTTTAATACCACAAAACATAGCGGCGTAATTTGACGAGATTAAGAGCATCTTCATACACACGTTTAGTGTTTCTAGTTTTCTTTTTGAATTAAAAAAAAATATTTAATTGGTTTTCTCTCTTAATTGAATATCTAGTAAATAAAATTCAACTGGTTACAATTCAAACGCCAGTTCCGAATTAACGTTCGTGTCGTTCAAGCTCTGTACATTTTTACGGCATTATTTGTTACTCACGACCCGAGTTTCGTTTTTCGGCATCGTAGAGTATTTTAGAACATGAATCCGATTCAAATTTGACATGGCGATTTCATAAGGCATCTTCAGCCAATGTCTTGTAATTACATTCGTATTTAGTCTTCATGCTAAAAGCTATTGTAGTGTATTCCTACTTCAGTCATAGCCAGATTTTTCCAGCTGTTTCGAGCTAAAATACCTTAAAAAACTAGCACATTTTACCTTTTCCATTGAATTTCTAGGAATCGTAAATAAAACGTCATATTATTCGCTCTTTTTTTAGAATTCAAATAAGACTAAACAATTTTACCTTCATTTTTAGATTACATTTACATAGAACATACTAAAATTTGTTTAAAATTACTTAGATAAAATCAACTTGTGAACTAAATAATTCAATAATGAAAAACATCACGCCGCAGTTCTCAGACGCAAAAATCAATACTGAATCTGCAGTACGGTGCGTACTGAATATTTGTAAGTGGGAAATGATATTTCCTGTGTGAAACCATGAATAGGCATATTATAATTATTTAGGACATATTTCATATTCATTCAAATTCGCTATTGAAATACATCCCCGCTAAAAAATTATAGAGCATAAATTAAAAGATATCTTTTATTGGAAATCAATAATCATCCCCGTTTCAGCAAAAATACATTTTCATGTTTCATTTCTGAAACTGATGTGTCGCCTGAAAACGCACAACATAAATTCTTTAAATCAAATAAATCTTTTAAAAGATTTCAACTAGTATACTTTTAATGGATTTGTTAGCAATTCATTGCTTGTCAGTTACTTCAACGGTATTTAAACATACACATATAAAGAACATCGATTTTTGGCAGAACGCCAACGTTTTATGAACAACAATTCTGATGTGAGATTCAATTTATTTTGTTGACGACCTTTTCCAAATTAAAAAGACATATTTGAGTTTATTTTTTACTTTCGCAAGCTAATCTGTTTTACAATTTGTTTCAGATTTCTTATAAAAACATCGAGTGGAGATGGATCCGGCCGTTCAGCAACTTCAAAAATGTCCTGCTTTCACAAAGGTCATTGACTATCATAGGTCAAGGTCAAACTCTCCGCGGCGTGGACTGAGCGAGGTTAAGTTAATATTGAAACATTGGGATATTCAGTGTCAATAATCAATAACGTAACAAAAACTATGCAGTGCCAGAATCAAATACTCAAAAGTATTTTAATGTGCTAAATATCAAATTTAGAAGCCATATCACAAATAAATATTAAATAATTTAATTAAAATTATAAGTGAACGTGTATAATAATATATTAAAGTTTAATTATATAATAAATGTTACATTCCATAAAAAAACGTAGTTTTTTCCGTGTATAAATGTTGTGAAACTGCGTTCAAAATGGAGACGGCGATACTAACAAACTTTAGTTTGTTTAAAATGCGTGAGGAGGGTAATAATTTAACGGAAACTATAGGTAGTAATACCACAGAGACCATATTCAGACCGGAAAACATGACAAATATAGCGGAAAGGGAATCGTTCTGGTTGTGGACGATGGTAGACGGTTTACTTATGGTGGTAATCCTGTGCGGTAATACATTAACTATCTTAGCAGTGACGTTAAGCAGGCGCTTATCAAGTTTAATATCGAATCAGTTCGTACTGAATCTGGCCGTATCGGACCTCACCGTCGGCTTAACGATACCGTACCACCTGGCGTTCTACTTAAACCAGGAATTGAGTGATATCAAATTAACGTGCGTTCTGCGATTCATACTGATAACGCTGGCGTGCTGCGCGTCCATCTTCAACCTGACGGCGATAGCTGTGGATCGATACATCGCGATCCTGCACCCGCTGCACTACAGCAGATACATGAGCAAGGCGGTGACGAGGACCCTCATGTCGATCGGGTGGACTCTGGCCGTCGGATTCAGCGCGGTCCCCATCTTCTGGAACAACTTTGACTCGGTAGACATGTGCATAATGCACAAGGTACCATTTCACTTTTAGTTTCTTTCCTAATTTTAATTTGGCCCCATAATACCTTGTCGAAGTTGACATGTCGTCGATTCAGTGCTATTTGAATCAACACGAAGGCGTGGTGTTTAGGTGTTTTCTTTATCTTTCACATGCAGGCTCATTTATATAGTAACAATATTACGTTACAATATTTACGATAATTTAATTGTGATAACGATCACACGCAAAACAGCAGTGGCTGCTTTGTATCATAAACATTTTACCTAAAAGTCTTCATTCAAGTAATTGTTGAATATTGATACGAAATGATACTCAGTTTATCAGCAAACAAAAAATCCGTTACCATTCGCTAAAAATGCATTAACTTTGTTTAACTTGATGAATATTGAAAAAAAATCTTTTCGCTTCAAATAATCACAAAGATAAAGCAACACCTTTTTATTTACTTAGAAAAAAGGGGATATAAAAATGTATAATTTCCAGAAGAGTTTCGAGCTCATTTCAAAATTCAGTCATTTTAGGATGACAAGAAAAAATAACAATATTCAAATATTGTAAAGCTACGTAATTAAAAAAAAAATAACATATACTATAATGCACCAATTACTGACTATATATATAACTAAATAATCTTTGACTATGACTGTCACAACGGAAAAGAAAATGCTGACTAAACCCACCCTTTGTATATGAATTGAAATTGTGCTTTGTCAATGATGTGTACAATCCATAAGGTAACATGACACTTTTTGGGCTACGCTTATTTTTTCTGATTTTACATTTATTATCTTTTTTCTTATGTTTATTTTGAGTAGTGAATTAGATACATGACTGCTGAATGAATGAAAGATACAAATTAATGCAAATATAGAGAGAATATTTCTTTCTCTTGAAATTAATATTATATCCAATGTATATAATTAAAAAAATCAGCACTACAAAATATGTACAATAGTAAATCAGTACTATTTTATATGACTCGTCTTTCGAATACTTTTGGTAGCAAAAGATCGAAACGTAAAGGACAAAGCAAATATTTTTCTAGTTCAACGAAAATCAAAAACTTATTAGAACTAAAAAATGTAAAAAAATCTTCGGTTTTGTGAATCTTGGAAGTGACGAAGAATAAATAGACCGCGAATAGTCATCTATAAAATAAAGTCTAATTAAAAGGCAATTAATTGAAGTTTATAACGTATAAATGCAGCGGTCATAAAGATTACAGTATATACAATATACTGTCTATAACAAATAAGTCTTGGTCATTGAAATAATTTTAAATTCATTCATTTAACCGCAATAAAAAGTTAATGACCAAAAAATATTTTGTAACAACCTTGGCAAAAATGGTTGCAATATCAACTCAGACCGTAGATATGGTAAACGATTGCACAAAAATTAAAAACATAGTAAACATAGATTTATCTGATTATAAACTAATCACTGTCTGCAAAACCAGCGCGAAGTAATTAATGCAGGCTTACGCTGTTTTCCTGATTAGCATGTAATAGTAAAAGAATGTCTGTTTTTTTAGTGCGTATGAATTTATTATATAATTTATTTTTTTCACCACTCACATTTAGTTATAATGTAGTTATCATATAATAGTATGTTAGATTTGATATTATATATTTTATTTTATATAAAGGGCAATAAATCAAACTATTGCAAAAATATTTTATTAAAATAATATAGTTTATGGGTAAAGAATAATAAATTTTAATTATTCATTGCCAATGTAGCTGCGAAAAAAACTGTTCAAGATAGTTACAGATGAGAACAATTAACTGTACTGCATGTTTATAGTTATTATTGTTAAGTGGAAAAAGATTACATATACTTGCTTAACGTAACGTTACAGACGGTGTTTAGATTATTGTGATTAATTTGAGAATCAAATAATACCTGCATCAACAACGTCAAATATCGATACATCATATATTGGGGAGGACTGATTTAATATATGTACGTGACAATAGCCAGGTTTAGACTCTGGCGCTATCAAATTAAAAAAAATAAGTATTCCTTAAAACGTCAACATGTTTAAGAATAAAAACTTTAAGCATTCTTTTTCTAGTACTAAAGTTTTAAAAAAAAAAAACGTGCGGGGAATAGTCAGCGTATAAAGCCTACTATTAACAGTAATTTACAAGAAAACATCCTCGGGTTGGATCCTGCTGCTTATCCATGATTTTTTACCCATGGAAATCTTTTCAAATACACGTAGAACAATGAAAATATATTTGAATATAAGTCCACCAGTTGTCCGTAAGTTCAGAAATGAACAATGGAAAAAAATGCGCAATTAAATACAATGATTATTATCCTTATCCTTCGTATAGCAGATGAATAACTCTCGCGGCGTATTTTTCGCAATATTTTCGCTCGTTAAAGTTAAGGGTCGAAGTGGAATAATGGAAATATATTACCGAGATCCTTTTTTTCTTACAGGTTTTCCCTAAGGAGTACACGATTAATGTCTTAGTGCCAGTGTTCTCGGTCATATGGCTGGTGATGCTAGTACTGTATTGGCGGATTTGGAGAGAAGCTGCCCTTCACGCCAAGCGGATGCGCACCACCACATGCTGTCCAGCCGGGCCCAACGATTGGAAGAGTGTTCAGGTATTAATTCTTATAAGCCGTCTCGATTTCCGGATTATTAAATATTCGATCACACTATTCTCAACTAAAATATTTTGTGGAACAATAATAATACAACGGAAGTTTTTAGATTTTTCTCGGTGTTCGGTGAGAAGATCCGAAGTTAATCAAAAATATTAGCAAGTATCGCTGAAACATTCGAATCAAAAGATTGATAAAATAATTTAATTCACTGAAAATTGCATATTTATCGACACAATTCGACTGAATTTTATTTTACGAATATAGACGGCCAAATAAATTTTATCATTTCATTACCATTTTTTAGTTTCATTTACAATTGTTCAAAAATTTAGTTTTATTGCGATATAGAAACAAATCTAGGCCGTTAAAACAGGAGAGAGGATGTATTGTGTACCTTTTCTACACAGCTATATATAGATAGGCAAGTGTTAGTTTATGCATAGTTCTGACGATGGCGTGAGCCGAAATAGCTATCAACTATATATTTTTTTTAAAATAATTTTGTAGAAATAAAATACATTGCTATTTTTTTCACCGTGTTATAATGGAGTTCTACCAAGTGAATGCCAATTCAATCAATAAATTTATTATTTGTATTGCAGGTCGTGTTGATGGTGTTAGGGAGTTTTTCAATATGTTGGATGCCTTACGTGGCAGTTATCTGTTGGCAGACACTAGCGAACCCGAGCCCAGAAGATTCTCAATTGATCTACAAAGTGGTGTTTTCCCTCGCGATAGCCAACTCTGGAATAAATCCTCTCATCTACGCATGGAAAAACACGGGTTTCAGAAAAGCGTTTCTACTGTTATTGCGTTGCCGACATCCTGATAGCTCGGCATACGACGGAGGGTTCAGAAATGAAAGAAAACTTCCATTGGACACGATCAGTAGGCCGGAGACGACGGCAGACGTGCCACGGCCGTCTTTGAAAATCGACACCGACAACCAAACCAACAACAATGGAGTGAAAAGCGAGAGGTGTCGGATCATAGAGAATCTAGCGTACGACGGAGGTCTTCCGGAGGGAACGACGCGCTGCCATATCATAGAGAATTTAGGCTTCGAGGAGGGACCAGAGATGGGTAGAATGAGGATGATGGACTCGCCAGATAGTAAATTGGAAACGCCGTCAGACGGCAGGGAGTGTAATGTTTGAAGCGACATCGGTTGCAAAGATGGTATTTTATTTTTATTCACGAATCTTCTTGATGTATACTTAATCATAACAATAAATGATAAAAAATAAAACGAGTATTATTCCAGATTGCTTGTGTCTTCCCATTCTCCAATACTTTTACCCAATTCTGAGAATTATAACAATGGCGATATAACAAAAACATGTAAATATAATTTACAGAATACTAGGTGAAGAAAAAATATTTTAGAAAATAATACCATCAACAAGATACAAAAGGTCAGATTCTCAATCGACGGTACACGAAACATTATCAATGAATTAATAGTCATGCTGAATACGGGACTAAAATCTTTGAGAAATTAGAATTTTATTTTTTTGGATAAAATACAATTATAATGATAATATTATATCATGTATTGTGCTGAAAATTTTATAGCATTGTAATATTCTGTGACAATATCTGAATATATTTAATAATGAACGGATCCAATTATTGTAACAAATAAATATTGTTAATGTATAAAATACTTAGAATTTTCATAAATCATTTTGTATACGTAATGGCATTACAAAATAATATCATATTCCGTTTTTATTGACATCACATTTCTCACCCATGACAAAAATAATGAATCCAAAAAAAAATTGCAGGTACACCATATAAATATTTTACAAATACTACTAAACAGTAAATAAATCTAAATATAAGCACTTATAATGTCCTTATAAAATTATATTTGTAATATAAAATTTAAAATAACTTTGATTATTCCACGTATTGTGTAACAAACTGCCTGTTTGTTAGCCTGCCAGTCTGAAGATGCCTCTGAAAGTGGCGAAACACGTGTCACAGTTAGTTACACAATACGTGGAATAATCAAAGTTATTTTCAATGTTATATTAAAATGAACTTCCACAAAGTTACAGCCAAAACCATCGAAAATATTAAATATATTTTTGTTACCCACAGCAAAAACATGACGAATTTTAGAGAAAAAATCATAAAATTTGATTTGACAGTTAGCACCTTAAGTGATAAATTACTGCCTAAGATCCATGGTGGTCAAAAAACGTGCAAATTGAAGGTAACTGGAAAGCTCAAGATTTGGCAATCTGTGACAAAGGTCGTTGTAAATACCAATAAACGAGGAAGCAACAATCCACTTCGACTATTTCTATTGAATGTTACTATCCATTTAATTGTTTTAAATGTTAACGACCCATTTTTTAGTACTCTTTCCGCAATATATTCTATGGTCAGGATCGGTTTCGCTTATCGCGAACATTTTCAGCTGATATGATACAAATTACAAACAAGCCTATTTATACAAAATTTTGAATTAGTAATTATGCTCGCTATGAGCGAAACCGGTCCTGATCATATAATATGTTGTGGAGATAGTACTATAAAATGTGTTTGTTGTTATTTAAAATATTATGCGTTTCCCACTAATATATGTGAAAGTGATGTTTTATTATTTCCATATTCCTCCAATCATTCTTGGTTACTACAAGTCATCGTTTTGACAGTATATAATATAATATTATAATTCAGATCGGCTTGTCTAAAATCGAATGAAAAAAGGCGACTTTCAGATGATTTAAAAATATTTTAGTGCGAGCTCATGGCAAGAAATAGTGAGAGATGAAACATAATTATTAAAAAATAAATTAAATCAACCGTCAACCATGAGTTGCAAAGAAAATGCAACATATCAATTAGCATAAATCTACGACAAATGAGGAAAACTTTCGCGACTATAATCACCGAGTATATTAGATGATACTTTATAAAAATAAGGATGTATATTATATATAAGAATATTATACATTGAACGTAAGATAGTTTGATTTAAACACCACATTTTATTTATGATTGAAATTTCAATACGGTAGATATTTAATTGTACTAATATAACTGTATATGCACGCCATCAAATAAAAACAGGATGGCAGTCTTTCAGCCTCAAAAATATTTATAGCAAACGGCGATATTGTGCTTATTATTGTATAATATTTCAATTAAGGGTATTATATTTTTATTAGCTAGTCAAATAATAAAATCGAAAAAACATGGATATAGCGGCATTTGATGTGACGATTAACTTGTGGGATCTTGCATTAAAATTTGAACTTTTTTTTTTCAAATTTACTATCTGATTTTAAGTGAAGTTATCGATTATTACATATTTTTGGGAGCGATGTGTGCAAGTATTTTCTGTTCAATTTTACACTTGCGAAAGCTTTATCATTATAACTGAATGATTTATGATATCAACTGAAGGTGCTTGATGGAATTCAATAGCTGAATAACATTACAAACATGAGAAAACGCCTTTTCATTTCGCAATTTTAAAACAAGCGATGTATTTACTGCATATGTACATGGCACAGTACACAATTTTATATAATTTCCAATGAAACAATTTTTCAAAAAACGTGTGGGGAGAAAATACAAAATTGAATAATTACACATCATTAATATTAACATTAATCATTACATTCATTAATGACAAATCATTCCTTAACATATTTAATTATAATGGAGTATAGAGTAATGAATGGAAATAGAAAAAAAACTTGGTTCATTAGTAATTTATATTGACGGATAACCTAGATTGGTGTATGAATTGGAAAAGAAAAATATTAGAATGGTTGAATTCGTGTTGGAAGTTACTGACATCTATACAAGAGTTTATGATGTAGTTTGTCAAAAAATAAGAAAAAGAAAATGGACGCAGTTCACAGATGTCACTCATAAATACTAAAAGAAAAGAGAGTTCCACAGTATATCGGTTTCGGGAGGAAATAAAATCATTTAATCAGGATGTCTTCCGTTAAATTATATTAGCACAGTCGAATCAAAATATAAATCAAAAACAGAAATAAAAAGTTAATTGTGTTTTAATTTTTATGAAAACTCACCTCAACGCCTGTCACTCCCAAAGCTCGCTCCAGATTAGGTGTCATCCTAAAAGGCACTTTCTCAGGCACTCTGAGAGTCTTTCCCTTTTCAAAACATACATTGTAGTCTATGTGAACCAATTCACCGGTGCTCAGGTCTACAAGAACGTTATCAAGGTGCCGATCGCCCAATCCAATGATATACCCGATTGTACTCATCACTGCCACAGAGAAACTGTATCTTCGAACTGTCTGCCACCAGAGCCCCGGCGTCACACTTCCACACCACAATTCTTTCGCCAGCAAGTCTTTAGGGGTCTCCGCCATAAGCTCCACCAGCACCTGCTTTAGAATACTCGCAGGCCACTCTTTCCTGACCTCCGTACTCACTCCGGCCGCATTTAACAACGGGGTCAACTTATTATAGAAAAGTTCAGAAGGTCTCAACACTGTAACTGTCTTGTTGTTCTTTATTGAAAGGGTAACGGCTTCTCTTTGCTGCCAGCGTTTGTACAAAGCAAATAAAGGAGTCAAATTGTCAACCCAGCTTATCAATCCTGATCGTGGTCCCAGTGGTATGACAGAGTAGTGTCGAGCTCTGTAAGTTTGATTCGAGCTATCTTCTTTATCATGTGCCATCATGGTATTAGTGATTGACAAAAACTGCATAATCCTCTCATCGAGATGCAAGTCTTCCAAGCCCTTAAAAAGATATGTATATGTTTTCCCATCAGAGCCGTGAAATATTAGTTTTTTTGGTCGCGTTTTAGTAGGTAATATTGCAACATTATTATCAATAGACATTATTGTAATTCGAGTATTGTAACAGCTCTGAACCCCTGGCATGGATATTACCGTATCGATCATTTTAGACAAGATAGGACTTATATCAGACATTTTCAATGCATACGATGATCTCTTATTAGATTTCTGTTGAAGTTTTGTCTGTAATATTTTAATAGGCAACCAAGATTCTTGAGGTTTATGCGGCTCGAGAGGGTTTCGCAATTTATCAAGCACTTCGTTGATCGCTTCCAAAAACTTATCCTGGAATGCCTGCTCGTGTGGTGTTTCCGGTGCAGCTGATGTTATTTCAGCCAATTGCTCCAAAACAAAAAGAATGGGCTTCAAGATGATTCTGTGTTTTTCTGTGATCAGCCTATCCTTTTCATCAGGAACAAGATTGACATTGTTTTTTACTTTTAATATCTCCATATCGAGTTGTGCCAAGCGACGGGTAATTTCGGAATGATGCTGAGCCAAAGTACCTAGCCACAGCTCGTCCCACAGCAAGTTGATACGTCGTAGCTCTTTAACCAACAGCTGAACTTGCAATATTGTCTTAGGGGCCTGCTTCGAAAGAGTATCGACCATATCCATAAAACAAGAATTCAAATCGTTGTCTTTTTCACTTTCATTGTCACTATTGTCCAAAACTTCAGTTAATTCTATCTCATTGCGATCGTTTTCCAAAAAAATAGATTTAGGGAAACTTATATCGGCAAAATTTATTTTCTCGTTTTCCACTGCGCCAACAACTGCTGGGAATGTAATTAAATGCGGGGTGTCTTCCGCCAGCCGACATAACAACTCTGAAACACGTCTTCTTACATAATTCTCAGGATGATTAAGGCGGGAAAATAATTGAGGAATAATTACTTTCCAAGGTTGCGTTGGAGTGTTTGCCAATCCAGATTCTAATACATTTTGTAACTCCATTGCATGTTTCACAATAAGCCGCAATAGTCGCAATGTTGCGGTGACAATCGCACATTCTCCGTTGTGATTAATATTTTCACTAGCAGAACTGAGCTCTAGGAATTTGAAGTAGGCATCAGCTGATAACTCATAATAAGAAAACACCCTTTTTTGGGCTTGCCTCCATATATCAACTAACAATATGAGATGTTCAGTATAAGAATTTCTCAAAGTGGGAACACTTCTCAATTGACTTTCGATCATTTCAGAGGTATTTATTTCATTCCAATCAATGTCCTCATCATCACATGTAACCCGTGTTTTGGATAATATTTCACAAACGGTGTTGAAATCTTCAGAACTTCCATGAATCATAATGCTTTGTATTTGCATTCTATCGTTTTCTGTCAATTGTCCGCCTATATTTGAACTATATTCCACCATTTTCCTGCCCCACCGAAAGCACCATGATCCAAACGTGAACCAAGCCTTCGATAATCCTGGACATTGATTCACACTGAACTGAAGAAGCTTTCCCACAGCAGAATCAGATATAGGGATCACATTAGCCGACACATTGTTGTTTACTAAACCGATTTCTGGAAGGGCGGTTACTAGTTTTGTCAAGGGAGAATTTAAATTGTTGATAAGCAATTTGTCATTTTCATTTTGAACCCATTTCGAGAGTGTCAATAGCATTCGGGTCCCCCTTTCACGGAATTCATAAGTGTGCTCACCTAACGTCAATCTTTGTGAAACTCCCAATGATGCGCTTGCACATAAATTTATTGACATTTCTCTCGTGTCTTCATTAACATATAACAATTTGGATGTCTCCATAATTGCGATTACATTACTCAGGGACCAAATATTCATATCGAAGGAATTAGTTGACCTCACCAAAAAGTCGTAAACATCTTCCAGACGATCGATGGATACACCGGAAAAACTTTGAAAACATTTAACAATGGCAAAATATTTTAAGAGTTCTCTCTTAGATAAATCGAAATTGCCATACTTTCGGCTGGATTTTACTACGTCCAATCGGACAGTTTCCAAATGCAGTAAATCGTTTTCTGGTAAATTCAGTTTCGAGAAATAGTCTGACCACCACAATATTTTATTTAGCGTGGCCGGATCTACATTTTTCAAAGAAGACCTATCCGGAGAAATGATGAAAGGATTGATCGGCAGTTTTCTGTCAATTATTAACTGCTTCAAACCGATAGCTGCAAAATGCAAAATATGTGTATCAGTTATAAACTCGCATGGTTTGTTTCTAGAGAGTTCATGAAGACTAGACTGCAATATGTCTATGGATTCTTCAACATTTTGAACTGAGTTTTCTAAGTAATCCGGATGAAACAAAAACTTTAAGGCGACATTCTTCAAAGTAGCTTCAGTGTTGGTATGGATATCAAAGCACGACCATTGTTGCTTGGGTTTATCATCATATCTTGTCAATACATCCCAATCACACAAGTCTTTGAGATAAATCAGATCATCTTCTTGAAATTTCCTGTAACACTCCGTATCTTTAAGGTTAACAGCAGTAACGTCTTCGGCTTTATCAAAATACATTTTTTCTTCATCTTTCCATTCTAAGAGTTCACGCCAACACTGAATATCATTGTAGCATTTAGTGATTTGATGACAAATGAATTTTCTTTCACGTTCATCCAACTGCCGGTGGGATTCAGTTTCAATCATTGCACTTTCTTTAAGCACATGGTCGTTTTCAATCAAAATTTTGTAATTAGCTAAAGCGACTTCGTATCTCATGCTCGCTTGCTCTGCTGCCGCTTTCAACCATGTTAATTTTATATGGTAAGTTATTTTTACCCAAGTGTATATCCCTAGCAAGCCCTCCGGCTCTTTCAATTGAAGAAAAGCCTTCGCTAGTGATATGCAGTAACCTAGGACGTCAGCAGACAAAATTGTGGATGGAGCAGTATTACCAGACGACAGTGTAAGCAATAAAGAATGTGCATGTCTGACAACAGCGGCAGAATGACCTGCATGCAAAGCGACGATTAAGGCAGCAGGCCGCACTCGACTGACCCATTCTCTGCAAGTAGAACTGTTGGTGTGAAAAAAAGTTCTCACAGATTTGATGACGGGCAACATGACTGTAGCACAGCCGTCAGCGGCGTTGTGAATTGCTTTTTCCAGATATTCCAAGAATTCAATTAGTATCCTGCTACGCTTTAGTTCAGTTATTAATGTTTTATTAGTATTCATATTTTCACTCTCACATATTGGCATTTCATGTGAAGTCAATTCTCTAGCGATCTGCTTAATAGCAGATTCTATACTAGTAAATGTTTCTTGAGGTTTCCCAAGTGGTGTTCTCAATTTAAGAGTTATACATAGCTGTGCGGCTTGCCACGTCGCCCACATTGTCAGAACTGAAGTAAAATTTTGTGCAAATTGGCTAAAGAATATTACATGACTATCAGAGCAGTCAACGCTTTTGAGAGGCCAACAATTCAGGAATGAATCGTTCAGCCATCCTTCGCTGTACGTAAAAGCATACAACAAGTATCCCATAAATGTTTTAAATTGCTGCGGAGACATCTGGCCGCACAAATCTCTCAATAAATGTTCTTTTTGCGTGCTTATAATATTAATTCGATTGAGTTGCAGGGTCTTACATGACTTATACTTATCAATTTTCACATCTGAAAAATTGATCAAATCCAAAATGACAATATCCCACGGAATGAAGGATAATATGTCCAAATACTTTCTCCGTAATGTGATATTGTTGCTATCTAAATGAATCAAGCTTAATTCACCCAATTTGTGCATTATTCGATTATTCCATGGGATATTTCGGTTAGAAATCAATATGTACATGTTACTGGCGACTCCTTCAACGACTCGCTCATTGAAAGAAAATCCTGTATTGATTATATTCATTATCAGCTCTGTCACCAGGTTCGAATGGTATATGATTGGTAGGTATTTTTTCAACTGTGTAAATATATCTTCTGTCCATTTTAATATTAGTATGACTGTATCGATTGGCAATGCACATTTGAATAAATTGTTGAACAATATGAGGATGATTCCAAAGTGTCCAGATGTCGGACTTGTGTTAGAAACTTCTCCGAGATTTATATTTGATATTCCCAGTATGTCACACACATTGGATCTCTGTTGACCGAATGTTACTAAATCACTCGATGCTATGAAGTGATTATTATTTTTACAATGTGAATATAACAAGTATACAACCGAGTATTGTATAACAGGGGTCGATTTAGATAATTTCTGATCATACGGTTTCAGCTTCACAGCTAAAAGTTCCAGTATACTAGGTTGTAATGCCCACATTCCAATTATTGAATTACTTGCGTTTGCTAAATCTGTGAGGCATCGCAGATTGAATAGGGTTATCAGTTCTGCTTGGGTGCGATTGTAGACATTCTTGTTGGTTGAGTTTAACCTCGATAAAATTTCAACCTCCGGGCTAAACATTCTGTAGGCTATATCCAAATCTTCTAATACATATCTGTAAGCATCTTGGAGTAAAGGTATATTCTTCAAGTTTAATAGATTGTGGTAGACAGAAACCACAGTTTCTTTTATGGTCTTATTATGTGATGTTCTCAAGAACAATAAATTTGACTCTGGTCCGATGACAGTTTTAATGAATTCAATTGGCAAATTAGCAGACACTTCTTTTATAGCCTTACGTATCAAATTCAACATTGTCAAAACAACATCGTCAGCCATTTTTGTACAATTCTTCAACTCCATATCAATTACTTCATATAACAGCGACCAATTCGACGAGACTTTTGTTTGAAGGCAATCCAAAAATAGGAAAGAGCACTGGTTTCCGGCAATTATTAGATCATAATTAAATTCTATTTTAAGAGCTCTCAAAAAGGTTTTGAGCATTTTAGTGAAGGATTCAGTGAGGAAAGCCCACGTTATTGTTGTCGTACAATTAGGACTGAGCAAATCGCCAAGGCTCTTTGCTACTATATTAAACACGTTGATAAATGATGTGACTCGTTGTATCGATTCCTGTGAAGTAGGCGGAGGACCGTCCTGTGGCGAAGAGCAAGCACTCGACGGTTGGGACAGATCCTCAGCGTAAACCACCATATCCTCCAAAAACTGGCCAAGCAAATTGACAGAGAAGACTAAATCAGCTCGCCAGTGGTAGCTCAATTCATCTAATGTCTTCAAGGCAAACTCTTTCACCTTTTTGGGCTGGGCCGCATCGACATGCCATCCGACCAGAATATCAACCATATCGATAAAATGTTTGGCAAAAGCATCTGGATATGACTTTGACAAAATTAGTATTGCATCGACTCCAGCTATAAGTATCTTAGCAGAGTCAGTGGCCTCAATCACACTTTGTAGTTGCGTCATAGTAATAGCTGCGTACTCTCCAAAAGATGGCTTTTCAGAATCCAATTTAAATAAATCGGAAAATGATAGAATAAGCATGGTTTTTACTTCCTGGGTTCTTTGAGTTCCATATCTGTCCATGACCCATTCGAGGTGTTTTCGGTAATCAGGTCCCATAACATATCCTATACGGCCGATGGAAGCTGCCACTTGGATTTTAGTCTCGGGACTCGGAGCGTGGTATAACACATCTAAGAGAGACTCTGCTAAAATATCATACGATCTTCGAATATATTTCACATTATCAGGCAACATTATAGCTTCCTGTAGTTTTGAACATATAGCCAATGATTTTTCGACATCCATTTCACTGCATAACCTTCGCAGTAGCTTTGATATCCTTGGATCTTCGGGAAGTCCATAAATATAAGTAGATTTACTGTCAGAATCATATTTGGAATTGCTATAGGTATAATGTGAGTTAGAATTCGAATCGCCAGAGCTGTGTTTACTCAGCGGTTCTTGAAATCTTCGTATCGAGTTTTCGGATAGGTCACGTTCGGATTTGCTAGCGTAACCGCCTCCCCGTCTGTTGATTCCTCTTCGTTCACCCGGCTGTCCGCGAAACGCGCGAAATTCATTGGGGGGTCTGGTACGAGGTTTGGAACGGCCATCTTTAGGAGAAAATATGACCGTAGAATGTACACGGATGTCGCTGGAGTTGATATCGGACCTGGGACGCCAAGTCGCACGTCCTGGCTGATTAGCCTCAGAATCGGTACCCGCTTCGAAGTCCAAGTCCCTGGTGCTCTTAGAAGCTTTGAGCTTACTGTTGGAATTATTAGATATCATCACCCAGTTTTGGTGTGGTACCCTTCGTCAAAATTGATTCTTGACATATTCTAAAGCAGTATGGTAACAGTTTTAATAAAATCGCGAGTTGTACAAAATAATTTACGAAAAACTTCTTGCAAACATCTATGAAGTTTGACACATGTTGTAATATATGTTTCTTATTTTTTTAAATGGCTGTATAATGATAAATACTTCATACTTGATGACCTCAAAAGAATAGACAACTTGTATTTAATACGGTTTTAGCTTTATTTTTAGATATGAATAATTTGACCAAAATTTATTGTTGGCAGTAAAGAATTTCTTACAGTAGTGCTTTTCAAGAGCGTTTTCATGGTTGACCGTATTTTTTTTTAATACACACAAAACAAAGTCATATTATTAGTTTTTTCCATTCAACATTATTTTATCTTTATAAAAAATTATACAAATAACAAAATTATATGTAAGGTCATATTTATACATATGCATTTTATATTATTACAGACAAGTTTGTGTCAAACCACACATCTTTTACATTATATGATTCAAACAAACATTTTATCACGTGAAATGCAATTTTAATACTATCACATATATTTCTGTTTATTAAAAAAAATACTTCTTCCGTTGTTATCATTAAATTTGCACCGGTTTGGAATCACTTAATTAATTATTTATTTTAGCGACTTAATTAAAAAAAACACGTGAAATGAAATTATTACTACTCTTAAAATATTTTGATCCTAACACGTATTAAATAATAAGTAAAGTGTGCTCTCTAGCTTTACGTATTTTGCTTACTGAGACAAAAGTCTATAATATAGGGAGCTATTTCCAAAACCATTAAGTGTATTCTTAAGATGAATTGATAATTTCACAAATAAAAACATTTCAATTTGAACCTCATGATATCTAATGGAGTACTAGTTGATGAATTCAACCAAGTAAATATTTAATTACTGTATGCGATAGAAAGTGGGTATAATAATCTACGGGCTATAACCTAGTTTTAGCACTATCAGCCCCGGCCAAAATTTGGCAAACCTAACCCCTATGCTCGGCCCATTTTTAGGCAAATGGCGTTTTTTAAAGAGTTTATTAAAAGTGTTATAACTATGGTAATATTGAATAAAATCAAATGAAACTTTCTGAGATGGTTAACAACATTATGAAAATTAGACCTAGAGTAATAAATTTGTCAACATTTCCCCATGTGTAGAGCCACACTTTGGTGTTTATGTATGTACCGAGGCTCACTTATTTTTTTGGTTTGAACACATTTCACAAGCTCTATAGGGGCTATTTTTCTATTGCCGGTATAGGGATAAAAATCTGTTTTTTTTATATCCCCAAACAATCTGTTTTATGAATCTTGCAAAAATTTTCGTGATAAAGAATTCGGTGCCACTTTTATATCGTCTCCAGGAGAGTGAATGTTGATGTCGTGTATTACACGCGGAACGGTTGTGTTTTTAGATCGTGTAAATCAATACTTTCATGGGCGCTAAAACTAATTGAATGACTGTTTTGAAATGGTTTGAGTCTTGAAAATAAGAAAATATTAAAATTCTCTGTCAAATACTTCATATAATGTCCCTAATTTGTATTTTTTCGACAGGCCGGTCTATCACGTCAAAACACGTTTCCGGGACTCAAGCGTTGGATCTTGTATCACATTAAAACACGGTTCCGGGATTCGATGTGTTAATAGGATAGCCTCATGTTCATTTCAGTATATTATTATAGTTTATGGTGTTTATTAGTATACCTGTCTATGACTAAAATTTTGACATACGTCGTCGGCATGTCTTCGGAAGTAATTGCTGGCTTTCAAGGTATTTATAGGTTATTTATGGATACAGCATTTTGATTGATAATAAAATCCTTATTACTATCAAGGCTTACGCTGAACTTATGAAGGTTTTTCGGTATAATGCAAACTTTGCGACCGATTTCTCTAAAAATCTTCACATTCTGAAAATGTATCTTTCATATTTGATGTATTTTTTCAGCCATTCCTCTGATGATCAGTCAAAATAGTCTCATCACCCACACTATCTATCTGAAAGAGCATTCAGTACGCGGTCACAGTGAAGATAAACCGGAAGGCAGAACTCTGTTTATATTGAACGTGCCACCCTTCGTAGATGAAAATGGCTTAAAAGACATTTTTAGCGAAGTTGGAAATATAGACCACATAGAACTCAGAGATAAACCATCTTCAGCAGAGAAAACTACTCACCAAGAGAAGACTTCATTCTCCATGAAACCTAATGTTTGTATTAAGGTGGCTTACATTATTTACAGTAAGCCTTCTGGGCTAAGTAAAGCACTAAAATTGACTAAGTTAAAACCATTAACAAATGAATCCAAGAAAAATAGCTGTGGTGTAATGAAATGGATCAAACAATACAATTCATCAATCCCCAATTTAAAAAATCTCAAAGAAGAAATCGATTCATACATGAATAATTTCGATAAACAAACCAAAGAAAAAAAAGAAAATGAAAAATCTCTAATGGAAGCTGATGATGAAGGATGGATAACTGTCACTAAACACAGCAGAAAACCAGGATTTGAGAGAAAAGAGAGCGTAGAGAATAGAATTATTTCAAAAGAAAAGGCGAAACAGCAGAAAAAAGAATTGAAAAACTTTTACACTTTTCAAATACGAGAATCAAAAATGAAGCACATTATCGCTCTTAGGCAAAAGTTTGAAGAAGACAAGAAAAAAATTGCATTACTTAAAGAGTCTAGACGTTTTCGTCCATTTTGATGTAACTTATCAACACTTCATATAATATAAGCAAATATTTCTCATACAAAGTTTTTCATATTATCCTTACTTTCCTAGGTATATCCATCCCTGCTCTTATTTTTTTAAGTATAACTAGCCTAGCTTATTTTCAGTTTTTTTTTTAATTATTTGAATGCCAGACGTGTAGATAAGCGAGATATTTATGTATACATTTATGAATACATATGAATTTTTCTATTGAATTTAAAGCTGATACATATACAATGTAATCTGATTTCCAGAGGTTTCAAATTTTGAACAATGTTATTGGCATCTAAGTAGAACAGCTATTGCAGGGCTGTGCCAATATATATATTGATAGCCAAATTTTAAAAAATAACTCAATTTTTTCATTTTCAAGTATAACAGTTCTCAGTGCTGCACTAATATTATCATTATAACCGTGTGATGCATGTGAAAATGAGAAGAGAATAACTAAATAATAATATATACTATTTATTCACAGATAGACAACTAGATAAATTTCTACAGAAAGCTAACTCTATACATAGTAATATTAAATTCACACTAGAGATAGAGGTAGACAGCTCCATCAATTTCCTGGACTTAACTATTAGCAGAGTTAAAAACAGACACACTTTTAAAATTTTAGAAAACCTACCTTTTGTGATACCACAATTCACGCAAAGTCCCTCCACTCATGGAATCATAAGCTTGCGGCTTATAACTCCATGGTCCATAGGCTAGTAACTGTACCTATGAGCCAGGCAGATTACGACAAAGAACTGCAAACTATTAAATGCATAGCCCGTAATAATGGTTATGAGATAACAACGATAAATAATTTATTATATAAAAAACAATTAAATCTAGCTAGAAAACTCATTTACCCGAACCCAATACAAGATAACCGCTTCTATAAATCTATTAACTACCTAGGTAGCATTAGCGAAAAAATTCATCGGGAGATTAAAAACTCAATAAACGTAGCTTTCAAGGTCAACAATAACTTAGGCAGACATCTTAAAAATAGCAAAGATAAAATCAATAAACTGGACAGAAGCGGTATTTATAAAATGTCCTGTGGCTCATGTTTATCCGTTTATATCGGACAGACAGGTAGAAGTATATCTACTCGAGCTAAGGAACATGTAAGATCATTCAATAATAAAAAAACAGATTCACAATTCGCTAATCACGTTATTAATGAGTCACATAATGTAAATTCGAACTCAGCTCCTAAATGTTTGCATCTTTGTAGTAAGGGTCGAAGAATGACGGCTTTAGAACAGCTGGAGATCAATAGACACCAATTGTCACAAAGGATTCTTAACGATCAAACTAACATAATAATATCGCCACTTGTCAAGCCGTTGCACAAAGGGGTGGTCTAATTTGCTGCCTGAAGGACCACTTCCGTCCCACACACATAATCTTATTGTCATAGACACCTATTGTTTCATTTGGAATTTTGGAAGTTTAGTGTCATTGTTGTTTAAATAACAAGCTATACCATTGGAAAAGGAGAGAGGAGATGTTGTGTACCTTTTCTGCACAGCTATATATAGATAAGCAAATGTTAGTTTAAGCATAGTTCTGACGATGGCGTGAGCCGAATTAGCTATCAACTATATTTGTTAAAAATAATTTTGTTGAACTAAAATACATTGCTATTTTTTCACCGTGTTATAATATATACTGATAGAATTGAGACACATGTCGAATTTGAAACAATTAGAGAAAATTAGGTTATAATTTTTTTGATAAATGATTTATAACTTGGAGTTATTAGTCATTAGTTTAGCTTAGAAGCATACCATTGCAAATATACATTTTGAATTTGAATATGTTCTTTGGTAACAATTTCTCCCCAACAAATATTTACTGAAAGATATTAATTATATGCCAATTCCATTTTTAGTATGAGTATGGAAAACTTTGCTCCGTGAATTTTGTCAAATGTAATGTTTTCCACTAGTTAAATATATAAGCTTTCCATTACTTGCCCCCATGAATGTCAGTAAAATTCATTCTATGGAAAATAACATCTATAATATTGTGAATAGCAGGTATATTTTAAATATCAAAAGATTTAAAACATATCTTTCGCGATGCGTCAATGCTTTGAAAGTTTAACTAAAAATAAATGTTCATGAGTTAAAACTGTTTCAACTATAGTTATGTATCCGTCGCCAATATCGAAGTATCTCAACAGAATTAGTACTATTGGTACTGTGTTTACTCAGTTGCTCAATCACTCTTTTACAAAAACTTTTGTAGTATTATTATATTATTATGCTCATAATAGTTTTTTTGAGTGTTTTTTACAATTTAAAATTTTATGCAATTCATTCATAAGATACTAAAAACCACACTTTTGGAGGTGTTCAATTATTACATTATAACACAGGGATCATAAACTGTTTTATCAGGAGATTTTAGAAATAAACAGAGGTAAATTATTAAATTCTTAACAATCAGCTTCTTCCTTAATTTCCACTTGTTATATCCTTTACGTGAGATTAAGTCAATGAGTTGACAATCTCATCAATTAAATTCCTATATTAAAACACTTGATATTCAATTCTTACCATTACTTCCCAACTTGAAAAAAGTAGATATTCTAAAAAGTCTAAAATTACCCAATTTGATTTAAATGATAACCGATTATAATTTGTTGTAGAATCTTTTCACGAAAGACTCATTAACAGTATTTAGCCTTAATGAAACTTATCACAAACAATTGTTGTTAAACCAATATTATTGTAATTTATTAAATTTCTGTTTCGATCCCACTCTTTAGGTGTGTGTTTTTCCCTTATAATCCATACGATATGTAACCTCCTTTGATATATAACCGATGCTGACTGTTTATTGTGTGTCAGTTCTGTTGGATCTGTGTGATTTCTGATCATCTGAATGTCTGAAGATGCGGAAAGGCGAAATCTGGGTCATTAGTGACAAAACATGTGGAATCATAGTTTCAACAATTCAAATTTGATATTGAAATTTCATCAAGCACCTTCAGTCAATATCATAAATGTTGTCAAAAGACGTATACAAAATATTAAAATTTTATGTAGTAAGATTTAGAATGAAAAAGTACTAACCTAACCTATTTTCAAATAAAAAAATTGATGGAATTCAGTATAAAACTACAATATTTATGAAATATAAGAATGATTCTTTTAAAACGGTAAAAAACTCTTTACATTTAAAATAAAGTATGAACGAAACATACTTTTTTATTTTTTAATCTGTCTCCTATTAATTAATTAATCTAATTCCTCCATAATATCTTAACTGGTGGCCAATACTTTATAGGTTACATGAATGAAGTATTGTTCCAGTTTGACTTGCTCTCTTTTTTCAAACAACTTTCATATTTTTTAATAGAAATAATAACTGCTCGATTGATTGAATAATCAAATATAATTACGTTGATTGTTGGTGTGTTTTTATAACAATATGTAACATTCTATTTCTTGGTAGTTTGCCGAGAGATGAAAGAAGATTCTGTATATTTCCATAGATGCAGCCATTTGCTAAGGCTACTTGAGTAGCCTGAGCCAATCTATCCAAGCATACCTGTAAAAGTATGAAGTTATTTAGCAAGTTCAAAATACTTAAATCTTAACATATATTGACTTTTTTACTAACATTTATATTGCAAGTTATCATATCGGTTTCTCATTATGGGTACATTTGCTTAAATAATTGAAAATCTGCTTAGTGAATTATATACAAAAATCAAAGGATTACCTGAAGCTGCGCTTGTACAGCAGGACCCGTTTTGGAAGCTTCCGTTAATAATTTCAATTGAATTGGTACAACGATCTGTGCTAAATGCTGAGCATTTACGACAGTAGACGGACCCTGTGGTCTTCTTGCTTCACATAGACTCTGCAAGACAGCCAAATGAAGTTTTCCATACAACTTAAGTTCCATTTGAGAATTTAAAGTGACTTTGTCTAAACTTGTTAGATTTACTGAACCAGTATGATCATGAACTTTTTCCAATTTAATTTTTTTCAAAGGTGGTGTCAAATCCGTTATGTCTACATCTGAAATATTATAAATAAAACATTTGGCAGTTTTTTTTATGATAATATAACAATTAAATAAATTGATTAATGCAATTAAAAAATTAATAGTCCGATTGTACATAAGCAACAATGCAATTAAAAAAAATCCGATTGTAAATGAGTTTCACAAAATAAACGTCACTTACCATTATTTTGAGGAACTGTTAGATACAAAGGGGCCAAAGCACACCACTGAATTAAACCAGCTAATGGCGTCACAGCCGCCATTGGTATTCCTCCGTTAGGCAAAACTGTTGGATTTAATTGTGCAGACAAGCAAAGTTTTGGATTGGAACACACCTTGAATCACAAAAAAATAATTTCTTTTGAGTAAAAGGATTCACTAAGTCTAAAATTATGTATAATTTACATGTAAATAATTCGAGGGCTATAATAAAAACTAGTTGAATTGAAAAAATATATAGCACATAAAATAGGGCACAGCCCTATAACAGCTATTCCACTCGAATGTTAATAATATGGATCAAATTTGAATATTATGAATATCAGATAACATTTTGAAGCCTATTGAATTTATTTTTAAAATACTCATAAATATTACGGTGGTGGCATTTGCACGCCTGCACGTCATGACCTCTAAGTGAATAATGAATCATAGACAGAAAATGTTAAATAATTAAAATTAAAAGCTTGTCGACCATTCCCATACTAATGCGGAAATTTGTGCCAAACGTTAACAACCACTCCAACACTTGTACGGATTTCACTATAGGTCGACAATATGACGTCTCTTGATATGCCGTGATATATTTTCCAATGAATTTTTTCCCTTTATTTCAAGGAAGGTTCGAAGCTTACACAAATCTTATAAAACAAAACATTTGTATTTATCATTGTATATACAAAGTTACATGATTTCACAGGACAGAATATTGATTTCACATTAATTTTTGTTTCAACCAAATCTAACATGTGATTCCAAAATAGATTAATAGAATAAGTTTTGCGAAAAGCAGTATATAAATGATATAATGATAATATGTAAACACAAGTATTGCTGCTCCAAAAATATTGAGGACTGTTGCTATAATGGTTAAAAAAACATTTTACCTACCCATGATGTGATAACATCCAATAGACTTTTAGGGGGAGGAGAAAATGTACCCCCTTCACCATCTTTCAAATAAATTTCAACCACAGCAGTCATGAAATTAGCCACAAACTGTGGAGCAATTGTTGGCAGAATTTTTAGTGGTCCTTCATGTGTTGGGTGTAAAATAAAATAGTCTCGAACCAAGCTGTGAGCTAGTTGCAATGAAGATGGAGAAGAGCAGCCCGTCTGTTGCATCCATGTACCCATTGCCAGCAAAACCTTAAGAGGGACAACATACGTTTAGATTAAATCTTGACCATATTGATACTTTTAAATGTTTATTCTTGGTGAAAGGGCTTTAGTGACAAAACTTGTGGAATAGTACAAAGTTTTAACAATTCAATTTTGATATTGAAATTTTATCAAGCACCTTCAGTCGACATCATAATTCAAAAAAAAAAGCCAGTTTTGAATCGAATAAATAATTTTAAGACTAAGTGAAGATTTGTTTGGATGATCCATGACTTGATAATTCCTGGGACCCCTCCAAACTCCCTGGATAAACGGCAGTCTATTGTATATGTAAATTTGATGTTTCAGTATTTATTGTATAGATTATTTGGTTGCTTCATTGTGTTTTCAAAGCTTCTTTACAAATGAATTTTGCCTTTTTTATTAAATTTAAGGAAAATAAGGCTATAGTTGTTATAAAGAATACTTTCTTTTTAAAAAAAAAAAGAATACTTTCACTGCTGTATTTTGTTAGGTTATATAGGCTAATACTGAATATTATATGAGAGTTGATAAATTTTCAATATGGAAAGATAAATTACAACTCACGGGTGCAATGGATGCAGAAATCGCCATGCTCGCTAATTTACACATAAACTTCATTCGCCGTTGTGCCTCTGATCCACCAAACAGAGATAGAAATATTGTATTTTTGGCGGTTTCGTTAAGGGGACCAGAGAAGTATTCACAGAGAACATCTAACAGTTGCAGCTCCTGTAGGGGATCTAGTTCTGGTGTTCTATTTCCTCTCCGATCGCATTCACAGAATACGAACTCTCTCATTAAATCTATGGCTAGGTCAAGATGCTTTGTTGAAGGCACATTTCTCCCAGATATTAGTTGCTCTATAACAAAAAAAAAAAAACCTTTATATAAATGTGACAAGTGTCCTATTTGCATTTTTTTTACCACTCAAAATTTATCAAACACAATTAAGTCAACCTATCAGTCGAAGCAATGGTGTACAATAAAAAACAATGAAGACTTATAGTGATTATTGTATATAATTGAAAACTCTTTAACTCAGTTTCAGTGTTCTAGTCGATGATCAATAGATGAATAAAATTACTAGTTTATCTTTAATCGTCCTTCATGTGCGCCGCTTTTATGTACGGATAGAAAGACATACAATTCACTTGGACAAAATACCTTTCTTTAATAAATATTATTTTTATTTGGTTACCTATTCTAGATAGCGCCTCCCTGGCGCAAAATGGAAATTCGAATTTTCGTAGGTTGTATTTTATATCAACCATCTTAAAAGGTTATAGTCACGAAGCGCCGTACCAAGATTTCGTATAATATAAATATATTTATATTCAAGTTTTTCGACTTTGTATTATTGAAAAATGATTGAAACTTTTGACGTTAACACCACTAACAACGAATCTCAACTGTCAAAATAATCATCATAGACAATATATTGAGTTATTGTCCATACTTTTTGGAATACCGTTTCACATTGACAATATGCCAGTAACGCATATCTCTATTTCATACGATCTATAATATTTTACACCCCCTTAGTTTTTAGTTTTTTTTTTTGTCAACTAATATTGATTTTTAAAATAGTGTTAAAAAATTAGTTCATATACGTATATGTTAAAATAAAATAAAAAAGAATATGTATAAATAAAAACTATAAATTTCGAGTTCGAACTTTTATAATCCTAATTATAGTTGTTTATTTCTTAAAAAAAAAAACTTAAATACATGACGTGAAAGTAAATTATGTTTTTTGTTGATCTAAAAAACTGTCATGAAAAAATATATAAATATTGTCTTAATAAACTGTATATAAACTGAGTATCTATATAGATATGAAGGTTTTGGTTAGTACTGAATATAATTAGTACAATTAGACAAAATATTGAAAAGAATAAATCGAATGTTGACAAACATACCTGAAGATATTCTATGTCGATCGGCTTTAATCTACTTTACAGAACTTTTATCAGCCATATTAAGAAACAACACAGAGCACTTGTAAGCTGCAAGCGAATCACCCCCAAATCAATTTGCAGTAAATATATTATTTTTGATGTAATAAATCCCAAACGTAATTAAAAAAAAAAATATTTTGCCTAAAACATTAAAAGTTTTGAGTTTGATGATTGGCCCTATGAAATTCTTTGCATACACTATTTAGGACTTATTATCGGCCCCGTGGGATTAAAAGAGTTAATAACAAATTTGAATTGCCCAGTCTTTACGCATGACCCAGACTAAGTGTTTTGGTAACTTCAGACTTTCTATCACACAGATGCGATAAAGCTGACTGTCAGTCTGCTACTTCCTTCTGTATCAGAGAGTTTATTTTTTTTAGCAAGGAGAGCTTGTAAACGATGCCATGATTTAATTTTTTGCCAGTTACTCATAAAAGATTTTGGGCTTAATTATGACTTTTAACGTGTTAACTGTCATTTCTTGGTTGAAAGGCATTATATTTTCGATTATTAAAATATTTAGAAATTTTAATAATATTGTAGCTAAGCATAACTTATAAATTTAAAAAAAAAAAACGATTCCATATGTCTTGTCACAAACGACCCGGGTTTCGTCTGGATGCAACAGAACTAGTCAGTTCTGTTGCATCCGTGCGATGGAATACCTGAAGATGCCGAAGGGCGAAACCCGAGTCGTTTGTGACAAGACATATGGAATCGTACAAAGTTGCAACAATTTAAACATTATTTTATTGAAAGGATCATATTTGATTAGCCTTGCTCATGAAGTAAGCATTGCTGACCTCTTATTTCTTAATGTAATCGTTCTAAATCACAATTAATGGATGTGACATGTGTAATTTACCTGCGTGGAATCTGGCAGTAATTATATTATTAGACCAGCAAAACACAAAATGTACCACTGCATCCAGTGGGATAGTAGAATTGTCTAGTAATGTATTTTGCCGTATCTCTATTTTGGTTCTACGTAATTTTATATAGCATTTCTAAGTGGGTAGATATGCAAATGATTGACATTTCGTGTTGTTGCTATTGTGTTGCAATTTTGAAAAAAAAATTCACAGCTGTTTTATTGCTAGATGCTTGATGAAATGAAGTTTGAAAATAAATGCTTCAGGTAGCCACATCAGAGAATACATATGAGAACTTGTTACAATGGTAGCCCCGGTTATGACATTTTTGTCAGTTATCTCGCATCCTTTTTGACCACATCATTTCATATTAAAATTTGTACAGCTAAGGAAGTTACTTGAAGTTTTTATAGTTATGATAATATAATAATTTAATTCTGTGAAGTGTACTGATTCATTTAATGCTGCTTATGTTGGCTGATAGATTGATAGTGATTTTTATAACTGTAGGCCAAAGTTGTGCTAATTAGCTTCAGAGCCAATCTATTTGCATAATATATGATGTATCATTCAAAATACACATAACTTTAGTAATATAACATATGATATATAAAAATTAGGATACATTGGTAAAAATGTGAAGGGTTTTAGGTGAATGGAACTAATTTTAAAGAACAAGAATGATTCAATTTCATGTGTTTATTTTTTATGTACAAAATTGTGTATAGTTTAATATAATAAGCTGTATATCTTAAAATATAAAAATGTTAAGGTACAGAACACGAATAGTTATTATATCAATTAATTTTGTAATTATTTTTTTCAATTCAAGTTTCAACTAACATTGAAATGATATCCAATTAATAAAGCATATTACAGTTATAATTTTAGTTATTTTATTGAATGACTGAAATATGTTCAAAATATACATTATAAAAAAATACTGAAAAGAGTTTACAATGCATGACTTACAAAACATTAGATATTTGCTTCTTATATTTTAATTATTAATTATTAAATCTAGAAGTGATACAAAATTTTAGTGAATAATTTTACGGTATAAATTGTCAACTTGAGAAAATTACATTTTTGTTTTAGATACACCGAAAATCAGTAGAATTTAAGTTTTTTTTTTTATTTCAAATATATAAATTTGGTAATTGTTTTGCTTAATGTCAAAAATACATTGCTTTATATAAAATACACGCAACACAAATTATATTAACGAGACACCTAAGTTTTCATACAAATATTACATCTAAGACCAGAAAATATGCCTACTACAAAATTCAATCAATAGATTATGTACATTTATAGTTATAAATCGTGTGCAAACGAAAATTCCTATCATAATGAAAATTAATACTTCATGGAATATATCCACAAATAAACATTCGGTAGTTCTATGATAATATGGATTTATTAACAATGCATTATCAGAAATTAGCTTTTTCAAATCACAAAGAAACATTTTAGTATTATTACAAACCACATTTCAATAAGAAGACAGTAACATTTTCCTTGATATTCATGCGATATTAAAATATAACATTAAATAAATTTATTCCATAAAGATCATTTTGATACTGATTTTATTATAAGTCACTATTAATAATTTGATTCTTGCTTTTATCAGGAATGGAGTTTTTTCATTTAAAAATTAGTAACTCAATCAGATATAAAGATACATTCAATTTTGTTTTTATTAGAAGATATGTTAAGATTTTGCTACTCTATTACTCAAAATTGCTAAGGGCTCGGACCGCAGTACTAAATATTCTGGGGGACTGATAAATCAAAATACAATCATTCAGTCTCGTAGAAAAATATTCTGATATGAATTTATATAAAATTATTTCCATAAGTGGTGCTGCTCTTATGAATGCGATACAAAATTTAAATATTCATTATTAATGCCAAAGCGGAAGCTTCAAATAAAGGCTTTGATATATTTCAGGCAGCCTTTCAGCAATCGTGGCTAACAAGAACATATTTTTTAGACCTACATAAATTACTTGATATATAAATTATTGTATCAGCTATGATGTGAAAATGACGAAATAAAAAGCTTTATGATACAGGTTCGTGTGGTGAATCATTGTTTTTTGTCGACTCTCATATAACAGCAACAGACGTGATATAAACCGACACTTTCATAAATGAGGTTGTACAAGAGGGATGGAGAGAAATTTATCATACAATGAATATAATAACAGGATAAGTGAAAAACAATATTTTAGGATATAATGTTTAACATAATTCCAATTATTATTTTGATAAGTTGTGACCAGATTTAATGATATATTTCAAATTAACATCAAACAAATAACATCCAATCCTCTTTATGGGATACATTAGATTCAGAAATTGGCGTGTATAAAAAATCGCAACAAAATCTTATTTCCATATAATTTGATAAATTGGTTCCAAAAATCAATATATTGTATACAAAAGTATCAAAAATATATGAAAAAACAAAGTTTGTTTTTCAAATTAGCGCATTTTTTTTCTTTAGATATAAAATTTAATTTCTTTATTGACTATACACGCATAATTGTAATCACTCATAGGAGTTATTTGCTGCTGTCACTATTGGTTTGCAAATATAATTTTTTGTGATTTTGCTCAGACTCATTTGATGGAATGTCAATCTGCATCACTCTTTCTTCTGTAAAAAACTCATAAATAAAAAAGTTATGGTGCTGTCCAAAAAAATTGTGTAAAATAAGGTCTGGATGTTACATAACACAATTATTCTAGACGATCTGGTGAATTTATAGTAAGATCAGGCCAATTTTCATATCTACAGTGGCCTTGTGTTTATGCCTTTATTTATGAATGCAATATTTAATACAATTTTTAGAGTTCATCAGAAAAATAAAAAAAAAAAGAAATTTTTTAAAAGCCAAGAATTGAAAATGTGTCATTCAAAAGTCGAGATGAGATATTGAAATAAAATAACATTATTTTATAAGGCACTTTATCTGTATTATTTTTTGAAATGTAACTCAAAAGGGAATGTATAAAAAAGTGTTTTTGGCAAAAAAAATATTTCAAGCATGGTAATTAAGGTGTAGTTATTTATGTATGCATCGCATCGGTGATATAATGAATATAATTTTTGAAATATAACAAAGTTCAGATTTTGATATAAATAATGCAAATAGATGATTTGAAAAATTGCAGCAAATAAAACTTTTGCAACACAAGAGATTAAATTATAAATATGTATTTCTGTATTATCGACTATTTCAATTTTATTTGTGATAGTTTACACTTGGTGGGTGGTATGTTCTTTCAATGGAATCGAGAGTTTTGTATATTGACGTATAAAATTTATTTAACCCATTTGCAATGAAAGTAGTTGCGTACCAGCAAACTCAGAAGAGCGACTTCTCCTCTTCCTCCCTCTTCTCTCCTTCAATTGTCTCCTTTTGATTCTAGTCCGTTTTCTTCTTTCAACCGGTTCTTTCGATATATAATAAACATTGAATCTTGTAGAAAGACACTAATGGGTTAAAAATATTTTTTTTTCAATATATTCCATAGGAAATTTAAATCAAAATAATTTTGTTGTTTTAGGATTACATTTTATATTATTTTTTGGTAAACAACACTTCAAAGGCGTGTCAGAATTTGATAGTTTTGAAAATAAATAAATCTAGTATTAGTATGTATTAATTGGCTATCACTAAATTATTACGTATACTAAACTTACAAAGTTATACCGCTGATTTCAATAATAACGCAGTCATGTAATAATAACCGATTATTTTATGTATAACATTTTTATAAATTAATCTAGATTATTTTACAATCATTTTAGGTAGGACTATGCTTTCCAAGGTCTGTAGATTAAAAGGAAGAATTTAGCATGTCGTTCGTAATGCAGTTGTATTTTAGCTAGAAAACTTGAACTCTAAAAATTCAATTACATTTATGTGAAAAAATATACATTTAATTAACACTCATAACATAAAATATTTCATAGAATCATGGTAAACTCCTGATTGGCTGGACACATATTTAATCATCAAAACAAAGGTATTCTATAATATAAATTGTTTTAATTGACATCTGTCATACAGATAAACTTTTTCACTTTCATCCTGTTTTATTAAGTTTGGGTTAACAGGGATTTATGTTCAATCATATTGAAAAAAAAAACTTTAAATGAAACCATGTTTTACATTTCCTTTTTATCTTCAGACCTGTACCTTATGTTAAAACATTGATATAAAATAATTGAGATCAACTGAAAATCAGTCAAATTTCTCACACTCGCTTTATTGGCAGATCAAATTTGTGCAGAAAAGTATAACTAGATAATCAGATTCGTAATAAACCTAACCATACTTAAAATTTCTTTGAACCTCTTATAAGCACGGAACTGAACTGAATCCACAAATTCAATAGTTGTGATAAATGCATAGAATAATACAACAATATCTACAATAACCTAATTTTAGGATTTCACGTAAAAACAAAATATATCTAGAATATTTATCTATTATTCTTTTGAAACAAGCCTTAGCTTGCATTGACATATGCATTAACCATGATAAATATGACTTGTGCAGTTTAAATAATATAAAACTGGTTATGTTTTGAAATCAAATATATATAAATATGTTGATAAAAATTGTAACAATAAGATAATGCACAAATAGCATTCACTTATTTATCCTGAAACCATTTTCCATTAAGTATAATAAAATTAATACTGCCATAATAAATGCAAAAAGAAGTTACTTTTGTAATTACCTCAGTTATTATAAAAATAACAATGAAGAGTTTTTTTTATTGTATATTTGCCGCTAAATATGCAATAAGATAAAAGTTATAATTAGAGTCAGTCTTTTAATGTGGAATGAAACTTGATTCGATTTCTATCAAACTATGATAATTTGGACATTTTGTGGTTCTACCCACTTGAAACATTAATATAATTATTGTGGTTGACAGAGATGAAAATACTATTGGCTTACATTATACATCTATTGTAACTTAAAAGTAAACAAAAATAAAACAAAGAAGACTTTGGGAAAGGAAAGAATAGTGTGACCTGCACTTTGTTCAGTTTTTATTTTAGTTTACCCACATACACCGCACACTTTTCACTTAAAATATGGCACTGACAAACATCTACCGTTTTAAGATACCCGAGTGTTTATCATAGAGAGATGCGATCGATTTTATTTTTCATTGAATATGGATACTGTCATTGCGATAAGCGATTTAGCAAACCTGACCGCAAACTATAACTGCCATGGCAGATTCCACTATTTAAAATTGTCAAAAGCACCGAGTCTAGCGTACTTTATTTGAATAATTAGTCTTGAACTTCTCGATAAGGAACTTCACTGGTAACTGTAAAACTTTCAAAGTAATGATTGAGGAATTCAAAAGTAGGCCTCTTATCCGGTGTAGCATCCCAGCACATCATCATCAGCCTGTATATGTCATCCGGCAGGTGGTGTCCCGGAGGTTTCGGCATGCGGTAACCTCTGTCGACTTGCTCTATGACTTCTCTGCCGTGCATTCCAGGGTAAGGTATCTGGCCGTAGGTGAACAGCTCCATTAGCAAAATGCCGTAGGACCATACATCACTTTTGATTGAAAACTTTCCGTACACTATTGCTTCAGGTGCCGTCCATTTCACGGGGAATCTCGATCCTTGCTTTGGACAGTATTCGTTGTCTTCTATGATTCTTGCTAAACCGAAGTCACAGATCTTAGCAATGTTGCCTTCCCCGATGAGCACATTTCTCGCCGCTAAGTCTCTGTGTATCAGGAGCTTGGATTCCAAATATTCCATTCCCGAGGCGACTTGAGCTGCTATATAAATTAAATCTTCAAACTGTAAATATTTTCCATCCCCAGTTCTAAGAAAATCGAGAAGAGACCCTTTACTCATATATTCTTGGATAATATAGATGGGTTCTTCCTTTGAGCAAACTGCATAGAGCGCTACCAATCGCTTGTGTCGGAATTGTTTCATTATAGCTGCCTCTTGAAGGAAGGCTTGAGGAGACATAGTCCCAGGACGGAGGGTCTTTACAGCAACCTGAAACAGATAGGAAAATTACTTAATAAAATTTTAGTTGATGATACTGAAATAAAAGTTGACTGGATATTGAAAGTTGTTATAGTGAATAACTATTTGAAGACCTTCAAATTTTGTAAAAATGTCTTATAGTAGGCATGGCTATCATATTACTGGACATTAGTGACCTCATAAAATATTTCATTGACTGAAAATTATTTACAGTAAAGATGCATCCGCATGGAATGAAATATTGTAATGATTTTTAAAATATAATTCTTATCAGCTGATATTTTCTTTGAACTGTAAGTGAATCTTGAAAAGATATAGAGCTAATGACACAAATAGTCACTTCTTGATGGAAAGGCATGATATTTTAAATAATAAAAACACATTTTTTAGTACTTATTTCCACAATATATTTTTTGATCAGGACCGGTTTCGCTCATCGCGAGCATTATCAATTGATGTTGATTATGCATTATCAGTTGCTAATGCTCGCGATGAGCGAAACCGGTCCTGATTAAAAAATATATTGTGGAAATAAGTACTAAAAAAAGTGTTTTTATTATTTAAAATATAATGACATAGTTTTGACAACACTAACTCCGCGGCATCTCCACCCTTTTGATGAATATAGAAACATTCGTCCTGAAAATATAGTATAAATTTGTCAGTCTCAAAAGCATGTTGATGTATAATCAACTCAATTTTAACCAGCTGAAATAATTGTAAAACAATGATGACCAAAATTAAGGGTCAGTGTAACTGTGTATGTTGTGGTGTATACATAGCTAAAAAATCATTACAGGGTTAACAAGGTTACACTATCAATAAATTTTAAGCAATCAATTAAAAATATCACTAAAAACCATTCATAAAATATTAAATCACCTCAATGTTGTTTCTCCATTTGCCATAGAAAACTTCACCAAAGTTTCCTTGGCCCAGTTTCTTTGAAAGCTCAACTTCAGAGCGCTGTATTTCCCATTTGTCTCGAAGTTCAGGACCAAGATCCCACATTTGGGGCTCAGGCTTAGGACACGGTTTAGCTAACACATGGCATAGTCCTAGTGCGTTCTCTGTAAAAGAAAAAAATATTCTTCAGTGCCTATGACAAAGCAACGTATAAGCATAAATAATTTATGTAAACAATTTATTTGTTTCGCTGCAGTAATAAATTTCTGGGCTTAATATATATATTTCTAATAACATTGCATCCAATAGTCAATGCATGATATATTTTTTAAGTGAACAATCATACAATTAGATTCTCTTAGAATTAGACCTCTCTGTTCAGTGCATGCGGTTTTTATTGATTGAATTGGCATTTACTTGGTAGAACTCCATTATAATACAGTGAAAAAAATAGCAATGTATTTTAGTTCTACAAAATTATTATTTTTAAGATTATTATTTTACAGTTATATACAGATTATAATTATTATTTTACAGTTGATAGCTATTTCGGTTCACGCTATCGTCAGAACTATGCTTAAACGAACATTTGCTTATCTATATATGGCTGTGTAGAAAAGGTACACAATACATCTTCTCTCCTGTTTTAAAAACCTAACTTGTTTCTTGCTCGTAATAATAATAAAACTAAAAATTTTAAATGAAACTAAAAAGGCAGCTATATCAATAAGTTTACATATGGCATGGAAGTGGTCCATTACGGTGACAAAACAGCTCCCCGTAGCGGGTTAAGCAATGGTGATGGACATGTATTAGTTTGTTCGTTCGCATGCAATTTTTTTTTTAGTCTAGACATACTATTTATATTTAAAGCGAATTGAGATTGAAAAAAAAAGGATAAATTGTGTAGCATCTGGTGGTAGGTATATGACAATCAACAAGAATAAGACAACCTCTGAAAAAGCATGAACAATAGCAAATATTCAGAAACTACCATTTAGATAAATTGTAAAATTTCTAATGTTGATCTAGATTTTGATAAATTATTTTCTATGTTTCGTTATCATTTAAAATGGATGTTTCTGATTATATTGTGGATACATGCCAGATTTAGATATAGACTACAGCGCAATGATTGCCAGCATTTTTTGTTGGAGGAAACCATGCCCACTCCAGGCAGTAGTCTCAGAACACTTAGCTGCTTATATGGGAGATTAAACAAACATACTTTGACATTTGACAACCATTTACTACAGAAAACCACCCATTTAACGCTGATGAAGGTGATAAATTATTGCATTAAAAAATGAGGGATCGGTAACTATTATATTTTATCAATTAATTTTGTTTAAATCAATAGTTATTTAAATTAACCATAGGGTCAATATTTTTTCCTGTGCTTTTCATGCCGAAAGGCGAAACCTGGGCTATGAAAGTTTCAACAATTCAAATTTGAAATTTTCTTGTGCATTTTTATAAATTATCAGGAACTGGATTTGCAATGTCATTTTAATTTTTCTAAATAAAAATCATGCATTCGGTTTACAATAATGTTTACTAAATAAAAATACTTTTTTTACACATACATACATATGTGCTGTTATATAGGTTATGATATAAAAGATTAAAAAGAATAACTCACTACTGGTAATAAAAACATACCAGTAAGACTTCAGAGAGAAAAATACACATACTATATTGAATTTAGTGAAAATTTGATCTAGCAAATCTCAAGTGATGATTCGATTTCTTATGGCCTGGATGATAAAGTAATATTTTGATGCACAAATTGTTACCAAATTGATCACATTGAATTGCTGATTAAAGCTAATAAAACTTGGCATTCACTTGCTGGTATACTAATTCAATTCATGGATATGGAAATTAGCTTCTTGCTGTCACCCATATTTAAATAGTATTTGAAAAAGTATACAGCAGAAAAATAAAAACGGTAGTCAAAGAATTTTAATACTTACTTGTATAAGACAGAACTAATGCTGGCAAATTCGGGAAGGTCTGATTGGTAGCAATGAAAAAGCCTCCATTGTCTAGGGGCTTTATTTTGTAGTGCTTGACATGATATCCTTTTCCATCCTCCCAATCCTTTACAGAGAGACTATAGCCGTGCGGATTGTGTTCAGCCGGTCTCACTAGGAAAGTTCCACGAGGGTTTTCTCCGCTCAAAAGAAACTTGTCGGCTTCTTTCCGGGATACATGTGGGAAGAACCAACTGAAGAAACACAAAAATAGTAAGTAAAATTCAGACATATTAAGGGTTATTTTGGAATAAGATCACAAAATTTAATAGTGGGTTGCATATAAAATTAAACTGTGTTTTATTTCCGATTTATAGTTAAACAGAAAATTTTCTTACAGATTCATTTTAAGGATATAATTCTGAGAGTAAAGATATCACAGAGAGATTGTATTTAGGCTTATATAGATATAAACAAGCAAAAATATGATTTTAGAAAAAGTCCCATAATAATATTTTATTTGATATCTGAGGTTGGGAATGCATGTGATGGTTTCAAACATTCCTAGCCAAACAATATAAAATTATTGTATTAAAATTTATTTCCCCGGAAATGGAAACATGACAATATTAAACAAATGTTAATCAAATATTTCATTTCGAGTCAATTTGCTTTCCATAGTGAGCAGACATGGTAAGAAAAATATTTTTCTGATGTAGGCTTCATGCAATTTATGAACTTACTCTTCACTCTCAACGGAGCTTTCTTCAGCAACAAAATTGACAGGAACTAGACCCTCTTGACGGGTAGTGAGGTGAAGTACTCGCCACCAATCAGCTTCTACATCGGAGAGGACTTCCATACGATCACCTTTACGGAAGGAGATGTCTGTATCGGCACGAGACTTGTAACCGCACAGCGCCTTCACGATGCGACGATTTGCCAATTTAGCTGCATGTGCTAAAATGGAAAATATTAGTTGATGTAAAATATATTCAAAAAATTAATGCATTGCATCAGTTCATTGAGTGCTTAGCACATATATGCTATGGGCAGTGTTTTTCTAGAGACGTGGTCACCATTCATATGTCTGTTTCAAAATAATACTTATTAATATGTTCTTTATCAATTTTAGGTTTTGATATTTTACCCTTAACGATAAAAAAGTATAACATCCATATATTGGACTCAAGCTATAGTGTATAAATACAATGAATAATTTTTGGTCAATCTGATACTAAAATAGATTAAAAATATTTTCACTTATTATCAAAATTTATTCCTTTTTATATTGTTTGAAAATCATTTTATGAGACAATATGCCAAATACCATAGATGCAAATATTCAACTGTGTAAAATTCATTCGGTTGAATAATTGTGTGTGAGGAATGATGTACAGTGTACACTTCAGCAATGATTTTAAATGACTCATTCAGTTGTACGGTCATGACTAGAATTTGATGTGATCACATGCGGGAAATCCTTATTGTAACATGATATGCCTTTGTTGTGCAAAGATATATTAGATGAGAAGAATCAATTTGTAAGACACATGTAAACATATATATGTTCCTGTAAAAACACTTGATAAATTACAAACAGTGCTGACAGTTTACGTTAGTCATATGACTGCTGATTATTTGGCAGGATGTGGGATTTTCCTAGAAATGTATTGGGCTGTCAATTTTCTTGATAAGATAAAGAAGGAGAAAGATAACTTACTTTATTATTCCTAATTTTTATATAACAGTGACCTCATCACCTACTTCAATTCATCTTCAAAGTTTTACTGTGTGGAGAAAATTTAGCGCATTTCTATCCCAAAAAAAAAATGTAAGGTTAAAATAGAAAACAATATTTCAAAAAAAAAAAATCTGAGAATTTATAACCTATTTAACTATAATATAAAGATTTTTATCTCCTTATTAATTGAGAAATAAAACGGAATCTTTTTTTCCAGGGATACTATTATGCACTATAAAATTTGGATGAAAGCGTTGTGAAAAATATCTCACATGGTGTTCTGGTTCTAACGATATCAGCACCGCGTCGGTTATTCAGTCGGTTGTTAGGCTCGCCTGAGTAACGTGTCTCCAATGTTCCTCCAGTGCCCGCCCTCATACCAGTTAAGCCTGCTCCACCGAAACCCACCTCGTTTTTCTTAATATCGGGATACACTGTAAAAAACAAAAAGATCTTGATTATTTTATCATTTTATAAGTAGAATTATGTCAGAAAATAGAATTAAATAGAATATGTAAAATATTTAGTATTGCGAATTATCAAAGCAACTACAAGCACATGAGTAAACCTTTTAAATCCCATGGTGTACGCTAAGAATCCCATGGAGCTGATCATAGGCTCCACAATTTCAAATTAAGTTTTTGGACAAAATATTTTGTGATTTCAAACATTAGAAATGAATGAATTTCTTGCACATTTAACATCTGGAGTCGATTCGTTTTTAATTTACATGTGATCCTTAGTGCTTCCCACAAAAGCCAATAAAATATGTACTAGATGGATCAAAGTCAATCAGCCTAGAATGATAGCAGATAGAAGTGGGATCTATCTTTTTTGGATACATTTGCCAATATTTTTTTAAAAATCTTCATTTTTAAAAACTAAAATTCAGTGCTGATCAGGGAAAATATTTCGAGTTTTTTTTTATTGCAATGAATTTATCTTTACCATTTTTTATATGAGAAGACTCATGTCTAGAAATAATGATCTGATTATTCACAAGTAAATGAATAATGACAAGTATCTTCCTATCATGTCCTTAAGAACTTACAAAGTTTTTTTTTAAGTTTTATAAATTCGCGAAAACAAGGTTTACATATTTTTTTAGAGATATTTTTCATTTTAGTTTTCATAAAGTTTCGTGGCAGAATTTTATACCTACGAAAAAAATATTTTATTTTCACGTGGTCTTCAAGTGAAAAAATATAATTAGATTTATGAAAGTTCGAATTCTAAATTTATAATTTTAATATATTTTTTTTTTATTATTTATGTTGTAGCGCATATATCATAGCACAAATATGTACATCCCAAATTTTACTATACGATAATATTTACAAATACTAGAGTGAATGAATTTCATGAATGTGTCAATAATATATCACTTATATATATTATATGGTATGTTTGAAAATTAATACTTACGCGGCCTATCGGCATCATGCCTTTTGCTGCAACACTTGTTTCCCATTGTGAAGATAGTAATTGACAGACTAGGTAATACTTCTGTCTTCCAAAGCTTCTCACAACCCTCCGGTGTGGAAACCCCCTTCACAAGCCATCACATTTAATTTTTAAACGGCATACCTGAAAATAAAGAAATGAAAACTGTCATAACATGGAAATATAGAAAACATTATGATTTTACTAACCAAAGATAATAAAATATTTTTTAAGATTCCTACTAGGAATAATGTATGAATTCTCGTAAATAGTTTTCTTAGTTTTTAAACCTGCTAAGTATAATATTATCTAAAAAGTTTGTATAAATATGATTATATGCATCCTATTAATTAATAATGCTCGCGATGAGCGAAACCGTCTATAATTATTAAATATATTGTGGAATCATTACCAAGAAATGAATGAATAAATTAAATTTTAAAAAAATCTAACCGAAACGATTTTTTTAAAATGTAAAATATCAAATTACCTGTATCATGTAGGAATATTCTTGATTCTTTTTAAATAATACTTAAAATCGGTATCATTAAATAAAATGTCGGTCTGCAGGTAGAGAGTTAGTGTCATATTATAAAAGCTTATTTAAATTATATTTCTGTTGACTTTTTTTCGCCTCCCAATTTGAACATCGCCGCTTCAGAGTATACCGTCACGTAAGAAAGGGCACAAAGTATTTTTTTTTGTCGAATGTAACATGACAAATTATGATTAAAAATGACACAAAAGATTGCGGCTCTATGTCGTAGATTGAACTTAATATAATATGGAATATTGTATCACGATGGAAGTTAAGGATCAAAAAAATGTGAGCGAGCGTAAAAATAGATGCCGTGTAATCAATCAGTCCAAACTTGGCAGCGAAGTTTGGACATTACAATCACGTTAGAAGTAGGGCATTAATGTTAGTAAAAATATAATATATCACGTCATACGACAACACCAGCCCTTTGCATGTTAGTGTATGTATATCCTAGTTGATTTTTTTGTGGTTAAAAATACAGTCTAATATTTATCATACATATTTAAACGATTCCAAATATGAGATTCGTGTAGAAGTTTAAACCATCATAATAAAAAAAAAAAAAACTATAGCTGATTAATTCACTGAAAACTGTAAGTAAAAAATTAAATTATAGGCTACCAGCAAGAAAAGAAAGAGTGATATACGAGCATTTTTTCAATTATGAGAATATTTAACACATCTTACATAAATTGTTTTTCGTGGTGGAAAACCAATACGTGTTTCGTTTTAAGATAAGGAATGACAATACGGATACGATTAACCGTAGAAAGCTCCCCTCGATCGAACTCCCCCTCGAATCCCCTCGGTCCTGCCGTCAGGACTCGTGATGAAAAGGCTGAATGCACTGAAGGTTGCGGTGTGGAATGAAAATGACGCGTTAGGATATAAGGGATTTTGCCAACACGTGGACATCACGTTCGACTCGCACGTCTTCCGATAACTATTATTTCAAAAGAAAATCAACATTATAAAAATATGTGGTATTCTTCGCGTTACCTATTGAACCTACCTATTGTGTTGACTGAAGTAGCAGGTTGAGTAATCACGGCATAGGTTAATAGATTGACACATTAAATATATATGGTATGACAAAAAATATGTATTATTTATAGTTAACATCATTCTTCTAAAAATCTAAATTTCCAAGCGAGCGGTAGTCATTTTGAATATTTGTGTGTCTCTATATTTTAGAAGAGATAATTCATCAAAAAATATTCCAGATTCAAAATAGACATATCTTTTAAATTCCCAAAACGCCAGGGATCGAACGATTGAGTTTCAAGTTAATTAATTATAAAATTGTTAGTGCATCTTTACCTCGGCTAAAATAAAGATTGACATTTCACATGAAATTTACATATAACGGTAACGCATTTTAATATTTAGTGACCGGCGTCAATCGCAATCAACCTAATGCAATCATTTCATGGGAATGTGAATGCATTTCACGCAACAAATGGGTACGTAAAAAATTATCCTGCATACAAATTAAAAATAATACCTACTATAATAATTAGTAACGTATCTGGATAATTTCCACAATTTGCAAATTTAAACAAAATAAGGGGAAATTATTTCAGGAAATATGATTTCATTTCCAGTTTATTCAGTGTTCTTGTTAGGGATGTCACCTTCCTCCAGTAGATGGATGCATAGTAATGATAAAAGAGCTGTGTATATGTGCTCCAATTTCCCGACAATTCTGTTGGTTTGACGGCACATTTGTATATTGTGACAAGAGATTATTCTCAGAATTTTGAGTACACTGGCTTTGAAATTAAGTGTCGGGGGATAAGAGCGTCGTGATTACTTTAACACCTCTCGCCGGGTACAAAGCCGCATATCGAAAAACACTAAAAATTTTCCAATTTTTCGTTCATCGTTATTGAAGTAGCATTACATGTCATTATATTAGATTATATTATATATATTGGAGTAATTTAGTAGAAGCTGCTGCATTATAAATTAATGTAATTCAGTTGCTAAAACTCTCTTTCAGTAGTTCCCAAGTATAACACAAGGATACAGCAAGAAGACATTTTGCTTTGGCATACATATACTCCTTGGGACATAAATAAACCTATTTAATAATTCGGTTTTGGGTTTCGTATTTCACTTTGAATAATTATCAAAAGAAATATTTAAAGGCACAATGTTGTGAGAAGTTTTTCCACCGTTTCACGAAAATAGTCAGAAAAACATATTTAGATTAATTCGAATAAATTGATGTCTGTGGTTTTAGTCATAAAATTTTATTATAGATGTCCCTTTTTGAAAATTAATTTGATTGTTTGTCGGTTAAATTACACAATAATCAATTAGTATGTAGATATATGCAACACAATGATAGTCGGCCAATTTTTAACTATGGCGAGCACCACGAATTGTTTACTAATGACAGAGGGCCAACTTTCTTAATTTTGGAGTTTGGAAGTATATCACGAAAGCATAACACTATTTTGAGTATTAAAATGCAAATAAGTGCGAAGTGATAAGATAATAACACTTAACAGGGTAAATGTAGAATATCAGTTACGGCACTCCATAACGAGCAGTGAGAATACTCACCATGATGGGTGAGTTTTGTCATATCAACGCTGTGCCGCTGTCAAGTCTATTTTGTCATTTCAGAGATAAGGCGCTGCAACTGTTCACAACAATTATCATTATGAAATGTCATATTATATAAGCTAGGCGCGGCCTCACTTTGATGATTCCTTGAATTTATTAAATTTGGGACAAAATTCCACAGATAAAATTATTGTTTTATTTTGTAATACGAGCTGGTTCATTTAAATAAAAGCTATAATGTTTTCATGTTAAGTTATACATAATAATTGCATTATGTGCATGGAAAATAAGGATAAGTAAGAGGTTAAGGATTTTTCTACGAAAGGAAGAAAAACGAATTTTACCAAGAAACATTGTTATCTTTGGAAATGAATAATAAAAAAATAATACATAAATTGTCAGAAAGCTTTTTCTGCAATTGAAATATAATATATTTTGAATCCACACTGAACAGCGAATCATTTGCAGAAAGCAATAAGCTATAGGGATTATCATAAAAACCCATTACACAAATAATAAACAATAAATGCTTTACGAAGAAGTAGGTCAGTAGGACTTAGTTCGTTTAGGAAAGGTTCCGCACAGACCAGAAATATTAAATGAAACTGAGATAAATTATTACAACAAGAACGTGTAGTGAAAACTAAAATTGGTATCCCTAATAATTCATGTTCATTATAAATGCAATAATAATAGACTGTCACTTTCATAGCGGGCAAGCCGGTTTAGGAGAACCTTCAAGAGTAAATTTGAGCATATTCATATTAGGAAAGCTAACACCGGGACAATAATAAAAAGTTAATTATTTTGCATCCTTAGTTTCAAGCCACCAGTAGAACAACTGTTACAGTTGGTAAAGTTTGGCTTATAGGTTTCTATAATATATGCATACATTTCATTAAATAATCGTAGACGAAGGCAAAAATACTAAAAGATTAACACATTATTAGAAACTTTTCTATCCACATCGAATGTAATCCCAATAATGAAACATGTTGGTATGAAATTTTCAAAACACATAATAATGTGAGTAAACAGATTTAATGGGAATTTTTCTGTAGGATAATAATCCTACAGAAACATTCCCATTAAATCTGTGCCGAGTCTGCGAAACAGGATCTCAGTTTTCATGCGGGTAAAGAGAACTTTCATCTACATGGCAAAATGGTAATAGTGCACGTCACTATTTTTTTTAAACGAATATGATATAACTAGAATTGTACAAATAAATACTTATTTTGAAAATTATGATGCGAAAACTAATTTTATACCGTTAATGACGAAAAAATGTCAACGATAGAAACGATTTATACTGTATTATGTCACGATATATTAAAATTCAATTTTAATTATTAAAATAATATTCGTGGAAAAACCACGGAAATTTAAAAAGAAATTAATTTGGTAGTGCAGTCGCGACGCCGACATGGCCAAAAGTTGTTTCGCGTTATTTATTGCTGCATCAAATTGTCGTTTAGAAATCGATAGAAAAATTGATTCACCCTTGACATTCGGAGGCTGGCGAAATAAAGCTAGGAGAACTAATATCGACGATAAAGGGAGAGACGTTATGAGAAAAAGAGGGCGCTACCCATTCCAAAACTTCCGGGATAACAGAGTTCCCACGGCAGCGCAATGCATCAAAAATTTCACCCGCATCCTGGTCTCAGTATGTGATTTCGATTTCTGCCATATTAGCTGATATTAAAAACAGACTCAAATACGAATGAGATTTTTTTTCCAATATATACATAAACAGTAATCATATAATACTATTGTGAATAAATCAAAAAGCGAACGATTTTATGAAATTTTAATTCTTGGAACATTCTACAATTCTACGTGTTAACAATAACGACACGAGTTTCTCCTTTCGAAATCGTCAGGCATTCTATCAGACAGATGCAATGGAACTGACAAACAATGAATAGTTAGCACTGGTTGTATAAAAGAGAAACTAATAAAAACGGAAAAATATAGACCTAAAGACTAAGATCCAAATTTATATCTGAAATAATTTCATAACTATTAATACAATTTTTAGTTTTTCAATAGATATAAAAGTTATTTCAGATAATATATATATACATATAAACATGTATCTACTTTGTATGTTATTGTAATAAACATTTTTTTTCCTTTCATAGACATCAATCATAAACGAATTAATTGGTAGTCATATAAAAGCGGTTCATAATAATTTACATATTGGCTGTGCTGATACGAAGATACGTGTTATATAAGAAGTATGAATTGAAAAAGTGTAATAAAACAATGTATGTGATTTTGATAAGCGATAGTCGCTTATTTTTTTGACGTAAGGGTAGCAACAGTAATTACAAGACGTGCAAATTGCGTTCAAATTAAGATAAACCACTTTACTACACCGATTTTAGTTTAATTGATACAAATTTAAGACCCCTTGCTGCAAGGATAGCACTAGGGTGAAAGTGTAAACAGTAAATGAAGAAATATTTAAAGTTCTCATGTTTTTATTGAGTGCGCAGATGTGAGAGTAGGTACAATAAAAACTTTATTGAATACTTTAACAATAACGTTCACAAGGAGGTAATATTATTTTGTAAGTATGTATTATTAAGTAAGTAATTTTGAAGAATGAATTTGATCGAATCACATTCCAATAAGTTCAATATGAAATTTTTCATTCAATAATATTATAAGATTATGTTGAATATTTCTTCTGATGTTTTCATGTACGTCTGTTCAGAGTTTACTCAGTATGGATCTAAAACTTAGATAAATCAGTTGAATAAGACGATATTCTATAGACATAATATGGATTGAATCGGCAGAACTCCGAAATGAAAGAGAAAAATAGGAATTAATTTCACAGTAAGCACAATAGTGTAATATAGTTTATAGTTTCACGTCATCGTCGAAGATAGGCTGAACCGGATTTTTGTTCACCTATATAAATACCATAATTTGGGAAAAATAATCAGTTCTTCAAAAAAAAAAAAAACGAACCAAATAAATCATGTCGGGCATAGTTTTGCTCTATTTTCGTGCCATTTATTTTTTGTAAATAACTTCTATATAAAAAAAATACTATATCGCGGGTATTAAGGGATCTATTTTGATGCGGAACATAAAATTACAAAACTATTGTTTAGTATAATAAAAGATAAATAATATTTGAGATGTGTTGACATATCAAAATAACGGCTGTTATTGACACACAAAATAGATTCAAGAATTTAATAATTACGAAAACTTTTTCTTATTATTAACTATTAAAAAAAAAAAAAAAATGCAATAACTTAATCGGTATTCAAAAAACGATCACCTGTGATGAAGATTAGAATTCATAGAATGATTGTCATAGACTCATGTAGAATCCATAAACAAAAATATTCACCGCCGGAAGTTTGTGTATTTATTGATTGAATTGGCATTCACTTGGTAGAACTCCATTATAACACGGTGAAAAATAGCAATGTATTTTAGTTCTACAAAATTATTTTTAACAAATATAGTTGATAGCTATTTCGGCTCACGCCATCGTCAGAACTATTGAGATGGCGTGAGCCGAAATAGCTATCAACTATATTTGTTAAAAATAATTTTGTAGAACTAAAATACATTGCTATTTTTCACCGTGTTTTGTGTATTTAGTTTCAATGCAAATATATGATATTGTAAAATGAAATTATAATCGACAGTCAAATTAACATGGGTGATCATTTTTTTAATATACACTCGAGAGATAGCACACATACCAGGAACAAATAAGCTAGTTAATATTCTTCTCATTTTGATTCAACGCACAAATTAATCGATTGATTTATAAAGTCGTACAGTCACACTTCTAATTTCAGATATATTGTTATCATTCGTATCAGATTCTATCTTTTTCAGGATATCACATTTCTTCTCTACCCAATCGCGCGTCATTAAAAGCAAAAAATTACGTAGCTACATGTGTTTGGCTCAAGTGTTCTGCCTTATGTGCAATTTGTGCAGCGCCCCCGAGCGGTCAAATCAGTAAGATTTTGACGTAATATGACATCTCACTGTGTATTGCTAATTTATATCTTTGCTTGGTATATACACGGGAAACCAGCATGTATAAAAATACTAGTTAAGTTAGCGTTCTGATTCTATTCTAAATATCTTAAAAGTCGAAGGTGTTGGTCAGAAAACAACTTACTAGTTCAAGTACAGCAATAACAGTAAAGAATTTATATTTCAGCTACCAAAAATCAAAAGTTCAAAATATTTTGATGTCTGAATTTAAATTTTGGCTTGTAATAAAAAAATATTACTGTGAATTTTTTCTTCACACATTATATTTTTGATGTTGAGTTAAAAGGCTTCAATTTACATGGATATCAAACGAAACATTTCTATCATTGAGTATACATCAAATATTATGATTTTTACTTATGGGTATAACTTTAGGGAGAGGATTGAAGCCAACCTATTGTTTGCAAACAAGCGACCAAACTCCTATGCGTGGTGCTGACTTTCATGTCGCTTTTGTTGTCGCTGTTCGTTTTGAGTAATCAACTTCGTCGTTATTGATGATCCAATGATCAATATTATTTCAATATAAATTATTTTTCTTTGTAAGACCGAACAAATGAAAATAATGTTTTGCACACAGCATAGAAATAATAGTCTTCTATTGATTACTTGTAAATCATTTAAATATATAAAGGACGATTATTGAAAATATTAACGGATACGCAAACAGTGAAAGTAGGTTGCCTACACGAGAAAGATACGGCGGTTATTAAGTTGCCAATGATAAAAAATATGAATGTCATATTAAATGGTTTTATACAAGACAAATTGAAAGTGTTTAAATGCGTTGTTTGAATGAAACTAAATGTCAATTTTATTACTATATCGATATAAAATTAGTCATTGAGAAAATTTAATAAAATGAAAAAACGACATAACAATCAATACAATGGTATTTATTAGCTACGCATAAGTAAAACATGTCAAACAATTACGGTTTAAAATGCTTTCACTTTCAAATAAAATAAATGGAAGTATGTCACTGTGTTTAATAAAATTTATTTTAAGTCCTTGGTGTAATGACATTCAAGAATATACGAAGTATTATAATAATGAGTAGCAAGAAGTATAAAGAAACTTCTTAACTTTTAAGTTTAATAGATTAATTATCAAAGGGAGACTTGTATTGAGAGAAGCATTTAGAATTTTCTATAAACTTATTTGGCGATTAATTTGTAGTTAACCATTTTTGGAATGTAATAAAATAGTCAAATCAGTCAACAGAAATACCACAGAATTAATTCAAAATAATACGATTTGTTTCATATTTTTATTAAATTTCTTAAAAAAATATAAACGGAGATAGTGGTGGTTAATGTGATCTATGCACTACATACAGTATTTAGTGTTTTCAATCAACATTAAGTCTTCACTGAGATTTTAATCGAAAATTTTCGGTAAATTATAAATAATGTCGATTCTTTAATTTGAACAATATGTAATTTTTTAAATTTAAATAACCTTTCAGCATTACCATTGATTGAAAAATCATTTATATAGATATTCTATTTTAAACGAAAGCATGATTTGAAATTCTCATGTTACGTATGAATAAAGTGAATGTAAGACCCGCTTTAAGATTATCTGTCCTGTTATCCCTAAACACTGCCTCGTGACATCAAAAAATTCCGCTTTCAGAAACAGTAACAATTTCAAAAAGCATTATCGATTGTAGCAAAGATATAGTAAAAGGGCCTTTTCCAAAATGATAACGTTGTGGACAAGTGGCAACAGTTGTAAGTCAAAGATATCAAAGCTAATATAAATAATATTGGGTGTTTTGAGAAATACAAATACACCGAGAGAAATATATTTTTATAAATTTTATTGTGTATATATAATGTTTATATTTTTGTTTTGCTCTTCTTGTATTGATTTGTATTAAAACTAACGTAATTTAATATAAATAACGGAAAAGAATTCTTTTTCTGAATTCAAACAGTATTACATAAAATTAGATGTCCCGTTATGAGGAAAAAAACAAAATAGTAAAGTAATGTATAAATATTTATTCCACTAAAACAGGGGGATTCATAACAGCATTGCTGCATGTATAGGTGCGTCCGCGGCGGACGGCTTCATACGCCGGAGAGTTGATTGTCAATCTTGTCGAATTTATAAATAAGCAAATGTTTATTAGTGTTTGATAATATTATTTTGATAACGAATGACACGGATAGTTGAAAAATCGTTTGAGGTGATTACGTAATGTTTATATACATATAAAAATAAATATAACTTTGATTATTCTACGTATTGATACGTACAAAGTTAAATTGTTTAATAAAATGAACTTCAACAAAGTTACCGTCGAATACATCGAAAGTTTTTAGTAATTCAGCGTTCGATATCGACTACAGATATGTCTGTCTCTTTTTGCTAATTTTCACCTGTATCTCGACGCCGTAGATGGAGGAAGGATAATAAAAAAAAAACATTTTTTTACCAGACGATTTTTTCAAATGGAAATCTCAAAACTTTTTACTGATGTGCTTGGTTGATGGACCGTGTCTTCTTGTGAACATCACTATCAAGTTAAACAGTTAAGATCAGAAAACTTAGGGGGTGTGTAAATAATTTAAATTTTCTTTTGATAAACTCTAAGGAAAATTATTAGGTCAAAATTTATTTGTAAATATCCTATTAAGAAAGATTTTTTTTGTTTCAGGATTGAAGGAAATGATTTATTTTATTTCTCGAGTAAAAATCTTGCATTCTCGGAATCTTAATTCAAAAAGATATCTCAATGGGTACTGTATAACAATTTAAAAAATTACAGGTTGTGATAGAGAATTGGTTAAAAATTCTAATCACAACCTACCGAAAATGCCATCACGAGTTACCAGTATATTAACAATTAATTTGAACACTAATGCTGCACTAATTTTCCGTTAACGTAAATTGTATAACTTGTTTTTTGGACAATATATACGAAACGAACAACGCATAAAGAGATTGAACACGCCCAGGTTATTAGATGTTACATAATCGAATACAATAAAAAAAGCCACAACAGGCAGAAGGCGCGCCCTTTGACCGATCATTCGATTAAGTGGAAAGAAAAGACAAACGGAAGGCGGTTACGGCCGCGAGGTATTTCGGCGTTGATCCGCTTCGGCGGAGCGGTCCTAATCTAATCACACGGCACCCAAGACGGGTGTTCGCTGGCCAGCAACCTCTGGAAAAATTTAAACCCACCACAGCTGATCATTTGGGCAGAAACTAAGAAACACTAAATGACGCCCAAGTGTGCATACTAAATTTCTTTGTATTATAATATATTTTGTTAAGTCTACATCGCTTTGGCATCACACTTCAAATAACTTTGTGAAATTTCTTTTATGTATTAAATGAATACACAATAAGATACACTGTTTAAGTATAAGTGTTTTTAGAGTGAATTATTAGGTCGGTTAATAACCATCGTATCAACTAATTAATGGAATAAATGGAGATTAGATTATCACATATGCAGAATAAAATATTGAAATAACATTCTCAAATTGAAAGTTTTTATTAAAAAATAACACTGAGACTAATTTTATTTTCCTCAAATCTCAGAGAAACGATACGAAAATTATGATTAAATGATGTAGCAAGAGAGTGGTTTTAACACGGTGAAAAAATAGCAATGTATTTTAGTTCTACAAAATTATTTTTAACAAATATAGTTGAAAGCTATTTCGGCTCACGCCATCGTCAGAACTAACACTGTTAGTTCTGACGATGGCGTGAGCCGAAATAGCTATCAACTCTAAAATACATTGCTATTTTTTCACCGTGTTATAATGGAGTTCTACCAAGTGAATGCCAATTAAATCAGAGTGGTTTTAGTTAGACACATTTTAAGACTAGTTAAATCAATTTGATTTTTTTTTGTGTGTAAAAAATAAAAATTACATTGTTTTTACATGCTTTCAGGGTTAAAAAATGAACGGTTGATAAATTTCTTTAACCCCAAACAGGGAGAATGTGGTCAATCATAACCTGAACTACTGGGATGATATAAGGTCATGCCCCACCTGAGTAAATCACCCGAGGCATTAGGGAAAGAAGTGTGGGTATTTTTTTCTCCGGTTTATACGTGATATTTGTTGGTTTAACATTAGGCAAGCATAAGTATATGGCTATGATATGCGTTGTAAAATAAAGTTTGTAAAGCGATCTTGTACAACGATTGAAAGACTATAATTTAGTAATACTGCACGTTATATGCATTTCCTTTGTCACAACATTACTATTGAATAGACTCTTCCAAAAAATGATTACATTGCAGCACTATCTCTGATTATAAATAGTCAGCTTGTTTAATATGCTTAGCATGTTGCCTCAATATACGGATACAATATTTAAGTAATGATATTTTTCCCAACTCGAAAAGTTGCCATCATGAGAAATGGAACAATTAACCGTTCAATACTGATTTACCAGGAGCTCATAAAAATGCAAGGATCTATTTCAGATACTATTTGAAAGCGACCCCCTTTTAATATCACATTTCAAATAATCTCTGAGAGTTCGTCTCATTATTTGACGCGCAGGTGGTTTCAAGCGTTCATTTAAACCCACATAATTTACACACATAGAAGATCCACCTCTGTGCTGGTAAAACGAGGAAAATCATTTTTGTAAGGTAGCGTACACGCATATTCATAATAATGGACTCGGTGTCTTAGGTTGTGAAAACTGAAAAGAAGTTTAAGATAAAATATCTACATTAAAAGTTCATGTCTTGAAAATAGTAATTTTTTCTCTCATTATTATTTCTGAAAAATTTACTTCTTAGATAAATAATATCAAGTAAAAAAATGAATATTTACCAAGGTAATATATGTTTATGTATTAAAACCTACATCAAATGGTAAGCTTCTTGAGTTAAGCTTAAATACAAGAAAAATTACCATTATGGTGTGATCTTACAATAAATCTATTGTATCAATCAATCGTCTAATATTGCAATGTGATGCAAATTCATAATCTGCGGCTGTCACCTACCCAATATGTAAAGCGATTTTATCTTCATTCCACTGTGCCTAGGCAGATTTTGGGTGGACGATAGCGGAAATATTTCCATTTCAAAAGTACATCACCTCAACAAATAGTGCTCCTCGCTTTGTAAAAAAAACCTATTGTTAATAAACAGACCCAAGTTTAACTTTGATAAAAAAATGTTCTTAGTCGTTGCGTATACGAATCCTGGAAAATTAAATGAACCTAACAAACCCAACCTGCCCCAGGTAAGCCACGACGCAGGTGAGGTTATTAATGCTTTAAAAAGTGTATGGGTTTATTTATCGGCACGTGCGCCAAGGTGCGTCTTTCAACGGATCATTATTTCTTTGCTAGGGCGTAAGATAATTCATAATCTGACTTAATGATGGCATGGTAAAAATTTCAATATAGGTGTAATAACTAATGTTTAAAAATCAATTCGTTGCAGTCATTTGCATAGATAATTGTAGTACAATTTCTTATTTCGAATAGAGAAATTAAAAAAAAAAACGAGACACCGAAAAAATCATGTAGGTTAATATTCACGCCTCATATAAAATGTAAAGGACTTTTGACGTAAGTCAAAAATAATGTAATATAAGTCGAAACTATACTGAAAATTCACACAATAAATTCTTCTGAAATCGAGTGAAAATATCGGTACAATGTGCAGTTCCTTAAATACAAAATATTTGGTTATTAAATTAAAACCACAGATGTTATCACATTTTGCATTGCTGACCAGTAAGTGTTCGCCTTCAATTTAATCAATAATATAATATAATTTTGCTATCCTTTCTCAAAGTTTTCCGGCAATTTGATGATAAATAATCATTTTAAAAGCCATTATTTTTTTATCGTATATAAATATGCACAGCTCATACAAACAGACAAAATTATAAGCGATAAAAGTTTATAATTGTAAAATAAAATTATTGCCATTTTTTTATTTATTTAATAAATACACTTAATTGAGTTCCTTGCACTATTTTAAATAACGAAAAAAGATATAAGGCTGAATATTAACGATTCGATATTAAAATATGTTAAGTCTTTATGTAATGTAGAATAATGCAATAGTAAGTAAAATGTTGAAAAACTTATGATTACTATTTAAGGGAAAAGTTCGATGATATGAAGATTGATAAGTATTTTTTGATGGTTAGAATTTTGAAAACGTATCAGTCGATCAAGTTTTCCATATATTAAAATCATGTAACTTAATACTGCAAAATTTTCATAAAAGAATATCTAAAAACTTTCGCGTGTGATTGTTCATCACGGCCATCGATATAATACATATTGATGTTCTGCAAATATTACTATATAATATGTCGCGTAACGTTTTAATTGTAACTTTTTAAAAGCTTATCTTATTTACGAACACAATCTGAGATTTTAAAAAATCAAACCATTTGGAACCAAGATTTTGTATATCGTAAATTTTACACTGAAGTTAAAAATCCCTTTCCCGGAACTAAAGCCTTTCAAAAGCTTCCTTGTCGTGCACACGTGCGCAGGTGTTACCGAACATTATCCTGTTGCACTTTTAAGGAGTCGCTATCTCACGTTAAATGGTCGCACAAAGATATTTCAGAATATGTACGAACATATTTCGTAGAAACCTACGAGGCGATCGAAAGGGCCAGACGTTCGTTAATTCAATATACTATAAATGGCCAAGAGCTGAAGTGATTGAATATCGATTGGGAAAATTATTTTTGGAATGTCACATTTTTCACTCCAGCCTGAATTTATAATTTACCTTTTTTTCGCTAACACTGTGAAGGTTTTATATACCTGGTGAATAACATCGATTACATTTACATTAGACGGTTTAGAGGGTTAGATTAAAAAAAAAAAACGATGCGAAGAAGTTAATCATGTATTTATTTTGCCTGTAAATTATATTAGTTGCCATTAATATGCCATTTTCACAAAACAGCCATCAACTGACCTCACCTAAATAAACCGAAATAATAATGGCTATGTGGCTGATTAAACAATAATATACTGTAAAAATCGGTTTATCCTAACATACGTTCTTCGCATTCATATTTCGTACTTTTCTCGAGTCAGCCCCAAGACTGGTGATTGGAAAATTACACTTTTATTGGTCTCACAATAAACAATTCGTTTTTGGTAGAATTTTTTATGTTGAGCAAAAATTATAAAGATAGAATTATTTTACAAATTTTAACCTTCAAACTTGTACCAAACTCTAACCGTTTTCAATTCGTTTTTGGCCGCATAATGGTGATGGCCCCAGGTCTTCGCGACCACAGCCCATTTTCACGTTTGTATTTTCTATAATGATAGGAACTGTAAAAGTGGAGCAACGTGCGACGATCGTCTATCCGGCTACCGACAGTGCGATGAACCCGTCGTGAAATGATATAACAATAAAAACGACAGAATAAAAAAACGAAATCGCACACCGTGAAAGGAATTGATTAGAATTTAAGAAACTGTAAGTTATATATCAAACAAAAACTGTATAACAAACAACGCGACGATAAATAAGAAGAAATTTATCACGGTGCACAAACACGCACGTTTAGGAATACTAACAAAGCTATAGTTTTGAATATATAGGAAATACAAGATAAAATATGATTAATAATCAAATAAATATAAATTTAATACAGCTCTCCTGTTATATCAGATTATGTAAATTTAAAAAAAATGCCTAATAAATGGTACAAATTTTGTCGAATTTAATATATTTATTAGATCGAGTTTCTATTTTTGGCTTTGACACCTGCTGATAGCGTGACGAGTACTAATGAGGAGAGATACTCTGATTAAGTGATATGATACCATCAATTAATTTTTTATCAGAAGCTATGGGTTAATAAAAAAAAATATGATGGGATGATTGAGCTCGAATACAGATTCAACAAAGCACTCTTCGGAAAGCGTTGTTATGAAAAATATAGAATGAATACACCTGAGACATCCATATATTAATATCCAAAGTCATATACCAACTTATGGTTAACATGTTGTTAAAAATTGACGATACGGCTTCGGGAGATTTAATATTTGTACATCGATTATTTTATGCCATATGCCCCAGCTTCTCAGGTAAAAGTTTGCAGTAGTACCGGCAACCAGGGCTGCGGAATCTGGAGTCGGAGACGCGAGGTCGCGGTGTTGTATCGGAGTCGTAAAAAGCGAGCGACTCCGGCCAATTTTTCGATTAGATGATATTAAAAACTATCTTAACAAACATTTTGCCGGATTGGTTGCTTGGTCTTTTAATGCACATAAATAGGAAAGGTGTGAAAGAAGAAAACCTGACTAAATCAAACATTTTTTGGTCGGAGTTGGTCAATTTCAGAGTCGGATTCGTGTTAAATAACGATTCCACAGCCCTGCCAGTGACATTACTGCAGCATTTGAAATTATTGTACACGGAGCGCGTTAAACTTAGTAATACTCGACTCAAATTCTACACAAGTCTAATATGTCTGGCTCCAATTCAGAGTACCTATTGCAAAGTTATAAGGTGAGAATAAAATGTGGGGCCGAGCAGTCGGGCCCAGTTCAATTGTCCTCGGGGACGCTTGACCGGTTGATCAGGCCGACCCCAGCCAGGCGGGACAATCGCTTTGGAAGTGGGCGAACCGATATTATTATCCGCGACACGGTTGGCTTGATTCGCTTAACCGGCCGTTAGTTTCGCGAGATCGTGGACGCGACATCTCCCATCAGACAATTCGATACTATAACGGAACAATTTGATTCATTCACGATTTTCGCGGGTTTCGACATTGTTTATTGCAGATATCTCTTTTATTACGTTCAATGGATTAAGTCAAGTAAACAGCTAAGTAAACGCCGTAGTAAAATCTGTAATAAATAATCGCATTTGTCTGCCTTTACAATAGCAATGAGCTACCTCGACAAATATTATAGACGGAAAGTTAGTTCGAGAATCAAATAAGCGAATACAGATTTTAAGAAATAACTATTAGCGATGTAGATTATTAAGAAACCATCAAAACAATTATAAATGTTCTTATAACTGTATATGAAAATCAAATTATATCCCTATGTTTAGCAAGAAAAAAAAATGTTTAAGTCAATCGGGTTAAAAATTATAAGATTTTTGGTTCAAGGCCATAATACTGCATTTACGACAGATGCGTGTTACTTTCAGAGCAGACATAATATAAAATAGCAAAAATATTTACTTTTATTTCAGTATATTTTAATAATGATAGTTTCACCTAAACAAAATATATATACTGAAAGCTTAAAAGCATTATCGTTATGATGATTTTGAACCCTAAATAACATAATTACGAATTTTACAACTTTTGTCACAATGTCACAGTTTAAAAATCTTGGGATAAACGAGTTTACTTGTAACTGAATCCTCTATAGCGGTAACTAAAGACAGTAGTAATTAGACAAAAGCCTCTCCTGCAAAATTTCCAAAGGTCATTGCATAATCATCGCGGCAGTCCCCCAGTAATCTAGCAAATTTCCCAGGAGCTTGGGAAAGGGTTTTATTATACCCAGCACGGCAACACAACGACGAATTTCATCCAGTAATAACTATTTAATTCAGTTATTAGTGCCATAAGCAATATTATTAAACCAGTGGGGAAATGTAAAATTTTCACATCAACGAATCCTTAGCACGTGTAGATAAACTCGCGGAAAATGTGACAAGGAATTATGTTATTATTATTGTTCAAGTTGCATCACCATCAAGATTCTTCAGAAGTCAGTTGTTGAGATTTGAAGAATATGTGAGAGCGAAAATTTTAAAATTCAATTTAGTTGGCAAATACATTTTAAACTTTTCGACATCCTGTGGTGTAGTTGGATACTTCAGTTTCAAATAAGGGGAAAAGGGAATCAAATAAATGTTTGAGGATTGAATAAAATAAAAAAAAAAAATGGATAACTCCAAAGAAGTGTCGAAAGATGTCGTGACACTTGTCATTGATAATTAAAACTTGCAAATTTAGATGATTTTTTCAGAATATATAATCTGGATTAACAGTTACGAAATCAACCATAATATTATAATATCAGATTTATTGTAAATATGTACGTAGTTGTAGCACTATAGCAATATGATGTTACCAAATATAGAGTGGCTATGTTATTACTGAACGATTTTGCGGAAATCGCGATAACATTGACATAAGTAAATGAGCAAAATTGAAAACCAAATATTTCGTAAAAAGACGGCCATCGTGTGAATGAATGGGAGGGCGGATATCTCAGTTATTGACATTACTGTTATCGTTACAACATGTGCTGATAACGTCGGAATATATAAATCCTTTGGAATAATAATAATAATAAAAAAATATTTCCCGAAATGGCCGATAATACCAAACAGACTGGCGGTGGTGAATACCGAGATGGATGACGATACATTGACTATTCTTTTAGTCCCAACAGAGATACCGATGAAAATAATGGTTATCGGATAATATGGATAGCATATCTGATAAAATAATCATTATCGGTAAATTCCTTCTATAATATAAGTATATAAACCAGCATTAATTTACGAAACAAAAGACGCCAGGAAAAATGTTCTGCAATTACGAAATAGATTTAAAGCCAAATGATTTTTTATTTTTTATTTAAGAAATTTGTGATCCTTTTTCACAAATCGGATGATAAGATAATTGAATTTTTATAAATACATGAAACACTATATAAACAGAAGACTATCGATAGTCAATTTTGAACTTTTAAGATTCTTGTTGAAGACTACAATTAATTAATATAAATCAGATAGAATCGTTTTGTATTTGTAAAATATCTACTACATTACACCGAAAAAAATAGGTACTATCGTTTTAGTAGGAAGTATAATTGGTTAGATTTTTTATCACAAAAATAACATCAATAAAGACATTGAAACAATTATCGTTAATTATTTTAGCATATCATGTGAAAACGTTTCGTGTTCAAGCAATGTCAATATGGAAGAGTAGTTTTCATCGTAATAATATCTCATGTTATAAACATTCGTCGCAAATGGAGTATACACATGCGCACGGAGGATTTAGTTATATCGGGATAATGCTTTTGCTAGAAGTTTTTGGACGTTTTTGAACATTTATCTCTTTAATTGATATAAAAATAAACGCCATTTTCTCGAGAGATATCTACCGTGGAAGCGAGTTTTTTTTAAAGTATAATTATTTTACTTTATGTCAATTTATTAAACTATCGTATTGTGTATTTGAATACACCCAGTCCTTTTTTTACGCGATACATTGGTTCCAGAAAAAGACGCGTAAAAAAAATCGCGTAAAAAAATGATTTCACGCAATTGCATTATATTTCTTTTCATACCCTTAAACATAAATTCGCATAATATCCGATACACTTGTCAACATTTGGCAATTGTATGTGTATTTAAAAGAATGGAATGCTTTTTCAAAATTAAGTTTTAAAAACACACATTTTTTTTATTTAAAAGAAAATGAAACGTACATGCCTAGCATCATATATAAATGTCTTCTTTAAAACAAATTTGGGGAAAAAAGTCGCGTAAAAACGAGTGAAACGCGTAAAAAAATGTAGCGGTGCCGTCCAAAAAAATCGCGTATAATCGAATTCGCGTAAAAAAAGGACTGGGTGTACTTTGGTTTTATATCCGATCATATTTTATGAAAAAATTCTAAGCTTCCTTTCAGACAGAAATTTAAAAATATTTGTTAATATGATGTGCAGGTATAGTTTCTAACGTCACCATGACAATGATGACATAAGAACAGAAAGTCTAAAATTATCTAACATATTGTTGATTGAAAAACAATGCCTTTTCTTAAAAAAATGTAATAGAATTCGGCAAGGAAAAAACAAAATGACAAAAAAAATTAAGCTCCAAAAGCAATGTGACACATGGTCATATTAAGGAAAGTTGTGACAACTGCGCAAAGGGTTCGCACAGGGGATATAAATTATAATAGAAGACAGACTTAGAAGTATGTATAGCCACAGATGGGTTTGTATTTTTGTTATTTATTTAGCCCAGGGGGTGACAAATTGTTAGGAGATTTACCGATATAATACAAATTGCTTTTAGTGCGGGAAAAACCGGAAAATACAGTTAATATGATTCATTTGAAAGGTGTGTATAGTCTGGAGAAACACGGGTTATAATAAGAAAACTATTCAACTTGAAACTAGCCTCGAAGGAACAATGAGTAACCCGGTGCCTATAATAGGCAGATAGAAAAAGCAATATACGAAAAATAATTTTGAAAGTAAAAATGCACACATGTTATGCATCTATTGTCTCATCTATGACAGAAATTCCTATGATTCTCATTTTGAGAGGAATTAAGATTGAAATTTAAATTAAAATTTTGAAATTTGAAAAATAATTTTGTAACGAAACGACCTATCCCCACAAAATTTAGACACAACATATCTGGTATACTTGTATGTAATGAATTAATTTTTCGAGATGCAAATTTACACGTGACCTCGCACAAAAAATATCACTAAAGAAGAATTGAGACCGATAAAAGTTAACTATTTTTTTAAGCTAATTGAAGAAAAGTTTTTGAATCCCAAATTCATCAATCTGCTAAATTATCTAAAAATGCTATTAAAATCTCAGCCATAATATATATGATAAATACGGCAATTACTGTGGATTATTATTAACAACTCGTGACTTTTGTGGTATAATGTATTTTGATCACGTAGCTAACTTCTTCAGTGAGGGCTGTTTGCGATGATGCGATTAATTGATTTTCTGGAGCAGCCTGCAACTGAAAACCAGCTAACAAGGTTTTATGGGTGTGATTGTTTCGTATTAGGGAGAGCCGCGCCGCCATAGTTTAGAGGTCTGCTATAAGACCTCTTGGTTTCTATGTAATGCATATGCTTTAAATCTTCAAACAGTTCAAGTAATTTATTTGACACTTTGGCGCAACATTGAAGTTAGATTGAATCACTGAGATCACAAGAAACTAAAAAAATATTTTTTAATGAATAAAAAGACAATTGAATTGAGGTTATTAGTCCCGTGAAACCATTTTTTCATATACTTAATAAGTGTTTCACATATTTATACGAGCTATTGTTAAATGTGTTCAACTCATTCGTTCAAAATACTGGCGAACTCACTTCCTATCGTTCATTCGTTCTGAAATTTAAAATATCTTGCTAAATTTATTTATCCAGTATTCTCTCAGGTAGAATTGGCATATTTTTTCAAATATGTATATAAATTATTTTTCCTTCAAACAAGCTGTTACTAAAGCCAAGTGGTATTACAGCGATATGAGTTATTTTTGGAATTCATTGAACTGAATTAATTTATTGAAAAATAAAGGGGTAAAATCATGACACGGCGCGCTTTATTCGACATATGCAGTAAATAACGTATCATTGAATCTGGACACCCACGATCGATCCGAAGAGTGGAGAGTTGGTCAAGTGTAATTGGGTTGATGATCACTCTGTTCTGTTCCAATATCGTTGCTATAGTCTCTTTTTGACAAATTTCCGTGTTGCTTTTTGTATACTGTGTTAAATGCATTCAATTACATACAATCTATAAATATTATGTTCTGTTAAAACGATACGCTGTTGAAATATTATAACTATGAATAGTCATCATCATATCATTCTTGAGGATTATTAACTAAATTATTAAAACCGTGTTTTAATTTTGTAGTAATTTTGTTCTAAATACTTTTTTTAATTGTACAAAAATGTATTGAATCATTATAGTTGTAGTTATAATTCTGCAGGAATACAACGTTGTCCTAGACGGTTGTTGACAATAGTCCGAACGTAGAGGAGATTTAGGCATACACGAGCGATTCATCACGCATCCACGGTCAGCTGGAACGATGCGCGCCTTTCACCAAATTCACTTGAGATTTCACACTCAAAGTCGCGATTTCGATCAACCCGTTCCATTTTGAAGTGGTGCGATTGGTTTGGAACGATCGTCAAAGGTCGTTCAGCAAGTCAGGATTTCATTAATAACACGAAAAGAAGTAAAAAAAAAGAAATTTGTTGTCATTGATATAAATATAGCTTTATCGAAATCTTAGTCTTTTCACCCACCAAAACCCACAAAATGATAAAAAGTGTAAAAATATTTAAAAAAAGATTTCTTTATGATATAAAAAAAACAATTGTGAATGAACATGCAGCTATCAATTACACTGAACATCGATTGAAAATATTTGTAATATTAACATACATATATGTAAACGAGAAATAAATTACATAGTATTCAAATAATTAATCAAAATACTCGTAATGTGATTGTTTTCTTATAAAATCAAATAAGTTCAGTAACATAAGCATTATTATATTTTAATTAGCAAATATGATTGATCACACACATGCAAATAGCTGAATAAAAAAAACAATGATAATCAACAAGATAATGATTGTGATCTAAAAAAACTGCTAGTTCAATTAAAATTCAATAACTGATAAAAAGATGAATAAAAAAGTAATCATAAAATTGCGAAATACAAAAATTGGGATTTATGCCATAACATATAATTGGATAGCGACGACGAGATGGAAAAAAAGAAACTAATTTGTATGCAAAATAGTTAATATGACAGGATAAGTATTTCGCCCAAAATTAGTATTAATATATTCCATTTGATGTAAACATTTATAGTGCTTGCATGAATTAAACACGCGTTTGTTGACTATTTCTTTTGAACAATTTTTTACGGTATATTAAAAACAACACATTTTTCTTCAAACCAATGTATTTAATTTAAGAGTCAAAATGAAATTTCTAAAAGCTCCTTCATAATAACAAATAATTTACGGAATTTTAAGAGTAAAAAAAAAAAAAGAAAGTGGGTGGCGACATTTTGGTTTTCAAACGTTTTCGCATTCTTGAAATCTTTCACAATGTAAAGCGGCGGCGTTTTCTCCTTGTTCTGGAAAACCTCGATTAATGAAATTAATTTATTTGCAGGCGCATACAAAAGCCCGCAGTAGGCGGTAAAAGCTCAAGAGAAGCTTTCGTTCCAGCCGACGTGTTTTCTCGGAACGACCCTAGTTTTTGTTGTGCCGTGACACTTCTTGTTTATAATGAACGAAAATGGAAATCTCACGCAAGCATGCCGGTCCGCAGTGTTTTTTTTTGGGAATGATGATACTATGTAGATTGGATTTGCTAATAAAGTGAATATACATCAAGATGTAGAAGTGATCGACTTACAAATTTTGAATAAAATATTTAGAATAGTTTCAAATGTAATTTCGCACGTTTGAGACTCGTCTCGACAAAAATTCGCAAAACCATGGTTTTGTATACCTGCTACCTTTATTTCAAATATTTTGTATAAATAGACTTATTTGTAAACTGTATTCAATCAGTTGATAATACTCGCGATGAGCGAAACCGGTCCTGACCAAAAAATATGTTGTGGAAATATGTACTAAAAATGTGTTTTTATTTACTAAAAATAATTAACACAATTGCATGTGATTATGTTCATTAACGATTAATCTTGTTAATGAGCCATTATTGACAAAACATGTGGAATCGTACAAAGTTGCAACAATTCAAATTTGAAATCAATAGTTATTTCAGATACATATTTAGATTTTAGCCTTAGAGTTTATATTTTTTCCTGAATAATTTCGCTTGGGCTTATAGGTGCAAACATTTACTGTGTCAGTTCTATCGCATCTGTGTGTTAGTATGGCTAAGATGCCGTAAAGCGAAACCCGGATTGTGCGTGACAAAACATGACATTCTATTTTCCTTTTCTTAGAAGTTTAGGCCGAATTTCACCAAGCACACTCAGTTGACACCATAAAAAACATAGATATTTTTTTTTTTTTTTTAAATATTTGTAATTGCCAAAGCGAAACTGAAAGCTGAAACAATCAGATCGTTAAGAACGTTAAAGTTTTATAAAATTGGACATATCATTTTAATTAAAAATTCTTGTGAAGACATGCTCGATGTTATTATTTGCATTAAATATATAGATAAATCCCCGACATTGAATAATCATCCTTGATATCGCATAAGGGGGCATTAGCAATTCTCGATATTGAAAACCGCACCGCTAGACGTTCGTCAAAAAATGTTGATGTTATTGAAGAAGTATGCGAAAAAACTGGAATCTTTCTACTACATAACTTTTTTTTAACCCAAAATCGTATTAAGTGAGTCTAAGCTTATAATATCAATAAGTATTGAAACGAATTTACCGTCATAATATTTTATCACTAAGAGACATCAGTGTGAATTGATGGAATTTTTGATACTTGTATTAATAGGGGAGTTTACTTCAGTATGTATTTTTATGTATGTTTAATCTGTAATATGTAGTAGTTTATTGACTGAATTGGCATTTACTTGGTATAACTCCATTATAACACGGTGAAAAATAGCAATGTATTTTGCAGAACAAAAATGCACTGTTATTTTTTCACCGTGTTGTATATACTCGCTTTATTTATGGGGCGGTTTATAATTTATTTTATTCCTCTATCAGGAGGAATCAATGTCAACGATCATCGGCGAAGAACATGCTATTGCACATTAGTAAAGCTTTAGATGACTATTCTGTCGTACAAAATGCAAACAAAAGTGAATTGTACATTTCGATATTACATTACTACATTACAATGGACAAAACCCATAAACTATGTCACCGTAGACGTATTGAATTCGTAAATGTACCCATATTCATTATCGAGAAGCTTATATTTGCTTTCTTGGCAGTTACATTACTGTGTAAAACAATAATACAAATCGTTAATAAATGATAAGAAGTTAATTGTTTTTTGAAAACAATTCATGGTTTACTTATCAACACTCGATAGCAAATTATAACGAGACAATGACTATTATGATACATCAGCCAAGGTTGAATAAATATTACAAATTAATATTACCAACAAAAGTTAATAAGCTATGTGCTATGAGAATGTGCCAACAGTGCAGGAGCAATTGATCACAAAGTATTTAGTACGAATTATAGATTACTCAGAACGAAAGAATTTTTGGTAGTCCACGGCAGCACACAACTAAAATTAGTCATTACTTTTCACAGCAGTACACATGCCACTTCCATATTTTTATATATAACTGTACCGATTTTGGCTATTTCGTCTCCACCGGTATAAAAATATTAAAGAAGTTAAATTTGAACCATTTTGATGATTTGAAAATATAATGCAATTCTACCAAGAATCGACAGTTACCATAAAAATACGATTGTATTGTCAGTTTATAGATTTGTGTGCGTAACAAAACTCGCTAAGGTTTCGGCAACACGATTATAGGGACCAGGAGAATTATTAATAGTGTTTGTAATGATTCCCGGTATATAGGCATACAAACTTATCTCAAAAAAAGTTGTTCAGACATATTTTTCAGACATGGCATGGATAATCAAGGATATGTTACTTTAATGATACGGCCAAGACTAGTTCAGCTAAACGAATCTGGTTACGGTCTGGAGGAATAGCAAAGTTATCAATTTTAATTATACAGTAAGAATTTACGGCTACGGTAATATTTTATTTACTGAAAACTCAATTAAAAGTATTGAAATTTTGCAAACCACAAAATAGTTCCTCGATTGAGTATTATAACGTTGGGAAACGCTCACCTGAAGATTGCAAAATATGTTAACAATTTCAGGGTAAAATATAATATTACTTATTATACACATTATATTCAGTTCGGTGCCTGACGTTGATAACTATCCCTTTCATTTCATGGGCATAGCACGGCAGAATTCAGGACTAAGGATTTAACTTACGTCTAAATCTTTTCCTGCTAGCGAGCACTGTACCCTAACTAACGTACATTCAATTATTATTTAATACACCGTACTTGGTATGTTTGCAGGGCAAACGCTTTGAATTTTGTTTCAGGTTGTAGGCATATGTGACAGGATGTAGCAATAAATATTCCTTTATACACAATATTCTAGGTATAAATAAATGTAGCGATAAATTCATACACCAACCATTTTAGGCTCACCAGTGCTTTATTAATATCTAATGTGACGAATCTCAGAACTTTAATTGTTGAAAATTAAATTAAACAGCCAAAAGTTTCCACGACTCCCCAAATTTTAAAATAAAGAAGTTTACTAAACTAACTAGCGCATTGATGAATAATAAAATTTTATTTAATGATAATAGCTTTAGTGAAAATCTTCGTGTATTTTTGAAAATTTTATTTGTAAGTATACATACGTAGATTTGATAAAGGCGATTCTTTATAAAAAGATTAATATTACGTATTTCTACGCGAAATTCATAAGTATAATACGTTCATAGTGAAATATTACTATACGGTAACACATGCTTTAATTGAATGTTAAACATTTGAGGACAGTTACTGTATACAAAAATGAGAATATGTGATATACTCTCTTAATACAACAGAGATTAGATATTATTAATATTTAAAAAAAAACGTGCTGTAGTTTATGTGAACGTAACATAAATTTTTAAATTGAGAAAATATTTTTACTGTAAAATATGTACTAGTTTTACAAATCTGCTGAGATAACGTGGTAATTGATAAAAATTAAGCTTACGTAGAAAAGTGTCCAGACGTAAAAGGTAGACACGTCTTCCTGATCTGCAAAAAAAAATATACAATGAAATTTGTAAATATACACTTATGATTTTTTTTATATTGAGAGGCCAGAAGAAATCCGTCATCCAAGTTCGCTCTCAATATAGATTACTTAAACAAAAGTTGGTTTTACGAGAATAGTTGGTTATAAGAATATAATTAGAATGGCCATGCAAACGTTTCAAACATCCATGCAGCTGAATCTGAATGGTGATAATCTACACAGAAAATATATGACATGAAATGTTATTTTTTGACTAACAACGAAACAAAAATCGTATACCACTCAGACAAAAGACAAAGGGCATACAAAATATTGTTATGAAAAAGACAAAACTTTAAAAATATCATTGATTCATGAAAGTGACGACGGCACCGATCACACATTTGAAATTCATAGTATTCCAAATACTAAGAGGTTTATTTACATCAGATCACTCACGTTTTACGGACAAAGAATGGAGGTGGTACTGCTAACTACACATTGAATTATTTTAAAATCGCGGGAAATGCTTATGGATGATGAAGACAGAAATGTCAGCAATGGATATTAGTACTAAAGATGATGAATTGTTTGAACTCTAGAATTCTTATAATATATACTTATGTAATTGACTAAATTGAATAATCAGCGATCAAAAGTTATTAACGTACACGAGATACACAAGTCAATTATTTCGAAGGATTTTTTTAAATGTCATTCGGCTTACGTCCAAAAGCTGGCGGTTATCGTCCTAAGTCGAAAAATAACTTTTTATATGTCTACACAGTTATTCCCACAATGATCAACAGGAAATAATATTGAAAGTTACTAGTTACGAGATCAACTGCTTTTGATTGAAAAAAATCACATAGTATTTTCCAAGGTAAACTTGCTTGCGGTTGCAATAGTGGCAAGCTATCGAAGAAAGAAGACTTGTGTAGACTTCCACTGAATTGTAAGCATACTTCTACTATTCATTTACAAAGAATAACTAAGCGTCATTAATTTAAATAAAAACGATCGATTCGATATCGATTGATCACTCTTTTGTAAAGCCAGTTCAACGACGAGCATGCTTGTTGGTATATAATATATTTAAAAATATTATTACATAAGAATTTTTGACAAGGGTTTTTAAAAATATGTCATGTACAGAAATAAAATATAAAATTGTATCGAACTTAAGAATTATAATTTTCACTAGACACTTATGTGAAAAAAAATATATGGGAAGGGCGCGTTTTTATATGAAATTTCTTAATACTAACTATTATATATTCCTTTCTATATTCTCATTCAAATTTGAATTGTTGCTACCTCCCATTTTGGTCAGTATCTAGATATGTAAAATATAACTTCAGCTAGGCAATACATACTTAATGAAGCACCTATACTAGCCGGCATTAGTACAAATACGACGGTCACGACTAAGGTATATCGTTAACCCTATCTGCAATCTCTTAAGCCAACTTAAATCTCATCCTCCCTCCGCCATTATTCGCGAAAAGAGCTTTTGTTACGTGATAACACCCCACACTTGCCATTGTTAAGGTGGGATAAAAAAAGTTCGAGCGTTAGCGGTAGATATTGTAACGAAAAAAGCAGCTTAATTTAAAAACAATATTTGCTGGAAATTCAAAAAGTTTATCGCTGAAATTTATTCCATTTTTCAATGTCATTCCGGTGGTGGGATTAGTTTAGAAACCTTTATTGTTCCCTGAACAAGGAAAATTTTCAGTCTTGTTTTTAGGTTAGTATAACATTACGGGGAAATTCACTCATGCGCTAGTCCAAGTAAATAGTATGTTGTGAAGAGACGAAGAAGTCTTATACATATAAAGAATGATAGTTGTTCATGAATAATTTTTCATTACATGAGTCACTCCCGACTGAGTTTAACATGGGGTCGCATTAATTTGTAGATACATATACATTTAAAATTACTTTTGAAACATTTCTTTTTTTATTTTAATACAAATTGTTTTCGAATTCCATAAAAAATAAATTCTCAACGACAAGATAAAATTTCTGGATCATGTAATGTGATGCAATTCAATTTAGACTTAAAAGAATCGTTGCGTTCGGTATTTGTGCGCACACGCCTTCAATTTGTCGATTATTTTATACCATATGATTCTGAATCAAAATTATTATACAATTGAAGTGACATGGTGTGAGGCCTTTGAAACGCAGAGGTTATACTAATAAACACCGATGTCTAATTCATTTATTTAATAGATTGGAACCAAGTTAGCTTTCTTACATGATGGAAGTGTAAGTCGCGCCATCAGTTGAAGAAAAACGTTCGAACATGTGCGCAAGTTATTTGAATTATTTGGTGATATGTATATACATTTCACTGGAACAGCTCATTACTCATTGTCATTTATGTACATATTAATGGCATAACAAAGATAAAAAAATACATTTCATGTGACGTAATCGTAGGAAATTTAATGATCACATGTAATGATACATCAGAAGAAATCAAGATAAATCAAAATATCTCATAATATCATGCATACGAGGTCAAGTGATATTATTGGCATTGTGTATTAAAAGTTTGAGCACGCATACTTTGGGTGTCCAGTGTGGAGTCAAATTAACTTAACTAACTTCCAAGTTAGCAGATAGAGCTCTAGGAAAGTTGTGCTAAATGCCAAGCGAGTACCGTACCACAAGATATAAATTTAAACGAACAGTGTGCATACGTTTTACAAACATCTTATAAAACTTGTTTAACTTTCAGATAAATATATGTGAACTCTTTTATGGATTGGAATATTCAATATGAAGCTATGAAAATGTGATTTTAAATGATATCGTGTGAGTGTACCTTAGACTCTAGACGATCCGGTAACCGTAAAAATTCCCTACATAAAAGCCAATGAGGAGAGGCAATGAAAATATATTTGCACAAATTTTTTTTTTTTTGAAATCGTCTATTTTTGGCCAAAAAGGGGAGTACGAGAAAATCAATGTTTAGTCTTAAATATAAAGAATAACTAGAGGGTAAAATATTAAGTAGATTATAAAAAGAAATGTAAGTCTTATTGTTTATCGTAACGTTAAATATAGTACCACCTGTCAAACTAACAGAGAAAACAAATCTCACGAATATTTGAAAGCGTGCGGGGTGAAGTTCATTTCCAAAATCGACAAAATTAAGAAATAACGATACCGCTTCCGTAACTCGAGAATAGAAAAGCGAGCTGCGAGGAAGCAAGATCGCAGGCGACATGGCGCGACGTAAAACTCGGAGGGGTGTATAGTTCGTTCACGGCCATCGTCGTTTACTATTTATATTCGGATCACAAATAATAATGCTACATTTGGGGGTAATTTTTGTACAACCCCCTTCATACAAGTGATGAGTTTCGATCGACTAATGCCTTGAATGGACACATTTTGAACAAAATATCAATCAATGTTTTGTTATTGAAATAAGTATAGTTTGGCATGAATAATTATATTCGAGAAAACTAATGGCTTTAGTGGAAAATAAGTTCATACCATTAAGCGTTGATAAAAAACCACATAACAGTGAACTTAATTTGAGCAATTGAAAGATTAGCTATGGAAGTGTGTGCAGAGGAAGAAAAGAATTATTTGAGAATAATTTCTTTTTATTTTTGGTTCGATAACTGACGCGCACCATGACAAAATGCGAGAAATATATTTGATATAAGAGAATAAATAGAAAACATAATTATTATAAATTCAAAAATATTACATTTAAATTACAAATAGCCATATTTTTTAAGTATTTAAAATAAATTCTATTGCATGCTGTCGCTAAACGCGTCTCATAACTTGAGTGATACCGATTGATTTATTTAGATAGAATAGTTATGGAAATAGTGTTAAACTTATTGATTGAATTGGCGTTTACTTATAGAACTTCATTACAACACGTACGTTTGTAGAACTAAAATATCAACGTAATTTAGTTCTACAGAATCTATCAGATACAGAATTGAGGCTGATGCCCTCATAGTTCTGATGATGATGAGCCGAAATAGCTATCAATAATATAATATATATCTTATGAATGTAAAACTATGTGCAACCAAACATCAGAAAATAATCAATTAAACATTATGCAACTACTTAACTATTAATTCTTTAAATCGTAATGAAGGTTTAATATAAATCTGTAATATTTTGCTGAACGGTTTTTTTTCGATATCTTAATTTTCATGTGATTGTCGCACAAATATTCAAAATCAATTCCCACAAACAAGTAGATAATATATTATATAATGTTGTTTTATCAGATCGACGATGAAATACTTATACATTTATATATAATATGGTTCAAACAGATTTACTTTTAAAACAAACCTAGATATAATATATGCTATAATGCATTGCGCGTTTTCGTAAAACCTAATTTTGTTCTTTATCCCGGTGGCCTGATTTTACGGAACATTTACTAACATTCATTCAATTGCGACTATCGTTTCACAGGCCATCATAAGAGCATCCATAGCGTACGCGTTTTAAGTTATGTTATCAGTGAAATAATTTTTGGGATTTAGATAATATTTCTTATTAATTGCACACCAATTAGTGAAATATCTTTACGATGAAATATGTGGTTGAAACTTTTGAATGAGTGCCCTACTGTCATATCTGTATCATAAATATACCAATATGTATATTTATAATGAATATATACATATTTTTGGGTTAAATAAAACCATTGATAGTATTTAGAAAGTTTTAGCCAGGTAAATATGATACATTTTTTCTCAGAATTCTTATCTCAGTACTTATTACCAAGATATTGTGTGTCCCATAATACAATTGTGTACATACATAATACAATCCCATAATAGAATTGTGGAGAGCGTAAGAGTACTAATAAATTTATGACAAATTCGTAAAATTTACGTGCATGATTGGTATAACATTGTAACGTAACGGAATATCATATTCTACATATTATAAAATTAGTTGAAAAGCAGTATAAACAACTTTACAGCTTGCATTAAGATGATTTTATTACAGCAATGTATTCATCTGAATTACCTTTGCATTAAGAAATGTACTCGATTTTTACAAAATTCTTGTCAACAATATAAAAAAAATAGTTTAATGTATAATTGGTCAGTTTATTGTTAGGCATCCTGGCGAGAGAAGTATATTTATGCATCATCAGTAGCTGATGATGTTGGTTTTTAAACAATTCTGCCGCACTTATTTAACTACAGATTATCCTAATAATACAAAAAAAAGTTTTAGTCTATTGACAAAAAGTTATCTCTACAACAGATTTTCTTTTTATCTTAGGTATCTTTCGTAGACTCGGCTGAAGAGACTAAACATAAATCGACAAATAATACATTGTTGCAGAAAATAAATGTTTCATCTCTCAGAATATTTTATTGATAATCGTTTATCTCAAGAAGCTGAAAAATTTTAGTACGTACAGAATGATGCATTATAACTGAATGAGTAAAATGTAGAATATATATAAAATAGATATCCCGCATTCCGTAGAACTTGTGCATTTTTAAAGCGTCTAGTGGCACATTTATTAATCATGATGAAACTTGTAAGTGGCAAACAAATTCTTAATAAATATACTCTAAAGATGTCTAAAACTGAAAATGTAAGAATTAAATGTAGAGCAAGGTCATCGCAATCAACAATTCATTTTGATCTTTAATCTGACATGTCACCAATGAAAATTATTGACTAACGGCACACAAAAGCGCCGATAAAATCTGCTCAATTTTTAACCGAGATGCCAGTGTATTGTCATTTTACACCTTGCCTCAGGGGAAAAGGCAACAGACGTATAGAAACTAGAACGCCAACAAGGAGGTCGGCATGGGACAAAAATCGCTGGTTGTCTCGATCACGACTTGCTCGCATAACAGTTATGTCCATTGCTATCGTCTATCCCGTATCGAAACTTTCATCTCTCAAATAACAATAGAGATACTTGTGCATCATTAAATGATCTTTGTTCTAATACATCCGATGTTTAGCCAAAGAACTGTGTCATAGATGATACATGGTTTTACAACTTATGGATAATTTATTTAAAAAAAAAAAAAAAACCTTTGAACTACGGATGACTTTACCTAACAATAATAGCTATTTTATGATATTTAGAAATAAAGAAAGAAAACTTAATTTATACTGGCGAGTATCAATACACGAGAGGATCTTAAAAATACAGTTTTAAAAGACGAGATTAAGCAAGACAAAATGCATTTGTTTATACGTTCTCCCGTGGTTATGTTCATTATAAATACAAATATTGACATTCATAGGAAAAGTGTACAAAATTACAGGCCAGTGTCATTATCAGTATTCCTTATTAATTAGGACAAAAATGGATAGATGTTAATGGCACAAATAAAAAAAAATAAAAAACATAGTCCTGTCGATGTAGGGCAGTCGTTAAGAGTAATTGAGATGAGTGTACTTGCTGACAGGACAATCATTCAATGAAGAACAGAAATCATTATTTGCTTAATATCATGTAATTTGTTAACAAAGTTTCAAAACTCTCAGCTTATAAAGACGTTCCACGTTATTGGTTCATGAAGATTTTTTTTCTACCGTAATAAATTATTTGTAGATGGACTTGACAACACGAGATAGAAAGGTATTATGGAAGGTGCTTAATGGATTTCAATATAAAATTTGACTTAGAGACTTCGTCTATTCTACCGCATCTGTTTGATAGAGTGCATGAAGACGAAAGGCAAAAGCTGGGTCGCTAGTGACCGAACATGTGGAATCGTACAAAGTTTCAGCAATGCTAATTATAAAAGGATTATTAGCAGTAACAAATACGGCATTTTGGTCGAGATGGATGAATTTATTGGATTTAAGATAAGTATGTCTAGAACGCGACTGGTGCCCAATCTACATGTGGACAGAATCACAAAAAAATGAATAGATCAACTAAGAATTAGATAAAAGCAAGATTATTTCAGTGAATTAATTGAATGGTTGTTAAAATACTATTTCATATTTTTTGTTATAAAAGATGTCACTGTTTACACGACGCTCGTGTAAATATATACATAAAAATATTATCTATTGCAGAGTAGTTTTTAAAAATAATGCACTGTTAACCGACATGGTTGTGCGAGATAACAAATAATTGCAGAAAAAATGTATAATTTCCGTATCAACAAACTGATAGCCGAGTATGACAGAATTGTAATGAAATTTCATTTTAAACTGATGAGAATACAGAACACAACACATGCTAATTCTACTTAGAAATAGCTAGTTTTTTTTTAAATACTGCCCTAAGTCAAATCAGCACCAATAAAACCTTCGAAAATTTCGAAAATACCGTGCGTTAGCTTCGTTGGAAGAGAACACAATAAATATACGAAATAAATAGGAATACGATACTAAGCGAATAAATTGAATACAAGCTTTAGATGTTTATCGCATTTCTTTGAATTGCCGTTGTCGTGATTTATATGGGAATATATCAATGAATACATAAATTTTTCGCATATAAAGTTTTTTCACATGCCTATCTACTATAGGAATTCGAATTTCGTGAAAAAATCTGAAATAAACAATTCTAATTTTCATTCAATGCAATAATTTAATTAAGGTTAACTGCGCATTAATTATATTATAATTATAATTAAATCAATAGGGTAAACACTTTATTATGTCTTGACATGTAATAAACAAAATAGAAACGATGAAACATTACATATAAATGAGTTACATGGCTATATTTTATTCGATTATATTATGAAAAAAAAGGGGAAAAAATACTTACATACAAATGATAAGTTTACTTCAATGTTGGTTGTGTATTCCGTAAAATATAAAAAAAGTGTATCCACAGAATAAAAAAATGTGCACAATTTCACTTCATACAGATAGTGAAACAAGTTCAATGGAATTTAGTAAACAATACAGAACACGTTGTAACTTGTAAGATAATAAGAACAAGTCGACACAGATCTAGACTTGGTGCTTCTTAATTCAGAAAAAAATATCTATTGAGAAACGTTTTACGAGCACTATCACACGGTTCACGATATGCACAAAAAAGCGATTTTACAATGATGAAATGAAAACACTCTTCGCAAACAATTTTAGATTTACATTGCACTTTTATAGTAATTTATATAATAAATATCAGTAGACAATACTTTTTTCACATTATAAATAAATACATATATTTGTTATTTTTCTTATTACGTGACTTATGAAAACATAATATTACAGAATCGTTAACATTAGAAAAAACCGCGATGTAATAAGGAAAGAAATATACAGTTTTAGTGGTTTTACACTATATTATGATGTTTAAGTTTAAATGGGCCGGTAACTCTAAAAAACTTTCTGATTGAAACAGAAGAAAGAGAAGATGCTTAGAATAACTACAGTTCGACGATAATAATGAACGTCGGCTATCGCGAAACGAAAAAACGCAGTAGACAACTGACAACACCGAACACTACCGGCAGACTGTTCGGGAGAGACAAAACGCTATTCGCTCGGCACATTACCCGACGGCCGAAGGCAAAGCCGAACAGTTACCGAACGCTCCACAGAGAGGTAAACATCTGGAAAGTAAATACTCACTAAGATAAATAAAGAAATTACATGAAGTTTCATTTAAGTGTTATTATTATATGGCTAATCTAGGATGAAAGTAATAAATGATAATGCAAAATAAATATGTAAAACTCTCAAATTCATAAAATAATACCGCTCTTTGGTAATTGTCGAAAATTTATTTGTTAAAAATTAATATTAGAGGAAGTATCAGTTGAATCAAATTGAAATAAAACTAGAAAGCCATGGGTTGATGAATATTATTAAAATAGTTTCCGCATTTTACGGAAAAATGTCCCAATGTTGTTAATTCAACTCCAGATTCATTTCCAGATGCCGTAGTCATAATTGAACTGCGATATTTGGTTATTTCACGATGTAAGCAGTTGCATTATTAAAAAAAGAACATTTTATATTCAACTTAAAAAGAATTTGAATAACTATTGATAATGTGTTATTCCCGCTGGTTATATATAATATATATATTACTAGTTGTGACACGTGTTTCGCCCTTTTTAGGTGAGGTGTTTGTAAAAGATACATTGATTGTAATTCTTAGCTTATCAATATAGCATAGGAGATTTATATGGATGAAAGGTCCAGTTAGATGTGTAATTTCAGTTTTGTTATTTTTTTCAAGAGGGAAGGAAATGTTGATTTTTGTTGCGACCCTATGGCCAAGCCAGTGAAAATACCGATAAATTTCAAAACCAGGGAGGCACAAATGTTCCCCCCATGTAAAAAAAATATGCGCCTCTTATCAAATGGCGATCTTACATTTCAAAAACTAGTAAGTTTTAAGAGAATATATTACTATTCAGATTCTAACGTATAGAATAGATAAATGGTTGGGCCATGGTTTAAATTTAGCGTTTTCGATGTAAGTGGGCGATTCCGCAAGGGTTGAAAGGTTAAACCACAGACGTTGAAAACCTATCCCGGCCAAGGCAAATATTGAATGGGAATATTCAAACAGGTAGGCATCAAATAAAATCCAAGCGGTAGGGATTTTAGAGCCGACATGTTATGATGCCGAATTGGCGTTATATTTTAATAATATTAAGGATATAAGTATGATTATACAAAAACACAGAGCTTCACGTGGTCTATGAAAGATTTTTTCAGTATTTGCATATTAATAATATCGTGTTGGCTTGATACTATCATTGTGCTGAGAAATAAGTCGTGAAAAAATGAAGCGTATATTTGCACATAATCGAGATTATGTTATTTGCATAAGAAAACATAAAGATTACCCGTGTGAAAATTTCATGGATTTTTTTAAATTCAAAATACGGTATGTTTTGATAAGAACTACCTACAAAAATTTTGTACCAATACACGATAAGGTTAAAAATACAAGAATGCATAATTTTATGTGTCATTGAGTAATTTAGTTTGTAAAAGTTGCAAACTTTTGTTCAAGTGTAATAACAAAATCATCAAATTTCACCTACTTTTCCTTGATTTCTTTTTTCTTCTTCCAGCGCAACATGCGCTTCACCTTTTTGAATACCATCAGACGGAATATATTGCAAACAAACGATTTATCCACAAACGTAGACGTTAGACGTGGGAAACTCAACACTGACAAACAATTAAAATGGTGAAAATATTACAAAGTAGAGAAAAGGACTGATGATTGTATAATCGTTTTTTTAACAAACATGATTTTTCTGACTAATCGATGGTATTCACGGGGAGATATAATAAGACATGCCTATCTTTCATAGCACCTATAAGCACTCAGTAATCACTTTATATCTAATAACTGCACGCAATTGAGTCAAATAAAAAAATAGATGCTTTAATGGAAGTGAGTTATGTATTTAAATAATAAAAAAAATATTCTTTAGTACTACATTCACAATATATTTTATGATCAGGACCGCATCACTCATAAAATAAAATGTGGAAATAACGCTAAAATGTGTTTTTATTATTTTAAATCATGCCTTTCCACCACGAAGTGAAAAACACATTAAACGTGATTAATATTTTGTATAATATAATCAAATGTTTTTCTAAATATTTTTTAGATTGGACGGTTGAAAAATAGTAGTTCATTTTCAATACAGAATAATATTATTTTATATAAAAATGACCAGCATTCAATTGAAACTTATATTGATTTAATTTCAAGACTTGGTGATGTTCACTAGAAATCATTTACTATAGACAAATAGCATATCTAACATATACAATAGTATTTCAGCACATTATCCAATTTCATATTAATTTAAGCAGTAATGAATCCATATAAGGTATATGATATTAAAATCACGTCAGTACAAAGCGTGGTTACAAATGGTTACTAAATACCAATTCAGTGCAATAAATTTTCTTAACGACCCACCACTGAACATAGTAATGTATTCAATCAGTCAATATTAGACGTGGAAACTCTGAAACAAAAAGTATTTTCAACGGTTCAGGGATCATGAGCCAACTACGGTGTGAGGCGAGGTGAAAAATTCGTGAGTAGTCACTGGGTAACCGTAAGTGTTGATAACGGCGGAGTAAAAGGCAGTGTGGCCGAAAAGGGTAGACGAGGGTTCCATTTCTGCGGCCGTCCTATTGATTTTCCCTGTACTCCCCTTCAGGGATAGGCGCGAAAACAATCAAACACAATAATAAGACAAGTTTAAAGTGCCCTGGGTGAAAAAGAATTGGAAAAGTTTCCGGTCCGGGGGGTTTATTGTTAGAGGTAATAAAAATTCCCCTAATCTAGAACAACGCTTTTCCTACACAACGACGAGGTAAATTTACAATACATTTTAAGTAGGGAAGATAAGCAGCTCAATGGCATATGGAACTAAAGAAATCAAACAATTACTATAATTTTAAATAATAAAAACTCATTTTTTGTGCTTATTTTCACAATATATTTTTTGATCAGGACAGCTTTCGCTCATCGCGATCATTATCGACTGATAGAATACAATTCACAAACAACTCTATTTATACAAAATATCTGAGTTAAAGGCAACAGATATACAAATACATGGGTTCAAGAACTAAAAAACAATTTACTGGAAATCATACAAATAATGTAAATAATGTTCGCGATGAGTGAAAGCGGTCCTAGCAAAAAAATATATTGTGAAAATAAGTACTAAAAAATGTGTTTTTATTATTTAAAATATCATGCCTTCTCATCAAGAAGTGACAGAACACCTTAAAAGTAATTATTATTATATAATGTTATATTTGCATAGTTGATAACACCTGACAATTGTATAACTATAGTTATTAAAAAACACATGGCATTCGAAAATTACAATAATATACTATAAGTCTGGCTTTGCAGTTAACTATTTAAGGGACAAGAGAGTTTTGATCAAATCATGGTGTGCTTAGGAAGACGTCAAATTTATCTGAATTTATCTAATCTCAATGAAGGCTGATTTAACCGCATGTAATCGATTTGCAAAAAAACCTACGATTATTCGTCGTGTAGTATATATTATATATAATAATGAAACTCTTTGCATTATTAAACCTATCAATTATACGTAATGACTTTTGAGTGTTACGTAAATTTTGCTGTATATGTATATAAATATACTAGCGTCATAAATAAGAATAAAATAATTATCAAAAATTTCCATTACCTAAATAATATCAAAATCTTTTGTTAGTAAAACTTTCCTTTCAGGTATTTTCGAATAACATATAACTAACCTACCCTCCGGAAACCATGACAGCTTTATCTGACAGTTGATCCGCACCTTGAGCGTAGCAACATAATCTACTGGATTCATTTTAATATGATAAATGAATATTTTATACTCCAGTCTACAAGAATTTTTTATTCATTTCACGGCAGTTCAGATTTTGATTTTGTTGTAATGTTGTAAAAATAATGAAAAATAAATGTTTCAGATAACAAGCTAAGACCAAATGAGAACTAGTGTTTTTTCTTTTGTTCTTAATTAAAACAAGTTCTTTTCTTTAGTCTGTTAACATATCAGTGCAATAGGCAATGATTGGTTTGTCCAATCGATTTAAGTGGTTCTATTTGTGAGGGCGAAATTATGGCTAACCGCCGATTGACACAGATATATCTAAGCTAATATGGAAAAAAAAGTAATAAATAAATTAATCCAGTGATAATTTTCAGTGGCTAATTTGAAGTATCAGTTATATATGAAAGAAATATTGCGTATTAATTTTCGTATGATATTTCAATAAATGTACTCCATATTTAATTCAGGTAAAATAATAACCTTCATTATGGTGGAAACAATATTTTGGTCTCGACAGCAACCTATACCATTTCGTGGAATTTATTTTCATTCTTGAAGAAACTGACTGAATATAAGAAGAAAATAATACGGTAAAAACTGCCGACATTTGATAATAAACAATATACAGACGATATATGGATAGAAGAAAGCCGCTTGTTGCTTTCTGTAAGCAAATATTATTATTAAATTCTTACAAGGAGTGTTTTTTTTAAGTAGCGTCGGTAAGACATGAAAAAATATTCTGTTCGTCACGGTTTCGCCAGCAAAAGAGCATTTTCAAACTATAAATGAATATAGTTCAACAGATGAATATATTTATTTATAGAATTAATTTAAAAGCATGTTAAACAACTCACAAATTCAACGCCGAATCCGCAAAAGAGCTCTTTCATTATCTGTATCAGGATCTTGGAACTGGCATGCCTAATCGCCTGTAGCATCATTTGGAATAAAAAAGTAGCCTATCTGTCAGGTTAATACGCTTACTTAACAATCTAACTGTTAAATTACGAGAGCAAAAAAACTTACCTATGCAAACGGGCAGGTACATTATTGACAGTGCCGGACAAGATTCAACAATACTTATTGTGATATGAAGAGTTTTTTCTTTCATATTTACCACTAAATGATTATTGTCACTTTTAAGAAGATTTTTTGATAACTATTTGTCAATTTAATTAACTACAAATGTACAAATAAAGAAATTGAAAGTCAAAAACATTTTAATATATGTGTATATAAAAATATATGAAAAATAATTTGTTTGATAACGTGGTATAAATGACAGTTTAAGAATAATGACGAATAAATTGCCTCCTTTTTATTAATTTAATGGGCTCATTTAATTGATATCGTATCATAATCGATCAATTTGACAAATGTACAACATTTCTGATTTTGAACATCGATATGATATGAGAAAATGAAAAAAAATGTAATTAACATATTTCACAATATTAATCAATAAATTGTTTTTTGGATCTATTTTTCATTTCAAAATTTATGAACATATTTATGAACATATATACACATATACACCGAGAGAACTTTTTTTTTAACATAATAAGTTTTGTCTGTAGTCTTGAAATTGTAAAAAAATATATTCAAATTCTGTATTTGAGATGTTGCGTGTACCTTAGTGCGGATGTTTGTATCAGGAATAATAATCAAAAACAGGTTTTCGCGATCTATTATTATTACTACATTACTTCCAGTTTGATCGATTTGTACAACTCCATAATAACATGATGCGGAGTGCATTTGCACAACATGTACCGTTATTATGTTAGACACTCTTATATCACCAGATAAGCAATACGAATTTCGCATCTAAATAATAGTGGATGGTTAAGAAATTACATTTAATATAACTTTGTATTGTTATCATTTTTTATGAAAACAGTCTTACGCAATATTAAAGATATAAATAATATATGAAATAATGTATAAACGTAGATCGTGGTACGGGTAAAAATAAAAAAAGTTTAGTTAATATGTTTCATTCAAAGTCAGGTAATACTATTAAGGATTACTGTTGAGTATAAAGATAGAATCAAGATTTCATTATTTCAAAAATACTTACAAAAAGAAACAGTAGACGTTTTTAACTAGTATTGTTTTCCAAAAGCCGAAGAAATCAGAGGGTGAGAAATATTTGCCAAATAATAACCGGCCACCCCGAAGATAAAAAATAACCGAGCGTTCAACTGAAAAAAGCGACCGACCGCACATTTCAGATTTTTATCACGAGTAAAAAAATGCAATTCATTTCAGGAGCTTTGCAAATATTTACTCTTTGGCGAGATATTTCGAACTAAAAGAGCGAGAAATTACTAAAACAAGAGCCCATGAGATGAATCTTGATAGAAAATACACCTCAAATGTCATTTATTATGCATACGTGAAGTCAGTAATACCCAAATAATATAACAGATAAGTAGTAATAAATTGAAAGATGAAATTCTACACATTCTTAAAAAACAATACATTTTATTGAAATTTTAACAGACCTAATGGATTTGGGAACGACATTGTGCTTTAATATTTGGCAAAAAAATCAACAAATACAAAAAGGTTCATAAATTATTGAACGCCGATTGTCATATATGCGACAACGAATTGAAATAGAGTATTTTTTTTAAATTTTAACGGAAATAACAACCAATAATAAAATTGTTAAACAAAGCATTGTGCCCCAAATAATCACAATAAGCTAAAAGTTTTCATTTGAGTCTAATAAGATATATCTTCAAGCAAATTTGTCTTTTGCGTGAGTTGTCAGCATAAAATGTTATAAAAAATGCACGAATATTGCATTGATTAATGTCGCTAGTATAATATAAATTTGATGTCTTATTTCCTTCATGGTCATCATTTATAGTTTCAATACTGCAATAAAAAGTACGAATGCGATTCGAATCAGGCGGATTAAAAATTCTAACATTTTGATGTAATTCAGAAAAAAAATGTCATAGTTAAGTGGTAATTCTAGTGTACTATATTTCACTTCTTCGAAAAGCATATTCAAGTCTAGTCATCAGTTTAAGTCGATAAAATTGATTAATAAATAATTGTTGTAAGTTTATCGGAAATCTGAGAATGGCAGAAACGTTTTAACTCTCGGTTTCAATGTCACTAAAATAGCGATAATAATTTCCGTTAAAAAAGTTTTTATCAATGCCTCTAATTCTAATATTGCTCATGTGAAATTCCAAGCACTAACAGACCAGGAAAAATATTAATGTTGAGAGTCAGATAAAAGCAATCAATAAAAATGAGAAAACCCAGCAGACTGTGAGGCCATATAAACATTTTTTTCAGTGGTGAACGCATTTTATGATAAACAATTAGTATATATACATAAAATATAATATACATATACAAAACATGAATGGTAAGTATACAAGAAAGTTATTTCACGTCATTTTGGTGACTTTTTAATTGTTCAAGGTTCACGATGTTTCATTACACTTTTTAATGCACTGAAAAATCAAAATTTCGCGACAAAATTAATAAACGAATAAAATGTTTTCTATCTTTGGCTTATATATACTTTGATTATTATCTTATTGAGATAGTAAAGAAATACTATGATATATTTTTTACGGGATTCTAACACTTGCAAAATATATTTCATTAGTAATATATTCATATCAGTTTCAAAGAAACGAGTTGAGGATCAATTTTTTTGGAAAGGATGCCAATTACCAAACGATTATATGATCAGTTTCAAATTTTATATTAAAATGAACTTCCACAAAGTTACCGCCGAAACCATCGAAAATAAAAAAAAATATTTGACAGCCATTATAAATCTCACATAATGTCCACACCTCTAATTCATAAATGGATATGCAAATCTCCATTCTAAAAAGATGAATTCATTTTGCTAGATGAATAATTATTTGTGGCTCAGACTTGTTCACACACGATCTTGATGTGAATGAGAATGCACACAGTAAAACGCTAGATAGAGCGTAATTGGTGATAGAAGCGAGAAAACTCAACCGAGCGTGTGTAAATGATAATCGCGGAGGTTACACTGAGATAGTGAATGAACCTCCTCTTACCTCAATGCGTCTATCGCGTTCTTGTAATCGCTCACAAGGCGACGACCGATGGGATGGGGTGTAAAAAAGGGCTTCGATTAAACAAACTGAAATAATATAAAATGACTAAAAAAAATGAAATAATGAAAACTGAAAAAATAAGAGAAAACAATCCTAAGGACTGAATAAACAGCTTGTTTTTATATCGGAATCAGTTTGTAAACAAGGATTTTTTTACCTGAAGGGGATTTAATTTCATAAGATTATAAAATATTTATAAATTTTGCTGACCTAAAAGCTACAATAAAAAATATGTGAGTGAAATTGAAATTCTAAAAGAATCTAAGTTGATTACTTTTCTTGCTGAATTGTTTGGATAGCTTGTTTTGAATGTTTTCTAGATATTGAAATAAACAATAATTGAATATATATAGAGAAACCATTCAATATCACAACACAATCTATAAGTTTTTTTTAACTTGGAAATTTACAAAAAAAAAGGTTTTTCAGAATTTATTTTATCCGGATATTTAGTCGGTATATTCACTCAAAACTACTCTAATCTTAAATCTAAGAGAACTGAACAAAACCCCTACTATATATTTACATATGTATATATATATATGTCTTTATTATGCAATATGACATATCGATGATATAATCATTTCTTACTTTTAAGGTTTTAACTGTAACTTTGATGGAAAGGCATGAGATAAGGCGATAGTCAGCTGATCGGTTGATAATGTTCGCGACAGACGAAATTGGTGCTGATCATTAAATATATTGCGGAAGTTTGAATTGTTATAATTTTGTACGATTCCACATGTTTTGTCATTGACAACCCGGGGTTCGCCCTTCGGCATCTTCAGGCATTCTATCACACGGATGCTTACGTCGGGTCGTTAGTGACAAAACATGTGAAATCGTTCAAAGTTGCAACAATTCAAATTTAATATTGAAATTCCATCAAGCACCTTCAGTCGATATCATAAATTATATTGTGGAAGACTAAAAATTCTGTTTTTATTATTAAAAAACAATAAGAATCATTTTTGTTTGACGAGGTGTTTATTGACGCATAATAATGAATGTACGATATTGTCTCATATATCGCTGATAAATCGCCAATTATTGCAAAAAATATTAACACGGTGAAAAAAATAGCAATGTATCTTAGTTCTACAAAATCATTTAAAGAAAAATATAGTTGATAGCTATTTCGGCTCACGCAATCGTCAGAACTAACAATTTTTTTAAATAATTTTGTAGAAATAAAATACATTGCTATTTTTTTTCACCGTGTTATAATGGAGTTCTACCAAGTGAATGCCAATTCAATCAATGAATCAATATACAGCAAAAATATTAATTACCAATATAGATGATAAGCATTTCTAAAATAAATCTGGAATTTATAGACTACAGTGCAATCCTGCCAACACTTCTACGTAGGGAAAACCACACGTTCTTTAAACACTAGAGTATTAGCGCAGTTAGCTGCTTTTACATAAAATATAGATACATCGACATTTACAAAGCATTGATTATCCGAAAAACACTCGTTTAACGCATATGAAGTTGTAAAATTTTTGCATCAAAATACGGGGGATTATAAACTATTTTATCAAGAAATTTAAAAATAAGCAGATTCCAATTAAATTCAATGTATATATTAAACGATCAGTTAAACTTTCCTGATTTAAAATATTCAAACAACCCAATAACGTTTCAATAGTAATTGATAGCTGTAAAAAAATTTTGTCAGTCATTGAAACTTTGTATGATTCCAAATATTTGGTCGCTATGGAACCAGGTTTTGTCTTTTCGTAGTTTCAGGTCGTTGGGCGTCTTCAGAATTTAGAGAATACAGAAACAGTTACACATTATTTAGTGAATAGAATTTATTACCACTTATCTCGAACGATACAACTACCTTGAAGCAAATGATTGATGTTTTTTTCTTGATGTAAGTGGCCCGTATGCCAGTTTAGTGCCAGATAAATAATCTCTACCTATATTCCCGACAAAAAGGGTTAGTGGTTAATCTCCGAGGGCAGTAAATACTAAATAGCGGTTAAAACTAAGAAAGTTAGTTGGAGGAGAGATAAAAAGTATCCGCAGAGCCGAACGAGGGACGGGCATTAATGAAACGTGTGGAAAATTGCGAATGCCGCAGGACGAAAGAGACAACCGGAAAATTGGGAGACAGAGATAAGAAAAAAACGGATTGTGCATATTACAATGTCGACGTTCATCTCCGGTACACAATTTTCATTTGATTTAATTGTAAATGGCTTTCATTTAAACGAAATTTTGTACCGAACGTGACAAAAGTTTTGTCTTATACGGTTGCCAAGCGAGCGTTCACCTTACTTTGTTGTACGGTTTTTGATTCGAATACTGGCAAGGACACATTCATTCGTTGATTTTTCAATTAATCTGTAATCAAAGACTTGAATATCGATTACAGTCTTTTCTATCTTATTGATCATGCAAAAGCCAGCAATTGGCGAAATAACTACTAGTATTGCTTAAACCATTCGATAACTTTTAAACACCAAACATTATATAAGGAATATTTATTTTGTAATTTGCTAACCACCGTATAAATAGGTATAAAAAATATGTTGAATTATAATTTTTATTATAGCAAGAGGGCGAACGGGTGAGGGAGGAATATCCCACATACCATAATAAATAATCCTTGACTGTTTCAGTAGTATATACATGGGCAAGATTCCAAAAATGGCGTTAAACGAATATATAGAATAATATCTAGGATCAGTTACACAAGATCACATTGTCTTTTGCTACATTGGAATTTTGCGAATTCACAAAGATATTCAAACTAGGATGACTGAATTCAAATTAAAAAGGCGCAGATTGTTAAAAGAGAATTTTGTTGCTATAATTGAAGATATGGTCGGAGTGTAATTGATAAAGTTTCAATATCAAATGTAAATCTTTTAGTCTATGTATATTTTCTTATATTTTGTCACTCTTCAGGCGTTGGCTTTCGGTATATTCAGGCATTCTTTTACGCGTATGCACTCGAAATGATAGTGAGTAAAAAGTATACATCGTCTTTTTATAAAACGAAAACTATTGATTCTATGTCTAAGAGGTAAATTGATATTTGATTGACTTTGAAATTATGAAAAAATCTTATGTTACTATTATTTAATTAAATATAAAAATGAATGATCAGATTCGGGAGAGAAAATCCCAAAAACCTTAAGCCACTGCAGCCTGTGAGCAAATGAAAAAATGACTTTATTGACTCCACTGTTAAGAAGGTTGTGAGTCACTGACTAATTTGGCATTGAAGACTCGATTCTTACCATATCAGCATTTTTAGATACAAGAAGTATTTTAGATACATGAAATGCCGAAATAAATATTATTTTTTTTATATTTATAGCAAATTATTTTTTAATCTAACTCAAATATAAGTCTTAAAATTAATATTTTTTTTGTAAATGATAGAGTAATAGACACATATTAATAAGGTATAATATCATATATTTTATTTGATAATATCTTATGCGCCGAAATCACTATCTAATTCGGAATGCTATTTAGAGTGAACTACGAACAGATGATGCCAACAACACTTAAGTTGATATTGCTCCCATGTGACTTGTAAGAAAGAAAATATTGAAGGGATTAAGGAGTCTGTTACATTAAATAAAGTAATTTATTTCTCCCCAGGGAAGTGTTCGTGGATATTTTTAGCAAAAGAATAAGTTTCCTAATATCGCAAACGAATAGAATTTACGAATGATTGACGACCCAGTCATTAGACTTTGAGTCGAGCAAGATATCTACGCTCAACTAAATAAAAAAACGGGTTTTTTACGTCAAAAAATATATATATATATAAAACAACATACCAATACGTACAGCCTATTCGTATAACATACATGAGATTTTTTGAATTAGATTTGTGTATCTAAATATTCTGGAGGTGTTTGCATTCTTAACTCATTTTTGGAAAAAATGTGACTCATTACATGTTTGAATTACACGATTCAATTATAGCTAATCATGTCATAATGTCATTTACTCTATCAAAAAATTTTGAATACATAATCGTAAGGATTTTTCAAACTGACTTAAGGTAGGTTTGATTTAAATTAATCATATATTAGCATCATTATTCGTGTAAAAAATAATTGTAAATTATATTATATAAATGGGATTTAGAAATTTTACAATTTGTACAAATGACAATCGGCAAATTTTTCTTGTATGTATTAAAAAGTCAACGTTTGTTGGTGTCACTGATAAAATAAAAATTGTACAGATATTATATTATTTTTTGTGTTTTGTGAGTTCAACTCTACGACTATTAAACATGTTGTGTTATGCGAAAACACACACAGATAAAAGTTGACTACAATTTATATCGTCAATAGACGTCATTATTTGTGGATAAAACAGTCATTTATGCAAAATATATGAAAAAAATAACGGGGCCCCGCAATTCTAGGTATTTTAAAGTTACATAGAACACGCACCGCACGTTCGATGATATTTATTAAAGATAAATTTCATATTATTTGGCTAGTACGAAAACATATAGTAATTAAATTACACATAATTAAACATATTTAAAAATCCAAAACAAAGCTGTAATACATATTCGGAGTAATGTATGTCATCTTTTTTTAAATATATTTTATCATTTAATCAATTGAAATTTAGAATTATACAGATATCTTTTAAATGAGAACAAATCTAGGTACAAGTAAAATGGCTACTAAAATCCTCAAGTGTCAAACAAAAGAAAATAAAATGTGGTATGTAACACTAAGTACAGTACATTGAAAGATAATTGAATTTCAACAAGGATAGAGTATATAACCTTTATACTGTTTCCATTTAGAGTGATCATGTAGATTGTAAATTAAAGTGCTCAAAGTCCGATACATCACTTTTCGATTAAATGAAAAACAAGCAATCACGTCCACTTCAAGAGACTGGAGTATCGTAGAATTCACGAGTAAAAACTGTCGAAACAACTGGTATTGCTTCATTTAAAAAATATAACTAGCATTTGGAATGATTTCAATTTTATATTAATATTGAGAATTTTTTTGGCGTTGGAATATCGCAGTTAATATCGAAATTTACTGGAAGAAGCTGTTTTAAATATGAATGAGTGATATAGAATATCCTATAGATGTACAGTAGATTAATGGATAGGGATTGGACGCTTATCATTTTATAGTCTAAATTCATTATGTTTGTAGTTCAAAACGCAAGTCAATGAATGATATATGATTGACTGGTTATAATAAAAACAAGCAAATGTATCTTTTCAATATAAAATTTTTATTGTCTAAACTGTGCACTTCTAAATTTTTTGTCTCTCACTATCCAGTTTTCGTCTTTTGCGATGAGAAAAAGTGTACAGAGTTTGAACGATTCAAACCCAATATTAGTTTCCTTGGGCAACTTCCAGCCGATTTTTTAAATTACAAACAATTTAAGGTTTTCGAATCGTATTGGAAATAAGTTAAAAGCTAATTTTAAAAGCAGACAAATTGAATTGTAAATACTTTACATATTGACTAATAATACGATACTTTAACACTTACACTTCACATATATTTTATAATGATTAGAACTGGTCTCGAACAATATACTTTTTGAAGTAGAACAATTTCAAATGTATTTAAAAAAAATAGCAATTCATAATACTAGATATTAAATTAGCGTTACCTTGGTGAAGTAAAACTGAACATGTAATAAAATGCTGTGCGTAATTGATTTATCGTGTTACATCAGACGCTTGCAGGCATAACATAAAGTTATACCATAAGGCAGGAATCTGTTTTCCATGAAGTTAAAGCTCCGGAGCCATGGCAGCTCTAATGATCACAAAACGAAATAACATGTGTGGAATTTAGCCGCTTTTCGTTCAGAGGAAATTATTTGATGGGCGAACGAGTAAGTGAAGTAAGTGAAGCGAGGCATCCGGTAAATTGACTGGAAGGTTATAGGGGTTTCCCTTCAATTTTAACGACGGTAATTTTACCACGAGAAAAATATTGACTTTGTATTTCGTTGAAAATCGTCTGATTATTGAATATATTAAAATAAATACACAAAATCAAAATACCGTCATTCACAATGAGATCCCTCTGTAAGGGACGATTTATGAAATAATGTTATAATGAAATAAGTGTTAGGTTGAAATAAATGCTATAGGTGTCATTTACGTTTTCATATATATATATATTTACTACGAATGAAGATATTTATAGTACGCTGACGCCTTTTTACTAAATAATTGCGTTAGGTTATTGAAAATTGTTATTAGCTGTGTCATTAGATTAGTGGCAAGTATATATTATAGTATAAATTATTCGTTGAAAAAATGTATGTTCAGAGTGATTATTTTTATCAAAACTTTACAAACAGTTGACTTCGGACAAATTAAAAATGTTTCTCAAACATTCAGTACTAAATATTGCCTAGATAATTAAAAAAAATGACTTTTGCTAGTAAATTAAAACAATACTATTTAGATTGGCAATCAGGCATGAATGACACTAAAATACCAAGAAATTTATCAACAATGGTAGGTTCAAAGAAGAAGCTGTTTTAAGACGCAAGTTAGAAAATACAGATGACAATCAAAAGAATTCATTGACTCGTCACCTATCCGCAGTACAAAAACAATTAGAATTAAAATTCCAGTGAGATGGGTGAATTATTCAATTATAAATAGCAAAGTAGAATAAATAATTTAATTGCTTTTTGGGTTCAACACCTGCCTTAGCGAAAGCACACATCAAAGCTAGTACTTCAGCGTCTCATCTTTCGTGAAAAGCTTAATGTTTTATTTCTATTTTTAGTACCCCGACGTCATGGCAGTATACCATTATTCGCCAGACGAATAAAATCTGTTGTCTGCATTCGACAGTTTATAACTATAGGGATGCTTCAATATTGTTTTGCGATGTCGGTATTATATTTACCTAGGTACCACCATCAATAATCTGTTCGATGAATACAAAATTGAATATTATTAATTTAATCAGAATGATTTATTTTTAGGATTGGAAATTTTGTAGATCCAATGAATTTTAATTAAAGGATAATTGTGAATTCAATTTTGATACGTTTGTTCGATCGCAATAATATTGAAGAAGCGATAACTAGACTCTAGATTACAATTTTGATTGAAAATTTTCAGATATCGGGTAGTTATTTTTGAAATCTTACATAGTCAAGTTGACTTTTTTAAATTATATTCCGAGTTAATCGCATATAATTGTCAATTATGGAATACAATTTGTTTTTTTTTTTGATCATTTTATTTACATTCTAATCGAATGAAACCTCTGATTGAAATAATACAATAGTATCGTTTTTGCGTACTGATTTTTTCAATCAGTTCTTCGTGTGGAGACGGTGGAGTCTCATAGAAAAAAAGTCTCACTTTGAATTGAATCAGAAAGATAAAACTTTTTTTGTAAAATTTAAAGCAAAGCACGTTTTACCTGCCACAGTACAGTTGTGATTTTTTCTATTTGATGTACCGTGAAGCACATATGAAAATAAATATCATTTAGCAATTGGTATCAATGTCGGCCCCTCTCTAGAGGTGTGCATTACTATCAGAAGGTAAATGAACAGTGCAACAGCCATGCAAGATGGTGTCGGAACGTATTCAGTTACGATGCTCATTTTGATAAAGCCATCATTTTCAACGCTTTTGTTTCAATGTCTCGAGTTAGTGAACTATTTAAGATTGTAGATTTGTGTTTAATCGTAATTTGAAGTATTGATTCACACTATATTTTTCTTTTTGTGGTGTACTCGATGTTAAAGCACGATTACGACAATGTTTAGAATTGAATTGAGAGTTTAAAGTAGTTTGAATAAAAAAATATGCAAGCAAACCTAAGGGTTAATAAAAACAAAAATATAATTATGTTTGTAGAATATTCAAAAGCTTAATTAGAATATGAGTTTTCTAATCTATCAAAGTCGTATTTAAAAATATGGAAAATCCATACTTTCACTGATGCCTTTAGTTTCGTGAAATTTCGATAAAATATGTCAATATTTTCCAGGTAAGTATTACGATTCGCATTAAGAAAAGTTTGTCAAAGGACGTGGGCGTGGTTTCCGGGAACAGAGTTATTTTTCTACCTCAAACCACTGTCTTTTAACGAAAATTTTCCATGATATAAAAAGCGGATATGTTAAAAATATTGAACGAAAAATTATTCGTTTATTGTATAAAAAAGGGATAGCAAAATTTATTCATTTTGATTATGAGACATGAAATAAATTGAAAGTGTTAATGATATTGACACATTTTTTATCAATACCTGGATGTTTGACAAATTGACTCTCTTCTATTTTTTTAGCATTTTAGTAGTATTAGCTGCATTATTATTTGTGAAACCGTATTCATTATCTTTTCTAATTTTGCAAGATTCACTAAGACGTAGGGAAGTTTGTGACCAGATGTGGTGTTTTCAATTCTTCTGCACCAACACAAAATGTATTTTTTTAAAGTAATGATCTAAAATCGGATATATTTAGTGACACATGTAATGTTTTTCTTTTCGTTTGATTTAATTTTTATATTTATTAGACTAATATATCCGAATATTTATTACTATAAAAGGGTTTTGTTTTTTTTGTGTGTCAGGAAGTACTGGGACGCCCCTGACTAGCAATTTCTTCTTATCCTTTTAATTATCATTGAAATTTCATTGAATAATGTTTTATGCTCCATAAAATAATAAAGTGCAGGTTATTTACTGATTACAAATATTTCATACGCATTATTTTCGCTAATGAGTCTTTCACGATTGTTCTGAGCTCTTAATGGATTTTTAATTAGATTTATTTTGTTTGCAAATTATTAATAACAGAATGTCGATATTTCATTTCCTACAATTTAATACATAATGTATGAATTTATGTAAAGTGTTTACGTAATATATGAACCTTTGGTTTTGTATACCTGTTTAATGTCAACACAAAATTTTGTTTAATTTAACTTGTTTGTAATTTGTCCGGCCCTAATGATAATATATATGGTAAAAATAGTAAAAAAAAAGTTTTATTTTTTAAAATATCTGTTGGTGTATCTATTCATTAAATATGCTGATAGAGATGATACTAAATTACTAAGGCAGACTCCTGTGCCACCGGGGTATATAATTTATTATTTACTAACGGTGAGGCAGATGTGACATTCGCACGTGAAAAGGAAAACAAATTGAAGATAGAAGAGTGAGAAAATTATTATTTCTACAAAAAAAGCTGCGGAATAGTTTCTCATAGGGGAAATATTTAGTAATAAAATGAAATTTCATAATAATAATGTTAAATATCTATCGCAAAACTCTCTATTCTGAGATAAGCTGTGTGTATATGCTACCAGTTCATAGAACAGAAGTAAAGTTTATTGTTTTAAATGAAAATTCATTTGAGTAAAATGAAATCAGAAATAAGTTCGTTTTTGTGGATATCAATTAAAAATATAATACACTATTTATTGAGAAGACTATCGACGCAACAGAGGTTATGCCATGTTCATAAAAAAGCTTTTCAAAGACGTGATTCAATACCTAAGTAATGTTCTCATTTAATAATCTAATTATCTGTAAGTGTGCCTACTGATGTAAATACTATTTTAATAATAACAATTCTATTGGATTTTTCAGTTGACATAAGACATATTGTCCCAAATTCCAAAAAAAGGGAAAAAACCCCTTTTCATTGTTTTCAATTTATAATAAAATTTGATGAATTCATTAAAACGTATTTAAAAAATGCAAAAAGAAAGAATATATGTATATGATTGTGTAAAACTTTTTATTCAGGATTATTATTCTTTAAAAATAGTGAAATCTAAAACGATTGCTATAAAGTTCATGGTTGGTGAAAACGCGTTTTTTTATATTTTTTCAAATTTTCAATGATTATATTATAGTATTTTCAATATGCAAAAATATTGTTGACTCGATGGTACTAGAAAAGCAGCGTCTTGTTCCGCTTTTTGGGGAAGTTGATGCATAATGATAAGATATTAAACCTTATGAAAAAAAATGTTTTTATATGAATATGCTGACATTGAAAAATGTTTGTGACTTGGCTAACGTCTCAATTGTTTAGAAGGTTGACTATTAAGTGTTAAAGTATATTATTAAAATTCAGTTGTTTGAGCTTTTATTTTGTGATAAAGAGTCAGATTTTTTCTGAAAATATCCAAAGGATAATTTATAATCAAAACAATTCAATTATTTGGTGTTGGAATATCCTATGCATGACTCGGCAGGGATAAAAATAAATTTATTGATTGAATTGGTATTCACTTGGCAGAACTCCATTAGAACACGATGAAAAAAAAATTGCAGAACTAAAATACATTTTTTTTTCACCGTGTTATAAAAAAAAAAATATTTTTTCTTACAAATTTGTTGACTTTCTACCAAGTATTATTGTATTTTGTACTAAAAACAGATGGAAAAGGATACACACAAAAACTATTTTTAGTAACATACGTTTCTTCTCAGTCGTATATTGAAAAGCGTAAAGTAAGTTTCCTTCGGTAATGAAAAATATGATAATGAAAGGCGACAGATGTGCCAGCGGTTTACGATCGATGTATTAGAGGGAATTCTTGCGAGAATCGCTAAAAACAGCACACGATCGCCTATTTATTATTAACGTTTCTATTACGGAAATGGCAAGATTCAACCGCGAATACAGTCTTTTGTTTGTTTTTTATTTCTTTTTTCAAACAGGTGAAATAATAACACAAAGTTTCCGCAATATTTATTATTTAGTTCCTCTCTCACGACATTTTCGATTCGCGGCTATAAAACAAGGATATTCATTCACTCAAACCGGTAACCCCTGAGACTCAGGATAAGGGAGGCAAAAATACAAAGTGACATCGGTACATTTATTGAAAAAAATGGTAAGTTTTTACTATACATCATTGTTTTAATTTCCTCGTCGCTTATTAAAATAAAATAGTGACGAAAAAATTTGGGGAAAATTGTGAAATATGGAAATCATTAACAAAAATAAAGTAATAAAAAAAACATGCGCTTGACCGACCGGACTAAGCGATGATATATCATTTTCAAAATAAATGACTGCATTATAAAAATTATAATTTATACCATTGAATATGAGATTCCCTACACACACACACTGTCAACGAAACAATTGATCGTTGTATATAAATGTGTCAACGCCCAACGAACAAAGCCAACGACCATACCACGTTGAAAACACCGGCTCTCGTGCGATCACCGAAGTTAAAAGCAGCATTGGACGCGGATAGTGCTTGGATGGGTGACCGCTCGGGAACACCGCGTGCCGTGTTCTCTTGGCTATGGGAAGGAAAACCCAGACAGAAAACCGAACACCAACCCGCCAAAATGTCCAACATGTCCAAAACAACCCCCCTGGAAAAAAAAGCAGGGGGAGGCCTTCATCCAGCAGTGGATCGACCCCGGCTGATGATGATGATATAAATGTGTGTATACTATTTCCATGACGGCCAGTTTTCGTGTTAAATGACCTTTTTAGAAGAATAACCATAGTTCAGTTAAAGAAAAGTGGCTTAAATATTTTACGCCAACTCGGTGAGGAGGGAAGGCAGAAGAAAAGGGAAACTGTGCGGCAACACAAAATAATTGAACTGCAAGTCGCGTATCTCGCAGTAAGTCGTAAGTCGGGAGTTGAGATTCGACAGATCGATCATTCGGCGTAAATAGGCGGTTCAAAGTTTATACAAGAGAGCCCGAGGCGGCAATGCGGCGAGGTGGTTGAGGGAGGGAATGCATAATTGATCACCCGACACGTTACACAAAAATTATAATATTAGAGTTTGCTGAAGGTGATCTGTAGTATTAATAAAAAAATACCGATTTGAAAACATTAATTCGATAGAAACATTTGACTCTTAATTGTAATATTATTAGTTTTTTTTAATTCTCCGTTCAATATTGTGAGATATGGACTAATCCTTCTGTACAGTTTTAAGAATATTGTTCAGATGTTTCAAAACAATTCATACATATTTTCGACGGTTGTAATTTTGTGGAAGTTTATTTATGATTTATATCATTCTTCAAATACGAATTGATGTATACCAATATTTTTTTTTCAATTGTATGTGGATCCTCGGCGTCCCACACAGCACAATCATAATTGAGTTTTATGGTCGAATTTATTAACAGTAAATAAATTTGGTATTATTTTTTTTCTTTTAAGAAGTTCATAACTATATTAAATCAAAAGAAATAAGCAGTAAATATATGACTTCTTTCTTTCTAAAATCGCATTGATAGTGCTCGTTTTCTTTTCTCAGCGAACCTGAAAATTTTCTCGGTTTTCGTAAATATTGTATTAATTATACCTACATTATATGTATATAAATATGAGATTTCATTCAAAAGAACTGAAAGTGATCCGATAATGATTAAACACCAACCTATAAATGCTTTGTATTTTCATGTCTGGTGTAGTAAGAAATAAGTGTCGGTGTTCTATGGGTTTTCTAAAGAGCAAGTAAATATAGACGTATCTTGGGTATGGGCGACATATGAATAATATTATATTAAGAGAGCGTAATTTGAAGCTGCGTTTTCCATCAACTATTATAATTTAGTTATGTATATAATTTCATCTCTCAATTTCAACTTCTAACCCTGTCGAAATTGGACGAAGATAATAGTGAGAATTCTTGACGATGGATATATATCATATGCTGATTCACGTTTAAAAATTATTTGGTATTTTAATATAATAAACTATTAGACTTGTTGCATGCGTATCATCAAGTATTGTGAATTATATCATGTGTGTTAAATTGAACACTGAACAACGCGACAAGTTTGGAGGAGACCGTTCGTCTACGAGTCGCAACGACTCGGCCGAAAGCCGAAGTGATTGAACTCATCTTAGACCTTAGAATTCCGATACATTATGGGGACAGATTGCCTTTTTATTTGATTTAATTTATCACTTGATACTATTGCCTTGTTTGTTATTTCGAATTTATATCGTCGGTTATGGTAGAACATGAAAACTTTTAAATACATTTGAATGAATACAGTTACACTTATTGATTGAATTGTCATCAGATCGGTAGAACTCTATGACATCTCATCACTATATGTTTGATAGTAGGTATCTCTATATGAAGAGAGAAAAAATAATTTATTATTATTATTAGGTTATTTTTTAATGTTAGTTGACTAATATTTGTTGAAAAACCCTTTCAAGAATGACTCATTAACAAGATTGTTAATGAAAATTATCACACGCAATTGTGTTAATTATTACTAGATTAATATTATAAAAATTATTTTAGCTGCAATTTCCGTCTCAGAAGCTGAAATGACCAAAAGAGATCAACGATCTGGTATATATGACACCGTCTATTAATGCTTAGAGATTTATTAGTATACTTATATTGTCTGTATGTTGCTTGCATGGTAAGACAATACCGACAGCAAATTTTTGTTTACTTGGCAAGTCCACCTGCTATCGCATAGAGGCAGGGTCGGCATCTTTGTACAAAATATTCAAAACACTCAAAACATGATAGCTATGTAAATGAAGCTCAACATAATTTTAATATGCTTTAAAAATACAACACAACAAAACTATGTACCAACTCCAAACAATATCAAAGTATCGTTTTTAGTTATAGCATACAACTGATAAAGGTTATGTACGAGGATTCGAATTCTTCAGTATCGTTATATAATTTGTGAAGAATCAAGCGCATGCATTTTTATTGTCATTTTTAGATAGTTAAATACAGTGAAACCTCGATTTTACGTTTTCCAAGGGACCCTGAAAAAATAACGGTAAATGCGGGAAAGCTTCAAATAATAATAAAAAAGTAGCATCGTAAAAAATATTTATTTATTAGTTACTTGTACATACTGTATATAAAATTTATTTTTTAAAAAAGTCCTTTATGTTAGTTTGCTTCTTTGTTATTTGGCACTTTAATCGGAATAAAGACTTGTTACTAAACTTGTGACTAAAAGTTTGTATGTACAGGAATCATTATTACCATGAATTTTAAACAACTCTACATTTGCATCATAAACAATAATACGCGTGTGGTGGATTTCAACCCAAAAAATAGCACATGCGTCCAATGCGTTACGTCTAACATGTACAGCGGATTCCAACTTGTCCAGACATAACACCTGCACTCGGCTGTGTCAAACTTGCTTGCCGAGATACGGAGAAATATGCAATAAAAACGGTCAATCGGGATAATATTTGTGACGGGACCAAAATATTTAGACGGTTTATCGAGGAAATCTGGGAATCAGGGAATCGAGAAACGGTCAATGCGGGATTATTTAACATTGTTCTTATGGGAGTTTGACGGGACTATAAAACATAAGCATTCTATCCGGGAAAACGTATTATGCGAGAACGGTTGATCGAGGTTCCACTGTATAAAAAGCAGTTTTTTTTTTGTTAATATAAGACATTGACTTTTAGATTATTCATGATAGCATTTCGAATGCGGATTATTTCATGTTTCGTTTGTTGGAATCCACGAAATGTAATTGTGTTTTCGGAGGAAATAAAACATGACAGTCCCATCGAGATAAACGTTTATCACGAAAAATATTCGCGCAAACTTTTCACAATAACAGTGCATATTATAGCATTTATAGATATATTGCGAAGCATAAATAATAAACACGAGGCCATCGCTGTCAGTCGGAGATATCTGTCAAATGGCGATCATTTCGGACGACGCCCTCTGTGATCTGTGACAGACAGTGCCATACATGAATGAATTGATAAATATTATTATTGGTTCATAGTTCAAAACTAACTAGAAAAAAATCAATATCTATTACTTATCATCGGAAACTTGTACAGTATTCATAGTCAATTCTAAAAAAAGGAAAGAAATTATATATTCTTAATAAAAGTGAAACACCGTTAGCGTTAACACATTTTTATGTCACATCTCACATAAATAATATGAGTTTGTGAATAATGAATATAATAAAATCTCCATCAATGGATTTGGTAAAAGTATATCTTACTTGTCATACACAGCAAGCACTATAAGTATTAAACTATATGGAAAAATATTTTTTTATTGTAAATGTTTGATGCGAAAAACGAACAATTTTATCACACGGTGAAAAAAATAGCAATGTATTTTAGTTCTACAAAATTATTAAAAAAAAAATATAGTTGATAGTTATTTCAGCTCACGCCATCGTCAGAGCTATGCTTAAACTAACATTTGCTTATCTACATAGCTGTGTAGAAAGGGTACACAATACATCTTCTCTCCTGTTTTAACGGCCTAGCTTGTTACTTTCTCACAATAAAGCTAAATTTTCAAAAATTGTAAATGAAACAAAAGGCGGCTATGACAATAAGTTTACATGTGGCACGGAAGTGGTTATTACGGAAGCAAATCAGACCACCCCCCTGGAATAGGTTGAACTAATGGGGACGATAATATATTAGTCTGTTCGTTAAGAATCCTTTGTGATAATTGATGTCTATTGATTTCCAGCTGTTCCAAAGCCGTCATTCTGCGACCCTTACTACACAGATGCAAACACTTAAGCGCTGAGTTTGAATTTATATTATGTGATTCCTTAATAACGTGATTAGCAAACTGTGAATCTGTTTTTTTTTACTGTTGAATGATCTTACATGTTCCTTAGCTCGAGTAGATATACTTCTACCTGTTTGTCCGATATAAACGGATAAACATGAGCCACAGGACATTTTATATTTTATCGTAAAAAAATGGAATCAAAAAATATTTGAATTTTGAAAAGTGTCACCTGTCGCATATGCAAAAACATATATTAATATATTACTTATCAGTTATATGGACGGCAAAGATAACATATTTATGTGTATTTGTGTATGTTTCGTCTTTGCTAAATTTATCGTTGCCGTCGTTGTTACGAAAGACATGAATGATACTGCAAAAGACATTCGACGGGGTTCATTAGGCGCTCCGCCCTCGGTAGTTCGACGGCCGAGTCGTGGAACGGGGGACTTTCAGACTCGGCTGGAGAGCCTTTAAGATAAGACTGCGGTGAAGTCAAATAAAAACGAATGTGAGACGACCCGAAGGATAATATGTATGAATGCAGCGGTCGCGAGAAAGCTACTTACTCCCGCAATCTGAGCGGGATGTTTCGGGATTACGGACAACTCACAGAATGCAAACAAGAATATTGTTTTTATTCAATTTAACACACCAATATTTTCTTGAAATTACTAGGTTTTTTTTTAAAATTTTTGTAGTTTAATATCAAACGCATGAGATCATAAAGCAAACATTTGATACAACCAATATTTCAGATATGAGTTCTATCAAAATTATTTTTAAGCATTTCAAGTATTTATTCTGTATCATTATATATGAAAGTGGGTAAAGCAAATTATAGAATTGACAATATATTATACACAGACTATTTTATATGATTAAAAAAATAAGATATGTATGCAAATGTAACGATCTTTTAAAGGTTGGTTTTTTACAAAGTAGTTTTCCAATACAATGTTTTTTTTATAAAGCTGTGAAGGAATCATCTGTAAATATTGCACGGTTAGACGCTAAGTATACTATTGTGTTATCAACGATTAAAAAGTGGGCTTTTTGATATCGCAACCGGGATTTAGCAAATAACACAATTGAAAGAGACATTCTTTTAACAAACGGAGTGTGTGTAAATATCGGATAAACCAATAAGTGAGATTGATTAATTTGAAAAACAGAAATTGAACGATTATCTAAACAAAAATAACACATTTAAATTGAAATTTTCCATAGTCACAAATGCACATTCTGTTCGGTTTTCACACGATAATCAAGAAGAGTTTTTTTATTGTCAAAATCGGACAATTTAAAAAGCCTCTTAGGGGTGTTTCAAAACACATTCACAAGCATGGAAGCTTTCGATAGTGTAAAAAGCTCTTGAAAAAAAACTAGTGTACCTGTGACAGTAAAAAGATTTTTATTAATAATTATATTAACTATAGTATTTTTGTATATTTTGAAGACTAATAAAAATATTTTACAAAGATTTATGGAGTAATATTTTCCATAAAAATGTTCATAGCAGTAGTTCTCATGTTAAATATTATTTCTTTTAAATTTATGATGTCGGCTAAAGGTGCTTGATGGAATTTCAATATAAATTTTGAATTGTTGAAACTGTGTATGATTTTACATGTTTTATTACTAACGACCCGTGTTTCGCCTTTCGGCTTTACATCACACGGATGTAACAGATATGACGATTCTGTTACATCCGTGTGATATAATGCCTGAAGATGTCGAAAGGCGAAAGACGGGTCGTTAGATGTGGAAAGTTTCAGCAATTCTAATTATTTCTTTTGTTTATAAATATAACCAATATGTTGCGAGACGTCACTCAGAAATAAATTTACTCTTATATACCCTTAAATAATCACTTCATATTAGTTGCTCTAAGTATTATGTGAATTATAGTTATACGTGATTGCAAGGTGAAAGGCATTATTAATACGACAACCGACAGAATTACTGCACTGCAGTTCGTATTGAAACTTTAAGAGTATCTAAAGTGACCTCAATAATCGTTTAGCAGAAAAAGTTACAATGTATTATTTAAAATATTCAATTAACACAAATATGAATACTTTTTACTGTAAAACCTTATAAGGTTTTAGTGTAAAGCCGGATACGGCCATCGCGGCCGCACACGAGAACTACTGATACATAATATATGTTGGGTATTATTATTTGTCATTTTTTGTGATTTAGATATTGGATATATACTGAAAGTTAAAAAAATATATATTTAAAGATGAATTTGACACACATTTTTACCTAGTAAAACTAGACCTTACCGGATATAGAGGAATAATGAGGAGTGCTTAATTTTTTGACACCTATTGAATAACATTCAAGTTAGTATTTCGGGGAAAATAATAAACGAGTTGAAAATCCTTCCAAATACTCATGATCGGCTGAACAACGAGTTTTGCGTTTAGTTTAATCAGTGTCTATTGAGATATGTTCCGCATTAAAAAAAAAAACAAGTGTTAAAAAAAAGAAAAAAATAGGACGCTATCATACGTCGAACGATTTAATTCGTATCAAACGAGATTCTAAAAAAAAAAAATAATTTGAAAAATGTTGGGATGGTTACAACCGAAAAAATCTATATAAAGTTTGCTGATTTAATAAACGCCGATCGTATATTTATCGCATTAGTCAGCCGTTCACAGCTTTCCAATACCGAACTCGATGCGGCAAATCTGGTTTGCAATGTTTCTCTAGGGGCTGCACACACACATATACATAATTTCCAGCCATTCTGTAAACGTTCGGAGAGACCGCCCTAAGAAAAGAAAAAACATGCCAACGTAAAAATAAAATAATAAACGAAACGGTTGGCTTGTATTTCACAAACAAAAAGTATTTGTAAAATTCAAAATAAGTAGAAACGTTATTTTGATATATTTAGGCCTGCCTTTGAGATGTGGAAAAATCAGACTAATTGACGAAAAACTCTGAAGCCTATAAATCTTACAGGATAAAAAAAAGAAACAATGATTTTTCGTTGTATATTTCTCTTAAGCTTGCTCATAGTTCTGACATGAAGATTTTGCATACTAATTATGCATGGCGTTCACTGTTCACGTTTTACTATAATATTTAGAGCGATTCTTCGAACTGAACCATTTTTCTTATTCTTCTAACTGATTTTTTTAAATAATGTGAAAAGCTTCGTTGGCACCGTTTTGATAACGGTGTGTCTCCAAAGATATGAATTACTATTAAATATATAATTTCTCAAAATAGTATTGATCTGAAGATGTCGAAACAGTTTCATTTTTTCAGTGACATTTTTTGTACTAGATTTTGTTGTTTTTATTTATACGTATTTATGGAAACCAATACAAAAATTGAAGGCTTCTTCCTTTGTTTAAATCGAATGTTGCGTCTTTGTTAAACCGGAGATATCATTTCATACAAAAAAATCATTAAAGGTAATTTATGTAAATAATATGCTGCTTATATTTTTTTCGTATCGTTTTATCCATACCATTTAATTTCTGGTAGAAGTTTTAAAGGTAACTTGTTATGTGGTTATTCAACTTGCCTAAGTGCAGTAAGATGATCTCTTGTCAAGTCATGCACCTCATGGATTTTCAAGAGATGCTGTGCATTTGAGAGAAACTAATAGACTGGATTAAACGGCTGTCAAATACCAATGGATTAGTCGATTTTCGAATGGTAACAGAAAACGCTGAATATTATTTTCGAAGGGGTTTTAAATTACAACGGAGGGAATCATACGTGACTAAGGGTGTCTGCAATTTTCATTTCAAGTTCGTCAACCCTTAATGAAGAGCGCGTAAAAACGGCCTGACACTAATAAGATTGAATTGAAATGAAATTAATGAATTTTAACATTCATGGCCAAAAAAACTATTTATAAAAAGACGCAATAAGTATACGCGCAAAAGAAAGTATTGGGTTGGCAATTAAGTAATTGCGGATTTCACTCGTAGATGTCTCCAGATGAATTTTTAGGTTTGCGACGTAGTCCAAATGTAAACACATTTTGTTATTGGATAGTTGACAATTCAGCTGTCAATCAGTAATAAAAGTTTTTTGATCGGTTGCGTAGTTTTCGTTTGGCGTTCGTTGAAAAATGGAAAATCAAAAGAAACATTTTCGTCATATTTTGCTTTTTTATTTCCGCAAAGGGAAAAACGCATCGCAAGCTCACAAAAATTTATGTGCTGTTTATGGTGACGAAGCCTTAAAAGAACGGCAGTGTAAAAATTGGATCTTCAAAAGTTCTAATTGGTTTGCCAAAGTTCGTTCAGGTGATTTTTCACTCAAAGATGAACAACGCTCTGGTCGTTCAGTTGAAGTTGATGACGACCTAATCAAAGCAATCATCGATTCGGATTGTCACAGTACAACACGTGAGATCGCAGAGAAGCTTCATGTATCACATATATGCATTGAAAATCACTTAAGACAACTTGGCTATGTTCAAAAACTCGATACATGGGTTCCTCACGAATTGAAAGAAACGCATTTAATGCAACGCATTAACAGCTGCGATTTGCTAAAGAAACATAATGAAAATGATCCATTTTTAAAACGACTGATAACTGGCGATGAAAAATGGGTTGTTTACAACAATATCATGCGGAAAAGATCGTGGAGCAGGCCAGGTGAACCAGCTCAAACAACATCAAAAGCTGATATTTATTAAAAGTAGGTTTTGTTATCAGTTTGGTGGGATTATAAAGGAATTGTCTACTTTGAACTTTAACCACCCAACCGAACGATCAATTCTGATGTCTACATAGAACAACTAACGAAATTAAACAATGCAGTTGAAGAAAAGCGGCCCGAATTGACAAATCGAAAAGGTGTTGTATTCCATCATGATAATGCAAGGCCACACACATCTTTGGCCACTCGGCAAAAATTATTGGAGCTTGGTTGGGATGTTTTGCCACATCCACCATATAGTCCTGACCTTGCACCATCTGATTACTTTTTGTTTCGATCTTTACAAAACTCCTTGAATGGTAAAAATTCAATAATCATGATGATGTCAAATCGTACTTGATTCAGTTTTTTGCTAATAAAAACCAGAAGTTTTATGAACATGGGATTATGATGCTTCCTGAAAGATGGCAAAAGGTCATTGATCAAAATGGGCAATACATTATAGAATAAAGTTATTTAGTTCCATGAAAAAATTGTCTTTGATTTTCTAAAAAAAATTCGCAATTACTTAGTTGTCAACCTGTTATTATATCAGAATGTTTGAATTTTCTCATTATGATATTTCGTTATATGAACAACATTGTATACCTAATAATGAAAAATAAATAAATATATTTGTAGCCTGTTCAAAATTATAAATATATGATTTCTGGAGTAAGATCTTTGCACAACATTACGCAATGATATTATGTTGATTGAACCAAATAGCATTACAAAATCGAGCGTAATGTAAAATATGATGAGCAGTGCAATAGCATTATGTATGCGTGATATTATCGCGATAAAAAACAGTCAAATTAATTAAGAGTCTGGTCCCATTGCCAACTGCTAAATTGTCATCGGTTGTTTTTCTTCCAATGATTTATCGATCATTATATTTATAAAAGCACATCATCTCAATACTCGATCATTAAAACGGAAAGTAGAGTGTGACTATATATTATTTAGTTGATTGTTAAAATTAGCGTTTACTTGGTAGAACTCCATTATAACACGGTGAAAAAATAGCAATTTATTTTATTTCTTCAAAATTTACAAGATGTATAGTTGAATGCAAATTTCGGCTTACGCCTTCATCAGAACTAGTTCGTTGTACGTTCGTGATGAAGACGTACGTTTTCATCGTCGTATTCTTTAGTTTTTTTAAAATTTCCAGTGGTCCTTACCGCCTCCTAAGAGAGGAAAATTAGTTCATGTGAGCCCAGTTTTTGACAACTTATGTTGAAGCTTAAATGGTGTGATAACCATTAAAACGAATGTTTTAGAAGTACTCTTAGTGGTAGGATACTTTATTACATACGATCAATAGTTATTAACTAACATGAAAAAATGATGTACAATAATAATTGTCAAAGGACAATAGGCACTGTAAATCCTACGTCTGATGTGCAGATTGGTATCTGTAAAAAAAGAAAACATTAGTTATAGATCACTGATATAAAGAGAAATAATAATTAAACTTGAGATTTCATTAATAAATAGTGAAAAAGCATTCATTGAAAAATAATTTGTACAAGGTAATTAATGGATTTTAATTTAAAATTACGAATGATTGTTTTACAGCATAGTACAATTGACGAGTTTTAAAATATAAAAAATAATCAATTTTAATTTCATGAATACCTTAACCTATGTGGTTAGTAAGTCAGGACTTTGTTTTATTCAAGTAAATTTATATTTAAACTGTAAACTTTATATCTTAGGCGAAAAAAGCTTTAAGTCTCATTTCGAGAAAAAACGTACAGGGTTGATTAATTAAGACGTTCGAGTAATTTCTTGAAAACGCTGAAAATTTCTAAACAATTTATATTGACAGTATCATTTTTCAGTATCGAAGCTGTAGATTTTTTTTTTCTTTCCATGAGAATTACTACGAAATAAATTGCGCACAAACATACATCTACAAAGATATATGCATTGTTTTAACATACATATTCTTTATATTTCAAATATATTTTATAACAGTTATAATAACAGTTATATATATATAACAGTTATAATAACAGCGTATCGACTAATAAGTCGATACGCTTCTTTGCCAAATTGTTGAATTTGAAATTTAAAAAAAAATCATACATGTTCACATTTATTAGAAATATTACCGCGCAATAAAATCAGGGCATAGCTTATTTTTCAAAATCCAAGCCTTATAAGCCTAAGTCGAAGTTTAAATATATTCAATGAAAATTAATAATTCACGAATATGTATGAGTAAAAATCAAACACTTTCAATAAAATTTAAGAAACAACTAACTTTCTAACTATGCCATAAAATGCTAATAATGGAATATTTAAAAACCTTCGATTATATACAATCGACTAAAGCTTTTGATTGTTCAAAGTTGGAACAACTTTACTTACTTAATAAGCGTCGAAGCATTGCGTTTTATAAAGTAATCCTTATGAAACAGCTGGGAACATTTTGGATTTTAAATAACATAATGTATTTCTCTGGGATTTTTTAAGTATCAAAGAAAATATTCGATTGAAGTGGCGTACATTCAGCAACTTTAAGACACGAAAAATAAAAAAATTAAAAACATTCTTTTGATTAGACTGGCTAAATAGAAAATGGCTTAAAAAGAAAATACTTTATGGCGAAAAAAATATAATATCTAGATATTTGAACGGAAATTATAGGCCATGAAAAATACCAAGATGCGAATGTATTGAAACGCATTACAAATAAATCGTGTTAAAAAATACCTGTGTAATAAGCCCTCTTAAATCTTGTTAAACCAATTATAACCAATATCTCTACCTAATATTATGCACGTGTTTGTGTTATCCGTTTTACTATGCTCTGTAAGGTAATATTAAATTTAAATTCGCCCTTAAATGTTAGTGGCTTTCGTCTGACCATATTTTATTTTTAATCAAATAATTCATAACAAAATGAACTGTATTTATCTTTTGAGTACATCTGCGTGAACATTCAAAAACGATAAATGATTCCACTTTTCATGCTCCATTCAAAATGTAATCCTTCGAAACACCACTGTGATAATATAATATATACCTTACCGTTATAACTCAGTAGCTTTCATTAGAAAAAACTATGTCTAGACATGTTACATAGAGATACACACACAAGTATAATATTTTATATTTTTACAACGGTATGGATATATACATCATCTACGTTCTATGGTCTATACTGCGATCAGTTTAGCTTTTAGTAATGAGCTTACAATACGCTACAAATTTTAAGGTGCTAATTGTCATTTTTTAATGAAAAGGCACGATATTTTAAATGATAAAAACACATTTTAGCACATATTTCCACATTATATTTTATGATCATGATCAGGACCGAATTCATGAGCATAACATAAGTACTAAACATGTATTTTTATTATTTAAAATGAGCTACAACTTAAATATCAGGGCGTGCTTTTATTTTTTGAACGGCGTACTTTTATAAGACCTAAAAAACTGAGGATTGTTTTACCTTACTTATTTTTTGTTTTATTTCAAATCGATGTCAATGGGTATCAATCGTATGACAGAATATGGAAAGAAATATAAACTTAGGAATATGAACAGATAGATCTTTGTTATTTCATACTTCATGACTATTACGCGAGACAGTATGACTGGCGAAATCGAGCCATGAATACATACATATTATGATTTTACGAACATTACGATGAAGCAACGCAATCATAAGTGTGAATTTCTCCAATTGACCCACTCGTTGATCTGATACAGAATATAATACAATCGAAAATTCATTTGAAGTTTAAGTGCTGGTGGGATCGATAAAAAACTATTTAATATTTTTATACGGTTTAATTGACCTACTCAAGAAATAAGAAAACGTCAATACATTACGAAAACTAATTATTGTTTTTATTACTATAATTCTTATGATTGTATCAACATCGCATGTAAGGAATAGCGTAGCATAGATTCTGTTTTTAAATTGGAAAAAAAAATCTTAGAAAATTACATATATCTGTCAATCTAAAAATATCACTGATATTTGTGGTAGAGTTTTGTATCTACACCATATAGAACTTTAAAATGAGAAATAACACCAAATCCAGAATAAAAATAGAATTGGGATTCTTAAAATTCATTATATTCGTGCACCAATAATTAACAAACTATTAATTTATAACTCAACTGGTCATTACTAAACGAGCTAATGATGACGCTTAATTTTAGAGTGGTGAGTGAGATACTAGCCGTGCATTGGAACTAAATGAATGTATCGATCATGCACCTTTCCCACGCCATCTTGCACAGCATTGACGCAATGGATCGCTCTCAAATGAATGAAATGATTGATGCCAAGCAGATTACGTCTGATCATTCATTTATTTACGACTCTACAAGAGCGTTGTTATTAAATAACTCGCGTTGAGTATACACTCGACAGCAATCAGTTTTATTGGAAGACACGCCGCACTAAAATTGTTATGTCCTATTTTTTATTCACGCGTGGATTGAATACCAAAGCACCATGTGGACGTTGAATTAACGTTAACATAATCCTGTATCTATGAAATATTTAATACAGACAATGGCACCGGCCACCAAGCCACGGCGCTTCCGTAATATTAAGTTGAAAAAATGAAATTATTGAAGAATGTCGTCGGTATCATACATATGCACAATAGTGTAAATATTGATCTACGACGAGTAATATGTAAATTGAAAACCCAAAAATATATTGGCACAACACAATTATATGACAGTAATTTTTGCAAAATTATGTAATATACATATCCAGATAATATTCTCCAAGTAATAACTAAGTTATCAAAACGTGAACCACTTCATATAAATAAAAATATATTTCAAGTGTTTGTATGACACTATTTTTTCAGTCGTTGTACTACTTGTATTCGACTTGTATTAAACTAGCTCTGAACTAGCAAACGTAGCTAGGTAAAGGATAAGATGATTTTGAGGGCGTTTAAATACTTGACTTTAGAAGCTTTTTCTCATTATGAATCGAAAATTTGAAATCGAGCGCTTGCAACATTTTCAATAATAAATCATTACCAAAATAAAAACATAGTGTTAAATAATCTACACTGTCTCAATATTATATTTGTCAAAGACGATGACGTGATCTAAATAAATTCTTACGTAATACATAAATACGTTATGCAATATAATTTTTCCTTTATAAGCTATAAATGTTAAAAATTCCATACGATTAATACAAGACAACATTTCACTAAATCAGGGTTTCCCAAACTTTTCAGTTTTACGACTTTACACCAGACACATCTTGTACGTTGGTTAATTCATAATAATAAGCCTATACAATCCCTTTATGCGGATTACCTATAGACTTCACGGAATATAATCTGGGAAATCTGTCTTTAGATGATATATTATATATTGTGTAAGTGACCACGTATCTGGTTTTTCAATTTTAAATTTAAACGAACGGTAAACAACTACGTTGTAAAGCTTAACGTATAAGGAAATACCAAGTCCACGTTTTTGGGCGATTAGCCAAATGTTCAAATATGCAGAAAAAACCTCGAACACACTATCATCTCAAATCGCTAACATCAGTTATTTCATTTGTAATTTAGGGTACGATTCTTTTAAAATCTAATGTAATACAAAATAAGTATAATTTTAATACTACAATATGTTTTAAAATACATAGATAAAGCATAAGTTAATTACCAAACAAACCATAGTTTTAGTGTAATGTAGCATGCTTAGTATGGGTGGCTACAGATATACTATATTGTATTTAAAAATGTAAAAAAAACACTGTTTGCTGACGAGATATCTCTCAAATAAGTGATATAATTATATTCGTATATTTTCAATTGGGATTCATAAGGAGAACAAGCTATATTTGAACAATAATATTTCAGTGCATTGTTTGCAATTTATAATGTCTCTATTTAATTGAATAAAGTAAATATAACACGGTGAAAAAAATAGCAATGTATTTTAGTTCTACAAAATTATTTTTAACAAATATAGTTGATATCTATTTCGGCTCACGCCATCGTCAGAACTTTCCAGCTTTTCCAGCATGTCTATTGATTTCCTGGACCAATTACGGATTACCATGCAGTGATTTGAAGAAAGTTAAATTCGTAGAAATATATTGATTCAACCTATTTTTACAAATTTAACACGGAAACAAATTGTAATGTTGATAGAACCGATCAATGATCAATAAGGAAACATATGGCTTTTCTATTTTTGAAAAAACAATTTCCTGAAAACGTCCACGAGGAATTTATTAATTTTGAGATAACCGAGAATTTTTTTTATCAACTTAAGCAATAGAAATTAGGCTAAAACCAATAATTTTGCTTACAAGAAAACCAATGTATGTGAAGGGAAAACACCATTTATATTTCGAACAATTTAGGACAAGGAAATGATTTATAAAAAAGTGCGTTTCTATGCGCACTAAAAAATTAATTAATGTGGAGGTAAATGTATTTGGGTCAGGACAACTGCGTTCATTTGGGTGCGTTCTGTTCAACGATTTTATTGCGTGTAGCCAGTTCTCTATGATTTATGTAATAATAAATGCGCAAGATAACAATATAATTCACCATAAGAGCAAATGATAACGAAAGCAGAACTTTCGGAGTGGAAAAACACATAATTTATACATCTGGGCACAATTCAAGCAAAACATGCCATTTAACCGCGCACAGTCAACTTTCGTTTTAATTTTCGGCTGTCATTAATCAGTTAGTAAATTCATTCATATCTATTCAAATTTCGTTCATAGAACTTTTGGATTATTTATCTTAGTATAATTAAGAAAACAGCTCATTATTGATCAAACGATCTATAAAGACGATCGATGAAATACACAAACAAACTAGGAATAAAGTAAGTGTTGCCTTTAAAATAAATTACAACCTTTGAAGATAATTTAAAAAATAGTAAAAATAAAATTATACAATTGAAATATATGGTGACTAAAAACATTCATGCGGTATGTTAGATTTAGTGTATGCATTAGTAGGCGTGAGTGTTTCCATGGATAAAATCGCACAGGACCAAACCGTACACGGATAAAATCGCAACTAATAATACCACTAATAATAGTTTTCCACGCCTAAAAATGCATTTTTTTGCAGCTAATCGTTTGATTCTGTACAGTTTTATCTGTATATGGTTTTATTCTCGGGCGGATGTTTTTTTTTTATTAATTTATGATATCGACTGAGGGTATTTCAACATAAAATTTTAATTGTTGAAACTTTGTATAATTATACATGTTTCGTCACTTACGACCCGGGATTCGCCTTTCAACATCTTCCGGCATCTTAACACACGGATTCAATACAAATGACAATAAATAGGAGCATCGGTTATATATGATACAAGAGGAATTTATTAAAGAAAAAATACAGACGCAAATATTAGCATCCAAAAATATATCTGAAATGGGGAGCTGTATAGAGGTTCAAAAATTGAAATTTGATGGGCTTTTAATGAATTCGTTACGAAGAACTTTATTACTCTTTCAGTATAGCAATATTTTAGTTCAAATCAAAATAAAATAACGTAATATCTGATACATGAAATTAATATAATGTTGGTGTTGCTGTGTCGATGTTCTGTAGTTTTATCTTTCGGGTCATTTCGGTCACGATGCACCCATAAAGTTTAAGACGATGCAGCTACCGCTTCTACGAGTCAAAGCATTCGTCTAGAAGCTATAAAATTTTAAAAGATATAAACAAACTAAGCGTTACGACAACTCTATAAAATTGCACAATATTCGAAGGGCTTTCTTAAAATATAACGCTAATGCGATATATATTTAAAAAACATCGTTTAAATAATAGTAAAGCCGTTAAAAAAATGAAAATTATTTTATTTGAAATGAATGTTGATTTAATATAATAAATTGTATTTTTTTTAAATTCAAACAAATGACAAAGCTTCTATTGCATGTAAATCATTTTAGTAGTTTACTGTTATTCAATATTCCAATATTAAATTAACAAGATTTATATAATATACAAAAGTTTTGACACACAAAATTACATATTTGACTATTTTAGACTAGACTATTTAAAAATATTTTCACTATCACGAAATATGGTATAAGACATGATAATGGTAATTGTGATTGTCAATACAATTCATTATTAAGCCAAATTGACAATTTGGATTAAATATTCACAACTATATTGGGCGTTTGACTTTGTCAGCTGTTGGTTCACGGGTTCTTATTCGAGTGAAAAAATAAATAAACAAAGAAAGGAAGATCTTCTTATTTGAAAAATAATGAAAATGGAGCAAAAATTTATTTTTATTAATTTCGGAATGCAATAAATATACACAATAAAATATTGAATTGTTTGACTGAAATTATAACTCTGGATGCAATCTGCAGTTTAAAAGCGTGCCCTACCTACTAGTTAAATAGCCAATAATCACTGTAACGTAAGCATTGGCTGTGAAACTGCCGAAAGAAAGCGTTGTCGAACAGAAATATACGGTGGAATCTAAAAACAAACACGCCTACGCGTATACAAACACAGAGCAAATTATCATAAAAGTTAATGCGGTGTCGGCAGAAAGAAAACCGACTCGTGTGCCACTTTCACAATTTTCTTCTCGGCGTCCCTTGGATTAGTAGCGTACGCGGACTATGGGGATAGGATGCACCTAGCAGTAAAAGATGACAGTATAGGGAAAAAACGTACATATTTTTATATATCGTCATTCCTACATAAGCAAAAACGAAAAGAAAAAAGAACAGCAACGAGATTTTTCAAAAATATTTGTCGTACTAAAAATGGACAAAAACAGTAAATAATTATGATTTGTTTTATTAATAGAATTTATAGAAGGTAGATTTTCACAATATTACAATATATTGATAAATACCAGTTTCGCCAATCTCATTCAAAATAAACTAATTTTCCATTGATCGTCGTATAGTACTATAAATGTGCTTTAAGTATAATACCTATTCATCGAGAAGTCCACATCTGTCAATGGTGAATATTTTTTGGTATTCAAAGATGCTGATAGTAGTTTAAAAATAAATGCCTTTTAAAAAAATACAGCTATCTAAGAAAATACTAAAGACTTATGAATATACTGTAAACATTCTCAAGGGAACCGCAAAAATTATGTAACCATTTTGAATATCAAAAGAAAACATATTTCCAGTAAAAAATCAGGAGAAAGGTCGTCAAATCTATTTAGGTGATATATTATAATTGCGTATAAAATAATTACGAGATAAGAGTGTTCAGATGGATTCAGCGGAATTATTTCTTGCTATTCAGCAATCATAATATTATAACTCAAGTAGAATAAATCATTAATAACGAGCTTTACTTGGCAAAGATATTTTACGAGCATCAAATTAATATCATTGGACACAACGTTTACAATACTCTAGACAAGCGATCAAAGCTACGCTTATCGATCGCAAGGTTGAATAATGCAGAAAGGGCAACGGTGCTTGTACTCACAACCACGTGAAATCAGATTATTTAATTTCAGGCACCTGTATGATTACATACACATATTAATAATAAAATATTTTAAGTAGATTAATATGACACACTGGAGTCATATAATTATATTGTAGCCATAAAAAATATTCTTTTATGTTATATATTTATAATAAATTCTAATAGTATATTTTCAGTTACATTAAGAGCTGTGTTAAAATACGATGAAAACGAGTTACTAGGCATGTCGGTTCCACAGCAAGAAACTATCTTTAGTACATTCCGAATAGTCGTAAGTCTTTCAGTCCGAAATCCAAAGAAAAGTCCGGCGTTACGAAATGGATTTCGTATGAATATTTAGCGTTTTAAATTTGGAATGAGGAATAGAAAAATTTTCATGATAACACAACGTAACGTAAAATAATAGGAATATTCAACAGTAATTTCCATACTGATTAAAATTTGACTACCGTAAACAAAGAATTTACATAAATTAAGAAAAAAGACCGCGTAATATGTTATTATTGTTATGTCCACCAAGGTCGACATGCCAAATATGAAAATAATTTACATTTTTATTTAAGGCCTTACCTCGGTTTTTTAACGATGGAGAAACGATACGTGATTTAAAATAATAATTAAAAAGTGTAATAAGTGGAGAAAAATCACTTGTCTAAAACACATATCAGCCAGTGGCACTAACTAGGTTACTATAATTTCGCAAAACATACATTGAAACATATTTGAATGACATGTAAAAATGAACATACATCATCAATATAATACTCACAATCATAATATGCTGACAACGTATAAACAATGGCAGACAACCAAATACGAAAACCCCTTTATGATTTTGTCAATGAATTGCAGAGACAATAAATGAGCATGTAAGTATGTACAGTATATATAAAGTCTCGATAAAACGAATAAAAGTGGGCGAATGTTAATCCGGTGATTAATGTCCGACTTCAACTGTTACGTGACTAATTATTTTTATTCAACGTTAACTTGTCAGATATTTTCCCCCTGTTCATAGTTTAGGTGAATTGGAATCCGCCATGGCGAAAATCTTCTACACTCACTATTGACATTATAATTAATAACCATTAAGTTTTATTCGAATATCTACGTAGTACTAATAAGAAACACGTCAAGAGAATTATTGATGGTAATAAAAATAAAGAAATATTAATTTATAATAAATACAAAGATATCAGAAGAAGTCTATAATTTTAGTAAATACGTAAACCGTGCGAACACCATCTTAAAAGTCGTAAGAAATTAGGTAATTTATATTTTGATTGCACTTGCAATACAATTTATAGGAAATGGTGAATAGTCGGACAATACTTGCGGATGTCGTTTACGGATGTTTGTAAAATATTTCCTTGAATCTTAATGAGTAACTGGAGATTATTAGATAACGTCGGAGATGCGTTGGATTTTTTTATTAGGCGCACGAATAAAATAATTATTCCAAGTTAAAATAAGAATCTCCGATATCTCTAAGGAATAAGAGAAATTTCCTATCTGAGCGATCAGTATTTAGTGTAGTGACATGACATTAAATAAAAACTATGTTTCTTTTCAGACTCCATATTAAAAAAATATAATTTAGATGATAGTATGTAAGTAAGGTATATTCAACGGAGTTACGTGATGAATTCATGAACATATAAAATAGAAGATTGTCGAGTTACATGGATGTGTTGCACTGAGATTAACTTGCCATGTCGTCCACTTGAAGTTGGGAAAAGTTTATATGTTATTAAAAAAACCGCGATATTATGAAAATCAAGTCAAGTAATAGACCAATATATAATATTTACAATAAGATCATTTTTTGCGTACAGAAAAGTATACTGTGACATAACAAGTGCTGCTTCAGATATTTATAAAAATAACTAGATATTTGATCGTTCCCCAATTGTATTATCGCCTTTTACTTTCTATGGTAGAATATCTGGCACCGCGTAGGGGAACATCGGGGAATCAAGAGATAGCGTGCCTCAAATAACAGGCCATTGGACGTTGCGTGACTGGCGAAAACGAGGTGAGTTCTTTTAGAACACAAAAAGGGAAATAAGTCACCATAGTAACGTGAAAAACTAAGCGGCAGAGGTAGGTTATTGTATAGAGGCGTCAAAGTATTAAGGCGTTGTGTTGAGAACATCGTGCTACTTTCAGTCACTGGTTGCCAAACTTTTATTTGACAGAATTATTATATATGCCTATTTTTTATTGATTGAATTGGCATTCACTTGGTAGAACTCCATTATAACACGGTGAAAAAATAGCAATGTATTTTAGTTCTACAAAATTATTTTTAAAAAATATAGTTGATAGCTATTTCGGCTCACGCCTATAGTTCTGATGATGGCGTGAGCCGAAATAGCTATCAACTATATTTGTTAAAAATAATTTTGTAGAACTAAAATACATTGCTATTTTTTCACCGTGATACCTATTTTTCACTTATCAAACCTTCATTATTCATATAGTCGTGTAAATACATACATCGAATTCAATAGTAGCAAGTAAATAACCTAAAAGTTTTTATGAAAAGACTACACATAATTCATACGAGCTCTTATTGGTGTTTATTTATGCAGTGGAAATGTTTTTGATTGATCGACTTCTGTTTTTCGGAGAAAATAAGGAATGAATGATTTGTCCTATCATATTACTCAAGACTCACAGCGGTGAATTCAAAATAAGTGGCGAGCTACAAGTCAAATGATATTTTACATATAAATTAATTATATTCATGAAAAATTAAGCAATCTTTAATCGATAAGAAATAATTTTATACGATTAATACACTGTTTCAAATCTTCCATTTTTTTTTTAAATTGGGGTTCTTGAACAGGATATAAGGTTTCATCAGTGGTACTTTGTCAAGACTGTTTATTTCCCATTGAATTTTTATCTACAATCTAAGCACTTGTAATTAATTTTGTAATTAGTATTGTTATGATAAATTATAATTTCATTATGTGTCCAACACCATATATTCCACTACACTATTCATTAATCACTTTTAAGGTGTTAACTGTCACTTCTTGATGGAAAGGCATGATATTTTAAATAATAAAAACACTTTTTTTGGTACTTATTTCCACAATATATTTTTTGATCAGGACCGGTTTCGCTCATCGCGAGCATGATCAGTTGATAATGCTCGCGATGAGCGAAACCGGTCCTGATCAAAAAATACATTGTGGAAATACGTACTAAAAAAAATGTGTTTTTATTATTTAAAATATCACTATTCATTTGTCAGATATAAATTAGAATCATTATATATGATCATATAATTAAATGATTAAAGAGATATGCTAAAAACAACAGATCTACAGTTAGTAATATGCAAGAAGCCACGTACAAGAGAAAATTCTAAATCTGTCATTGATTAAGATGTTTGACAACAATAATTCAAGAGATCACGCAGAAAAACTGTATGTTTTACAATGTAATACATTTAATTAATACGATACATTCATCGCGATGAGAAATAAGAATTACTTTTGCGCACCTTTGTGCCGGTGCACAAAAAAGGTGCACGGATTTGAAGTTGATAATAATTAAAAATAAATTCTCAGAGAAACTTTAAGAAACCGTGGTTTTCTTTTATTTCATCTGACAAATAGCTTGGGGGTTTAGTAAGAAATATGGAACCATAATTTATGATTATGCCTATTGCTATTTTTGAAATACGGAGTAATAGGTTGATTTTGATGTTCAAGAAATATAGGCTATTCACACGATATTACTCAACTGGAAACTGATTTGATGGATCGACTGTTAAATCTATCACACTGAGTGTTATTACAAGAAAATATGATATCAATAATGATTATAACACACGTTAAATGGTTTTTGTTTTTAGATTTCAGTGGAAACCCATATTAAAAAAATATGAATTAAATCTCAGCGATCTTGGCGACATCAAAAACATTCCACTGGGAATTATACCGCGTCAGATAAAACAATATCATTCCGTTATCTTATCTAAAATTATTCAGTAAATATTTACGCCCACATCATATTGGCGTATAAAATAATTAGCTAAATAAAACAACAAAATATGTATGCGCTTGATCAATAGAAGTGGCGGAAAATCAAATAAACGAGCGGTGTAGATAATTTATATATATTCAATACCACCCTCGTCAGATTCATCTTCAACTCTGACCATTTTCACGTTGACTTTTATGTTATATTTTACCGAAACTATTTTTTATAATTAAAACAACATCAGCAAAATAGCCACTCACAGGTTTTCAATGTATAATACATTTATTACAATCGAAGGGGTCTAGTCGAATCGAAGGGAACACTAGTCTTGGCGTATACCATTAGAAGATCCTTTCGGCATCTTCAGGCATTCTATCACACGGATGCAACAAAACTAGCGTCAATTCTGTTACATCCGTGTGATAGAATGCCTGAATTTGATATTTAAATTTCAATGAAATCAGTTATTTTAAATAATAAAAACATATTTTTAGTACTTCTTCCCACGACATATTTCACTTATCTCGATATTACTCGCGATGAGCGAAACCGGTTATGATCAGAAAATATATTGTGAAAATAAGTACTAAGGATGTGTTTTTATTATTTGAATATATCACGCCTTTCCATTAAGAAGTGGCAGTTAACACATTAAAAGTGAAATCAGTTATAAGTAAGGAATATTCTAAATTCTGAAAAAATATTAACGTTATACCGTTTATATGAAAATCATGAATCTATAATACCTTTTTTCATGGAGAACGATAATTTTACTCTACCTTTAGGAATCCTGTAAAAGCCGAAATGCGTAAATGAACATGTTACAGACTGAAAACGGCTTTACTGAGGGCTGGAGAAGGTGAAACACTTGCCATCAATCCATACGTGTTAAAGACATTATGCATATTCGACATGATAGTGTTCCTATAGACGCATAGGCAGGGGTTAATGCATTAACCTGATGAGGTTCGTAATGTTTGTAGCAATAAATTTTCATTGTGCCTAACCAATGAATGATTTAACAACGAATGCAATTTAAGTTAGACGAATTAGATATACGAGCATTATTGTATACTTTAAGGGGCTTATAATCGATAACTTTGTCTATGCATCTTTGTTTTGGTTATTACAGAAATTTGTTATCTTCTAACATGGTGAAAGCATAGCAATCTATTTAAGTTCTACAAAATTTATAAGATATATAGTTGATAGGTTGATAGGATAGACTGACTGTGACTGATAAAGGCGTAAGTCGAACAATTTATCAACTATATATCTTATAAATTTTTTATAACCAAAATACATCGTTATTTTTTCACCGTGGTATAATGAGGTTATATATCAAGTAAATGCCAATTCAATCAATAAAGTGATATTTTCTACCGTAATTTAGGCGAGCATTTTTCCTGTTATCTTCTTAACCCATCTAAAGCTAACGACCCATCGGTGTGTCGCTCTTTTACTATTTTATGTATTTCTAGCTGTTACAGATTAAAATTGACTTGGTAAAAGTTACGTGTTTGGTCTTGTAATACACTACTGGCACTGTATTCTAGCTAATTGATATGTAAAGAAAGTCCGCCAAAAAAAAATTGTTTTTTGGTAAAATCGCCAAATAAAAAAGTGTTCATACTGTATCACGAAATGTCATTAATGAGATTACACTACAATAATAAAGGAACTATTGTTGCAAGTGGCTCTTATTCGCGTCCTTAGACGTTCTGCCAGATGTACGCGTACGATATTTAATTGATAATTAAAGACGTAAAGAAAACTTCAATTCAATTAAAATATAAATAGAAATCATGGTTTGATTAGCACGAAAAACCATAAAATAATTAGAGTTGTAGTCGCGTTCCACAATCCTGAATTTAACTTAAATCCTTAATGTGCTATAAGGCTATAGAGTTTAAGAATACGTTTGGGTTCCTCAGACAAACTAGGTAATTTGTATGCGTAGAGACCTTGCTGCGTTTGAATTATTTTTACATTTCAACATTGAAAAGCAATCGACGAAAGTCAGGTAATAAATATCCAGAAGAGAAATCCGCCCATCATCGGAAACGTTTTAGCATAAACACCACTTTGCGCATCTACGTGCATAATAAAATAACCACTTCAAGGGACTAAGGTCGGCCATGTCTCCCGACATTTAATAACGAACATATTTAAGAACTTCACATAAATAATGAAACTACTATTCGATACTGATCTCAGGTTAAATCACAATTGCGAAATAAAACTTTATCGGAATCTGCTACATACGTATCGATTTTGGTTTCCGGGAATAATGCGCAGATCACAAAATGACAAATGATTAATGCACACAATATGTTTTAAATTATTACTTCCAAGCCAAATATGCGGCATATGATCTACTCATAAAGTATATCACAACTGAAATTTCTACGACAACTTACTACTTACTTGCACAACCGCTCTATTTGAAAGAGAGTGTGGATATAATAATAATACTAGTTCAGGACTAGTGTTAGTCTTAGCTTTCGGTTTGCTGTTTTCATTTCGCGATGAGAGGAAGAGAATTTATGAAAACATCCAGAATATTATTTAATAAAACTGCATGTACTAGGATTCTACGCTATAAGTACTGAAACCGAAGGACGTTGGTCACTCAAAAGAAGAAAAAAATGTATTTCTTTATTATACACTTTATCCAGATATAGACAGAAAACAAAGGAGTTCCGATTACATTGTATAAGATAAATATTCAATTGTAATGCATGTTTCAGTTCAGTGTGTAAGGTTGTCGCCATGAAGGTGGGGAGGGGCGGGGTGTTCACCTCTCAGACTGCCCGTTCGCCACATTCCCTATGGACTAACACCGCCATTGCCTATTTCTACATAGGCATAGAAATACATAAAAATATTACATAGAAAATGTTATCCATTTATTATTATTCACAAATTGTAAAATCAAGTTGACAAGTGATTGCTACAAGAAATATCAATAATAAAAGGTAATAAGTTTTTTCTATACACCCAATCCTTTTTTTACGTGAATTCGATTATATGCGATTTTTTGGACGGTAGTTTTTCATACGTTTCTGGGACTTTTTCACGCGATATTTCAATTTTTGGAAACAAATTGTCAAATTATATGTAAGTTGTGATTTTTTTACGCGCCGTTTTCTGGAACTATTGATCGCGTAAAAAAAGGACTGGTTGTATATACATCCAGACAATGTAATATATATAACTATAACTAATTGGTATACCGCTAATTCTATCGATTTCCTAGAAGATGGCTGACGAACGATCTTCTGTAAAACCCTGATGTCTATATTTGAATAAAACGATAAATTAGTATTGGTTTAAGGGTTTAGAAATGCCCCAGAGACGAGAGGAGTTAGAAATGAGAAGATATATTCCCGGGAATAGCGTAAATAACGATTCAACAAACATGTAACGTACCACGTCTGCTAAAACCAATGCGTAAGCTCAGTTTGAGTAATAAAGATCACAAATGACTAACTAAAAAAACTGTTTTAAGTGAAATTAGATTTCAGAAGTGATCATATTTATGAATGCAAATAAGTCTTATCTTAAATATTGTTAACAAGATATCGTAGAACATAAGTCTTACAAATGAAATAACAAAAACAAGTGTATTCTTGTGATCAGAAAATTAAGTTGCGTAAGTATCAAAGATTAATGGAAGGACATGAAACACATGTGATCGAATTGGCCGAATTCGATTGTATCTAATTTTTTATTTGGGCTTATCTAAAAACTATCCAGATTTTACCTGTTTTAACTTGATAAAGCGTATCAAATACAAACTAATTAAATCAATAGAAGATTATGATTAATTTGTCGAAATAAAAATTGAAAAACTCAATAAATCGTTATACTAAATCGCGAGCAGATAAAAAAAATATCTGAAGTTCTATAAAATTAAGCTTTGATTCCCATAAATTATATTATCGGACTTTATGGTATCTTTAAAGACCTAGAGTATAAAAGGTATTTTCTCTTCCCCGTATTTCACTTTTTCTCACATATATATTTTTTGCAACGTCGATGTTTCATAATCGCAATTCAGAGATTTCAATGCCAGCTCTCAATCCGAATAGGGGTAGGTATTTTTGACTTCAATGTTAGGTGGATGGTAGCAGTGTACGAACGAACTGGACTGGTCTCCTCTCTCTGGGGCATTCGTTCATATATAAGTGGCCAAAATAAGTCGGTCGGATCGATCGCAGAAAAACAATGTGGGGAGAGACGTCCCTGTGGCGCAGAGATGTTAAACCTTCAGTGGTTACAGCCCTAAAGAGAAAATGAAAATACGTCACCATTTTATAAACCATCTGTTAAGCATTACTTAAAAACAAATTCTTTGAAAAGTGCAATCTAAATGATTAGCCACCAAGTTTGTATGAAGGTAGAAATTAGTTTTTAGAATATGTTATATTATTTGATTTGATTTATTCATTAAATTCATGCAAACTTTTGTGTTTCTATAACTTATGCAATTAGTGGAATCTTTAAAGTTAAAATTTCGTACAAGTAGTTTTTTTTAATAAGTGACCCGGGTTTCGCCCTCAGCAATCGACATACTTGAACTGACAGGCACCAAATGTTACATAATTTAAATCATGTGTCGATAATGAACGAAATTGGGCATGACATATAACAATAACGTAATAGCAGAGAAGATTGAGATTTTTTTTATATATTTTTGTACAGGTATATATAATATAAAAACATATAATTTTGATTCATGCTACAAAGAGTAGCGACTGAATTATCCAAATTATGCTATTTCACTATGGCAATGTAATTAAAGATTGTTGTTCTATGGTTTAAACCTTAACTGTACGGACTATACTGTGATTTTTTACATAATACACTAGATTTCAACATATTACATGTATTAACACAATTTGATAAATTTTTTTTTTTATACTAAATACAAGAACTTCAAATTGGCAAAGGCTGAAACTATTTGAATATATCTAAATAAATTACGCGGCAAAAAAAGTATAAACAGTATATGACTTGAAAAACGTAACCCGCAAAGATTTTGGCAGACGAATTGAATTTTGTATCGGTAAGCACATTTTGAATTTTCTCATAATGAATTTTTTGTGATGTAATGCGCTTTGGCTGAAAAAATAAATTCGATTCAACGAAAGTATTTTTATCTTCAACTGAATTGAATTCTGTTCGCTAATTTTCCCTGAGTGAAATTGGTTGTTCCAAAGTATCTTAGTAATTATATCAGGAACAATTTTAAAATTGTTGAGACGGCTATGATATGACTAAATAAATGATAGGATTATTTATGATTAATGACATTATCTGAGATAAATTAAAGTTGAAATTTTATTACATTGATGGACAATTTCTTAATACTTTGATCGATCTCTTTATAATGCGATATGATTCACCGATTCATTTGCTAAAAGTTTATTTTAGCAAGTGTGCTATTAGCATTAATTTAATTACGCAGGTTTATAATTAGATGCAAACGGGAGAGGTATTACAAGCACTATTTAATCTCTCAATTTATGCGATGGATAAGTCTAATGAAAAATAGCATTGAATAAAGATATGAAGCTAATCAAAATCATGAAATATGATTAATGATTTAGATCAGTTCTCCACAACATCTTCTATCCAAAAGGCACACCTAAATATTCTTAAGATTTAACGGATGCATCACTAATGAAAAATAGTATATATAGGAATTGTAAAATATACCAATTCATAAAATAAAAAAATATGCTGATTTAGGCGAACATGTTACACATTTTAAGTGTATTTATTTATCGTATCAAATTATGTATGTAAAATTCTGTGGAAGGGTGTTTATAGATATCAATTTAAAAAATTCTTTTCTTGATAATTTTAAAAACACAAAAGTCTAAAAAAACGTCTAACATATGTCTACTTACACTTATATATAATTCTCTGAATTATAATTATGTTCTTGTTTTCTAAATAGGTTATCAATTTTCATAAGATATATGAATATTTTAAGGTGGTATTAAATTTTGTATCTCGATTAAGAGTTTCTGGACAAAGGGGTCATATGCTCCATAGAGGAATTCCGGAAAACATATTTAACGAGAAATATGCTAGCGCGAGGATTCAAACTGTTGTTTCGAGTATGACGAGGAATGCAAAATAATGAATTAAGTACGAATACTCATAATTTAACAAAACGGCTAGACCCTTTGGCTACTGTATGTTTCAAAAATATTTCTAATATTAAATTTAAGAAATGGTACTAAGTTTCAACAATGCAAATTCGATATTGAAATTCCATCAAACACCTGTTGTCGATATTATAAATGATATAAATAATATCTATACATCGGATTACAAAGTGGTTTGCTTGTTATATGGAAAAATAAAACGTACAGTATTTACACTGATAAGAATGCCACACTTCTGACGGAATAACGATTTAAAATTCATAGGCTATTTGACCTCTATTTCATGTTCAAAGGGTCGTACAAGCCTCTGATAGAAGAGGATTGTTCATGTACTTTCTGTTTATATATATATATTTAAGTGAAAGAGCTTTTATAAAGGTATGAAGGATCTAAGGGCCTTGCTAAAAAATTAAAAGTATTTTCGTCCGTGACAATTTAATGGTATGTTATATATACAGTGTATCGGTTAGGAGTATTTATTAAAATAGAAACCTATGTACGTGAGAGTTAGGTTTTGAGATACGGTTTCCCATTTAAAATTAGTATAAAACAATCAATCTAAATAAGATACAGTGTAATTTGGAAGGTTTGATAAATTCATAATTGGGATGAAAATTGATGAATTTAATTATTAATGGAATACATAAAAATTTGATATTTGTAACTCTTAGTCTGGACGACAGAGCATATCACAAAAAACATTAGGAGCGATAATATTGTATTCAAACGATTCGATTAAGACACATACATTTCAAATTGAATCGGGAATTCTCCTGAATAACAGCGGATAGTATCAGCTTGTATGCTTAAAATTGTATTGATTGATAATATAACCAAAACGAGTACTTAAAAGAAGCTACGCAAACGGTGGGCACTTTCGTTGTGTATCGGAGTAATAAATAGGCCTTTATTATTCAGCAGTTGCGTACCCTACCCTTCCATCAATTGAATGAGAACCACGCTTTGGATTCTGCGACGTACCCACTTCCGCCCTCGACGGATGGGGGAAAATAAATGTTCAATTACTTGCCAACAAGCAATTCGCGATAGACGTGCACCCACCTCCGTATTTATTGTTCGTCACAGGCTGCACGATTCTCGTTTCATTGATTGGAATAAGTAATCTTTGGGAGAAATCTTGCTATAAGCGCTTTGCCACAGCGCTTAGAAAATGCAACAATTTAGAAGATTAACTCATTTCAGCTGAAGTACAAACCATTACTCGTAATGCTTCTTTTTCATATTACACAAACTTCAATGCTATTTTATAAAATGATGGAAAATAAAAAATATAGTCTTATCAAAACAATACTAGTGAATATTATTGTTTGTGCCAAATCACAATGAGAAAGTTGATAAATTTAATAGGATCCAAATACAGCTATGATGCTCTGCAATGTAATTTTCGAGTATATATATGAATTTCTTTTATTTTTTATTATTCAGTGAAAGTTATAAAGACCTAAATATATAATAGTGTGGAGAAACGTTGTCTTGCGAACACATAGTATGTATGATTTTAAAATTAAATTTTATATACAAAAAACAATAACTAATGGATAACAATGGAATGGAATATTTTCTTACTTATGCATTAGACAGGAAGGTTTATGAAATGCTCTCAGGAATAATCGTTACACATTTCATTCGTTGAAAAAAAAAAATGATACGCGATTAAACAGACACTCCAGTGTTTAATGTGACTCATTTTTTTCTTCATTAAGCAAAATTCAAATTTGAATCAATCAAACCACACACCACATTCTCGGCCACACACGTTCCTGGATTCGTCTTTAGGCATCTCTATGCATAATATCACATAAAACTGGCCGTCGGTAAACAGTTTGCATCGCTTATATACAAGAGGAATTACACAAAATAAAGACCATAAATTTTGGAGAAAAATATATATCTTAAATAATTACTGATTTGAATACGATAAAAATTTTAATCTATAAAAGGTAATCTTACAATCAGAACAACCAAATGACTTTGTAATAAGAGGTTTCCGGATTCATTAAAATCTGTAAATATATATATAATACTAGCGTGTTCCCGGCATGCGTTGCAATGCCACTCAAAAAAAAAGAAACCGCGACTTTACGGAAGCGCCACGTCGGGAGCCTCTCGCCTTCTGATTGGATAAGTCGGACTTGAGGCGAGGCCGGAGCCAATTAGAAGCGATAAGCTTAGGTTATGTTTTTCTTACCTAAATTTGACAGTGGCGGCCGTATGTGTTTTTATTTATTGGAGTGCTTTTGGATACACAATGTTTTTTGTTTTTCTATCTGGTGCGTACACAAATAAATCAGAAGGTTTTCCAACGCGTGAGCAGGCCACATACAGTTGTCCATGTGAGAAGCATGGATTTTCTAAATTTAGTCCACACATTTGTAACGACTGTCCTTGTGCCTTATTGATGGTCATTGCAAAGGCGACTCGTACTGGAAACTGCAGGCGTTTAAATTCAAATGGCATATCTATATCTGTCGGAATCATTGGGATGCGTGGTAACAGTACATCTTCTCCTTTGAATTTTCCATTTAAAATTGTAGCTTCAATAATATTGTTCATCATTTTTCTCACTGAAAGCCTCGTACCGTTACAAAGTCGTGATGGATTAGGATAGGCACGTCAATTTTCAATGTTAAAACATGCGGTGGCATGCCTGGCAAATCAAGTGAATTCAATAATTCTGTTGGATAATTGACGACTTCGTCTTGATTCGTTAAAGTATCGATTGACTTATACGTTGTCGCTTCTCCAGGTATTTCAATTAGTAAGCTGAAATTGATAAAATTGACATCATTGTTTTTGGCTGCTAATATAGCACGTGCACTGAGCCATTGATGATTTTTATGATTGTGTGCAATATTTGGAAAAAATTTTGTGAATCAATTCGTCTATGGTTGCGATTATTTTACAGAAATTCGCTGGCAATGTGATACATTGTGTGGATTCCTCTATTGCCATTTTCCCATTTCCTATATCCAACAATTGTTTTGCGAAACGTTCAGCGGATACATAATGTTGTAGTTGTATACGCATATTGGTCTTCAAAGTGAATCTATTCGCCATAAAACGGATGATTTGAGACATGCATTAAGTTCATCGGCCACTGTTGAACGTGATATAACAGGTAGAGTTTGTCTTGTCGAAAATCACCAGACAATAAAATGAGTGCATCACCGAAAAGTTGTTCATTTCCTCTTAAATCTTTTAGTGTGCGATGAAGTGCTTAATTATTTGCATATTCAATGGCAATTTCAGTGCTGAATGCGCTGTTCGGCCACCATCCAAAAGAGATGCTGCAATTCCAGATGATGCGATTGCTAGTGCAATGTTTTTTCGTGATCGTGTGGTAATCCTATTTTTTGCCATTCAATTGAATACATCCAACAGCGTGTCTCTTCAATAACATGACGCTTGACAATGAAATCCATTAAAGATTTGAGTTTTTGTTTGAACACCCGTGCGTAAATATCATGACGATCTGATGATGATTGTCCGGGTAACAAAAGTTCTGTTATATCTTCCCTCATCGGATTTCAGGTAAATGTAATAAAAAAATCTGGGCGGCCATATGCCCGAACATACGTCATTGCATCTTGTGTGTATTCATGCATGTGATGTGGACTTCCTGTAAGTGTGGCCGAGAGTATGACTATTTTTCCCAAATCATTGGGATTCACATTGCCATCATTAACAACTGCATCGCATAATATATTCTTCGGAACGCAGCATGGTTTGATTTAATCGAATGTAGAGGAGTCGTTCAGTTTCTATTTTCGCGTACAAATCGACAATGTATTGACGGAACAAATGTCGACATTTTAAGATATGATTTTCAGCGTTTTCACGAATCATCAATCGATATGAATAGTAATTCATGGCACTGACTTTCTTATTCGCTTCCTCATCGGTTTGTGGATTTCTCAACGGGATGTTGAAATGGTATCCGTCTTCTCCTTGCCAAAATAAAATCGGATATTGCAATCCATCGTACGATCGATGCGTTTGTGAAACTCGCTGAATATGACCATTTCTACGATGAAGAATGATGAACTATAACGACAACTTTGTAATCATCAGATGGCATTTGTTCGAGAGCAGTTCTGAATAATTTAATTAATTTGTTGTTCTGATCGAATAAAGTTTGTAATTGAGCAATTATTTCTCGTTGAGTACCCGTATTGAATTAACAACGTTAGTCAATTTGTTTGCCAGTGTTTCCCATGAAATAAATTTGAAGAAATTTATGATTTACGTTCGGTAGTGGTAGTAATGATCCTGCACGATGATAAATTTGTCCTTGCACTTTAAATGTTGGCATGTAATCTTCGATATTAATTGCACCAAAAGATGTCATTTGGAAACTTGAATTGTACTTTCGTATGTTTGTCAAGAAATGTTTTGATTCACTTGTATCACCCGATACCAACGTTAATAAAGGTTCGGGCAGTGAATGTAATTCTGTTAATTTCACTTTTCCACTCGCGCAGCACAGTGTTTCATTTTTTAATTTAAAGGCACTACAATACACGCATAATTTGTCAATTTTTCCAATAACAACACTTGGGTGCAGACTGTACTCATAATTAGGATCGTAATGGAAAGCAATATGATTTAAATCAGCATGCAGAGTACGTCTGGTACGATCTATGCGTACTCGATCTGTTTCCATAATGAATGTGATAGATTTGACATTTCTGTTTTCGGCGTTGCTATGGATACAATGCTTCATAAATGGCCATTCTGTATTACAATAGCCTTGTATGAAAACATGTTTTTCGTAAATATTCAATTAATTTTCGTAATCAAATCAAATTCTGAGTATCCTATCTTTTGCCCGGTAGTCTAAGCAATAATTCAACAAAGTTTTATCGCAATTGGATCAATGGCGTAGGAGTTTATAAAGGACAGCCAGACGGACAGACATTCATTTTTATATATATAGAAGATATATAGATAATATTGGACGTACATCAAATGATGATCACTATAGGTGGGTGGGAGTGCTTTAAGGAGTTATAGATTTATTTAAATATTAACTTCAGATCATTTCTGTCTAAAATGCTCAAAGTTGAACACGTTATGACCTGATGCATTTTTAACTGGCCTAAAATACGTTTTGTGTACTTTGTACACAATTACATATAAGAAAGTGTCGTAGTGTTACTGATCAAATAAATTGAAAATCTAGAAACACACTGAAAGAAAATAGGTCTTTTCAGGTCGGACATTTTTAAGATAGATCTGATGGCAGCTAATAAATCTCCTGATTAATGGGTTGAAAAAAAGCAATTTTCTTTTTAAGAATGTAGTTTTCAAAAAAGTCCTCACATTTAGGAAAATGTAAGATACGTATTTTACATCACACGAAAACAATCAAAAGCTTTGAAAACCGAATTTACATAATCGTATATTAATAAAATTTGTACTAGAGAACTGGCGTCTCAAAAATGTTGAATACAATTAAAGAATAATGTCACTCACTTTTTCAATTTCATCGGCTTTATTACATTCCTAGTGTGAGGAAATTATTGGAATTGTACTATGAAACCACCATTGTATGATAATATCTAGTCATCGTCGACTGTTGATCAATTAAATAGTTTAAAATGGTTCTATGCCAGACGGAGCCGGCGTGAATCACATTATAAATTCTTAATAAATAATCAAAACTGATTCAATTTTTTTAAAGATTGTGTGAGTTTCATCTTTCACTATGATTTTATTTTGACTACGAATAACAGTTAAAACTCTCATCAACAAAATTTCAGAAGTTGCTATGTACCTATATGATGTTAAGGCATGTCTTTATGACTCGGGGAGAAAATAAGTCTACTTTAGTATTCAAAAGTGAAAAACGACTTTACAAAGAAAACTGATATGGAATATAATAATTTAATTCGGGAAAAGAAGCAGCGGCGTTCTCCGAAAAGTATATTATGTGGGCGGACTGAACTGGAGGTAGACGATGTACTCGGAAGGAAGGAGCTCCTGATCGATACGAAAGCATTGCGTTTCCGCAACAAAGCTCCTAAATCTACTCATACCCTTATTCCTCCCTCTTCCCACGCCAAATAACACAGCGAAACATGCGTAATATTATTACGAAGTAGGCAATACATTTGCGAATCTCGTACTTACATTGCAGTATTTTCTCGGCGTTTTATTATAATGCGGATATTATATTTTTTATTCTACACTGAAATGAATATAAATTATACTAAGTGAGAATGATACCGGCGCATGTGCTAGTAAAAAAATCAGCTTTGCAAAAAGGAACAGGAAGAATATATCCAGTCATTTACTTTATTTCTTTGGGATTTAGCAATAAAAAAATCCATTTTCGAGAATTTCAAACTTCATGACTATGGTGAATCTGAAAAGAAGTGGAGATAAATCGTAGAAACGGTTCAACAATAATATAACTAATGAGAAAAGCTATAAAAAAGTTTAACGATATTGCTTTAAATGACATTTGGGCGTGAGTGAGTTCAAACATATATCAACTGATTTATCAGCATTACAATCGCTTTAGATGAACTTTGCTCAGTATTTTTTTGTTAATATACTTATTTGAGTGATACCTTATAAATAAATTAAACTTAATAATTTAACACCAAATAGAACATGTAGGACTGATTAATAGATAAGATATACAAGGTCGACAATATATAATATGCGAAGGACACAATCATAATTCTATCGAAATGAATATTATTTGAACATTATAAAACGGTTTCAGGTGACTTATATGCCGATCACAAGCAAAAAATTGTACTAACGTTGTGCAGGAAAAATAGAACGAAAATTTGTAATATCGACAATCACAGGAAATGCGTCTGTATAGTACAATAATCATAGACTCAGCGATGAAATAGAGGAAGCACAACACACCGGATATTGGATAACTCGCATGTATATCTAAATAGATGATTAAAAATTCGATACATAGTTTGATAACGTATTCCCCGACACTGCATAACACGTGTTTATTAGAATGGTACCTAGATCAAAACCGCATAACATATCAATCGCATGCAACAAGCTGATATATAAATTTACTATCGAAGCAGTAGCAGTGTGAATCAGATTAATTGTTTAATTAATGCTTGCATTTTTTTTGTATCTGTCTATGAAAAAACCATTTGACGAACATGAATTATGTTCAAAGAAAAATTAGTCGAATCTTTTAAAATGTGAAAATCAGAGTGTAAGGTCGCAGTCAGTTAGTTTTTTGAACCATACACTTCTCCGTTCTACTATAATACAAATCCATCCGAAAATACTAAAAAGTAACGATATACTAAGAAAATCACAAAGGATATGTACTTAACTTTAATACATTTCGAGAAAAGTATGTACCGTAGTCAATCCAGTGGGATCCTTCAAGATTTATAACTTAAGGGTATAATTTATAACACATGAACAAAGCTAAAATGTCAATAAAAATATAGCGTGTCGTATTAAAAACGGACATTCTCAAATCCGTTTTTGTTGGAAGGTATAACTTTGAGTCGCCTTAAGAACTGTAGTATTTTTTTTTTGAAAATATCTCAACAAACCCATAAAGTTCATTTAGTTTCCTTGACAAACAGACTTCTTAATTAAAATGTATAGTAACATAATGTTGCCTGCTAAATGCTTAGATCTGAATAGATAAAATTCATCGCCAAAAAATTGTTTGCCTGTAATGTTCCTTATAGCATCCATCACAATCACTAACACAGTTTTCCAATTATCGCATGCACCTATTTTGTGTTTTTGAGATTTTTGAAACGCACATAGCAGGATTTAATGCTTATGTATAATAAATGCCAATCGCTATAGTAAAATAAATCATGCTTATTTAATAAGACTCGGCTATTGATAAATTATTTTATTGTTTTATAATGTTAACAATCGATGAAACACTCTGTACACGTGCTTTAGAAAGTCAAAATGACATTTCAGACACGTGCGTATTTAATGCAACTATAGCTGTGGTGCAGTAGTGTACGGTGTGCAGTGGCTTGTATGCCAGATGAGATGCAATAAGCCAACGTTAATAATAGAAACCCATGGCAATATTGTCAACACAATACATTCTCACCAATAAACCAATACTATATATTCATGCTATTGCACTATCCGACTGCTTCGTAAAGACGTCAGTTATCAGGGCTCGACTTCGTATAATGAATATTTAATGCGGGTTAAAAACCTATCGATCTAAAACAATACGACACACTAAAAGATATAAAGCATTGCTTATACGTGTATTCATATTGTCAACATGGGATCATTAATCTAAGAGAGGCGTAGCCGAATGAGAATTGAGGAAATCTATTATCAAGCGTCTTACGTTTGTTAACAAAGCGTGCAGGTGAGAATTTTATTAGAATGAATTTGTAGAAAATTTTTCTTATTCATATTTTTTCGAATAGGTTATTTTTATTATATGTTTATTTTTATAAAATTTTATCGATTTACCAGTTTTATCAGTGTACTACTATAAGTAAACACTATTTAATATTGGCATGACTGTTATAATTGCTGAGGAAAGGAAGATATTTTTTTTCTCAAAATCATGCAAAGAGCATAAATCACATTGACAAAGGTGTCATAATCTTAATCTACGATAAAAACGCGGTTTCTAAGAGCAAGAGTCATTTAATCACAGCTATAACGTGATTTAATAAAACAATTATTATTTTAATTGTCGATCACATTTGGGTATACATCCATAATATTGATAACGAATATCGATATATGAAGAGATTATCTGCGAGTTTTATTGCATTTATTTACTAACCAAAGAACTTAAGAAGATAATACAGAACAGTAATCCTTTATCAACAGCATGATGCCGAAAGAGGTAGATTTTTAACATAATTCTTCCGGCACTTAATATATTTATATAATGCAGGCATGGAAAGTAAATATCAATTCAAATTACATTTACTGCGTTTCTGGGTATATTTTATAAACAATAAAAATATTATTATTCTATCTTTTAATGTAACACCATAATATCTTCCTATATGATAAGAAAAAAAACCTCGAATATTCGTTCATAATAATGTGCTTCTTAGAATACGCTGAATTTAATAAATATTATAAAAATGATACCTCGTAGAGATATCTGAAAGCTACAACGCGATATTACAAATGAATAGGAAATTGCAGTCTCAGAATGCTGTAATTATTTACTCAGTAGGGATAGGTTCACTGTATTGAGGATAATAATCTTATTACTATCGTAAAATAACTGGGGATATTCATTCATTCACGTTGACACGAAGCGTAATATATGAAGAATGTATATTAATAGAGACACTCAATATGCGTATATTTATCGATAAATCTAGGAAACCGAAAAACATTTCAATGAAAAACTTTCAAAAAACTCAGTTTAAAACATGTATTTTATTGGCAATGAGAATGAAACAATCTCGTTATACTCAACTGTCATAACGTAAATAAAATAAATGTTCTGGAAAATTAATCATAAATTGCCATATCAACCACCAAGAAATAATTGATATCATTTTTTTTTGATTGAATCGACATTTATTAAGTAGAACTCTATAATAACACGTTGAAAAAAATAGTATTTCAGCTCTAAATAATTTATGAGTGGCTTAGTGGAAAGCTATTTCGGCTTAGCCCTCATCACAACTAACTGCAGTAATATTTCTAATGAGGGTGTAAGCCGAAATAGGTATCAACTCCTATGACTTTTTTAGAACTACAATACATTGCTATTTTTTCACTGTGCTATATGAAACTTTATTGAAGTTCGATAAGCATACTAACTTTCCATAAAGAATTGAGTTTAAATCATACACGTATACAAACTTTATTGCGTATTTTGATTCAACGTGATATCGGTTAACGAATATCCAAAATATAAAAAATTGCTTAAGTTAAGCCGAAAATCATACAAAGAAACATAGTGTAATAATTTTAGATAGTCATAACTCTTTGGTTATTTTTTCTAAACTAAATTGTATTGAGGATTTTAGAGGAAAGTAAAAGAAGATTTAACAAAGAATATTTAAGTAAATTTCCATGTCGTTTGAAGATTTAGTGCACAAATTATAGTGCCTTTGATGAAATTCTTAGATAGCAAAGACGATGCGAAACAATCTAGCAAAATAAAGAAACAAAAATACGGAAATGTATATTTACAGACGAATCGCGGAAACACAAAATGCGTTGTTTTGTCGGAAAGTTTCACGCTGGAAAAGGCCTAAATATTCATCGTGCAGTCAACTCTGGCCTGATTTCGGTGCAGGGAGCGCCGGCGTCGAATGTCGGGCGTCAGTAAACGGCGTCGGCCGACCACTGGCGCAGCGACAAACAGGCGCCGTCAAACCGAGATCGCTATCGAGCCAGTATGCCTTCGAAACTGGGGTTGACAAAACGAACGAACGTTGAAAACATACATATATTACGACGTTAAGTATATAGTCCATAAATTAAAAAAAACTCAGTTAGCAACTCTATTTCAGATGCAATTGAAATATAAAAGTTCTTGATGTGAGATCACTCGTCTACACTGATTATTATTCGATTTATGACCAAAAAGTATATGAATTAATTTTTTTAATACAGCTATTTAATTTATTTAAATCTCTAAGCGTTTATTCACCACTAACGATCCACGTTTATCTTTCTGCATCATCAGGCACCCGTAAAAGTGGTACACTTCAACTGATTGTAACTAAATAGTTTGCATCATTTATATATATATAATAAATAGAATGAATGTGTAAGAAATAAGAATCTAAGGTATCATCGAAATCCAGGTTGTTAGTGGCAAAATGTGTGTAGTCGTACAAAGTTGCAACAATTCAACGATAATGAGATTCCATCAAGCAACTTCAATCTTAATCATAAATTAATCTCAGATTTTTTCTTTGATATATTTTTATTAAGATTTATAGATAAAATTCTTGAAAAAAAACTATTTGTTTTTGTAATATTTAATTTAAGGAATTAAATATGTTTTACAAAATAAACTAAGCTTTTGAGTCAATTAAGGCTACAATTTACGTATTTAATTTTACTATGGGCATAAACGAAAATAGAAAAACATAAAATCAGACAAAACAATGGTTAATGACGGGCATTTACATTTCAAATATACAATAAACTTTTAACAATGAAAGCAAAGACCATTAAAAAATGAAAATATCAAACAGGTAAAAGTGAAAAGCAATAAGTAAAATTCTTTTTAATCCATTCTGCATTATTTAGGTTCTAAATTATTGGGGTGAAAATAACAAAGTTCATTGCTCACACAATAGAATTTTTCGTTGTATTTTTCACTTTCCATGAAGATAAAATTTAGAACGTTCACCGCACGAAATATAATCGACATCAATTCAAACATTTCTTTGAGTAGAAAATAATATTTTGATTGCATGAAAAATTTTCATTCAGTAATTTAAGTTTTATACTAAGCGGCTTCCGATTGCAGATAATTAAAATACAAGCCTTACCTACAAAGCTATTATTACTTATTTAAAGCTTTGGATATTTCGGAATTGAGCCATATGTGAAATATTTTCTTTGATAATGAGAATTTAACACTACAAAGCCGCCAATGTAGCTGGTTAGGTAACTCTACGGACCGACATGCTAGGGGACATCAAACAAAATTTAATACTTTGATTTTCGAAGATAAAATACGTATTTAGATTAAAAGCATATGTCCTACGCCATGTGTAATAAAAACTTATTTATATTTATAACTCCAAATCTTTGTTTCTGTAAAATCATGGGTAATTAGACACCAATCCAGGTATGGTGAAATACGTTATATATTTCTATGAAACTACAGGTAATGGTGCGTTTAGTACAACTACAAACAAAAATTATTGCCTATCAAATAAAATACATGTGAACAAATTTAAAAATACAACTTTCAAATCTACGACACTTAGACATGTGATTAAAACATTGTCATACAATTAATAATGCCTGTTTATGAAATTATGAGTTTCATTTATTTAGACATATTTATTAGGTACATTGTTGTTTTAAAATTTCGATATTAAAATTAGTTTTGGGTATGAAATTTGTGTTTCAGATATTATTTGAATGTGTCTTGGGAAAATCTTTATTCACAATTAACATATAGTAGCGATTTGTGCCAATGAACTTATGCATTTATCTTCAATTCATATTCTTACACAACCGTGTTAAATGGTATAATTTTTGATTGAAAAGTATTGGAGGTATATACGTTAATTTTATTTACGAGTGATATGTATAATTATACATAAATTCTTTAATAAAAAAATGTTTTGTATGCCTTGTTGATATTATTACCAAAAATTGACAGCCAAAATTGCTTGTAAGCTAGAGTTTGAACGGTATTGAATTTAATCAACAGAAAATAATTTATATGCAATGATACAGCATTTCCATGGAGTAATTTTTAATTTGATACATAAATCCAAGTTCTTGCTAATTATTTGGTGTATCGATTCACTCTTCATACAATTCATTTTTCAAAAGGATTGCTCATCTATATATCTTTAATTTAAATTTAAATTCATAACGGAGATATTGTGGTTGATAAGTCGTTACTGATTGTGATCACACTACAATAATATTCGCTTCATTGGGTGTTGCAATTTTTTGTCTGTATTTGTTTAATAACGATTTTATTTTAACTAAATGCGAACCAATAATAAACCTTCTACTTAATTGATAATAAATAACTTGATAATTTTAATGAACTAAAAACATTTCAAGTCAAAAAAAAAATACAATCTAACAACCAAACCTCTACCATAATGTCAAGTAACATTAATAAAACAACTTCGATCGTTCGCGAAAAATTATAAAGCACAATTACCATCAATGTCGCTACTTATGACTTTGCAGCGAGTAATCTGACTTTTATGGATCGTGAAACTTTTCAGTTATCCCACGGAGAAGGGTTTAAATTTTGAATATTTCCAAAGAGCAAACTTGCTTTGACAGTGTCTTAATAACGCATACTCGGCGCTGTAATTGAATACATGAGATAAATTTTCTAGTTCACCTGTCACATAAATCTCGTAAACGGTCAATTTTGACGAATAATTTTCAACCAACGGAGAATCTGATAAGAAATGAGGGTTTTCAAAACAAATTATTGGGTTTAAACAGGGGACGGTTCAACAATTTATAAATATATGTATATATATATATATATATCACCCAATTAAAAAACTTTTTTTAGTATGTAATGCGTTTTGCATCGTATCACACAAATTGTTGTATCGATATAGAAGTTTTTATTAAGAATAAGATATATTAGATAGATTATAAGATTTTATCTCAGAGATTCATTCCTCCATGGCAGGGCTCCCCAAAAGTTTTTTGCTACGGAACACTTCTCCAATACAAAAATTCTAATGGAGCACTTAGTTTATTTTTAGGTTAGGTAATTCATAAATCACTATTCAGGTTCCGCGAAACAACTGTGTTCCACAGAATGTAGTTTCGGAAACCCGCCTTTATAAAATAAAATTTTGCAGATTTTAATTGGTGATCTGTTTAATAGTGCTGATATAGCAAAACCTGCACATAAAACGATAAAAATAAAATTTAAATTCAATTTTATTAATAATGAAAAAAACTGATAAATAGATTTCATACAATATATTCCTGGTTAGAACCTCGTCAATTCAAAGTGACAAAATATTAATATTTGAAGCAAACCAAATAAATCGAACGAATTGAAATTTTGAATCGACAGTGGTGCCAAGAGTGTAGGAAGAGAACTAATAAAGTGTGATCGATGTGACTAGGGTAGGGTTGGGGTTAAAGGGTGGAGTTTTACTTCCATGAAAACAGTGCGCGCTTCGACGACTGGAATTTACAATTTTATACTTAAAAGGGAATCCCCAATGAGGTCCTTTATAATTAATTTTGATTATCATAAATTTTGAACGCAAATTTAAATATGTAGTAGGCAAGTTGTATAGAGTGGCGGGTTAATATTTATGAAGCTCAGTGAATTATTCATCAAAGGATCGTGCTTATTTTTTAACGTAAATTTGATGACTTTCTTCTGGACCTGAGTCAAAATTATTTTATGTGATCATATATTCTGCTCCACAATTATATGCCGTTGTTATTCTGTACCCTGAGCGCATTAATGGTGTAATCTGTCGTTCAGTGTGTTGTCATATCATAGATTATCAACGTGGCCATTTGTGTATCAGTATCTACTTGCATTTAGTCCATCATTAATTCGATCAAGTTCATTAATATACTAACTATGTCATAGGACTAAATTATTTCATAGCATATCATATCCAATTCTTGCATGGTTTGGCCATAACTATTATTTTTTGTTGATAGAACAAATCAGTGCTATATTAGCATTCCCACGTATGGTATTGCGTGGCGCAAACTCTAGCCTCGTTTTGTGAACAGCCGGATGCACTGATAAATTTTTATGTTTGTGGTTTCATGATGGCATAATCCATGCCAAATAGGTTGGTATTCATTGATAGGGAGGAGTTTCGAAAGAAACCGCTGATATTATTACATCGATTGCATGACACATTGAATATAATAATTTAAGTTTTGCACGTGACCAGTATACTAATATAATAAAAATTAGCTCTTGTAAGATTTTGTACTGAAAAATCAGATGGATCAACTGCATAGATGTAAGGCGGAAAGCGTGGGAAAGTAAGTATTCTGGAAGAGGCGTATTGGGGTTGGAGTGTAAGGAAAGCAACTCAGGAAAAGTGCAAGTAATCAAGTGCCGACAAGAAGATTATAGAAGCACTTCAAAATACCAGTTTTATTTGATTTTCAAAGCCAATGTCCAATCGAACAAAATAAGAAAAAAAAGATATATTGTGTGCCTCTACAACAGAAAATTCAATCACAATGCAACATATTACAATTTCTTTAATTATGAGCACTGTTTCAACAAATTTAATTTTTTTATGATCACGAACGGTTTCGCTCATCGCGAACATTATCAACTGAAAAACTATCAATACACCTAAATTATAACGCTTCACGCTATTTGTCCTATATGGTTGCATGATCGAGGATTCAAAATCTCGAACGAACTTTTATTTAATAAGATTCCAGTATATATGAGATGTTTACACATCACACCATCTCCATAAGGTTGATGTTGATATGACTACCTATAATTATTTGCCAAGTCAAAGATTTAATCATACATCAACCAATTCTGAGAAGAAAGGCTCAAAGGTTAATGAACAGTCTTCTTTTGAAATATTCCGCATGGAATCCATAAATGTTAGATATTGGGAAGGAACATTACTTTTACGTAACTTGAATGAATTAAACTTTCGTTTCAATTTAAAAATAAGAAATTTCAGAAAATATATAGTGTAAAACTAAAAGAAAAATTCTTGACACCTTTTCTGCCTTCCTCGAAAATGAAATTAATTTTAATGGCGTTATGAATTATTATCTATTAATAAAACACGGAAAGAAGTGGTAACGAACTGAAAGGGTTTGAGTACTTCTTCTACAGTTAAATGACTAAGAATATAATTAGATATTTCTTCACGATGGGTCTAACCTACGCCATCAATTAAGCCAACAGCCGGGCCGGCTCGAGAGGAGTGTGTACTTTGGCAGTGATAGGAAACTACAAGCTTACAAATCCTGTACGTCCCCAACTTAATTTTAATTTCATGAAACAATCGATCGTAAAACAAATTGAGGAGTTTTAAGCAGAGGAAGATTAAATCTCGATGTTGTAATAAACTAATTAAAGCATGACTTAGTTTTACAATAAATATCGTAATGATTCAAAATTTTAGAGATCCAAACCATCTTTTGTTCACAAAAATATAAAACTTCGATAAATTTATGAGAGGAATGCAGTATTCAATCTATTTATCTATCTATACTATCTTTTATGCAGTTCTGGATATATGTTGTGATGCATATCAAAATGAATATGTACTTTGATATTTTTTGCAACATTATTTTAATTTGCATTATCAATTTGCCATAGGTTGCAAAATCACAGCTCGACTTTGAGCTTCGAAAATTGACGCTAGTAAGAGTTAGTAAAATTAAATAATATTACACATGAGTTTGCATTACATATATACATTAACGCGTATATTTGGAGTTAAAATAAAATCGAAAACGTCTTACATTTATGCTGCAGATATTTATAAATACAAATTTCTAAAATAGGGTTCGTAGTTACTGAAATATGAAAACCGCACAGGGGTGAGATATCTTCAAAGAAAACCCGTCTCAGAAATAGAATAACTGTATCCCTAGTAAAATAAAACGGCGCATCAATCTTCCAGAAAGAGAGCTTTACGAAAAGGGTACACTTTGAATTTATTATTAAGAATAAACGGTTCGACCATATTGTCTGGATTATGCAAACCATGTAGGGGGAAGTGAGTGCTGAAAACGTAAGAAAATAGGTACACAATATAATATTAATATGAAATATTTCCCCCGAGACATGGATAATTCAAGACAGATTTATGTTCCACTACATAGCGATGACAAGATATTCTATGAGATACGTTAAAATTTAAAATCGATACATTCGACTAAGGATACTTGCTAGAGCTAAAATAGTTTTATGCTGAAATTTTTTCACCTATACTACAGGTTTTTTCATCTTATTCAAAACCTGAATAGTATTTTTGTTGATATATGAATTTTACTTTGAAAATGTTAATGTTAAAAAACCAAACAAAAATTGACGGGAAAAAACTGCCGGTTGGATTTTTAATAAAACAGTCTATCTCTAAGCTCGCTAATACTACGCAATTTTATTTTGCATATGAAATAATTTATATTGAGAATAATTAAGCTCTGCTTATGCTGTTTTTCCAAATCGGAAGAAGAAACCATTACCACTTCACAATTAATATTGTATATACACCCAGTCATTTTTTACGCGATACATTGGTTCCAGAAAAAGGCGCGTAAAAAAATGATTTCACGCAATTGCATTATATTTCTTTTCATACCCTAAAACATAAATTCGCATAATATCCGATACACTTGTATACATGTGTATTTAAAAAAATGAAATGCACACATATTTTTATTAAAAAAAAAATGAAACGTACATGCCTAGCATCATATATAAATGTCTTCTTTAAAACAAATTTGGGAAAAATCGCTTAAAAACGAGTAAAGCGCCTCAAAAAATGTAGCGGTGCAGTCCAAAAAATTCGCGTATAATTGAATTCGCGTAAAAAAAATAGCGTTAAAAAAAGGACTGGGTGTATTCAATGCTCAACAGCATAATTTTGGCCTCGAAGGTGGCTGTATATAATCAAATTACTTCACTAAGGGAAATTATGATTGGATTTAAAAAAAAATGTCTTATGCAACACAATACATCAGATATCGATTGAAATTTTAATTACAGCCAATTCGAACAACTGAAATATCATTAGTTACGGCTTTGCTTCCGCATATTGGTGACACAATTTTGACGTATAAATCTTTTATCAAGCGAAATTGCAATAATCTCCTATCCAGGGGTGAATGAATCAACTGGATATAGCATATTTTTATATTATTATTAAAAATAAGCTATACCCAGTTTAAGCACGATCGATGTTAAATTTACAAAAATAAACGCAATTAAACAACGTTGGAAGCAAACCTGAAACTGAACTATTAAACCAGCTGTGACACGAGTGTCATTTTGAATATACATAAATCACCTGAGAAACTTACACTAATGTATGTTTATGGAGTTGAGAAAATTTTCAGGTAACATGCAGTCGTAATACCACCCGGTCTATCCGAAATAAATATAATCCAGTCATCATTCTCATCTCGTAATTATCAAGGTCCGAAACCTCCCAAAAATCGGATCAAATTTAATACCATAAAAACCGTTTGCACACGGTTTAAAGTGAAAAATAAAATCAAACAAGTTGCTTAACTTTGTACATTGATTGACAAAGCATAAAGTTTACAATATACTAAGTCCTTTCTATGCTTAGACGGATTTTTTAAATAAGGGTGTGCTTTCCAGGATAAATCTCATAAATCGATGGTACTGATCAGACTTCGTGGATTGGATTAGCATTCACAGTGTGTCTATGATATTTGACTTTCTATACGATGAAATAATAATATATAAAAAATTATTTTGCTCGGCGTTTTCATGGTTTATTCACGTTCATCAATCAAATTTGGTTTATGTGTCAACTATTGGCAACTCAAAACCTAATACAAACTCAGTTATGGTAATGTAATTTTTAACAATACTCGTTCATATTACATTTGAAAGTTGATAACTAATTTTACAATTTGAGTTGCGGCTAAAATTTATTATCGAAAAATAAAAGTCGATTGAACCATGACGCCATTATGTAACCGTATATTTAATAAATTGATTTGAGGGAAGAGACTCGTTAATTATTTTCTTTAGCATGATGGCAATATGAAAGTACAAGTTTTTACGGACAATTACAAATTCCTTTTGTAATATTATCATAATTTCTAGATTTATAAATTATTGATGTCGTATTTATCAAATTTCAATGGAAAAAAATCGAGCACAGATTTCTGAATTACCTTTACAGCACATTACATGAGACATGAATACGTTGTTGAACCAAAATAATATGAATTCGATAATCAAAGTAGTTTTTTCCTCATTATTTATGTTAACTGCAACATAAGCATGAACCGTGACATAGTAAAAAAAATAATTTTAAAATCACTTATTTTGTATCAATGCAGAATCTGTATCAAATCAAAAACCAGGTAATTGATTAAATAAATCGTTTCTCACGATTTGATTGGACGTATTGAAGTATCAATTATTCAACAATTACAATCTATTCGCAAAAAAAAAATAGTTAAAAAGTATAATCAATAATTGATTCTTCAGAACTGTGTTCTGGCGTAACACAGCAGTGCCAAATTAACTTTACCATTTAGTCTAGTCAGCAGATGTTTTTCGTAGTTGAGATAAATAATATCGACTTATTTTGCAAACGCTGTCTATTCACATTAACAAACATTTCATAAGTTTCAGATGGCAGCACTTTAGTAATTATATTTCGAAATCATTTTTACTTCATATTAATTAGCGACTTCATTACTGTAATGAAGTTTTTTCATTTCTTTCAGCAGAACTGGTATATTTTTGTGGGGCCATAATTTTATTATTAGGGAAAGATTCAAATAGATCACCATCCAAGCACATCTGAAGTGAACAAGTAGTAACAACAGGTTGAAAAATTTAACATCATGAAAAAAATGCTTATATATATATATATTATGTACATGGAAATTATCTTCCTCTGCAGTGAAGTCAAAGTAAATAAACTAGCATCTTTGCCATACAGAACGATAAAGAGAATAAAATAATTTCGAGTAATATTGTTGAGGACAATGTCTAAACTAACGAATAATAAAATATGTAATAATTGAAAAAATAAAACAACGTTTCGGAAGGAAAATTGATAACGCATAAAGGAGTAGTAAAATACAAAAGAAAAATAAATAAAAAATGATGAGGAAATTTGTATTAACAGCTGGGTTTGAAAACCAAACGTGGTGTATCTACTTAGCTCGATGATTTGCTCTCCTGGCGCGTTCTAGATTTTCGCAACGTTTCAATATGAACCCGTCTTGAAAAATATCTTGAACTTTCAACTCTTGATAATTCTTAGATATACGTAATGGGGCTATGTAAAAATATATGTAAATGTCTTCAACTCAAATCTTGAAAAATTGGGTCAATTTCAACAGTGAAGGGTCATTCACGGAGCATATCTACGTACATACATTATGGAATGAGAAAAAAGTTAGTTTGATATAAGAAACGTGAGCAATTTTTACTTATGCTGATTATACGTATCGACTTTTTGTGACCCATGCGTCACGAAGATGGCGCAATGTTTCACTAAGTTATAATATAAATAATACTAATTAAATTAGTGCACTACTACGATGGTGATTTTTTGATGCCACTAATTTTTTTATTCCTATATTCATATATACAACAGGTTCCCAACATTTTTCGGGTGGCGACCCCTTTTCAAGCATACAAAAAAAATAATTTTTTAGTTGAACGTATAAGTTGGCGACCCCCCAAAAAAACCTTCGCGACCCCCACGTTGGCAGCTTATGTACGATACACGTATGATTTACGTGTATTATTTGCAAGTGCTTAAAGACAGCTTATTTGCTCAAATATTCGTTGAAAAAAATACAGCGTGTTCGACAAAACAATTCTTAGGTAGCGGAATGTCCATTACATTACAATTTTAAATGTATACCGAAGAAAAAAAAAAAAAATATTTTAACCACAATAACGTTATAGACCTAACTCAAGCATTTTCTTTTCAGCGATACACATCAACCGATCTAAGATCGTTTTTCGCCCACCAATTATCTTATCATCACTAAACAAAATATGTTGTGGTCACGCCATCGCCAACGCCTCCACAATGGTGTAAACTTCATAAATTTCAATATGACATCCTCTCTATGAAGTGTTTGAATGATCTGTCATAGAAAAATGCAGACGTCACCTTTCCTGTATCACAACGAACATATTAATATTCACACACTGTACGGCAAAGTGTGTATGTGTCGAGTGCAGCTATGAAATAGCACTCCGCCACAGTTTGCACTGCATGTCGGGCGTCATGTGTCACGTTATGCAACGAAGCTGCAGGCGTTTCCAGTTGCGGGAGCTGCGGCCTAGTCGCAGGGTGAGATACACAAACTTTAATTCAGGCTTCACCAAAGCTTTTGAAATACGAGTCGGGTTAGACAAAACTATCATGGTTATAATCCAATAAGAACATATTTTGACAACTGCCTACTTTTATTTTGCCCGCACTATATTTTTGGAATTTCAGCGAATGATAATATTGACGACTGAAGAAACATCAGGTCATTTGAACAAATTTATTCAAGAATATATCCTATTACGGGTCAACAACGTGTAAATCTTATCCTAAATATCGATGGATAAATTTAAAATAAATAATGTTTGTGAATTTAAAATCAAACTATTGTAAATAAATGTAAAAAAAAATAATTAAGAAAAAAACTACATAAAAATCCAAGGTACCGGAACTGGCCCGCAAACCGCTATTTTATGACTACTGTGTTTAATAATGAAATTATATATGGCATAAAGTTGATTTTGTTATTCAGCTAGGTATAAAACAAATAATATAAAAAAAATGATATTGAAAGTGAATTTCTGTAAAGTAATCTACAGCAAATATCAAAACTGATTACAATTTTATAAAAGCATATTTATGGTGGAGCATATGGTATAACATTGGATTTTCTATCAACATTATAATGGTATGGATTAAAAAATTAAATCATTAAAGATTGCTTCCTCGGACATGTTGAGTAATCGGCTACTCTTTAAATAATCGACAAAAAAAACGATATATTTTATGCCAAGTCATCATTTGAGTAGATACAATGTACAACATAGATGAAGAAAAATGTACAAAAATACATGCACACGTTTTTATATTGATTCCAATATTTTTTACTCTCTCTAATATTCATTAAGAAACTGGGTTATTACCGGTGGTTTTCCCAGCGGAAATAGTTCAATAATTTCATTTCCAGATATGCTATCATTTTTACAAAGCCACTACCCGAAAATAATTTAATTTTAATGAAAGCATGTTAGTATTTCTATTGTGTAACGAAATATTAATATTTATAGTCCATTCCATATCCGGTAAATTTATTTAATATATAAGTATTTTATGTATATTATGACGAGCCGTGACTATTTTATATATAACTCTGCACAATCAGTCGGTTGGTGTACGAAACAGTTTATAACATTAAAACTGCGTATTCAGTACACAATTAGCCCAAAAATATACATGAATTATACTATCTACATTACGAATCATCTTTCACTTGACTTCTGAAATACGAACGATAAGACCAATGTCGATGGCCTATAACCATTTTCAAGTTGCTGAGCGTAAAACGTCAACAGCCTAAATCTAATTTATACTTTCGCCACACGAATCTTTTTTAAAGCGAGGCTAAAATTATCTCTGCGATGTTATAAAGTCTTCAAGGGAAATACACCCAAAGCAATTCATCACAATTAAAAAAGAGGGAAAGTTATAATTTTTACAAAAAGGCTACCCTCTACTGACGTAAAGCACCGGCGAGAAAAAAAGCGAGGGGTTTTCACAGGTGGGGTGAAAAACGTCGGGCGGAATTCCACATAGCAACAGGGCGGAGCCGAGCCAGAGGCGAACCGGTGACGGTTGACATGGTGCGATGATGATAAGATAATGGCGCTCTGATCGTTCCAAGAAAGTAGGCCGCCATTTTACTTTCGCGCCGCTAAGAAACCATAATATTAGCAGGTATTGCACCGGCAATCTTGTACGACCAAAAAATTACGACAAATCTATTTTTTTCCATGACTGCTCTTACAAATTTTATTATATAACGCGGATCGAAACAGACACGTGTGCTTCGAGGATTTAGTAAATAAAACTACCCAAAACATACCTAACAGCTGTTTAATCACGCTTCAATACACTGTGCACTAATCTTCCGTCAGCCTGGAACAAAAAACAAAGTAAAAATAAATTATCCATATTTCAACAAAGTTCACGTCGATTTCACAAAGTAGTAAAATTTTACAGTCACTTGATTTTTAGAAACATTTGATTACCACAGCTATGTATAGCCATAATAAACGACAACAGTTGGTTTCATCACTCCCATCCGTCGTGCACATGCAGTTGATTTTTCACGGCCATCTACCAAATTGTTATTGATAAAAAATCTACTTCTCAAAAGCATGGACTTGAGCGGAGATACTTCAGTGGATTCAGTAAATAATCTGAGCAGTGAAAGCTCGTTGTTGTAGACAATTTAAGTGAAGAATCGGGTTATATCGATCCCAAAATAAATTATCATTTTTTTTTCAAATTCCGTTAAGAAACCTTGTTAGTATTGTGATATAATGGTAAGATATGAATATTTATAGAATAATATAAAATTTGACATAATACGATTACAAATCTTCTGGGTAAATCTTCAAGACTATCGGCCATAAAACCATCTTCTTCAACGTTTCGCATTGTGCCGTGGCTGGCTATTAACTGAAAAGTATAATGGAATAGAACGTTGGTTAAATCTTACAACTAGTTAAGGGAAGCGTAATTTATAAACATGTCATACAATTTAAAATTATTTTCAAAAATAATTTTGACTATGTCAGTTAATAGAGCGGTTTCACAGTAAACACATAAAAATCGATAATATTATTCGTAAATTATTTTCCGTACCGTATTCCACGGTGTTTTTTTCTAACGGATGCAAACATTGATTAATGAATTTTACGGCGGATAACTCCACCCAGAATGTTTATTTAAAATAAATGGGCATGTAATTAATTCACCTTTTACAGTTACATAAAACTAGGTTACTATTAATAATTCAATTCAGATCATAAAATCATTAGCCGGGCCGAAGACTGTTACATAACTGCTAACATACTCACAGCTAAAGAGTCATTGCATATTTTATTTCTATATACGAATGCCACGATTGATATTATAAGAATGTGTTCTTATTAATGTTGCTTTCAGAGCCAGTTGCTGCCAGCGGGCTTGTACCGGCGGGTAATCAAATATAATCAAATGCGAAATCCGTACGAAAACTTTAGTGCATGAAAGGCGCACTACTTTATTAATTTCACTATTACATATTTTTGAATGAATACCGAGTATCCAGTGCAGTGAAACCAAGATATAACGGAATAACATAGGTCAGTGATTTCCTACAATGTTCATTATGGAATAGAGACTGTTCTCCGAATACGTTTATTGATAAAATTAAAAAATATTGTTATTTAAATAATTGTAAAGGATGCACGAGGTTAGGTTCGTGTGACTTATCGCACTTACAGTTATTAGTCGGTACGCATGAAAACCGCTGACAACTATGATGTCGTATTCGCCATACGTAGAATGAATATTGTTTACTAGGTATGTCGTTTAGATATAAACATGCTGAACTTAATAAGTTTTTTTTAATCATAGTTGCATTCAAGTAATTTATTAGTGGATTGGTTTAATAAACATTCAGTTCAACAAAAAATCACATATTAATATGCAAGAATGAAACGTATTTCGGCATATATACGCAGTACGATTGGCATTTCGAATTTTATAGTCATTATCAGGATTGATCATTATTTCCTTCCCGTATATCACAACGCTTATAAAAATTGAAAACTATTCAAGACAAATTCATTTTAAAATAAAAGCAGGCAAAGCGTCTTAAAATATTTTATTTCTCACTTAATGGAACAGAGAAGTAATGTATTTAGAATCCTATTTAACGTTTTAGATTATAGTACGTACAGTAGCATTCAATTACATTTTTCAGCAATAGCACATGACGCTTTCAACTGTAAGATTCATTATTATTATATATAAACAACTGAAATTAGGCGCATTTGGAAAATGTATGGTGACGATATACCAATAATAAAACTTAAATTAATCAAGTGGGATCAGAATATCTTTTCCATAAGTATATCGGCGCCATAATAATAATAACCTTTAACCCCAATAGAGAATTGAACATTGAAACAATTTATTTGAAGTTAACAGTTTATATCAAAGATTATGTCATCGACCCTTTTGTTATTTCGGGCAACATATTTCATGCATGCATATAAAAAAAAAAATCATTTTTATATTATTTATTTTGAAAATTAAATAAGGCGGTCGACATAATATTAATAGGATGACCCTATTTTGCGCTGCCAAAAAAACGATGACGCAAATAACGAACGATTTTGATGAAGAAGATCGGTGTCATAAAATTTCAGGACAGAGACATGATCACTGCAAATCTCGCGATCAGTTTATGAAAAAGACAAAATTATTTTTTAGGCAGCTTGATAAGTCGGATAGACAAGCCTGATTAACTTAGTCAAAATATCTATCACAAATGGCAATCCGTCAATGTAATAAGAATAAAATAAAATCAAAAGTGGCAAACCGAGCTGCTTTCTACGTCCATACAGAAACTTAAAACAGAGTTAAAATGGAACGAAAACCGTAAGCCATAGGTTTCCAACCTTCTTCGGGTGGCGACACCTTTTCATAAAATCCATGTGACCCGCGACCCCCCAACAATCCAAAAGCATAAAAAACATATTTTTTAGTTGACCGTATAAGTTGGCAACCCCCCAAAAAAACCCTTCGCGACCCCCAGATTGGGAACCTATGCCGTAAGTCATAGCGTTGAGCGTGCAGAATGAGTCAATGAAACCTAATTGTTTGAAAGAAATGGTTTACACTGAAAACAATTTTTATCGATAAATGAAAGCATTGATGTCTGTGGTGTATTTTGAAGAATATAAAAATTAAAAATAATCTGTGTCTGCTTAAACCGCATTTTACCTGTGCGGTTCGGATTAAATTAATTCATTCTGAGATGTAAAAATAACAATAGAAGTGACTCTACTCGGAACAACTCGCTCACTCGGAAATGGCGCATCTTAAAATTCAGACAGTTAAATTCTGAATCACGATCGACCCAAATAGGTGTTCGCGCAGTGACGCCCGAAATATATACGAAATCTATTGTTATATTTAGCTCACATGGATACACTTTCCGCCTAAACATGCAGCGCCACCCTGGTGCCACCCTTCCCACCGTTTCAGCTTGACATGGCACTGAAGAGCCAAGTGCAGATATATATAACCTTTATAATCATTTAGCGTAGCGGTAAATACAAATAAGTCGTATTTTATTTGTGTTTCGATAAATCTTAATTATATCATAGTTAACAGAGAAGCACAGATAAATTTAAAAATGCATTATGTTAATAACACAAATCGTTTACCGGTAAGCAATAAAATTCATTTGATTATAAATTTATGAAAGATTGAGAAGACTTTTTAAAAGAAATTTGAATGTTGCATCTGTCACTTTTAACGTGTTACTGCCATTTCATGATGGAAAGAAGTTAAATTCAAATAATAAAACAAAATGCTAAGAATTTTTTTCCAAAAATTTTGATTATAAAGATCAGTTAGTAGTACTCTTAAAAGTAGTATGTGTTTGAAAAAAAAAGTTTCAGTGAAATAAATATTATTCTTAGTATAGCTTTTTTTATTTTTAAAGATGTTAAAATGTTAAAGTTCGCCAAATGAGTTTTAAGATTGTATGATAAATTGATTATTCTTTATGTATTTATCTATATAGATTGTTTTGTTCTTTCAGTAATTAGTAACAGTGATAAATTACAGTAATCTTAAAACTTAATATCGTACTTCTATAATTGTTATAAAGGAAAAACAGGTCTATTCGACGATTTTAATTTCATAATATGATTTCATTTGTAAAAGAGGATAAATTTTTGTTCCATGCTAATTCAAAGTTATTTGCTTTACATCAAAGCGATTGATACGAATATTTTCAGCTAACACATTTTCAGTCAAAACACTTCATGGTTGGATTCGCGTGTTGCTTAATTGGACTATCAATAGCGTAGAAAATTGAAGATTTAGGACCACTGAAGAGTCAAAAGTGTTAAGGGTTGAGAGTCGACGAGAGCTGTTCACAGGCAGGATCATAGAGCATGCGCTTAGAATGGCTTAGTTCACAACCTCAGACGTAAGTAAAAATAGAACTGTTAAATCAGCTGACGGTTACCGGTATTTTAAGATAAGACACTGACTGACATCTTAAAATATATTTTTGGATGCCATTAGTTTCACGGCTTGACAATGTGAAAATAATCAATTTACGGTTATAATTTAAATCATGATATCGACTGAGTTGGATGGAAATTCAATATCAAATTTGAATAATTCAACCACTGCAATTCCATTTTTTTTATCATTCACGACCTGGGTTTGCCTTTCGGCATTATAATACACTCAACTGAGAGAATCAGTGAACAGTTTCTGAGTTTGAGCGATTAAAAATAGGTAATAGGTAATATTTCAATAGCCACATTAAATTATTAATGGGATATGTCATGTCAAACAAATGAACTAGATATTTTAAAGATTACGGTAACATAATATATAATACATACCAAGGAATTTGGTTATCTTGCACTGGGCATCTTCTTAGTAGACTCAATTTATATGTTGTAACTTATTGTTTCCCCATCAATCCGTTGACTTTTTGTAACGATACGCAAACATATTTGCAATTCAACTGTCATATCTGTTTTGGGATACGCTGAAGACATAATATAATAAATAGATAATGAGCACAATTGATTCTATTTTGTAGGTTTTTTTAAACCTTAGAAATGCATTCAAATCAATTGTTATTCATTCATGTATGTATGCAAATAGGTACTTACAAATTAATAAGTACAAATATAGTGGTTGTCACAATTTTAGATATTTCGTGTTTCTCATGAATGAATATTATTTTATATGTTTTAAGCTCACGACCGACTATGTTAGATTCTTGTAGAAAATTATACTTTAAAATACGCAAAACAACGCGGATGCAAATAGCCCAGCCAATCGATTAAATCTTCGCTAGTAAAGTTTTATGGTTACATCACACGAATTGATGAAGTAAAAATATATAAATAAATAATTAAAATTAATTGAAATGCAAAAACTAATGAATTGATTAAGTTAGAATGTTAATAATAATGAAAAAATATAATTAAACTTTTATATATTTTTTAATAAAATATAAATTTTAATTATACTGCGGATTTAAAGATCATTATTATAATTACAGATTATTTTTCAATTATTTCATTTTATGTATAACTTTAACAGAAATATTGCTTTTTTTAAACCGCATAATTATTTCTAAGCAATTCACAATGACCTTCAATTTTATCACTAACATATATATTTTATTTTACATATTCTTTTTATAGATCAAATAATACATTATTTACGACTTAGTAAACAGATGTGATTTTAAATCCAAAATTCTTCCCATTACTGGTAAAAATATGTTTAATGTGAATAAAAATTCACAGCCGCTTTCAGTTTGGTATATGGGATTTGAAACCCCTTGCCGGCCACTTTAATGAATCTGTATCCTAGCAATAATACGACTGAACATTGAAAAAAAAATATATTACCTAAGAATAAAAACGTTTTTGTACAATATATATTTAAGAAATTAAAACATGCAAGTGTTAGTGCATAAAAACCGATAGTCTTTCTCACTCATTAATATGTAATGCATATAATGAAGAGTGAACTAGTGTATAAAATCTATAAAGTGAATGTTTATAAACAAGCGATCTTTTAAAGTTTACATCTGGTTAACTTTCTGTGTTCTTCTCGAGAAGTGTTTTCCGTGTTCAGCGCTAAAGCTAGAAATAGTTAGGAATAACAAACAGAGACGGCGAATATTATGTGACATATAGGTTTTAGAAGCCCTCGACTACCATCGACAAATCGCCTTAATGTGCAAAGGAACTCAGTGCGCTAGATCGAATATAACAAATCGAAATATAGTTCACAGAAAACTGTAAACGTGGAAATTCCATAGTATTCAAATGTAAGGTGAGTTTGATAAATATACCTTAACTAATTTTGCTTCCGTGAAGCGTGCCACCGATGAATCCAAAATGCAATATTTTTTCCAGCTGCAGAATTATAAATGAATTTTATAATTGCTTGATTATATATACATTAAAAAAACGATTTAAAATTATTGATGAGATACGTATAACTTCATTAGTAGAAGTCATTCGTTATCTGAATCGGCGACCGAAAAAGTTTTTTTATAAATAAAGCTTATAAATATAAGATTATAACAACGATAAAAAAATAAGTTTTAGTTATGAAATGGTAATAACGAATATTGAATTGCATGTGCAAAGTTTATTGATTATTGGCTTCAACGACGCTACTGCAACAATTCCGAGGGGCAGCAAAATATTTGTACGTGCCACCGGTTGAAAGCCGCTGATTTAAAGATAAGATGAGACTTATCCAGCATATTACATGACATAATATGTCGGACACCGTGATAATACTAAACAGTGAATACAATTAAAATATTCACTATTTTTTGTACAGTTTCGCTATGTATTAATGTTCACCAATTACAAGATGTGTAACCCCGCCGCATTGAGTTTAAAATCAAAAAATAAAGTAATAGAAAATATTTTAGTCTAACACATGAAGGGTATCACCATAGACAAATTTAAGAAAAAATCAGTAAAAAAAATCCTCTAAATTTAGCAGCAAAAAAGTGATTTTTCATCCAACCTATTCCCTCAAACTTACAAAATGTGAATCGATTGAAATGAAGTAAATATTTACTTTACTGTATCAAAAAAAAAGAGAAAAAATGCTTCTACGGTTAACGACGTGATATAATGGAACTATTATCTGTTCCGAAAGTGGTTTTGTTTACGAATCGCGATTGACGAAATGATGACATTGATAACGCTTGCAGCACTGTCCGATAAAAAAAACAATTAACAAAAAAACTTCTCACACTACTGAGTGAATTCCGAAAATAAATTGAGTTGAATAAAATTAAGTATAGTGGGATCAAAAAATCATTAGCCAGGACGGATACCGAGTAGTCGAGAAGTGAAGTCATCGGAACAAAATGATATGGCTTTCGGTATCTAGCACTCAAATGTGTAATTAGACAGAAAATTGGCAATATGCCAGAGCCGATGCACTAGGGAAAATCTCCACCATGCTTTCAATCGACAAGTTATTTCAACGCCGGAGAAAAAATACTAATTTAAATTCAATCAACAGAGAAAAATAAATACGAGCGGATATGGGGCTATTCGCTTTTCGTCGGGCTTTTATGCACGCGTTTATTGTTTAGATAGATACTTTTGCTGGTTCCGGGTGTATGTACACAAATAGAACAATGAGAGATTTAGTCTTTAGTTTTTCTCATAAAATTGAAAACCATTATTTTAGGCATTTGTGTTAGAAACCCGCGATTAATTGGTGGGTTTAAAAGTAAATCATAATGGAAAGTGGTTAGAAAATAAACGCATTTCCACTCTATAATAATTACACAAATGCTCAAATGGATTTGCAGAATATTTTATAATAAATTGTACGTAGTAAGCACAGTACAGTAAGCATAGTGGTACAGCACTGGATGTGTGTTGTGAAACATTCAAACATATAAAAGAGGTTTATAAGTGATAAAAACAAAAATAGCCTTTTTTATACGACACTTTAACGCTAATTTATTATAAAGTTCAGTCAATCTTGCCGTACTAGCATTATTGATATAATTTATGATATCGACTGAAGGTCCTTGATGGAATTTCAATATCAAATTTGAATTGTTGTAATGTTGTACAACTCCACATGTTTTGTCACAAACGACCCGGGTTTCGCACATCGGCATCTTCAGGTATTCCATCATACGGATGCAACAGAACTGACAAATGCTAGTATAAAAATATCCTTGTCAGAAAATGAGAGCTATACTTTCTGGAATAAGAGAAATACACATATTACTGTGTTATGGTTTTTTAATACCTTTCTGTGGGAAAAATATTACATGTAAATGAATTTAGATGATTACTATACGGTTATCACATCAGTTAATCAAAGTTAGGACATCAATATTATAACAAAATAGCTCATTTTCATCGATAAATTTATATTATAATTTGACTTTGAAAAATCTACATTTTACAATAACTAAGAACCCCAATATTATAATATGCACTTTCAAATAAAATAATGTGAAAATGCATTTTTTTTTTTTGCTTTGCAAATATCTATGGATGTCGACTCATTAAGATTATATATTATGCATCATTTTAAATCTCCGAGTTTCAAGAAAACATATTTAAAAAAAAATCATTTCCAGAGATTCTCCACTCACGAGTTGTGAGTAATAGTGACTAAGGGCATTTTCGGTACGTTGACTGACATCAGTAATTTAACCGGGACAAAATATATATCGGGTTGACTAAGCGCTTCGTAACATTTGCTCTGACTGCGGTTTTTATTTTTCACTGAGATAACTGTGATATTTTTATATTATCGGCTGCGGAAAATCGTAACATTTCAAATACGAAAACAAATTTGTCATTGATAATTTAAGATTATGGAAATAGTTAGCCAAAGCGATTGATGTTAAAAATGCAATATTATGCATAATTGTGTTACAGTGTAGTCTATTACATACCTGCCTAATACCAAAATTGTTTCATGATAACCAAGAATACAATCAAAAGAAGATACATGTCAATTAAAAATATGGACTTGATTCTAGTTAATATTTTTTTTAACGGATAAATCTAAGAGAAGCTATAAAAATAGGATTCGAGAGACGTTAGCGCTGATAGCCGTTATCTTGTACTAAAAAATAAAATTAAACACTATTTTTTTAAATTGTTCCATTCTGTATTTGAATATATTTTAAAATACATTTCTAGCGACACTTTTTTAAAATTATTTATTTAATTACAATACATCAAGCCCCGCAACAAGTAGACTTTCTCTGATTCCAAACTCCTCTACACAAAACAAAAATGTCAGTTCATCATATAAACATGGGCATCGATGACACTTGCGCCGCAACGCTGATGAATGTCAACGAAATAATAGTTTTATGTTTGATTAGGTCATGTAGTTCTAACCAATTGTGTATTTAGATTCACAAAATGGTCATTTTTAAAATTAATAAACATAAAGGACTGGTCATTGAAACAGGACACGTATGACCACCGTATGCATATTGGAATTTGGAAAAGAATTTTTGTGTGAAACCTTCCTTAAGCGTTTATTGCTTCAAGGCTATGAAATGAAGAACATGATTAAAAATGAATTCGACAACAAAGAGAAGTATGGTGACTCTTTTTAGTTGGTGAATTTGAAGTTAATATTGTATGATAAGTTATGGCAACAGAATCTGTCAATATTTCGCAGATTGGGAAGGGGCGAATAATGCACATAGAAAATACTACAGTGAGAGTTTCGATAGTGGAACTACCCGTCTAGACTGGCAGCGTTAAGTTTAGAGCAGTCTTCTTCAGTGAACGTGCTCAAAGTACACGAACGGTCAAATGCCACTGCTTAGCTGGCTACATTACTGAATCCCTGACTTTCGGAAGTATCGAATGGTATGATAATTTCGCTTTATGGTTAACATTATTTTTAATTTTTACCAAAGCCTTTTCAAGAATTAAAATTTTGATACGAATGTACAATGTCTTAGTACGAAGTAGATTTGAGAGTATGTCTATTGTTAGGGCCCCAAGAAATTTGAAATATGCCCTTATGGTGGAAAAGGTTCAGAAGAAATTTTTGAGACTTCGTTACTTGAGGGCGTATGCTTATTGGATTCATGGCTTTCCTCAACTGACTTTCTATTAGGTATACTCACTTTAAATAGTTTTAAAACTGGAAAAGAAATTTATCTAGTAATATATTTCTTTCGACTCATTCGAGCGCAAAATGAGAATTCTGCCACCCTTAATTAATCAAATTGAATGTTCACGTTTTTTTTTTTTTTTTGAGAAATCGAGGATATGAATTATTTGTTCTCCCAAAGTGTAGAACCAATCTGCCAATGGGGATGTCAATGGCAACAGCATTAACAATGTTCAACTGTATTGCTTTGGATGTCGACATATACCATGTGGACGAAAGTAAGTTCAGGCGAATACTATTTTTTAAATGAGTAGATTTTACATGGCTTGTTTGTTTGACTTTCTTGCTATCCTTGTTTTTTGTTTTGTTGCTTATTTATTTAATATCCAACATTGAACGTTATAATATGTTGACGTTGCAAAAGCAATTAACTTATAATTTTTTGTAATAAATGGAAGAGATATAACATGATTCTCATTTGTTATACACAGAAAAGCACAAATAATTAATTATAAAATCTAAATTTCTAAAATTGCTAGTTATAAATTAATAAAGCGCAATATTAATAGCATCATGTTGAATGCAAATTTAAATACAAGTTTTTTTGCCTGAAATATAAAAATGATATGTTATTACAACGCAGAATTGGCGTAAATATTTAGCTAGACATACGTACGTTCGGCGTGGCAAAGGTAATTCACAAACACGTGCATCCCACACCGCAAACAAAATGGCGCGTGCGCGACATCTGCAAATGGGGGAGGAAATTCTATGAGACGGGGTCAGAAATGCAGCGAGGGGACACCTACGAATTTAAATAAATAGAATAATACGGTTGTATTCTTTTACCCGGAAGCGCCAAATTTTTAGGGGACACGTTAGTATTCTGATACCCGCCCAGGGGATTACCATTATAAACATACATGCACATCAAAAAACAAAGCCATTTTAGAATTACGATTCAACGAGTGAAATTTTTAGGAGGTTTATATGGTATGCATATGGCGCTATAAAAGGGTTGTTATTTTAATACTATGTAGGTAGTGAGCAAGAATATTTTCGTTTAGCATAAATATGCACATTTTCCCTTAGATGTGTATATTCTATGGTAAAGAGTTGCATAAAAGCATTTTACTATCTGAGAATTAACGTTTTAAAGGGTGAGGGTAAAAATATCGAATCGAAATATTTAATCACGTGAAAATAAATATATATTAAGTAATCAATTATATCTTTCAATTCTCGTGTATCTAGTTAATGTTATTTCAATGGAGTTTTACTAAGTAAATATCAATTCAATTTTGTTAAAAATAAATAAGCTTCATGATGAATTCACTAACTGAAGCGAAACCGACCCTGATCCTAAAATATATTGAGAGATATTTACTAAAAAATGTATTTTTATAAATTAAAAAATATTTACTACAGTTTATAGTTATTTGCACACCTGCCATGGTTTCAATTAATATGTTGATAATGCTCGCGATGAGCGTAGCCTGTCTTGTTAATTGATCCTACGACGCCGTAATACGAAAAGAAAATATAGTTATAAATTATTTTTTTACTTTAGTTTAATTAGATGTTTTACTATTTTTATCCATATTGCGACAAATTAAAATATCGGTAGTGGATTTGTGTCTTTCGAAATTTTTAATTTTCCCGGTTTGTTGCTCCTTTGGGCTAAATCAATATTTAACAGTAGACATGACCTACAGTATAAGTGTAACTAGATAGTAACCTTTTAATTATGAGTGTGAGGTATTTCTGCTAAAATAATAATGAAACATAAAACACACAAGGTTGTCTGATAAAATTATTCTAGTCAGATAAAGTATGCCATTAATAAAAGTATGTGTTTTTAATGATATCATTCTTGTTCCGGGTAAACACAATTGTATTATTATCTTATCCGTGATATTTGTATGTTTAATACAAAAAATGAGTATATTCTATAATTTCAAACTATAAGGCTTCTAAAATTTTTATTTTAACCAACGAGAGTATTTTATTTAAGATTAAAACAGCACGTTTATGCTGAAAGCTAAATTGGAAAGAGATTCAATACCTTGTCAGGAGTTCCATAGTCACATCTAATCGCTTGGGTGGAATTCTAGCCACTGTGCAACAATTTGAAAAACAATAATAGTAATAATAATAATAATTTAAAACTGTGCTGAAATTATGTCTAAAAATACAAACTGAATTAAAATGTATCGATATATATTGGATTCGTTAACATTTTGTATATTGGCATTTGTTTTGCCATTGATGACCTAGGTTTCGTCCTTTGGGTTCTTGAGAATTATGTTACAAGAATGCAAAGTGCTTTTTTTGAAATCTTAATGAATATTATAAAAATATTTTTTTCTTGTAATGAAAATAAATAAACTAGTAAAGATGTATCGTCTTATGCATCGTCGGTGACAGGTAATGGATGCTATTAGCTTATACAAGAGTTAATTATATTTGTCATATATTTACATTGAAAGATTTAATTAGATTAAGGGATACTTATCGGTGATATATTTTGCTTTTAATTGAGTTAATGTTAAAGTACGTGTATTACAATTACGACGAAAAAGACTATAAATAAACAATATTACACGCGGATGTGTTTCTTATAAAATGAATCCCATTAATAAAATGCGTGATAAATTAATTCTAGCCAATTTATACGAGTCAATATGTAAATTATTAGGGAATATCGATAATCGATGAGATGGGAAGATATGGTCAGTCAGGGGCGTTCCAATATTTTCTGTAAAAAAATAAAGTAAAAGGAGGCAATATCATTTTTCAAAAAAAAATATATGAAATATATATTTATTAATCTAATTTAATGAGTATAAAAATGGTGACGACGCAAAAGTAGTTTGTTCATTTATAAGGTAAGAATTAGGCAAAAATTTATATCGATTGATTTCGATCGAATACAGAAAATATTGGAACGCCCCTGACTGACCATATCTTCCCATCTCATCGATTCATCTTTAATCGACTTCTCATGTATTAATTTATTTTGTTCCATTAAGTAGTGAGTGTGGGTTATTTTCGTCATTAAAAATTTCCCACTCCTTACTTCCTTATTGATTATTTAGAGCTCCTAATGGATTATTGATTTACCATAATTGTCATTTTAATTCTTAATAAGTGATTGTGAACATTTAATTTTTATACTAATTTACTTTATTTGTATCAATATTGTATGATTTTATGTAAATTGTTTCCTAGTTCTTGTACCCATGGTTTTGTACACCTGCTACCTTTAACTCAAATTAATTTTTTGTTTTGTATAAATAGACTTGTTTGTAAATTGTATTCTATCAGTTGATAATGCTCGCGATGAGCGAAACCGGTCCTGATCAAAAAATATATTGTGGAAATAAGTACTAAAAAAATGTGTTTTTATTATTTAAAATATCATGCCTTTCCATCAAGAAGTGAAAGTTAACACCTTAAAAGTGATATTATTTTTGGAGAGAAATTTCTGAATTTTGAAATAGTTTTCTAACCGACAATTTCACTAATCTCATAATCTCACTCACTGTCAGTTTGATTTTAAAAAATTCGCTTGAGTGGACGAGATCTTCTTATTCTCGCATGTGCCAATTGAAAATACAAATTATCCTGTTCATCGATGTTCATCTCCTGTAGCCACTGCTAACGAGACAATTTAAAAAAAATGTAGCCGTTTAATTTTATTGAATAAACAAAGTGTCTAATTCATTATTTAATATAGTATAAACACAAAATTTGTTGTAGTCAGTGGTGTATTCAAACATGTATAACAAATATTATCTCTTATAAAATAATCTTTTATAGAATAACTTCCTGGGAGTGAAATATTATTGTACATATAAATAATACAGAAAGAGCAACTTCATTAGACAGACGACGCACCTTAAATACTGTCTTCCTGTCCATGCGTGGGAGGACCTGGCTTTCGAGCCCGACTACGAGACACGCGTACCTACCTACTGCATAGTTATTAAAACATACAACTTTCAAATCTGTGTTGCGTGCAAACGTCGGCCGTCACCATATGAATAAATATTAATACAAGTTTTTTTTTCTTCAAACATCACGATATTAATAAAAAATATTGTGAGGAGAAAAGGCTTAGGAATGCCTTCGTGAAATGACACTCACCGCCATAGCTTAAATGCCACTACTATATTGCCCGCATAGATTTTAAAACGTCAATCATTTTCTAAATGCTATTTAATATCGAAGAAAAAGTAAATAATTTAATTGTAACTGCGTTTGCAAAATCTCATGCTAAACATGTTCATCCGTTCCTATCAGAAAATTTTAATGAATAGAAACAAAAAGACATATAACAATGCATTTTGTTTGAAGGGGTATCTTAATATTTCAGCTAAACACGAGCCGATAAGACAAAAACACTACGAGTATATTGTAATTTTATATGACATAAACTATTGTGTTGCACTATATTTATTGCACAGTATACATAACAGAACAGCCAATAAAAATACAAATTTAAATATATTGTTTTTAATCAAATTTGAAAAACTTTAATAACCGGTTGGATTTAACAATATAAAGATAATAAATGTGAGCGTGTTCATTTAAATTTAAGTGGATGCTTAAGGCTTGAGAATTGAATATGTCCGATTGTCGAGGTACTGGCGTAAAATGTAAACCTTGTGAAATAAGTCCAAGCAAAACTTACGGAGACTGTAGGAAAAATGGTTTTGTATACACATCGGCATGGAAAAATATCGTTAGCGATGATGTTTAGCTGTAAGTCGATTAGTAGGTTATAATACGTACAAGCGATTAAAATAGTTTTGATGACATCGCTCAAGCAAACAACTTGATACAGCCATGTTGTGAGGTTTTCGAGTGTAAGTTGCGGTTGCGGAGGCGATTCCCCATTATTATGCAGCCAAGCGTCGCCCGCCGGGATGCATCCGCTACTTCTGCATGTCTCGCCTCAGCGTACTTCAATCGGTGGGAAATTTTAAAGAATACCTAAATCCTTTCACTACCTGCTCTGAATTATGTTTTTCAACGTCAAATGTCGAAAATCGTTGATGGAGTCGATGTCGACTTTCTTTTTATCTCATCGTTTTTTTGCATTAAATTGTTCTTGCGTATTAATTAATTCATTTCTTTTATTATATTTGTGATTGATATCAATAGCTTAAAATGTATTTAGCATAATGGCAAAACCAGTACCCGCACAAAAATGAGGATTAGTAAAAGAAATAGTTAATAGTAGATAGCATTTTTATTTAAAATCGTTTGTGATTAATTCGGATAGAATAGTTATTAATTGTCACTAAGAAGTGGTATTTTTTTAAATTTCGATACCAAAATTTTATTGAATAATGATCAGGGTCGCTTTTGCTCTTCGCGAACAGTTGAATAATCATTATATTATAATAACAATGTGGACGTAATACTAAAAAAAAAGTTAAGCCATTTCAAGAACAATTTTGATGCATCAATTTTAAGTATGTAATAGTCCATACGACATACGGTTGTTTTGCAAAATTTAAAAATATTATATCGTGAATTTTTCGAAAATTATATGAAATACATATATATGAATATAAATTGAATTGACATAAAACACAGAAAATAAATGTAAGATACAGTATCGTAATGAAATATTAGAGTAGAGAAGTTTTAAAAAAAAATCGTTACATCAAGTTCATAAACTGATATCCAGTGCAGTCAAATGCTCGGCTCAAATCGGCTTCCTAGAAAACACGCACTGTCCCAAAATGGCGATTGTAGTTTAATCGTAAAAAAAATCAATGCCAATTTTTAATGGTCGGAAATGATGTGGATGATTTGAATTCGATTAAAATTTCCAGAATTCAACATAAAGTGCGTGAGGCGCAGGCAAATAGAAACTTTGAGAGCAACTGATGCAGACGAGGACGACAAACAGAGGTATTAGAGGTGGCATGCATTCTCCACTAAATTTACTATGCGAGCCAAAAATCTGCCCAATGCAAGTCTGAGAAAGGGACGACGATTTTTATATCATGGCAAACGTCTTTGAAATACTTCTACGCAATTTTAAAAAATGTTTGATAAAATACGATCATATCATTGAGTAATCGAGTTAATATATTGTGTATCGAAAGTCAATACAATACCTACAATGTCATATTTGATATAATTTTTCCGTATATCTGTAGCGTATTTATATTTTTAGTATGTAATTTTTTTACAAGAAATTTTTAATTTTTGGAAAAATTTTTAGCCAAATTAGTTAAATTGGTATTAATACATTTCATGGGTAACATTTTCACTCGGTGAAACACATAAGATGAGCAAGTTCCAAAATTTATACAAAAATAAAATGTTAATGTGAATTTAATGTAAAATATAAATGTTTCTTGTAATTTAATGTAATGCATATGAAGTGCATGCAGCTCAGTCTTAATGGATATTTAACATTATTTTACAATTCTTATAAAAATAAATAATACTTCTATAAAAAATCAAACATGCTTTTATCAACTCAAAGATTATTAATATAAAGTATGCGAAATTATTATCACAATTCATATAGTGCAAAACGATGTTATTAAAAAAAAAAAACATAATTTCATCAAGAATGGGCAGTGAATCCCAGCAGTTTATAAATAATCTTCGATTTTTAATTCATATTATAAATAATCGCGTTTATTGAAATAATGCAAAAGCTAGAAGTACAAAATTGGCTGGTGTATATAAAAAGCGAATACTCATAGTATAATACTTATAGTGGTAAATACTAAAAATAGAAACATATTTGACTGAAGGACATCAATATTATCTATGCAAACCTCGTTGCTGCCGTCAACTTTTTTCATCCTGCTCATTGCGTAAACATTAAAATTATTTATGGACAATGGATTCTTTTGAAACGCAATTATCTTTAGTATGCTCTTAAATAAGAATTATTCTTGTCTACCGAGGCTTTTTGCAGAACATTTTCTCGTCATTCTTCTTCAAAGGCGTGAAATTCAGAGTGTTTCTACACAATATTTTTTACAATACTGCCCACAGAAGATGAGTTGTGGCTCACACCAAGTAAAAAAAAACAAACTATAAAGAATTTATCAAAAACAATAAAATATTGCTCACTTTCTTAGAACCATACCGTTTTTACATTGAATCATTGGAACACAACAAGCTACTAACATTTCCATTGAGAGCAATTGCATTATTCAAACAGAATACAGATGTATTGAGAAGACAATTATAAAATTCTGCCACACAATATATAGTAAAATTTTAAATTGTACTTCACCTGTCGTCAATAAAACTATGATTACTCGTTGGGAAAGCGGTGAAGAGTGAACGAGTTTGAATAAACCGAGATTTTTTCGTGTCTTTCTTTACTTCGTTATCAAGCGAAATACTTTATTTTTCTTTGTAGGGAATATTATTCCATCAATTTTAGCGCTTGAAAAGACGCAAAATATATTTCTTATACATAAATAATTTTCATGAATATGGCAATCATACGAAAATTATTTTTGTACATATTTGCAAAATATAGAATATAATATAAATCCTGAGGTAAGGATTGTTCAAGCAACCAATATCGCTGTCATATGATTTTAGCTTATTAAAGGATAATCATCATCACTCTTAGTCTGAACATGGATCTAGTTTTACAGGAGCGACGTGATACATCGAAAAACAGACGTTGCAAATTTAAAAAATAAAAAATATTATTAGAAGAGGAATTTACCGAGTGTTATAAATTATCAACGGACGGATGAATGATTAAAACGCATATTCATGGACTGTCAATATGTGTTGATACGTGCAATTTAAGCATTGCTTAATTATCTTCGTCTCTGGTAACATAGGCATGATTATTGTTCTTCCATAGCATCATTCATCGGTGATGCCACAGGACACGGTAGAGTTAAAACATTCTTCAATCATATTACTTCGAATGTTGACATTTTCCCCATTGACGTGATTGAGTTCAGATGTTCAGTAAACAAAGCGGTTTGTGTAAGATTTTCTTCGACGTAGTTAAAGATAGACGTCGCATAGCAAAAGTAATATAGCTTCATTCTATAATTTATTTCAATAAACAATATTAATACAGTAGATAAGCAAAAAATATTCTGATCGCTAAACGTTAGTGATACAACATTCCTGAACAACAGTGAAATAAGTAACAACACTTAAAAGTCGGTTTGACAAAAGCAGCTATGGAATTTTGTAATTTCGAAATTTAGTGTATTTTTTGCCACCTTCTTCTGATTGTATTTTCATACCTTTCGCAGCGGATCCATGACATATTTTCCCAAGTCCTACAAATAATAGATGCCGAAGGGAACGAATTTACATGCGAAAATCGATTGAAGTCCTATTTTATTAAATAATATTCGAAACGATTTCACAAAACGTGTGAAATCATACAAACTTTCAACAATTCAAATTTGATATTAAAATACCATCAAGCACATTGAGTCGATATCATAAATGTTATTACTATACATATTATCTCAAAAGTAAGCATTTCTGTTAATTCATAGGGTTTAATTATTACTGAGATCTGCTTATCTCCCGAAAAAGAAAAGCTTCTTCTAAACATTTTGTTAATGCTATCAAGACGAGCAGAAAATGGATTACTTAAATTTCGGCTCACTTAAAATATATTATAAAGTATTATTAGATTACCGGATGAGGTAAGTTTGCGACTTCGGAATTAAATAAGCAATAAAAGCATTGTTTATGTTAAGTAATATTTGAGACGTCTCTCAAAATTATGTTTAAAATTTATCGATGCATATAATAAATTTATAAGGTGGATGTACCAGATTTTTTTTTTTTGTTTTCGCTTTTTAATGTCCAGTTGTGCTTTCCAGTTGATCTTTCACAAGTTTTTGTGTTGAATTGTTTACTATACATATCCGAAGTGTTATATTTTTTAAATAAAAATAATAACAACTATATTTACAATGGATAGCTTTTATCCGAACGAATAATTATTCGAAATATTATGCTGCACTATTTTTTAAGCGACCGAAAACGTGCTACAAAAAGTATTTATGCTACATTGAGGAATGTTTTAGATGTTCGTCAACATCAGAAGTGGTTCGAACAGCTTCAATCTGGAGATTTCAATTTAAAAATCATCCTGGATGTGGAAGACCGGCTAAAGTGAATGACGATGTTTTAATTATGCTTATTGAACAAAATCCAACATTAACTATTCATGAATAAGCAGACAAATTCGAATATTCATGGTCGAGTGTACAAGAGCACGTTAAAAATATTGGCAAGACTTGCCGAGAGCGAATAAACGCGTGAAAAGAGCTGTTGGAATGAAATTCAAAAACGCCATTTTTGCGACATCTTATAATGGGAGATAAGAAGTGGTTTTGTATTCTAAGCAAAGACGCAAAAAAAAACAATGGCTGTCAAAAAGGCAGGTCGCAAAACTTACTCCAATATAACTGACTCATAACAAAATGAGTTCTTTTGTTTGGTGAGATTACAGCGGGCATAATTTATTTTGAAATATTTAAACGCGGATAAACAATAAACGTCCAAGTGTACAGTGATCAGCTGGGCCGTTTGGACCAAGAAATAAAAAAAGGGACCTGCCCTTGCTAATCGCAGGACAAGCGTTTTTGCAACAGGATAATTTACAGATATGAAGCCATGAGTGAACGAAGAGTCATGAAAACGTGTTTTTTGCGTGGACAGCGGCGTTACGTATTCATCTTCCTTGCGGACATACAAGACATGATAAATTGTCTTCAAAGAAAAAAAAAACTCAAAAAACGCTGATCAACCCGAACTTATACATATATTTTTATCTATTATTGAAATTAAATAATCCTAAAATTAATAGCATTGTTAGTTTTGAAGAAATACATAGCATAAACGAAATGGATCTCGCATAAAAGCACACCGAAAAAAATGTTTCTCGTGAAAATGCGGCGTAATAAAATAGGACTTCAAACGATTTTCGCATGTCAATTCGTCCCCTTCGACAACTATTATTTATAGGGTTTGGGAAAATATGTCATGGATCCGCTACGAGAGGTATGAAAATCCAATCAGAAGAAGGGTGGCAAAAATACATTAAATTTCGACATTACAAAATTCCAAAGCTGCTTTTGTCAGACCGACTTATAGGTGTGGTTATTTATTATACTATTGACGCATTATGTTCAGAAATGTTGTACTACTGACGTATAGTGATTTTTTCCTTATCAACTATATCAATATTGTTTATTAAATTAAATTATAGAAAGAAGCTTTATTATTGAAAATCTGAACTCAATCACGTCCATGCGGAAAATATCAACATTCGAAGCAATATTATTGAAGAATGTTTTAACTCTACCATGTGCTGTGTGGCATTACCGATGAATGATACTATGGAAGAACAATAATCCATGTCTATGTTATGTTGCCAGGCACGAAGATAATTGAGAAATGCTTAAATTGAATGTGACAACAAATATTTAGTCCATGAATATGCGTTTCAATAATTCACTCGTCCGTTGATAATTTATAAAACTCGTTAACAAAGTTTTGGCATTTCAAATTTGATAGTAATGACACGTTTTGATGTCAAAAATACATTTTAGAAAGAGTTATAATAAAATTTGCAAAGAATATAGAAATCATAAAATCGGTTTCGATCATCGAGTGACCATTAGCAATTGATAATACTGGAAATGTATTAATGAAAAAGTAGTATAGAATTTGTACAAATAGTCCCAGGTAAATATATTTTTTGAAATTATCAGTTGATACGATCTTATTAGAAATTAATTTAAAAAATCCATAAACATCTCTCCATCAAGAATCGAGAATTAATACAAGTGATGTACTCTTGGCTTTATTGAAGAAGGGCTTACCATTTTCAATGTAATTCCACTTATTTACACACATATTGTGTTTATTTCATTGTATTCGCATCAGTTTTTGCTGGAATTGACCGCGCGTTTCATAAGATTCATTCAGATATTCAACGGTAGAACTTTTTTCTGAAGTGTTTATCAAACGGCGATACTTACGAAAAATGAACTGTAAATTAGTCTACATTGGCGTTGCCAACGTTAAAAACAACTTGGAACAGGGAGAACGTCTTTTTAACAAATCAAACATATTTTATTGATTGAATCGTCATTTATTTAGTATATATCCATTATAACACTTTGAAAAAAGTAGAAATGTATTTTAGCTGTACAAAATAATAAGATAGCTATTTCGGCTTATGAAGGCGTAAACCGATATAGCTATCAACTATAGGCTGTTTTTTTAGAGGCATAGAACTTTGAAATGGAATAAAACAAAGATGATTATTTTAAATAGACATGAATATACTTTATTCGAAAGATAATCTTCTGGCATTATAATTAAAATGACTTGGAATTATAATTTGAATGACATATGACCGCCACGGCTAGCTCGGGCGTAGTCTAATCTGGAGGTCCAATTTTCGATGACTTTTTCCAACATTTGTGGCCGTATATCGACAATGACGCAGCGAATGTTGTCTTCTAAGTGGTTAGTAATAGTTTCGGGCTTATCTGCGTAGACTAGCGACTTCACATATCCCCACAGAAAATAGTCTAGTGGCGTTAAAACACACGATCTTGGAGGCCAATTCACGAGTCCGAAACGTAAAACTATGCGGTTACCAAACGTTTCCTTCAATAAATCAATTGTGGCACGAGCTGTGTGACATGTTGCGCCGCCTTGTTGAAATAACAGCTCTTGCAAGTCATGGTTGTTCAATTGATGAACGAAAAAATCAGTAATCATGGCTCTATAGCGGTCACCATTGACTGTAACGTTCTGGCCAGCATCGTTTTTAAAGAAGCACGGACCAATGATTCAACCAGCCCATAAAGCACACCAAACAGTCAGTTTTTCTGGATGTAACGGTGGCTCAACATACACTTGAGGATTATTATCACTCCAAATACGGGAGTTTTGTTTATTGACGTATCCATTCAACCAAAAGTGAGCTTCATCGCTAATGGACGTAGTGCGCGATACGTATTTCGAACAGAACCATGATTTTCAAAATAAATTTGCACAATTTGGATACGTTGTTCAGGCGTCAGTCTATTCATGTTGAAATGCCAAACCAAACTAATCACAAATTACTTGACAGCTGACAAAATGGCCGCCAGTTAAAAAAGTGTTGCCAATTTAAAGTTCTATACCCCTAAAAAAACACATATATATATATATATCTTCTTATGCTACTTTTTTCATCGTGCAAAAATGTTTTCATTAGTTAATGCGTATTTGACATATCGTTAAATATATAACATGACTAACTTAATTTTAAAAATGTAAAAAGGATTACCATCACGTTCCACTACCTTTGAAGCACTTAACATTTCTTTTGTTATTAAATTTTGATAATAAACTTTGTTTAATTAGCCGTGAAGTCGGCCATTAACGTCGGTAGACTATTTTTATTCTTGCCCGCTTATTGCATTTATAAACGCATTTCCATTGTTTTTTCTTCCATTTAATCACTTCATACCGAGTTTTTGCTACATAAGCGTCTCCTTAGGCGCTACGTAAAATCTTTTGCTTTTGGCATCGCCACGGTGACTGGCTTTTCGTCAATTTATTAAAAATCATTATTCCATGTTTTCAGTAACAGAATACATTTAAGTAGTATTCATACTATTTATATTTGATGATGGCTACATTGCGTTTGTTGAAGAATAGTTTTCATAATGTTTACCTTAGAAAATATTCGTCTAAAAATAAAGGTAAACAAGGTGTTGGAGCGTATAAGATGTAGAATAATAAATAAATTACAATTTAAAGGATAAGATCTTAAATCAAGATATCGTTGTGATGAATGTCAAGTATGACGTATGCCATCATACGCAATTTATGTAATATATATACACCCAATCCTTTATTTACGCGGTACATTGGTTCCAGAAAGTGGCGCGTAAGAAACCTTGCTTTCACATAATTCGATAAATTTGTTTCAAAAATCAAAATATAGCGTAAAAAAGTATCAAAAATATATTTAGATTGATTATAAAAATACAATAAGAAACAGATACATATCCATGCATAATTCTTTTCACTTATATTATAGAAGTTATTCGCTGGTGTCACTTTGCAAATATAATCTTTCGCGATTTTTGAACGGACTTGCTGAATTTTGCTTAGACTAATTTGATGAAATGCTGTTTTTCCCTTGTATCTTTTGATCTGACATTTTTAATAAATTCCGTACTAAGTTTTTGTTTTAATTTCTGCATTTACCGTGGCTGTAATTCTTTATAAAGTTCCATGTAGTTCATCATGCAGTCTCGGTTCATTTAAAAAAAAAATCTATACCGCCTAGAATTAGGATCTTTTTTGTCAAAAATAGCCATCTTTGATGACATTTTTCATTATTCTTCGTTTCAATCGTTTCATCTTTGAATATTACTTAGTATTAGTTACTTTGACTCCTTGTCATAACTATTGTCTGATTTGTTATTAGTCATAGTAATTTCTATCAAGTCCTCATCATTTAGAATTTTCTAAAAAAATGCGCGTAACAACAAGTAAATTGGATAAAAAAGCAACGGCACCGTCAAAAAAATATAACCACAAAGCGATTATAACTTTTTGAGACCAGACAAACTTCTCCATAATCATATTTATCATTTTCAAATAGTGGTATGTTACACCGATGTGGTCATTTGTTATGCCACGTATTTATGTACGTCACATTTTTTCAGTTGATTATCCATAAAAAATTCAAAGCCATCACCCGATTACCCGGGGTAAGTAGGAAATTAAGCTATCAGCACGGCATGTAAATTAGTAATATACCAAGGCGTTTCTGTAAGTGCGTAAAGCTGAGAAGCTGTTGTCATCATCATCGTCGATCATTGAATTATTACAATAGCAGTACTAAGAGGTAGTAATTCTACGACAGAACAATTCAGTATTACAGCTCTGTGACCTTGATTTTGGAAAATCTTATACAAATTAAATATGAAAATAAAGTAATGAGCCATCACCTAAAATTGCTTTAAAAATAATCTTTGTTGAAAAGATTATAATATAATAATACTATATATATGTATTTTTAGTTTTCAATGTTTATTACTGTCTGCTTTGTTCATCTTTAATTGAATGGATTTCTAGAACAAGTAATTTTTTGATATTAGTATCCAATAAAAAATATCCGCCCTAAGACGAACCAAGTTCGGCGGAAATACGTGGCAGCGAAGTTCTAAGGACCGAGAAGAATGGAGGAAGCATGGGGAGGCCTTCACCCAGCAGTGGATCGACCCCGGCTGATGAAATTGATGATAAAAAAAACAACATATTAATAAAATAATTAAAGAACTTATGATTATTTTATCGCTAGTGTGAAATAAAATTTTTGACGTATGAACAATCTATACAACAATATATTGCACGCATTGATTTGAATACCCGTTTTATCTATTAATTCGTCAAAAATAATCTTTTTACCAACTCTTGTGTACCATGGCTATAAATATACGAATCAACAAGATAATATCAAAATTGGAATTCACAGACAAATCTTGATTGGTAAAGTATAAATATATGTTAATGCACAACAATAATAGCCCCCCATTTTTTAACAACAAAGTGTTACATTATATTTAAAAAAAAACCCATTACAAACAAGGTATAAATGAGAGAGAACATCAGAAGGAATTAAAGAAATTTGATACGAGAGCGGAATGCTTTTAAAAAGTTAAGACAACACGACATTGTACACATACATAAAAATCGACTAACTCTCACATTGCATGTTTCAAAACGAATGAACACTAGTTATTAATAGTCCATAACACTACATTATGGATTTTTATAATATAAACTTGCTCCGCACTTGAGGTTGGTTATTAAACACAGCTAGACGAAGAAGTGATCACCGCATCATAGAAATTTTACATTAGAAGAAATAATATGCAACATTGAATATCATAAAATAACATCTGGACCGCCGTTGAATATGAATTTATCCAGGTTTTAAGGTAGAGAGTAGATATAATATCGAAAAAATATGTATAAGCGGACATTAACTGCCAAAATCCTCTTCTTTTATGAGTAAATATGTAACAGTATTGAAATGATACACCGAGGCACCGATAACTGAGGCCGCTATACATTTTCCGCATTTACGTGATTCAAATGACAACGGTGATTAGTCTCCAAAACTAAGATATTTTACATATTTAACATATAATATAAAGCGATACCTCTTTGAAATTTTAGTATTAAATAGTTTTCATTTTTTATTACTGTAGAAATATGGACTTAAACTATTAAAAATGTTGTCATTTATATATTTGCATAGATGTAGAATTTAATAAATGATTTTATATATTTTTCACTTTTAATGTGTTAACTGTCACTTCTTGATGCAAAGGCATGATATTTTAAATAATAAAAACACATTTTTAGTACCTATTTCCACAATGTATTTTTTGATCAGGACCGGTTTCGCTCATCGCGAGCATTATCAACTGATCAGTTCATAATGCTCGCGATGAGCGAAACCAGGCCTGATCAAAAAATATATTGTGGAAATAAGTACTAAAAAATGTGTTTTTATTATTATTTAAAAAAAGCATATATTTTTAACTATGTTCACTGCCGATATGAAGCATATGGATTCCTAATTCTGCAAATCTCAACAGATGTTGTTCTATGAGAACTTCTTGTTACTTCATCACTCAGTCTCTCTTTTTCGGAGAGAATGATAGGGCTATAACAAGAGTAGTGGTTACCTCAACATTGAAATCACAGAAAAATAAGACATATATCATTAAAAAAAAATCAACTGTGTTTCCATCGTCGATAGTCACTAAGCCCACGACCATATAATGCGATGCGTGACGCGCGATTCTTTGATATAAATCGCGAAAAGCGGTAATTATCAAACAATCGTCGGCAAACAGCGTCAAACGAGAATGTTACAGGTATCGCATCACGTTGCCTGTGAATTTAAAAAAGACAAAATCGATGCGATCCGTATTCCATCTGCATGCAGTTAACCAATGTTTCGCTTCACAATATCTGTCCCAGGCAATTCAAAGCTGGCCGCTGTGGTTTTGCTGCCAAACTCTTCCATCAAGCTTGGCCGGATGGAAGATATAATAAAATAGAAAAAAAATAATAATATAATGCAAGATGCTTATCGCATGCTAGTGAAACAATAAAACGACGGAAAAAGATTTTCTAAATTGCGGAATACACTGCAAGAAGGGTTTGAAGGGCTGATGTTGGTTACCATAAAAACATAGTATGTTTATTTTAATAAAGTGTTAAATTTCCAATCGGATACTAACCCATTCACTGCCCAATAACTTTTTGTAAACATTGGCGCAAAAATAAGCAAAATAAAATAACCCTCGAAAAAGATGCTCTGCTATAATTTTGAAAATCGTTATGAGTGAAGTTTTAGCGCGAAAGAGTGACAGAGGCAGCGAACTACTAAAGATCGCGCATCGTGCGGCAAGGGCGTCACTGCAAAACATTACCGAACACGCCTCGCACTGGATGAGCTAATAAAGCGTAACAATAGAAAAGAATCGGGGTTTAAAAAGTAAATTTCCTTGCCAAAATACGAGAAAGTAGTGAGTACATTCTTTAAGATTACCCTTTAGAAAATAGCTCATATTTATTATTTTAATTCATATGTTGATGGTCCGTTAAAAAGGTTAAGGAACTATGCTTTAGATATAACCCACGTCGAGCTCGTAAAACTGTGAACAATATAGTAATCAAGCACATACAGCGTAATGATAAGTTTACAGCAGCAGTGGAGAACAACAAACACGTTTAACTGGACACGGAGGTCCTTCACACCAGATTTACGAAGAATTGCACTTTTACTCTCGCACGATACAATAAATTAAGTATATATTGGAGGGTTCAGTTTGTAGAAGAGTTATTAAGCACGATAACGAAATGCAATTTGGAGCCCAGCTATGTACATCACATTTTGGATTGATTACATAATAATATTTCAAATAAATCTATGAGGAGGGATATTCGTCTAAATATAACTAGACAGATTATATTTTTTCCATAATAATCTAAAAAGTAAACCGCAAGATCCACTTCATGGAGTGATTTTTTGATAAACATGGCATTATTTTCTATGAATCTTTTACTTACAGTTTTAAATAATTTTTACTTGATATTATGCTTCTAGAAAATCTCCACAAGATGTAACAGATAATTTATTGATTGAATTGGCATTTACTTGGTAGAACTCCATTATAACACGATGAAAAAATAGCAATGTATTTAGTTCTACAATTTTCATCGTCGGAACTGACGATGGCGTGAGCCGAAATAGCTATCAACTATATCTTATGAAAAAAGTTTTAGAACCAACATACATTGACATTTTTTCACCATTTAACAGATAATTCGTTGCAAAATATGGACTTCGAATAATATTTAGTGGGTCTTAATATGACCCCTTAACTGCAACATGTAAAGCAAACGTTTTATACATGTACAAAGAGCCTGGGTTTCGTCTGTAATTTTCATAGTCATTGTTCTTGATATTTCATAAAGTTGCATGTCGAGACATACAGGCGCCACTGTCTCGATTATCAATGGTGGGAAGGTATTCAATTTAAAAAAAAAGAACGGTCGTTTACGATTTCTAGGCCTTTGTAAAATTATTTTTCATAAAAAAATAAAATATGTATCATATTGTTAACATTTATTTGTGCGTAGTAAGATTCTAACACATTAAAAACCACATACGTTTCCTAAAGCGCGAAATAGGGCATTTTAATGGTTGGGTAACACCAATAACGACAGATATGCGTCGGGAAAAAATCATCCTTTTTAACTTGATTTTGGAGCGATTCATTCATAACTTACTGCTGTTCCTCATAAAATAACTGCTTTTGACATTGTCTGGCCATTACTCGAAGACAAAATAAGTATGTGTTACAGAGCAAAATCGCAAATATCTTAAGTAATTACTTCTACAGCTACGAAACTCGCCGGGAGCAAATCTGACTAACTTTATTTGTACATAAAAATTACATTTTTGGCTATAGTCGAAAATATATTTAGAAAATTTATCCAGATTTATCAATGATCATCTTCAAGCGTTCGGCATAGTGCTCTTTATGAAAACAAATGATTGCTAACATTTTGATGGATTTCAAAATATAAACATAAATGATGAAATTAATTGTAGAACCAAATAATTTCTGATAATCATCAATGAAACAGCTACAGATGGAACATGAAATAAACTTACCTTTGTACATAAGATATACCTAATATGACAATCTAACGGTACAACAGCTGTGAGCACTTCCAAAGTACTTGACTTGCTTGGCACAAAAAAAACAAAACTTATCACTTAAAAAGTATTATATGGAGCAAGCAAATAAGAAAAAATAGGATAATTGATTGCAATCAATAATATTACACAGGGTCTGAGTAAATATGATAATCCATTTCCTGACATTAGAAATTATTTTAGCAAAACCGAAATAAATACTGTCAGACCAACACTAACAAACGCCAGCAGCCATTTGCATACATAATTTAATATTGCCACAAGTGAAATTTGGATTACTTTTTATATACATGAAATGGAAAACGATGAATGCAAAGTAAATCATGAATTGAACAAACAAGCAAACTTTTTAAATAATAAGAAAAGGAAATAACACCTCCAAAGATCATCTAAACGCGACAAATAAAAATCCGCAAATGTAAAAATAGTCATTAAAAAAATTAATTTAGAAAAATGTGAACTTTTCCTTATTTTTCATGTTTCATCTGTTTCTGTGCTTATTTTTCGTAAAAAAATACTAAGCTTTATAATGATCAAGTTTGAATTCACAGCCAGCTGAATAAATTAAAAAATATTTTGCCGAATTCAATGATAACTAGTTAAATATTGTAAAATTTTGTATGTAAGCATTATGCTTTTACTTTAGCTTGATTGTTACACCAAAAAATTACATCGCTATTGTCTATGGGTAGAAGATTTGCTTGGTATACGAGATAAACGATTAAAAGTTATGGCACTATTCAACTGTTTGACAGTTCAATTCGTTCCAAAATTCAGAACAATATACAGTATTCTGATACATACATCGAAAACAATAATACGGCTGACCATTATACGCACAGCTAACGTAAATCTATTCAATTTTATCACATTTAGAAGGTTCCACGGGACTGGTTTCTGCTTTAGTTTTTGAGTTACACCTTTCCACATAGAAAAATATTTTATATCCCTTAACCCTGAAATATACTGTGTCTTCATTTGTGTACAAAGTTGTAGATATATTTATTATAAAGATTATATTTGAAGGTATATCTTTTATGAATAAAAAAAAAAAATCAAGTGTTTGACAATGTTTATTGAATATATTGCACAACATTTTATTAACATTTGTTCGCTGTCAATATACGCTAAAAACAAAAATTATATATATTTAGCATTTGTTTCTTTAGAACAGGGGCTTACAAACTTCTTCGTCAAAAGAAAATTTTGGCATCACAAATATTTGGCAGGGTAAGTAACGTTTCTTTTGTAAATAGTTTTTGTTTTTAAGAAACAGAAATATTTTGCGAGTATTGTAAATGTGAAATTGTATATATGTCAGATGAAATTTACATTGTCGGTTAAGTCAGCGGATTTGCACATAAATAATGTCAGTTGTATTGTTATCTTTGTCTAATAAAAGTCTCATGTCTGACTTTGCACGACTTATGTGCATATATAGAAAAATAATACAGATTTAACATAACACTTTTGGGACACATTAAAAAGTCACATGGGACACACTATGTGAATATATTATTTTTTTTCAATTCAAATGATTTACATTTTCATTCTGTTTTATCAAATTTTATTGACGAGCAGGTGTAGGATTTCTCGGGTTCAACACAGTTCTATCCGTGTACCGAATAGTGACATCTTGAACCATCATATTAGGAGTGAGAAAGTCTTCAAGAGTTTCGACATTGTTAGCTGGAAATCTGTCAAAAGGATATCCCATTGATCTCCTGTCAGGGTAGAGTCTATCTCTTATCCCACAATAACTTGCAGCATCAGCACATGTCCCACCTAAAGGTTGTTCGACCTAAAAAGAGTGTAATAATTGTTGTCATTTAAGAAACCTTTTTTTTCTCTTTTATTTATGTCTTCACAGGGGGTCAAATAACCAGCCATTATATACAACTAAGTAAGTATCGCAAGTCTTCACTTTTTGGGAGCAGATTTTACAGGATCAAAAGAAATATTACTGTTATAAAATGTTAACATCAGAGATTAACCTTTTGTAGTAAAATTTAGCCTAAGTAATTCTTATATGAAGCTGGTTGCTTAAATGAAAATATTATCAAGGTATAAAAAGGTAACAAACATATTTTGAAAAAAGCATCTAATCAAACAACTTATTGCAAGTTGGGGAAATTTAATAGTGTTTTAAAGGTGAGTCAAATCATTGTATTGATTGAATTGGCATTTACTTGGTAGAACTCCATTATAACACGGTGAAAAAAATAGTAATGTATTTTTTCACCATGTTCAAATCATTGTCTTTACATTGACTCACCTTAAACGAAGATTGCATATATTATGTATAACTTAACATATAATATATGATGTAATATTTTATTCTTTTCATAAACTAAATTTAAAATGAAAATGCAACTTTTGATGAATAGAAGAAATATTTCACTATGTCAGGTGAATAGATGAAGTATTTACAGTCAAATCATAGATTAGATTTTACAATTGATTTTTTTTTATTGCCAATTCAGACATGTATATGATAAAAGATATTCTTTTTGGAAGTGGTTGTGATAAGTGAAATTTCGCAATTAACGAGTGCTACATGAATTTATAGTTGTATTGAGTAAAGTTTGATAAATAAAATATTCTGAAATATAAAAACCACAGTAATAAGCCTAAAAGAAAAAAATATTTTAATTTGTCAAAAAAACTTTTGGAATAATTGCTTCTTTTGCCTGTGCTTATTTGTAAATCTGTATTGTTATCATATACAGCCCTCACTCACTATTAATCTTCTGAATGTTATAACTACCACAACAGATTAGACAGCTACAGCTTTAACATAACGATCAGGTGGTCTAGGCCCAAGTCCTGATAAAGACGTTAATATGATATTTAGGTTTATTTTAAATTTAAATTTGTGACTTAAACATGGGTGTGTTATTTCAATTATCCTCAGCTACTTATAAAAATTCTCATTGAGTTTATGTTCAACAGTTTTCTAATTTCAAATATTTTGTGCTTTGGCATCAACTGTAATGCCAAATAATCTAACAATTCCATAGATTGATTGCTAAAAGATTGTTTATAATTATTGTGTATTGTTTCTATATTTTATGCTGAACATTTAAAATAAACATTACTTGGCAGTAATTGTAAGTTCAACTCCAATTTTGAAATATAAAATACTCCAATTACGTAAATTACCAAAAAAATCATATTTTTTTTTGCTAGTCATTAAGTGTTTTCTGGCTCTCTTGCTATTTTTTCTGGTAAAAAATATATTTCTTACTCTATCAAGTTCATAGTTGGATATCATCACAAACAACTGGCAAGCCATTCCACTAGTTGTTCCCCTTGGCAGCAGTACATGCTGAGGCCATCCACATCCACAGAAGTTAAATGCCTCTGCATTTGGACTTTCTTGTCTGACATCTAAACTTCTGAACGTTCGTTCAAAAGGAATTGTCACTGAAGATTCGTCAGAACGACGTATTATCACATTCCGACCAGGTTGTACTAAAAATAGAAGTTTAAATCAATAGATTAATCAAAGATAGTGATTACCTATTGGTAAATTGCTGAATAGTGGTGTATCGTGAGCTTTTCACAAGTATTATCTGAATTATAAAAGTGAAAAGAGAGAAACAAGAACACTTAAGTTTTAAATTTGATTCCATAATTCCATGAATAATTAAGGATATTATGTGCAGCATGCAAAATACTTACGTCTGATGAAGAATTTGTCCATTTCAATGAACATTAGTCTTTGTTCTCTCATTGTCCATGGCAGACCACGCTCATCGAACTTGGGTGATAAGAAAATTCTAACAGTTCCCATTTTGGCTGCTCCAGTATTGTTGGCTATTATTCTAAAAAATATTTTCCAATGATTAACCACATTAATATATTTGAGTCTCTTAAAAGTCTCACAAATGATGTATTACATTAATCCTTTTTTTGGGAATTATTTGTTTTAATATTATTTTGATATTTGAAGTATAATAGTAAATAAGATTTCAAACAATCAATATCAAACTGAACTAGGCCTTTCAACATATTTTTAATAATAAAAACACATTTTTTAGTACTTATTTCCACAATATATTTTTTGATTAGTTGATAATGCTCGCAATGAGCGAAACCGGTCCTGATCAAAAAATATATTGTGGAAATAAGTACTAAAAAATGTGTTTTTATTATTTAAAATATCATGCCTTTCCATCAAGAAGTGACAGTTAACACCTTAAAAATGCTTTCAACATAGCTTACATCGAAGACGGTTCAAAAATTTTGACAGAGGATACTAGATGGAATTTCAATATCACATTTGATTTGTTAAAACTTTGTAAATTTTGAAATGTTGTGTCACTTATGACCTGCCATTAACAAACTGCATTATCACGACATATATTGTTACATGGAAATTCAATATTATAAGCAACTGTTTAATTTTTTCTAATATTCACACCATAGAATTGTTCCCTAAATAAACATGAAATCTACTGAATTGTATTCGAATAAAACTTACATTGTTTTGTTCATAAAAATTATTATGGGGAGAGTTAATCCAAAAGATATAATTGAAATTGATTAAAACTTCAATCATTGATCAATTTCAAGCCTGGCAGATATAATAAATGAAATCTTTAACAGCATTCCGAGAAATGATACACAAGGATTGATATTCATTTAAAACTTAAATATAAGTTAGCCATTTCTTTTTTAAAAGAAAACCGGCTATTATTTATGTTTGTATAATTGAATGCCCTCCACTGAACTTATTTTAAATGGATTTGTTTCCAAATGAATATTTCTATTACATTTGGATGTATGTATACCTGTAAGTGAAAGGTGTGTGATTCAGATGAGTCTGTCGTACATAAACTGCTCCTTCCCGGACAAAGTCAATGCCACGAGACAAGTCCAAATCACTTTGCATCCAGAAGGTTTCTAAAACATTTGCAGTTCCACCTTGAGGAGTCACCTCAATGGATGTCAATGTTACATTAGGGTTATTCAGCTGAAAAATTAATTTGATTTATTGCGATTATTTTTTTTTATTGCATTTTTTTTTTTTTATATATATTTATTCTACAATCAGTTATTTTTACTACCATCAACATATTTTGTCGCCAATGATAAAAATTTACAAATTTTATAAAGACTTAACATCAGATGAACAGTCTATTTTATTCAATACTTTAAGATCTTAAAACATGGTAGATTAGCTTCCACTGTGCCTATTATATGAGTTATCATCATCATCATCAGCCGGAGTCGATCCACTGCTGGATGAAGGCCTCCCCCTGCTTTTTTTTTTTCAGGGGGGTTTGTTTGGACATGGACGTGGAGCAACACCACGCTGCCCAGGCGGGTTGGTGTTCGGTTTTCTGTCTGGGCTTTCCTTCCCATAGCCAAGAGAACACGGCACGCGGTGTTCCTGAGCGGTCACCCATCCAAGCACTATCCGCGTCCAATGCTGCTTAACTTCGGTGATCGCACGAGAGCCAGTGCTTTCAACGTGGTATGGTCTTGGCATATATGAGTTATATTAAAGTTAAATATCATCAAACAAAATGAACAAAAAATACTTCAAATTTTGAAAGTAATGTTAATAAGTTAATGAAATGAATAAAAACTATTGAAAGAATTGTATTTAAGAACCAAAAAAAAAAGTCATAAACTTTGTAATGAATGATACTTACAACAGCTCTATTATAACGAGGTATGGTTCCTTTATATTCTTGGAATATTTGATCAACAAATGCATGCAAGCGGAAGAATATAGGATCACGCAAATCAGTTGCAGGGTCAGCCATGACACCAAAGCGTTCCTGAAATATTGATTTTGTCAAAAGTCTTTGAGTTCATCAATTAGATTGCTAGATAAATGTAGTGAGAAAAAATATCAGTTTTGTTTTTATTACGAAATAGAATTAATATACATATTTTAACAAATTATTAAATTATTTCCATATAAAATCTTTGTGATCACATCAAACCACATAAGAAATAGATTCCAATTTAAGAGAAATGATTTATTTTCTTTTCCTATTCAAACCATAGTTCTAACATTCACTAACTTCTTACTAACATTCTTTTGGATAGAATTATTCTATAACTATTATACATCAAAAGAAAATAAATGCAACATACTATAGTATGACATCTTTTCAGAATCAAAATCTTTTTCTGCAGAAGGTAGTCAATAATTTTATAAAAAATTTGATTTATTAACTATGTATCAGCAATCTAAATTTGATACACAAAAGACTACCATTTTATATAATTTTTCGATTTCTTATGAGTTTAGTTTAATAAGGTTGAAAAATAGAAATTCAAAAGAAAAATATATATATAGTAAGTACATAGAAGACAAAATAATGAAACAGTTATATTTTAATTACTGGAGCAGTAATAATCTTTAAGTTGTATCAAATAACAGAGAGATCATTTATTTTGTTCTTACCAAATATCTGCCATCTGGATCATGAATGTATCCAAGGAAAAGATGACCAAAATTGTGGACGTCTCCGTAAAATGTGCTGTTGATGGACAGACTAGAAGCTTCAATCAAGTTTCCTAATATATCAATGCCTGTCATCTCATCCAAAGCGATTGATTGACCATCTCTCTAAAACATTTCACTTTTGTTATTCACTTTATGCATGTTGTGTGCGAATGAATTATATTTTCATTAAAAATTTTAAATATTTTTTTATTTTTGGGAAGATAGTTCTAGAAGAGAATTTCAGGATAATACATATCATTGGAAAGCAACTTCCAAAGAATTATGAATGAAAAAAAATTGAAATATTTCGAAATATAAATATCGCGAAAATTTCAAATGTTACTTTGCAACCAAATAATATTTTACTTTTCTTAAAACCAAAGAAACGCAAAGATTGCAAAACACAGTAAGATTTATAAATAACTTATCGGTCATAACTTAATAGGAATAAAAAAAAATGCATGAACATTTCATGCAGTTATAGGAATGCATTTCATTTATATATCGGAACCAATGGCGGACTAGCTCATAAGCCTAAGAGTTGCACACTTGGGTAATCCAAATCTTAGGACGCTCAAAGATAACTTATATATATTTTTATTTCTTTAAAAATATTTATTTTATGTTGAGTTCAAATCATGTTGCAAGAATTAATAATTTATTAAAATAAGTTTTTACATCTATTCTCATGAAGTCTTTAATAATCATATTTTTTTAATCAAAAGAGATTGTGAAGAGAAGTTTTTAGGTAAATTATAAATATGTTTGCATAAATTTTAGGACACTTTTTAGTATCTGTAAAATAAGACTTCCTAATCATGCTTGGAGTTTTCCAAGTCCGTAATCTGCTACTGATCCAGAGCTGGTTTTATTTTTTTACTATAAATAATTTCAAATAGAGTAAAAACAGCTACCTATTTTAAAACTGGGAGTGATATTACCAAAATAAATATATTAAGACCAATAGTATTTCAAACATTATTTTCTGTCTTATTTATGATATTGACTGAAGATGCTTGATGGAATTTCAATATCAAATTTTAATTGTTGAAACTATGTATGATTCCACATGTTTTGTCACTAACCATCCGGGTTTTGCTTTTCAGTATCTTTAGGTGTTCTAGTACATAGAATAGAATTGACGAATTCAACAGTCTAGTTCAAAAATTCAAATTTTCTATGTTATTATTCATTTCTCTCTTTGATATTGATAGAACATCATTGTTCAAAAAGTTTTTAAAGATGCACTATGCATAAATATGTACTTACATTTATAACCATACCAGTATGAATTGCATCATAAATCCTTCTTATATAGATTTCAAAATCTGAAATAGTCATATTTATTTCATCAACGCTTCTGCTCAAATCTTGCATAACCATATTGTCTTTACGGGAAGCCCACCCTCTATAATTAAAAAACAGAAGAAATGAGAAATTTTACCACTAAAACCTAATTTATGGTAAATCTATAATAATTTAATGAAAATCATTCAGGAAGTGAAATTTTACGAAGGTTAGATAATTTAAATTTCGTTCATTAGAACAGGTGAATTCATGTTATTCCTATCAGTACCAATAGTGCCATTATTGACACAAATAATGTAAGTTGAACTGGATGTTAATAATTGAGTGTGCCATTTGACTTGCAAAACATAATTATTTTTTGAGATCAGTTATAATCTCCCATTATTCAAAGAGTTTCTTAGTCTTCTATTACCTGGAAGCCATGATAGGATCAAGCTTGGGGAAGTAGCCTTCTTTGACAGTTTCACGGAAGTTGTTAAGTGGCTTAACACGTGGTAGCATGTTTGCTAAGCGCTCGAAGTTGTATCTATAAATAAAAAATAATTGGTATGAGGTATCATTAGTTGTTTTAAACATATCATTTTTAAATTAACCAGTTAATTATAAACTTTTGTAACCTTATTCATGGAGAATTAATTCGATATAATATAATAAGTTGATTGTATTGATTGTCCAATTCATTATTTAGACACTTCCAAATAACTCATACTAAGATTATGAGGAAAAAAATATTTAAATGGTCATAATAAAACAAGTATAATTGATATGTTCTCATAGAATTGAAAAATATGAAAATTAAATATTAATTTATAAAAGATACAAAAAAAAAAAATAGCAAAGGTCATCAAAAATCGTTTTTTGCTAAGGGATATCAAAGAGGTGATGGCAGATGGACTCCGTGTATGATAAAAAAAAGAAGCAATTATGAAATTTTGAATAATATTTGGAAACTCTTAAATATCGCCCCCTCCCTAGTATATTTTCTCAAACCTTCTGTCTGTAAATATATTAAATTTCCACAGTGGATTTATTCAACAAAAGCTCAATCTACTAAATGCAACTGACCAGTGACATATGCAAATGATGATAATACTTAGAATTAGTATAGCAATAATATCACTAGGTTACAAAGTTTATGGTTCCTAGGAAATTTTGAAATATCCTACTTTTGACCCAGATAATAACATTTTGTTTAATTCTTTAAAAGGTTAAATCCATAAAAATTTTGGAAGGCATTTTTAAATTATCTGATTATTGAATTGAATTTAGCCCAAAATTTTATATATAACTGAATAACTAACTCGATTGTCACATTTTTGGACTTATGCTGAATGATCAATAAATCTGCGTAAAGCTTGGTCTTACCGAGCCTGTATTTGTTCATGCATATAATAGAAGAGTTCGCCTCTACGATCTTTTTCAACAATAATCGAGTTGGAAGCTTGGAACGGATAGACAATATGCCAGTGCCAATGATGTAAGTTCAGTCCAATATCTTCACGCCAGTACGCTACTCGATGTTCTTCTTCCAGATCAGATGCAGAATAGTCTCGTGGAACCACAACAGGTGTCTATATAACAAAAATATTTCTTAATCCATTTATAGCTATTCAGTGTATGCTAGCTTTTTGCTCATGTCTCATAAAATAGTGGTTATAAAAAATGGTACAGTAACCTGTTGTTTTTCTTCTCAATCTTAACCCATTAGTGTCGAACCCAATTGCTCACGTTAATGGCACAGGTGTCCAATTGGACACGCATTTATTGTTGTCTATGATTGATCAGAAAATTGTCAATGGATATAGTCATAAATATTGTTTCACATATATCAGTTGGCAAAGGTTCATCGCTTCACTTAGATGTCACTTTGGAGTTCTGGCTAATTAAATTAAAATAATATCGGTTGTCAAAGTGTGTCATCATTTTATGGACGAGAAAACGTGAACTCATATTTTACATAAGTATTTTTTTCTGATAATATTGATTTGAAGAATAATGTTTCTTTCATTAAATGAATTATAAACATACATCGTTTACGTTAACATATCCAAGAATGGCGATAATTTTGTTTATGGTATATTTATTGAGCATTTAAATCCAATGTTTCCAATTGGACGCGTGTGCCACAAACCATTCAAAAATATTTTATGTAATTTTTTCAAAATACTTTTATTTTAATTTTTGTAAATACATTTGTAAAAATTATTCAATTTTAGGGATACGTCCAATTATGCTGCAAGAGAAACACTAATTAACAATGCATTAGATGCACTATATGATGCAAGCGATGATGAACAAGTTACCGAATATAATATATTTATAACACCACCAGACCCTGCAGTTTTAACAGATGAAGATTCAGGAGATGAGGATTGTGGCGGAACTATCGACAATTTAAATCATAGGCAATTACAAGCAACTGCACATGCAAGAGTTGGACATATAACAGAAGATAATATAGAGGAAACCAATATAGATTTGGAATGTGCATACATATGACCACACCGACAATGTGACTTATAATTTTTACTATTTAGTAGGGAAAGAAAAATGGTCTTGGGTCAAGGGTGAAATGGAATTATTCCTACCTCCATTCCCAGAGTCGGATTATAATCAATTCAAAGATAAATCTGCTAGGCAGCTATTTGAATTGTTTTTCGATAAAAGTAGAAAATGCGATGTTGGCTTGTGTATTATATGTTTTGAACATTATCATACTGTTAATATTTTATAGAAATAAAGAATTAAAATATATCAACGTTTTATAACATTTTAACAATATTGAATAATTCATGTAAAATTTAAAAATAAACCTTAAGTGTCAAGCGTGTCCATGTGGACACAGCTGTTTTCTACGGAAGTAAAAGTAATATTTTAATTTAAAATTTAGTTATTACTTTCATTTAACATGTTGATACATAATAAATGAAAAGAAATTACACAGGTGTCCATCTGGACACCTGTGCCGCTAATGAGTTAAATTTCTATCACGGTGAAAAAATAGCAATGTATTTTAGTACTACAAAATTTTTATAAGATATAGTTGATAGCTATTTTGGCTCACCCATCGTCAGAACTAGTTAGTGAGCCGATATAACTATCAACTATATCTTATAAAAAGTTTGTAGAACTAAATTACATTGCTATTTTTTCACCGTGTTATAATGGAGTTTTACCAAGTAAATGCCAATTCGATCAATTAAATTTCTAATCTTTATTGATAAAGAAAACTTTATTCTTTTACTCAGAATGCTTTAATTGAAAGCCAATTATAATTGTTAAATTACTTCAGAAAACAAAAAATGTCTTAGTGTCAAGGTTTTTCAATAGTTTTTTTTTATATTAAATAAAAAATATTATGATAGATATTTTTACTCACTCTCTGCACATACTGAAAAGGAGAGGTACACCATGTTAGTTATTTTCTTTAGAATATAATATTAATATATACTGCTTACTCGCAATTCAGTTGGAACTAGTTCAGCTTCTTCCCTGGCCTGTTGGAAAACTGCAGAATCAAAGAACCGGTCCGGGAAAGTCTGCACTAGGGATGGTATTGGGATTGTTTTGGTATCAGCCCTGCAATGAGAATCATGAGATATTTTATTGCAGTACATTACAATAAAAATGCACAAGAAAAAAGTTGCTGGAATGCTGTTCAACAGTGTTACATTGGAAAACAACCCTACTTAAATTGAAAGAAAATGTGGTTTCAGTTTGATTTATTTTATATAAAGGTAGCGTTGCTCTTTAGAAATAATCTATGTGAAAATTTTTATATTTCCATTACAAACTTTATAATCAGAATTATTATAGCTTTTGACATAATTATGTGATCATTATCATACTCTAGTTATATATTTCAATGAGTGAAGTTACTTAAGTTCTACTTACCTATGCAACATAGCAATCGAAAGGCAATAATTGTACATCGCAGGATTAATTCGGTCTTTGCAGTATAGAGATGTAGAAAGAAGATTATCAATATCAGTACATCCTGAAATATAAAGTTTAATAATTGCAATGGTTATAAATATAATTTAAAAAATTGTTTGCAAGGCACTTAAAATTATGTTTTTGCAAATCAATTAGCAAATGCAAAATAGAAGAAAAAATTATCAACAAAATACTCCTTGTATTATGATTAAAGTATAGTAATACATATATTCTCACCCATGAAAATATCGATCAGACGGGACGCTAGCCGACTATGGCGCGGTATTAATGGAGAAAATCCATCCTCCCTAGAAAGTTGCATGGGTTCCCTGATGTCCACAGGTGTAATACCTTTGACTGGAATGTGTTCTGTTGTGTCATTACCAAAGCGATTGGCCAATTCAGTTCCAAGAGATTGATACCGGTCAGTCTATTTACATAAATCATATAGTTAACAATCATACAGAGGCATTTGTATATCAATTCACATACTAAGAGGAGAGGAAGTTTAACGTAGTGTAAAGATTTGTGACAATGGTGAAAAGATGCAAAATCAATGAAATATAACTAATATTTTAAAATCAAAATATTTTGTTACTGTAATTTAATCAATTTTGGCAAAAAATGAAAGGAGTTCTTAACATGTTAGCTGTGGAATACGCGCTTGGCATACTAACATATGTAACACCTATATTTGAGAGACACTAATTATGTAAAGATTGCTATGGCCTGGCACATCAGGGGTCACTTTGATCTCGTATTATATGTAAGCTCTTAAAAATTTATTTGAATTAAATATTTTGTGATGAAATGTGATAATTCTAGTAGTGAGAGAGTTGCCTAATTCCAAGTCATTTATCAAAACAATTCTTTAAAATTCAATGAATTAAGACAAAAAAAAATATATTTAGAAATGGTGACAATAAGAAAAAAATGTCAATATACAAAGAAATTTATTGCAATACATATAATTACCAAAAATTCTGATGGCACATCAAATAAAAAATTCTTTTCCCCTTTTAGTGTAAACACAGGTTCAGATGGTCTGTCAAAAAGCAGTTGAAGATTTCTTGCAGAAGACATTGTGAACACACTTGCAACTTAAAATTTTTCTTGATCAAGATGAATGCAACACAACTAATGATCGCCGATAATTTCCCAATGCATATTTAAGACAGTGGACTTCTGAAAGTATGGTGTGCAAAACCACATCTTTTGTGTGGTTATTGTAAAATAGGAATCAATAACTTATCATTATTCAAGGGTCGGATCATCCAAACTTATTGAAAATATTGTAAAATGTTAATTTTTTTTTAATTCACCGAATATTTATTTTGTTTTTGTAGCTAACCACTAGTGCTGTCCTAGAATCATATCTTCTATCCTTATTCCCTTTGTAAAGAAAGGGTTAAGCAACAAGCAGTTCTCATAAAAAAAATCTGCTAGGAGGCCATATGTTCCATGTTGGGACATTGTATGTAGAATGTGTGTGTATGTAGAAAAAAATCTAACAAATAATCTGTACAATAATAATTCAACTACATGTTTTATAACATGCAACAATCATTTCAAAAATATCAGAATGAAAAAAGATTAAATCAAGAAAGTCTACAAAAATTTGAATATTTAAATTGAAGGGAATGGAAAGGTTTCACTGCCTTTTCATTTGTATAAAAATCAATCAATTGAAAACCCAATGTCAAAAATTTACAGTACACCCCTGTCTTGCCATTGGTAAAGGAAATAGATATTTTTGCGCTCACTTATCAATAACATAATTACTAGAATATTGCCTCCAAGATAATGATTGGGCATTATATAAAAATATGTAACTATTTGTAAATGAACTAAAATACTCTTCGCTATCATAGTGATCAATCATCATCAAATTATGAGTCTGGAGCTAATAAGTGGCTGGCAAAAACGTAAGTCAATGTGAAAATTTAATATAGCACCAAAGTGATTTTATGGATTTACATATATATATTATGAAACTACACTCTCAATTTAGTTGAGAAACATCAAGACTATGGCGTTTGGTCCAATTAAGTGGCCAATCAATTATATAAATTCCACGTAAAACCAAACTACAAGTTTTATTTTCTTTAAGGCAAAGATTTATTCCCATCTCGAAACAACAGCAATAATTTCATAAAACCAGAAAACAATAACTTCTGAAATACAGATACATACAATTTTATTTTAGCTCAATGAATAAATATGTTGGTTTCCCCTCATTTCATTCCTAAATAAAATAGCTGCAACCAGATGATTTTTTTTATTTTTCGTAAAAAGAATTTATGTATTTATTAAAATTCCAATACAACAATTTTATCTACCAGTAAAATATCTCAAACAGATAACCATGATGTTGTTTAGTTGCGCTCTGCGCAAGTAGGGTGACCATTAGTATTGAGAGATTAAGCTTTTTTTAAGAAATCGTTACCTTACTGATTTGCCGTCAGCCTTCGAAATTAGCAATGCACTGAAAAGTATCAGCATTAAGAACTGTTATATGAGTCAAGAAAACTAAGTTGCCTCACATGAAGATTGATTTACGCAAGAAACATATTAATGGAAGCTATGGCTTATATCTGGAAAAAGATATTTTGTTGAAAAACAAAATGATTCAACACGTATGGGCTAACCATTTTCTTCACAATTTTACTTGTATTAAAACAAGGTATCACTGTTATTATTCACCATTTCTTAGCTACATGTCACGCATACTAGATGGCGCCACACTCCATTTTAATGTACGCACGTATGATAAAGTTGGAAAACTGTAAGAACACCCCTGTAAGAAGAATGGTGCGTTTTGCTTGACTACTGGGACACTGACGGTTGAACTCCTCCTGAAGACAGGATGCGCAACTTGCATAACATGTAAATAAAAAGAGATCAACATACATGCAACAACACCGCATGTATGAACACAAAAAAAATCAAAAGCGAAGATCCAATTAAAAAAAAAACAGAAGGAAGTTTGCGACACGTTAATGAAAGCCATTAATGATGGAAATGGTGAGTTATTTTTCCTCGATGCGCCCGGTGGAACTAGAAAAACATTCCTCATGTCATTAATTTTGGCCATTGTTCGTGCGATATTCGAAGTTGCTGTAACATTTGCTTCTTCTGGGAATAGCGGTCACGTGGATTGAAGGATGCCGAACGGCTTATTCAGTGTTACATTGGCGTTAAATCTTCAAACGACTGAAAGACTGACATGCAATATTACAAAACACTCACCGATTAATCTTTAGTAGCAAGTAAAATCATCACTTGGGGTGAATGCACAATGGCACACAGACGCGCTTTGGAAGCACTCAATCGAACTATCTGCGTAATGACTCAACATGTTTAAGAGGCGCAATAATTGTACTAGCTGGCGATTTCAGCATTGAATTATACATCTGGCGATTTCAAATTTGAAATATACACAGGAACATAAATGTTCTATGTCCTTCTGTTCACCAATATAATCGTCACATGGGTGGAGTCGATTTATTGGATAGCTTGATTGGGAGATACAAAATCAAAATGCGATCAAGGAAATGCATGCGATTGTTTGTTGGATATAATTGTTATAAGAGCATGGCTTCCTATGCGAAGAAAAAATAAAGGTGAGCAATCAACGAAATTGATTGACTTCAGAAAGAGTTGGCACAGACACTGTGTCAAATATGAAAACAAATATTATTGAAGCGAGGACGGACATCTAATTTGCAAAAAGAAATAGGTTTTTAAAAAAGAAGTCAAATGCAATTACAAGGTCTTCTTAAGAGTGGATGATAAAAACCATTTACCAATTTGGAATGAAACATGATTACGATACAAATATTCCAAATTTAACTCACAGACATTCGTAATATGCGATAAGTGTAAAGAAGTGTTATGTTAAATAAGGAAAATTATTGTAAAAAATTCTATACGGAATAACTTTAGTACTACTTTATGCATACTGATGCTATATGCATCAACTAAACCTTTGTTTAATAAAATTTTATTATTGTAACATATTTTTCCCATGTTTAAATCAATTATTAGAACTTGAATTTATTAAAATAAAAACAAAAACAAATCACGCACTGTATGGTAAGCTTTTACATAACCAAAAAGCCTTTTATATTTTATGAACTTAAAACAATATTTGAAAAAAATATCTATTTTTATCAATATGCTATTGTAAGATTTTTAAGCCGAATATTTCGTATTGATTGAAATTTTATTTAAAATCTATGTAATTATTTTCTTTGAAGTGTTTATGGTATTTATATTTTCTCATCTGACATCACTTATCGGCAGCCTTGAGCCGTTAGCAAAATTAGGAAAATAACGGCGGCGTCTGTTTTAGGCTTTTATTATTAAAGATGTGTCTTTTTTGTGAGTCTGTGAATATATAGCTGTCAAAATTACTGCATTATTAACCTGGTTTATCCGAAAGCCTACGCGACTTAACGTGCTCCCTAAAATGGCAGACATAAAGGTAAGGAACGAAACAACAGTGTGGCGGCATATTTATTTAGATGCCGATAATATACAAATGTGTTTATTTATTTTTTCTGACCCATTTTTGTTTCATATTGCAAATTATGTCATAGTTGAATTACCGAAGTTTTTCTATTATTCTATTTTCTCACGATAACTATTTCCTTGAGAATATTACTTCGAGCGGGAAAAGAGCTGGCTTTGGAAAAATTACAAGCAAGTTACGCCATACAATCTTATATTAAGTGCAAATTGTGTGCTAGGAATGCCATAATTCCTAAAAATCTGCGTACTTATTCATTACATTTTTTCGAAATGAATTTACTTGACTTTCGTTTCTAGTAATTGAGTTTCATCAGAAATAAAACTAATTCTTTGATATATTGTTATCTGATGTTATATGCTTTTTGTAACTATTTTCAGAGCATGTTTAGTAAAATGAGTGCAGCTGGTGATGCTACTGAAAATGGTGCACCGGTTGCCAAGAAAACTGGTGGCCAGAACGCGATTGAGAAAATCTATCAAAAGAAGTCTCAATTGGAGCACATCTTACTCCGTCCAGATACTTATATAGGCTCTGTGGAGAAGGCTACAGAAACTATGTGGGTGTATGATAAGGAGGCTGATACTATTCTACAAAAAGAAATAACATATGTTCCAGGTAAAAAAAGTTTTTCCCTATTCCATCATGTTTAGTGAGTGACCAGGGCTCATCATGAATTGATCCTGAGTTGATACTCAATTTGATTTCTGTCAGTTTTGTTGTCATAAAATTATTTGTTTGTTTATCTTTTAGGACTTTATAAAATTTTTGATGAAATCTTGGTAAACGCTGCGGATAACAAGCAGCGTGATGCCAAAATGGATGTTATTAAAATAGAAATTAATGCAGATACAAATACCATATCAATTTACAATAATGGTGGAGGTATTCCGGTCGTAATGCACAAAGACGAAAAGATGTTCGTCCCTACTATGATCTTCGGCCACCTTCTCACGTCATCCAACTACAATGATGAAGAAGAAAAAGTAACCGGAGGCCGTAACGGATACGGTGCTAAGCTGTGTAATATATTTTCAACAAAATTTACTGTCGAGACCGCTTCGAAACAGTACAAGAAACATTTCAAGCAAACGTGGGGTGCCAATATGAGTAAAGCATCTGAACCCAAAATTAAGTCATTGGACAAAGATGATGACTTTACAAAGATTACATTCAGCCCTGACTTGTCCAAATTTGGTATGGATAAATTGGATGACGATATTGTAAGCCTCATGTCACGCAGAGCGTACGATGTTGCTGCTTCTACATCTGTCAAAGTTTATCTGAATGGAAAAAGACTTCCCATTTCAAAGATGAAGGATTATGTCAACCTTTTCATTAAAGGAAAAGAAGATGAGAGTGGAAGTCCACTCAAGGTTTGCTTCGAAGCGGTGAGCCCTCGGTGGCAAGTTGCATGCACCATTTCAGACCGAGGCTTCCAGCAAGTGTCATTTGTGAATTCTATAGCCACCACGAAGGGTGGAAAGCATGTTGACCATGTTTCAGATTTGATTATCAAAAAGGTTTTAGAAGTATTGAAGAAAAAAAATAAAGGAGGTATTAATATCAAACCTTTCCAAGTGAAAAATCACATGTGGGTGTTTATCAATTGTCTTATTGTTAATCCGACATTTGATTCCCAAACCAAAGAAAACATGACCTTGCAAGTTAAAAGTTTTGGATCGAAATGTACTCTGTCAGAGGAGTTTATCACGTCTGTTGCAAATAAATGTGGAATCGTGGAATCGGTATTGAATTGGGCTAAATTTAAAGCTCAAACTGAATTGGCAAAAACATCTGGTAAAAAGCAAAGTAAAGTGAAAGGCATTCCGAAGCTCGTGGATGCTAACGATGCTGGTAGAAAAAACGCTCACTTGTGCACATTGATTGTTACAGAGGGAGACTCAGCCAAAACTTTGGCGGTGTCCGGTCTGAGTATTGTAGGGCGCGATCAATACGGAGTGTTTCCTCTCAAAGGTAAAGTGCTCAATGTGAGGGAGGCGTCCCATAAACAAGTATTGGAAAACGTCGAGATAAATAATATGATTAAAATTATCGGTCTGCAATATAAAAAAAAATACACCACAATGGAAGATATAAAGACACTCAGGTACGGTAAGCTTATGATAATGGCTGATCAGGATCAAGACGGTTCTCACATCAAAGGCCTCATCATAAACTTTTTACATCACAACTGGCCAGATCTATTGAAGTTGCCTTTCTTGGAAGAGTTTATCACTCCTATAGTGAAAGCATCCAAGAAAAATGATGAGATCTCTTTTTATTCTCTTCCCGAATTCGAGGAATGGAAGAGAGACACGCCAAATAATCATACTTACAATATAAAGTATTACAAAGGTTTGGGTACTTCCACATCCAAGGAAGCTAAAGAATACTTCTCCAATATGGAACGACACCGTATTAAATTCAAATATGGAGGTCTCTCCGATGACCACAATATTGAATTGGCATTTTCTAAAAAGGCTGCAGATCAACGTAAGGAGTGGCTGACTGAGCATATGGAAGAAGTCAAGCGCCGGAGGGAGATTGGTTTATCAGAGCGGTATCTATACACCAAGGACACTCGCACAGTGACGTACTCTGACTTCATCAACCTCGAGTTGGTTCTCTTTTCCAATGGAGATAATGTCAGGTAAAAGAAAAGTTTATATTCAATTACAATTTGATATGCAAATATTGTTAATTAACAAAAACACAACTAATTTATAAATAAACCTTCCAGATCTATCCCTTCGGTCGTCGACGGCTTCAAACCTGGTCAAAGAAAAGTCTTATTCACTTGTATTAAACGTAATGACAAGCGAGAGGTAAAAGTTGCTCAACTGGCTGGCTCAGTTGCTGAACATTCTGCTTATCATCACGGTGAGCAGTCTCTCTGCTCCACCATAGTCAATATGGCCCAGAACTATGTCGGTTCGAACAACATCAACCTTTTGGAACCCAGAGGTCAATTTGGTACTCGACTCAGTGGAGGCAAAGATAGCGCCAGTCCCCGTTATATCTTCACTCTCATGTCACCACTGACAAGATTGATATACCATCCTCATGATGATCCACTTTTGACTGTGAGTCAATTATGATTATGTTCTTCTAGTCTATAGAATCTTTTGAAGAAGAATTTGGCAAATCACTACCGAGATGGTGTTTTTTGAACTATTTGATGAATAGTTATGAAATTTATATTTACGTTATTACGACTGATATTTCATTCGAATAAAAGTTGATATATATATCACCTGTGAGATACAGGTAGCAATTTTATTTTTTCATGATTGAATATTTTTAAAAAAGTTTTTGATACCTGCTTTTCATCTTCGGGGATATTATTTACAGCTCTGTACAACTTCATTTAATGCAATTCTATAATTACTTATATCTATAAATTTCAAATGTTATTTCAAAATTTCAGCATGAGTATGATGATAATCAAAAAATTGAACCCACCCATTATGTGCCGATTATTCCCATGGTGCTTGTGAACGGTGCAGAAGGTATCGGTACCGGTTGGTCTACTAAAATACCTACATTTAATCCAAGAGATATTGTGAATAATTTAAGGTAAACCCCACTATTTGTTGATATTTATCCTTCTCTTCAGTTAAAATGAATCAATCCCTAGTAGTAATTATTTATTTTTCTCTTTGTCAGGCGAATGTTGGATGATGAGCAGCCAAGACCGATGCATCCCTGGTATAAAAATTTCAAAGGAACCGTGGAAGGATTCCAAGAGAAGTATGTTATATCCGGCGAGGCATCCATTTTATCCAGTGATCAAATTGAGATTACCGAATTACCAGTCGGAACATGGACGCAAAATTATAAAGAGAATGTATTGGAGCCAATGTTGGGAAGTGAAAAGGTTAAACCGCTCATAGCAGATTATAAGGTGAGTGAACACTCGGTCTTTCAGTGGTTTTTTTAATCCAAATGAAGTTGTGTTTTGACATTTTAAATACTATTAAACTATTTTCAGGAATATAATACAGACACCACTGTCAAATTCATAATATCTTTACTTCCGGGAAAATTACCAGAAGTTGAAGCCGAAGGTATTCATAAAGTATTCAAATTACAAACAACAGTATCTCTTACAACTATGAATGGATTCGATGAAAACAATTGTTTACGCAAGTGAGTCATTTTTTTTTTATACTAGTATATAGTATGCAGTATAATAGTGATTCATAATTTCAATTTCACAAAAAAAATCAGTGAAATTATGTATATTCTGTGTTTTTCAAATTTTTTTATGAATTTTTGTCTTGATTGTAATAGTTCTATTATTATTTTTACTCAAATATTCATAATAAAATGTTTCAAATTGACATTGATAATAAAGTTTAGTAAAACACTATACTAATTCAGTATTAACTTTGTTTATTGACTGATTTTTTAAAGAAGTTTTGATGCTTATTTTTTGTTGTACTAACAGCACCTACCACATCATATATAATAAAGCAACCATTATTACATATTATTTTATTATCTAGATATCAGCTTTTACTTAAGCATGTCAATTTTTGAACCCTATTTTTTTTTTTTTTGACACCTATTGGTTGTGTGTTTTGTTTCACTGTTGAATCATCTTCAATTACCGTAGCTATTTTATCCTTAAAAATTTACTTAAGAGTGTTTACAGTATTTCATTATTTTTAGATTTGAAAAAGTGGATGAAATCATCAGAGAGTTCTTCACCCTACGTCTAAAGTTTTACGGCAAGCGGAAGGATTACCTAATGGGTCATCTTCAAGCAGAGGCCGACAAACTTTCTAATCAAGCTCGTTTCATTGTCGAAAAGTGTGATAAAGACTTAGTAGTAGAGAACAAGAAAAGGAAGCTGTTGGTAGAAGAACTCGTAAGACGAGGTACACAATTGACATATACATTTCTGCATTTTAGCTCTCTAATTTATAGATTTTGTTTTCTGAAAAGTCAAACTTTTAATGTACTATTAATTATTCATAAGAAACTGAATATTATTAAATAAATTATGAGCAGTTAAATTAAGCACTGAACAATGTTTTTTTTAACTAGGCTATGATGCTGACCCAATTGCGACATGGAAAAAGCGGGTTGCTAAGGAAACCGGTGTTCAGAATGATGATGATACAGGAAACACTTCAGATACGGAAGAGAGAGAAGAAGAGGATACCAAACCTGTAAAAGGAGGCAAACCTGTTGACTCTGGTAAAAATTAATCATAATAAATTACTATTACTTATAACTTCGTTTGAAATTTTACAATAATTTCTTTATTGAATTACTTCAGAAAAAGCCTTCCAGCAATTGACTGATGTTAAAAAGTACAACTATCTCTTGGGAATGTCAATGTGGATGTTAACCAAAGAAAAGAAAGACGAACTTTTGAAGCAGAGGGATCAAAAACTAATGGAGCTCAATTTACTTAAGTGAGTGCTTAAGAATAGCATAATTTTGTAGTTCAACTGTTTATTTTTTCATATTTTATGTACTGAGAGAATGTGCAAATTTCTTCCTACTGAGTGTAGTATCTGTTCTTTTTTTGTTTATTTCTCTAGAGCGAAAACACCTTCGATGTTGTGGAGAGATGACTTGGATGCGTTTATGGATAAATTAGATGAAGTCGAAGAGAAAGAGCGTCAAGATGAACTTGGAATCAATAAGAAACAATCCAAAGCAATGGTTCGTTCACATACAATTTTTATTTTATTACATGCTATCTAAAGTAAACTGGAAAGAGCATGAATCTTAAAATTTTTCACACATGCATATTTTTGCCAAAAAGTTGTCATTAATTGATCTTGAAATTTTATCTTATTTTACTGTAAATATTTTTATGCAATAAACATCGTAAAGATTTTTTCACATAAATAAATTTTAACCCCGTATATTTTTCCCTTGCTATCTATCACAGGCGGACAGGATGAAGGTATATGCAAAAAAAATATTTTTTCTCTACATTAATTTGATATATATATCGTATATACAATGTTGGTGTTTTAAAATATGTATATTTGTGTTAATAGAATGCTGTGAAGAATAAAACTGTGAAGAACAGAAAATCCCTCTTGGATACTCTACCATCCGACAACGCCAGAAGAATCGAGCCCAAGATAAACGATGACCTTATGAAACGTATTGTTGCAGCAGAAAAATTGAAGCAGCGTAAAGAAATTAAGAAAGAATATGATCCCGTAAGTTGTTGGCCAAACTTGATATCATCCTCTTGTGTATTAAAAATCTTAAATCGCAGACATTTATAATTCAATCGTATATTCATAATCAGCAGGTTGCTAACTGGCTTAGCGGTAGAAACTTTAATGAGTCTACCGATACAAGAATTCAAAATTTTACATGTTGACACATTCATTTTAGATTGATTTTTGTGTGCGATTATCCAATGTAAAAATGTATTGAAATTATCGTTTTATATATCCATTGTAAAATATATCTATAATAATCATTCTATCATTAAAAGTTCCATAATAAATCTATTATGAAATAGTTCATAGAGGATAATTCTACAAGCTATGTGACGAAGTACACAAATAATTTATTTCTACTATTTTCTTTGATATAAAATGTTTGACTAAATGATATTCTTTGTAGGATGATCCAAGTGGTATTAGTCCTGTTGCCGGGGAAAAGAAAGCTAAAGTTGCCAAGGTAAAGAAAGAAAAGGCAGAGAAACCGCCTAAAGAAGATGGCATGAAACAGACCAAATTGACATTCAAAAAGGAACCTGGTGCAAAGAACTCAGTAAGCTTTAATTTTAATCACATTGTTAAGTTAATTATCATCATTCAATCCAGAAAATATAACTGCCATTCGAAGCAAATGCTATTATGCTGAACTTTGGATTGACCCTGTTGGTTTGAAAAAATCTTTAATGTTTAAAAATTTTAAGTTGATAATTTTGATGTGACATATTGTTTAAAAACTTTCTTCAGCATTTTTTCACATTTGGTGATATTTTATCTATTTCTTATTGATAATAGATATATTTTTCAAAGTTAAATATTTTTGAAGTAAAACCAATACCTGAAAAAATTTGCAGACAGCTTTTTGTCTTAGAGGTCTGCGTTGAGTTAAATGAGAATTTGACAATTCTCAATTTCAGTTTCAATTTCCTAGGGGCTGGTTGGTATAGAATCTCACAGAAATGATCTTCCTATATTCTTTTAATAATACACAATGTTTTAATGTTATGATATTTTGAGAGACAATGTTTCCAGAATTTAAATATCATTGTTTCAGAAAAAAAAGAAGACGATTTCTGATAGTGAAGATGATTTAGATAAATCCGACAGCGATGGCAGCTTCAGTGCTCAACAAGTGACACCCAAAGAGCGAACTAATGCTCGACGGGCAGCTACTAAAGTTAGTTTAATATCCTTCATTAACGTTTTGAAATAATATATTGTGTTTGCCGATTTCAATTTATCAATTATAATTGTGTTTCAAATGTATTTGATAGGTCACTCAATACACTCAATTATTGAAGTCGGATAATAGCGGTTCCGATTCCGAACCAGAACTGTTCGATAATAAACCCAATGGAGAAGATTCATTTAGACCCCAGACAATACAAGAAGACAGTGACAGTGATGACATGCAAATTCATTCTAAGAAAAATGGAAATAGCAAACCCAGCCCGATGGATTCTGGTAAGGGGCTTTCATGTCGCTTTCTAAATGGTTTTTGTCATTTTGATATATGTGTATTTATAGCGATATTTTGCTTCCAGTGCAGAGTATATGACTAATCTCAACCAAAGTTTATGTATGAAAACTGCTTGTTGCTTGGTTTTTAAACTTCTTTTTTTTGAAGAGAGTAGTAGTATAACATAATACCTTAACGACCAGTCCCATTTTTTGCTATAGACGACATGAATTAATTGACACGGCGATTTACAATTTCTGGTAGACATTTTTTCTTTATTTCAAGGAAGATTCGAAGCTTACATAATTTTTTTTTGTGATTTTTTATGATTTTTGAACCAGTAGCAAAACAAACAGAATTGTGGAATGGGGTATTTGTTATTAAAGTGCTAATTAAATATCTCTTGTGGAATGTGTATAGTTTCCATATTATGGGAAATGGTGTAAGCTTTTTTGTTTTTTTTTTCTTCAGATAACCTCTTTGACTCATTAATAGAAGAATCAAGAGTGACAAGTGACGATTCACCTCCTAAACCTGCCCCTAAAGCTCCTGTTCTTGCAAAGTCTTTTGAAATCCTCGACAGTGATGAAGATTTGTCAGATCCTCCCCCGGCTCCGGAACCTGTTGCCAAGAAACCTGCAGGCACAAAACGAAAACTTATGCCTGTTGCCGGCAATGCTGCAAAGAAACCTGCTAAAGCCAAAGTCATAAAGGCATCTAAACCCCAAGCGGCCAGTCAGGATAGTGATAGTGAAGATATCTTCACCAAAAAGGTATGTCAATTTTATGTGGATGTAGTTCATGTTTGTGAACGATATGATGAATTTGGAGAAAAAATTTTGAGGCTAAAGATATAAAGATAGATAAGAGAAAGATGAATTTAAGATTATTAATTCAAAAGAATTTTTTGGAAGATTGGCACTGCAAATATTTGTGAAGGCCAATGCTACATTTGTTAACATTTTGATCTTTCCTGTTGTTGCACACAGAGATAACCAGCTATTTTTTTCCCAAGAATTTTTTTGTATGTCTGAGAGAGCATATGGCAACATTTTTTTGTGCAGTTCGTAATGTGAGCCCAGCGTACATTATCTTGCAGAATGTGTATGTATTTATAATATTTTCTGTCCTGCGTTTACCAATTTGTTATTCATTATTTACAAATAATATTCAGTGTTACTTCAGCACACATTGCTTGCAGTTAGTAATATTAAAATTTAATCGGAGTTTTGATGTGCATTATTTAAAAAAAATTATTTGCTTAAATTTTGCTTTACACTTTTTTTTTTAAATCTAATGAGAACTTTTTCTACTTACATGACATTGAAGCAAAAATATATTATTTTGATAAATGTTTTTCTACTGATTTTTTTTTTTTTATTTTATTTTAAATTTCACAACCCATATAAAACAATTATTTATTATGCAATACATTATAAAGAATAAAACATGAAAAAATTATACTATGATAAGATAATATTAGCTGTAAGTTATAAGAAACATAATTAAATACTACAGTTTTTTGTATAAATTGTATGCCTTGGCACTCTTGTGCACATTTTACAAAATGGTCTGGGATTAATGCAGGAACGGTTTATTCAGCTTTCACTGCTTGTATAATTTTTAACGTCTAATATATTATAGTATTCTCAATGCAAACTAGTCAGTTTCTAAAGTTCTCATAGTCAATATTTTTCTTCCGTTTAAAACCTGGGTATAAAACCTGATTTGTAGAAGCTTTTTTGTGTTTTAATTCAAACAATCAATATATTATAATTTTTGTCTCTGTATTTCAGTCTGCACCCAAAGCTTCTAAAAAATCTTCAAAAAAGAAGAGCTTCAATTCTGACTCTGAGTCTGATGCTTTTGTAACGAGTGATGGATCTGAGAAAATACCATCACAGAAAGTCACCGCAGAAAGAGAAAGAGCAGGCCGAGCAAAAAAGGCCACCAAGTATACGTTTGATGACATGTCTTCAGATGAAGATTAAATAAAGTGTTATAGATTTTTAAGTGCATTGTGGATCACACATGAACGTGTATAACGAGAGGCTACCTTGTTAGGTTGCGGCAATAGGTCGCCGGTCCTTTTATGCCCGTCTGAGTGATTGCGGAGTGGATGGCAACGAATCTCTCATTAAAACAATTTTTAAAATAGTGTTTCATTTGTGTCTGATGTTTGTGGAATATGTTCTCTAAAATTATGATACTTACATTGAATAAGTTTAGTTGAATTGTTTATTTTATCGAGGATATTATTTCTCACAATGAACTGACATTGTTTATTTTAATTTTCCTAAGCAATATGTAGGCTAGAGCTGGAATTTATTCTGAAGCACAACGGAATATTCTAGTTCATTAGACATCATTCCTTTTAACTCGACTACTTTTATTTTCATCAATTGAAACTGACATGTGATTATGAGATTAGAGGTAGTACCCACCAATAAAACTAATTACATTATTATCATTATTGATTTATTATTATGTGTATCTATTTCTGTGTTTGAATGTATTCTCTTTATATCTACGTATTTGACAAACTTTCAGTGATTATTTTGACTCATAATTATTGGAAAATATACGATTGTCTTTTTTATTAATTAAATTAATATCTTAAAAGTTAAAATAAATAAATAATTATTTTTTTACTCTGTAGCATAATCTGTAAATTTTTATTCTCCTTTTTACTATTTCAAAATATTTTTTTATCATATTGCAAACAGTCAATTGTGAAGTGTATAGATTCAGTATTCCTTCCACCATACAGATTAATTGGTAAAATACAAGAGATGATTACTAGAATTATAATAATTATTGTACAATCTTTGAAATTTTGAGATTTTAAGTAAAAAAAAAAACTAATGTTACTGGATGTCTGTTTCTATCGTAGGTAAAAATAAGTTTGGTAATTTTGAATTGTAAAATGGTCTTTACTTACCTAATTTATTATAGAGATTGACTAAGAAGTGACTTCAGTTCTGTATTATTTTTTTAAATTTAAACTATCAAGGTATAAATAAGGTGTAGATGTAAAAATTTTATAAATAAATAAAATTGTCTACATATCAATCATCTTTTTATTTATTTACTATTTACCTCATTTACACTTTCATCTGGGCTTCAAGAAGTAATACTGAGAAGACAGACATGGTAGATAACATATATGTCCAATGTTTAGAAAGCGGTTCTTGGTATTGTGTAGCAGATCATGCTATAAGTATGCTAGTTTTGTGGAGACAAAGTTTTGAATGCAGCTGATTATCGTATTCAATATTGTTGTATATTTGGTGGCAAACATGACAGGTAAAGTATTGTAACATTACTCAGGTGACACTTTTGCCTTTGCCAAGGCCAACCTTGAGAGGATTATGTTTATGGCAAACAGGCTGTGTAAATTTTGTATTTATGAAGGTATGTTAGACAACATTTTGATCGGATGACTTCAAATTGACTATAATCTTCAAAAATTTATAAGGGTACTGGAAACATAATTACCTATGAACACATTTACTTCTAATTGAACCGGGAGTATATTGATGTTGTACTTAAAAACTGATTGTGATGAATGAATGTTTTGTGTTAGAGGCTTAACGCCCACAATACTTGTACTTGAAGTGTTTCACGAAATAGCTATTGCAACATACAATATGAAGCTCAAAGTATGATATGCACCATACACTGTGTGACATGATGTAGTTGATAACATGCTACTCACATTCTTAATACTGATGGTGTTGAAATAGTAACTTTTCAAATGAAACAAGATAAGTCATTCCAAATTACCTAGCCATACCTACAACTCTCCGAATGATAATTTTTTTTTTTTTACATTATCATTGGCATTTAAATATGAATTTCGTTTTTGAGGTTAGGTAAAAAAGCATTCCTTTTTGTTGCTATGTAATAATAATAATAATTATTGAACATAATGGTAAAAGATTATTGTCTCTTGAAATGCTTTATTAAATTAGTAAATACAGTACACAATATTAATTACAAAATAATATAAAATGTATAGAAAATTTAATAAGCATTTTATTTTAAAAATAACTACACTGGATGGCATTTCTGAATATCATTTTTACATTTTTTTAAATCTCTTAACAGTAAGTAATGTCACAAATTATAAATCATTATGGAGGTAATACATACTAATTATTTAATATTTTTAATAATATAATTTTTAGCCTAATGATAACACTTTCCAATGGTCTTGATTAAAGTTTTATTATTTTATACCTGTCTCAACTTTTCATCAATGTATTTTAGAGCCATTCCTATATCACGCTTTTTTCTTATGAATGATTTTAAAAATGCAATCTTTTTTTGTGTGATATTCTATTATCTATGACAATTGATATATGTTGTATTAGAAAGAATACAAGCAAATGATTGTAATGCAATGAACCATAAGATATTTACCTTATAGCTTTTTCTAGTGGCAACCATATATTTCAAAATTCATTTTTAATATCAAGTTCACCTTCAATTGTAATCGTTGATAAGTGATATATTTTAGACATTTATAGTTTCCCAATAAAAAACACAAAGAAATATTATCACCTTTTTTATTAGTCTGGATTATCAGCATTTGAGGTGTCAAGCTTATTTTTAAATCAAGGAAGTGCCTCATATCATAGTTAAATGTCAGACAAAGGTCAAGGGAGTAAGACACTACCTGAAAGGATTGTTTGGAAACGGCATACATTAAATGTGAAAACAAGGAAAATATGCTTGAGGTAATTGATTATCACCTTGCTACAAGTATTATATAAATTATTTCATGGAGAAATAAGTATAACGAAAAAAAAAAATGAAACATTTACAATAAGTAGTGAGTGATCACATCTGTAAACATTATTTAATTACATAGAATGCTTTTGCAAAATATTATAGTTGTAAAAGTAAAAGTGACAAAGGTAAAATTTCTTTATCAGGTTGTAAATGCGGACCTTTTTTCATTAATTATTTTTAACGATCAAAATATGTTTTTATAACCCACCATACATAATGTTATTTACAAATTACGTTAAGTTCATTAAAGTCTATTTTGTAATTAATTAATATTAAAGTTACCTCACAGAAAAGAAAGAAATATCTTTGTACACATCAAACTTAAAACATATTTTTCTAACTTCTCCACTATAGGAGTCTTTTTGTTAAATGTAAATTATTTCATTTCAATACAACTGATTTTAAAATACTAAAGGTCATTGCGTGTTTTATATTTTGCATGTTATTTGATTGACTTCATCCATATTATGCATTATGGTTGGGAATCTGTCAGTAAATTAATATAAACAGAAACACAATTAATAAAATATTGATTAAAGTAATTAAAGAGAAAATCACTGTCAGTGTTTATTTACTACTTAAATTCATGATTTATTCTGTAGTTTTTATAGTCTTGGCATTCTTTCTAAATCCTCACAGACTTGATAGATAATTGGATAAACTAAAATAAATTATTTAATATGTGAATCCCTTATTTATCTTTAATGGGCTTAAGAAAGTATGCCAAGAATAAATTTGTATTTCAAATGGAATCAAAATTGAAGCTACTTAAATGTTTTCAATGAACGATGCTAAGTATGATCAATGTCTTTAAATAATTTATTATTCTGATTCCAGCCATTTCATACAAATTAATATCTGCTCAATTTACTCTCTCTATCGGAATATTTCCCGCTTAGTTTACTGACTGAGTATCTATCTGAATATCTATCATCGTTGTGGTAAGGCTTATCGCCAGCTCGGTAATGTATTTCTGAAGGACCTATCGTCTTTGACCAGTGGTGGGTCCAATAAAGGTCTTCTGGATGAACGTTTGTCGGAGCATCGCGGCACACCACCACACAATAAATCATGCTTCCAATCAGTGTCAGGAAGCCGAATATTAGAAAGACAATACCCAAGATCCTGGAAAAAAAAAACAGAATTTCATATACTTTTAAACATTTAATACTTTTTCACATTTTACAACAATTTTCAATGCTCGTGAAACTGGTATTGATCTAGAAATATAAAATAGTGAAAATCAAACAAAACATGGTTGTTTTATTGTTTAAATAGACAGTGGAACCTCGATTCCACGTTTTTCAAGGGACCTTAAAAAGAAATCGAAAAATGCGGGAAAGTCTAAAATGAATCTTACAAAAACATAAACTGCAGCTTGTGAAATTATTTATCAAAGAAAACCTTAACACATTTAAGGCAATTTCTTCAGTAAAAAGGATTTAATATGCTCAAACTCCCAAATCGTATAGGAGATAAAGATTTATCTACCAAAACCGGTCAAAAGGGATATATTTTAAGCGGGACTATAATATTTAGATGATAGATCGAGGAAATGGATTAATCGGGGAACGGTTAATATGGGATTGTATAACATTGTTCTTATGGGTGTTTGATGGGACTACAAAAAATTAACGGTCCATCCGGGAAAACGTTTTATGGGAGAACGGTTGATCGAGTTTCCACTGTAATGCTTTTCCACAAATAAATGACAGTTAACACATTAAAATTGATATATAATATTCTTCAATACTAATACTAAGCATTACAGCTTAAATTATACTGAATTAAATACTGTCTGACGGTAAACATTCAAAATTGCACTATAAACAAAAATAATAAAATACATTTTATATATAAATATAATATGTCATGTGTTCTGAAAAATGACCCATTTTTAACAGTCTGTTATAATAGTTTTATTTGATAATACTTTTTTTTTGAGGATTTATGAGTAAGGGGTATAGGCAGGGTTACCAGATGTCCATATTTGAGAGAGACTGTGTAGTAATTAACAGAAAAATCCAATGTTTCACATTGCCTCTGAAAATCCTTGATTTGATTGAAATTTGTAAGTGTAAAAAATGTCATATATAGTGAAAGAGGTTTGCTTATTTTTTGTTGACATCCGTGTCTACCACTTTTCATGAATATAATTTGAAACTATCGTTTTTATTTGAAATAGTTAAATCAACCGAATCTGTATGTGTATCTTCACACTATTTACACATAGTATAGCATATACTCATTGTTATATTTTACAATTTATTCAATATTTTGTATTTTTTCATAATATATTGCTTATTTATTTTAGTTGACCTTGCAAAAAAGTATAATATTTTGATAATCTGGCAACCTTGAGTATAAGAATTTGATTTTTTCAACTAACCATACAAATAATGGCTCGAAGAACTGGATAACTATCACAAATCCTAGTGTTATGAGAATCAATCCAAGGTTCAGTAGTAGCATTAAGCAGCACATTCCTCTGATGTTTGGGCAGAAAGGATTTGGGGCAGCCATTGCTTCAACTTTCATTCCAGCCTGAAACAGTGAATGTAGAGCTAGTGAATACAAAAGGAAACATAATAAATGACTAATTCCGATGCGAAGTATCACAGTGAGATATTTATTATTTTATAAATTTTTTAATAAAGTCGCGTAGTACTATTTTTTTATGTTACTTGGCTCATATTTTCTTCTGTTTTGGTGAAAATAGCATTTAACAAAATATTACCTTTCTGGATGTCTTTGATCGAGCAGTTGAAGCAACCGAGGGCGCAACTCCACTTCTGTACGAATAGATACTACGGGGCGCTCGGGAATGTCGACTGAAACAATAAAAAATAAATACATTTTTAATTATGCCGATTATTTTTTTTTTTAATTATAATTGTTTCAGTAAATATTCGATCGAAGAAGTTAAGGTTTGAATGGAATAATTATTTCGCAAACTCAATCTGCAATATTATTTTCTGAAATCATATCATTATTTATAGTTTGTAATATTTACGAATAAAAAAACATTTCTTAGGATTTAAAATATTTCACTTTATAATGTTAATCTCAGAACGTTATGTATCGCAGCTGTCATTCATGTTTCTTTAATTCACGGAATGGAAAGAAGAGGCGAGAAAATTGTATTATTTCGTTTAATATCTACTTTGAAATTGTTGTGTTAATTTTTTTTTCATATAAGCTCTTTGATAATGTCTATAATGAGTGTTTTAACGCCGCTTCTGATGGAATGCCTTACATAAATAATTCGTTCCGTAGAACGCTTTAATTAGTTACCACGGTTGTTGAGCTTTTTATCGCTTTCATGTCATTATATATGGAGCAGCTCCACGTCATCCATTATTGAGCCTCAGAATCTTCGGCAAAAGGTTGCTCTAAAGATGAACGTGGATACATTTTTAATTCACAGCCTATTTCAAAAGAGAGCAATTCTACATTGCCGCACAGTGGCATTAAACATACGCTGAGAGAGAAAAAAAATATTATTTATATGTTTGATAAGTTTCTTTTTATATAATTGCAAATCAGTTCCAAATAAAATATACGAAACAAACGAAACCGACGAATACTGAAAATGATTATCATCGAAAGAATGTAATGGCTAAGAGAATTACCAAAACTAATAGCGGTTGTTAAAATGTTAAATATATCTTACTTAATATCCAAAAACCACAACGACTGTTTTTTTCACTTATTTGTGAATTCTGATTCTGCAACTGGATATCTCCAGAATCGCTGACGTCCGTAATCCACCATTATGCCTTGTATTTAAAGCTTAAGAGAAAGTTGTGAATATTTCACAGTCAGAAGTCGCAAAATATTATTATAAATAATTTATAGAAGGTACAGATAATTGCAATTGTTTTAGGAGCATTCGTGTACGTAGGAATGAAAATGCAAGCCAGCTAAAAATAAACCTGTCATAGTAATATGGTTTTTGTTTTGTTTTTCTGGTTGAGTTTTATTAAGTAAATGTTCATTTGGTCAATTGATATCTTTGATATTATAGCAGTGAAAAAGATGTCATACACTTAACGAAAATATCAATATTTATATTATATTGATAGTGTTTTCCGAAAATTCACAATGATTGGAAATACGCATTTCGTTATTTTTAAAATTTTAATGTATCTTGTTAATATTTAATGTCAATTCAATTTGAGCTATTTTGGATAACAAGCAGCGTAGAAGCTTTTCAAAAACATATTTGCATTAGTTTTCTCTTAAAAATTCCACGACAATGCGGCAGCAGTGAAAACATCGACCGTATCTGAAAATACTGCCTACTTAAGTTATGAAAATAGATTTGTTATAACACTCGTCCTCAGCGACTAATGCATTTATGTGTGTCGTAGGCTGGTAATAATTGGCACCTGAAAGTAATCATGTAACTAAATGAGTTAATTCGAAGTGGGTATGATTTCAAAATTGTCTATATAACAACGAATTATTATTACAATCACGTGTGCCTTTAAAATTTTCGACTATTCAGCCTTCTAGACTCTAGTGACCTATATATGTTATTGATAAATAAAAAAAACTTCTCAACGAATCTTTCGTAAGCAGGAACATAAAAAAAATCAGTGGCGTGTATAAAAGAAATTAATCCAATATACAATAAAAATACATATATACTAGATGTCTATTAAAAATCTTTTCAGCTTAAGTAATTGGGATAAATTTTTATCTGTTCTGTAAGTAAGAGATTGTTAATATGTACCCTGTGTCGTAACAACAATACATAAATAATCGTCTGTTAATGTTAATACTTCCAGAATCGACATAATTTTTCCACGGGTACCTTTAGCAAGTAAGGATAGTTAATAGAAAAATCCTAGCTTACCGCAACTTTGTGGAAGTTCAATTTTAGTATAAAATTTAAATCTAGAAAATTCGCTTGGTGTGTTGCTTAATTATACAAAAATATTTCTCTCCAAGTCGACACACGCGTCATATTTAGTGAAACACACCACAATAGTGTCCATTATATTGTTTAAATAAAATGTTCGCTGTACATACGAAAGCTATTTATTACATCGCATAAACATAAATATCACAAACTCCCTCAGATTATTCCATAAATATTTATAAACTAGTACATTTTTTTTTTGCACTCGCAAGTATCGAATTTTATTGTAGATTTTAAACCGATATCATTTCGGTATTTTTAAATATTTTTACAATACAATGAATAAATATGGTCAATACCGAATCTAAATATTAAAACAATGGTTTAACAGTTCTTGGCTAACCGTGCACGCACAGTTTTTTAAATATGTATGTTTATATATACATCTTTAAAATACTTTTATGATATTCATATAACATAATAAGGTTTGATAGTGCATTCTGTCTTCAAAACAGTGCGCCACTGCACATCGTGTACATTTTATAAGTTGCTATATTGTGATGACCACTAATTGATTACCCGGAGCAATATGCAATTAGATTTTGTGAACAACTAAACTAGACTAACTCGAGACGGATATAATTAAATAAATTATTGATGGTTGTTTTAACCCTGTAGGGTCGAAAGATTTTAAAATATATTACATCGTGATGGCCTACTGACATTGTTGAACAGAAATGAAATAATATGTCCTGTATTAAAGATATTAAATTTTTTATAGAAATATGTATTTTTATAGCTGAAATACGAGCTTACGAACGAAATTATTGTATTTTAAATCATAAAAATATCACAGTAAATTGCGTCATGATGTATTATAGAAAGTAATGATTGCTATCTCTGAAACACAACTACAAATAACATTTCGTCACGAAATTAGCCTCTCTTCTATAAATTTTTTGACAACATTCCTTATTTTTCAATTAATAGGACCTTCCTATAAAAAGACTGTAATATTTGTACGGTGTTTTCGACAGTGCAATCTTTAACAATGATTGCATCGTAGAAAACTTCTTTAATGTTTAAGTTGTTTTTTTTATTATATTTATTTATGTATAAAATATAAACAGTATTTAACTATCTCCTTATATACTTCTTTATTTGCCAAAATCAGTTTTACAGAGACGCAATGGAGATTCCATATAGAATTCTGATTTTGAGAATATGATTAAAAATCTGTACTATTAACTCGGAATGCCTTTACTATAAAAGTTATCTCAAATTATGTAAACTCTATCCTTTTTAGCTTTCAATAATTATTCGAGCTGCAGGTATTGTGGATATGATAATGGTCCAATTGAAGCGTATTCGTCATTAAAATACTTGATAAATTAAGTAAAATACCGCCATGTTACGCTGCATGAATTAATTATAACATCGTACCTTACGTACGGCTTATTAAACTTGGTCACGCACTGGTGTTCATTTTAGGCTATACACTAATGGGACATGGACAATTGATAGTTAAATGTTGTCCGTCGATGATATATCGCACGGTCTATTACCGCGCGGACAACTTTTTGCGAGATAATTTGTCATGACGTCACTGGAACGCTAATTTGCTATATTTTAATTTATGTAAATTTGACTAATATTTCAAACATTAAATTCCATTGTAGTGGTTATAATAAATATATTTACTAATTCCTTTTACTTATGATCTGGATCAGTTTTTATCACCACGAGCATTTTCAGGTGACAGTTTAAAGTATTATAGATTTTGCCAAGAATGAATACCGTGAACGAAGTTCTTCGTAGTACTTCCTTGTAGTCATGTATGCATAGGTAAATGATACAATATGACACTGATTTTTTTTATCAATTAGTCAATATTTGGTCATTTGTTTAATGAAATTGATTTAAATTTAATATAAAATTGTGTACTATTGCGAACTGCTATTAATCTTTACGAATATAATTTTCTTTTTCTAAATATCGGAGGACGCACGAAAAAAAATATCACAATATAAGAGTAATATAAATAATAATGATCACAATATAAATCGAAGGGCTAGTACTGAATATTAATTCGTCAGTTTATACCTTCCCAAAACTTAACGGTTCTAGTTATGTTAAATCATGACCAGACGTAATAATTTCGGTCTAGAAATGGTAGAGTCTCATTTTGTTGTTATAATTATCATTGGTGGATCTTTATAATAAGTACTGGTGTAAGTGGAGATACTTTTAAGCATTTCCTGGTGAGTTGAATTTACATATGCCGTTAAAATAATTTTAATACGCATCTAAATATTCGATGTCTATAAAATATCTAAATTTTATAATACTGTCGTCATTCAAGAGAAAGTAACAAAATGTGTTTTTAACGAAAATGGAATTGGAATTGCAACATGGAGATATCTGAAGTATATGTCCAACATAAAAAAACGTCAAAAACGATATCATACGTCGAGTGTTATAAAAGTTTGGGGAGTTTATAGTTTACCGGAAAATAGTTTGTCTTGAAAATCATTCTATTTTACTTCAGTTTATAATATATATGATCAGCTTATATAGTCAGAAATTCTTATTTATTTGACTTAATTCACGAATGTTTTTGCATATTTTATTAAAAATCGTAGTATTTCCTAGTTATGTAGTTTTATACATACTCCGATTTCTTTAGAGCGATATATCATAGATGAACAGTGCTAGAATGTAAATTATATATTATTTTGCTATACTCAATTCAACAAACCTTTCGATTCTTAAAACAATTTAAATTTCGTCACTAAAAGCATACAATGTAATATTTGAAATATAAGCAATATGAAATATTAATTCCTATGATAATGTTTCTTTTGTGATTTGTATACAAGTTTCTTTATTAACCACCAACAATTAAACTATTTTTTTAAATAATTTAAAACAACTCGATCATCATTGATATTCCAAGCCTAATTAAAGTTGATCCAGGATCATGTTTAACTCAAACGTTATGCGCTGTTAAAAATACGTAATAAATCATTTGATTATAATTAATGCCAAGTTGAAAGACTTGCAATGATCTATCTTAGTTGATTGGATATATAGGTAAGCGAATTATCTGATTTTTACTGATGCTCAGAAAGTCGGCAAATCAGGCTGTTTAGATTAACAATTAAATTTATATGAAAATTATTATGCCGAATTGAATATGGTAGCTAGATTACTGTATATCTATAGGTAGGTAAAGGTAAATCGTTGGATTGTTGCCGAAAAAAAGTTTTGGGAATTGGTCGTTAAATGAAATCATTCATAAAATTCGCTACAGCGGTAAATTTACAATATCCAAACAAGAGAATAAAAGAAAAACAGCAAACAATAAGAGTCGACAACTCGCAATTGGGACACTTCCCACACAATTCGTCTCTTTTTCTACGATTGAAGCTCGGAACAAAAAAAAAACAGTGACGGACAGGTTCACTCTATTTTTAAATGCCTGAGATTTTAAAATAAAAGATGAGAACGATATTTTTAATTACATAATTATATATGTAAATCCTAAATACTGCCGACAAACATTGCGTTGTCCAATGCGATATTTGTGTGCGAACTATGCGTATGTAAAACCACATAATATTATCAGCGCCCAATTATGAAGCTTCGATTACATAATATTTATTTACAAAATTTGTCTTTATTTATGCTGTTATTATAGTTAATCGAGGATTCGGATATCACTAGAATTCACACCCAATCTCCAAATTAACTACCATGTTAATGAAACTTTTGATTAAAATCTCGCTCTCTTTTATGAATATCTATTTGAAATTTAAGAGGCTTAAATATATAGTCTAAAAATTAACGCGATGTAAATATTTTATATCAATTAACAACTTGTTATTTTTATTTGATTGGCTAATCATTTAGACTATAACCCGTTCCTGTAGAGTCACGTAAATGATATTCTAATATCGAATGTTTTAAAAAATAATTCAGAAGTTAGTATGTTGATCAAAAATTTTGAAATAATCAGGTTATGGGCGTATGTTTCTCATGTAAATTTTATGATTTCAAAAGTTTAAAAAGCGCGTAATTAATTTTATTTTGAGCTTTTATAAGCAAACATTATTACTTCGCATAACTTGGCTTGTATTTGAGAAAAAAAATATTAATGTTAGTTATCGCGTTCTAGTTAAAAGTAATTAGTCGTATTTACTCAGTCATGCAAACAAAAACATTTTTTTAATAATCTTTTATTAAAAATATATCCCTCTGACAATTTTCATTTAGAGAGACAGCAACAACACTGCATTATGAATCCATTATTCAAATCGCTTTATAATTTTGATGCCACTTCACTGCAAAAGCACCCATTGGAACGCTACGGTATCAAGTAAACAGTCACCGTCAATATCCAAAGAGAAAAACAAAATTGCATCAAAGTTTGACCGTACATCCCGTATTTATATTCAGGCAACACGCCATGTGTACAAATGCAGTAATTACTTGCCAATGACTCGACGAAAAGAATAATGCAAGGATAGAAGCTCTATTGAGGACTGCCGGAAATTGATCCTTGATAAAGTATTAAGAATAATCAATGAATCGAGACAGAATGTATTATTTCATTTACAAATTATTTTAAATAAACGCATTTGATAGCAATGTCTACAATATAATGATAAATTCAAATGATAATTTGATATAATAATAACGATAATGAAATATAATTTGTTGGTAAACAATTTCAAATGTTCGACGTTCTTGTGTGCTAGCAGTATTCAATTTGTTCATTTGTAAATCTATTAAATGAACTATTTTTAAATGCATGGTTGAAGTTATATGTAGTATGCTAAAACCAATATATTTCACTGATTATTACTTCTTTTCTAGTATATCCTTCTATTCTCGCCCTCTTCAAAAACGGGAGCAACTGATAAACTAGCGAGTTTTGTAAAACAACCACTGTTGATATTATATATTGGGAGTAGGCGTCTTGAAATAAAATGATTTCTCAAATATAAAAGAAAATACGTGTTAAATTTGAATTGTTACAACTTTGTACGATTCCACATGTTTTGTCACTAACGACCCGGGTTTCGCCTTTCGGCATCTTCAGGCATTACATCACATAGATGCAACAGACTGACAGAACTGAGTCAGTTCTGTTGTATCCGTGTGATAAAATGCCTGGAAGGCGAAACCCGGGTCGTTAGTGTCAAAACATGTGGAATCGTACAAAGTTGTAACAATTCAAATTTTATATTAAAATTCCATCAAGCATCTTCAGTCGATATCATAAATTAAAACTACGTGTAGTTTGACAAAATACCCAATATAAAATAAATCCAGATTTATCAGCTTTTGGTCGATTTTTGTTCGATGCGATGTATCATCATAACAATATGAGCATACATATTTACACATAATAAAAACATGAGAAACGCTATCATTAAGCTTACTAAAATACTTAGTGTGTGTTCGTCAATAACAAAAAAAAAATATATTACACCTTCTTAAGTGGCTGCTCGAAAGTGTTATTTCTTTCTATTCCCTCTCTCCAACACGTAATCCTTAAAATTTACGACTGAAAGATTAGTATAAACTACATTGAAAAGAAAGCAACGTCTCCACGGGATAGGATAATAAGCCGAAATTGTTATGAGCACAGAATGTGTTTCTAGAATATCTTTTCGTAGATAATTGTTCGGCCCCATACTAACAATAAGACAACATTATTTATACGCGACTATCATGCACGCTGGCTTCTTTCTATGTTTTATGAATAGACTGCCCAACATACATAAAACATTAGATATATTAATTTATGATGGCCGGTCTCACTCACGGTGGATTCAATTAAGATTTGGGCAAGATTAAATTCAATTTGTAATAAAACTTAAGCACTACATCCGTGTCAGGAGTGAAGCGATAATTGTTTACATGCTGTGAAAAGGCTGAGGAAGAAAACAACAAATAATTTATTGCAAACCAATTCACATTTTATACGTTAGTACGTTATAGTTGTCAGTTGCTTAAAAACGGTGCCGGAGAATTGATTTTCATTATTTATTTATTGAATTAGAACAACCTCTGCAAATGAGAGAATTTAATTAATACATTTGAGAAATGTGCAAAACATAATATAGGGTTTTTCAATAGGGGTTTTCGAAATTAGTTAAAAATTTTAATAAAAAAGTTGTGTGTGAGATAATTTTACTTTCCATAATTTGCCGTAGTCTATTAAGCAATTAACAACAAATTTGACAGATGCCACATTAACAATATGGCTGTTATAACCTAACAAATTTTAATCTGACAATCATTTAACAATTTTATATAGCCTTCTAATATCAGAATAAACGACTTTTAGACAATGATTATTATCAGTTTATGGGTTTGTATTGAAACCCAAGGCTGTCTTTATTGTGAATTTTTCATTATTTATCACGTAATCCTATAAACATAGTAAAGGAAATGTGAATATCCCAACAAACTATTACTGGCTCTATTCTCACAATCTCTGAAAAGAGAGGTTGAGTGATTTAGACTCAGTCCTCAAAAAAGCTCCTATCACTCGTAATTTAAGTTATGGAAATATAAGAAAACATGGTACTTTAATTCACCCCTTTTTGGATATTTACTTGATTTAATTACATATGCTTCTTCTGAGTTATATTAGATGTAAGATAAAGTGAGGTGTCTGCGAGGCACACCGTTAGATAATCGTGAACATAAGAAAGTTTAAATAATAGTGCGTCATAAAACAAAAACACAACAAGAAATAATTAACTGTACTTCAAATAACTACGACTGTTTTCATCGTGTTTTTTTTTTATTATTATCATTAACTACTAGTACTAAACACAAACATAAAATAGCATTTTGGTTCATAAATAAGACAATATTTATACAGAGAAGTTTTATATGCTGACTATTTTACGTTTCAACACTTATAAATTTTCAGAATTGAAAAATTGGATGAATGTCAATGAAAGATTTCAGTCCGTAATTTTTATACAACTGTCAATGTACATTTTTTTAAAACTAAAAAAACATCTAATTTATGATATCGACTGGATGTGCTTGATGGAATTTAAATATCAAATTAGAATTGTTAGTTCTGTTGCACCCACGTGAAAGAATGTCTGAAGATGCCGAAAGGCGAGACCCGGGTCGTTAGTGACAAAACATGTGGAATCGTACAAAGTTGTAACAATTCAAATTTAAAAAAAATCAATAAACATTCTTCTACAATTGTGATTGGAGGTCGATCGCCCCAAATATTTCAAATAAAAGTAGTTCCCAATGAAAAAAAGGCTGCTCACCCCTGTACTATACCATATTTCTTTATCTATGGAAGATAGCAATGACATAAAGAAATGATTTGGGCAGGACCAGCAGTTAAATAAATCGCTCTCACAAGCCCATTGTTGTGCACCCATGTGCGAAAGAATTTTTAACATTCATTCATATATCCATAAATTTATTGAAGAATAAAATTCTGAAACTTTCGTACTGGGAGGTAAACTCGTGATTACCGAAACCGAAGTCAACTACTTCAGCTACTCGGTTAGTATTATATTTAAATATCATCGAAAATATTTCATTTTCTGAGAAATATCTTGGAAAGAGTTAGGTAACACGGATTTTATCAAGAAACAAATTAAGACTAAAAGTGAACATACATTGCTAAATCGAAACAGATTTATACCGCCATTTTACTTCACAATAAACGACGGCGTTGCAGTTCATTCGTTGATTTTATGGCATTGTTAAAAGCAAGGGAAGTATTTCTAAGATTGTCAGAAAAATGGAAGCTTTTATTATTATCATCAATAGGATCATACACTGTTTTATTGTTAAGGCATTCAAGTCAAAGCCGATTAGAAATATTCTTAGGGTTTTTTGGCACACCCAGTCAAGGGTTGGAATCTGCAAATATACTCTCGTATGGATTGATTTGACAATCGATTTAATGAACTTATCCCCATTATATGCATTTTAAGAGATACAAAGCTTTACTTTTCACGCTCTTTTTTAAAGCTTTTAAATAGAAATTGAACGGAAAACTTTTACATGAAACGGTTTATTGTCGGTGGTAAAAGCATTATAAATATTTATAGATATAGAACATATTTTTTCAAGACCATTTTTACTGATCGCGGATATTTTCTACTAAAATCAACTTTAAGCTTTGATCAATTGAAAATGCGCGAAACCGTTGTGAACTCAACAGGAAAAATGTGCTTAACTTTATATATAAAAAATATGATTTTTGGTGTAATATTTTTAATAAGTCGCAACTTTTTGATCACTTCCATTAATTACTAAATTAAGATTTGGTCGTCGAGCCTGGTTCACACGCATTTTGATACAGATATCTTGACAGTAGAATGATTCTTTAGAGTTTAATGGATGATTACGAGGCAGATTTCGCGGTTGTCAGGTATAACGTAATGGATTTTCCTTTGTTCCGTTAATGACGTAAGAGCCGAGCCCGATTTAACATTGCACCCTTAATGTCAAAAGATCACACGAAAAATATGACTCTTATAAAAGTTTTAAGATTTCTATTGACTGAAATATTCAACTGATTATTAAAATAAGTTTTTTAGATGAATGTTTGTTTTCTAGAAAAAATAAAAATCCATATTTAAAACTGAAAAAATAATAATAATATAAGTACAATGATTTTGCAATGCAATACGTACTAAATTGAAAAGAGTTTCATTGATTGAATTGGCATTCACTTGGTAGAACTCCATTATATCACGGAGAAAAAATAGCAATGTATTTTAGTTCTACAAAATTATTTTTAACAAATATAGTTGATAGCTATTTCGGCTCACGCCATCGTCAGAACTATGCTTAAACTAACATTCGCTTATCTATATATAGCAATGATTTTGCAATGCAATACGTACTAAATTGAAAAGAGTTTCATTGATTGAATTGGCATTCACTTGGTAGAACTCCATTATATCACGGAGAAAAAATAGCAATGTATTTTAGTTCTACAAAATTATTTTTAACAAATATAGTTGATAGCTATTTCGGCTCACGCCATCGTCAGAACTATGCTAAACTAACATTCGCTTATCTATATATAGCTGTGCAGAAAAGGCACACAACATATCCTCTCTCCTGTTCTAACGGCCTAGCTTGTTACTTTAACACAATGACACAAAATTTTCAAAATTGTAAATGAAATAATAGGTGTCTATGACAATAAGATTATATGTGGGATGGAAGTGGTCCTTATGGAAGCAAATCAGACCACCCCTTTGTACAACGGCTGGACAAGTGGCGATACTATTATGTTAGTTTGTTCGTTAAGAATCCTTTGTGATAATTGGTGTCTATTGATTTCCAGCTGTTCCAAAGCCGTCATTCTCCGACCCTTACTACAAAGATGCAAACATTTAGGGGCTGAGTTTGAATTTATATTATGTGATTCATTAATAACGTGATTAGCGAATTCTGAATCTATTTTTTTACTGTTGAATGATCTTACATGTTCCTTGGCTCGAGCAGATATACTTCTACCTGTCTGTCCGATATAGACGGATAAACATGAGCCACAGGGAATTTTATAGTCTGCAGTTATTTGTCGTAATCTGTCTGACTCATGTGTTGTGTGCCTTTTCTGCACAGCTATATATAGATAAGCGAATGTTAGTTTAAGCATAGTTCTGACGATGGCGTGAGCCGAAATAGCTATCAGCTATATTTATTAAAAATAATTTTGTAGAACTAAAATACATTGCTATTTTTTCAACGTGTTGAAAAGAGTTTTACACAATAAATTCTACAAAAAACTAATGTAATAAATTTCTTTAATATTCAGTGTTTTTAAGATATTTTTTTATGTAGTCAACACATATTTCAAACTTAATATAATTTTGTCACATTATAATTGAACAATATAAAAAAAAATCATTTGATTGATGAAATAAAAACTTTTCCGATAAAATGAGTGAATATTTTATGTTTTATATATTTTAATGATCTTTATCAAGTTTTTTCATTGCAAATTACATTACATTCTTAAAGTATATTCTTTCTATGTCAAAATAAAACGTTTTTAGTTGTATTATAACTGGCATTGCGCTAAAGATCAGCCAGTTAAAAATGTGTAACGTGAGAATTTCAATTTGCGTTATTTTGGAAATCTCAAAGAAAAAAACAGTAATAAGTAATCAGCGAGTTGAATATTTTGTCATTAAACTTGCAATCAAGCTTCTTTATTTTATAGAAACAATTTTGCACTCCAAAAAATTACAACCACAAATATATACTCTCAAAAATTGTTATTTTATGAGTATGATACAAAGAAAACCGCACGCATGTTTTCAAGAAAATGCCGGATGTTTTCGTTAAATATCTGAGCATGTTCATCCGCTATAAAAATATATCGAATAATATTTTACTTATATATGTAAATTCTAACACAATATACTTCAAGTTTTTATGGAACTTATATAAGTAAGTATAGTTACTATCATAATACGACAATGCCTTACAATTAAGAATTTTTATTCCTAAATAATGTGTGATGTTTTATATATCTAGGATATTTTCGTTTGAAGTGATCAAAAACAAATTACTTACCGAACTTACAGTGCAATGAATGCCAACATTTTTACGTGGGTAAAGCCACACGTACTTTAAATATTAAAATTCCAGAACACGTAGCTACTTTTAGATTAAATAAAGATACCGCGACATTTGTCAACTACTTTTCATCGGGAAAATATTCATTTAACGCGGCCGGAGGCGTTCAGTTATTGTATAAAAACACTGGACATTATAAATTGTTTGACAAGAAAATTAAGAAATAAACAGAGGGTAATTATTAAATTCAAGTTATATTATTAACGACCAGCTTAATCTTCCCGATTCCCCCTTGTTATATACCTTACGTGAGATTAATTCAATGTGCCAAAAACCTCATACATTAAATTCCTATATTACGTCTCCTGATGTTTAATTCCTACTGTTACCCATCAATTTGAAATAAATAGGTATTTGTCAGTTTAAAGTTGCCCAATAGCTATATATTGATAATGAACTCATAGTTATTCCTAAAATATTCTTTTTTCTTCATCCTCTGTATAAAGTGACAAATTTTGTAATTAGTCAATCTTTTTTACAATACTCGTCCGAATCATGTTCCTCGTTAATTTAATATTAATAAGTAAATAAATTTAAAATAATAATTGATAACGATATCTTGAAATGGATAATATATTCATGTAGATAATGATGTTGACATAATATAGCTATTTGCATATTGCCACCTTCTTGGTATACTATACAACTTAATGTTAGATATTATCAGGGCTACGCCAAAAAGATTTGGTCGGTTGTGTTCAAGTATAGATTGGCCGCCTCTATGGGGCTTACAATATCCTTCAATCTATATAGACTGATAGAATGGTCTGTCTCACAAATAGAAAAATTGAAAGCTTGCAATACAATATTAATTTTAAACATGTGGAATCGTACAAAGACGTAAGAAAGATTGTAATTTCATCAAGCAGCTTCAGTCAGTATCACAAATTACAAAAACAATCAATTAATATGCTGATGGCTAAAAGAGATATAAAATTAAATAAAAACATGTATTCATTTTTATACAATAGAATATTAACATTTTTTCCAACATTTATCATAGTTGAAGAATTAGTTTTTATGGATATTCTAACTATTTTATACGGTGTTTAAATCAAAATCGTAAAACAAAGGTAAGTTATCATTTAAGAAACTAATCAATTTATAGCTAGCTATTCATTACCCGACATGATTACCAAAGCAAAGAACAAAGCATTCCAATTTTATGGCTATATTTTTTCTTGTCATATTTTTCGAACAAAAAATCTACCAAAGTTTGGCCGCCCCCTAAAATCGGCAGCCAATATAAGCCATGCAACTTACACATGTGTAGGATCACGCCTGGATAATAAGCAAAATATTCATACTATTTTTAAATAAAGGCAATCTTCAATGTTCACCCACGTCAGCAATCCAAATGACGATTGAATTCCATAGTGCATTGTTGCACAAACGCGTTGATAAGTATCAGTGAAGATTAAGCGGCTTCGCAAAAATCGAAAATGTGAAAATTACTATTTTAGTTTTTTTTGTCGAGCGGTGACTATTGTTTTGTTTTAATTGAAAGATATATACATTATATTTTATAACATAGGAAGAAGACACCGAAAAACGTCATTTGGCTTAGAGATCAGTCTCAAGTGTAAAGAGTGGATCCTATAATTGAATAATAAACAAATTTTCTAAAATGTTGATACCTTTCAGCGGATAATTTGACAAGATAATCTGAAAAAATTATTGTTTTTGATATTCAGCAACATTTAAAAAATATTTTTTAAATGTACTCGATCACATGAAATGTAATATTTATTGATTTGTGGACAACATGCATGAAATTATTATGCAAGATTTATTGTATACACAGTAAGGGTTCATGTTGATATACGCTTTTTTATTATATTTATGACTTTTACGCCATAAATTTCTTTATTATAGTTCTGACAAACGAAAACATATTTAAATTTTATTTATTCTTACGCACGTCATTATTCTGACTGATCGTAATATGGATCAGATATCATCACACGAAAATCAATAATATATTTATTAAATCGACAGATACTGAAAAATATTAAGGAATCTGTATTATATGTGGGGAAAAGTATTACTATCGAGATAAAGACAGTTCGAAATTAATTGGGAAATTTAATGGGACGTAACGTTACGTTAATTCCTTTATATTTGTTAACTTTTTTATCTACGGATGACATTTCATTATGAACCAATTGGGCATGCGTATTTTTTAAATAACAATGTTGTTCCGTGTATTGTTCGGTCCATGCGACTATTTCGTTAACTAGTACCTTAACCCTTTGATTAGTGAGTTAATTCTATGGCATATATTGTCTGGGAGTGAGTAAATTTTTAACATCTTTTTTTCTTTCATCTTATTTTTTTGTTGTTTTTTCTTAATGTTTTTGTATTATGGTATATGTATTTTATAATAATGAAATTGCAATATATTGTATACAGTCATTAAATTATTGAAAACATCAGTGGCTGAGAGAAAAGAGAGTGAAAAAGTCCAATTCTGTATCCGTTTTGAAGCCTGGCTGAATCCCTGATGATGAATTGTTGAAGGGAGTAGTTTGTGGCAAGAAATCACCACCCTCTCATATGTATAGTGATTCTTGGAAGAGTACAATGGAATTGTGTATCAATAAGGACCTATGTATTGAATTCAAAACAAAAACCTGTTTGTTTACCTAATAAAATTCAAATTATTTGAATTATCATTGATAAATCAATGTAGAATTATCAAAAAAATACATAATACATTTTTATTTGAAATTGAAAGCGTGGGACTTAAAATAATGGGTTAAGGAGTGTAAACGTACCGGTACATTCATACCGCTCGAAAAATGAACGAATCGGTTAGTGGAATTGTATGGAAATTATTACCATTGTTGAATGAACTCAAAAAATACGGCTAATAGACAAAGAGTTGTGTAGATGTTGAAAAGATTGTCTATGACTGGCGATGTGGGGTGATGTCACGCTCAGGAGGGACGAGGCGTATCAGTAGAATTGCGAACGCGTTCTCAGTCTCCTTTCTAGGACGGCTCATCCGATTTGCAAACAATGCGGCCCGTCATTTGGCCGTCAAACAGGCACATTATGGTGTGAGCACACTTGACATGACGCCCTCGCAAAGTCCGCTAATAAACATGCACCTGACAGTAATCGCTATTCATTATGCACTTACCTTCACAGAAATGCATAATTTGCAGCGGTTTCGTTGAGAGAAAACAAAAATAAAATTAACCAATTACGAAAGGTACGTGTATTATTTCACTTCCTTATTTTCATGTCATTATAAAAGGGTTTCACATTTATTACACATATATTTTATGACAAAAAAATTAGCGTAAAACATTTGTGATTTAGAAGAATCTATAGACGGACCGCTATAACAGTGCGCCCGGAAATGTGGCGAATGATGAAACTAAATTTGACACCCCTGAATAAAGCGAATGAACAGACCGCAAAAATGACAAATAAGAAGCCACGGTATTTATGAACATTAAACGCATAGTACATAAATATTTTTATGTAAAATCTATTTATGAAATAGTAGGGAAATTAAATTTTTCGAACTCCTGCAACTTTTGTGTCAGACCGGAAATGCAGACAGCGCTATGTTTCCACGCGCATACGCAACGTGGTCGATCATTATAAATACTTATAGGCGAGGAGACAGGCTACGTCTTTTCCATATGTGACTCCACCTTCCCATCACCATCTGACGGCGGTAAAATGTGTAAACAATTTAAATACGAACCAATTTCTACAATACATATATTTTTAAGGATAAACTTCGACCAAATATCAATGTCAATATAGCAAAATTAGTTTCATACGTATACATACACCCAGTAAAGAGAATAATAATTTCGATTCCGTCGAAAATGGTTAAGTATCAACACGGAAGAATTGATGACATGCACGAGCGTTATCAAAATTTGATCACAGACAAAGATTGATCTTTTAAATCTACGATATAATTGAGAAAACGGGAAAAAGTTTGATATGATAATTATATTTATGAATCATTTTGATAATATTAAAAGGTTTAATTAAATATTTACTTAAGATGCGACTTTCTCAAGAATCATAAATTTGCATATATGTAATCAAACGAGAATCACAGCATTCAGTTGATCGATTGAATCTTATTCGGAGCGGGCATGAATAAATAAAGTTCCATAGATAATTTGATTTATAATATCTACATAAGACGCTTGGTTGCTAAACATTAAAAGGTGCATTGCTACACGTTATATAAAAAGGAAGATTTCACGGAAGACGAGATAGTCTACAAAAAAAAAAAACAACATGTACTATTTTGCATACGAAGACAATTAGTGTGACCGATGATTGTTCAAGTATGTCTTCATTTCCTTGGTGACGTAACACTAGTCGAGGTACCACACTCGGTACGCGGTACGATAATGTTAAGTACCTGGCGGTGCGAAGATTTCACAGAAATCTAGTGTTTGTACAGTAAAAAGTTAATAACAGATATGCCAGCGTTGATGTGAAATCATTATCATAAATACAATGCAGGTAGAGTGTTCAGGTGTAATAATAGTTGTGTTGAAATTATAACGGTTACGTCACAGAATAGGGTATTCAAATCCTCGGTCGCGATCATGGTTTTTTTAAGCGATTTATTTAATTGAAAATTTTATGATATCTTCTTCTGAAAGGTTTATTTGCCTATAATAAGTGTACTGACGATCTTTCGACCGAGCCAAGTTTCGAGTCATTTAGTAAGAAAGAAAATATATGTCAATTCCAATGTCACATCAATCTCAATTTTTGTTTTAATTTATGACATCGACTGAAGGTGCTTGGTGGAATTTCAATATAAAATTTGAATTAAACATTGAAAAAATAAATATTCACGTGGAATTGTACAAAGTTTAAAGTTTAAAATATTCAACTTTTTGTTTCGTTTTAAGCTCATTGCTTTTAGGGAGGGAGTATAAGATATAAAAAGCATTGCATCGAATAACGAAAATAAATAAAATTGTCCCTTGTCACAAGTCGGATCTGATATCATTAATAATCGAAGTGTTATTATATAAAATATGTCTTAAATATATCGATTGAATGAAATGCTTTTTTATTCATTGTCCAATAGTAGAAACTATCACATGCTTTTTTATTTTGTTTTTGCATTATTGTTAAAAAATAATTAATCTAGTTTACAGAATGTTGAAGTCTTTAAAAGAACTTGAACATCTTACAGAAAATACGGAATCGAGTTCATGTTTGTGAAGGAAAGAAAGGAATCTAAAATGACTTTTATTTAACGACGATTTTAAACGACAAATTTGGAAAAAAATGACTATGTTTTCTGAAATTAAAACTTTGTAGATAAAAGTTTACAGTCTCTGTTACGGACTGAACAAAAAAAAAAGATGCCCATCAAAATGTCTTCATCGGATCTGCAAGAATGGCTATGGAAACCACAAAATGAAGCTCAGCAAATTAACATATAAAAACGGCGAAGAACTGACTGGGCCAAAGGTCGAGTGCAGTGTGCAGAAGCATTGAAACCGCTATGAAGTTATAAAGTCAAGAAGTAATTTTTTTGACATCTGCCAGAATTAATAAGTGTATTTAAACATAAAGCTCACGACTCATGGAAATTGATACCGGTAGTAAATATTTTATATATTATACTTCATCATCATCATCATCAGCCGGGGTCGATCCACTGCTGGATGAAGGCCTCCCCCTGCTTTTTTTTCCAGGGGGGTTGTTTTGGCATGTTGGACATTTTGGCGGGTTGGTGTTCGGTTTTCTGTCTGGGTTTTCCTTCCCATATCCAAGAGAACACGGCACGCGGTGTTCCCAAGCGGTCACCCATCCAAACACTATCCGCGTCCAATGCTGCTTAACTTCGGTGATCGCACGAGAGCCGGTGCTTTCAACGTGGTATGGTCTTGACTATATTCTACTTACATATATGTATGTGTATTTAACGTTTTCAAAAACGATTTTATCCGTAAATGTTAATATAAATTTAGTTTCATGTTTCACATTTATTTCTAAGAAATATTTGTAGAATAATCACATTAAATGACGATATAATTTCGAGTTTTCGTGTGATAATTGTTGAGTCGAGTATACTGGGGTGGCAGTGAGTAATTTGGTAAAAATCTTTAAAAATGAACGCTGTTTCACGGCTTTGGAACAGCTGGAAATCAATAGATATCAATGATCACACAAAACTCTTAACGAACAAACTAATATTTGCCTGTTGCAGCTCCTGAGACCATTGTGGGGGGCTTATTCTTTTCCGTAATAAACCATCCCCATCCAATAAACCATCTCCGTGTAATACGTTAGCTCATTGATACAGCCGCCTTTTTAGTTTCATTTACAATTTTATTGCTAGCAAAAAATAAGCGTTGAAATATAAAAGGTGGCTAAAACATGAAAGAAGTTGTATTGCATACCTTTTCTACACAGCTATATATAGCAAATGTTCGTTTAAACATAGTTCTGACGATGACGTGAGCCGAAATAGCTATCAACTATATCTTATAAAAAAAATTTAGAAGTAAAATACATTGCTATTTTTTTACCGTGTTATAATGGAGGTCTACCAAGTAAATGCCAATTCAATCAATGAACTTTAAAAACGAATTTTATATGGTAAATTACAATAATCTTTTGAGTTGTAGAAGTATTCCAAAATTTATTATTTAATGCTGTCGTTTTCTCCTCTCTACGCCTGACTAGTCATAAATTTTTAGAATTTAAATTATTTCAAATATATTTGTATATGTATTTGTATTATTAATGTTGCCGTTATTGAAATTTTGGGTAAATGAACAAGCGAAATTACAATGTAACTGAAGCTATTTTAGTATTGAATATATGCATAATATTTAAAACAATACATTTGTTGAAATAAAAACGTTTTTGATTGTGATTTTTTATTCGTGTACGTCTAGCAATCAACACTTAAGTTCGCAGTGTCACGCAATAGATAGTTGGCACTTAAGTGACGTAAAGTATCACATTAACATTTTTCGCAGCAGTTTAAAACTGTTGCATAACATATGAGGGAAAATAGCTGAACGCGTGAATTTGTCTTATTTTTAATTGAATGGTATACGAACAACGACGCACAGTCATTATGTAATTGACCTACATTTATTCAAAAGAAAATTACTTAGACACTTTTTTTTCCTCTTTTTTTCGTTTCACTGTATAATAAATACACGCAAAGTTTCGCATATAAATAAGATATACTGACTGTATTCAAATTATTATCATGTATGCGTAAGTGTCAGCGAGAAAATATTGTATTATATAACGGTTCTGTGGGATAATATATGCAGTTTACGCATAAATTAAGTCTGAAGATAAATACACTATTCACAGAAATCGTGCTATTGTATATTGTTTAAAGATATAACAAAAATATCGTTTGACTATATATGTCCAAAAATAATCAATCCTTTGCGTACCGTAACTTTAACATTACTTAGATCCAAAAACTAAGAAACATCTCCGTATTACACGGTGAAAAAATATGTATTTTAGTTCTACAAAGTTTTTTATAAGATATAGTCGGTAGCTATTTCGGCTCACGCATCGTTAGAATTATGCTTAAACGAAACTTTGCTTATCTATCATATATATAGCTGCGTAGAAAAGGTACACAATACATCTTCTCTCCTGTTTTAACGACCTAGCTTATTTCTTGCTAGCAATAAAACTACTCAATAAAGCCACTCTTTATTTTGTTGTTTGTAACAATCGGTTTCTTATACCCAATTCAAATTAGTATATTAGATATTGATCTTAGACTACTGCTCTTGAGACACTCGTCGTTATCATTATAATGCGCTTAGCGATTTTTTGTTATGCGATATGGTCTTGTCAATTATATTTTTAAATATATTATAGTAAGGCGAAGATAAAGATTTGAGTCTAACGTTTATAAATAAATGTTTTTTCAGTAATACGCAAAGAAATCTCAACGGAATAGTTGAACTTTTGATTCCGTTAGGAACTTCAATAAGTTTCTCGATGTATCCATAAAAGGTAGCGGAAGTGAAACTGTGTACGGATAATTAATGTTACTGCAAATTATATAATATTTGGTACAAGTCACAAGAGAAAATGACTTTCTACTTGACGAAACTTAATCCCCATAGAGAGAATTGTACGTATGAAGTGAGAGTAGATTGAAATCAATATTTCCACTGTATTAAATCATGGATAGAAAAAAAAACGATGACACGAATTTACAGCACATTTTTAATAAATATATTAAAACGTTAAATGAAATTTGAATCATTGGAAAAATTTTGTCAACTATCTAAATCCATCGCTGTGATATGTAACAACCAATAAATTTTCGTTGAAATTAAGACGATTACCACTAGTGGTCAATCGGATGTTTTCTATGGGTCAAAATGACATTCAGACAAGCCATCTTAATCAAAGTTTCAATAAATATTCCATATTTAAATATGTACAAAAGTAGACTATTTCCGGAGGCATGTAATGCAACCAGTTTGGAATAATTCGCAATGCAAAACACGTTTCATAATAGGCACGCTTATTTTACCCTTTTGCAGATAAAACCGTAAGCTAAGATTTTATTCATATTGTGACCGTTGCCTGTTGCCACAAACGACTAGTTTTGTGTGATACATTGTAGTAAGATTCTCAGATACATACGATAATCGATAAAATATAATAATAAATATATCCACAAGGTTAATTGAGTTCACTCTTTTAAAACCGGTAACAGTTAGAGAATTATGTTTAAATGTCTACGATGTAGCTAATAATTTAATACCATTATTCTGGTAATGCTTCAAGAAAATAAGTAAAATAAGTCACACAAAAAGTTACAAGAAATAAATACACCTAAAGATACCGAAGATCTAAAATATTCCGCTGCGAACAATTTCTTTCTTTCCGTCTGATTTCCAAAACGACTGTTTAAAAACATGGGATGAGATTATTATATATTTATAGGCTGAAAAAGATTTCAATTCTACGAAGAAATTGCGAAAAGCAATAGGACTGATGAACCAAAACCACAATTTCTGATATAAAAGGAGTGCTTTGCAACTCTTCAGTGATTGCATCAAAATATTTTTTATTTCAACAACTTTTATAGCAAAATAATTATGCAAAGTAATTTTTGTTTCAATTATGCTTGTTCATAAAATGACGAGGAGTATACAGTATTATCAATGCAACAGTTAGCTGATTTTCAAAGGTATTTAATTAATGTTAATAGCAGTTCAATATGTCTGCACTTGTATATCATATTACAGATCGTAAGCATTGATACAATTTAATGCAATCAAATGAAAACTATGATGTTACATAAATACGAATGCTATGGAAGTCTTTTTGAACAGATTCTATTTAACGGTTTTTAAATATAAAAGCTTTAATGTCTGAAGGAAACTGGTTAATAATTTTGAAAACTGACGGTTTTTTTAAGCCGGCTTAACTCAATATAATTGCCATAGATTTAATAAATTTATATATATAATGTAAGACGATTTTAGTTTTGAAAATTTTTGATAAACTACTAATTTTTGTTCTATTTTTTGAGTCATTTAACATATAATTTTGATTACAATTTACAATTTAAGTTAAGCGTGATAATGTTATAAATGTGAGGTTAAATTTATATTAATACTATTTTTGTTTTAATAATAAAATTGTGATGAAATGGGATATAAAACGTTTTAAAAATATATTTAATTTAATGATCTTTTACAAAAAAATATTATAAAACATTGATATAATTGCCGCCGGATTCATGGGAAATTCTTCACAATAATTTTAATACTGACGTGACTATCAATTCGCACGAAGTTTTATATATTATATAATATTGTTAAAATCCTTGATTTACAACTATGGTCTTACTTATCCCTATCAACTAAAAACCGATACAACGCGAAGAAAATAGTTTCTGTAATTAAAGTAATCTCTTTGCTGTCTTAACTGTAATTTACCAACTCAAACGAAACGTCGATTGTCTCAATGAATGTGCTGGACTGATGCGGACAGACTATAATCGTCAATTCTCAATCGCGAAACACTCCTCGCGGATAAATCTGCCAGCAATGTTGCCTCTACTTTGCAACGGTTAAACAAACATGTAATTAAATGGTAATAGTGGATCCAGATAACAAATCCGCTGATCGGAATTGCTTACTACTTGATTTATTGACAGTGCCGTGAGAAAGGAGACGGATATTTAGAGTTATGTTATTTTGATCGTGGTCCGTTACCAATAATAATTGTATATAACTGACTTGGGCATTTAGAAAATACTATTTTTTTCAAATGTCAGCTCGGCTTTATATGTAATATTAAGGGCTGCTCCTTATCAAAGGGTAATTTATATCGAAAAAACACATCTTACACTTAACCCGATTCAATCTAACCTAACCTAATTTTACTAGACAGATATATAAGTGTGGGATTGAAAGTAACCTTTGACGATAATGGAACTTTTGCTCTTAGATTCTACTACTGATTCGAAATTCGAGGAGCTCATATAACGAACACTCGGATTACGAGGATATCAGATAAAACTATATACAATGTATATCAGATATAATTATGTGTAGCCTTTTCCTTGATAATGCGGATGTTCTAAATAACAGCTCAGCAAAACAACGAATGTAAACTCACGCTCGGCCTTTTTTTCTTCAACTTATCGAAACTGGGAGGAGTTTTCAGTTTCAGGATAATTTTATTTCAAAGATAGATACAAGAGTAACATTAATTTCTCTCACGTATTCTGTCAAAGTACTGTTTCTTAAGCATCATACCAAGTGAGTGTTTCGAGGTTGAAAATAACTTTTCCTAAAGCTAATTTTAAGTGTTTAATAAGCAAATTGATTTACCAAATCAAATTTTAAGCTTCGCTTTTATCATATTTAATTCATATGCACGGGAAAATTGATAAAATAATATAACACTTCATATATAAATATATGTGTATCATATCATTTAAAGATATATAAATTTCTGTTAGAGTAGAAGAATATCAATGATTGAATTGGCATTTACGTCGTAGAACTTCATTATAAAACGATGAAAAAAGCAATTTATTGCAGTTCTACAAAATTTATCTTTATAATTTATTTATCTCATTTAAATTTTTTTGAAATTTTGTACTATTCCACATCTTCTGTCACTAACAATCCGTGTTTCACCGTTCGGCATCTTCAGGCATTCTATCATACGGATGCGATAAATTTAATATTGATATTCCATCAAGCATTTTCAGTCGATATCATAAATTATTGCATATATAGTTGATAGCTATTTCGGCTAACGCCTTAGTTAGAGCTATAATATAAAGAAAAGTTAAGCCGAGAAGAAAAGTTTATATAAGTGAATGTGTTAATTTATCCAATTGTATCGTACTTAAAACAAAATATGTAACGCGTATGCCTAATATCATATTTTAAATTTAGAACAAAACATCATTCATATAATATTTAATACGATAAGAGATAATTGTTTAACAATGCTGTAATTAAAGTTACTATTTGGTGGATAGAATTAAACCTACGCAATCAATATTAATTCTTCCGTTTCAGAAGAATTCATATGTAGTTAATTTATGTGTAATAAATTGTGTAGCTTTTTCTCACCTAATTTCGGAGGGAGGTTTGTAGGCAGCACTCGTTACATAAATATCTGACCCATTGTCGGTCAGATTATTGTGATCCTGGAGGGCGAGGTTCTGACTGTGGTTATGACTATGGTTATGATTATGGTTGTGATTGTTGGGAATGGTCCGAGAAGGGGTTGTTCGAACTGGTGATGTCGCATTGCGGTGCTTTCTCGACGGAGCCACAGGGGTACTTGAACGCTCGTTGCTTGTCTGAAACACGATCAATATCATCGAATTAAATAGATGTTATCGAATGTATAATTATTTTACACAACCAACATGAAGTTATCTATTAGAATACTTCTGTGCTAATCAAATGTTACTTGAAATTTATTGACTCTTTTGCAGTAGTGGTTATATTGTATTTGGATAAATAATTTAAATCAATATTTAAAAATATCTAAATTACAAAACTTATAAAATATGAAACTATGATTAAAAAATGTGCAAAACAATAACTTCGAATATTTTATGTACCTCAAAAATTACATCATATGGCTGTAGCGTGATATACTTTCGACGGGAGAGAAAATGGTCAGGACAGTGTATTATATTAATTAAACAAAAATTACGTATTATTGTTTGTCACGAGAGAAAAATATTTTTGAATGCTGGTTACGGAAAAAAAAATATTTAAATAAAAATTAAGTGTGTTTCTATTACATTTATCTGAATAAATATTTATGTTAAGGAAAATATTTTAGAGCAGCGGTCGGGGAAAAATAGCAATGTATTTTAACTCTACAAATTTCTACAACTTGAAATGAATTGAAAACTTCTACAAAAAAATGTAGAACTAAAATACATTGCTATTTTTTCACCGTGTTATAATGGAGTTCTACCAAATAAATGCCAATTCAATCAATAAAAACGTTTTTAACCATTACCCCAAAATATTTTTGCGTACGTCGATTTAACCCCTTCATTTTGAGTCCCATAATACCCCCATAATACCCCCAAAAATTTCATTTGGGATAATTTACCCCGGTTTTCCGACCGCCGTTGTACAGGTTATTAAGCCGTTAACTTATTTTAACTATAATATAGCTGAAGTATTTTAAATTCCTTACCATGTATTCAGAAAGCGTCCTGTCAGAAGGTGCCCGATGAGAATCCTCTCCATCTGTCGAATATCCTCTATTGTAAGCTCCAGAATTGGGCGAACTCCTAGGTCCATTTCCTGCGCGATGAGTTGCTACATAGTGGTTATTTTTAACTTTGTGCGCCATATTTGCACTGTATCGAACCACTATCAATCAAACAATTTCATGGGCGATTTTGACAGGCCATCAATTTGTTTTTGTGAGATCTGACTTTAAACACATTGGAAGCGCAACACAACTATCATTAAAATAAACGCTACTAAAAATTTATTACATCAAAAACGGATGTATGATAAAAAAAAATGAGTGGCAGGTTTAGCATTGATCGAGATCAGTTGTCTCTAAAAAACTACAGATGGATTATTGACCAATGTAAGAATAATGTTTTTTTAAACACAGATTCATGTATAACACTTAAATAAACGGTGTCACTTTAAAATATTTTATATACTCTTTATAAAAATTCATTCAGCAGCCGATATTTTTTATACTTTATAAAAAGAAAACTTTGAAGCGAAAAAAAGGTAGTGAAGTTTCACTCGTAAATTAAATCGAAAGAATTCATTGCCAGCCAAATTGCTTCGTAAACGAAGTGACGACGTGATGTTTTTACATTGGCTATGTTGTGTGAATGAAAATGTAGTTATTAGACTGTGTTTATTTTGTTTAGGTTTATTTTAGTATTCATTCTTGAATGGATAACAAGTACACTAAGCACCGTTAAAAAAGCACATTTAATAATTTATCCTAAAAGAAAATTTAGCACTTCTCTTTCAGTGAAAGTATTATTTTTATTGCAGAAATACTTTCTTATATTTATATTTTACCATCGAGAAACACTCAAACTACTTTTGAATATACACAAGCAAGTCAGTATTTACTAGTTAAGAAATAAAAACTTCAAATTGTAACACTCATTACTGATGACATTTCCATTAGTTCATTGTCACTTTAGTTGTAGGTAAAAATCTGAAATCAAAAGAAAAATATCATTATTATACCAATTAAAAAAAAATATGTCTATATAAACTATATACAATATTCACTGCGTGCTAATGTTGACAAATCATAACACGTCATTCATTCGTCATTCATCAAATAAGGATATTTTTTCATCAAACTAGAAAGCATTTTTTAAATTTTAATTGTATTTTTATTTATGTTTTGTAACTGTCCCAAAGTCCGCGGTGAATATTGATTTTCATTTATTGCACCAACTATATGGATATTAACATTCTTGATTGTATGTCTGGAATTACATTATTTGGTTCAATCTTGAGAATACATTACGAACAATTTAGCTCCGCCAGAAAGAATATACGTTTAATTAAAAAAAATCTTTTGTCACTTGTATATAGTTAATTTTTATTATCCGTGATAAATACTTATTGGTTAAGCGAAACTGTGTATGTTTTTAGGATTAATTAGTGGAATATATATTACATATACTTCTTTCGTGATTTCAGAATAAAATAATATTGAATTTAAGTATAAGTTATCCGAAATGCTTGGTTGTATACCAAAGTTTGGCGCAAGTACAGATCTGTGAATATAAACGAGGTCAGCGGCTGCGACTTAAATTACGGCGGCATGCAACAATCTCAGAGATTGATCGTAATTTTCATGCGTTCGCCTTCGCCCAATGCCCAATGCCCATTAGTACCACCATTAGGCAATCGATATACAGTCCATGTCGAGAGACACGACGAGGAAATGCATTCACGTGTTGTTCAATTCTCGCCACTGCTTACTTCATTCCGCGAAGATACGTACTTTGCAAACCAGGGTTCGGTATTTTGAAATAAGAACAGTAAGGAATCAATTCATAGAAATTTTACTGCAGAGAACGTAACATATCACGCGGAAGAATAAAGTTTATATCCTTTTTTGTAAAGAAATGATAACTGTGGTACGACGCTAATATTGCTAAATGCCATAGACGACAAATTTAAAGAACATATAACAATGTCATATATAATATACATATAAGAAAAAAAAATGGAATTGGGTTTTGCTGGTAAACAATTGAGTTTTAATTAAGAGATGTATTGTGAATTATTATTTTAGTATGTTTTTTTTAAGTGATTTCTTATAAAACAGTCTGGTTTTCTTTTATTGTTACATTGGACAATCGGGTTCAATATAAAAAAAAGCTGAATATATATAAAATTTTAAGAAAACAGGTCTCGAAAATTAAAGGTTCTCAAAAACTTAAAGTACTTCTATTCGATAATCAATGTTGAAAATAGTATGGACAATGAGAATATTTTTTTTCAATTATCAAGCGATTCGAGCTCATGAAATTTCCTGTTGTAAGCCGTGGACGTACTTCTCGGTTTTTATAATTGAAAAGTCACGTAAAATAATGTATGTTTTTTTTATAATTTTGTCTGTCGTCTTTTCGTGTGCAGATTGACATTATGTTTATTCCAACGTATTCTAAACATGCAAGTGACAACCCTATTAAGAAGGTCGCCCGACAAAGGAATTCTAAATCAGGTCGGTCAGGTGGGAAACTGGAAACAAAGAATGACCCCAGAACAGATGGGGTGGGGTCCATGCAATGAAAACTGTTTCTAGTATCTACTGTCATATACAACCGAATAAAGTGTGGGCGCACAGCAATATTACTTTCATGAATGTTGGCCCTTTTGCGTGCGAACTGTACAGTTGCGAAATCAGCTGGTCGTTGTTAATTGTGTTGAAGTCTATACGTGTACAAAACATTCTAGAAGAATTTTATTTTAGATTGAATAAAACTAATAATTTTTTGCGTAATACATAGATGAAGGTTTTTGCATACGTTGACTCTTAGCAATAATATATTGTATAATAAAAACAATAATTATTCAATATCATGATTAACGTATTTTCCTCCAAAAATATCCCTTTCTCATAAAAAGATTCTTTGACAGGACACACACTGATATTTATAAGAAACGTTAAAAAACATTTAACTATAACTGTAAAGGATTTCTTCATCGATTCATCGTGATTTTTTCGAGTGTTCTACCTGTTACATGAGAGATGTTAGTTTTAGTTGCAGGGTTACTAAAATCAATTTTCTTCAAAATTCTTCAAGAAAACCTGCTTTTTTATAACATAAACAATTTTACATTGAGATTATGTATACAGATTGGGAGAAGTTGTGGAATATTGCATTGATATCTCCTAAATATGTACTACAATATAACGATAAAATTTATTTTTGTAGTGGAAAACGGTGTGAGTCTTCTATGAATAAAATTTAACAAAATGATACAACATTATGTTTACCGGCACTGCTGTTTCCCTTACAAATTACTCTAATCGTCCCCGTAATGTTGATGGTATGAATATTTATTCCTTGGACCTATAATGGAAACAAAATTAAGTATCAATGGCCAAAAATACTTTAAAAAACGGACACCACCAGTATTATACAATCCGATTCATCGCCGAAAAATTAAACGAAAAGTAATATATAAATATATATGTTAAAACCTTAATCTAAGTTCGCTAATTTTATCACAAAGTATTAATAATAATTTATATTTCTGTTAATTTAACAAGTTCTGTGAACTATCTTTTGCGCTTATATTATATTAAGTATAATTATTAATGGTGTGGAATTTTTATAAATCATACGTACATTGAAAATATCTTTCATATCTTTATTGAATAGTCTATTCTTATATTTGTAAAATAGGAATAATATGTGAAAAGGAGACTAATGTATATTATTTTATAATTTTTGACCTTAAGTTTAGCGAAACCGTTACTCACCGGTAACTTGTTTTGAAATGAACTGTTATGTTATTAATATTTATCAAATAAAACAGTTTTGAGGAATATTATATCGTAAAGTTAGTTAAAAATCATCAATAATCTGATCATATCGTAAATTATTGACGGGCCACACCTCAAGAAGACTCACTGATTAATAATATTACATAAAATATTTCAATCAGATATTTAAAAAAAAAAATATGAGATGCGGTCGTTTAATTGAGTTTTTTTAAATTATTTTAAATACGTGAACATTAAAAGTGGCCATATCTTAATGCATATTATATGATTATAAACAGGCAAAGTTTAAGTTTCAAATTTATTAACGATAATGACTTAAAATGATATACGAAATTTTATATGAAAATATTCAGTTTGATGGTAAAAAAATAAGCTAAAAAGTTACCTTAGTATATTTTGATTAGGCAATTTAGCTGTTGCCTTATATGCCTACCTCAATGACCATTCCAGTTTAATAGTTTTAAAATACCCATATTTTTTATGGAAATTATGATGTTTTCGCGAAATTTGTTGTTCTATAATATATTTGTATTTCTATATCTCTTATAATAAAAAAAATCGTGGTATAACTTAGCTATTTTATTATTCAATTACTAACTTCTTTAGTTAATTACTGCAGACTGGTTAAGGTTTGAGGCTTTTGTTATATTTAGAAAACATATAATCAGTAACCTTAGTCCAGCTGCGACAGTTTTATACCAGGGAATCAATCAGATCTGAGTTCAAGTCTTGGCAAGTCGATGTCAAATATAGGTTCTTTTTTACTTTTTATACAATATTTGAGTTCTTGGTTAAGGTCTATTTATATTTCTTTTCTCCTCCAATTAAACTATTTCAATTCCTAATTGATTCTACAAATAAAATTCAATTCAAACATGGCAAAATCATCATTATTTGCGTATCTCTAAATACAATAAAATTAGTATTGAAGTGTTTATTCACAAACGTGTTTACTTAGTTATTAATGTATCTGAGATATTGTTCTAGTATGAATTATTGAGCAAGAGTAAGTAGTATGTATTCACAAAGTGGACTGTGAGAGTCATCTGATAAATACATAAGTACATTAAAACATAGAGATGAATAATGTAAACTGGATATGGTAACATTAATTTGATTCATTTAAATTAATCTTACAAACTTCTCAAACTTAACAACCTTCACTCTCAAATCTTAACAATCAATCGGGATGATGATATATTGAAATTTACCCGATACAATAAAAATAAAAATACAAAAGTAAAAATGAACCCATTCAAAATCAAGGTATTCAATCGGTTAAAATATTTATTTTTTCGCCAAATACATATGTAATATATGTTATCAGTTCCGATTTCTTGAATTGTGCTCTATTTATTGTATTTTATTGAAAATATGCTCCAGTAATCAATCAATAGGTGAGGACTAGTCGTGATATTTTACTCAAGACTCAAAGAGATCTCTAACGATGGTTAGTAGACTCAAAATTGCTAATTAAAAGACCAATGAGGAAGACATAAATAGTTCTTAAGACTAGATATATACTGGTGGGTAATATCAATGTTGTTTTAATCTTATTGAGACTATCGCCTCAATTCTAGAAGTAAAATTAATAACTGGCAGAGGTTGAAAAATGAGATAAATAAAAATCAAACACATGCAGCATATATTCATGACTAGTAAAATGAATATTCAAGGTATTTTAAATTATAATTTTGAATACGAAAGAATATAGATATCGTCACAAAGGAATGGCAACACCCCTCTTATTTAAGAACCCAACATCATAATAAATGTTCATCGAAATATGACTCATTATGCAATCACTCATTGGAATTCACAAATTGAACATATTATAATAAAATAACGCGCACAAGAAGGAGTTTGCGCCCTTGTTAAATATCTTTGACTATCCAAAATGATACAATAATTTAACGAAAGAAGAAAACTAGATGTATATATTATATTTATTTATTTTCAAAAGTGATATGTTGTGAAATGAAGATTCGTATTGAACTTTGCTAGCCAATTTTCAGAGGACGAATATATTGTATTATACACATTTAAGTGTGCTAACTGTGGTATGGTATACTTTTAAGTTTAATTATTTTTTCAACCATGCAGGTTTATTAATATTATAATTATAGTAATACAATGGTTCAGCTAGTTCCGTTGGCATTTTACAATAGTTGTGCAATAGTGAGAGGGTTGGGCATTTGTTATTATTACAAAAGGGCTATTTGCTACATTGCACCGTGTAACACTGCGGCTCGGATTTATTGGGCAACTCTACAAATTTACAAGAGCAGGTCTCTCGCAAATGATACATCGGCTTAGATATTAGTGAATGCTATTATTATTCATTGTTGAAATTAATTGGATTCATATTTCTAGAAATACGAGTATTAGTATGAAAACATTCTTAGGAGTCAAGCCGATCCGTAGTGGAATGGTCACCGTCGTTAGCTTCAAATTACGAAACTTACTCTTTCGAACCCTACTTCTATTCTAGATTTACTTACCAAGTCAAAGTACAAACCCCAAACAGCCTATTCGCCACAAACATCTGTTTTTGACATGTCATATATGGTCAGCCTATGCTATTTTTAATGTTTTATAATTGGTCACAGTAAAGCAGATAAATATTATACAATACTTTTTCATACACTAAAGCTAAAGTAAAAAGCTCAAAATTGAAAAAATATACCGTTATGAAGCGAACGTATTTTTTTGAATTAGAATTTGTAATTATTAAAACGTGTTTAGCAAAAAAAGAAACGGAAAAATTACACTAATATCAATTTCCTGGAGGTCAGATATTTCAATTAAATTTTACCAATACCCTGAAAGTTTAAAAAGCTCAAGTGCTGACTAAATTAGGTCCCTATGAAATTTTAAGAAATGTACTTAATAATTATCAACTTTCTTCTATATTACATGCGATACAAATTTTATTTAAGTTGTCGTATTATTATTGTGGAGCTAAGAAAATAATGACTAAATCAGAAATCCCTTAGCACGCGATTTCAACGCGTTGGTATTGCTTACTGGTCAGAAGTTGGTCGGGCACTGTAATTGAAAATACGGAAATACTCGAAAACTAAATAAATAAATGGGCTTGAGAGAACAATTCGTGACCACATGTCAACTGTTGGGTAGCTGAGTGTGATTCTTTCGCCGTAGGGGATATTTAATTGTTTGTCACGCACGTTTGTATGAGTGCACGACATGTTATCACTGCTATGCCGGTCATATTATAACACAGCAGCTCTTCAAACATCATCCTATAATTATTAATTGCATTTAGAATTAATTAGGATTAAAACTTGCTTCGATTATAACTAATCACGTGCAGTGAATAGAAATAATTATCTCACAAAAAATAATAAAAACGTAAATTGAATAATATAAAATCAGTTAACTATTCATTTTATGAATAAGTAACATTCAGCAGTAACATTACGGCGATATTCGGTTACAAGTCAAGTTTTTATCCGACAGAAATCACTTTAAAGTTCATTGTACACTGGAATAATTATTACGATATTATACGGTGAAAAATATACTCTCTCTTGTACTCTGGATGTAAATCTAGTTATTTGAAAGAGATGTATGTATATTGTTAAGGCGGTATAGTGAAGGTTAGTTGCGTAAAAATGTAAAGGAGACCGCGAGATCACGATTTTCATTGACCGTTTTATTCGCACGACTCGGAAAAATAAACAAAAATACTCGCAAATGGATTATGGAAGAAATTCCTTTCAGTGCAACCATTTTTTTAAATAACGTGATACTTAAGTGGTATGAAGAATAAGACAGTGCTTTAATATCTGAAAGAAGAAAGATCATAATTTGGGCTGAAATAAATGTAAAATATAGAAATGGTATATACATTTTTCGGTCTTGAAAATCGAGCAGCATGTGCAAGGTTCAGAAGAACTATCAAGGACAGATGTGACTGTAATCCAATTGAATATTGACGAAAAGCTGCTCGTCGAAAACTACGATCACACCTTTCAGCGAAAGACATATCTATGTATGTTTGACGTAATATATTTTACGACGTCACACGATGAAAAGTTACACATATATCTTATATATATGAGAAAATATAAAATCGGCGACAGCGGCGGAGCGATGAGACTAGAAATCGTAGAAGATAAATGTTTTGTAGAGAAATTGATTTGAACCACTCCTGAGACACTCGATTAGCGTGAAAATTTTCTTCTGAAATACTCAAATGCTTGCTTAAAAATTGATACTGTGTTATTAAATAAGCCAATAGAAAATCATTTTTTAAACAAAATTAATATTTTTAAAATTTCAATAGTTTTTTAGCTTTAAATTCGAAAAAGCTGACTTGTTAGGATGTATAATCTACCAAATTTTTCTGCGTTATTCGAGTTGGCTTGGTGACTATGTTTTTTAAGCTATCTAAATATTATATTAAAGTTTTAATAACAGTACATATTATAATTGAATAATGCGTTTTACAAGGAATATTAAAAAAAAGAAAAATCGCATAATATTAGTATTATAGTAGATATTCACACCTTTGGCTATTTTCATTCTTCCGCGTTACAACAGCATTGGCTACCAAAATTGTTATTACGTATTTTTTTACACGTTTGCAAATCATTTAAGTGTTGATAAAGTATTGATGTTTTTAAACAGGGCTGCCCACGCTTCCTTTCACAATAAAAGTTGTGCCGAAATAACTATTATTATATCAGAGCGTAATTCGACCTTGAATGTTAAACGTTATTGAATACCACTCAACGCCCATGTTCTATGGTTCGTAATAAATATCTATACAACGAAATGATTGTACTATAAAGCGATTTATCAATGTCAAAAACGTTAAGAAATAAAAGCCCGGTATGAGTTTAAAAAAAAAACAATAAATAGTTAATTAACATATATATATATATTATAGTTTTGTCATGTCTGTTGATCATTAATGTAGCTTAATTAGCGCATGAGCAGACGGAGAGAATGTGTGTGTGAGGATGTTAGTTTTAGTGAATTTTAATGCATATGAAATATACAAACATTTTTTCTATCTTCATATCGTTCCCATCAAGGGTATTGAGCGAACTGACACGTGGCACTGCCATCGGTAGTAATTAATAATTTATTTATATTTGAAAAATAAAAACTTATGCTTTGTCACTTTGTCGCGGACTCGGGATTCGCCTTTCGTCATCTTCAAGTATTATATTACGCGAATGGAACAGAACTGAATATTTCATCAGTTCTGTTGCATCAAAACATAAGGAATCGTGCAAAGTGTTCCTTATCCAAATTTCCATCAAGTACCTTCAGTCGATATCATGAATGGTTCTTCTTTCGTATTAGTACCAGCGACTGATAGCATGCATATTTGCAATGAAATCGTAAAAAGGATTTTGTTGTTTTGACTAAACTGATATTTTGAATATTCATATTCTAATACCAATAGAAATAAAGTAATAAATTGATTTTGGTATGAAAAATAGCTATCAAAAAGCACTAAAGCTTACTTACGAAAAAAATAATTTTCGTTGCTTATTTTCAAAGATTCATATAGTTTCAAGCCCTTTAAAAATAACTTAATTATACAGAACCTTCAATTTTTTTCATCTAGAAAATTGTTTTGTTTTTTTCTGTGCATACAGTTTTATAATATAATAAATATTGTGTTCAACGAAACAAAGTATTTGCTCAAACATATTAAATTCAAAATTGTTACAACCCTAATACACTGAACATCATCTAAGCTTTGATTTCGATACACTTAGTAGCACACGTTGTAATAATAATAAAAAAAACAATTTTACAAATGAGTGATTGAATTTGTATTTAAATTGGAGAGAGCTCGATTTATTCCGGAAGCTTTATGTTAATCTTAATTGTTTATATTTAAATCCATCTAAACAATAAAAATATATTACTGTGTATTATTTAATGGAATTAAAACTGAAGATGAACCGACGTTGGAATTTTATTATATTCAATGGCAGGTGGAATGGATAAGCTCATACAATTTATAGCAGTTTATATGACCAAGCTTTCATAGTAAAATTATCGAGCATCGTTTAGTTGTTAAATAAAAATTCCTTTTTAAAAGCTTCTTGGTATCATTTTTATGGCTTTGTTGTGTTTTTTGAATATCTCAATAGATGGCAGATGAGATTAAGCGGCGAATAAAAGTATACTAATATTATCTGAGAAATTTTGAGGTCAAACGATTCGGCAGTCAAGAATTTAGATTGATGTTCATGTTTATGTCTTTAAAAGATGTTTTAAGGAACTTAAAAAATGATATCGGATAGGAACAATGTCACTTTAGCTGAAGTAAATAAATATTTACATATTTAAAGTTACCTTGACCTTCAAAAAATATCGAATAATTTACTGTAACAGCTTTCACTCGACGCTTCGGCTTAAACAAAGACGACATTTTTATAAAATGACAAAAGCTACGCTTACAGCATTGCATATTTAGCGCTGCATCGCGCGAAACCATTTTATTTGACAATTCTTAACGACAAAAATTGCCTGAATAAATGATATCGCAGTATGGTAATTATTAAATTGACATTTGTATTCATATTTTGATCAATGGGTTTGAGAAGTATATTATTTTGTATAAAGTTCAAAACTGAAATTTCAAATATGGGTATTGATCGCCAGTCAATTAGAGCTTTATAACTGTCTAGTTCGTAACTGAAACACGATGAACAATATTGTATAATGTTATTCATTTGTAAACAAAATAGACATAAGCGCCACAAATAGTTGTTGCACATTTATGTTGATAGAAAATAAGAAACAAATAATTATAAAAATAGTAGAATTATAAAATCTTTGAAATATTTAAAAACTATTTGTCCATGCACAACCTTTACTAGCAATCAGCATTATAAAAACAGGTTCATAATTTCTCTAGTTTTCATAGATTATCTTTCCTATCGAATTATACAGTACGAAATTGGGAAAGTCATCGGATTTTCCGCTCCATATAACTACAAAATTTAAGCAGATTTTGAATAACTTGTTGTGATATTTTTACTATGTATTTTAAGTTTTAATGTATTCAATTTTATTCACGTAACAATGTTTTAGTGCAAGGTAACAAAACAAACAATCAAGCATTGAACTGTCATTCATAAATTGCAATCTATTTATTAGTATAGGCCGTCTGAAGATGTCTTGCGGTCACACCCTCGTAGGCGACAGCCGATACTTCATCTTTGCAACAAATGAATGCATTCTATCTTTACAATATGACAGCAAAAAGCAAGAATATGCCTGAAGTCTTCAAACACTATATTGCGACAGGTGGTACTGAATAGAATTTTTTGTAAATTTATTTTTTTGAGATTTTATCTATAAGCAATCAATCAACGCTGGTAACGATTTGTTTTCCTAAACTGATTGACAACGGTATTATTGCTGTATACCGTATGTATCAAAAATTATGGAAAATAGTCAAAAAATATTATTCGGTTCAAATATAAATTACCATAAATTTTTTAGTAAAATAAATTTTATGGATTTCTTTACCTTCACAATCATACACTTTAGTTAGTCGTATTTTCAAATTAATTAAACCGAGCTATACCAATAAATAATTAAATGTAACTACAATAAATAAAAACGTCCCAATCGCAAATAAAATTATCTAAGAGTTAGTTTTTGTTTGGCATGTGGAGAATGAATATAAAATGAGAATTTATATTTGTAAGATGATTATGTACCTAACTATTCAAAAGTGGTTTTGGCATATTATCAAATGTTCATATATTTTTGAAAACAATACTTGTGGTATACCATTGTTCAGTGCACAAAAATAATATACCACAGCACAATTAATGTATTGAATGTTGTTTTACTTGACAACACCTAGTTATATTAAAATGACATTGATATGGACAAAATTTCTTTTTTGGCGTTATTGAAATAGAATTGTGTCGATTTAAAAACGAATACATGTGTCAACAATTTAACTTTAGAAAAATGACTTCATTGATGATTTCACTTTTTTTATTCAACTACTTTCGGAAGAAGGACACTGAATACGACTTTTTGTGAAACAGACGTGAGTTTCAAAATAATTTATAATAAGTTTTGGAATTAACGAGAAAGAATTCAGCATTTACATAACAAAATAAAATTGTCTTCAAATTGAATGTTTATTGAGTACATTGAAAGAGTAAATAATGAATATTTCGCCAAATTTATCATATGAAATCAATGGTGTTATTTATGTGAAATGGTTGAACAATATTTAAGTAGTTTGATTGCAACCTAAAATATAAAAAGAACATCTTTTTGAAAGGTGAAATACTAAGTAAAAACAATAGAGGCGTTGCATTCTTTCTCAAAAAGGCGTTCGTTCTAAACCAAAACATTCAGAATGAAACTTTCAATTGTTTTGGGAACCCGAAATGCAAATAAAAACCACAGAAGTAAACTATAATAGGTTCAAAATATTTTTTTTAGGTAATTACAGCCTAGAAAGTAAAAAAATGTGCACATTTGAAAAGTTTAAACATTGTACACTTCAGTATGTTTTGTCCCTCAAGTCCCACTATAACTGTCGAATTCAAATGATTTTAATGAATTAAAAAAATGTGTTTTTTAGTAACGGATAAAGTTTAGTTACGTTTCAAATATCAATGATGGATTTCTAACAGTTTCAGGGTAATAATACAAATAACAAAATCTAATTGCAATTTTTCAGTGACGAGTTGAAAAAAATGATAACTCAATTATTTATCGAAAAACATTTTCGATTCGAAAAACCTGAAACCAATGGACACAAACTTTATAAAACATATATCCAACTTAAACACTAAATCAAATCAGTCGTTTAGCGAGAAGTTATGACCGTTTAGCACAAGCGCCATTTTATACAGTAATTTTGTCTTGGAGATAAGTGACGGTTCGAGAATAATCATAAGGAGCGCATTCTAGCCTCATGCATATTTCAACATGTATATTACAAATAAATATCACACGCCACATACATAATTTACCATCTAAATATCTCAAAATCCATGTGTTTCAATTCCATTAAAACATCAGACAAACCTCTTTTCTATCGAATCCATGGTTTTAAAAAGTTTTGTAAAAACTAGTATATTTATTTCTGAATACAGGAATTACTTATGTAAGTAAGGTATAAATGTGTGAGTTGCATTAGATTTGTATTATTTAATTTATTTTCTCCTAAGAAACGTAATACACCATAAACAATCTAGACGCGATCAATTTGTGAGCTGTGAAATAAAAAAGACTGAAGCAAGGTTGGACCATAAATCGAGTTGGATATTCAAGCTTTTAACCCCTGCTCTCAAGTCATTGCGGTGTGGAATATTTTGCAACAAGGATCTCTATTATAGAAAGAATTAAAAATTAAAAAAATAGATTCCTGAAAGTTAAAAAACCAGAAATATTCTCTCTTATTTTCACTTCAATAAGTTATTTTTAGGATTTAGTCGTTGTGAATTATTCGACAAACGATGTAATAAGTAGTGATTTGAAGTGACCTTGAAAATAATTACATACACCTAGATAAGTATTAGTGCATCTACGATAATTTTAATTTAAATAACGTTCATTTGATAGTAAATTGTTTGCGTTATAAATTGGTTTTCAATGTATTTCATACACAATTACTGCGAGATTTTATTCGATGAATTAAAATTTTTTTCGGTACTAGAAATCCTCCCTGGTTAAATTCATTCGCCTTCTTTGGCAGTGGGTAATACCTGTCGACTTGGATAAATTTTCAAAGTGTGCGAGTGAAGCAACAATTAAATGGGAGGGGTCTTTATTACACGTGTTCCTTTACCAATCTGCAATTATGATTTACGACCACGAGGAATCCGAGCTGCACTGAGTTTTAATCATAATTGAAAAGGTGCTCACAGACTGTATTTAGATTTTAGATTGAATTTAAGACCTACCGAAACTGTTGCACGACATTTTGTCTTTTTTAAGAAATAATAAATATATTTGTTTGTACCTTTATTTTAAAATGTGATATTACGCTGGACAGAAAAGTGTGTAATTGATTCTAGTTATTTACATTGACCGTAAATAAAGGTGCTAATTTGAATTCTTCGTGTTGTTATATAATTAATATGCGCCTATTATCGTCGCATTACAGTTCATTCGTGTAATAAAGATATGAAACTAAACGAAACAGTAAGTTATGTTAAGTCCTCAAACGTACAGTAAAATACATTAAATTTGAATCGTTACAAATTTTACGATTCCACATGTTTTGTCACTAACGACCCGGGTTTCGCCTTTCGGCATCTTCAGGCATTCTATAACACGGATGCAACAGAATTGACAGAACTGGCTGAACTTGATTAGTTCTGTTGCATCCGTGTTATAGAATGCCTGAAGATACCGAAAGGCGAAACCCGGGTTGTTAGTGACAAAACATGTGGAATCGCACAAAGCTGTAACAATTCAAATTTGATATTGAAATTCCATCAAGCACCTTCAGTTGATATCATAAATTAATCAAAAATACATTCCAATACCTAGCCAGTTTAATGATCAGCAGTTTGTTCATTTGCATAAGGCTTGTATTGTCATACAATCATTTATCAAGTGATATATACAATATATAGCTCGCTGAAATCATTGCGTGTGTGATATTTTATTCGTTTTCAGCCACTTCCTAATCGATTATGCATGTTGGAAAGAAAACGAATATATATTCGTATTTTCTTATGCTTTTCTTTTTTCTTAACATTCTCAGAAAAGAGATATCGAACGACTTTCATAATCGGCACACACGGTCCATATTTTTTTACATTTTAAAATGCATCACGATTAATATCAGCAATTGAGAGTAGAAAATTTGGTTAAAGAAATTAAAAATTATAATCTAGGAGTAAAATTTCTCCCGACTTACTCTAGGCTGACTGTTATTTGAAAGCTTACACCGTCGTTACTCATAAATAGCAGCTCAGCAACAGACTGATAGTAAATTACAGACCGGTAACTCCATACCTGGGAAGTGAAGTACATGCCAGCATGTAATGCTTACTTATGTCGGAGTATCTGTAGCGTCAGTACCGAATCGAGGAAAATAGTAATTATTGTATTGGATTTTGTAGTGTAAAATTCATACTATAACGTTACGTAATCAACACTTACTGAACTAAAAAATGGTATTGCAATCATAAAACTGGCGCTTGATTTTTCGATTAGATGAAAACGATTGTTCCCTTCCAGAATAAGCAATTGGCTATGTATTATACATAGTTCTGAAAGTCCCTAAAAATTAAGAGTTATATCATACTTCAATCAACAAAGAATTGTGTCAAATGACTTGTTTTGTTACATTTTAAACACACTTACATATGTGTATTTAATTTAACAAAATAATATTGAAAACAATTAGTAACCGTCAAACTTTATAAAGATATTATATTTGAATCCAAATATGCTTATTTTTTTATTTTCTTTCGAAATAAAAAAATAATACTTTCTGATCATAAAAATTGAAAATGAATCATTTCAGATTTAAAATTAAATACAATATCTTTCCAGTACACCTATGTAGTTCAAAATATATATATAAGAATGGAGTTTTTATTTATAGTTGTTTGTGGTGATGATTTAATTGTTATAAATCAAGTAAATATTCATGAATTGGACCAATATAATGACCAATAAATAAGTAGTGTGTTATAGTTGAAGAAACGTGGCAGTTATAACAAAAAATACAAATTAATATTGATTGTAAGATGTTAGTTTTTCGACAGTATTACTCGATCACTTCAACCCTGTTGAAAATAGTCTTGAATGAATCACCGCCCATAAAAGTAAAATAATGTTAGTATATTATAAAAAAGTAACAGAATTTCATGGCTGTAGGAATCAAACTTCACGCTTATAGTGGCTTTCGACTAATCATACTGCTTATTTATCTCTGTACATAATAATCTACTATCACACGAACTAGCGTTATAAAGAAGAATGCGTCATTTTGACAGAGTGCTTTTTCCTTGGATTAAAGACGCGTATTTTTTAGATATGAAGATAGGCAGTTTCATTAGATTTGACACCTACCACTCATTTAGACGAAATAAAGGAGATATATCAAACAGCACGAATTATTTTTACACCGAGGGGTAACATAACTTTAAATTATCGTATGTTGTAGTAATTAGTAAATGAATTACAAATAATATTCTAATATATATTGTAGATATTAATTTATGTCATTTTGTTTCTGAGAAACTGTACAGCTGAAAAGATACAAACATGTTTTGCCTTTTTATAAATAAGAAAAGAAATACAAATACGAATTCTGTGCTCCTTAAGATAAAATCTCTTGGATGTTGAAAAAATAATAATTAATCGACTTGTAATTTTCGTAGAAACATACCATTAAAGTAAGGTAAAAATATTATTGCAATGGTAGAGAAATGAGTTTAAAACAATAAAAGAATCGTCAACTTCGTTGATCTTTCGAATATCTTTGGTTCCAAATCTATTTTGAAATTTAATAAATTTGGTTCAAATTATAATAAATCTTCAAAAGGCTTCAATTATGTTTTCATAGAGATAAGTATCTATAATGCACAAGCGGAAGAAATGACGAACGCAGGTAAGTAGATAATAGACTATTTCAAGCGGTTCTCAAGCACGAGAAGGCGAAACACTCAGCAGTCTCTACTAACAAAACGTAATTAAAATCAACGCGTTCCTCTTCGTCATAATGATGAAGTGAGGCATTTAATGACTGGCTTATTATTGCTTTGTCAAGGGACGATTTACGAATGATAAGAGTTAATTGTAGTGACTTTACACTGCGTGTATTTATGGTTGTGATATGTGATGTACGCCGTAAAAACGCCGTGGAATACTTTTTAGACAGTCATTAACTTAATCATTTGAGATAAAATTACGAATAACGAAAGCTAATATGTTCGCAGAACTATCACAAATAAAGCTGCTTAGTTAGCGAGATGTAATATGTAAAATAAGGAACAATGATTTTTCCACTCAGTAGTGCATGTAAATGTATAGGTTTGTTGCGTTATTAGTTTTTTTTAAATATTTAAACACGAATATTGAATTTGTAAGACATTTCTTCAATTTAATTGATTTTTTTATCTATATTTCGTTTGTCTGACAAAATCATAATCATTTGATAACGGAGTTATTGAACTTGAAGCACATATATAATTAGATTTTTATAAACAAAGGTATTCTGTACTGTAAATAGCTATTGCGGCTTCATGTCACTCACAGAGCTTAAAAAAATAATTAAGGTTAGATATATATTCTGTATATGAATAAACAGAATATAATTTTAATTTAATTGAAATATTTGATTTACTAAGTAAAGACGGACATTTTTGTGTATTATTTACCGTTAAATTAAATCCATTTTTTTAAAAAATTATGCTTATGAGAGTTGATTAAATACTGATAAATAATTATGAAATACATTACTTCTAAAATAATGTATTAAGTTACGTATTCATTGATTGAATTGGCATTCTCTTGGTAGAACTTCATTAAACATTTTGCGAAATTGTTTTATGTCTAAGTAGAATTTTGTAGAACTAAAATACATTGCTTATTTTTCACCGTGTTATAAAGCTACGCTTTATTTAATTCCACTGTCAGTCTGACAATGGTGTGATGCCGAATTAGTTATCAACAATATTATGAGATTGTAGTAAAACTAATGTCTTTTTTACCCTAGTTTAATAAAAAGAAGTTGCTTAATTTAAATTTTTAGAAGGTCGTTTGTCTTGCAAGTTATCTGTAGAAAAACAAACAGAATGAAAGCTCTATTATACGTGAAATCAGTGGTATTAAAGTCATTAAGCCACGTTTTAGCTTGCAATGAATACTATTGCAGATAATGAGATTTTGCAATTAAAATATTAATAAATAATGTGGTTTAACAAATGACTAGCTCCGAGCCATACTTTCAGAAGCGCGACCATAGACAATAGTAATTATTATGATCGGCCCCGTTCAGTTGCCGTATCTTCGGCCCTTGGCAATCGCGAGTTATTGTGATGAGTGTCAGATGATAGCGCAGCTCACCTGGACAGGGAGGAGACGTACTGTCTGGATTCACTGTTAGATGAATTGCGAAAATATCCGTAATCGCGACGCAGGAGTGCCGCCATTATCGGATTGGACACAAAGAGGAGCTTATTACACATCTTGATTGCTCTCCGCATGAAACAATACTATTTCAGTTAACTATAGCGCCGATCTAGCGGGATTTTAGATAAATGAAAAAAAAACCATGACCGAGTCTTGTGATTGACGTCAAAGTCATTGTTCTTTTTTGTCGATAATAATTAAGTGACATTGTGCAATAATTAAAAGCAGAATATTGATAGGCGTAAAAAATGTGGCCTTATTTATTGCTCAACTATTATTTAAACAAATTAGCTTTACAAATCGTACGGTAAACATTTCAAAAGGCAGTGAAGAGCGTTTTTGAAAATGATTATTTAGAATCTATACTGCTTTTACTTTGAATCATGCTATTTTAAATATATTGTTTTATTCTTATAAATATTAAAATTGCGATTGAATGGGGCTTGCTAAAAAGCTAAAAGTACATTTTAAATGCATTATATATTAATGTAAGGAAGGGGTGTCTAAAATTGCATCGCACGGTAAATTATTATTATAGCTGGATTCGAGTATGCTTGCATTAAAAAAAACTGTGTAAATTTTTATTAATATCATGTTATACAAACAGTAAAACAAATCCCTTGACAATATAAATTTGGATTGGAAAGGATTTCCAAAAGAATAAATTGTGTCACACAGTAAAAAGTAGATACCATATCATAATAAATTGACGTTTATTTTAGGGTAAGTCAGTCTAGATCAGTGTTCTCCAGCTTTTTCACACATGCGGACAGGTGAAAAAGGAAAAAAAAAACAAATGGAAATGGATTTTCTTTGTAATATTTTTTAAATCTTATATTGTGACATATGGACATAACTCTAATTAATAAATATACATATAACAGTCTAACATAATAAAAATTTAACAAAAACAGTGTGTTATTTTAAAATAAACAAATGCCAAACCTGCTGCATCTTTGCTAGAATATTATAATAAATATTATTGGCTACAGTATTGTCTCGGATAATTATTATTTAATTCCTTGGTGTTGCATCATCCTACTAATTATTAATATTTAACAATAACAAAAAATACATGTAAACGAGTAAGCAAAAAATTCGAAATTTAATATTTTTGCATGGCGATTTTCTTGAAATTTGGCATATTGTTTGCGACCCGGCACCTAGCCGCGGACCAGTAATTGCGGAACACTGGTTAAGATATTTTTTTCTCTCTTAATTTTAACTAAAACGAAATTAAGTATTACATAGGTTATCTGTACTACTGTAAAATATTCAATTTCTCTATTTTTGTGTACTTTGAAAATATCATATTAGACGTATAAATGCGATTCAAAAATATAGAATGTAAAATGAACATTATGAAAGAGTTGGAGCGCGTTTTGACCTGGAAAAATGTTCTTTGTGATAAAATCTTTTCTTATTATTAGTTATGGTAGAGGTTGAGATAAATGGAAAAATGTTGGAAAATACTGTAGGTAAATAACTAGATAAGATTTTTTGAAAAAAAAATAGATAATATAATATTCACGTTGTTTTTTTAACGGTACGTGCTAAGGTGAAAATATATTTTTTTATAAGACTTGTGTCTAAAAATAAATGACCTTCATTTCTTTTTTCTGTGATAACAATTCAATCTATTCGCCGTATTGTTATGTAAAAGATCTATTAAGATACAAAAAAATCATTGTTTTGGCTTACCTATTGTACTAAAATTGTGTTTTACCGAAAAATGGTTCGCAATAATTTTGAAGTACGCCGCATCATTCGCAAGTAATGACTGGAATATATCTTCAAAAATATCTGAATGTTGAATGGTGACGCATTTTTTTATGATATCGTAATACAGTACCGAAGATTAGAAAAAATAAAACGAATGTTAAGACCTTATATTAAATAAAAATTATTTTAATTTAAACACTAGGTACATACACGCTGTTTGTACGACTATAACTGATGGCATACAACGTATACCGTTTACCTCTATTATCCGACTCTACACCACTGATTATCATACACCTGAGAAATAAATCAACGTATGAAAAATATTTTTAGTCGAGAATTCCGTCTGGAAGCGTTTTTGTAAACTTGGTTAGAAATAATTTGCCGTATTTGGATGTTACAGTGACTTGAATGAAATACATTACATGTAAAAATACCGTATAGTGACGCAAAAACTCTAAAAACATTAAGAGGAATTATTTTTTTATGCTAAACTTTTTGCGATGATATAACATACGTCTGCCTTTCTCTGTCAAATTCTTATTGTACATCATCTCTGCTGCATATACGGTACTAGAGCCGGAAATGTCTTTTTGATGTCAAATTATAATCCATTTCGCCATTTGACACGATCTCGGTTAACTGGTTGAGTTGGTAGACTAGGATTTATTTCACCCGACCTATCGGAAGAGACAAGAAGCTGCTGATCAGAGCCGAACTTTCTTTCTCAAGTAAAATACAGATATCACAAATCATTCACACATCACGGAAACCCTAACTACAATTAGAAACTTGCAAGATATGAACAGATTATCTCTTTTCACTGACTTATTTCAATGTTAAAAAATAAAATAAGCCATGTGCTTTTGCAGTGAACTTTTTTATACAATTTATTATTTTTTTAGAACGTGAGAAATTGTGATGTTTAAACACGATTTTTGCTGCTATGGTCTAAAGGAGATAGGAATAGAATATAGTGATCCGGATACCCAAAAGTTTAAGGTTTAAGCATTAACTAGATCACTTTTAAGGTGCTAACTGTCACTTCTTGATGGAAAGGCATGATATTTTAAACAGTAAAAACACATTTTTTAGTACTTATATCCACAATATGTTTTTTGATCAGGACTGGGTTCGCTCATCGCGAGCATTATCAACTGATCAGTTTTTGTGGTCAGTTATCAGTTATTAAATATATTGTGGAAATAAGTACTAAAAAATGTATTTTTACTATTTAAAACATTAACTATTGTAGATCACTTTTTATCGATTACTTATTTATATATAACATTATTAATCCATAAAATGTTATATGATGCAGTAGGAATACTTAAAAAATCTAAATAGTCAAACTATAAAAAAATGGGTTAAAAAAATTGTCAATTTGACACATAAGAAAAAAGTTATTAACACAAATTGATTGATATGATTTTTACTTGTAGTATATGGAAAAGTAAGAAACGATAGGTTTTAGATGATTCTGCAGTGCAAATAAATAAAATCATTATATAAACCTGACCTGTAATTGAACATTATACCTGACCACAGATAAACGGAAAATTCAAATCAGGAAAATCATTCAAGTCCAACTATAGATACTCCTAAAAGCCATCGCTATTTTGCTGTGAAGTCGCACGTAATAAATACACACAGCTGAGAATGAAGTGAAAGATGTGATCGCCCACAGTGTCGGACGGTGGAACTGGATTTTGAGCGTCGACGCTTGGAATAAATTCTTGTCTTTTTTATAGTCAATCGGAAAGCCTTATCTTTATTCTATCACTAAAATTTATCGCTCTTAAGAAATATTTCTAAATAAATCTTATTTCAAACAATGTATTCGCAATCCGTAACAGGAGAAAAGTGCGCTATTTTTTAATTATTAATGATTTAATGCTTCAAATAATAAATATTGGCCTTTACCAATTTTTTATGTAACCGATAATAAATTAATAGTTTTTGTTTGTACTATTTTCGAATGATATTCACTCCAGTCGTGCAGTATTCGGAATCCTAAAAGACGTCTTGGCAGATACTATTCTATGGGAACTCGTGAAGACTAGTATTAAGTTAATTGCTTTTGCCATGGTCTAATCACAGATGCAGCTAAGTGATTATGATTGTACACATCATATGTATATTTTGAACATTGAAGTGTGTTCTCTAGGATCCAATTGGGACCCGTGATCGAAATTTATTTCAAAAAAGATTCTTGCTACTTGGTATTAAGAATTCTATTAATATAAAAGGTTTTATTGTTAAAGAATATAGGCTCATGTAAGGTGTTTAAGATAGCGAGTCTATTTACAAAATATGTATTGAGATAAAAGTAAATACACATTTTGGTGCCACGTATCTTGAATAATAAAGCATAATTTGATCAAATAAAAATAAAGAAACAAATAATTACGAAAGGAATTTGAATTGTTACAACTTTGTACGATTCCAAATGTTTTGTCACTAACGACCCGAGTTTCACCTTTCGGCATCTTCAGGCATTATATCACGCGGATGCAACAGAACTCGTACAATTTTGTAACAATTCAAATTTGATATTGAAGATTCCATCAAGCACCTTCAGTTGATATCATAAATTATATTACAAATGGAGTTGAAACTAACGTGTTTTTTGGTTTCTCAAGACTTGAGAATAATAACATTTTTATTTCAATGCATAGTCTGATTGAGATATGACTTTGTGTTCTTAATTCAGAATAAATTGACAAGTATCTCAAATAGTTTAGCCCTTCAAAGTGTACTAATGAGCAGTGAGCTAGTGAGCGGTTTTTGCCGAGTGGCCACTAGTCGTCATTGTCTAGTGAGCTTTGTCTTACTTGATCACGCTGCCTATGATTCAAGCCATCGAATGATTAATATGATAGTTTAATTATAAGATGACAGATTTGTATCAAAATAAATAGATGTCCTGTATGACGTTGTCCTTTCTAACTCATTTTATCGGACCGCAAAGCTGAATGGAATGACACTAATTAGCTTTTTTTAAGACAATAATTCTATTATTATCACTTTTGAAAAGAAGAAAGTGATTATCAGTAAACCATTTGTTATTAAAGTGGTAATTAAAATTGAACACATCCTTCGATTTTGAACCAGGACTTAGCACGAGTGAAAGCAATTTATTATCCTAAAAATAAATAGCTTTAGCTTGTAGTAAAATGTGAAAAAAAAAGTTGTTAGTGCTTATATTTCGCCTAATTCAACCACCTGGTGAAAGATTTAAAATTTCATTTCAAATTTGTGACGTTTAAGCCAAAACCGGACATATTTATTATTATAAGTAAAGATAGGAATCCGCAGTTTGAACTATTTTTCACTATGCGGATTATACGGTTGGTAGGTTTGTTGTCAAACGAAGCGATGAACATCCCGTTAATGATGATCTTCAATATAAAAGGTCACAATTTCTCAACGCGGAATACAACTCGTTGTGGTTTACATTTTTTAAAGCTAATTTTTCGAACGAATAAAACATGCCGTATTTAAAAAAGTAACGTCAGATATAAAGTAGAGTATAAGAAAGTATAAAGATAAAAGAAAAATAAAAATCTTCTCGAAACGGGGTGTAAAATGATAAGAGTACTTTTCTGCTGTGAGAAAAATTAATCCATTGTAGTGTTTCAACGACTTTTTTATATGACAATTCATTTTTATCTTTCTAATCATCTTAATAGAATTTGAATACAGATCATTTTCACGAAGAGGAGTGGGTGTTAAAAAGGGTATATTAAAAACCATATATTCGACTCATATTAAGTATTGTAATAAGGGCACTATATACAAATACCAATGATTATAATATTTCATGAAATAATAAACGAGTTTTATTTTATAGTGATGCTAATAGAATAATAATATAGGAAATTGCGTAAAAAATATTTGATTTAAATAGTTTATAGATCGGAAGAGCGCTTTCGTATAGTGTGAGAAATAGTTGCAGGTCGAATAAGGCACGATCGCTTTGAATATAAAATATACTTACGTATTCCATGACTAGTCTATAAATAAGATCTCACTTGAATATTTTAATATGAAAGCTGTAGTATAAAATTTATTTCTAGAATATTATTACCATGGTTATTAAACGTATTGAATCGTGTTTTATTTCATTTGAAGATGTTCATAATGTTTTATTTGTGGAACGATGAATGTAACATTGAAATTAGTTTAGAGGATAATGATAAAAATGGTTTAGCCTCACAATATCTGGTATTATTGATTAATATATGAAATTGATCCTTAAAGCTTAAGCTATCGCTTAATATTTGTTCCACCTGCTTAATTAAGCTATTTTTAATTTGTGTATACTTAACGATTTAAGAATCCTGACTTACTGAAAAATCAATGTGTACTTTATAAAAAAGATATTCGGTTGACATTCATGATTCGCAACCGTAGAGCAGCAATCTTTTAAAATACATTTTTTAAATAAGTGGAGCATCCATGATCAGGACTCACCGTTATCTTTTCTTTATCGATACAAAAAATATGTAAATTAAGATGTTTATATTTTTTTGAAAACAATTGTGAGGTCAATTTTCGGTTACCATTAATGTAAGTTGTCAGTCATGCGAGCCGGAAATGTTTTGCCTTTTTAATGTATAGCAAAAAACATCTAATGAAGTCTGTCAAGTAAACATATCATATAAAAAAAGTAAGCATTTTATTCTTCTTTTGAATATCCGACGTCAATCATTTATATAATAATGGTTTCTAAGCGTACATAGGTCATCTCATCACTAGAGTTTCTGTATGCAGATAAGTATTGTGATGTATGAAAAAGCCAGGCGTTAAAAACCTCGCTACATCAAACATTCAAATGAACTCACTTATATTTAGATTTGTGCTGAAAAGTGAAGAAAACTTGTTTAAAATGTGTTTTGAAACGTTTATTTTATAATGAATTCAAACATGGTTTCAAAAATATGAAATAAATAATATTCAGGTGTTTTCGTTAAATAATTGTAATATGAATTCCGGGAAGTGGGATAAACTGAAACAAATAAACAAAAAAAAACCATCAGTGGTGTATGCGAATGTGTTTACCTACATAAATCGTTCAACCCTACACTAAAGGTATGACGCGGATAAAGGTTATTGAGCGAGAAAAAGTTTAATAATAGGTTAAGGCTAAAAGTGAGAAACTATGAAAATACACCCATACCTCGCTTTACGTCCTATATAGGTTCCACGAAACTTGGCCGCAAAGCGAAAAGCCGTATAAGGAATCAATTATTCTAATGCAATTTTTTATTGCATTGTATCTTCCTTTTTAAAGACGGTACGAATTAAACCAAAAATAATGAACGTTCCAAATTTAAATTGAAAAATGCACAAATAATTACTGAAGACACTTGACGATCAGGTCGATCCAAAGGAAAGTCACGAGGTCATGAAGCAAAAAAAACGCGAACTCGTGACAGTGAAGCCGCCTGCTGTTGTGCTGTGTACTGTACATCATGAGCCGTGAGCAGGTTCAAGATACTTCTCGTTAGTGAACCAGGTAAAGCACGCACGGGTCAATCCCATACGTCATCAATCATGCACGGTGCCAGTGGGGTGGACGAGATAGTGGGGACTGGCACTGAAAGAGTTAACGATATTTCAAGTGATTTGATTGATGCGATGATAGATTTATTCAATTTCGCGATTGAATAAGTGGTAAATAGGATAAATGATAGGAATGGAATTTATTATTTGAAAAGTATTGAAATATATGAATATGTAAACTTATTTTTAAAAATTACTTGATGGACACCACGTGTAATCGAAAAGCAATCACTTATGATATTTTATGTTATTCGGTTCTGCAACCAAAACATCAAACGCTCAAATTTCTAGATCAAAACATTAACACTTTTAATTGATTTATGGATTTCTGTGATCTCTCCCAGCTTTCATAATAAATAGATTTATCATGTTACTCTTTGAATTTTCTAATAAATATACTTACATCGTTACCAATTACTAAAATGCAAAATTAATTAACAAGCGTTTGAGTAACAACTGGTTTTTTTTTGAATTTTTCAATCGGTAAATCAAATATTATCAGCCCACAACCACCAAAGAATCAACTCTTAAAGATAACAATCAACACGTATAAGTTCTTGAGATAAAAAGTTTTGAATATATAATTTAAATCGTTACCTCAAAACCAAATATAAATTGTCGTAATGTAACATTTCGGCAGCTTTCAGTTATGGATGCTTCTATGCTTGTTTTTTCGATCTGGTAAATAAAATAATATTTATAAAATAAAAATTGAACAAAGATAACAATTGTATTTAAATCTTCCAGGAAGAAACCTTTTTACATAAATTAAAGTATCCATTTTAATTTAAGCAGCACAAAGCATAAATAATATATTTTATACTAAAAAGCCTCAACTGGACTTCTAAGATATGCTTTGAAGATAGTATTTTCAAGAAGACCGTGAGAATCCTGACTATAAATTTATTAAACTGATCGCAAGAAGCTGATTGTCATGAACACGTTTACACTTGAATTAAATCATAGAAGAAATTCTTCATCATCAGATTGATGATTTGTTATGGAGAAAATAATTCACAGAGTCGTTTCCGTGTCAGTGGCAAATAAAACGTACGTATTATTTTTATCCGTTTGTAATTTGACATTAATCACAAGTATGTATAGGAGATTAATATTTACCACACATGAGCTATTAGTCATTTACATAAAAAATATTCAATTTATTTTCAACGATAATGATTGCAATGATAAAAATTATAGATAAGACCAATGAATTTAGATATATTAAAAATGATCACTAAACAATAATTATAATTCATTTTTATAATGAATTAAACTTTTGAAATACTAATAATCGCAACCTTTATATTTATATTATTGTCGTGTCCTATACCAAAGGTAGCATTTATTTTGATTTAGTTGCTCATATTCTCAATAAAAAGAGGAATATGCATAGAATAATAGACAAATTTTAAAAATAAAATATTAGTTGTTTGTTGGTATTAATAATTTTCCTATTATCGTTTTCAAATCCGGAAAACAGATAAGAATTTACACAGCGTAAAATTCCACAAATTAAATTACAAAAAATGCAGGTATTGTTTTGAAGTAGATTCTAAGCCTTCAATCGCGCATTGCGGAAAATCATATATCACCGATTGCCTATAAAACTAGTGTCATATTTTTTCTTGCTTATATGTTTAAGAAATAGCTTCAATAAAATATATTTCTACTTTAAATGTCAGCATTAAAAATTCTTACTACATAAATTCTTTTGATGAGGACGCAAAATGAAAAAAATATACCTCAACGTAATTATAAAATCAATGCATGTAGAGGTTGTTATAGAGTAAAATATTAAATGCAATTACAATTATATATATACAATATATATTTTAATATTGTTGATCGTTGATTGTGTTTTATAGGCGGAATTGCAAGACATATTTTATGTCATCGTTTTTCTTAAGACCGCTCTAAACAGATTTATACTCAAACGAGCAAAAAAAACAAAGATAATGACATGTGAATAAAAGATTTTTTTTTGGTTTTGAAACCGTAATTTCTTTTGTAATATTACATAACTAGTATCTCTATACAAAAAAGAAGCGTCCATAAAATATATAGCGAATACATTATTGTCACTGAACGTGAAGAGTCTAACTGTATCTAATAATACACTACGTAGCCATTTCAGAAATTATTTCTTTTAAGCAATGTCACACATATTTGAGCGTGGTGTAAAGCTACTTATTTTAACTTATTCGGAAGATGTTCAGTAGTAGACGTGTAGCTTAAAGGTTTCATTAACTATTCAACTTCCGCAAATGACCACAAGTAATGATATTTGGTTATCGATATTCTATAAATTCATCGGTTTAATATATTGAAGAATGCTTTTAATTGGGTGTTCAAATAAGAGATCATGTACCCTATTGTGGCAGTCAACGAGTTAACAAAAGATTAACAACAAGTATTTGTTCTATAGATCTGTAGATTAAGATTCGTTTACATTACGATCATCTTAAAAAATTAAATATTTATTTGATAATGTTTATCTTGATTTTAAGTCAATATATTATGTTTGATTGCTCAATTATATCATTTCAAGATCTGCAAGTTGATAAGGTTTGCATGCTAGCATAAATGCCGACGTGTGTAAGAACGATTACAGATTATGGCGTTATAAAATAAAGGAAGATTTATTTCTTCATCATCGAAAATAAACAAATAAACTCTAATTGTAGCGCAAGTATGCAGAAGAGTGAGATCGTGCATCTGCGCAATCGGCGATCGATCATTGCGCAAAGATGTGCGATCAAAAATGATCGATCAATAATGTATTGAACATGATCTATGGCAGGACAAAACGGACAATAGTGAGAATTCCTGCTGGTGGGCGATAGCTTGTTTTACTTTGAAATGCTTGAAACAGCTCGTTACAAATATATGCAAAAATTAAATACCTTTTTATTCCACTTGGTGCATTACTAGATTTGGTACGAGTTTCGCTTCCTTGAGAAGCTTCTTCAGACTGACTGTATCGTAAGATTGTTTATTACTACGGCAAAAAGTAAGTCTAATTCTTATCTTCAATCTATTTAAAGATGTTTACTGTCATTTCTTTACAATCGTAAGCGATTTGTCCAATGGTGCTTATTTCAATATTAAAAATGAACATGAAAAAAGGGAATCTAATAATTTATGATATCGACTGATGGTGCTTGATGGAATTTCAATATCAAATTTTAATTGTTACAACTTTGTACGATTCCACATGTTTTGTCACTAACGACCCGGGTTTCGTCTTTGGGCATCTTCAGGCATTCTATCACACGGATGGAATAGAACTAATGTGAAATAAACAGTTAGCATCGTCTGTATACCAAAGTTATTTATTACAGGAAAGCACTTACCCCAAGGCAAGCAGTAAATTACAGCTAAAACAAATTTAGTAATATTAATCTAACAATAATTTACACAATTGCCTGTGATAATTTTCAATAACGATCTCTTTAATGAGTCATTCTTGAAAACGTTTTTCAACAAATATCAATCAACAAACATTAAAATATAAATTGCTTTTTTTAAATCTAATAAGTTTATTTATCATTGAGTGTATTTGACCATGGATCCAACGCTTGCGCTGTGATAACAACGTTGATTTTCGATTATTACGAAATAACAATATGTTACTGTATATTTTCAATGAAATATCAAGAATTTTTTTTATGTAGTTTGACTTACATAGTATTTTTTTTGTGTAACGAATTAATATTTTGAAGCATAGCGTTAATTTGCCTTTTAGTAAGTGTTAAAATGCAAAAGACATCGTCCACATAAAGACACTATTTAAAAATAATTTCTTTACCATGATTTGAATTTAGTTTTGTATTTAACTGTTTCATATAATTTTTAAGATAGATTTCAATACAAAGAATTCGTGCCGGATGGTAGAGTTTGAAAAAGAAACATTTTGTTGAACTATTCAATGCACGTTGAATGAAGTAAATTTAGTAGCTTACATTTCACAAATTAATCTCTAAAATCGATAGGATAACCACATATTATAGATCTCCTGCTGATTGTAAAGCTTAGATGAAGATATTCCTTGCTCAATACATCACTATTATATTATTTTTAATAGAAGAAAAAGCGTTAAGATAATTCGCAAGTTCTTTATATTGATGAATCTGACAGATAGGCGTGGCCCATATAAATATATATTTAATATTTATAGCAATAAGTAATATAATATGAAACATAAACAGTTTCAATGAAAATAAATGAGGAAGTACATCGTATAAATTTTAATTATCCGTCTGACAATAGATGAGATTAAATCGATGAATACGTTCAAGTAAAATAAAAAAGGATATGTAAATCAAAAATATGGTGATATATCATTGAATCAATGAGAATTATGGTCGTTGCTTTCCTTTGAAAATACAAATGCAACGTTTACATACGGAGGAGTAAACATATTGTATATTTTTAGTATTTACATCAATTAAAAATATAAACATTCATGTACAAAGTGTTGCAAAAGAACATTGCTTAAAACTATAATGTGTCTAGCGCCACGGGATTTGTTTTTGGAACTTATTAATAGTATGATAAAATATTAAGTGAAAAAGGGTCCGCAAAAAAATTGTGTATTTATATGATTGTGAATAAAGATGATTATTTCGTGTGTTCGTTCAGCTACGTTCAAATTTGGATTAAAGCCTAGTTGTACATATTTAGGTATTATAACTAAGACGTTCAACTATTTCTTAACCATCTGAACACTCAAATGAAATGTCTTCTTCTTTAAAAAAGTATCAAGACGTGATTTTGAAAATGTGAAATATTAAAAAAAATATACATCTTCTGATTATAAATTATTTGTAAAATTCATCGATCTTCAATTAAAAGTGTGTTGCATATGTTCAATTTATGTAGATAAAAGAAAGTGTAATAAGCTAAGAGATGGAAACCTTTGAACTTCAAAGATCATATTCAAGAATCTGCAATAAGATATATTTACATAAAGATATTGATTGTATTATTGTATATGAATAAAAAGAAATCAATATGAAAAATGTAGATTTTTTTTCAAATGCCGCGCTTAATGACCTCGAAAGCACTAAATTATTGAATTGGTTGTGTTTATTTTTTGACATTTTAAAATATAACCAATGAAGCCGTATTTAATTGGGTCGGAATAATTTATTATAATCTATGAGGATACATTTAAATAAAATAAAATCTTTTCAAGTAAGCCCATAAACAATAATCAACAAAACTATAAATCCTATTGCATTTTATCGAAGGCTTTAATTTTTTTAAATCACATTTACATTGTGAACTAATGATCATAAAAAAATGTTTATCGATGTTCGGTCGAGCACTAGGATTGTGAAATTCAGCGCTGTTCGGACACTGATTAATGGATCGATAAAATGAGCCTCGCGATGCTCACAGCACGTTTTTTTAGGTATGGCTATCTTAGAAACATTACAAAAATTATCGATTATTGTTTCAAGTCGCCACAAATCATTAAAAAGATGGCGAAATCAAAAGATATTTTACTAAACGAAACACAATGAATAGAATGAGTAAGTGTGTATAATTCACGGCATCAATATTTTGGGAACAATCAAATATATCAGTACTAGCGATTGCAAATTAATATTCCGATGAATTTATCAAAAGTGATGTGGCAATATTAACCACCCTACACGGGTAAAATGTCACCATTTTTTGTTCTTTGTATTACAAAAACTATATCAAGTGTATTTTATGTATTTTTTTAATATGATATATCTTTAAGCCTGTCACTTATGTTTTGTAGACATCGGGTATGTATTTTTTCTGAAGAGCGTACGTATTACGGGCGAGAGCGCTAAGGCTGAAAATAGCGCGCGTATCACGTTCGTTCGTATAAGTAGGGCTGTTAAATATTGTTGCTGTCAAATATCTTTTCCGATATTTCAAAATTTTATAAAAATAAGAAAATTAATAAATATTATAAAGAGCAATTCTTATCATCGGATGAATAGAGGATGTAACGACAAATTTCATTGATAAATTGTTTCATGAAACAAAAATATGATCATTGAAAGGTTATTTCGTTAATAATTGTATCAATAAATCTTGATCCCATTTCATTCAAATACATCCGGGTGCAGAGAAAAACATTAAATAATGAACCTAATATATGAAAATAGATAGTACCACCGACGTACAGTTATTTTTGTTGTATTGTACTGGTATTTCGATATTCAAAAAAATGAAATGTCATAAAATTGAAATCCCAATTACGGCAAGAGTGGTATTGCAATCCCAACTGGAATAGATTAAAAAATTCACAGTCGGATACTTAGACTTTCAAATCAATTGCAAAAATTGATTGGTAATGTTTTTGCTGCTCCTTCAAATGTATTCACACTAAATGAAGTCATAAATATACATGTGAGTACTTTTAAATGTTCACCGTATGTGTGTGCTACTTAGTAACTTATTGAGTGATGTGCAAATATAATTTGTGCCTATTTGGTCATCATTTACCTCCAATAACAATTCGAATAATTAAAAGGTGTGTTCAGTATTCGTAAATTTGTGAGCTATGAATATAAAAAAAACTCGTTAATAATATGTGAATTATTTTTGATTACATATTTCAATTAAAGACTTCTATTTTACTTGTCAACTTTTAAAATAAATTAGTTTCATTTGTTTCATTAAACATTAAAAAAAACATGATGGATATAAAATTGAAAGATTGATAGAATTTTTATGGGAAAAATCCTTTAGAGTATTTTTTTGTTAGGTAATTGAAAATACGTGAAGATTAAAAATTAAATAAAATATTTTTTTTACGAGGAAATTTTTGTAATATTTACAGTAAATCAGGTTTTACAGCATCAGTCCTAGTACGTCGATAAAAAACTAAAATAAATGATAGAAGGATAATGATACTGCCAGAACGTTTTTATGTTTAATAATAAACAATTTATAACTTATATTAACGTACTGTTTTCAAATGTGTCATAAAATTCAGTCAAAACTAAATTAAATAAAATTTTATACCACAAAAATACACAGAGAACTAAAATAGCATTTTATTTATACAATAAAATATGGGGAAATACGTTAATAGTTTCAGACTTTAACAAAATAAATACTTTTTTTAATAACCTGAATGAATTATAGATGAATAATTTGCTAATATTTTAATACTGTAAAAGTAAATTTTAATGAAGTAAAAAAGTCTAGTGTCAATACATACTGTTAAAAAATAGCGAATAAACACACTGTTACCAACAAAACTGATTTCTTTTTTGTAAAACATTGCATAGATACGAATTTGAGAAAGGTATTCGCATATATTTTATACTTGTAGGTGGAGAATGTTTTTTTCATTATGGGTTTTATATTACTTGAAGTATTTGTAGTGATTGTTTATTTGTCTATGGAGTCTATTGCATGGGAAATGAAATCTTCCTTATAATTGACTAGTGGAATTTCTCACGAATCTCTATATTTAAAAACAAATTAAAAATTCTAAAAAGTGACTAAGCAGTGCCCTAGTTAGCACGGTATGCAAAATGAATTGAAATTAAATCTGTTAGTACGATTTCTATTTGAAAACATTAAGACGAAACACACACTGTCAGGTGGATTAAGGTAGAAATGGTAAAGATGCAATATTCTCATGCAACTATAATATATTATATAAAATGGAGAAAAAACTGTGAGCTGTGAATTGTGTGAAATGCCCTATTCAAATGGCCATAAAACATTAAATGGTATTAAATTTGATCCCCGATCATAAGAGAATAAATACTTATGTTTATACATGTCCAACGATAAGAATATGTATCAAAGGTGGGCACATCCAAAACATATTTGATATTTTACTTCCTGTGTAAGACAGCTAGTGTTCGCTATCAGGAGTAAAATGATTAATCATTCCAACGTATATACGTTTTCAAGTGTATTGCAATTTAATTTTTAGAAATCTTTTAGGGGTCGACAAAAAATCTTTACATTACATTTAATTTTGAAAAAATACTTTCTTACCCTGTGTTGATTTAAAAAAATACACGGTTTATATAATATTCATATTGAAATTTTCGCTTTACTTATTTCTGATTGCCCAAAAGTATCAAGGATAAAAAAATGAATTTATTTACTGTGGAAATATAAAACAACACATATTGATCGATCGCTAGACAAGATTCAAAATAATTTAATCGAAAATTGGAAATTATCAATAAATTATTTAATAATACTTTTGTATAATATCAAAGTAAAAGAATAAAATAGACGGGTCGATCAATGCATTTCGCAAACATAAAAAACAAATAAATAATTCATTGAATAAAAACAATAAATATTTTTTTAACTCACATGATATCACTACAACAATGCTTGGAAGGTATGATGGGCTAAATATTTTTCATCATGACATAATCATCTGAAACAAAAAGAGCATCATATAAGCACCATGAATTCCTTTCGCTAATTAAATAAATAGTAAAAATCAAATAGGAACGGCACATTGTATTAAAAAAAATCTTGTGTTTGTGGGTCACACACATGATGAACTTTCAACAATAGAGTGAGTGTATCTTTGCAGAATTGTCTAGTGATAATTTTCATTAGATATATACATCACATTTAAGATTTTTTTAAGTACGAATAATTAATTGAAATATTAGTAACCCTACCGGTATGCAAATTTTATAATAAGTTAAGGATGCTTTTTCATAGTTGCTTGAATAAAATATTTCAAAATCGATTGAAGATAATAAAAACATAAGCGTAAATTAAAAGCGGATGATGAATAACATTGTACTGCAATCATAATAAAAGTTATCGCTAACATGTCAAAATTAATAATAAGAAAATTTAAATTAAATTATTATACATTTCTTCGAACCGATAGGGTTAAAACACAGTTTTTTTTAAATCGGTCATTATTGACATGATACTAAAGATACTACGATAATATAAAATACACTGAGTGTTTTTTGTCGAAACAGATCGCGATAAAATAGCATTCTCAAAAACATTTGTGAATACATTCACTTACAAATCGGTAATCAAAATCACTGACCTCAGTTTTGAAATGCCTCCGAGCGCAATGATTTTTCAATCGGTATGTTTTATAAAGTTGCACAGTCTATCAAATGTATATTTTTATTTTGGTTCATATAACTTTTCTACGTATCATAATAACAGCTTCATTACATAACACGATCAGCTATTCAAATATATACAAATGCATCAATTATATTTAAATTTATATTTATTCAAGGTGTACGCAAAGTGCGTTAATCCTAAGTACTCTTAGCTCATATAAATACTCAGACGTATATAAATTTATTATCATGGTACAATAAATATAAAAACGAATATGTATATATATCAATGATTGTAATACTTTCTAGTATAAGGGCTAATAACTGTTGAAAATTGAATCGCGTATTGCGAAAACTTTACGTGTGTTATCAAAACATTTCAGAGCATTACATAAATGCACGTATTATGAAAATTTTAAAAGTAAATTCAATCAAAGTATCTCAGAGTATATCTAGCATTAAATAAATATTAACATAAAATATTTTCATTATAAAATTTTACAGGTTAGATATTTTTCATTCTCCTGAAAAATTACATTATATTATTACGAAAATATTTTTGTGATTTACTGAACTCAATATATGTATATCGTATAAACGATGAAATCGGTAGAATAAGATTGTGAAGATGTGTGATGAATTATGCGAGGTGAACACATTATTTATCAATAAGTTGTATTTTATTGCAATATTCATGCCGTGAATTCTGTCTGAATGAATCTGGAATTCATATAAAAACTATGGTGTCAAAGAGTGTTTTTCAGTATTAAAATTTATACAATAACACCAAGCGTTGACGCTTAAGACATTTAGAATGATTACAACTATTGTATTGTGTGTGTGTTTTTTTTTTGCATCTAAATAAAATACGTGTGCGGATAAACCCATACATATATTAATTTCGCTTTGATATAAATAGGTGGCACTATGTCAAGGTTGTTGATGAAATAGTTCAAGAAATATAGTCATGGTGTAAAAAATAAAAAAAGCGTTATATCTTTGCCTTTGTAAAAAATATGTTTTTTATTTGACGAATCAGTGTTTTACTGTCACCCAAACACTATTTTAGTATGTATTTTAAATTGTAATTAAATCAACACTAGATGACGTCAATAAATAAATAAAAAATACTGTAACTTTGTTATCCAGGTCACATACATTTTTATACACCATGAACTATGTTAAGTTAGTCATATTGAGTTTCATTACAAGATGATTCAATAGTTCATGTTTACTTATGCAATTTAACACGTCTAATTACATCATCAATCTGTGTTTTTTAAGCCATGTTTACTAACAATGTTAATCAGATAGATTTTTTATGAACCTTATCAATAGTGGCTGTCATTTGAGAAATGTGAAGGTTAACAGATGTGTCTATGATTTTTTTTTGCTCCATATGTATGATTTATTACGAGGTGTTTCTGAAGGAAGAAAATATCACAGAAATCGGCATGTCTCGATTGAAAAAAAAACAATATAATTATTTAGTGTTACATCGATTGTTGATTAAATAAACGAGTAGGACTAAAAATGAGATAGCGTTTAACACTTCTGTATGAATGGAAACGGTTATATTTCTTCAGAAAGATATTTCCTGTACACAATTTAAAATAAAAATAGTTTTTAAGCAGTTGTTCGTGTATTAATAGCAGCAGTTTCAATAAAGTAACTTCATAGCACGACCATAGGTTTTTGTATCTTTTCAAAAATTATCTAGAAAATATTTTCGATGTAGTATTTTCTTTGCAACATGGCTGTACAGAGGGCGTGCTGAATAGTTTGAGTCCATTATAGAGCATTGTTATCTTTCTTGGCTGACATTTGCGAGATTGGACGATAGCGACCGGCTGAAGTTAGCCGATACGGTTAACTTTTTAATTGGCTACATATTCACGTGTATAAAGCGGGTGTCGAAGTCATTTGCCACACTTCATTTATAATGTTTTAACATGGTCAACACAACATTTTTGAAAGTTTATTATAGCAAAGATGTGTAGTGCATCGATAATTTGACTATACCAAAAATAATTTTGAAAAAAAATATATCGCTCTACAATCGATGTTACAACCGAACCCGTGGTAAAGATTCACGTTTTAGTCTTCGTCATAAGGAACACCTTTGATGCTGCACATGTTCATTTGCCATGCTGCCAATTTTTCTTTTTTCATAATATTATTAAAAAGTTTTCAAAGGCAATTGAATAATTGTCGATTAATTAAAAAGGGTTTAATTAAAAGAGTCGCTCAATGGCTAGTAAACTTGATTTTATCAAATTAATAATACCCAAGAAATATTTATTGTAAGCAAATATTTCGCATTATTCATCATAATTATTTTTTTAAGAAAAAATTGACATTACCCTTAATGCTTATTGAAGAAATCTAAGGCTTAACTTATTGATTTTATTAAGATAACTGAATAGAGTGAAAATTATTTGTTGATTAGAGAATATTTATGACTTTTAATTTTTAAAGTAAGTTTAATTCTTGTGTATGCAATTTTCTATTAAATGTATTTTATACTCTTTGTCAGAAAGAATATTATGCCTTTGATCAACACAAAGAGAGATATTTTACATGACGCCCACTCCTAGAGACTATCATAAACTGAGAAAACCCAAGAAAGAGAAGACGGCGAGGTAAATGCAGGCTCTCTACGAGGAAATTGAAAACGTATATAGCAAAAACAAAAAGAAAACAGCAAAAGATTTAATAGTGTAGCTGACGTTGAATATGGGAGAGATTCAGATTCGGAGATTGCGCGAACAATGAAGTAGTAATTAATTGTTTTCATGCACTTTCTTTAGATTCGTTTTATTCTTCGTGAATCTTAGTTAACACAAAATGCACGCTTTTTGTTTCGTTTTGTTAGCCAATTTGCGAAAAATAAACTCTCGGCTGTTAAAATTTTGATTGATTACTATTCTTAATCTTTGACTTGAAAGTTTTGTACCGAAACCGAGATTCATTGTACGAAAGAAGTGTTATAATATCACAATCAATAACATTCACTTTTTATAAACCAATTGGGAAATATGATAGTTAAATACGATATGACTAAAATTGCAAAACATATAGCAATTATTTAAGGACCGTTAAACAATGTTTGAATTACAGAATATTTATCAATATAATAAATATAAGAATTCGAATAGTATATTTTAATTGTAATAACCTTAATATTGCCATGCTTCGTTTATAATTTTATATTGCATGGATGTGACATAAATTTAGAAAAATTCAAGAGATGGTTGGAAAGCAAGCTTCTTAGACTTCTAAAAATCTTAGTGTATTTTATAAAGGGCATTTTTAAAATTGGGAATTGAATGCCACTGTAGATTCTGAACGGTATCATCGTTTTCCCTTTAAATATTCATACATTTCTATAACTTGCAAAAGTAAACACCAAGGTGTACTAGCTTTTTTCCGTAGATTTGTTGAACATGAATTTTTACGTTTATATTAGCAGTCAGTTAAAATTATCAAATATTGTGACGATTAGAAAATTACGTAGAATTTTGGGTACAAATAATGTCCCATTAAAACTTAGTATTTATCATTTGTTGAATGATTTTCAAGAAAGAGCATTCGAAGCAGATAACCACAATCATGGGAAACAACTTTTCTGGAAATTTGTTTCAATCAAAATTCAACTAACACAAAAATTTCTTCCATAATACCATCTACGACCCGATACATATGCTAATACGATATAGCTGTTTGCTCAAGATATTTTCATTATTCATGAAAAAATCAAGAGAGATGAAACCCATTTCCATTTACATAAACAAAATTATCGGTTCAAGGCAATATGAAATCTTCAAATTATTTAACAGTCACCATTGTTTCCATAAAACATTATATAACATAATAGTTTATTGTGTGCTATGTGGTTTGGGTGAAACATTTGCTCTTATTTTTTTGAAGATAAACATGCCGTTACGGTTACTGTTGATGGAGTACGTTATCGTTACATGAGTGATGGCTTTTTGGTCACCGGAAATGATTTGGGTTTGATTAACATGATATTCTAAGAATATGGTTCAATTTCACATACAGCCAATGTTACAATGGAAATATGTTTCTACAAAAAAATATTCCAAGTGTTAACTATTTTCCACCGCTCCAGAATCCTTTTTGTAGGGATATTTAAAGAGCAAAGTGAAAACTTACATTTTGTTAATAACATCATAAAAATTATTATATCATCATGAGCGTAATTAGAAAAATCAATTTAATATTCTATGATGCTTGTTTTTGTACTAAGTGTAGATTAAGTAGATATTTCAATAAACAGTGTTTTTTGTATGGTGAAGATACAGTAGGCTGATTGCCCAGGTGGATACATTGTGCTGAGCATTTCCATTGGACTGGTCATGTAAGCAGTGCTTACCATTTATTTATTGCAACACATATCGCAGTATATATTCCATCTACCGTCGAATTAACTGTGGATAAATAATTCTCAAATTATTTCAAAAAGTTAAACGTTTTTTTGGATAGCATATTTTATATATGTTTAACTCTTGACTTTTAATACACTCCTTTCCATTATCGTAAATCCTAAAAATTTCATCATATTTTTAGCAAAAGAAATGTCGTTAGTTTGAAAAAATGTCTCTTCTGATCTCTTTTAAATTTAAATCAATCCACCTAAGGATTCAATAACAACCAAAACTTCATGTAATCGTAATGACTTAAATGGCATTCTTAGGAACTGAATTGAGAAATTTAAGCACATTACTTTATGTTGACAAACAGGCAAATTTTTCGTTTCATTTATAAATGCAAAACATTGGAAGAAGTGGAGCTGTATGAACCAATCTCTCATAACAATGATGGCTATGTTAACCTATCAGTAAACTCAATGTATAAAAAAATACAATCTTATTTATACAACATATTAAATTGATGATCGGCATGGGTTTTGTACTGCCACTTATTACAATCCTCAAAAATATTTAAAATAAAGAAGTAGATACACAAGATCAATCATCGTTTAAGATTGAATAGTGCATAGGGACGCATTCAAATAAAAAGGACGTGTGCGCATGCGCTGCTAGTGTTCTCTTGTGTATCCAGATGATTATTGTCATTTACATACAGACACGCTTTAATTCGGAGTGCAGTGGGAAATGACAAAGTATTTTACTCCACCATTTGTAGATATATTGCACACTCATATTTCTTGCATATTAAATAATGTTAAATGCAAACACCGTAAGAATGGATTGGAAAATTTTGCTAAGGAAATATTGTATACTCATGTGATACAACTTGATAAAGATCTGCTGGACGAATATCTCACGACAATGTATTTTTGTAGTACAAATTTATGATTGATAATGATGGATTGCATTGAATAATATAACGAATAGTATAATATATTCAAAATTAGTTAAGAAATGCATATTTTTGAGTGGAAATGGACTTTTGATGAATGATGATTTTAATGTGCTGTGTGAAATATATTACGTTTGTGTCTGAAATTTTTGTTTTCATCCAATAAGAGCTTATTTTTTTTTTACTGTTAATGGCTTTATGAGGAGCATATATTCAAATTTACAACATTTAAAAAAAAATACCAGAAAGGTAATTCTTTTAAGCTGTTCTGTTAACTCAAACAAATAAAAAAAAATACGTCGTCAATTGAAAAATCATGTTCATTTTACCTTATTGTGGAACATGTGTAGAATGTTTTAACATTATTTTCAACCATAAATGATCAAATTATGATAGAATAGGAATCCACTTAGGCAATTACTTTGGGATGGGCAGAAGTGATTTTTTTACGTCTTAGACTTCCTGCATTTGCAGGAAATTTTGCTTCCTGCATTCATTAAGAAATTGAAAAATCAATTTATGAAAATGACTGTACAGACTCGATCTCGTGAGCACCGCAACCGAAGCCATCGATGTTGAGCACTCAACTACAGATTTTCGACTTATATATAATACTATCACAAAATATAACATGTATTTAGTCTATAGCATTTAAAGTTAAGTAGTCGAGGGGCGGTTATTATCTCGAAATCACGTATTGCGCGCCTTGATCTTAAGCAAAGCGTTCCGATCGGAGTCTCAATAGAATTGAGCATGCGCGAATAAATTATCAATTACTCCAATGAACAAATAGTAATAATAAATTTTAAGGGAAATCGACGGCAACAAATCGCAAAACTGGTTTCTCGTCGAAAGACGCAGCGCAGAAAGCTTTTTAACACTTGATACGTGATGTAGTTAATCCGTTTTATGGTTATTTAACCCATAACGAACTGAAAACTGTATATTCGAGTCGCGATTACTCTTTACGTTTAATGAAGTACTATTTTTCCGTGTCATTTATAATGCGTTATATAATATGTAATTGATACCAGTTTTTACAAATTTGCAAATTGTTTAAAGAGGCCTACAGATGAAAATATATCAATCAAATAATAAAAAATCAAAAAATGTTAAAACTGTTTTGGTCTCTCTGAAAACAGCTCCGTGCGGTCATAAACGAAGTACTAATTCAATATTGATTTATTCTTTGAATCTTTGCTTTTGGCCAATTAACGTTGGAATAAAGTTTCTCTATAGTGTTTTTCAATCTCTATGCGGCTAATATTTCATGGAATGATAACAGAAAAAAGATTTGAGCACACATATATTAGTACCTATAGATACTGAAATAAGTATGAAAACTTACCATCATTTTTTTCATTGGATTCTGGAACGTGAAGTTCAATGTGAAATGATTTTTTTATGCGATTGCATAATTGCTTTACAAAATGATAAGAGAATCGATTCAGTTGCTGTATGGTATATGGAAAACAGAATCTGGGACTTGCGAAACGAACCAACTTGTTTTAGTATAATGGGCTTTTCATTATAATTATAATGATAATAATGCCATTGAAATAGTTGATTAAGGCCAATTATTACAATATCTCAACAGTCTTCTCAAAATTAAGAATATAAATGCGTTTAAAATACAATACTAAAGTTATTAGAATCAATTCGGTAAAATAATTCTTGTCGAGAGAAGCAAACACTATGTATATACACTTTTATATTGATTATTTTAATTCAGTAAATTTTAACTAAAGCAATTATTTAGAAAATATTTGAAAAACGTAATAACCTATGTTACACAAAAAAGTGAAAAAATAATTAAATGACATACTTATGTAACCATGCATGTTTTAGCTACGTGATGTCACAGCAATTTGACAATACTAAATTGTATTTGCATTTAAACGTTTATTTTGCTATAGTTTCATTATAATCGGTTTTCCTTCTCAACTCGTCGGTTAGTTATACTAACAGGTGTTTGATAATTTTCTCTCCGAGGCCAATTAACATCCTTAGCAGTTAAAGGATTATTGAATTAAATCTGTATTAATAAAAAAATTAAATGAGTTATACATAGATGTAGGACCAAATGCAGACGGCTCGCTACTTCCGCATATCATTGGTTCCTGAAAATGGATCGGAATGTTCAATGTTCAAAATTAGTTCAACATCATAATTTTAATGCTTTATGTTCTCCATTGACATCATTTTATTTCACGATATTCAAAAACAAATGAATATTACGGCTGAACAATGTGCACGGTAAATAATCACATAATAATATTAAAACATATTATAATATATAGTATTAAGGAGATAAGCAGAGTTGATTATTTTTTTAATGTAAATAGAAAGTATCTACTTATTAAAAAAGGAAGACTATTTTTGTGAAAATAGAACAAAATTCGATATGAAAGTTATTATTTATTTAAAAGTAACGTGATTAAATAAACTGTTAACACGCTATACCACTTATCTTAGTAATCATTTTCACCATAGAAAATTTTAGTACATGCAATAGATCGACTTGATAGACGGCATAAAAAGTAAATGCTAAATAAGTTCATATCCAACAAAAAAACATCGACAAGTGCTAATAACTAAAGGAATTTTAAACCAATCATTAAACTGTCAAATTAGAGCTGCTGTGTTATTTATTGTTGAGTAATTTCGATATTGTATCTTATAAAAAAATATCTTAAAAAAATTAATTCGACTGTATATGTCAGAGTTCTTGTAAAGAAACGTTTCCATGTAATGCCAAATAAAAATAATGAGTTACGTTATGATTGATTTATAATTACACAAGAAATATTAACAAGGAATAGACAATATTTCCAAATATTCGACGCTATATTTGTCAGAATTCGTATAACTGATAAACTATGTTATTTACTAGCCGCACATTTGGCCCACAACTTAACTGCAATTTAACAAAAAGCTAATATCACGGATATCTGTGATTTTAATTAAATCTTGGAATGGTTAATTGAACATAAAACAATCATACATTACAAATGAAGCAGATGCGCCATAGCGAATAGATAAAAGCCAATATATATATATTTTAAGTTAAACTTAGGGATAAACAGCTTTTATGCTTCGCCAAGATAAAAATAGTTAACAATTAACTTGAAATTAAAAAAGTAGTATATATAAGTCTATAAGTCGCCGAGCTAAGTGTTGTCGTCACACTCGTATATTCTCAAGTAAAGCCTGGTTATAATCAGTTATAATATGTTAATTAACTTATTGCTATAATAGACCTATTAGTTTAACGGACTGAAATGACTTATACCACATAAATCGTAATTTATTCACCTCATTGAAGTGGTTTAAGAATGCATATAATATTTTTAGAAATGAAACTGCCTTTCAATATGTTGGGAGCCCCTGTTCTACAATAGTTTGTGTTAGAAGAGTGTTACTAGATTATGGAAGTAATTCTGTGTGTATGTTTTTAATTGCTCCAATTAAATAGCTTTATCGTTTATTTAATGCCATATTCTCTTCGGAATTATTGCATAAGTTGGCTACTGAAATAGCAGCGAATAATTAAAATATTATCTGACAGTGTTCTCATACGTGTGTCTTAATTTCCATCTAGTTATTAAACCGATAATGCCGACGGCTATAAGTTAATGGCCCTGTTCATTTTTACTATATCCAATTAAATAGCGGATCAATTTGTCATATTTATGACTGCATAAGACTATCACCCTTATGTTATGATATTTAAATAGTTCTAAAGACGAATGCACACATTTCAATAAAGATACTGCTAACACGAAAAATATAAACTCTATTTTTAAAAATATAAAATTTGTCTATTTTGTTGTATTACCAAAAAAAAAAAAATATTCTGAAAAGTCGGGTAAGTCGTACTGTAGTCGGACACACACGCATGCACACACACACACACACTCTCTCTTTAATAAATCTTGAGTATTATTAAATATTTGTCGAATACAATTAATCTTTCTTTGTCTTTGCATCGAGCTCATCAAGCAAACTTGACGACCGTCGGGTTCCATTTTGTGCATACATTTGCATATAAAAAGCGAAAATGAAAAAACATTAAGAAATACTTACATTCCTAATAAAAAACTTGATTTAATAAAAAATAATTACGTAACGAAATATTCTTAAACAAGTCTGGTTTTTAATCATATGTAGATATATAATGTTAAAAAATTAATGAAATATCGTTGGAATTGAACGTTAAATCAAACTAAATCGTGCTTCTCATAAAAACCACGTTTAATTTACTATCATCAAATTATTGGAATAATAACATAAATATTGCGGTTTTTTTATTATTATCGTATAAACATTGCAAAATTGTGTTTGTATTACTCTTAAGACCTTGATATAAAATAAATGAAATAAATATTGTACTCAATTTAATATAATTGTGTCACGTAGGCTGTTGATATTTTAAAGCTCTTAATAATAATGATGCACGTACACAGATATATGATTAAAAAAATGAGGTCCTTTATGCAATCAAAAGTAAAAAATGATTAATAGACATTCTTCATATAAATGTCTTATCCTGAAAACAAAATAGGAGACCGATAGTATTATACAATATATTCAAAAAAAAAAAAAACAATCATGAAATGTTGAAAATCTTATATAACATTTATTATTCAGCATAACTTATAATAAAGTTATTAGATCTATCTAATCTATTATTATTTTTTTGAGGTGTTAACTGTCACTTGTTGTCAGTTGATAATGCTCGTGATGAGCGAAACCAGTCCTGATCAATATATATATATACATTGTGGAAATAAGTACTAAAATTGTGTTTTTATTATAAAAAAAAAACAAAGAATGTTGAAAATGTCATGTAGAACTATATGTTACTTAAAAACTACCAAGTATATAACCATATTTTTAAACCATTATGTTGAAAAAGCTCAATTAATATAGAGGTTATGTGCAGATTAAATTATGCAAATTTCAAGTCGCTGCTGTAAACTGTTAACAAGTCTTTCTTTTAATAGACAGATACACTGTCATACGTATACAAAAATGTTCTGATTTATTATAAAGGTAGTAATGAGTAAAATATTACGGTCAAGTTACAATGGTGATGTAATAAATGAATGTTCGTCGTTGAAATGTACTCATTTTACCATTAAATCTGCAATGATCTTCCGTAATATCAGTTTTGGGAACGTGTGATGTCACAGCCAGTCCATTTGACCAAGCGAATGAGAGTGAAAGTTGGTCGAACTACAAACATACTGTTACATTGATAATATGATACCAAACCAGGCGTGAGATTGCATTTTTATAGACGTACACCATTTGCAAAAGAAAATGATTACTCATAATGACAAAAAAAATAACGTTTTCTTAACACATCTCACTTGTGTATACGAAAACTTATATTATTGTTTTAACGAGTTTTCAATTAAGAATTCTCACATGGTTTCGTAATTGGTCTGAATTCTGCATTACTTCACTACTTTTTGTCAAAGATTTAAAGCTTGCTTGCTGATTCGTTGATTAATATTGCAGCAGACATGGGTTAAAGTTCCTGTGCGAACAGTGTCATAAATATAATATATTATTTGACCGGTTTATGTATTTGTTTTTGAAGGCATGCTGTGTTAATTACTTCCGATTTTCGGCCCAACTGATCCTTAAAATGGAAAAGTAAGTCACTAGTTTCCATTTCATTATATTATATTTTCTATCACTTAATGATGAGAGTTAGAGATAGAGTAATGAGTAGTTTTTACTTGACATAATCATTAAAAAGTATGAGATACTAGCTATTCCTATTTAGTATATAAATGACATAGAAACATTTCAGGATTTTTAATATTATACAATAAGTGTGCATTAAATGTATGTAGTTACGGATACTAGTTTGTGGTTCGTCATTAAAAAAGGAATTAAGCTTTACACTTATGTTACTCCACCTTTCTAAACTATTTTGGGGAGTGATGGAATTGAAATCTCGTCCAACTTATATTTTATTTGTGTTTAATTAAATACGGATAGATTTAGAAGATTGATAGGACAAAGTCTACGTTTCTTTAATCAGATAAAATATAAAGCGATAAAAGTATCAAAACGAATCCATCGAAATGAATGATTAACATAACACTACAATGTACTTAATATTACTACAATGGAAAACTTATATCAGTTGAAGATATATCTAAATTATAGAGATTTATAGTTTTATCGTGAAAAAGTATTCCCTAGAACTTGATCGAATTCCTGAACTATTATAATTTGATTCTATGCTAAAATAAATATAAAAATCAACCTATAGGTATTGAATAATTGAAAACAAATTGTTAAATGCATATTATTACATTTATCAATTTGTGTGGTCGTTATAAAACAAAATCCAGATTTTTTAATAATTATCTAAACGTAAATAAGTATATGTTATCTCAGTCCTTAGTTGTTTCTCAGCATAGTTGCATAACAAGACTGACCATAATAATGCATCCGTCAGATATTATACCAGTCGTTAATGGTAAATGCAACCACAAAATGCATTTAAAGTGGGTGCAGTAAAATGTGTAAGTATTATAGCCGTATTGTATATATTCTATATGAGTGCATCTACGTTTGATTTGATTTGTAAATTATTTAAAGATTTTTTTCGGTAAAGTGATTATATGATAGGGTTGTGATAATGATTTTATTGACAAGACTTTCTTGCAACCTACACTGCTTTGTAGATAATGGAAGTCAAGTCATAACATTTTTTACAATATATTTACGACGCCATAATCAATGTTGATTTAGCATCTCGTTTTTTTCCATATACACCTAGACATTATTTATAATACAGTTTATAGAAAAAATACTCGTTAGAGATGAAAATTAAGTCTATGATTTATTGCACCAGAAGATAAGCAAATTTTTAATAAAAACTTATCGCAATGACATATAGGCCTCGCTATATTTGTCTCAATTTATAAAGAAATGTTTTTTATCATAAACTTGTACCATATATTATAAAATATTTTGCTACATTAAAATAAATATAATACAGCACTCATTCTCTGTAAATTCTCTTGACCGCAAAATCTGCGCAAATATTGCTCAACTCTTTTGTTTAAAAGAAAATAAAAGAGTTCAAATATTACAATATTATATCATGTTATATTATAGCCGTAAGAATTTAAAAGAAAATAATTTAAATATATAAATAAAAAAATATAACTGTTTTAGCCAAGTAAACATGGAATTACAAATATCATAGTGTATGACAATAGCCTATTATAAATGGAAAATAAAAGACAAATCCCTGGAAATTTTTGGTTAAATATTGATTTATATTATAAATTGAAATATTTTAATAGATAAACATCACAAATATCCATTAAAATGCAGAGATAGGGCTATTTTAATTTAATAATTTTTGTATTCGGATCAGTTCTCAAATTGGAGTATTGTAAAATATTATATATCGAAGCGAAATTCAGTATTTTTTTTAAATTGACTTTAATATAATTTAACACATTTGTAGAAAAAAAATATCAAAATATAATTGCAAAAAATATATAATGTTCGTGAAAGCACTTGGGGTGTTAAAGAAATCTTCATTTAAATCGACCGTGGCACTCACGAGACTCTTAATGGGAAAATTTTTGCCCATTGTAATTTTATACGCGCGCATGCGTCCGTTTATCGTTAGGTTGTTTGTCATTTTGCCCGCGATTTCCCTGACAAGTAATGCAGTCGAATATACTTGCATATGAAAAGGCGACTGAATAGACGGATTCGCTTAAATTTTAAATATTTTCACTAACCATGTCCGCTTCTATACGAGAATATTTTGAGTTATTTCCAGGAGTGAAAACCAAATATAAAATCATAATGTCTCTAAGGTTACTTTATATATTGTGCTTTTTTGGAATCATTATGACTACAGAATTAGATAAAAAATAAATTGATGCAGATTATTGTATTAACGGATTATTTTGAAAATCGAGCCCATGACATAGCAACCCCATTACTGAAGCGGTATTCTAATGTTTTTTTATTATTATAAATCCTTCACTCATAAACAGGGATAAAACAGTATCGTATATTTATCAAATAAGTGCACACATATATTTGATTGTTATTTAGTGTAACCGATTTAACTTAATAAAAAAATACAAATACAAAACCATTTTATATTATTATTTTACACGTAAAGATTATTATGACATAGTCATTAATTAATGAAAATATCCTTTTTTCTATAAATGCGAAACTAAAACTAATTTTACAATTATTGTGTGTTTCTATTTTTGTGAGTAAGATAGCATTGCAATCAGAAATATAAAAATCCACACGACAATAATAATTATTACTAAGATGTCTTTTTTCATAAAAAGATATTATAACCACTTTTAAAATAACACAGTAGTGGCGATAAAATTGCGAAGTCATTTTTATTTAAAAATGTAAAAACGTGCGGCTTTTGATCGATAGACTTAGATTTTTGGCCAGTAGTGAAAAAAACAAATGTTCTTTAACTTCCCAAAGAGACGGCTTATTGAAAAACATGCGAAATGCTTTATGGCTTTTCGAACTCCATTTTGAATAATTACAAATCATTTTGTAATTTATAATATCAATCGAGGGTGCTTGATGGAATTTCAATAGCAAATTTGAATTGTTTAAGCTTTGTACGATTCCACATGTTTTGTCACTAATGACACGGGTCTCGCCTTTTATCATCTTCAGACATTCTATCACACGTGTGCGACAGAACCGACACATAATAAACATTTGGCATCGGTTATATTCTAGAGGAGTTAATTACAAAGGAAAAACACGAAATCACTAGGATCCAAACATTCTATAGAAATAACTTTAAATACTATTGATTAAAAATAAATTGTAATAATGACAATCAAATGCCTGTGATTAGTTTGATTAACACTAAATACTGTTAATGAGTTTTTGATGAATTCAACAACAAATAGTAATAAATTATCATTGAAATATCAATCAAATATCAGTGAATGAAGTAGTAAATAAATAAATCATTGGCATTAGTACTTTTGTGATAATTCAAGTCAAGATAATTAGTAAACCGTAAGTTTGTATTAAGTATTCGCTATTGATATAATAAATTGTATTTATTCAAAAGATTCGATACAAGAAAAAGAATTTCTAATGTCTTTGTGTCACTTGTATGGGCAAAATCAGATAGCAGTTATACGCATAGGATTTCTGAATACAAAATACTCGTTAACAAAGTAACACAGATAGAACCGTTAATTAACGACTTCCGTAGTGAAAATTGCTGCTAAGATGTGTTAACAAAAGATACGAGGCTGTTGAATAGCTGAAAAGGAATAAATAAACACATTACAATAGAGAAAACCGTTATTTCAATCAGTGAGTGTCATCTGATAAAAAAATTAAGCAACCGTGGTGCGTACCGATGAAACGCATGATTCTTTTCTGGGCCAAATTTACTCACTGCACCAGTTGTTGGGAATCAGTGAGAATAATTCGAATCATGTGATAATTAAAAAAATAAATTCGTTTTGTAATTACCTCATTATATAATATATATAACTCATTTCAACATTAGCCTTTTGTCATTAGCATACTCTAAATTAGTGTTTCTTAACCTTTTAAGTGAGCCGCACCCCTTGGCAAAATGTGTTCCGATTTTTTAATTTAGGAAAACGATATTTTTGCGAAATTAATTTTTTTAAAGAATATTTTTTTGAAAGATTTTATATTGAAAATGGACATTTAATATTTTAAATACAAAACAACATTATTTTTATTAATGTCTTGTCCGTTGCTTGTTCATTATGATACTTGCGATGACGAAAATTCAAATAGCTTTGAAATAGAGTAAAGATAATTTATATTGTTAGAGGCTTTTCCCGCTGCCCCAGAAATACCTTCCCGCACCCCCCGGTTAAGAACTACTGCTCTAAATTAACATTATGTATTTAAACAATAAATCACCATACTGTTAGTGTTGATGTCATTAAATTCCTATGCTGTTGACATATTATATTTTTAATGTCAATCAATGATTTCTGTTTTCATATTATGATTTTGATTTTTATTTATTTACGAAATCAGGAAAACTGAAGTAAAAATAAATATTACACATTTCTATTTGCCATAGAACTATTTTCAAATATTTTTCTTATTGAATACAAATAGTTGCTAAACGAAAGTTTATGATCACTGCATTGCATTGAAGTAACCGCTGCCGATTTGTTATTTTTCATTCACAAAGATCACATCGTTTCGATATCATTTGTAAAGGTATTTCGAAATCGCTTAAGTGTACAGAAAACAAATATAAAGTCAGGTCAAGTACGTGGTGAACTCTACCGGAATATAAATTCAAAAGAAATTTCGGACTCTACGACGGGCAAAGTGACATTTAAATCTACCGCAATTCTTTGGGCAAGCGAAGAATATAAAATATTAGACCAAAGAAATAAAAAAATAGAACTGTGAGTTTTATGGAGAATGTATAAATCATGTGTATATAAAAGTAGATTATTAATCAAACATTTTTAAGACTATAATGGTGAATGTATCTGACATAATTTTGCAACTACTTCCTACTTAGTTTTGCTAAAAAATATCGTAGATATAGTAATTAGTTAATTTACCACGTGTTTTCTTAGACGCGTCCTTCGATGAAAGGAGTTAGTTCAATTACTATAAAGATACCAATAAATGCCATGTATCATATTAATTCTCCATTCGTTAGACTACTTTGTCATTCTATAAGAAATCGTTTAATTTTTTAAACTTTCATATGTTCAATTGACTTATATTATGAAATGTGTAATATATCATATTCGTCAGAACAGTATGGCACTCATTTCACGCATGGTCAACCATGAAATGTAGTACGCAAAAAATTGGTAGTTAGTTCCTCCTCATAATTGATGACTAGAAAGGCATACATAATTCTATTGTTAGGTTTTTAGCCTCAACTGTTGTACATATACTGTTCTGTGGTATATTGCTGTCATTATTTGACGACCGGTAAATACGCAAATCTAGCATGATTGTAGTAAAGCAATAATGTGGTTAAATGAAACAGTCAAAATTCGTAAAATTTCAATGGATAAAATATGCTATTTTAAAACATAATCAATCGCTTGCTTTCAATCTATTTTGCGTACGCTTTATCATAAAATAAAACGATATATTTTATCTCTATGTTAAACGTAAGATTGTTTCTAAAATGCAAAATTATTTTTTGAACTCATTTATTGTGTAATTTGAATATTGTAGCTTGTAAATTGAAGGTCTTAAAAGTTGGTAAAAAGTAAATTTGCATAATAAAAAGCAGTGACAAAGACATTTCTTACGTGTTCTCAGTCGATTTTCAGTATAAATTTAACCTAAATAAACGACTTTTATATATCTTCAATAACTTTATTAATATTTATAAGCAATTATCTATATCTACTCCGCCCAAAGATAGAATATGCGGTGGCGTTAATCTATAAAAGATTATGGCTTTATTTTGTTATCTTACAAAGGAACCTTGCATCGTTAAGCACATAATTCTGAAGAATCTTAAGTCTAGAAAACTGCAAACAGAGTTGCTTAAAAAACTATCTTAATTATAATGTACGACTAATCTATTGTACATCATTGTCTTAGATGGTAAAGGAATGTTAATATAATTAGGATTATGTGCAAAATAATTATAGATTATAATAAGCGCTATGTTAGTTGGTAATTTTACGTGCATATATAAATATTTTAAAACCAGATGTAAAAAATGATACTGAGAGAACTTCTTGCGAAATTACATCTTTTTACTAATTTTAATTGCTTTGGTAAGCGATGAAGTTTTTGACTATATTTTCTATTTCTATTTTTTTTTTGAATGATTTTTTTCACTTTACATGTATGGTATACATTTAATATCCCTCCCCCCTCTATTTTCTTCTTTCTAATTTTTCTTACTGTATCTACTAGATCCAGATCAAATAATAAGTATTGCACCTCTAAGACAAAATTATTATTGCTTTAGTTAAAATAATCATCAATCCAAAACACAACAATTGAGATGGTGCTCCTAAACATCGTTAGATAATACAATAGAAAAGGTATTTTGTTTAAGTTTAGTATAGAATACGCCTTGTTTAAATGAATTATTTATTATAATTAAAATAGTGACAGTGTGCAAAATAACATCATCCGAATTCAAATGTCCCCAAAAAGAAGGATTAATAAAAAAAAAATCCTCGGCTTTTTGGAGACTCTTCTTATTTCATTACACTTAAAAGAAGCCTCGAGTGACTTTTTATGAATATTATTTTTTATCAATTAAGCATGCTTTTTTGTTTTTTGGGTAAATTCCTGTTCATAAAATTATTGTTCTATAAATGAGTGTTACTAAATTTTGAATAACATGGAAGTTGTATTTATTAATTAAGATGATTTTTAAAATACGTTTGCATACTTATTGTTTATAATATAATAAAAATAATCAAATAATTGATGCATTGAAACGTTTGTGGTTAATCATTACTTTAAACACCCACAATCTTTCAGTGAATTTATTACAGTCCCGCTATAATATTAATAGTACGCATAATGGCAATTTTTTCTTCAATAATACGAACATATATAATATTTACATTTTAATGCGTTGTATATATCATTGTATATTATTTATGATTGTACAACTTCTATACGAAAGTGATATGAATTGCTTGATATGAGTATGTTATTAATTAATTCATTCCTGTGGTAAATTTTTATGTCATGTCATAAGTAGAATATTGATTTATTTACAGTGATTTTTTTAATATATAAAGTAGTTATAATAAGTATTTTATTAATACTAGAATATTTTTACAGTGAACGATAAAACGATATCAGCTTAATAGCGTATTTTGCTTCACGTCTTAATGTAGTATATTGTCCGAGGATTCAATTGGATTTAAAGTGAAGGAAACGGTGTGAATAGATTGAAGAAATATTCATTTTCTATACCTGATACAGTATTTACTATAACCGCTACTGATAGAGCGCTGGTGTTTTTAAATATTCTACTAAAATAATAATTATTTAGATTTATCATACATTGAAAAATATATATTTACATACGTAATTAATAGTTCAGTTCGGAAAGGAATTTATTTATAATGTAATTTTAAACATAAACAGAACACTAGAATATGTCTGATATGTTTGAAATCTGTATAGCATTGCCTTTTAAAAATTCGAATACAAGATCAACTTTGTCGTGATAATTTTTCGCCCACTGCATTTTACGCCTTTACCTTGACGTTTATAATCAGATCCGTATCAAGGATCAAAATTTTGAAAAAGTCAAACTTTTTCTTATAAAGACATACATATATTTATGCTGAACTGCGCCATAAAATTGGGTGTTTAATAATTATTAGGCTCGTATAATAAAAATATGTTTACCATGTGGAATGATTAAGATTTATGTTATTAAATTTTTTTCTTTAAGATATATTAAAATCAGAACCATTATATTTTTTATTTTACTTAGATAAAAAGCCTCAGGTTATTTACACATGTTTTAGTCATTTGATCGGCTGTACTCAACCCTAAAATTCTGAATTTGCTACTTTAAGTAGATCAAAATGTCGTAAATCATACTGCGATAATTATAATTATTAAAAAAAAATACAATTGAGGTATGTGTATGAAAAATAAGTGTTACTTGTTATTTTATATCGACAAATCAGGTTTATAGTTGCAACATTTAGAAAAGTTACTAGGTAGCCGTTATAAATTGGATAATTATTAGACTTTTAATATCTTTAAGTTTGGGCGAGGAATTGAAATGCAAGGTGAATAAATCGGTGTTCCAGTACTTACAGAATGGCCAATTAGAATCTTAATATCAATCGAATACACGATAAGCAAATTGTTTAATATACGATGAGAGTATAAAAACATTTTTTATAAATACGCCCAAACTTATTTTTACGCGATACGTATGTTCCAGAAAGTGACACGTATAAAAAATCGCTTAAAAACCATCAATTTAATAGGATTTGATAAATTAGTTCCGAAAATCAAATAATGCGTAAAAAATTATAAAAAATATGTTGAAAAACTAAATTTGTTTATTAAATTCAATCAAACACTTTTTTATTGATAAAAATTAATATCTTTATTGATTTTGAAAATACAATGAGAACCATATACATATGTATATATGCATAATTGTATTTATAGGAATTATCCGCAGTTATCTTGTCAGCTAGCAAATATAATTTTTTGTAATCTTTAAGCGAACGTATTGATTTTTGCTTGAATCTGATTGATTCAAACAAATTGATTGATCAATTGACGAAATGCTACTTTTATAGATTGTAGATTCTTGATACGACTCAATTATTATATCATTGGATTTTTTTTGTTGATGTGACCGCAAATTATTTCTCTGTACAATGGTTTCCATTACAAGTATTTGGTTAGATTTTTGTATTATCCGTGGTTGTAATTCTTAAGTAATTCTTTGTAAGTTCCGTGTAGTTCATCATAGAGTCTTAATTCATTTTAAAATTGTCTAGCACGCCTGTTAGGATTGTTTATCAAAAAAAAACATCTGTGTATGCATTTTTAATCTTTCTATAGTTAACTTGAGTAAATCAAGTATTCGTCGCTTAAAATTTGTAAGAAAACGCGTATCAACGAGTAAATCGCGTAAAGAAGAAATGGTGTCACCCAAAAAATCACGATAAATTGAAACCGTACAAAAAATCGCATAAAAAGAGGATTGGGTGAAGTTGAAATACGATCAGTGAAATTACAACAGTAACCACAAATTTGATGAAAGTGAAAAATTAGCAATGAACATAGATTTAAAACAGATAGATTTTTTATATTTCACTGGTTTTTTACTATCTGTGTAACGCATTTCGCCTGAATTCACTCTTATTATTTACTTTGAAATCTGCATGGAATTATGTCGAATAATTGTTACAGCTCATGGGTGCGCGCTATATGTGCGATTTTTTCAATCTGTTATGCTGTTGGAATTAACAATTGTTATGGAAATAATTCTTAAGCTTCTTCACCTACAATTTAAACGGATGTTGCTTGAAATTATCTCCCCAAAGCGGCCCTGGTATAATGGCTTTCGCCTTATGTTACCAATTTAATTACGTCATCGGCTTAATCTGGGTACCAACAATAAAGGATATCTCATCGACAATATTCAGGTAGCAAGGCAGCAAGTTAACACCGGATTAAAGAAATCTAAACAATCCTTTCAAAACTTTGACTGTTCAATAAAGTCAGACAAATGTAAAAAAATAAAGCTTTATGTATGACACGATATAGAGAATATTTTTATTTATTGCATACTTTGGAAATATTAATGTATCATAATCAATAGATAATAGATTTATAAAATTTTATTATGATATTGATTTGAGAGCGTCAGCAACATAAAAATATATAAAATAAAAAGAGTTTTTGTATGATTTAGCCAGTATTTTTCTTACTTAATAATATCCAAGTCTCAACAAAAAATACTATGATACGTACAAAACTCATCCACAAAGACTCAAACATCAGTAAATTTCTTATAAAAAGTTCCGAGTGTAATCTAATGACATTTATTCGTCCTGTGATTTTCCAACCTCAAGAGAAATATTCCTTGGTCAATTGATTGCCACTCTTATTGTTGTGATGTACGTTTTAAATGAGTCGGATAGGACTATACAGAATTTAAATTGTATTTTTTTATTAGAATTATAATTTTATCTTTAGATATTTTTCCACGATTCAAGAAACTAACTTGATTGATAATAATCAAAACTGTAATATAACTTTTAATTCTGTGCTGTTCATTAATTTCATAAAAAAACATTGACTTTGAAGGAACGTAGAATGATTTTACTTTGACAGTGATGTGTTCAAATAGTACTTGTATTATTTTACTGGATGAATATAAAAAACAATCTCTCAATACGAGGCCAAAAACAATGAGACTTTTTGTATCTAGTGAATTTATTCCGATAATATTGCTTTTTAGCATTGGAAAATCGAAAAAACAATCACAATTCATAAATTCCCTTGGTATGTAGAACGATTGAAATCAGTGTGAAATACCCATAGCTTTTTGTCCACTAAGAATTGAATTGAAGTGATTATTGATGTTTAGCTCCATATAGGTAATAATGAATATAATAGATATTCTTATAATTGGAAACATATTGGCTTTGAGAGAATAACGTCTTTATTGTAATAGCTTTCTTTGTATTGATCACAACTATATTTAGTGAAAATACTTGCTAATGATAAAATTTACTAGTTTTATATAAGATACTCGTGTTTTATTTGTCCTGTGTGTAGTCAAATTTTTAATGACAGTTATATGTATAGAATGGCAGCTCATTAACATACGAATACATTAACGTAAGATTGTGGAAGAAAAAATAAAGACGAGATTTTCCTCATTCGAATAAATATAAAATTATGTTAAAATTTTGTGAAAACCAACAATTTTCTTTTATATCATTGACAAATTATTTATTATTGAATTATAAATCCACATAAAAAAAACACGATTTCAAATGTATAACTTATTTCAGTGTCGAACAACAATTGCGACCAAAATATTTTTAGAACATAATATTAAAAATGATATTTCATTATACCACTGATCTTGATACTAGTTAAAACATTTGTTTTACCAATATGAAAAACATCTTCGTGCTTACTTTATAGAAAAGATTATTATTTATTACACATTTATTGTATCTAGTTTTTAAATTTATTTATAATACAAGATCTCTCTACTGAACGAATGGAGAGACAATAGAGATAATTTTTTAGAAACATTACGTAGGGCTTATTTAGGGTTTTAGAAGCTTATGTAAGATATGTAATACGACGAAAAAAATACATTTTGGTTTTTGTATTGTTTTAAAATGCTTGTAAAATCTAGACTGGATTTAATTGTGTTCTAAAAGGGTTTGCATATTGATGCCAATATTTATTAATAAGGTATACGTATTAAAAAAAGGTCACCTGTGTTATATTATGTGGAATGTAGATCAATCACGATGAACCACTTAATACGAACAATACGTCCATTATATTGCAAATTTTCTTTTGAATAATTTAAACATCGCTTAACCGTAACCGTAATATGAGCGAGGAATATAAATGTAACGCCAATCGTATTTGGAAGATGTGAAAATACGTTTTATGCCCATTATTGAACAATAAAATTGATTCAGATAAATAAATTGTTTTTCGAGATTTGATACGTCTAATTCAAACGAAGAATATTGACGACAAATGGATTGTAAACTGACCTAAATATCTTACAACGGAATTGAGAGTAATGGCATTTGTAAGAACTTTGTTTAAATAAAATGTTTATTTTAATATAGACACCGTTGTATGAACACAATGTTCAAACTATAATCCTGAATGTTCCGCGTTGTACGGCTTAAAAAAGAGTGTATTATTAATATATTATGTATATTTTTAATGAACACATTTCATACTCTTCGAGTTTTATTAAATGCACTATAATTTTTTTAGCAATTGTTGTACCAAAAAAATCAACACGACAAGAAATTAATATATAATACACAATTCAAATCAGAAAAATTTTATTCATAATATTTCTGTAATATAAACGCATTTATAATAAAATAGGGATAAAATACAAAGATATTTGCATTTATAATAAAATACGAAGATCGGATTGAATCTCGAAACACAATGCACAGCCCCAAAAACTGATAGTCAATAAACTATTGTAGTAACGTATATTTCCATTTTTTTGTCTGAAAATGTACTGTAAATGATAATGTATTTACCAACTTTTTCTGTTACTCTATATAAATCAACACTGACGAAAATAAAGCGTTCAATTATAAATATATGTATTTAAGAGAATTTTTTTTTCAGATTTACCTTACTATAAAAAAACTGAATGAGAATTGCTACTACAATATATAATTCCATTATCAGCTCTGCAGTAATTGTGAAATTTACGAGTGTATCGAATTCGTTTTGTTGATAAAAACATAATATTTAATTAAAAATCGTGATCAAAATAACAAACGAAAGTCTGTCCATTTTCAGACAGTGGGAATTGATCAACAACGCTCGTTTTCAACTGAGTACTCGACGTTTTTGGTCAGGAAACGAAAGAGAAAGTTGACGTTCGCTATGTGGTAGGTAAGTATTGAATGTTATACCATGTATGACAGGCGATTACTTGTGAGGCGTTTTTGTTTTTGTCTTTACAGATGAGGCGATCATTGACCGCGTCCATTAATAGTGGATGACCGCTTTCGTAATGCGCGGGTCGCGAGATACGCGATTGGTTGAATCAGTACGATTATCGTCGCCTAATATCGTAAATTAACGCCAGCATGACAATCAGATTCGTTAGGCAGCTTGCGTGGGAGAATAGATTGAGTGGACGTGTAGCTATTTCAATTGAAAAATAAAGAAGCAGGATATACGTAAAAGAATATAATATCATCTTGAAGTGAAAGTGAAATTTATATACATTTCAAATGAATTTAAACTTAAAGAAAAGGAAATTGTTTAGCCTATATGACAGCGACATCTATAAATGACATAAAATATTGATAAAGATATTAATGAAAGTGAAATTCTAAAATTGGTTTACTAAAATTTAAAGCTTAGTATGCAGAACTATTCTCCAAATAATTATGTAATATTCCACAATGTTTCTCGTTATTTTCATAATAAAAAAATATATCCCTTTTGAAACTAGAAATATTTTAATAAAATAGTTTTTATTCAGCATAATCTGTTTTGTTTTATAGATAATTTTAACGACACTTAACATATGTCTTTGTTCCTAGAGCTTGTCAATTTTGAGATACTAACATTTGTTTTTAAACAAGCAATATCTCACTTGATTAATAATCTGTAGCATCTTTCTAACGATTAACTTCAGTTGACATGTTTAAGAAAATTGCTTAGCATGAAATTAATGTGACGTAATATTATGACTACATAAAATACAGCATTCTTCAGCTTGCAATTTAATAGTAAAAAAACACAGTGGTATGTACCGCAGAGGACGTAGATTTCCGTGGCAATAAAACAGGCAATAAAAAAACTTCAATATCGGTTTAAGATAAACAGATCATAACACTTTATTTTGGTATTAAAATTATCTGTGAAGTTAATCTGGAACGCTCCAAGTGCCTATATTTTGAAACCAATTTGAAAGGTTTTACATATAGCCATTCGTTCATATTTCGGCGCCTGACAATGACTTCTACAATGGAATATTCGATTTTACAAACAACATATGTATACACTCATATGTATACATGTGTTATAATCTTTATAAGTAATTATTTCATATTCTTACATAATTTTTATTGTTATCTAAAGAGTTCATGCAAGATTTTAAAAATTAATCTAATAAAATCAAATGTCAAATGAAACTTCAAACAAATAACAACATATTTTTAATAAATATGATTAAAATTTGAAACACTTGCCTGGAATTTATCTCGATTTGCAAGACGTGTTTACTAACACTTTTATACTCTCAGCAAATAACAGATTTTTAGTCTCCATAGTTGGTAGTAGATGTGCAAATATTTTAATATTAAGTGGAGTATAATTTTTGATATTTTTAAATGTATAGAAGTTGTATGAATAAAGCAGTTAATTCTCGATGAATATGTATGATATAATACTTTTGAAAATAATCACACGGTTACAAAAAAGCGTCATCTTTATCAGTTGAAAGATTTCCTTTACTGAGTAAAACCTGTTGTAATTATACAAATTTTGAGAAAAGCACATCATATCGCATTAAATTTTGAGATGGCAGAGATGTTGGAGGAGTAACGAGTACTCGATATTCATGATTTAAGTAGGAATACGGGAAAATTAGTGGAATTGAGGAGACTATCTAAGGCTGTCACCCCAAATTTCACCCCAACTGCAGAACGAGGAAAATAGAAGAAGAAAATGCCATTTTTTTCAGCAGTTGAAGTAGTTGATTATATTATACACAACCAGTGAAATAAATATCCAATAAAAAAATATATTTTTATTATATTTTTTACATCGATTAACTAATAATTGTTTTGATTAATTATGATTTAAATCACTATACTAATGTGTTAACTGTCACTTCTTGATGGAAAAGCATGATATTTTGAATAATAAAAACAACATTGATAAAGTTCGCGATGAGCGAAACCGGTCCTAATAAAATCTATAGTGTTGAAATAAGTACTAAAAAATGTGTTTTTATTAATTAAAATATTATGAAAATCTAATAATAATTCCGCGCATATGCAATTTATTCTTTCTATTCATTCTTAACAAAATTTTTGTACTGTAGCAGTCAGACGATAAATTAAAAAAAAACACTATATAATTAAATTAAACGTAATACATATAAAACGATATTCAAGTCGATGTTATGTCACATAATATATGTTTGTTACAGCTGGCATGTGCCATAAACCAGCTGATTGTCATTTGCATAATATTTTTGGTGGGTACAGTGGGCGAAAGCGGAATCGTCGCCAAACTTAGCAAGAGTGTGTAGGTAAAGTATATAGAAGCCTCGGGATATTTATATTTCTGAGTAGGTGTACGTGGTAAGAAAAAGTGTTTCGCAAAATGTTCATCGGTCGCTATGTCCTGTCCTGCCGGGCGAGATGTTTATTTTGAATGCGTGTGAGGCAATAAAAATACGAATGTTGTGATATTTAAATGTCACATTTGATATTTTATTCACTAATGAACGTTTAATATTTTCGTAATAGTTGACGATAAGAGAGTCACGATTTTTTTAACGGCATACTTAACACAACATCGTAAATATGTATCGTAGATGGTAGACAAAATTATCGATCGTTATTGAATTAAATTCCACACTTCATTAAAATCATATATATATAATATTTACATCGTACAGTTTACCTACTGAAGGAAATGCATATGAAAACAGAGGCTTTTAGTATTGTTTTCATTCTCTTAATATATTTTGTCGGAGACTAAATATATATAAAGATTGAGCAAGAACTAGTATACTTATAATTTTTGCTTCGCCTTATTTTTATATCAGTCAATCAATAAGAACAAACAAGTTATGAATATTATTAATAGTGTCGATAAAAAAAATGGAAACCTCTTTTGATTAAATAAAACTACCAATAATAAAACATGTTCAATCTTAATGATGATAGTTTAATCTGTCAAACCATTTTTAGAAAATCTAACTAAAATCAGTATCAAATTTGAATTGTTACAACTTTGTACGATTCTACATGTTTTGTCACTAACGACCCGGGTTTCGCCTTTCGGCATCTTCAGGCATTCATTCATTAAACATGTGGAATCTTACAAAGTTGTAACAATTCAAATTTGATATTGAAATTCCATCAAGCACCTTCAGTCGATATCATAAATTATAAAATCAGTATGTTATAAGAGTATAGTATACTCTTTACTATCAACAGCGAATTGTTTTGGAATCTGTGGTCTTCGACACAGATCAGCGTTTCCGATTACATTCGATTCGCATTTTTGTCAAGGCAAGTCCAGTCGTAGGTCGACGGGCAGGTAGCATACAATGTTGAAACTAGTGTGGGTTTACCACAGCCGTCTGAAAAAGACACGAAGAGCATATTTATCGAGTCGAATTATTCACTTACCGACAGTACGTATCAATATAAACACTCATAAAACTTTTAGCTGCAATTTTATTGCATTTGGCGAATGGCATATTCATCGTTGTTAATTTTCAACGATTCATAGATTGGGAATAGATTTTATGATATGATTTTAATTTTCCTTCAGACATTTAAATATCAAGTAACTTGAGCTCTAAGGGTATGAAAGTTACGAATAAATAAATCAATACTTATTCTAAATAAATATTACTGAGAAAAAAAACAAACAAAACAAAAAAAAAAGTATTCTTAAACGTACCTAAAACGGGTTGTGGTTTAAATTTAAAAGAATACAATTTTGACATAAAGAAGAAGCTTAGATTTATTAGTCATATAATGCAACAGATTGAGTGCCACCTTTCAATAGGTGGTCAACATCCACACTATCTCCAGCTGCATACGTACAGACACAATTTGTGCATCACAAATATGCAAATAAATAACGACTTTATAATATTTTCAACTTTATTGTAAACTTTAGTTGATCTATCGCAGAAAGTAAAATTTAATATAGCCCTTATTTTCAATTTGACAAGACGTTATGTAGTGAAAATATTGTTTTCTGAAAATATGAATTATATATTTGTTTTAATGTTTATATATGATGAAGTGAAATCGTTTTCAAACAATACTTAAAGAAAGGTAAATCTATTTTGTCACAGAAGATTTAAGTTATTCCACGGATTCTTAGACATTATCTGAAATCAGTGTCTGAACTGGTCACGAAACTTGATTCATTAATTAGTTTCTCTTTTTGTGCGAATAATGTGCTTTTTAAACGATTGGTTGCGTCAACTGTGTATCAGGCCGGGAAAGTAATATGTTTATTGTTTTATGTGCAAAATGGCAGCCGTTTATATTGATGCATTTTTTAAGTATTAAATTTAATTAAATCATAATATTCATTACATGCTTCTCAACCATATTCATTCCCAGATTTTTAAACAGATTATTTTGCGACGATTTGTTAGTTAATCAATATTTTCAAAGGTCATATCTGAAATTAAACTTCAAAACGTTGTCAGCTGTGGTAATTAATGCTGTGCTGTCTTTACTTACTTAAGTTCAGAATTGGTTAAAATGTTGTTGAAAATGAATACAGTATTACATGCATGTGTAGCTTTGGAAACGAAATACGAAATCGATGGATAAATCAATCATTGAAAGCATAAATTGGAAAATATAGTTATTTTATAATGCTGCTCTGGCGAGCAATACGAAGACTAAATTGATTTACCACATGGCTTTGGCTGTACTCAAAAACATTGACTTAATCAAAAAAAAAAAAAAAAATGGCACCTGACGAAAAAAATACTTAAAAGGAAAAGATGCATGTGAAAATTGAGCAATATTTAATAGAGCATGGAAAACGCCATATTAATAGCTATTTCTTTTTTTATAAAAATATTATACAACTCTAGAAGTGTATTGATTTCAAATTGAAATGAATAAATTAAAGAAAAATGGACGGAAATATTAAGAATTGTAAAAAACATGAAATCTATTTCGCTTAAAAAATATTTTACAATTTAACAGTGTTATTTGCATAGATATTCGATAATAACAAAAAATATTTCCAATCTCAGCGGTAAATTAGCGTTTTACGAGTATCGAACAGTAAAATGAGCAATTGATTTAAAAAGACCGTATAAATGATGTTTTACAATTTTAAGCAGAGACTACGTGGGATCCAAACGGTTTTTGACCAAGATTTTTATAAACTGACCTAGCAATAGGTTTCTCTGTTAATGAAAGCGTTCACTGAGGGCTGTTCAGTAAATTTAACTCCACAGCTCTGCTAAGTATTTACAACATACATCACATCTATCTTAATTTATTTGGCAATCAAAAAGATTTTTTTTATGATATCGACTGAAGGTGCTTGATGGAATTTCAATATCAAATTTGAATTGTTACAACTTTGTACGAGTTTATTTGAATGTTTTGTCACTAACGACCCGGGTTTCGTCTTTCGACATCTTCAGACATTCTATCACACGGATGCAACAGAACTGTCAGTTCTGTTGCATCCGTGTGATACAATCGGGCCGTTAGTGACAAAACATGTGGAATTGTACAAAGTTGTAACAATTCAAATTTGAAAAAAAAAATCTTGTAAATTAATCACGAAAATTGGAACTCAGTTGAATTCGAATATATTACAAATACATTTGGAATGTGTATAGTCTATAAAATTAATTACAACTAAACAACTAAATCATCAAAAAGCTTTAAGCTATTTAAAAGTAAGTCAAGGATATATAAAGCGAATATAATTTAATTTCAAAATATTTTTTACTCAACCATTTATAATAATTTGTAAAAGAAGAAGTAAGAATGAATTCAAACGTTATTCAGTATATTTTCGAGTTTATCATAAGGATTCATATTGTAATTCAGTTATTTATTCGAGTACCTCTCTAAAATGCGACTTTTAACATACGTGCCTTTTATTTTTTTATTAATTCTTAGTATTTTGCATATTTGGCTTCACACTCACGTCATCATGCAAATTTAACCGGTCAGACAACATTTAAAAATCCTGTTTTTCACTATCATAAGTCACAATAATTTTGCTAAATTGATACATAGTAAGAAGATATTTTAATACAAACCCCAAGAAGAGTTCACCAAAAAATATGATTATTCTATAATTATACCTTTTCAACAAGTGATAATTTTTTTTTCTGACCAAAATTTAAATGTGCTTTGTCTAAACACTGGTATTTTTCGTAACGTACTAACTTTTAAAATATAATAGATTCTTTATTCTATATATAGATTTGATACCAGAAGATATTTGATTTCATCAAAATGCTGTTATAACTGTATGGCAATACGTTTGTTGAGTTATTCAGTAAATTTATTTATTTCTCAAATTTTTGATGATGTCGTTTTAAATGAGTGTATAATAACAAATATTCTTTTCTTCTTTTTAAGACGTTGACTAACCGTGTTTGATGGAGTTTCAGTATCGAATATGAATCATTACATTTCCGCATTGTTTGTCACCCACGATAATAAAATATTCTCATTTTCAAGAATTCTTATTTTATTTCAAATTTATGAATTGATAATATGTTGGTTAGTGTATGATTTTTTCCATGACCATTTTTATCTCACAATGCTTATATACAATGAGTGAATTGAAAGTAATGCCATATATAATGCCATATATAACCGTCAATGAATAATAATAGATTCATCACACACTTTTGCATAGTTCATCTTAATAGGTTCCTTAAAATAAGGGTAAAGATATGGGTTGTAGAATATTGATTATTATTTCACCCCCTTATCGTTTATTCTAACATTTAAAAAAAAGAAACGTTGAACAGCTGACATGCAAAACAAAATTGTCTTTCTTTGTTAGAATATCTATATCACCGTTTTATCCGTCAGTCTATTATACGAAAATCCTTCAAACAAAATCCTAAAAAAAACGGTTTATAATACGCTCTTAAACATCTCATACACTGAATGCTAAAACAGTTATTTTCAAACTTAACAGTTAACACAGCATCCGTGAATTGACTTCTGTTTCCACATATGCACAGGAATATACAATGAATATTTAAAAGTTTATATAAAATGATTGCTTTGATATCATACGGAAGTGATTGAATAATAAAATCAAATCGGAAATGATCCAACACTTTTCATCCAATTAATAATTACATGCAATCGCTGCGAGACGAGTGCTTAAGCGTGAATAGTGATGACTTTTGATATTTAAGATTAGACTCTTATTCACGTTATAAAGTATTAGCTTGCAGTTATTACTCCATCGTAAAAAACTCACTCTTTCTGTATAATGAATGCCACAGTAAAAAAAAATGCATATATCTGATAATAATTTAACTATTCACAAAAAAAATATAATATTAATGCTGCAATACAAATTAATCAAACATTTAAAATATATCTCACATTACAGTCAAAATTAACCCTCTGACTGCTAACGTTTCAACTTTTGATATGGCTGATTGTAGTGTGTTGATAGATGCGAAATGCTTCAAAATAAAACATGTCTTGTTTTTAGTACCAAACATTTTAATATAGGTTCTTGAAATATCTAAGCAATCAGGAATTCTTACAGCCTATCATAGTTAGTGCTATCATTAGTTAGTTATCTTCGTAAAATAATATAATACATTGTACACTTTTTGTCGATGCAATATCAAATATATTTTGTAGCTACTTCAAGCATTGTGCATTATTATTCAATGATAGATAAATCATTTGAACTGTACAACAATATGAAGTGGCTTTTTTTGTACGTCCGTTTTTACTGCGATCTCACGAAAAACAACTTTTTATGCCTATTCAAAGGGTGTAAATTTTATGTTCGAACGAATATCTACGTGCCTAAAATTGTATGTTTTATGAATTCCTGATATTACTCAATGGACACAGTTTGACGACACTAAATAATGACATATGAACATACAGAATTATGAAATTTTTGTTTGAATATAATTATGTGGTTTTTTGTAATAATATACATAGATACTAACGTTTTTTGGTTTCGTCTCTGAATAAAAATAATGACAGTTTTTATTATGAATGAAATACATTTGACAGCAGTCGTGAGGTTATTGACAAGTACAATTATTTTGTGTATATATCCAAATACACACATTCCGATTGTATGTAGCTAGTATATTGCTATATTAGGCCTTGCAAAAAATCAATTGATTCTTATGTGCATCAACCAATATAAAGACAAAGATCTTTTATGTAATATTTTCCCCATAAAACAACTGTTTTTTTTTTTTAAATATGTAGAATAAAATTCTCTAATGCATATCTTAAATAGCTGTGGCTTTTCATGCAAGTATGACCATATATCGTAAGCTGACTAGAATGTTTTAATATGTCATCAACAAAATAGAAAATTTAACTTTACATTATATTAAATTGTTTCTTTTCTTTCTTTTCCTTTGCACATAGTATTAAAAGTTTTCGGTCGGTATAGACTTGAAATACAAATTTTACCGCACGTTTATAATTGATTATTTTTAAACCCGTTATATAAGCTTGTTATTAATATTATTTTGGCATTATGAAGTATTAAGAGCTCTAAGATAGTCAAAAATATTGGGATGGAAAAAAACTTGAATAAGAAATAATATGAATATTTTTTTAGAATTTTGAGGTATGAAAAAAAAACCAATGATAATATAAATCACATTTTAATTACATGTTTTTTGCTCTTTATTATATATATATATATATATACTGAAATATATTGCCAAAACACTCGACTAAACTAAAAATTTACTTCAAGTTAATTTAATGGCAGCCAGGATATAAATAATACTGTTAATGATTTAAAAAAATGTTTCTCACGCAAATTTAACTAAAAAATAAATTCTTATGATATTTTATCGTTTGAATCATTTTTCCTTGTAATGAAGACAACATAAGCACACTGAATGAATTTTTATCATGCATGTTTAGCTCGCATATTCGTTTGTATTATTTATGCTAATATCGTATATAATGTTTTTGAGAACAATGGAGAGACGATTTCTTAAATTTTGAATCAATAAATGAACGTGATTGGATTTCATATGTTTAAGCCAGACGATTACGAAAAATTTCCACACATTTTTACACCTTACACAATTAATATAGATAGTGTAATTTTATGGTGAATTGTTTGAAATTTATGTTTTAAAAATATAGATTGAAACAACGGCAAACCAGAAATCTATTTATGGACGATTTGAGAGGGCGTGTGGTGCATATTATTATTGTCTTTGCATTTTTTCCAAGCACTTCTTAGAGTTTCTGTTTTTTCTAAATTGAAATCAAAGTAACATGGTTTTGTTTGAAAGCATTGAAAAAAACCAAAGAACTTTCTGAGTGACTGAATTATTGTTTAGTTATTATAATTCAATAATTCATCGAGCCATGCGCTGTATGCTAAAGCCAAGAGCGGAGGTTTAGGAAACATTTTATACTGGAATCAATATAAACTGCATTCAATAAACGTTAATTGATATTTAAGACTTTTAGGGTGTTAACTGTCACTTCTTGATGGAAAGGCATGATATTTTAAATAATAAAAACACATTTTTTTAGTACTTATTTCCACAATATATTTTTTGATCAGGACCGGTTTCGCTCATCGCGAGCAGTTGATCAGTTGATAATGCTCGCGATGAGCGAAACCGGTCCTGATCAAAAAATATATTGTGGAAATAAGTACTAAAAAAATGTGTTTTTATTATTTAAAAAATTATGATATTTAAGAAATAAAAGAAGCAATATGGACAATAAAAACGAGGCGGTAGGTTACCCATCACTGAACTAGACAGTAAATAGCAAAAACAATAGTCAAATAATAAATATTTCACGTTTATTAATTATTTATTTATTGTTTATTTATTATGTTTATCGTAATATTTAAGATGATTAAAAAATTTATTCATTTGCAAACAAAAAACTTTTTAAATGAAAATATTTCACTAAAACTTCTAGTAAATTTGTTTTTGAATAGAATTTTACATTTAAGACATAATTATTTCGTCGATGATATTGCACAAGTAAGAAAAGAGTAAGAATTATGTGTACCAACACTAAGCAACAAAACAGCTTTTTAGCTGCTTGGATGAATTTGGCGGTCAAGTTGTTGGACACGGTCAGTTAATTGATGGTAGTTCGTTAACTTGAATATAATGACAAAAATAAAACAAATCATCAACAGTGTAAAATGAAAAAAATACGAAGATAATCCACTTTATAGTTTGTTCAACCATGATATTATGATTCTAACGAATTTAGACGAGTGAAAATTACTACGACTGTATTAATTTCAATGAATATATTATATAACAACACAAATTAATATATTTTCTAGTATCTATAAACGTGTATTTAGGGTCTGCGCGGTCCTAGGTTCTTCCCGCGAACCTTATCGACATGTTCAATTTTTTATCAAAATTTATATAACTAATGATCAAATAATATTAATTTTATTCAAAATAAAAAAAAAACTAAATAACTTTGTGGTAAAATTCAAAACAATCGACTACTGTGCAATTTATAACTATGATATACTGAATGATTTTGAGCGTGTAAGCTTTTTTATATAGTTTTTCTTAAAAAAAATCGTCACGATTCGCGCGGGACTGCTAACAAAAGGTGAGACCTAACATCGTGGGAGATGCAATAATGTAATTATTATTAAAATATAATATTGTTTATTACAAGAAGCGCTTCGAAATAATATTTTTTCCGTGAGCAAATAAAAAAAACTATGGGAAATGCCAAATTGTATGATAGCATTAATTATCATTTTTTGTTTTCTGTCACAAAACTCGAAAAAACAAATGATATTGACATGGGATTGGAAGGATTTTTAATATTATTATTTGAGTTGCTCAAAATATTACATTTATGCAATGAAAAATTAATTAGTAGTTTGAAAAAAATCTAATTTAAAATAATTTTACCGAACGTCATTTATTTTATGAGCCATATGTCCACACTAGGATTATGGCAAATTATTAATGAGTTAAAATTTTCATGAAAATAATTTCATTAGTAAATTACAAAAAAATAGTAATGAATAAATTTTCATTGGTTTTTTAATACATACAAGTCACAGCAAATCTGTATGCAATAAAATAAACATTTTATTGGCTAATTGAGGTTCAGTAAAAAGATGTTCCAAATTAAGCAACTAATAGACGGTGAGTAGTTGTTGGCGTAAAATTAAAAAAAATTCTAGTTTTTTCAGTTATGGCCAATATTATTACAAAACTTTTATTGTATATCCGATATATTTGATAATAAATAATATCGGTGCTTACACCAAAAAAGTCTAACCGACGTCTGGCAAATATCGCATTCGGCTATACCGCCAGTAATTAAAGGCACTTCTAAGAAAAACGAGTTCTCATGAAATTTACAGAGAGGATGATCAAAATAACAATTTTAAAGATTGTTAAAAAAAGCACCAAGCAGTAACAAATTTGAAACTAAAAGTTATATCATTGTATGCACGGTGAGTAGAAATAAGTTTGGTTGAAAGTTGTATATTTGGAACAAGCGATATTTTTATAGTTTATCAAATGGTATAGAAAAGATATGATTTTAATATTTGTCCATTATAAATATTAATGTTATTAAAGCGTAACGTAGCCTTATCAAAAATGTTTTATTTCGATTAGATTTATTATAATTTCTTCGAAAATTATAATTTTATCCTAAATGGTCCACTTAAAGATACGAGTAATTAATGTTTCTTCGTTTTAGAAAAGAATGAATTAAGAAGTAAAGCTTTTAAAGGGTATTCAATTTTCCGCTTTATAGAATGGTACTATAAAGACAAACAAAAACTGCGTAGCAGAAGAAAAAATCGAAGTATTCAAAATCTTTGATATTCAACAGAAATTGTTTGTTTTGGATATTAAGCATTCTCAAACGGTTGACACCCTTAACCTATAATGAGCACGTTTTTGTAGCATAGCTACAAAAGTACCAATAAAAATTATCCATGGATATATCGATATTTTTAATCAACGCGTACGTGTAAAAACGAGCGATTCTATTAATGTAGTTTAGATATACATAAAGATTTTCCAAATCGGTCTTATTGTTTATTTATTTGAGTAAAGGTATATTGAAAAGGTCACGATTCAATTAATCGTAGCTTAAAATTATATTTTATGGCGATAAAAATAAAATAGCGGTAGATAGAAAAGCAGAAATTTTATTTCATAGACACAGCATTGATCGTTTGTGATATCTGGCGAGATAATACAAAAAATCAAGGCTGCGTAGCGAGGATAAAGATTAAAAGTCGGCATCTAAATTGAAAACTGTTTATGCACTTATGATGAAACAGTAAATTACAACTATGTTATTTTATAGAGATTTCAGAAAGAAATTATAAGGTAAATTTTTTGCATTGTATAAATTATTTTCAAATATATAAAACAGTATCCGCCATATCATTATGTATATATTGATAACTTTTGAATAAAAGTCAAAATTCGATCTGACGCTCTGGAATTCATTGTTTTCCCGTACCCATCGATTTTTTTAACAATACTTGCAAATTAGAAAAGAGTTGAAAAACGTATTCATAATATTTTTTGTGTGAATTCCATACAAATGATACATTGGGACTATATTAAAATATACAAAAAAAGCTTTTCTGTAGCGGACAAGGACAGTACTAAATCACACCTAGTGAATATTTAACCATTCATGAGATAGCAAATTGTAGATCTTTTAAGTGACGCATTATTTTGGGAGGCCATATATACAACTCGGGTAACGAACAAGCGTGTCAAAGTGAATGCGTGATTTCCATATATTGTATCTGAATTTCTCTAATTTCAATATTTTTTGATCACAAATCTCTTATTATCATTTCCGGAGGCGTGTCAATGACGACTAAAATTTGATGAATATTGCATTTAAAATTCATTTTGAAAATGATTTTTTTTGTTCTTATTAAAATTACATTTATTAAGAATTTGAGTCAAATAAAAGCTATTTCTAAAGTCTCCGAGATTTGGGAATCTCAGTTGCGCGCCTTTTACGCGTAATACACAACAAGGTATTTGAATTGGTATATAATGATTAAGTACTTAATTTTAAAGTTACAATGATTATTGTTATCGGATTACTATAGAAGACATAACAAATCTTTCTGGTAAATTCGATTTGGAAAACATGGAATTTGTCTCGATACTTGTTTTAATTAGATAAACAGTAATTTACATATTTACTTTCGCTTGTGGGGAATTTCCACTGTATTTTTTTTTATACAAAATGAATTTATGCTGCTTTATAAGTTTTTATAAGTAATTATTTATTATTTTATAAATTTATTGAACTTGTTTATACCTAACTTGTTAAACTACTAGTGAGACTAATAAAAGAAATTTTATATTTCTTTATAAAAGAGCAGAATAATTATACATCTTACCACATCAATTGATACAAGCTAAGGTAAGTTTTAAGAATGACTACCTTTTTCGAAAAATCGTTATTGAGAACGTGACTATATGGCCGAATAGACGAATACTATTCTTTGAAAACAATGACCGAGTTCAAATTTTGACGCAAGTACGCAATAAGTCTTATTTCACAAAATTATTTCGTATGGCAATGAAGTTTTGTTTTCCCTAACAAAACATTCTGCATTTGACTTGAAACGAATTTTGTTATTGCTTGAACTATTGAAACGACAAATATTTTCTAGTCAATCTGTAGGTAAAATTTCAGCGAATTCAAAGCTTGGACGTTTAGATATCCATTTTTTTAGAAAACAACTTTATTATTGAGATAGCACGAAATAAATTTTAGTTTATCTTAAGGAAAACAATCTTATTTTGCGTATTTATGCGTTTTATTTATGGAAATCAATATTACAAATGACTTTTAATTATTAGAGGTTTTAGCACAAAAGTTTTATCGGTGAAAAATAGCGTAATATTATATTTAATAATTTGTAAAAAGATTTAATCATCCGCAAAAAATATAAAATTTTTACAGATATTGATTGACAAGATAATTCGTAAAGTGATTATCTAAAATACTGAACGCCGAAGATAAATTCAAGTTATTTTAGAAAATTGCCTTCATTATAGCGTTGAGACGGTTCAAATTCATTCGACTTTGGCCTCTTCGATAACCATTAAAAAGATTTCGGCACGCAAACATAAAAATAAAAATTCTAAAGGCTACAGATTGAAAGATGGTGTTTTGCTTAGTGATTGGATTCAAAATTTCATTTTTTATCAATGTTTTACTATTGAGCTTAGCAAAAACATGATTAGTCACTTTCGTTTTTTAAATGCATTTAGTTATGCTGTCGAAATGTCAAATAAATGAAAGCTGTTCACTCATCCAGTTTTTCTGGTTTTGTGAACAAATTAAAATTAATTTACAATGAAAGTTTTTCGAAATCCATTCTAAAACATTTAAACAAGGATACAAACAAAGATAAAGCGGTATAATGGAATGTTTTAAAATATTACGGTGTGTTTTTCAGAAATTTGATGAGCACATTTTTTGGTTTCAGCGAAATTTTTATAGTCACATGTACGAAGCTTCTTTAGTTATATTCTTTACTTACAAGATATAATAAGATTTTGATCAGTGAACACTGTTTAATTAATTATCCACTGCTACATTTCAAATGATTATTTTAGTATCACTAACATTGTTTTAAAAATCATATTTTTAAATACTTCTATTTCGTATACTAACGTAGCACTCTTCTGGTAAACAAATCCAATCTTAGATGAAAATCTGTGTGTCAATGACACAAATCAACAATGTGTTCGTCAATTATTGAAAAAATATAACTATTGTGTTACCCGCACCATTGAAATCAAAGTTTCGAGTCGTGAAAATGGGATTCTATTTTTAATGAGACGTGTAGTTTTCAGACAATGGATTTTGAAAAAATCTTTTATTATTGAAAATACGGCTTCTTAAAATTATTATCATTATGAAGATGAAGTTGTTTCGATAAAGATGCATTTTGAAAAGCGTAAGTAAAATAAATTACTATTTTATTTTCATAAGCTATGAATAACCTATTTAGATACGGATTTTTTTCGATCCAGTAAAAAATTATTAGGGTTGTAAAGATCTAACAAAGTGGTTTTAATTTTTGATCGAATCTTTGACTAGTCAGTAAATAGTAGTAAAAAAGTCTTTAAATATCAATCTTGATTATTGAACCATGAAGATTCGTTTTGCTTCGGTAGTTCATCACTGGCTGTAACTAAGGAATATCGTAGTCGTAATAAAAAATAAATAAATCTTGTGCACAAACATAAGAGTTAATTTTGCGCATTACTGTAAATATTTTTATTTCCTTGAATTAAACCAAGTGAGGACAAAATTTGAATCATAAACTCTCCAAAAATAAGTTTCGAAAACTCTTAAAAAGATATTTGAGAAGAGTCATTTCTTATAAGAGATAACTGAAAATGCCTACAAAAAGTCAAAATCGACACATAATGTTTTCATTAATTAAAAAAAATGTTTATGATTAATCCTTTTATGACATTTTACTCTTGTTTAAGTAATGTTATTTTTGAACCGCCACTAAAAGTTATGGATAGGGCTATACTTATGATAGTCATTCCGTAAAAAAAATATCACAAAATTTCAGCTCCACTCTATTTTATGTCTCGATATCATTAAAATAGTTGTCAATAATTAATAAAAATGTTTTTAAAAATATGGATCTATCCTTTATCAATTTTGTTTTATTAATAAGCACACCCAAAGAATTCTTCATATTATAATAGCAAAGTAGCACATGAATGAAAATGTTTAGAAAGATTATTTTTTTAATTTAAATGATATTTGAAAAACAAAACAAAACTAGATTTTTTCTAAATTAGAATATATTTAAAAATTACAGCTTGCTATTGAAATAACATTGATTCCGATATTTTTAAGAGTCTTGTAATTGACTAAGTTTTTGTTGTCCCGCGGCCCACAATTTGAGATATTTATATTACATTAGATCCGCAACAGATGGCCTAAGGCTCTGGTATTTGTTTGATCCAAGGTCCCCTCCTCCGGATTAAAACCTTCACCGCCTGATGGACCGGCTGTTCAAACTGTTGATCTTATATTGTATACCTATTTCTATCTAAGCACATTAAGACATCAGAATTCAATACAGGCCCGACTCTAGATATTTTATATTATTTCATTATTATTAATTAAATTATTATTTAATTTTATAATTTGACTTGATGAGAAGAAAAATAGATTCTCGAGTTAAGCGTGTAATGCGCAGTATTTACTTATTGACTATAAGTGATTCGAAAAGAATTTGCTATATCAAATAACAGAATATGAGGGTTGACGCTCATATATAAAAAAAAGAAATATTACTTTGTGTAGAAAATCGACAGGAGATAATCTGTCGCATTAATTAATAATAAATCGAATTAAAAACTTGTTTTGATTGGTTCGTTTTGTTTTTTGTATCATTAGTCAACAGAGTTTATGTGCACATAAATTCATGCCCCTTGAGTTTTTTCCGTTACTGTGTAGCATACTTACAATTCACACTGCACCATTAGTTACACTTTATACCGTATTTTTCAACAGCGTAAGATTTTGTTTTAAAAAGATATTGTGAAAAATATTATCGTTATACATATTTGGATTGCATGGCATTACGTGGTTGCTTCTCATCATAATCGTTTTAAAAAAAACTTGTTATGGATCGACAAAAAATGTGTTTTTATTATTTAAAACATCATACCTTTCCATCAAGAAGTAACAGTTTATACATTGAAAGCGAAAATGTTGAATGTTGCTTTATATATAGATATTTTTCAAGTGAAAATAATATTTTATTCACGTAAATGATGAGACAGCAGTGAGACTAATTCTTATTTATATTCAAAGCTACGATGAGAATTGTATCATTTAATCAAATATAATATTTTTTGGTCGAATTAGATGTTGAGTTTATCGCTTCAAGCACTTACATGTGTTATTAAAAGTAAAAAGTAAAGTACTGTGTATGTCATTATTGTTCATAAAACTTATTTGATCAAATTATTTTTTACATTTTTAGTGCATACTTTGATACTTGTTAAAGAATTAAAAAAAAAAAAAAAATATTATCTTAATCCTTCCCTGCCACCTGACGAGCATGTCCGGATGTAGATACAATTATGGCAATGTCTTTACTTGCAGAAACAGGAAATATTTATGGAAGCAGCTACGACAATAATTCTACAAATGGCTTATTTTCATTTCATTACGTGACTTTATTTTTATATCACATGAATATATCGTTCCACGATAAAAGTGCTTTAAAAATCTTTGTATCGCTTAAGTTTCAATACTCGGCTTAAATTATTTCTAATGACACTGAATTGACTAAATATTTTGATGACTATATAAACAAAATGTTCAATGGAGAGACAGTATAGATATATAAGATAATGGACGAGTGAGAGTGTACACTAAATGACCAACCTTCTAACTTTTGATTCAACTCTCGAGATATCAACATATTTTTCTGGCTTTATTTCTTCTGCGTATTGGTGGTTAGACACTTATACAATATAATCCAGGCAGTAAATGCTCAATATCTTTATTCTGAGCGGTATAACTTTTGTATTGTAGTGCTTTATGAAAATATTGCTTTTACTGATAATATACGATATGATATAATTTAACGATGAATGTGACAATTAAATTATGTAGTTTCATAATAATCACTAAAATATATGGGTATTTGAGTATACAGGATTAATCAGGTAAAACAATCTTTTTGTTCAAGGTAAATTTAAAACGATGATTACGATCACCGTAGAAGTGTAATACGTCTTAAATAAGGAACAGTGAATACAGCTGCAATAATAGCTCAATTAAACAAAATACTACCAACATAAAGAATACGAATATAGAAACACGAATGTCATACCGTTTATCTTCAAGCTATCGTAAATTATCTGCTCGGATTATATTAAATTTCAGTCAGTAATTAATATGGGAATAGACCGCTGATTTTCACATTTAAATGCAAGGGCAAAGAGGGAACGATTCAACTAATTTACTATTATAATTCTTCCAGACAAGTCACAAGCATATTTCGTACAACAATTGCTTCTCTGATAAACTCCGTTAAGAGCAGATTTGCTTCACTCCACGGGCATGATATAAAAAGTATTCACAATGAATGATTTGCATAGTTATATAAAAATGTGTTTATCAAAAAAAAATGGATTCAAATTAAAAGGAAACAATATTTGGTAAGAATAGTATAAGATAAGCTCAATGAAACAAATATTCTAACCGGTTTTAAAACTTAATACCGAAGCGCCTGTGTTGTTTTTTAGTGAAACGATACAGTGAATCAATAATCCAATTTATTTTTAATATCTCTATCCCAAAAATATACACGAGCACTAATGGATAACTTCTCAATTAATTGTCGTTAAATGAACAATGATTTGGAAAAAGTAACTTATTATTTTTCTATTAGACGGACAACAATACTTTGAATTAATTAGTGCAAAAAATATAAGTTGTTAGTTTACATTGATTAAATACATAGCAATTCACAATCTGATAAAAATACCAAATATGATTTAATTTATTTTACTAAAGTTCGTTCGACAATCGAAGGTTTATTTTCATGCAACTTGGTAGTAAACGTTGAACTGTACTGACCGTTTTGGAAGAAATTAGAAGAGATTGACAAAGCATTTTTTAACTATAATGTAGCTGACAAAGTAGAAAAACCTTATGAACTCTGTGGTAAATAACGTTTCTTGATTTTCAGGTAAAGCCCTTGCTAAGTTAATAATAACACAAAAAAAATCACCCATGAACTTTTGAAAAATACTCTGAATTAAAAAAAAATTTTTTTGTAATAATTGTATTGTTTTCTGTTACCAATAATCTTTCGACTTGAGTGAGAATATTCTCAAATATTTTGTAGACATTTATATAAAAATACAAAAGATACATAAAGCATTTGTGATAGCGAATGTAAATCATAGTTTCAATGAAGAATCAAAAAAATACAATAACTCAAAATGACCGATTTTAATAGTTTAACTTTTTAGCAGACCAGAAAAACCGTTTATTACCGGTAATGAAAAATATGACGGAGTAATATTCATTCTACAGCCCTTTTAAGTCGGTTTGTTTATTTTGCATTTTGGTTGGTAACCCAAATACTTTCACAAATCATTATGTATATAAGTAGCTTGTCACAGATAAGAACATTTATTTCGCTTAAAAATAATCTGAATAGCCGCAGGATAAATAATTAAGGTATTTTATTGACACACATTTGAGCGGATTTGAGTTCTCTACCAAATGATTACGAAGTTTTGATACAAATGATAGAAAGCTTTGGGTTTATTTATGTTATGCAGGTGCTTAAATAACTATACAATTATTAAGAAAAAATGGCTTTGATTTACTTTGAAACAAACATACATTTTGCTGGTAAAGTTATCTTTACAATATATAGTCCAGATACCGCTTAATCTAGGCTTTTACGCAATAAACAATCAAAATCGAGTACTCGTAATACTTTTGAATCATCCTTTTTGACATGCCCTTTGAAGTTTTAGCTTAAACACTCCGAGAAGCATATGGGAAGTCTAAGTGAAAACTCGTACTAAGGTGTCTCGATGTTGTAGAAATTTAATGGAAAATGCTCGACTTCCTTTATTTGGTAAAAATCTTATTATACACTTTGCTGGGCATTTGGGCTTAAATAATTAGAAATCTTCAATGAAATAAATATTAAGTTTCCAATGCAAGTCGGTTGGAAATTCGTGACAGTCAAAGAATGGGAAAAATACATTACACTTGTCACGATCGACCCTATTCAAAATGACGTTTCATAAAATATATGCACAATATGAAATTAATATTGGCAGAAATGCAATAGTAATAATTCTGCAAAAGTTTTTTTTTGATGCAATATAGATTTATTACTGTTAAATTGGTATACTAAATGAAAGGGCAGATAGAATATATATAAACCCCTATTTCATTTGATTAGTAATAATACTTAACAAAATATTAACATTCCAATTGTTCCAAGGAAATATAACAAAAAACCTATAAAAGTTACGATGCTTGTTTCTAAAGGATAAACACAAAATCAATAATTTACCATAAATGTGTCAGTAAGTGAGAAAATTCTAACGAAAAAATTCATTTCATTGTCGAAATTCACTTCGAGTAATTTTCGGATTTTTTATTTATTATACTCATTCTCAATGATTATTTGCCTAATTCGTCACGCGGACAGAGGCTTTGTCATCTCTACCTTAAAACATATTTGTAAACAGCCGCCCTTCGTATTTTGAATATAAGTCTAAAACACTGCTGCATTTAGATCTTTCTCCTTCTAAAACTCTTAGCTACTTATAAGACAGAAATATATTTAAAAAAATAATACTCTCGAGTATCCATTCAAAAGATTATAAACATTCGCTCGCCAGTTCGTCGCCGCAGGCTTAAACGTTTCAAAACAGAAAGACACTGCATATTCAATAATAATGTCTGCTCAAATGCAATTGTTGCAAGTTGAACTAGCGATAAGGCTGGATGATAGTGACCAGTTAGGTCTATGGCGGCGAGATGAATAAGATATTCGATACGATGGAACTTATTTATTGGAGGACAACGCCTACTGAATATTGCGCATACTACGCGCGCTAAGCTTCTTGCGAGAGAAGATTTATTGATATTCTGATTTAATTTTGTATCGCATCATCTGTGATATATTTTTTTCGTTACTGTCTATAAGGCTTTCATCAAAATTACAAGAGGTAGATAGTGACATTTGATAAAAAAAAAACTACCAAAATTACACAAATCTTCAGCGATTTCATTTTTTAATTTCCTCTTTGTAACGATCATCTTCTCATAGCTCAATAAAACAATGCACCACGTATCTTTAGCTGGGGATATAGAATGAAATAAAAGAGTAGGAATTTAATTATAATGCATTATAATTTAGAAATTAAGTGGTATAAAACTATTTCATATGATACCTTTTTGCAAATCGTGAATTTTATTTGTAATTTGTACCGATATATTTGAAAATATGACGCTATACACAAACACTTATGACAAGATAAATTTAAATTCATCAAAAACTGTACATTATTTTATTGTACCTATTCTAAACTGAATAATGTATTTTATTGGAAGTGGTTAAAGTAAAGACTTTACAGAAATATTGTCATATTGTTTCTATTAACGTAGTTTTTACGGCTTGAGGTGATAATGTGTTGAGATTTTAATGATGGTATTTTACAGCTATACAAAATATGATAAATTATCTTTCTTGTTTGTGATTTTACTAAAGAGATTACGCAAGCAATCTGTAATAAAATAAAAATTCGAGAAATAGTGGTATAATAGAGTGCACTTTTTTTCATTAATTTAGTGAAATTATTGTAAGTGCATGGTTACTGTAAAATAAATCATTTTAACGGAACATAAAAAAACATATACAGCTATACACAATTTAATTCAATTTCAATTACATATGTATGGTATCAACAATATAGTCTAATTTACTAATTACTTAATTAGGCCATTGCTAGCACGAGGTAGTAGCATGGACCGTGAGTATTATAACTGCAGTTGCAGATGTGTTGTTTCATCGAAAATTACGAATACGAGATTTTGCGAAAAGTTCTAGATGATTTTGGTTCCTCATTGAAAATATTCCTTTTTAATTAATCTCGATTAATGAAATGAGGACTTCATGTATATTTAAAATAAAATCACTCGTTTAATTCCATGTTAAATGAAATCATTTTCTAAAACATCATTATTTGCTTGTGTCACATATTTATCGAGGCCGAGAATCTCTAATGTGGTGTATCAAATCGAAACCTTCAGCAAACTAGTAGCTTAATAGAACTTGATTGTTTCTTATATTTTAAAAAACATTGTTTTAACTGTATTTTTTCCCTTGTGTATCATGAATAAACCATTAATAGAGAAATATTTTCGAATATCGTCAGTTTAAAAATGTTTAAAAAAAGAGAATTCACAACCTCCATTGATATTGTCTCTCTCAATATGATGCGATATTTTCAAGCAATATATTTAAATATTTTTTTAAATATGCATATTCCGTTTAAAACGATTATGAGCTTGACAGGTTGAATGTGTTCTCATATGATTCATAGCTAGAGTTAGCAGCATCGTAACATATGAACATATACACGAAGGAAAATGTGCTTGACGAGTCGTAGATATAGCCAAAGTTGGAATCGTTCAATTCTTCAACGCCTCGCTATGAAACCAGAATATCGATTGTAGAAATTTCTATAGCTTTTGGAAATAAAATTCGTTTATTCGAGACAGTATATTTATGATAAGAGTGAAAAAAAAGCCTATAGGAAAATGATACTTTTTTACAAATTCTTATAATAGTTTATTGTCCAGAATTTTCTATAATAAATATGTATATACAAATGAGACGCGATTTTTGAAGTCATTTAAACGAACAGCGCAACTTATACGTAGGTTTTTCACGATTCAGACCAGCGATACTCAAACTGCGGCCCAAAAAGCTCTTATGTTCGGCCCAAAATAATTATAGTCACCAAATATTTTTTTGGTGTTGTTTTCAACATATTTTCAATATTGGGTTGCAATCGGTCGGTTGGCAATTTTTATTTTATTTTTCTCATTTCATCTTAAATTGAAAGATTTCAAGTTGTATCTAGGAGAAGGAAAAATTTCCTTTTATTGCCAAAATATTTTGTTCTTATGCTGGTAAGACTTTTTTAATAAATAAATAAATACTCACATAAAATAAAAAAGTTTTATTGTGTTATAGTATGTTTTACGTTTACAGTTTAATATTTATAATTTAATATAATAAGCAGAATGCGGCGCTGAGGAAAAAAGTTTGAGTATGATGATGAGATATCCGACAAAATTTGATACATTTTCCGAAACCGAGCGGAATCTAGTGTTAATAATAATATACTGCTTATTTACATGATATTTTCATGTCCACTCTTAATTTGATGGACCGATCTTTAACGTGATGTTGTGAGATAAGCGACGACGGACAGTGCCACGCGACTGCACACCGTAATTTATCAGTCAGCTGGAATCAAAATTCAATTAGATATCCATTTAAGTAGTCGGGCGGTGCATGGGGCGTGTGTGCCACGACGCTGGAGTGCTAACTCACTATTCGATGCCTGCTGGGGGCAATTTTGATGCATCTTAGTACAATACATTCTTATAATACTTCATTTGCGTGATCATCCAACAGATAGACTCAATTCTTAGTATTTTCAAGTATTTTGTTTTGTTTGGCAATATTTTAACCAAATTAATATGATCAGGAGGTTTTATGGGAAGCAGATCACTTTAACGCGAAAAATCAAATCCAAAACGTGGTGAATTAAAATTTTGAACCACGGCCGCTAACAGTGTAAAGCATGTCAACAAAGGTTTGTTATTATATACTATATAGTTGATAGCTATTTCGGCTTACCCATCGTCAGAACTATGCTTAAACTAACATTTGCTTATCTATATATAACTGTGTAGAAAAGATACACAATACATCTCCTCTCCTGTTTTAAAGGCCTAGCTTGTTGCTTTCTTACAATAAAACTAAATTTTCAAAAATTGAAAATGAAACTAAAGTCGGCTATGACAAATCAGACCACCCCCTGGGGATAGACTGAACTAATGGGGATGATAATGTATTAGTTTGTTCGTTAAGAATCCTTTGGGATAATTGATGTCTTTTGATTTCCAGCTGTTCCAAAGCCGTCATTCTGCGACCCTTACTACAAAGATACAAACACCTAGGCTCTGAGTTTGAATTTGTATTATGTGATTACCTTAATAACGTGATTAGCGAATTGTGAATCTGTATTTTTACTCTTGAATGATCTTATATGTTCGTTAGCTCGAGTAGATATACTTCTACCTGTCTGTCCGATATCAACGGATTAACATGAGCCACAGGACATTTTATAAATACCGCTTCTGTCCAGTTTATTAATTTTATCTTTACTATATTTAAGATGTCTGCCTAAATTATTGTTAACCTTGAAAGCTACGTTTATTGAGTTTTTAATCTCTTAACGGTTGTGGTACCAGAGCTTACTGTTTTTAACCGGTAGTGTGTTAAAATGACATTCGAATACAGATATAATAATTAAAAATATACAATGCGAATGTACTCAACATGTTTCTAGATTGATTTGTTATATAAATTTTGACACTGACACTGTGATGTATTATAAACAATTGCTAACCATTAAATGCTTATTTAAGCTTCTACCGTGATTGACTTAATTGAATAGCTAATTGATTTTAAGCTCGATAAAAAAAAATTATGGATGACATAAAAATTATATTACTGAAATTGTTTACTGTACAGCTAATTATATATTCAAACACTTGAAATATTAAACGATTCCATATGGGACAATGTATTGAATGACAAATAAAAACATATGTATCTCGTATCTGTATCTCAGCACTCTTTAATCTTCACACATTTTTGTAAACGTCTTCTAACTTGCCAAAAAATCTTTCGTTTTGCAGACGATTTTTTTTTTTTGTATATTCGCACAAAAGATAAGATCTCATTGATTAAAATTACAAATGAACATACGAATAGCACGTCTGGTATTATGTATTTCACTGTCGATTTTACTCTGGTTTTTTCACTGTATATTTTAATTCCGATTGATAATTTCAAATCACCCTTTCTTGTTCCACCAAGTATGTATCAATTGAAAAAGAAAAGTAATTTTTCCATTAACGATTAGATAATGTAACGTTTATTAAAAAAAATATGTCGATGGTACAATCCCAAGAGCAGCCATATGTTCTAGTTTATAGTCGCCGGATCCACAAATAGCGACCCTCTATAAAAGTACTTCATTTGACTAGCACTGTGACGACTAAATTTGATTTTTTTATAAATTAAATCAAGAAATAATGCGAAGCTAAATCATTTATTTTGTTAACTAAGTGACTTAGAATATAGATATTAATATTCCAAAGGAATAATATTCGAATAAATAACCAAATTTTCGAATATCAAACGAGGCTTGGTCATATTTGAAATCAAATAGCTCGTTCGAATTCTTGCAAGTATGTGTATTGTATTATATAATAAAATATTGATGAATTATATATAATATTTTTGTGTACACGAAAATATAAAATTAATATATAATAAATAAACAAATTCGTTCATCGCAATGTGGCGAATACTGATCATTTGACATTTGGATGCTGTTTTAGAAGACTCGTGATTTAGATTAATGTTACACCAAGGTCAGCATATTTTTTATGCTACCATCACAACGCTACATGAATCTATAATGTCATCATGTAACATTGAATCATTGAAACATGGTGGCACCTCAGTAGGTAAGCACATTATGCTAAAAATAACTTACTAATAACTATTATATAAAACAGTTCTGTTGCAAAAATTTAAAAAAAAAAATCTTATTACGAGATTCATTTCTTTTTTTTACATTTTCCACTTAGTGTGTATATATACAAACCTTTCCAGAAACAGTTTTTGGCGAGAGATTATTTGTTCGTGAGTAGCATTCTCCTGGCGTTCAGTAAAAAATCAAGCCTTTCATTTTTGTAGTTAATATAACAAGTATTGAATATTAATATTTGTTTCATAAAGTTATCTAAAATATTATAGTGTTCAATCAAACTGTTTTAACAGGATTGATTCTTATTCAATTGCTCTTTCAGCTCCCTGTTTTCTAAATCAAGTTCATTTTGAAATCACTTCATTATATAAAATTCATTTTCAAATCAAACTCTAACCCTTGACCGGAAATTCGAGTGAAAAGTCAGCAATAGAGTTTTACCTAACTTTAGATAGTCAGGGGGTCAAATCTTAACTGATCGATTATAGTGAAAAAGTTATTACATATTGTATTACATATAAAAAAAAAACCCCATCGAAAAAGCTAGCTCCAATTATATAATATTTTTTAAGACATTGCAAATACTAATATTACTATGTTAAAGTTAGATACATTTATTTACATTAAGTGTTAAATGGTTTGAATTATCAACAAGCACTATCACATAACATAGTTTTGAAATGTAAAGAAACTTTACATTTCAAGCAGGATGTACATACATTTTTCAATTACACCCCCCACTTATCAGTAAAGGGATTTATTTTCGATATTGACTGAGGTTTGGTGGTATTTTAATATCTAATTTCAGCTGTTGAAACTTTTTACAATGGCTTTTCACTGACGACCCGGGTTTCGTCTTTATACATCTCCATGCGTTCTAACACAGGGATGCAATATAACTGACAAAAGATGCCGAGTGACGTAACCATCGTAAGTGACAGAACATGTGGAATTGAACAATGTTAATTTTCAAAAATGATTAACATCTCTTCAAATAAAAACATAATAACTCGAAACTTAGCAAACTTTACTTTCTTAAAATCATTGGAATCAGATTTTAATGTTGTTTTTTTACAAAAGGAACAAAATACAACAAACAAGTCGAGGTCAAAATAGTCCTAATAAACGTGATATAAATGAAAATCTTTGTTGTTATCATTAACCGGTAAACTTCTCGAAAATCTTGTAATTTATTTTTAAAAATGAGCACGATGATCTAATAGATGGAGAGAAACCGATTGACTTCAAAGAAAACACATGACTCACCATTCTGTATTTCCGAAAGGAATAGTAGAAACGAAAATGTCAACACCACTACATGTCAATGTAAATAACAGGTGTAACCACAGACACAATAATAGCGATATGTCAACAAAACTCAACTGTCAAAGATGATGAACTGTATACGAATATTCTTTACGTATTAAAATGACACGTGATTATTTATAATAATACCCGAGGTCGTGTAGACGTTTCACAATGACACTTGTTGAAGCTATTGTACACCCGCTATACTGTATCCAAAGATTCGTCTGAATGTTTTTTTCGTTCGTATTTCGTAGTTTTGCAACACTGTTAGGAAGATTAAGGCACTGTCGCGCTTGTTATAATATACAACACACGGCCACTATGGTTGGACCGTAACTGAAGGCTCTCTTCTAAATGGAAATGAAAAAAACCGCCCACGAGCGAGTATCTTACCTGTGTTTGTTGCTGTGATTCAGCCGGTGATGTCAAGTGGTGGGGAAGAACGATCCGCCGATGCCGTGGCCATATAAAGTTAATAAATAAATCAAACCGCGTCGAAGGAATGCAAACGTCCGATTCGTAAATTGTCGCGGTTTTGATACGGTTGCATATACCATTCCATTCCATCATATGTACGTATAATATTTCAGTGCAATAATTATTAGCCCGCACATTTTCGCTAAATAACTACACCGAAATAGTTTATTCCTATTTTGATTTTAGACCTCGTGTATATTCGTCAGAATTAAAATTAATATTAATTTTCTGGTAGTATAACTGCGCGTATTCGAAGACGCCACATTGTCAGTTCCCAGATCGCAACGTTTGTCTCAAAAATTACGCCAATGTGGCGTACGTGGACCGTAAAGTGCTAATAATAACATCTCGTATTAAGAAAATTTGTGAGACGTTTCACAGACTAGTGTATGAGTATCATGCTGGTTTGTTACTGTACTCAAGGGTTCGTATCCAAGTATGAACAGTTTCGAAAGATCAATTCATGGATTTGCGTTAGACGAGGAAGGCTTTTGTAATAGCCGAAATTTCCTTCCACCCATCCGGTCACAAAAGCAGCGTATCGACAGTAATTATCTTATCTTATCACTTATCCTGTTTTACCACTTTAGTTGACAATTAGTCTTCGTAGAAAAAGTCTGTCAAGAAAAAAGTTTATTGGCTTAGTATTGGTCACGAATATTTGTAAATGATCTTAATTATAAACATAAAGGGCTTATGTACACATTTGAATTCAAATATCTAAGCAAGGCTGGTACATCAATTCTGGAATCTGTCAATCTGGATCGGTTTTTCTTCTTCTACTTTTTCTGTTCATATTCTACAATTATTGTTCAACGATCGCTCAAATAACACAAGTGTAATATAAATAACCTTTTACTCTCTCACGTAATTGGATCTTGAAAATACATACCAATGTTAATTTTAGAAATAAATACAACGTTAAAAAAAAATCAAGAACTTATTTCAAATTTTTTATTTATCTTCCATCTATCTACAGCAGTGTTCCCCAATCTTTTTATACATGCGGACCGGCAAAAAAAGAAAGAAAAATCGCGGTTCAATAATACCGAAATAAACATGGTTTGTCATGTAATATTTTTTAAATATTATATTGCGACAGATAGACATAACTATAACTAACAAACATACATATAACAGTCTGATAAAATTAAAATTTAACAAAATCAATGGGTTTTTTTTTTTTTAAATAATGTGAAACCTGCTTTTGGATCTTTGCTAATATATATTGGATATTCTTGGCTGCAGTGCTGTTGCACCATTCTACCAATATATATTTGTTTAAAAATAACTAATAATAGTAAAAGTAAACGTGCAGGAGAAAAAAACTGTATTTAATATCTTTGCGTGGCGAATTTCTTGAAATTTGGCATGCTGCTATCGACTTAGCGGAAAGGCTCTGCGGATATCGACCCCAAATCACCAGTTGGAGAACACTGATCAAGAATTATTTTATCAATTGCCCCTAAGACCGCCCTTTATTTGAACACGTTCTAGTATTATATTCAAGCATTTTTCTAAATCAGTGATATTCAACTTACGGCCCAATAAGCTTTATGAGTGGCCCAAAAGAATCTTAGTCAATAGATACTTTTACAAATATTTGGTATAGTTTTCAAACTTTAGGTTACAATTAGTTGGTCAGGAAGCCATCAACTTCCTTGGAGGATCTCAAAGGCAATGTCCCAGATAAATATGGTTTTTTACAATCGATTTCTGTTAGAAGGTATTGCTGTTTGTGTTATCTAACAATTCTCTTTCACCCTTCCAAACATTAAAAAAGATTATCAGGAGATTATTATATTAATCAATATCCTTATTTTGTTCGCAAAAAGTTGAGAAGTTGTAGCAAGCGGTGCCCTTAGAAAAACTTTTGTTGAGATTCCCCTATAAAGAGACATGTACTCTCAATTGGGATCGGATGTGGAAAATAAAAATATAACATAATTTTTACTACATTGTATTACTATGTTGCGGCCCAAGCGGCATAGAAAATGTTGGTATGAGGCCTAAAGAAAAAAATGTTAAGTAATCCATGTCTGGATACTTCAGAGTTCATTTATTCTTTTGTTGACGATGAGGCATCTCAGCAGCATTTTATTTTTCACTTCCATTTTGTGTCTCATTTCACTCTTATTATCATATTTAATTATTTTAAATGTGTTTATTAGTGATGTTATATGTTATTTTTTAGCTCTTTGTTGTTCTTATTTTTTCAGTTAAACTTCTCCGTTTTCAATAGACTTACTGTATTAGCTGTGATATATTTGAATTTTTTTTTGCGCGTATCAACAATACAGATTGTTATCATTTCTCACTAAATTAATAAGTTACCAGGGTGAAATATTTAGACATTCATTAAAAATAAAGTGATAAAAATCATAATGGATCTGCAAGCGTTCTATTGTATGATCATACATAACGAAATCAAGAAGATGGTGGAAAGAGACTGCATGAAAAAGCACAGTTTCCCCATTGTCGACATTTTTTTTTTAAATGTATGAAAAAACGAAATGAGTGGTATGAAACTAGAACACGTGAACCTCAAGGGCCTGAAGCAGTATTTTTCTATTTCGAAACTAGTATTTAGGTATGTAAAAATCGACCAGAATACAGAGATCTTGGATATAGCTATACCGATATTGTAGTATAATTACTTATAACACTAAACGTCTATCGAAAAGCTGCGGATTGCGGGTGAGGCGCCCTTGACTTGACATTTTTTTATTTGTAATATTGTTCAAACTTAGCATAATATTCATCAGATCAGAGTGTGTTGTGAAATATTTATAAGGTGGATTGACGATTATTCAAACTTTCATAGCTGTTAACCAAATTTCCATAGTAATTTATTAGTTGATAATTTATTTAATTGTTAAGTCATTTGCTTTTTTTCCAATTTTAACTTTTGTTTTATTTTAAAAATTTCCCTTTCTCCAGTATGTAGTAAAAAACAAAAAAGTAAAGAAAAAAATTGCACTCGTAGCTTAAAATAGTTAAATGTACCTTTATTCTTTATTAGCCCCTAAGTCGTATTTACATTGATCGCAATTCAAAATAAAATATATAATGCATAAATTATTTGAAATTAATTTTTATCATAACTGTGCTTCTTTTATTAAGAATAAAATGTAGAAGATGAATGAGTGCATATCATAGTCAATCTAATTATGAGAATTTACATTGTCTTTCAATCCAGTCTAATCTCAATGCAAGTGTCTTATTCAAAACCGAATTCTGCTTCATAATCATAAAAAAATGAATCGCTTGTTACATTCCATGTGTTTTGTCACGAACGTCCCGGGTGTCACCTTTCGGCATCGTCATGCGAAACCCGGATAATATTGTCATACAGTGCGTGGTATTTACGTAATAATATCCCACAGCTCGTCCAAGTTGCTCTAGGTATTTCATGCTTTTTTTAAAAAAAAAATATATTTAATAAAAAAGTCAATAAACTATTGTAATATTATAATCTTAAATGAAAGAATTCGTTTATTGATTGAAATCGAAATATTATTGTATATTATCATATGCCATAATTTAACACCCAACTACTTACTTTACTTTCAAAAGAAAATGACGCTCTTGTGTATGATTAACAAGAAAATTCAATGGAAAATAAACAGCTAAGGAGGCGAAAAGGCTTGGTGGAATAATTTTTCACAATTGTGAAAATAATTTATTGATTGTTTTTTTTTATTCGTTTCATTTGGTTTCCTCACCGTACTTATCGGTCAAGATCCGAATGAGTTGTAGATTATGGGAGAAGAAAGACAGAAAGTCTCTATATACATCTGCATCTGTTCATTTGTATTTCAACCGGATCTATTAGGGAAGTAGTATATATCGGACCTTTGTTCCAAGTTATTATGGCTCTAATCGTAAAAATATAAAGCTTAATATTTTTTCCTTATGGGTGAGATGAAATCTCGAAAACGAATTTTGGTATTGTGTAATGAAATTACACTTAACGGCCTCTGTGGGCGTAAATATTAACGCAATTAATCTCAATTCATGTAAAATTCAATGATACAATTGGCGATGATTATTGTATAAAAAATGGGTCATTTTTGTTTTGAAATATTTATGGGTAAACATTATTTAATTTACTATTTTTAATAATCATCGCATTCATTTTAGATACTGCAGTGCCATCTGTACAATATTTTACATTTACCAGTTTCAATAAGGCGAGAACTGCTTCACATGATTTTTAAAAGCTTCATCACATCAACGCTAGATGCCAACACAAAGATGTATTTTTAATTTTAATGTTATTTTAATTATGAGTTAAAAAATCCTTTTATGCTTAAAAATAACACCCAGTCAGTTTGTGTGTATTCTCGAAATCTTAATATTCAACCTTTAATTGACACGACTGTTAAAGTTTAAGCAGTGACAGCTTTTGAATGAAAATCCAATATGAATTGTAACAATAGTAAATATAATTTTTTTAGATCAAATAAAAATGTAATAACGGTTAAATGAAATATTTCAGTCAAAGCATTTTATGTTAATATTCCTATTTCCTCCTATAAATCGCACAAATAATGAACGAAAATAGAACAGACCATTATTAAGTAGCACTAGTCTGAGTAAAATTTAGCAAATCCATATTCGTTTCATTCATAGCAAACTTGAATAAAATTTGAACTTGTTCAAATGACACATAACTAGCATGTACATTTATCATTGTAAATAAAATATTATCGAGTGATTTAAACATTAGTAGACAATAATGTGACCTGGCAAAAAAAAAACAATAATTGTGAATAGATAGATGCACTTCAAAAATGTATCTCATTGTTATTTGGACTGTAATCAGATATCATAGAAGGTTACAGGAATGCGGAAATTAGGATAGAATATGTACCGATGGGCACGGGAAGTTGTCTTACTAAATAAAGGAAATATTTATTTTTAATAAATTGATTAAAAATCAGCATATCAATGAAACAGACCGGAGTCTCTTAAAATTTATTCAGCAATACACTTTCCAAAATTGAAATAAACTCATCAAAAAAATAAATAATGTCCTGATCAGGATCGATTTTGACCATCGCAAGCATTATCAACTGGTACATTACAAATAAAGGCCATTTTTACTAAATGTTGGGTTTTCAGATTTAAAGTATATTTAGAATAAAAAAGTGATTGCGAAATGCTTATTAATAAGATAGCAATGGGAAAATTTCAAAATCAAATTATGAGCACTTAAATAAAATTAGGAAATGCAATAAATTATATAACTTTTACTGTCAATAGTTGGTATGTAGATAAAACTTGAAGTCAAATGTCAAATCTGTCAAATAAATAAAACATCATTTCTTTCAAGAAAAAAAATATAGTCTTTTTATTTATTCAGATACATATATTAATTAAGTTGGTACAACAATGGTGACGAATAATATTTGTTCGTTCGAATAATTTAGAATGTTTCAGAAATGAAATTATATAAATATAAGAAAATAATGAATATACACCAACTTATTTAACATAACATATACAAATATATAGTGGATACATCTCGTATTGCAAAAAATTACATTTTTATGATATATCACTAAAAGTTTATAGCACAGAATATTTATGCGTTACAGTTAATTTCAAATTTGATATTGAAATTCCATCAAGTCTCAGTCGATATTGTAGTCTAAATTCCAGTATAAGCCGTAAATGTTCAATACATCAGAAATACAGTAATTCATTTTTTGCGATAGGATTTTAATAAATTGATTTGAATTAGTAAATGTTTGAGAATCTTTATATCAGAAATGGTTTTTATCACAAATATTGACCTGACGCGTCTAGCACCAGATGTTCAACATTTTTATTTCAGAGTATAGCCACCTATTTCAACCCTTTAGGGTCCATCCGAAATGCAAACAATGGCCCCCGCTCAAAAGAATAAAAGGACAATGAAAATAATAATGGGTGCTATTTAAATCAGATTCTGACCCTTTACTAGCCCATAAAAGCATCGAGATCGGCTAAAAAGCGCGGTAAACATGGACCCAAATTAAAATCTATTGAAATCGACCAGTCGGGAGGAAACGGGGAAAGAATGGATACCCGGATATTGGGCAAATAGAACATAGACAATATAGTTTAGTGATGGAGAACATTTTAATATTGGGTCTCCCTCTATATCATACATATCTATTTCTCATTTTGAGTTTAGCAGTATATACAAGATTTCGTAAACGATAAAACTGATGAAAATATGACTATAAAGTATGTGTTGTAAAACAGTATTAAAGAGTTCATTTTACACCGAATGGTCGTTGTAAAATTGTACAACAATAGAAAAAACAGCTTATTATGTTGATGATTGATTGAGAAGTGATTACGTACATTTTAAGTGTTTGTAATCAAGCCATAAAAATGATTGCTTAAAAAACTATCCGGAACATACAAATTGACATTATTAAGGATGGCAGAATTCTCATTTTGGCCTCGAATTAGTCGAAAGAAATATATGGCTAGATATATTTCTCGTCGATTTTTCATACTATTTAAAGTGAGCATACCTAAAAGAAAGTCAGTTGGATAAAGCTACGGATAGTATCCGTATGCCCTCAAGTAAAGAAGTCTCAAAAATTTCTTCTGAACCTTGTCCACCATAAGGGCATATTTCAAATCTCCTGGGGCCCAAACAATAGACCCACTCTCAAGCCTGCTTCGCACTAAGGTATTGTACAATAATATACACCAGAAAAGGCTCTCGTAGTACGTAGGATAAAGCCCAAAATTTGCAATGCTTTGGTGCAGATAGTCCTAATGTGACTATTGAAGGTTAGTTTACTTTCGAATTGTACTCCAAGATCCTTTACTGATGAAATTCGCGAGAGAGACACTTGCGACCGTCTAGTGAACGATAAAAGATTGCATTTGTCTATATTAAAATCGAGTCTATTACTCCTTCCACGTTCTACTATATTGACTATATCAGACTGGAGACGGAGACAATCATCAATTGCGGCAATTCGCAAAAAACCAGTTTCAAATCATCAGCAAATAATAAGAATTTAGCATTTTTTATGAAGTTTACTATGTCATTTACAAATATAGTAAACAGCAATGGCCCAAGTTCGAACCTTGTGGAACACCAGAATACGAGCAGAACGGTTGGGATTCAAAGAGCTCATACGATACGTATTGTTCTCGGCTCCCAAAATAACTTCAAAACAATCTAAAAAAGATTTCTGACAAACCTATCATTTGGAGTATTTCCAAAAGTATGTCATGATTGACTCTATCAAATGCCTTCGAAAAATCATTATAGGAACAGTCAACTTGCAGGCCCTTGTTCAATGCTGTCGACACGTAAATCGTGAACACCATCAAGTTTGTATCGGTTGATCTTCCGGTTCTAAATCCATGCATTTATTATAAATGGCTCAAAATTTCTTAAAATCATTCCATGCATAATCATCTCGAGAACTTTAACTGCCACTGAGAGAACAGCTACTGGTCTATAATTTTCTACTGATGATTCTGCACCACATTTAAAAATTGGAGTTATCTTTGATATTTTCCATATGTCCGGAAAAATTTCTGTTTTCATAATCAGATTAAATATGTAACATAAAGGACTCTTAGTTAAATCAATATTTCCCTTCAAAAAAGATGTTGGTACCCTGTTGGGTCCAAGCGAGCGGGAATTCTTCAGTTTTTTTATAAAAAATGCCACATCTCCTTCAGAGATTTGCATTGTGTCAATGAATTGGGCACCTTTTGTTTGATTTTTTAAAACAGAATTTGTGTCAAGGTGTGGTTTGTCAATTGAGTACACAGATCTGAAATGACCAGCAAACGCTTCTGCCACTCCAAGACCAGTCACTGCATGACCCTTCCAATTCATTGACTCAGCAAACCCACCATCCTTTCTGACAGAACGTATATAATTCCAAAAAACTTTAGGATTATCGCGTATACAATCTTCCATCGTACTCAAATATGTTCGGTAGGCTAATCGAGCATTTTGTCTCAGCTTCGTTCGAAGTTTACTAAAAATTTCATAGTCTCGAGAACTTTTTGAAGTTTTCCAGGATCTATGATATATATGTTTATTTTGTTATGTCCCTGACGATTTCTCCAGAAAACCACCTCGGATATCGCCTTCCATCACGACATGGTAGCCTTCTTGCAAAACATACATCAAAAATATTATAAATTGTAGCATAAAATTGAGTAACCGCCTCATTCACATCACAATGCTCGTAAACCTCACTCCAGTCAACTTCACTCAATAACGAATGAAGTTTTCCAAAGTCTCCGCTTTTAAAATTCCATCCCCTCCATAAATTAGTATTATGGGGTGGAAGCCTAGATTTGGATTCTCGAGAGCCACGAACATTGTATAGAAAAACTAAAGAAGGGTGATATATATCCTCACGCACTAGCGGGGACATACAAAGTGTTACTAATAATTTACTGTTACTAAAAACCTTGTCAAGTAATCTATTTCTCGTGTTCAAAACATCATTGTACTGAGAAAATCCGAAAACTGAACACAGGAATTCCAAGTCACTCCTGGCACTGTTATTGCTGCGAGCAGAGTCCAAATTAAAATCATCCATAACAATGATCTTCCGACCACTAAGCAAGCTAAAGCTAGACAGTAAGCTATCAAAAAATAATTTATATATCTCCAGTGTACTTGCTGGAGGAAAATATAATACACAAATATAGGTAGTCTCTCCAGCACAGGTTAGTTTGACCCAAAGATCTTCGCTAGACGTCTCTAAAGCATGGAAACGTTCAGCCTGCAACCCTTCCATATTTCTAACGCCCGACAAACAACCTCCATCCTGCCTGTGGCCTGCACCGGAGTCTCGATCCCTTCTAAATACAGTATAATCACCACCAAAACATTCATGACTGAAGACACTGTATATAATAAATATGTAAATAATCATACGTTCAATATAGATTTTCTCATTATAAGGCTCTTCATCTTCCTTTGTATTTTTAAAATATCATTCCTTCAAACTCTTGCATTATTTAAGTTGTAAGTTTACCAATTGTTATCGCTATCGTCTTTGAAGCTACTTAAGTAAATCGATAAAAATATAAAAAGAATCTCATGTTGTAAATCATATAAGTTATATGCCCGAGAAAAAGTTGACCATCACTGAAGCGAGCCCGATTAAAAGCTCACATTATTTTACCTATTCGTTTGTCACGTTCCAAATTTAAATATTTTCGGCAATAGGATTTTCGGGTACATTGCGCAAAAAAGAATCTGCTCATTTGTGATTTGCTTGGTGATTTTTTTATAACGACCTTTCATATATTTATTTATCAGTTTTATTGCACATTAATGAAATGGTTAGTTAACTGCATAAATGATTTTGTCGAATATTAATTTTTCATTTAAATTAACGACAACAGTTGAGGAAGTTTGATATCTCTGGCATCAATTTATTTTGTCGCTATTTATTATATATGATCTCTTTCTTGATTCAGAAGAAAATGAAGATTTTTCCATTGTATTTAGGGTAAATACGCTGTCAATTGAATATTTTCTTTCGACAGCGCACAATGCAAATAAAAAATAATGATATTATTTACTTAAGCAAATTCTTCTGGTTAAACATGCTATTTTTTATTTTAAATAACTGGACTAAAATTTTTCGAGTGGATATCTACGATTTCAAAATTTGTAAGAATCTGCAGGAAGAATTTGCTGTGTGTAGTGGTTTTACTATCTTTTTTGAGTATTTTTTTTATTTGTGAATGAATTGATTTACATAAATATAAAATTAAAAGTTTTGCATAGTTAACAAGATTACATAGAAAATTTTGTACTTGACTGCGTCTGATTGAATGTATTTTGGAGTGGCGAATTTTTATTTCGTAAAAAATACCTAACGAGGACTCCCCCTTTCTACTTCTTTTCTCGCCCCCAACCCACCCTGTGAAATTGCGTTTCCATGGTAACATTCTTTTCATGGCGCTGGGGGTTGGTTTGCCCTCAGTAGGGAGGGAAAAAAGTTGAGGGGAAGATCCAAGATGGAGGATAAAAGAGTGAAAAGGGGAGGTTGTGCATGCAAGCTAGATTAAAAAATAAATATGACGTAAAAGTTACGCCCAATCAGGGCTGATTGATTTTATATCAGCTAGGAATTTTGATAAGCAATTATATTCCTATTTATAATATATTTATTATCCTATTTAGAAACAAAATTTTAAGCTATACATGATTTACTTGACGATTATACAATAATATCAATCAAATCATCATAATGTGTTATCCTTGGCTTCAGAGCACATTAAAAAACGAAAATAAATGTTTCAAAATAAATCACACCTTGCTTATTAAACCAATTTAGTATTAGAATATAAAATCTCACTATTTTATGTAAATTTATATAATTTGACATATTTCAGTGTGTATTGTATTGAAACTGTTGTTATCCTGATCCTGACTGCTGATTTGGCTCAAAAACTAACCAAAATCAAAAGCTTTCACTTGAATTATGGACCGTGAAGGATTTGTATTGTAGGACACATATTGTATTCATCATATATACATCAAATATTTCGCTAATAACTGAAGTAATTAGGCTTTTTAAAGTATATATTTGTAAGTTATTCCGAATTTACCCATTCTTATATTGCAATAGAAGTTACTGTATAAATGAATAAGATCTATAGCCTAACGCACATATTCCTGTATCAGTTGGCAGAATGTAATTTTTACTATCAAAAATAATATAAAATTGAGTGGTATTTATAAGATGGTTTATAGCCGTAAGTTTTTAAGATAGTGTGGTACTTTCATTTTGGTTCTAATATAAACAATTGCAGCCGTTCAGTGTCATAAATCAAAACGAATATTACTCGCATTGATGTATACCGAGTCATTTACCAAATTGTTCAAAAGTTATGTTAATTTTACTAATTAGCGCTATAGCACAATCTCCGAAGTCAAATTCCGGTTGATAAAAACTAATATGTTATATTTAGATTCTTCGCTTGACAACACTTTTGTTTTAAAATTATCATATTAAATACAAATCAAAACGAAAACTTGTTATTTATTTATTTTTATAAAATGAAACAGTACTTAAACACGTTTTCATGTAATAACTTTGAGATTTTTTTTATCTTGGTATGAGATGTTCAAATAAATGTTAAATGGAGAGATATAATTTTTTACCTCCTTGACACCCCACGAAATAATAAGTCTGCTTGATTGAAGGATCGACTTATAATATTATTATTTTCACTTCAAGAAATGAAAAGATTTTATTTAATAATCAACACCCTTTTTGAATTTTAATATGAAAGCTTTAATTCACCTTTTTCTCTTTGGCTCTCTTTCGCACCCCATCCCTTTTAATCATATTCAATGGTGTTTTCTTTGTCTCGGCTGAAACAAATGGTGTTTCGAATTATGTAAATATTTTTTTCTACATTAATATATTATCATGCGAACTGTCAGTACTTATGTGAGCATATTTAAGCTCACATGTTCTTTGTAAAGTTTAAAAGAAATCTTTTTGATCGATGATATCACACATTTAATTGAAAAAAAATATAACCGTAGATTTTAACCATAAAATGTATTTCAGTTAAAGACTTGGGAACACTCACTTATAATATACTCAGTTACTATGCAATAAATGTCGTTTGAAAGAATAACGATTAAATATTGAATAATGCGTGGTGAGTTACTAGCTCTTATGTTATAATGTAATGTAAGTAAAAATCTCATTTAAAAAGTAATTCTTACCTTTCATAACTATTTTTATATATATCCAGAATACTTAAAGAGAACCACGATAACATATATTTAACATATGATCAACTATTTTAAGAAGATTTAAAAAGCGCAGATAAACTGTACATTTATGTAGTTATTCTAAAATGGCAGTCCATAAAATTTTACGTTATCTTGGCCATAAAAGTATCCATGGCAAGCCTGATAGTAATTTTTGATTTATCAGTTTTTCAATATCTGCCAAATTCTAAATTACTAATAGAATAACCATATTTGATGATGATGAGAAAATTTGTCTTCAGCATAAACGCGAAAAGGTTATTAAATACCCAAAGAGCACCCCTGCGTGAAAGAAAAGAGGGAATATTCTGGAATTTTAATGAGGCCACGCCGTTGAAATTATAATAATAAAAGTTTAAAGGCCAACTTTGGTTTACACGGAGGAAAATGAAAAGAAAACTCTCACCCTTCCCGTGCCGCCACCGGAATAGAAAACTGAGGGGCGAGATCCATTCAAGATTACGCCATATCTTTAAACATCTCTGAATTACATCTTGTCGCTGTACCAATATCAAATCATAATGCTTACTTGCGGGATAAATTTTGACAGTAGCTACATCAATGTGGTGTGGCTGCTACTTTTAATCATCGTTATTTGATAACAACTCCCGATTATGTTGGTCATATAGAGTTCGTACAAGAATTTAATATATGTTTTCTAAAATAACTATGACGGTAATCGATCATTCGTTACGCAAAAAATCCGTAAATATTTAAAGCTTTTAATTAACATGATGCAAGTTTTAAGCAACTTTGGATTAAGATAAATAATAAAACACACATTTCATACTATTTTCACAATATATTTCGTGATCAAGACTGCTTTTTTTCATTGCCAAAGTTATCAACTGATAGGACATTAATTACAGAGAAGCCTAATATGCAAAAAAAATGAGTTGTAAGTATGCAGATATACAAAACTCAAGATTCAAGAACTAAGAAAGTAACCCACAGGAAGTCATACAATATACATAAATGTATTTACAATTTATATCCTATCATTTGATACACTCGCAATGAGCGAAACCGGACTTGATCATAAAATATTTCGTGAAAGTAATACTAAAAAATGGGTTTATATTATTTAAAATATCATGCCTTTTTATCAAGAAATGACAGTTAATACATTGAAAGTGAAAAACATCGGTGTATTGTAAAGAGTTCATCAACAATGAAAATAGAATATATATTTAATTTTAAAATTTTAACATTGACCTTACGAACAAAAAGATGTATCCACGTAGAAGGTTGATTTAGTAAAATTCGAAAACTTTATAGATGGTAATTGTGGAATTGTCACTCAGTGGAAAGTTGCACTTTAATGCGGCATTCCCAAGACGAGCGTGAGCCATATGGTGAGTATCTTTAAGCGCTGATTTTAAATTACAACTATGTATGCAGTCAGTGATATTCAACTTGTTCATACAAATTCATATGGATAAGTCGTTGCGTGAATCAGTTTTTAATATAAATAAGCCAAAAAATATCTTTCATAGATTTTCCACTGAATAAACATCAAATATTAATATTATTTTTGAAAATTCAAATATATTTTTAGTGAAATTATATCTCATCTTTTGTGTTTTAGACTTAACGAGTTTAGCAGTGCAGTCTAATGCTATGATACACAATAAGTAAAAAATAGTACATTTTTATAATAGAAAGTCGCTGGAATCTCCCTAGGGTAGTTAGCATCCAATAAAAAATCACGAGCACAAAAGAAGATGAGAATTACTAACGTTCGTAATCCGAAGACGTATCTTCTGTGTAGAGGTTTTTTTGATTCACATTTTCCGATGGGGAAATGAAACCAATCAAGAGGGCTCAGTGCCAGCTCTCCATTGAATAATAAATAAAAACTAATCGAGGATCTATTTTTGCGTTTTTTTTTAAGTTAGAATTAAGTTAGATAGAAGTCCATTATCTTACTATTCATATAAATTGAAATGACAATTGAAACGTATCAATTAAGTTTATTTATAAAAAAAATATTTTTTATCTCTACTTGTCAAATTAATATAAATATATATTTGCACACAATTTCTGGCTAAGAATTTGTAGCTTTTACCACTAATTTTTTTTAACATTAATTCAATATATAAGAACATCATAATCACGTTTTTTAATTTATATGAAAACGGTATATAAAATGCCTTGGTTAATTATTCCATCGTCCGCACGCGTTAGAAAAAAATGAGATATGCGTAAAATTTATTTATTGAATTTGTATTTACTTGGTAGAACTCCAATATCTTTTAACACGGTGAAAAAATAGCAATCTATTTTAGTTATAAGATATAGTTGATAGTTATTTTGGCTCACGCCATCGTTAGAACTATTCTAACGCCATCTAGTTCTGACGATGGCGTGAGCCGAAATAGCTATCAACTATATCTAATAAAAAAAATGTGGAACTAAAATACATTGCTATTATTTTACCGTGTTATATGCGTATAAATTATCTGTTTAATAAATAATAAATTATCTATGCCTCGCTCGATGCTGTCACTGCACTGCAGACAAGGTATTCAGAAGTAGGTAGTATATCTCGAAAGCTCTTTACTTTGAAAAAGAAGATCTCAATTTACCCTCCTATTGTTATTAAATTGCGCATTATTCTTTCTTCACTCTCCAAAGAGCTATTACAAGTGACCATTGACACGGCAAAAATGTGTAATGTACTTTTGTTAAAGACCTTCTAGATTCTTTAGATTTCCATCGATTTTGAGAGATAAAAACTGAAGAGCCTTTATACAAACAATGGTAAGATACTTTAAATTAAAGACTGTGAAAAATATGTTTATTTTCGCAATATTTATATCGATACTCATTTTTACAGTTCACGTTTTTTGAAATTGAGATTTTTTATATAAGTACATTTATAACTACCTTATATTTGACATTATCGATAACAAAATTCATGGAAATTGAAAAAGATGTATTAAATTAGAAATAAATATGTTAAATTTAGCAAAACACGTAAAGCAATGTAGTGATTTCAAAAAATCAGATCAAATCAAAGCTGTCTTAGACAGAAGTCATACAGATAAAATATAGCTTACATCTTCCTTCATAAAGAATAATTTTTTATCATTACTGACATGAAACTAATTAGAAGTTTTTTAAATAGCACCTAGAAAAAAAAACATTAAAATAAATCACATAGACGTTTTTATTAGAAAATGAAATAAAATCATGTAATTCATATTTTGGAATAAAATTAAACATATTCAACAATGAATACTATATTCAAATCATCACTGACTACGTAACATAAAATATTTTAGAAATACTTTTTTTTACTTGATTATGTTTCCAAAACCAAATATTTTTTTTTGAATATGTAAAAATATAATTGTGTATTATCATTCATTCCTTGCTATAAGATAATAATATTTCGTGTCATTTGAATTCCACATTAAGTTTTTGTACGGACATATTTTTCATAAATATGTAAGCTTTACTTTGCACATCATAAACAAACATTAATAATAATGGGATGAAAGAATGTTTACACATTCCAAACATTGCAAATTTTACATCATATCACATCAAAAGTTATTATAGTTCTTCACAGTAGTTATCGTAATATAACACGATATATTTTATTTATTGTAATAAGTTCAAATTTGTTAAGCCCACTAACTTTCAGTAAAAATAAAACACACAATACTTCATAAATTTGTGTTTATATCTTCTCATCTCCCGAGGTGGAGTATTAAGCTTCCTAATGGAGGTATCTCAACAGTTTTTTCTAAGAAGACTGCTCGTTACTTGGTCGCTCAATCTATGTTTAGTTCGAAGTGGGCTAAAGCAAAACTAGTGGCTAGCGAATCATTTATAACGAGTTTTAGGATATTGTATATGGTTAAAATTATGATTCTTTGCTAGCACGCCCCCTTAGTTCCTAAGGGACTTAGGTTATATAAATATATGCTTTCAATGCCTTTATCAATCAGTTATTATTAAAAAATCTGCTTAAAAATATATCAGACACTAGTTTTATAAAAATGATGTTTCGTGCGCAAGTACTTTCAACCCTATAGATAAGATCTTTTAATCGTGAACTAAGTCTATATGGATACTAAAAATCAAATCATGAATAGGAAATTCCCTTACTTGAACAAATATCTGAACGAAAATGTTTAGCCATCGAAAAATATGCAGAGTATTTTTGGATCGCTTTATATCTGTCGGAGGGGTGGGAAAATGGGAAGTAATCTTCTTTTCAGCTAAAGTGCTAACCATTTCACATTTCAGACTCGTCAAAGTCTGAAGTATGAAGCGATCATTAGGGATGCTTTTTAACAGTTTATATCTTATCATTAAATAACCAGTTTACAGAAAAAGATATCTTCCTCTCAAAATCTTTAAGCTGTAACGATGTATTTTATCACCATTTTTTTAGTAAAATTGCTGAGAAAAATATTTAATGGCATAATTAAAGAACGTATTTCAATTCGTAACTCGCCTTAAATTCTTCGATGAATATTTAAAATTTAGTTTTTGAGTTGATTTAAAAATCGATCACTTGTGATTCTGAAAGGTTTTTTACTTGATGAAAGTTATGGACGCTTACCGCAGCTGGCTTATACTAATCTATTTTTTATATTTATCTTAACGTAAGAAGGAAGAACTATAACATACTGAGAAGAATGATTCGATACACGTTTTCATACGTGTCTGACTGAAATGGTTTCTCAGTAAAAATTTCGGCCCCATTTGCAAGCAGCGGGCATGTACAGTAGATATTAATAATTTTCATCTTGTATGAGTTGTCTGAAATATTATATATTGTAAATTTAAATGGTGTTTAACGCGGTTTAAATTTAAATGGTGTTTATCGCTTACACAAATCCATTGTCATCCAAATTATTAGCGTTGTGTATAAACTGCTATTCCACTCACTATAAAACAATTTAATACGATAAATTAATGATTGCGAAATGTAATAATTGTACATGATTGTGTATGATGCTTGCTGATTGAATTCGACGGCCATTTTTGTGACCTAGTGTTAGTAAAAATTTTGCGTTGTTTGTATCGATAGTATATGACAAAATACATAAATTTTAGTATAAAATTAACTTCAAGCAATTTAAAAACAATTTCATATGTTTTAAGATATTTTAAGTAAGTAAAAAAGTACCGAACCAGTTGTTAAAGATTAGTTGCTATTAAGTTTTAAGAATCCAAACGTTGGACAAAGTCTTCATTATTCAATGGTAATATAGTTGAATGTGAATTCTCGTCAGAAAACCATTTTAAATATATATTTATTTAGTATTATCTGATATTATTCGATATAAAAGATAAATATTTACAAGAAGAAATAACGAGTTCTTTGTCAATTTTTAGATGTTTTTATTTTCAACTTTAAGTTTCAACACACTTAATAAATATATTTAAATAATACATTTGACATTTCATGTATCATTTTATATTTTTAAAAGTATATTATATAATAAAAGTCGTTATGTATTTCCCCTTATTTGAGCCAAGCAAACTTCTTGAGAATAATTTATTCCATATTCTAAGCAGTTAGATATGGCAAAAATTGGATTTTAGATTGGATCCAAGATGAGGGTGTATGTAATTTTTAACGTCGCAAAATCCTGTTAAAGTGACATCAAATGCAGCTTCAAGCTGTGTAAATAAATAAGAAATTTACGACGAAAGAAGTCGTCGGCGAGCTCGAAGACGGCGTATTACTTTATTAAAAATTTTAAAATTTTTCAACGAGGGGATGTTGAGATTTGATAAAAAATCGTTTTTGAAAACGAATTGCGCCGAGACATAAAAATATATTCACGTTTTTTCGAATAAAAAATTTTCAAAAAAATAAATTATTGGATATGAAAAACTAGCATTTTACTAATTTTAATTCAATGCTTTTTCTTGATCTTATCGATAATCTTTTCTTAAATATTATATAATGAATTAATAATAATAATTAATTGTCTTCTATATCATCGCACATATTTGGACAAACATTCATGATTACAGCAGAAAATCAATTTATGTAAACCTGTACCGGTATTCAAACTAGCGTACACTGCAACCAAAGAGCCATATCGTTGATACTCGGCTACAGTAGATAGTATTTATTACTTTGTTTCGTTATGAGACTCGTTGATCAAAACTAACCTTATTCAATGATAATTTCTAATCGATCAATTTTTCAACAGTGATAACACGTGTCATTGTATTTAGTTTTGTATCTATACAGCTCCCAAAATGAAGCTAATTGTCTCAGTATCTCTACAGCGATTTATGACAAACTTTTTTAATCAGTTGTTCAATCTGTCTTATTTTCAAAGATAGTATTAATAGTGAGACTAGGCTTAGAACCGTACTAGACGTTAGCTAATCTTTGTTGCTAAGTAACGTTTTTTAGGATCGGGTACTTGGGAAAGAATTTATACATACCTCAAACTTTTACTGTCAATATTTTGTAATTATCTGTATGCTTCCTCACCAATGAAAATTGTTTTGACATTAGACATATATTAAATTTAACGGGTTAATTGGCAACGGGAGAGGACTTACAAAATTTGATATTGAAGTTGAATTTAACACTTTCATTGAATTTTTTCATCATATTCATAATTGAATTTTTATTCAATTGAAAACGGACATAATTTTTACATTTAATTGTTTCATGAAACCTTTTGCTGAGCTATTATACGAATTTTTCCATCAGACAATAAATTTTTGAGTTAATTTATTGAATGAAACTAACATTGTGTATCACTTTTAAGGTGTTAACTGTCACTTCTTGATGGAATGGCATGATATTTTAAATAATAAAACACATTTTTTTAGTACTTATTTCCACAATATATTTTTTGATCAGAACCGGTTTCGCTTACCATAATTGTAATTGTAATTCTTAATAAGTGATTGTGAACATTTAAATTTTATACTAATTTACTTTATTTGTATCAATATTGTATGATTTTATGTAAATTGTTTCCTAGTTCTTGAACCCATGGTTTTGTACACCTGCTACCTTTAACTCAAATTAATTTTTTGTTTTGTATAAATAGACTTGTTTGTAAATTGTATTCTATCAGTTGATAATGATCGCGATGAGCGAAACCGGTCCTGATCAAAAAATATATTGTGAAAATAAGTACTAAAAAAATGTGTTTTGTTATTTAAAACATTGTGTATAATTGCTTTGAAATGAAAACCAGAAAACTCTCATAATTCTGTCCGTAGCATAATGGCTTATTCTTGGATTTTTCTGTTCACCTCTTTCTAATCGTCTAATAAAAATAAATGCTTCGTATGGAAAATGGGGATAGGCGTCAGTAAAACAAAGCCGCCCATTTTGCAGCAATTTACTTCGCGGATAGTAAGATGTGAGCTATGATGGATATTATTTTTTATGTTTCACCGAAAAAAATAACAGAAAGTGTCATGAAAAAAGGGAAATGTTTTTTTTTGTTGTTATGGAATGTTTCACATTATTTTTATATAATTTATTAATGTACCTTTATACATACATTCAAATGAATATTAATTAAAAATAAAAATGTAAATAAATACTGCCCCACTACTAATGTAAGATATCAAATGAAGGTGTTTGATGGAATTTCAATAAAAAAATTGAAAAACAGAGAATTTAATAGAGTTTGAGTAATTAAATTTGATAATACTAATCAAAACAAATTTGATTGTCTTTATATATTATCCATATTCGTTGTCAATTCCCTGACCACCCCAGCATCCTGTATCTTCACTGAGTTCAACACATCACTGGTATATCACCTTGTAGGATTGCGGAATCTCGTCGGCTAGAAGAAATGCGATTTTTTAACTTAGATGTGATTAGATTATTATAAGTAGCATTAGTTAATACATAGCTATGGATATATTGAATTAGAATTCACTCGGTAGAGTTCCATTAAAATGAAGCTGAAATAGCGAAGTGTTAATTTGTATAACATTCTTTAGATCTGTATACTTTAATTTATTTTCCTTATAGTACTTAAATAGTTAATTTGTATTAAACTTAGATTAGTTAATAATATTCAAATAGCGATACAAAAGATAGCACTTACTTAAACTAAGCACTAAACAAAGTCACTTTAATATATTTTTACTAACGTCAAAACATTGGCTCTGTGCAACTAGATGTCAGAATAAATGAGCGAATATTAAATTGATTCAATTTTTAATCGACCAATAGAATTTTGGTAGACGATAGTGAACAAGTAATTAAATACTTATTGCGTTTGGTGATATTGTAATTTATCACATTAAATTTCATTTTTTTATACAATATTAACCCACCGAGTTTTTAATTAGTCCTGGTGCATCGAAATGTATCAATGAAATGTACGAATAGAATTATTCAAGAGAAAAGTATAAATGAAAATTTTTTACATGTAGTTCATATCTATACTTTCCGATATAAGGGTCCTCGCTTCCATCTCATAAGTCAGCTTTGCAGTAAAGTGTTTTTCGGCAGTGCGGTTTCGCCTCTCTTTATTCATCATTAGCCACGTCGTTTTGCTGCCTAATTAAGTTCATAATTGAAAATTCCACGGGTCATTTTCGAGTCGTTTACTCCCCTATCTCGGGTCATAAGTTCTTTCTCTATTTTCATTATTAACATTTTATTTATGCCAGACTGAGTTCGTTTGGATGCTTTACGTGGTCTTAGTTAGTAAGGAAAAAGATTCATGATTATGTTTGACTTAATTCTTATTTATTGAATATTTATCCCGTCATCAAATTTATTGATTTTATTAAAATTCTCCTTAAATACAGATGTATTATTTCTATAATATTTTCGCAAATTACTGTCAAATTATCATCAATTTCAAATAAGAAAAAATATTCATTAATATAATATACTACTTTCGACGAATTTCATATATAAATTTGGTGTACCAAAAATGAATACATAAAACTTTTCTTGCCTTTATTAAATAATCTAATTGGCGTAATATTTTATTTTTAAACAATATATTGATATGTTTTGTATTGCCAAATTTTTAAGATTATGTTTACCGGTTTCCTCAACCTGTGAGAATGTTTATAAGATAAATTCGTGTTTCAAGATGGTTTAAAAATGTTTATTATTCATTAGGCGGTTCTTGAAATACTAATAACTTCGAGTATCTTCGTTATATTTCCTACCGGTAACTGTTGATTAAAAATTGTAGTACATCAAGCCCTCGATTTCGCTTTTTACTGATGTGGCCCACCCCTCATTAGCAGAGGTTTACGATGAGAAATTAATTTCCCGTGAAAATACTAAAGAAAGGGAAGCTTCAAATGAAAAAAGAAATCAAACAGGATTTTATTAAAAAGCAGCCTAGCATAAAAAATCCCTAGTTCGTATAAAATTTAATTTATATCTTAAAATTTCCTATAGGTTAAGGTTTTTATGATGTATTTTATCTTCTTTGTGAAGATGATGACCGTTCGGAGAATGGCTACAATTCACTCAATTCCACATGATGGTACTCAATGATTAACTTCTTTGTAAAACTTTGTCTTTCTTTTCGAATATCAACGAAACGTCTATTTATTTTGTTTGATAAAGAAATGTGGAAAATGAATGTTTTTTAAATTTTTTGAAATATTCATAAACTTAAATTTGAATTCTTGCAACTTTGTATCTAAATAATTATAATAAATAATCATAAATTATATTCATAAACTTGTTGAACATCTGTAAAAGTAAATAAAAAAATCGGCGGTTTATATTGTTCAAGTATCAACTATACGACAGTTCATTTTATGTTGATTAATTCTAACAGATTCATGATTCATTATTCAAAACTATATCAATGTATGACTGTGGACGAATTAACACCAGTATTGTTTGTAAGATCATAGAATCATAATTATGCTGAGAAATTATTTTATAGTACAAAATTCTATCACTTCATTCCTAGAAATGATACTATTTTATACTTCTGCAATATGTAGGCAGCTTTAATGCTTAAGAGTAAGTTAATTAATTTATTAAACGTTAGTAATTAAAACCCGTTTGATTATTCTTAAATATAACTTATGAAATCAGAATCAAAAATTTACGATTGTGTATCGTCAAATTCATAACAAAATGGGTCTCACTGAATCTATCTAGTATTAATTTAAAACATTATATCCATGTTAAAATTATCCACAAGTTCTGAAACAAATTTAAATCTAACATTCTTGACAAATAAAAATATTTCAAAACATGAACATTGTGTGAGAGATGCATTATGTTTGTAATTCTACGAATCGCTTAACATTTCGCCGGGCCTCTCAAATAATGGTTAAAGTCGAAATCTTTGAGAGCAATGTCCACGTGCTCATAATTAACTACGGTAACACAACGTATTCATAATTCGATTTACGAATTTGTGTTCGAAAGCGTGGGTGTATTATTTTAATTAACGCGTAGCGAGAAAATAATTTGATATCTTTATTTGTGTATCTTTATTTTGAAGTTGAGAGACTATGTAATAAGAACTTCCACTTAGAAAAACTACTATTAAAATTATCATATTATTAGTCACTTTACTTCACATTGCAAGCGGAAATGGCTAAAAATTGAAATTAATGTGCATTAAAGATGTTTTATTTGCTCAGACAACTGTGTAGATACGTGACTTTATTGAGTAAAAAATATATAATAGTCATATATAAAACATTGAGAATTTGCATGAATTAATGTAAGCAAAATTGGCTCTTAATCACCAGGCACTTTTCACATTAAGCGCTTTTGAAAATTGTAGCGATATCCACCTGTCCTCAATAAATAATCACGAGACAGTTATGGTCGAAATTCGAGTGACAAAAATGATTGCTATAAGGGATATGACGATAATAATTGTCACCTCAGAATGCAATTACCATAATAATTTGAAATAAAGTTTTTCTGAGAAATTTGCACTTGACAAAGTGCCGTCGCAATTTCTTATAATTGTTTAATGGCGTGTAGTGATTTTTACCGATGAACAAAATTGGACACTTTATAATTTATCATTTCTACAAATACCTAAGTAAATAATATTTGCTACAACTATTTATTTGATCAATAGGTAAATTTTTCAGTAATCAGAAACTATTTAAAAAAATAATGGGCCCCAATTATATGTATTAAAAGCGTTTATTGAAAAGTCACAAATGATCAATTGATAATTATCTATCTTCCAAAACTTCACAAGGTAAAGTTATAAAAAAATTCAATAGCTGAATACTAACGTTAAGTGTCAATCTTTTTTGTATAATAGCTTACCAATAATTAAGTTAGCATCCATATAATATATATATACACCCAGTCCTTTTTTTATTATATTTTATTATTATACGCGATTTTTTTGGACGGCACCGCTACATTTTTTTACGCGCTTCACTCGTTTTACGCAATTTTTTCCCCAAATTTGTTTTAAAGAAGACATTTATATATGATGCTAGGCATGTACGTTTCATTATTTTTTTTTTAAATAAATAAAATATTTGTATTTTTAAGACGTAATTTTGTAAAGCATTCCATTTTTTTAAATACACATACAATTGCCAAATGTTAACAAGTGTAACGGATATTATGCGAATTTATGTTTTAGGGCTTGTAAAAAATATAATGTAATTGAGTGGAATCATTTTATTACGCGATTTTTATTACGCGCCTTTTTCTGGAACCAATGTATCGCGTAAAAAAAGGCCTGGGTGTATATATATATATATATCAACTTTTAATAACAACTGCTTAAATTGACTTGTCATTTTTTTTATAAAACACTGGTCAATTATTTTCATTCAAATTAACTTCCATAATGTCAATCTTTAATGTCGGAAATGGTCATTCAATTACGATTGCTATTGCTACCCCTAGGCTATTGAATCATTTCTGTTTTCAGTCTCAAGTTTTATAAGATCAAAATTAAATATTTGAAGTTTTCTTTGCCTTGTACTGCTAGTCACTGCTTACCAATTGTACTGATTAAAATGCATAATAATTCGTTAAAAATATTAATTTATTCAGTTGAATAAATATTACAATGTTATTAGTTTTGTACAATATTTATTAAAAGACTGAAATATTAAATGATTTGGGTTTTTTTTAAATCTCAGTTGGGATAAAGATAATTTTAGAGTATTATGAAAGTTATTTCTCTTTGATGTATTGCCAATACTACTGTCATCAAATTCATGACACAATCAATTATAATATTTTATTGCCCTGTAAGTAAATATTATACTATTTGTTACTATTTCCTTATTCAAAGTGTGTTTAAAGATTTTTGTTCGTTGCAGACAAATCCTTCTTTGTCATACGAAAATAATGGTTTTCAGAAAAATTAATAAAACACAATTCTGAGCTCGAAAATATGAAAATATTATACGGAAGGAATTCAGTGAAAATCACCGTTGACTTAAATTGTTGCATGTACGAATTATTTTCTCTACCGGTACCGAATGTTCCTCTTCCACTTAATATGTATATACAATCTATATACTTTATATATATATATATATATATTATTGGTATATAATATTAGCATTGCTATTTATCAATGTCTTTGTTCTATAATGCAATATGTAGAAAAAATGACTGTTATATCCATGTCCATATGGTAATTCTTAAAAAAAGCGTAAGCTTTATTTTGATAACCGTTGAAAACAATACTATGATGATATTAAATATTACAACGCATCTACAATTTATTTTATTAATGTGTCTTTATAGATACTGCTAAATTAATCTGCGGTATCGAATTGTGGCTATGTAGCGTTCAGCCGACAATAAATGCGCCATATCCGGGTTTAACTATTACAAAGGTTCAATAAATAGCTGCCGAGTACTTACAACTGGTGGGCAAATAATAAAAAAATGCGCGCACAAACATTTGCATTTTATCAGACGTGGAGGGGAGGTGGCTCGCAGAGACGCAACGTATTGTAAATGAATAGAATTTATTGCAGAATCGATTGGAAAAAACATATTTTTTAATTCATTATTTAATTCTGATTTTCTCATTGACGATTGATATTGTTGAAAATAAACTGTTCGTCTTTCTAAATAATGTTTTGTGATGATGTTTTATTCATAACAGTGCTTCTAGATATTTTTCAAATTACTCTTATTATTTAAAAAGTTAGTCCCTGTGACCAAACGTCTTATAATATTTCTAATAATATTGTGAATGCATTGGATTTCTAAACATCAATGCTAGTGTATTTACGAATCGCGCTATTCGGCAGTATCTTGCTATTATTATATAATTTTTTTCATATTCGAATAAAACGGAATATAAACAATTAAAATTAAACAGTTAGAGTGAGGCACATTGAAAATATTAAATTAAACAAACCTAATAATTGATAAAAATTATTTGACTGTGTGACGTACTAGGAAATGAGCAATTTTCATAAAAACGTATAAATAATGAACATAAAAACATTATCTGTATAATACACGACTGAAATTTTCTTTTAAAATGTATTCATTAAAAAATATATCGATTTCAATAATAAAGAAATTTAATAATTTGATATTAATCTTATCGAACAAATATCATACATTTTGAGCTGCGCTTGGGATAGAACTTTGCTTCATACGGGTACTTTTGTTGAAATATATATACAAACATTCATAAGAGCTTGAATATAAAATATTTTTAATAGTCGTGATCATTATACATTAAAATATATGACACAACAGCTTTTTAATTAGTGTAAATACCTGTTTTGTTTGGTGAATACTTTTTTATTATCAGTATTCTTGTAAACGAGATGGAATACATGTGAAATATTGGGTAAATGATTAAATTAACACCGTTTGGAATAGTAACTTGCTACATTCAAACTTACCAAATTTATTGACCAAATAAAATATATACATCTCTCTTCTAAATATATATGTGCTTAATTCACATAACTGTAATTCTCATGATATCTGGACAAAAATATTATACTTATATACTCTTTAACACATCTAGGTCAATACTTACATCAATTTATTTCATATCTTATGACTTGCTAATCTTAGATCGAATCATTTCTTAGAATAAATTTTATTTAAAAAGAAAATAATTTTATAAAAGTATAAAAAAATAGTCTTTTTTGTACGATAGAAATGTGGCATTCCAGCGAGCACGTCACCAGCCATATCGCCGTGCGCTTTCCGCAGTTTCCTCCTTGTCGCTCGCGTGCACGTCCCCAGCCAATCACGCGAGACTTCCGCCTCCCTTCTCTCTTCTCACCTCCGCCAACTTTCCGATCCAACGCCAAAGAGGGGCGATATTTTTTATCCCCACTTTATAACGATGTAACTCCAAAATCATAAACTAACAAAATAACTTATGTACCCTGCGGAGATCTGCCATTTTTCACATTCTGCTTTTGGGCTGATTCAGTTTTGATGCATTTTTCATGGTAAAAATTATTCCGCACAGCTACGTGTGGAGGGTGTGGCTTTTCGTCGTAAAAGTGACGTGTAGCTTTAACGCCAAACTAACTAAGAACATAATTACTCGTAACTAACGATTTGTAATAGGTATAATTACTTACATAGCTGAGCTATAATAGTTAATAATACAATAGTTAAAAATGCTAAGAAAAAAAATTAACGTACATGGATATTTTTAGTGGGTTTCTTTAAAAAGACTTTCCATGTATATAATTTATGATATCAACTGAAAAAAAACCCCTATCAAGAATGTTTCATTAGCAAGATCGTTAATGAAAATTATCACAGGCAATTGAGTTGATTATTATTAGATTGATATTGTTAAATTTGTTTGAGCTATAATTTACTGCTTGCCTAGGGGTAAGTGTTTTCCAGTAATTAATGACTTTAATATATATACGATGCTAACTGTTTATTTTACGCCAGTTCTGTTGCATCCGTGTGATAGAATGCCTGAAGATGCCGAAAGGCGAAACCCGGGTCGTTAGTGACAAAACATATGGAATCGTACAAATTTGTAACAATTCAAATTTAATATTATATATATATATATGTGTGTGTGTGTGTGTACTACTTTTATGTCTACAATTCCTTTATTATATAAGTCAGCTTGTAAAATTTCCTGCAGGAATTTAACTTTCTAAAAATTGTTGATTCTCTAGTGCATTGTGTTATTTACACATTTGTTTTTAAATATTGAATATCTGTTAACATTTGATTTCTGCGTCTAGTCACATAAAAATAAATTAATGACGTATATAAATGTTAAATACATCAATTTGGAAACTTTGAAGCGCTAATTGAATATGTGTTCAGGTCATTAAACAAACACGCATTAACACATTAGTTAAGAATTTTTATATCAGAATCTATCAATTCATGATTAGAAATTCTCGTTTATATTGGAAAATTATTGTGAATGTTGGAGATACTTGGTTTTTGTATATAATATGTTTTTTTAAGCCATCCGCTCGGCTTAAGGGGTAGCATGACGTTATGTCAACTCTATTAGTTTTTTTAACGTGGCACGGGGGTGGGATCATTTTTGCAGCCATTTTTTTCAGATTCTTTTTCAAGGGGTCTGATAAGAATTCACCCCTGATTTTTACGCTCGGTACCCCCAAGTAGGGGTGCATTTTATGAGCACACCCACACGACATACCCTCGCGCGTGGGGTGAATTTTTTCTTTCAATTTTCAGTAGGGGATGAAAAAAGTTTAGATTTTCCCTACCCATGTGCCACTTAGTGCTACATACAAATTATGATAGACTTTTAATTTGGTTCGCTATTCTTTTTATCGTCTCAATTCATTCCCCTAAAAATGGCGTGCGTTATCAAATAATAAAGGATGCGTACTAAGGAAAAAGTACATTAACAAAAATGTTTTACTCCCTCAACAATTTATGTCGTAAACTTTTTAAAGTTATATACCTCATGGGGATTTTATATTTCACGACAAACATTTACGTCATTAAGTAAAAGATAAAAGGACTTTTTAAGTTACATAAAAAAAATATGAGAAAAATTCTAGCTACCTCTTGCAATTGATAACAAAACGGTTGAATTTTGAACGTTATATTAATGTTCCATCAAGCTTTCTTTTTCCTTCACTTATAATTTCAAAAACATCTTGCAAACATCAACAAAAATACTTAATAACGAAGAACCAAATGTTTTATAAAAATTTGTCATTGCTTAATTTATTTTCTTTTTTGTGAAATATTGGAGGATATTATCCTCGCCAGAAGACCAAATTATTCTTTATCAGCTTTATCTTTGCTGGCCTTACGGGTAAAAGCATTTGCTTTCCATTAATATCCTTCTTTAAATCACTCCACCTCGTTACGTCTACAGATTGTTTATTTGAACACACGTTTACTGAGATTTATCATTTTTGGATGACATATGGAAGTGTTTTTCTACTTTGCCCAAGATTCATTCGTAGATTAATTAATGGGAGTTCATTAAACTAGGTAATGAACGCTCACGCACAACATATAATTGTTTGGAAATACTTTTACCAAAAGCAAGAGATTTAATTTATAAGTATGTGTACTAAAATTCAAAATTCAATCATTAACATAAATTAGATCTGTAAAAAAAATTATTCATTGCTATAACTTGCAAGTGTGTGTAAATTTCCTGAAAAAAGTGGAAAAAATGTTCAGCCGACGGTATGTTTCATACATGTCATTATTTCAAAAAAAAATACAGTGGTTTTATAATTACACTAGTATTTTTCTTTGTATATATTATAAAGGAATATGCATATATATATATATATTGACACGATTTGTAAGGGCTTTAAGAATGCTATAACATGCTCTCTTGCTTAATTTATTTAAGATATTATTTTTTTACAAAACAATGACAAATTATCATAATAAAATTAGAGAGAGAAATCAGTAAATCAAAATTTAAAAAAATATATATAAACAAAAAATAACATCGTTAAATACGTTGAAATGTTTCCCAGCTGAAAAGAAACGGCCCTGATCATAATTTTAAATAAAAATAATTCGGTAATAATATTTACTATATGTTAAATATTCTAATAGTGCTTACACTCATCATGTAATTTTTTTTTGTTTATCTAGAAAGCCTAGGCTTTATGTGATAATAAATATAACAAACGTAAATTAAATTTAAAAAAACATCTATTTTACAACTCAAAACTAAAAATTTTCTTTGAAATTAATTAAGGGAAAATGGTTACAGCTTTTAATGAAATTGCGTGATAAATAAAGGAATCATTTTTCCTAAAAAAACATAACAAGCTTTTGCAATAGCGATTATAACTTAACACTTCTTATATTATAAGTAAAAAATTTATATTTATTCTTTCAAATACTGATCAGTACAAGTTCAAAAGCTATTTCAAGGATGATTTCAATTGTTATATCAAAAATTATTTCTTCAAATAAAAATGTTTCAAAATAAAAAAATAAATGTTAGAAGCTTTCTACTGGAATGATAATATCGTCGCTAGATATCGTTGTTAGAAACTTTAATAATAAATATATAAAATTAATTTAAAATTCATAGATTCGGTGTTGTACCTTAGCAACCCTTCTAAGCCTTCATGCATCTTTAAAGAGTGATCTTACGCCGCGCATATTGTTTCAGTTTTTAGAACGGTCGCAATTAAGCTACCCCCTTACGTTCATCGCAACTATTACAGAGTAGATGTGATGTAAGAACCCTTTCGTTTCTCACTGGCGTACAAATTCCGACAATAAGATGTCAAAAAAGGATGATTTTATTTTTTTTATAAATTTTCATCGAGATATAAAAAAAACCTACGCCTTTCAGAGGCAACACATAGTTAAAGAAATGGCTTTTTGGACAAAAAAAATATTCAGTACTATTTTCTCGAAATCCTTACCTTCCTCTATCGCGTTTTTTATACAATGATTGATGTTTATTGAGATGTTACGACATCAAAACACATCCGATGTTATTTGTGCAATTTTTGATATTATTTCTAAGCTACGACTTTGAGCTGTTACAAATATTATTTCATACATTTTTGTTAATATTATTTATTATGTTTTCATCAAATTACTAAATTTAATGAGCGCCGTGGTTTAAGAAGCCAGTTTAATTATTGACAAGACTTATAATAGAAAAAAAATCATTTGTATTTCTTTTTATCAAGTAATGAATATTGAATATATATATTCGCTTAGTCTAATAAGAATTTTTCTGTTCTGAATTCATTGAAGATTTTTATTATATGCTTCTTAAATCCGCAATTTTTTTTCAGAAACGTAGTTTGTCTGTGTTGTACAATTAAAATATATGTTTCCTTTCAAAAGCATATTTTAATTTTTTTTAATGTACGCCCTAGTTTACTGATATTAAAAAGAGTAAGGGATGAGATAGAGGTAAACGTTTGCAAAAAGCGTGCACAATATTTAAAAGGTAAATTATCTCAAGAAAATGGGGCTAGCATAAATATTTTAAGCAGCACTACGTGAGATTACAAGAAGCTTTAATCACTATTGACAATTTTGTGTTAACAACGCAAAATTTTATATAATATACACACAGGATCACTTTTTTAATAAATAAAATTTATATTTGCTATTAATTTAGTGATAAGAACTAAACCGGAATTTATGTTTGTCAATCGAAAATAAGAATAGGTATAAATACTTCAGTAAAAAAAATCAAAACTTCACCTTTTTTTATTTTATATTTTTAATGTCACATATTATGTATAAGAACTAACGCAAACCTCTAAGTGAGTTAGATTGATTTAAAAGATAAATTCTGTTCAATAAGATAGTAAAAAGTCGTTTAGTTTATCATTATGCACTTATTGTTTGAAAGATTATGTATGAATTTATTTGAATAAACACTCTTTATTTAGTCAGTTCTGCATAGGATTGATTATATTAAATACTATTACAATTTATTTGCTACTTATCGAAGTTAGTAAAGACAGCTCCATTCATAAATTTTGTCATAAAATATTGTATTTGAGCCAATAAATAACTTATTTTAGTCAGTTTTACAAGTAATCCTGAAAGCTCTTTTTCCAAGGGGAGAAAATCAATAGCCTATCTGAAGGGCGAAAGGGGTGAGTTGGAACTTGGAACTTAGTAGAGTAAGCAATATTTTCTTACCCTTCAAAAAGGATTTTTGTAAAGACGTAATCTCTTTTAGGCAAGTTAAGAAGAAAATCATAAATATTTAAATCCAGTAGATGAAATAAGCTTAAAACTTTGTTCATAAAAAGTTAAATATATTATTTGTCATCTTGGGAATAATATTTTAAGTATTTATGCTAAACAAAGAATTTACTTAGACAAAAATATACCTTTAATAAACCTTATTTAAAAAACACCTAAAAATTATTAATTGTGAAATATAATTTTGGTATTTTCAGCTTAACAAACGCTGGAAATTTCAATTTAATTATTGTTAAATAAGCTACAATGACTTTATTACAAAAAAAATTTCAATATTTATTCGTGTTTTTTAGCATATATTAAAAATAACGCTAAGTAAATGAATGTTTAACTTTTTCCAAAAAATATTACTCTAAAGTTTATTCTATCCAGTCCAAAGAATAGAAATGGATATATATTGTGTTTTTTTTTTTTTATTGTTCTTAAAGTATATTTCCTCAAAATACTTTTATGATGCATAAATCAAGAAATAAATTCAAAACTAATCTTCGATGTTATCATAAAAAGTGTTTGATTAGTAGTTACTCACTATGAATAAAAAAATGCTTTTAGAATATCTTCCGAATTATAACGAAAATACTGTTTCAATTTCTTTTCGCACATTATTTCACTGAACACTCTGTTGGAAGAGTTCCACAAATAGACTGACATTTTTAAATGTAAGTGGCTTCAGTGAATTCAAGCTTGTTTTTTGATGGTTATTAAAAACAAAACAAAAATTCACAACTTATTCAACACGGTTAGCCGAAAGAGATGTGAATTAAAACCAGTTATAATAATATCTACCTTTTCTTTATAATATATTTGCATCTGCCTCACAGCGTCTTCGGTAGAATGCATTTAAAAGCTTAATGTTTTTTGCCAACTCGATTCAGACAGCTTGAACTATGATTGTTTACGCATCTGCAAACAGTTTGAAATCGATAGTAATAAATTTCCTTTTGTATATTATGTATCTAATATAATTAAATAAAAATTCGAATAAATTTCTTCTTAGTCTATTGTTCTCCACTATTATTTATTCTCATTATATTATTGTAATATATATAGGTTATTTTTATGTGCTATATTATAATTCAGTTATATTTTGAAAAGTTAAGGGGTTTTCCCATTAATAAAAAAGCCATTAAAATGAATATTCAACTAAAGACAAATTCATTTTGTTGAAATAAGATCTATATTTTTACAATATATCGGATGATGGTGTGATTGCGAATTTTAAGTCTTTATGGAAAGACATACATTATGGAGTGAATCGCAAATTATTACATATTTCATGTCTTGTTCTTGCATAATAAAATTCAACAAGTAGTGATTCCTTCATCGCGGATTTAGTCTCTTTATAATGAAAGCGCGGCTGCATTCATATCAAATAAGCTTTCACTTAAACTTGATTCCGTTGTTCCTTCAAAAAGCCCACTAAGTAGGTAACTACCTTCTTATTCAGCTGACTGTTTTTTTTGTGTTGAATTACCGGTTTTTATTTCGGTCAAGTTCAAATGTAATAAAAATTATAGGCAGCTTTTGCAAGTTTTTATATAGCTTTATAGGCTCTACGAGATAAATATACTGAAATAAAGTGATGCAATTGTCTTTGAATATGAATGTAATAAAATTATAAAAGAAACTTAAATACATACATTACACTTAAGAGTTGCCATATTTTATGTAAAGATTCTCACGTTGGAGGTGAAACAAACTCTAATCCGACGGATTTATATTTTACAGGTTTTTGAGTAAATTATGAACATGTGAATGAATGAAAGAAAAATGTTTATTGTGATCAATACAATAAAATATTTTAACTCATATAATGTAATATTTGATTTAAATTTCTAATGTTAATAGATGAAAGACATATTCGTACTTTCCTTTTTATAAATGGTCAAATGGCAAGGATATTAATGATGTCATTTTTTAGTTTAGTATAAACGAATATTATCTGTGCTTAACAAGGTAAATTCGTATTTTTTTTTGATTTCATGTTATTAAACTATCTTAATATCAACTCTCAAATCGCTCAAATTTTGTTGTAATATATCTAATGAATGAATATTTTCACAGGAATGAAAATTCAATGCATTACATTTTTTTTTATTAAATTTAATATAAAATATTATTCAAAGCTTAAATTTACTACGAAAGTTGTTGAAGCTTTAGTCCGGTCTCTTTATCATAATTAAATGCTCTGAAGAAAGAGGGTAACAAGGAGTTTAATACTGCGTTATATATTAATTTACTTGATTTCAATAAAGATTATTTTTTAGATGTTGGAAAAAAAACATGCGTATAACGAACAAGTCAAATATTATATATTTTTCATATTAATATGTTCGTTATAGTACTTTACGCGGAGGTAATTGTGACGTTTTAAATGACCAACGGGCAGCTGTGAGTTTCCAAACAATTTATGCATACAATCTGCATAAGTGGATACATAACTTTGCCATTACATCGTGGCATTGGCTTATTTTAACCTACGTAATAAGTGGAAACTGAATTGTATGAGCTACTCATTGTAAAGCATTGCATGCTTACTTAAAGAAATAAAATTCTTTACCGTATCGTGGTAATACTTAAATTAATGCAATATATAAAATAATCTATTTATGAATATAAAAAAAACATTCAGCAATAAATTCATGTGACCTAAGCTTAATCTACTTATTTGATTAATTTATCGTAATTAATATACACATAGATACATCAAAATAATTTTGCAATATATAAAATTAATTAAAGCACACTTTTACGTCTTCTTTTTTAATATTACACCCAGTCCTTTTTTACGCGATAATTGGTTCCAGAAATCGGAGCGTAAAATAATCACAACTTTCACATAATTTGACAATTTTGTTCCAAAAATTTAAATATCGCGTGAAAAAGTCCCAGAAACGTATGAAAAACTGCCGTCCAAAAAATCGCGTATAATCGAATTCGCGTAAAAAAAGGACTGGGTGTATATTAATATTGGTAAAAATGTAAAATAAGCGAATTTTCATGGGAAAAATTATGATAAGCGCACTAAAAAAAAATACCGTCAATGGCTATATTTTGCCATAAATTAATTTCACAGTCTATTTTAAGCTGTTTGGAAAATTTCACTGGCAACTAGCTGTATTTTTTCTTATTATACTATTATTTCTAATTGTAGTTACTGCATTAAAATATTGGAAAAATGTTCCATTAAATTGTATATAGAACAGGTTTATTTACGTATTCAATTATTTGATAAACAAATAGTTTTTTTGTAATGTTATTTATGTTTGTATTAAAACAATGTCATGGGATATTTTGAATGGTAAGAAAAAAACAGTAACTTATTTTTGATTGATAAATATATCGTACAATAGAATACATACTTATAACATACAAAAATTAATAACTCTCAAAGCAAGACAATGGATCATTTTTATTATATGAATTAATTTATCACTTAAGCATTCCTTATCGTTTATAAATATGTTAAAATAGCTTTTTTAAGCTCTTACATTTTTTTAGATTAAGTACTTTAGTTTTTCAAAAGACTTTTCAAGGCATAAAAATTGCAAAGAAGTTGAAACTACATTAATCACGATTACATTAAAGTATTTTTGCTGCACGAAAGGAATGCGTGCTCTTAAGCAGAGTGAATAACCTACCCTATTATTAAATTTATGATTTGCGATAGAGTTCATTGTGAAATGTATGCGCACTAAAGTAAGGCAGAAATACTAAGCGGTCGCTGGAACAAACCATAAATCTAACATTGCGTTTATTTGGCTATTAAGTATAATATTTGTATTAACCTTAACAACACACTTCAGTATATGAGTATTATTTAAAAGAAAATATATTTTTAATAGTTCTTGAGCTGTTAGCTAAGCATTTCGGCATTGTTGACTTCGTTTACATTATGGAAAATTTAAAAAAAATATTTTCAATCGATCGATGGATTTTTTGAAGGAATGACACCTGAAATTCATTGCCACCCATTAACTCTAGAAAATATGGCAAAGCAGAGGCCTAGCATTTGTCTTGTCTTCATCTCAAACTTATATCCTTTTTTCCTTCGGAAGAAGAGAGGATAGCCAACTCAGTGATAAGTAGTTTTTGAACTCAAAATTCTGTAGAAATAAGCTCCATTAAGATTCTTATACTCCACTTTAGAAGAAGATATGATTAAAATTTGGATATCTACAGATTTTGTATTTTCTTGGCATGTTGGTAATGATGTGAAATTATTTATTACGTTTTTATATTTATCATGTTTTCGTACGGACATGTATAAAAGTAATGACTATTCTATGTTAGTTCTTAACATGAATTAAAATAATGCCATTAGCTCTAATGAAGTGGAATTATGTTAAAATTTTGACTTTGTTCGAACATTAACACCCTACACGTTCGTTTCGTAATCCAACTTCAGAATTATTGACTCTTTTATTTATTGACTTGGTTCTAAGTAATAACAAAAAATGTCTTTTAATTTAATAATAAAAAGTGCGTAATTGTATCAGTGTTACTGCATTTCTCTATAATTTTTTCCTTTGTAAAATAAGTTTTAGGAATTGATTGACCGTTCATAATACTGATGAATCTCCGTTTTAACTACCACTTCTTTTGCACCAATTTAGCCAAATCAAAAGAACTCGACGTTAATAAAATATTTAATATTTTACTATGGCTTATCTCAAAATTACCATGGGGTGTAGAAATACTAACTTTTAGCAATCATTGAATACAGATTGATCCATAATTATGAATTCCAAATCATATCAGCCAAATGGAAATCAGATAAATAGTGTTTTATTGTATACTTTTTATGTGATACATCAACGGTAATCATTCAAAGAAGGGTGAACACAAATGTATCAATATGATTGTAAAAAAGCGTGTTCGATATTTATATTCAAAGTCAAACATCACCTTTATAAGTGGATCATTGATCTCGTTCTATTGTGGCAAATTTAATGCCAATAAATTGTATTGAAAACTTCATAATCAATAGATGTTTATACAATGTGAATAAAAAAGGTGGCGGCACGTTTTTTTATGAATGTAAGTACTTATAGTCATGGGATCAATTGCATAAAAAAATCTCCTATCCGGAGGGGTTTTTTTCTATTCTGTTTGGGTGAAATTTTTATTTTATATGAAAGAAGAATAGGTTTAAGTGGTGGCTTACTTTTTTAGGGTGGGAATCCCTTTAAGGTTTTTTTAATTTAGTTTTTAGGCGAAAGTTTTTCTGTTCATTAATCAATGCTCAATTGATTTCTTACCCAACGGTAGAGGGAGCTTTTTGTATCCAACCTGTCAAAAATACCTGTCATATCAATAACTGTTGAATAATCAAAAAATAATTATATCTCGACGTTAAGTAGATGATACGGTTTACTAATATCTAAAGTATGTTTCATTTAAAAAAAATTATCGGAAATCAATATATTATATATACAATACTTACACAACATGATCAGACTAACCTATATACACACACATATAAATATTTATTTGTACACATTAAAAAAAAAATTGAATGAAGTTATCACACTATGATAACTTTATTCGTTTTAAAATAAAATATTTTAACTATTATTCATATATATTATAATGAATAGTGAATTCTCTTTTACAAATAAGCTTCAATATTTCTAAATATTTCACTTTTAAGGCGTTATATGTCTAATAACAAAAACATATTTTAAGTAATTATTTATAATCAAAACCGGTTTTGCTCATAGCGAACATGATATTTTATTTAGAAAAATCTATATATTAAGTAAGTAACAATGTAATTCCTTAAAACACTTTTGAAAATAATTTCTAGATGACATTTATGTACATCAATATAAGAAATACATATACGTATGCCATAATCTTACAGACACAGTAATTAAATATTAATTTATAACAGCGTTACGTCTTGTTTTCATGATTATTAGCTGCCGTCGGATAGCTTGTTGTGCACAACACCTGTTAAAATATTACTTGAATATTTTCCAATATCTTCTAGATTATTTTATATAAATGGTTATTTTTACAATTGATTTTTTGTCGAAATCTTGTGGCACTTTGTTTCATCTAATAAAAACTTTTATGATGCGAATCAACTACTCTAGTCTCTAAAACATAACATTGGCTATAAATTATTTATTGCTTCGAAAATGCTTTATAATAATGAGTTGTAATCTGAAAATGAAGAAATGTTGTTTGTTTATCAATAAGATATTCGTAAGGTATAAGATCAATAAATTTGAAGACACTATTTTTTTATTGATTGAATTGGCATTCACTTATAGAGTGGTAGAACTCCATTATAACACGGTGAAAAAATAGCAATGTATTTTGGTTCTACAAAATTATTTTTAACAAATATAGTTGATAGCTATTTCGGCTCACGCTATCGTCAGAAGTAGCTGTAGTTATAGTTCTGACGATGGCGTGAGCCGAAATAGCTATCAACTATATTTGTTAAAAATAATTTTGTAGAACTAAAATACATTGCTATTTTTTAACTATTTTTTAAATCAATTATTTTCCAATACCTAATTACCGTACAGTATAAAAAATTTAATTTTAAATTGTTAGTCATCACGTATGCAAAAGGATCAGCAAAAACTTTTAGTTAAGCTTAAAGCGATTAGTTTCATTAAATTCACGAAGCATGGATCAATTCACGTTTTATAGTGAGAAGTTGCATTATAGCATCTTAAAATTAGTATACGAATCAAGTTGAATAAATATATATTTACTTGTAAGCTTTTTTAACATTTTTAGCTTTTTTACATATAATGAATGAAGATTTTTGTACTTACGCAGTAATATTAATGTATGATATTTTAAAAATAACAATTTGGTTACATTTACAGTTCAATGGTATATAATATAAAAGAAATAACTTGTCTTTTTTTTAAATATTTGTTTTTATAAAGTTTACGATGTAAAAGCAAAGGAATTTACTTAAGCAGCATATTAGTTATGAAGATAATTGCTTATTTGAACGTAAAAAACCATTTCATTTCATACATTATTCTTAGAATCATCGTCATCAAAAGGACGCATCTCGATTGGTTAGAAAAATCAAGACTTATAATTAAAAACTGTATGATAATTATTATTTTATTTACCAGATCGCCTCGCAACACTCATTCTATGAATATGCTTGAGTTAGAAACAGTAAACATAATTTGCATAAAATATTTGAACAAAAAGAAACTAAATTTATTCAAAAATTACTTCATTACCAAAAATGTTATGGTCGCGTCGGATAAAATTTAGACTTAATAAATCTACGAAAATTATATGAAAGCAATGTATTTTTTTACGTTAATTAATTGAAGAAAATATGCTTACTTTAATATTAATCAAAACAGAAAAAATTTTGAATTTTAATCATAAATTTCGAAAGGTTTTGTCGGCATCAAAAAATATTTGAAATATAAAAATGGCAAATAAAGTGTAAGTAAAACCTGAATATTTGTTCTCATTAGAAACAGTCACCGAGCACACGTTTTGTAATACTACGTTCAAAAGACATTCAATTAGAAGACAGGGGGCGAGAAATAAGGATAAAAATAGACGGAGAAACAACCCCCAGATAAAGAAAGAATTTGAAATGAGGTCTTCGTTCAAGATGAAAGGGACGCTTGTGCAATCGCAAAGAAACCGCGGGGCTTACCTTCACACGAATAATATCTTTATGGTAATTGTGATGGATTTTTTAGACGAGGGGCTTAGTAAAATAATCCATTTCCGAAAGTTTCTAATTGTCTAATATTGTGTTTCATTTGCAATGGGTCGCGACTATATTAATTTCAGAGACAAAGTTCCCGTAGGTGTTTAAATTGCACTAACGTTTTATTTTACATACCGCATACGATTAATTTATTACCTGTTTCGTTAATGTCGTTCGTAGTATGAATTATTGTCCGACTATATAGAATATATGATAACAGATTGAACTTTTTTTTTATACGCATCAATTTATAATTATATAAATTTTGCTTACGAGATTTATGAACGTCACATGTCAAAATTTTTTCTTTCATTAAAATGCTTGCCGACGAGTAAGGCAACATAAAAAATACAAGCGAATAAATAATTACTCATAATTTTTGTATCGATAATTAGTGAGGTTAATGCTTTGGTAGTGGATTAATGATTATTGCAAATAAAAACTATTATATAATTTTAACTTGGCGTTATAACTGTAGATTTTTGATATAGCTTAGATATTACTTTTAACCATATGCAAATTTCAATGTAAATTTATTGAAATATAAATCTCAATGAATTTATTGTGGAAATAAATTGTTTCGAAGGTATTAAGCTGATAAAAATCAAATACATTAAACATGTTTTAATTGTTTAACATTAATTCGAAATATAATTGTTCATTTGCTTATCATATACGATATAATTATTATCATTCGCAGCTGGAAACTACAGATCGATAAACTTCCTCAATTAATGTAAAAGGTATATTTTAAAACTTCATTTTAGTATATTTTATCATGTAAGCCAATAAAAATATACATATTCTTATGATGAACTCATATCGAACTATAACTGATTCTTCTTCATATAAATGTAAGCATACATGGATTGAGCTACACTTCTTTTCATATCATTTATAGGCTAAAAATGTATTGTTTTGTTGTTTTAAAATTATTGAAACTTCAAGTAATTTTACAAATGATATTACAGTACACATCTTTCTGATATATGTATTACAAAGGTATAATTATTAATTTAGTATTTAAATGAAACGATCTAAACTATTTTCATATCAGGAATCTATATATTACAGTTATAAAAGCTACCATTTTCAAAGTCAAGTATATATTATTTTTTTATATTCATTTACTCAAGACAGTATCTCCATACGATTATTAATGGATATCAACATTTTTTATTCTTCATTTACCATTGGAGTGTTAGTAAATCTCATATGTGCACAAGCGAAATTCTTTGTCTATCCATTAAGCTAGTGGTGAATACACAAACTCTGCTTTCGAAAATCTCCAAACTATCCGTGCACTATTCTTAGGACCGTTTTTCTCGTCCCCCATTTTTCAGCACGTTTAAACCCTCGGTTAAAAAGAACCCTCCCCTGCCCTCACGTCTCGCCGTCAAAACCACCCTCTTTTCGCAATGCAAAATAACAAGCGGGGTAGAGCCACCGCGGTGGGGGTGGTGTCGGCCATTTTTCATTTCGCTTCCATCCTTCTTGAGGGAGGGAATCCCTTCATCCCTCTTTAAAGGTTGTGTATTTTTGCAAAGGAGGTGAGGGAGATTCTTTCCTTGTGTGTTTAAATAAATTAAAATATTTAATTGAAATGTAAACATTTAATGAAATAATTTTTAAAATGTGACACCTTTTCTTTATAATACAAAACAAATTATTATTCCTTTGCAAACAAATATTGAATAGAAAGTTGACATTTCCATATTTATACCGGAAATGATTATTTTTTTATAATCGCCGCCTATCATTGGAGTCAAAAGTTTGCTAATTGATTCATGAAACAAACAAAAAAACGTAATAATTCATCGGAAAGCTTTCTCTCTTCAAGATCGTTAAAAATATTGTAAAATATATCATGTGATTATTTTTGCACGTTGTATTATATTTAATTTTACAAAAATACCTTCATATAATTTTATTTGACTTCTATATATGAAATGGTGAATTTCAGAATATCATATAGTGAATACTATTTTGTCACGATCACTTAAAATATAATCATGAATTAAAACTAATAACTAAAGCAGTACCTCATTATATGAAGTAGAAATGTTTGAATATGTATTGTTATAGTAGAATAAAACTCTTAATATGAAAATATTTAGACCAATTTAGATAGTGTAAAATAAAGCTTTAACTATAAGCATTTTTTTAATAACCTTAAGCAATAGATTGTTAAAATCACGAGATTGTTTTCATGGCAATTTAATTTGCTCAATATCTCATAGGAACATAATTTGTCAAAGATTGGTTACAAGAATTCTTGTTACTAAGATTTATATGGCACTATCAACTTTTTATTGTAAGCTGAAAATAGTATGTAGAACTGCCACCTGTCAATGCTTGTTCAACATTCACATACTCTTTCTCTTTTGGCGTTACGTGCATAAGCACATTGCTATGCTGACAGACATATTTATAATCAAGATGATTATGATAAATTGTTTTGTTTGTAAATAACTCAAAATTTTATCACACGGTGAAAAAATAGCAATGTATTTTAGTTCTACAAAATCTTTTTTTAACAAGTTTTTGTAGAACGTACATTTGTACATTTTGTAGAACTAAAATACATTGCTATTTTTTTCACCGTGTTATAATGGAGTTCTACCAAGTGAATGCCAATTCAATCAATCAAAATTGTATATCATATCTCTTGAAGAAAGTAATTAAATAAGCAAAAACAACAAAAATTGCAAATTATGTAATATATATTAATAGATATTTATAGTATATCGGATATTTTTAAACACACCAATGAAGGGTTATCGGCATATCCGTATAATTTAATCGTAGTTAGATTATATTTGATTCTAAATTTAGTCAATATCCTGGTTGTAACGTTGATTTCCGTTCGCTTTTATTAGATTTTACAGTTTTGGTAAACGGTTGTCAATCAATTTGAATTGAAAGTATAATATATTCGGGTGTATAAATCTGAAATTAAAAATTCAAAAAAATGGAGAACCGACTTAACTAAAGATTTTTTTAAATGTGTAGAAAAAATCGGAAATATGTCTACTCTGGGATCTACCAGCCTGAGATGCCCACTTGGTTACAAAGACAACAAATCTTTATCACGTTAAATATTATAATACTCTTTAAGAATCACAAAAATCTATTTAAAACAATTTCCTTCCCAATTTTTTTGTATAATCTCACAAGATATAAGATACAAAGAGCATAAAACCAACAAGTAGTAGATTAGACCTAAACAAATTTTTAAAAAATATATATCGAGTTGATCAAAAGCTCTTGTTGAATACCACGGTGAAAAAATAGCAATGTATTTTAGTTGTACAAAAATATTTTTAACAAATATAGTTAATAGCTATTTCGGCTCACGGCATCGTCAGAACTATTCCAGTTCTACTAACTGGACATAGATAACTAGGATAAGTAGTATAGGATAACTAAAATACATTGTTATTTTTTCACCGTGTTATAATGGAGTTCTACCAAGTGAATGCCAATTCGATCAATATCTTGTTGAATACATATTTGTTACATCTTGTGTGAGAATGTCTCTCGTAAAATTAACATTTTATGAGAATAAGCTATGTAAAAATGTAAGTTATTAGAGAAAATATTAATATTGTATATTACTGTACGTTAAGGTATTTTAGATAATGAAATAAAATATTATTGTTCGTAAAATGACAAAATACTAATCAATATGTATGTATATGAATTGATCAATCATGATCAATTTTAATTTAACAATTGTGTATGATATTTAACTTTCGTAAGAAATAAAGCGATTGGCTAGAAATCGTTTGCTTTTATATTACAAAATGTATTTTTAACCAGCTAAAATTCTGTCAGTAAATTTTGTAAGTTATTATGAAGACAAAATCTTAAACATTAATAAAAGAATAGGCAAAATATTATTTAATGTTTAATGACTTATAGCATGCAGTCAGATTTTTTTAAAATATGCATATGTATTGCTATTATTTATACATAAACAGGAACGCATACGTTTGCAATACAACGCCATGTTTCAGATCGCGTTATTATTTTATTTTTTTATTAGAGTGTTAGTCATGCGTTGCCAGTGGCGCACGTTTTATTCAATTTGGCTCTAGGGGAGGGGGCAGTTGCAATACCACCACGGGTGAGTGGCAACCACCTCCGACTGCATCCTAGCTCTGACACCCTCAAACGGGTTTCACTCCCTTCTAGTATACCTACATAGACACCCTCTCTTTAGCAACTGAGAGATATTAAGCACGACAAACACTGACACTTTTCTATGTAGCTATTTCAAAACTCCAATCACTATTTCTTACATAGTTATCAATGAAAATTCACAATTTCAACAACAAATGAACAATTTCAACAAAAAATTTAAAATATTTAGATATAGAGACTAGTTTGTCCTTAGCCCAGAAATAAAAATAATCAAGAAGCTGCGTACCTACTTTGTGGTTTTCATCAAATTATATTATATATAAATAAAGTAGGTTATAGGATAAACAAATTTATATATAGGTATTTTTTTGTAATATAAAAGTCTTTAATAAACAAAGATTGATTATTTTAATTCGGTGCGTCTATAAACTTTCGTTATTCTTTTAATTAAAAACAAATAAACATTATTCGTATGTCGCATTTTTATATCCTTCTTGAGAAAAAAAAAGAATACTATGAAAGTCTTCCTTAATATGTACACCCCTGCCTTGTCTATGACTGACACCCCATTATAATGATCTGGCACCGCCGGGCCGCCATGGAACCTCCATGAAAAATTCACGAAGAAAAAACATGCGGTGGAAAATAAGAACTCTTCACAGAGTACTGGTCATCCCTCTCTACTGCCAATTTATACTTTGTGACTAATTATGAAATAAAAGTGAAATTAACGTTATAAATTGAAATCACACATATGCTTAGGTATTGACTTAAATTTATTGAAACGATTTCTATGACTATTTTTCTTGAACAAACAAAAATACAGTTAGCTTATTTAAGAAAATGGCTTTTTGAATCGAAAATATTTTTTTACCGGGCAACATATTTATGAAATAATTGAGCTAATGACGATCGTTTTCAACTAATCTGAATACTCGCTAAATTTACAAGTGTTGAAGGAAAGTGTTGTTACAAGGAAATGTGAGGTGTTTTCTCATCCAAAATATTCTTAATAGTGGAATGGAGTGTATTTTCGAAAAAAAAATATATTGGACATCATATTAAATACACTAGTTTTTTTTAACTTTATTGATTGAATTCGTATTCACTTGGTGGAACTCCATTATAACACGGTGAAAAAAATAGCAATGTATTTTAGTTCTATAATTTTTTTTTTTTAGATATAGTTGATAGCTATTTCGGCTCACGCCAACCTTAGAACCAAGTTCTGAAAATAGTGAGCCGAAATAGCTATCAACTATATCTTAAAAAATAATAATTTTATAGATCTAAAATACATTGCTATTTTTTTCACCGTGTTAGTTTTTTAACTGTTCAAAACAGATAACTTTTATATAAATGTAAACGTATGCATGAGCATTTTTCATCATTCACTGAAATAACTGATTATATTTGGCGTTCTATATTAGAAAACATATTCTCCTTATATCATAAATAGTTAAATAATAAGTTAAAAATAAAACAAGTATATGATTTAATGAAATAGATATATAATATGACAAAGCTTTCACTTGATTTTAAGTTTACACGGTATCAATTTTAGAACACTGATATAAAAATTAAAAGCATTATAGAAGAGTTATATGCGACATAAAAATTGTCACATTTTATTCAATCATTTTAATTACTATCTACTTAAATCTGAAAACTAAAATATTGCAAGAGCATAAAAACACAATGTTAAGACCGAAAGGGTTTTATGAGCTCTCGTATTTTTATGAGAAATTTAATAGATATATTGATTGCTATGGGATATCAAGGAAACATATGCATAATAAAAGCATTTCATTGAAGAAGTCAAAGTTTTTTTAAGTCTTTCTTAAGACGGAATTAAAATATTAAGTGCGGCATCACTATCAATGTATAACTGTATATAATGTAGATATTTTTTTTCTGGTTTTTGTACCAAGTGTCCCAGAAAGTCATTCTTCATTTAACTCTTTATTTCTAGCAGTAAAATATGACACAGATACTAACTGTTGTTAAATAACTGTGTATTTATTATTCAAATATCATTTTTTATTGAAAAAACTCAAAATAGGTATGTTTTTATAGTCGTAATTCTTTTGGTCAGCTGTACTAGGTTATGACATATTTAAATCTATTTTGCTGTTTAATTGAATTGCTCTCAATCAACATTTTCTCCTTCAAATTTAATTTTAGCTTTGTTTAAGTTATATGATATTATAAGAACCCAAACTCTTTTAATGTATCTTTAAAAATACCTTATTAGCTAAATCCCAGTTCTTAAATGGAATATATGAGCTCGTATTGGAGCATTCTTAGCGAGAAATTATTTTTTATGTATTCAAGAAAAAAGAGCGGCTGAATGAAATGTGTTGTTGATGTAAAGAAAAGTTTATATTTTCGATTGAATTTGATTCATAATTATAAGAATGACATTAAAACCGATAAATACGTCAATATAATTGATAATTGTATCGCGAAATTTATCATTGGAAAATAGAGAAATCAAGTAGAGCTAATCATAGTATTTAAACTTAAAAAGTATAATATAAGTTGTAGGTTGTTTCTCACAATCTGTACAATGCGCACTAGAGGAAACACGCTAAAGACAAAAGAGACACAAGACGAGGGAAGAAAAGGGAAGAAATCGGAGTCCCAAGACAACGTTCAACTTTTTTAATCAGCGAAAAACTTTAATTATAAAATATCCCCTTCGTTTTTCTTGTGTCTCATATAGCATCATATTTATTTACATAATTAAACATTTATTACCTGCTGTTCAAAAGCTATGTTAGAGTATTAAAGTGCGCTTCGATTTTGAATGCATATTTATTTATTATTAAAAAAAATGAATACAAAAAGTCAATGAAAACAGCATTCGCAATGGAAAATATTATCCCTACCTTTCGGTGTACTTAACTATTTACTATATGAATAGGTATGAGATCAAAGTGATTGGTTATTAACTTTATCGAACTTATTGTCATATGCCGATAACTGTTATGATATCATTTGTTACCATTATGAAATTGTTAAGTTATCTACTGCTTCTTGTTTTTTGGGGATATTTAAATAAATTTAAATTATAAAATAGTGAACAATTTTTATAGTGTTTGTCATCAATCTTCATACACACACTCTTAACAAGAAAGTTATATGATTCGATTTTTCTTATTTTTTTTTTAGGTTGAAGAATTTAGAAATAGCAAAAAAAAATTTATACCGTAATCCGAGGATATATATATACGCGGTATTTTTTTCTACATGTCTACGTTTGCGTAATATTAGTAACATCATAAGACAATATATAATATTAGCTCTTAGAAGGTTGAATTTCCGTTAATACAGTTTTACATTATTATTCTAGCAATTCATCAAATTGAAAAAGGAACATAAACGTGTTATACATACGTGAAAATACATTAATTTTTTTTTTTTTTGAAACATCTTTGATTCATAGTTGAAGATTGATCGAATCTTAAATATCTGTTTGACGGCAACTATAATGACCGGTGGAGTTGAACGAGAAGATGAAAAACGTTAATTTATAATATTAAGCGTATAAAAAAATAATTCTATAACAGTCGTTTTTCTTCTATATTTTTTTAACTTTTAAAACTAACATTTGGTTAACATTATTATATTATTCTGTTTATTAGACCAAAAATATGCATGTAAAATTCTTTATTCAAACGATTTTTGTCAATGTATGGATTGATGTATAGTTTGTTCCGAGGGAAAAAAAAATTAACTAATGAAATTTATCGGAAATTAAATTTGCATTACTGATACGTGTTTCTCAAACAAAGTCACATCCAAATTCGAAAATATCACTTTCAATGAAGCATCTGAATCTTTTGGTAATCGAGTTTTACATAAATAAAAATATATAATAATATAAACTTTAATATGTTCGATAGTATTAAAGAACTATAAAAATAATTTACTGAGCGTTGAAAAACTGTCGTATATTCTTTCATTACCAAAATCTTACTTGATGAACTGGCAATTCTCGAAAGCGTTAAACATTCGATTTTTATTTTATATTTTATAACCCGTGGAATGAATGAAATTAAGGTTCGCTTTTTTTTTTTTTAGAGCGGAACGATAAATGGTGAGTGAACAAAGGGTTAAAAGTAAACTTATCGCTCTTGCTATTTCCAATTCTTGTGATTGAATGGGCTGAAGAAAGGAAAAAAATAGTAATTTATCCATGAGAATACATTTTCAGCAGCTAATTTTAAAATTTTTCCGATAAATAATTTAAGTCAGAGACTGAAATCTTGAACAATACTACCTCCGTGAAACATATTTTTGGGTTCATTACGTCAGCATGTAGGTTACAAAAGTGGTATGATTCGGCTTTTAGATTAATGAATTTTTTATCATCATACTGTGATGTTTATTTATATTCCATTAAATATTTTAGGCTTTGGACACATTCAATTAAATAAAAATATTTATAAATTAAATTATATAGTATGAAAGTTGTTCAATGCTATTATTATCAGTAGCTGTAATTTTAAAATTAATATTTGATCAGTATGAGAAAGGAATAAAAAAACTGTAAAAAATTGCGTTTCTTTACCTTATTTTTAGTGTGAGATTCAACAGAATTTTCTAACTTACTGAGAATCTTTGCGAGTGAAGCGGCTAAGGAACAAAAAATATTTTTGCGTTTCCAAGACTTGTTTCTTTTGTTTTGCTATTAAGAATAATTCTGCGATATTAAAAACTTGTATTTTTCTTTTGAAAATTCTCTTGTTATTTAGAATACGTAATTAGCACTCGGTAAAAATACTAACGTAAAGACTTTATTTCATAATCACAGTTTTATAACAGTGTTTGAGAAAATAATTTGACTAAATTTAAGTATTGTATTGTACGAATTCCCTTTATTAGTATTTGAAAGTAATTGTCTTTTAATTCGGCTTTGGGAATAACTTTATTTTATAGAATCAAAATTCAAATAACCACGTCAAGTTCTGTGAAAATCATCTTTAACGCTGTCAATACAATGGTATTTTTATAAAATCATCTTTCTTTAATCGAATTGAAAGTCTTTTACTATTTCAAATAATAGATACGATAAATCCTGTCTTTCTATTACTTCTAAAGTGGTGTTTTTTATTGGGAATTATTTTATTTCGAAAGCTTAGAGAAATTATACATGTACATTTAAATAAAAAATATGAGCTGAAAGATTTTGAAATTTTGAAATTGAAGCCAGATTGTTATAGATAAGATATTTTTTAAATATGGCTCACCACATGTTATAGCAGGTGATTTTATTAAATCACGTTTGTTATTTTGTTTTTGATGACATGCATATACGGTACTGTAAATTAAAAAAAAAAATCTTAAAACAACGGGACAAATTAAAAAAAAATCTTGAATTGAAACAAGCTGCTACATTTGCAATAAACTATATTTTTCTTTTATATACACTGAAAATAAATATGCTTTAAAAGACTGGTTTGTGGTAAAACTCTTCAAATAGAGGGAAGAAAAGCAAATCAATAATTATAATTACAATCGCGTTCGTTTGAGGGTCTTCGTCTATGTGGCGGATTTAATTTCACTTAATTGAAACCTAACATTTTTTAAAAATTGGCAACTGAAAAATTGTTAATATCTATCGTTCAAAAATATGATGGAGCATAAATGTTTAATGAGTTAAACAACAATTATAATTGTAAAGAAAAGTAATTCCACGTGTGTATCTGTTTTCAACACTATTTAAGTCTGCTAATGTTTACTTATGAGCGTAGTATGATATTCTATTTATTTTATATGAAAGTGCTGATTCTGTGTATCTTTTGTCTCCTACCGAGGACTAAAAACTCTCAAATTGAAAATTGTCTGAATTGATTTAATTAATTGAAAAATCAGTATAAATTTTTAATATTTAACGTTATTAACGATTCTATTAAACTTATTCAAGCAATATACAATCCAAAAATGTACACAAATATATGAAGTACAAAAAGACAACTAACAATTAGTATTTGTACTATATTTAATGCTTTCGTGACCTAAAACAATATTTTCAAAAAAAATATTGTATTTTTATTAAAAAAAAATTTTTTTTTTCTTAAAAATATAATTGCACAAAAAATATACAAATATCAGCAAATATTAATTTATTCCATAAAATTAGTGATAATCGTTCTCGATAACACCTCTATCGAATTGCCGTTGGTAAGATCAGTAAATTTAATTATGCCATTAATTATAATGTTCATTGACTTATCTTCCAACCCTTCCTGTTTTAATTTTACGATCGAATAAGATATTTATAAAAATTAGATTAGAAAATTAAGCAATACCTTATAAAGTCGTACCTTATCCGTATCCTTAAATACCTTATAAAGTCGTAATCGACTTTATAAGGTACTGCGTAATTTCAACGTACAGTATAAAAACAGGCTGTTAACACAGAAAAACATTCAAAAAACTAATCATAAAAATTATCAATTAGAAAAAAAATATTCGTTACAGCATTACCATTGAATGATTTGTGTGAATAAATTGGCTTGTAGCTACAACAGGTAATATGCAATGGTTCTTTTGTGAAACTATTTTTCAGAAAATTTAATGTTTATTTGCAGTGTTTACACCTTTCATGTAATTTAATGGATATGCAAATTGTTTGTATTCAATAAACATCGTCAAACAGAAAACATAATATATAGCCAAATACTATAAGGGAAAGCATTATAATCATGCATTTCTTTTGTTTTCGTTGCTTAGTTGTTTAGTTGCTTAGTTTCATAATTATTTTATTTTTTTATCATATTTGATATTTGCAGATTTTTGAAATGCATTCATTTGTCAATCATCCAATGGAACGGAATTTAATATATTATGAAAGATTTACTCGTCGGTCTTATAATATATCGAGTGTTAAATCGTAAGAAATTATTAGTCTGTTGTGGGAGCGTAGTTACTTTTTTTGTATCAATGTGTTCATTTTAGATTTATATGTTACATGTCGTAGAAAAATTTCAAAAGTCTTTACAGGATTGAACAAACTAAATAAACCAACATATATATTTTTGTTTAAAAGTTGGTTTTGATTTTATATTTTAATATTTCATTCATCAATAAAGATTTATTGACATGGGAATATTTTTGAGTATTTGTTTTTTTGTATGAGAAATTAAATGATAAAATTCTCGGAAAAAAACCTGTTTTTATTTTAATTACTATTGCATTTAAACTTTTTAAATTGAGCATTTTTACTGATTACCATATTGATGCCTTTTCATTTATTCCCCCAGGAAGAATGTGTGCAATAGACAAAGAGTAAGGCTCAGTTCTTAGCATTTTTAGGAAGGGAGTAATTTTAGCGTCGTCTTGTTAACGCAACGAGCCGAGAAGGGAAAGTGCATGTCCAAATTGAGGATGGGGGTAGAAAACTTATCGAATTGATGCAAATGTAAAGAAACTTTTTATATTCCGAGGGGCGTTCATTGATTTGAAATGAGAAGTCGCACTCTTGTTCTTTTTATTATTATTTTTGAAATGTACGACGGGCGAATTCAACAAAGTATTACAAAGGTACTGTATGATTGCTCTTCATCTTTAAAAAAGATAAATATATGTACAAAAAAGCTACGAAATATATTTTTCGTACTGTCAATATAAACTAAATATCGGTATTATTTAAAATTAATAGCAATTATAAATAAACTTTAGAGTTTTTATTGTTGTCACTTTATCTAGTTAACCGAAAAAAATACTTTTCTGTTTTATACATAATATAATAAATCAATCAAGGTATATTTAAACAAAAAACGATTCTTATATATTAAAAAATCTCAATTCCGTAATGGTGATCTTGCAGCGAATGTTTGACTAATTTTAATATTTTGTGGATATATACTGAATCAAGAAACATTTCTTGGCAATATGTCAATACGTTTCATGGAAATTTTAAATTATGTTTTATTACATATTTTTTTAATGTATATTCCATTTTTGCACACCTCAAATTATCACCTGCAACTTAACAAATAACAATAATTAACTACATGTAAATAACGAAACTCTCTAAAAGTGCAGCAAATAATAAATGGTTTTTACACGCAATTTTCGACCACTTATAATATCAAAAAGACGATAACGTAAGCTGTTATATTTTACACTGCCATATTGTAAGTTTCAATTTTAAGAATAAAATAGTTCATATCGGTAGTTGTTGTCCAAATATTTGAATTAACACTTAACATTCCCTTATTATTAGCTCTTAACATGTGATGTTGTCAAAATAATACCATAAGAAATATTACTAAAATTAGATCAAGTAAAACCTTCACATGCATGATTTTTGGTAATACTTAGAAAACAAATTTTCAATATAACGTATCAGTATTCAGTTATCATACAAACATAATTAAATGAAAATTGAAGTTTAAAATGACACAGTGGTGTTTTTGAATAACTTTTTAAATAATTTTTGGTTGATATTTTGATGGACACTTATACTAAGTATATATATAGTGTATATGGATAGTTATACTATATAACTCTTTTTTTCATATGTTGCTTTTCATATCACGAAAAAGAACTCAAATATTATTCTGTCGTCACGTCTGCTTTGAATTTTGGATGAGCTTAAAAACATAAACCTTAACACTGTCAATTCTCAGAAATCTTCTACCACTAGTTATTTACAATAAATATTTTTTAGTCTACACTGCTATCCTCAAACAATTAAACTAAATATGTTAGTGCAAAGTCACATCACCAACTGCAATCATATTTTTCTTTAAAGTGAGACAATACCTTCACATCCCCTAATTTGAATAACCACTTTATTCGCTGGTCGCAAAAAATACCATATAATTTAAAACAATATTACAGATGTGTGTAGAATCGTTGATGTTTCCCATAACGCTTTCGTCCCAGCGATAATATATGCATAGCTGAATCTCTTTGAAGCCCTTTCACGGCAAAAACAAAACAAAGAATTATAACAAAGTGTACGGCACCCTGCAAATATGGAGCATCACAAAGAAGGGTTACATTGCCATAAAACAATGACAAATATGCATATGGGGTAAGAAAAACTTTTGCAGTTGTTACTAGAAAATAATACCTGCCCAAACAGGTTATCTTTGTTGAGTTTGGTAGAAGCTTTCATCGCTCTAGGGGAAGTGATGTTAACATTTCTTAACTGTTAAGTTTTACCCTACTATTATTATAAGTTACATACATTAAGCATTATAATTGCATATTAAAACATACAAATTCACTGCAAAAATGTTTATAATTGAAGTTGATTGTTTTCAAGTATTAATAATAGTCGATAATAATATCCTGAACGGATAATATACTTTATAATGAATGTTTTGCGAAATGATGAGTAATTATTTGTTCAAATTCTATCAGCCTATGGCAAAACTGTCACCTGCTTTGCAATAATGAATAAGACACATTTTTCGTTTATTTTTATGATAATGCATTATTTATTGTAAAATGTTTACGTGGATTTTTATTGAAATGTGAAATTTCTTGAATTTTTATTATATTTGTTATTGATCAATAACTATCGCGTATTCTCAAATATAAGGCGATAAAAAAGATTGTTCAAAAAAACAGGAGTTTTGTGCTTGATTTCTTACTAATAAAATCCAAGTTTCATCAGATTCCATACTCTCAGAACAAATATAATGAATTGTACCAAAAAAATGAGAAGGCTATTTATTGTTCAAGGAAACTATTGGGTAATCTAAGAAGTGGATTATATCATTATTTTTTCTTGGAATAGAGAAATAAAACTATTCATCGATTTATTCTTGAAAATTTTTGTATTTTGCATAATTAAAAAAGGATTAAATCATTAATGTGAAATCAAATGTTGAGATTATAATATCAGTTATTTTGAATGGAATATAAAAATAGTACTGTTTATTTTTCGTAACCTTTCGAAGATGTTATTCAAGATTATATTTTTAAAAAACCGACAATTTATTTATAACGACTTTCGAAAAGGACAAATTATGGTTTCTTTTACGTTGTTTAATTTCAAAAAGATTTTTTAAGATATTAAATAAAACAATACATGAATGGTGTTTTCCAAAAGCCAACAACTCCAAGGCGCGTTTCAATATACTTTTTAATCGTTGATTCATAAGTCTTCTATTTCAGACGCTATAACAATTAAAAATCGTATTGTATACATTTTAATTGAAATGAAAAAAGAAAAAACAATTTGACGCCATTAAAAATAAAAAAATATTTTTATAATTTTATTATGAATAACCTATTTATGAATACACAATCATAAATTTCGTTTTATAATATCTAAATACCGAAAATAAAATGTCTGCTATAAAACAAATACTTTTGTTATATATACACAAAATATTTACGTCCATTCATTAACTTTAGGCGTACAAAAGGTGGATTAATAAGCCATCATAAAAAATATTTTAAAATATAGTGGTTTATTAATCTGTTTTTTTTTTAAACTTTTTATTAAATTAATTAACATAAAACAGATAAACCGAAGAATATATATCAAAATTTACACCCTCTTAACTCTTCCATTACGAATTTAAAAAGTGAGTTACTAAAAAAGAATTCATTTTAATTATTATTCCATCTTTGTATCGCAGGTTTTTTTTCGCAAAGAAATACTATAGGGATATTAGACACGGTGCGGATATGCTAATTTCATGTGAATAATTTTTATATAAGAAAAGATATAGGTGTCGCCCGGAAGGTCCCTTTTGAAAACAGGTTTTAATAATAGTAAAAATAGAATGGTTCTCTTAATAATTTTGCATATCGTCATTGCGATGATGGTTAAAAAATTTGCGTTAGCTCGAGCACCTTTCGTTAAAATCTTTGAAAATTACTTACGGAAATATATATGACTTCAATAATTTTCTATCATTGATTTGCACATTGTTTTAAATTATAATGCATACTTAAGATTGCCATAATATGTTATCTCTTTAATGCTCAATGTTACTTTCTGCTTAAATAAATGAACCCTCTAATTATCTTCAACTTTTACAGAAAAATATATTATGAAAAATTAGAAAGATTTTGGATTGTTAATTTTTGTCACGTTAAATTTAATATATTGCAAGCTATTCAAACATTTGACAAGAAATCGAAACAAAAAATGCTTTGAAGCATTTAAAACATTGTATGTGACCTCAGAGTCATCGTCGTAGTTTTTACTTTATATATTGATAAAAAGGGTCCACAATGACTGTATTTCGAATTTAATTCCGAGGCGAAAAAAACTAGACATGCCTTTGGTCCTACAAGGTATTTGAGAAATACTTTAAAATGCTTTTAAATTGTAAATCACATGCGACAAAGCCGAGGAGATTTTTAAAGCTACAAGCAATATATTTAGTAATTTGTTAGTGCAAGAATTCGCCGATCATTTGGTTAAAGCAATCAATTCTTTCAAGCATGGTGAAATTTCAAACATATTTAAAATATTACGAGTACGCGAAATCTTTCGTTGTTCTCAATGTATCTTACAATTTATCCTCTCAACGCAATTTTCTAGCAAAAGTTAGTACATTATTAGAAAATTGATTTACAGTTTCATTTCTTTTACGTAAATTAAAATCACTTTCTTACGATACCGTGGCTAGATTCAATACATTTATAATATGTATAACATTCAATTGATATTTATAATTTAAAATCTATCGATTTATAAGTTTTGTCATTTGGTACGAAAGGATTGTTAAAAATTAAGAACTTAAGATTACATTTTCGTCATAGAAAATGAAGTAAACCAGTGTTATTATCATTAAAATGAACTAATGATTTAAAAATAGTTTTTATGAGAAATATGTTACAAAACAAAATCCGCGAATTTTGGAAAATTTACTCAGAATTCTTCAAACAATCACTTTCATTATTTTTATTATAATATTTTACACTACGGTCACTTTTCCCTGTACGTTACACAGTATACAACGATGAAAATACAAAACAAGTATGAATTTTGCGTAGGTTTACAAGAAATTTATTTCGAATTAAGTTTGCAGGTGTTATGCATTTGATATAAAGTAAGAAAGTTATACATTTAGATAACTTTGTAAAGCTGGCTAGAATTATGTTAAGTTGTTCGTAAAAAAATTTACACTAAAAACGGTCGTTAAAAATATAAATATCTATTCATAGGATTTCAATAATTACAAGTAACATATGTACAAGTAAGTACAGGTGATATAGTTCGAATGCCGCTAAAACCCCCTCAGTAACATTTTTATAAACAATTTAATACCGGTATTACAATAATTACGGTTTTTGAACCATTCAATGGGATGTTTTATTGAAAAAGTGCTAACCTTATTCATTAAATCGTTTATAATTATTTTTAATTTTAAAATACAGTAAACAGTGTTATACTATAATTATGCAGCGGTGGTCATAATTATATAAAGCGAAATGTTGGCCGCTTAAGAAATGTCATTATAAACGGGTAAATATATGAATATCGAATAGCGTCGGTACGTCTTAGGCTTGAATACTTACGTGTGCTTTGGAAGTAGTTATTTTAGTGTTTTTTTTTTTTTACAAAGTGGTATGGTAATATAAATATTTTCATTCCTATACATTCCCAACGTATCTCCTGATTGATATTACAACGTTTTTGAAACAATTTTAATTCAGTTATAAAATAATTATCTCTTGAGATTCCATTGCAAACAATCATCTTGTTTCAACTGTAATAAACCTTTTATGACGTTGTAATAAAATCGTTTTTGTAATGGTGAGTAGCCATAAATGAATAATGCATAACGTTATGAAATTATTGCATCTTAACCACAAACAATACTGATGAAAAAATTTAAGCCTCGCTTATAAATTGTGCAATATTTCTTTTATTACGTCCCAGGCAATAGCGCAGATTTAATGTTTACCATAAACCACCTGAAAACTAATAAATGACCTACGAGAATGGGATACTTTGTTTAAATTCAAAATTACTTACCGATTATAATAATATTTCAGTAAAAAAGCGTGATAATATGACAGAAACTCGTTTGCTCTTCAACATCACACTCTTTCCTTTATTGAATTCATCTGCATAATTTGATTGATTAATAATTAATTGACTTATAACGAATCATTAATGAGCCAGATTTTTTTACACCTATTGAGATCAAAACTAAGAAAGCGTGTATTAAAATTACTGGCTTAGATTATTGTCATACATTTTGAATTGGTGATGTATTCTCACTATTTTTTTACGCAACGTTTGACTAGGTTAGATTCCGGTCTAAATTCTTTGACTTTGAAATGTGTGCGAAAGTTTTGACTTAGTATTCAATTTTGAAAATTTCTCTACAAGTGTATTCGTTTCACAAAAAATAGATCTGTATACTGAAAACATATAACGATTATCTTAACGCTTTATTTCTGTATATTTGACTGAAATCGGTTGTTCTTCCTAGGTCTATTAAGACCAATTTAGAGGGTCTATAGTTAATTCATCATTCTAATCGATTAGGTCATTTTAAGGCAACAAATGGTTTATGCTATACATCAACTTGACTATGAACTGTTTTCCCTTATTTGTCGGGGGTAAAATACTGTTAATAAACTCAATTGAAGTCTTCAATTATCCTCTGTTCGTAGAAATAATTTTTTTTGAAAGATATTATTACAGAAACCATTTTTTTTTCATATACAAGTTGTCATGGTAGACGGAAAAATAAGAACAGTGGCAACATAGCACAACAGAGAAAAATTAGACTCGTTATATTTTGTCAAATTTTTAATATATAAAATATATTAATACAATTTATATTTAAAATAAAATTTGATATTTTTTCTATAGTTTTATTATCATGTTTACAAGCCACCGAACCGTTGTTTAACATTTGATTGATACCATAAAAGTGTACGACATTTTTTTTTTAAATAAATCATATTTTTAAAAATTCTATTTTATTAAAATTTCTCTATCGACAATCAAATATTTTCTATATCTAAAAACATTTTAGTATTGGAAGCCTTCTTAATTTTATTTCTTAAAAATATCCCATTTATTATATATCTGTTTTTGTTATCATTTAAAATTAAAGCTAGTTTTCTTACACGTTCAAATTTAAGCTATTTAAATATAATAATTTTACTATTACGGTAATTGCTGTAATTATTGTGCAATATAATAAGTCTAAATAAAAACAGTCCGTGTAAATTAGCCAAATAAGAATGTCGTATATGTATCGATTAATCATCTATAGTAATCATTAATCAACACCTAATCTAAACGTTATCATTACGTACAAGAGACACGCGATCATTATTAATTATAGGTAAACGTCTAGTTAAACAATAAACTGTTGTAATACATATGTTGTGTCATTAACGTTGGTTAACACTTAGCAATATTTTACGATAATGCCATTATACATCTTTACTAGCAAGATGTTTCTTGTGACCTTCGTGTATTTTTTCTCGCCATGTTGGTGTAATATAAAATACAAGCTGGTTGCAAATATAATACATAGCGATGGCGAACTATTTGCATAATTGATGAAGAAACGGACATTCTCGCGGCAATCTAGCGATCATGTCTGATGGAAATATTAATGATTACGTGGCTAAAATTAATGATCTCTCGGGGTAATAACTATTCTGCGTCTCCGTTGGCACTGTGGGCCTCTTTCAAAACGCGAACGCCCACTGGCCCTAATGATGTGCGTTGTTATATTTTTGCGTGCGTAATAATGCGATAGTCACAAGCTGAAACAAAGTAATGAAAAGCGATTAATATCGGACAATGTTTTAATCGTAATTGTAATAGTGTCGAGTTTTCACAAATTAGTTACAGTTACAAACTCATCAAGTTTTGGTTGGAAAATTGAAATAACCTTAAGTAATTTGTCAGCCAATATTCAAATCAAATAATTAATATTTTGCATGAGCTTTACTTAATTTAACTCATTTATTGATTGAATTGGCATTTGCTTAATAGAACTTCATTATAACACGATGAAAAAATAGCAATGTATTTTAGTTCTACAATTTTTTTATAAGATATAGTTTATAGCTATTTCGGCTCATTCATCGTCAGAACTATGTTTATGTCTAAGTTTTAGTCGTTTGAAAAGAATTGCCTGGGTAGCCATATCGGCTACTTTCAATTTATTGATTGAATTGGCATTTACTTAACCTTTAAAGGATTATGGACGTACTAGTACGTCGACACTATTTTTCTGTAAAGGAGTATGGACGTACTTGTCGTATATGTCAACAATTATTGTGATAATATATTCAAGTGCTATGTGTCGATGGTGATTGTGATCCCTGGATTATACGACTGGTAATATGATTAAAAAAACGCACTCCTTACAGCACGGTTAAAATTAATTAGTTAATCCTGGAAAGGTTAAAAGTGAATGCCAATTCAACCAAAAAGTAAATCCAAATAAATGCCAATTCAATCAATAAATTGAAAGTAGCCGTTATGGCTACCCAGGAAATTATTTTCAAACGACTAAAACTTTGACATAAAACATAGTTCTGACGATGGCGTGAGCCGAAATAGCTATCAACTATATCTTGTAAAATTTTTGTAGAACTAAAATACATTGCTATTTTTTCACCGTGTCAACTCATTTAGCTGTTAGAAGATATTGTTTAGGGAAATATTATTGACAAAACGTTGTAGGTAACCAAAATTTACGTTTTGATTAAAATTTAAATTGAGTTAGTTTATAAGCTTTTATTGATAATAAATATATATGGATATACATACCTAATCGTAGATATGCCAAGATATTTCAGATCTGGAAGAAGAAGCAGGCGGGATTCAAACAGCTTTTATCTATGATCTGCGGTACAATCAAGGTCCATGTTTTGATTTTTTTGACAAAAAATGGATTTGCTTAATCCGATCTTTAATTTCTGAATTATTGAAAAAAACAAGCCAATTAAGAAATTTTAATTTTATTCATGACAAGTGAGGCTTTGTGTTACTGTAGCATAAAACAGGGCATAAAGGTTGTAAGATGACGGCTTTGGAACAGCTGGAAATCAATAGTTATCAATTATCACACGAAATTCTTAACGAACAAACTAATATAAGTCTGTCGCCGCTCCTCAAACCATTGCGAGGGGTTAATTTTTTTCCGTAATGAACCATCTCTGTCTAATATTTAGGCTAATTGATATTGCCGCCTGTTTAGTTTCATTTACAATTTTTTAAATTAGTAGTTTTATTGTTAGCAGGAATTAAGCTAGGTCGTTAAAATAGGAGAGAAGATGTATTTTGTGCCTTTTTTTACACAGCTTTATATAGATAAGCAAATGTTCGTTTCAACATAGTTCTGACGATAGCGTGAGCCGGAATAGCTGTTAATTATACCTTATAAAAAAAATTGTTGAACTAAAATACATTGCTATTTTTTCATCGTGTTATAAAACATGACTATCAGCATAATGCATACATTGAAGGATTGCTTGTACACTGTTATAATGTTAAGTGAAACTTCATGAAAGAATAATGATATTAAAAAAATAAAATAAAGCATCCCGCTCTCTAGGGATGAGCGAGAAATAGTTTAAGTAATTAAATCAACAGGTGGCATTCTTATAAAATATTTTTATTTCAATTAATATAACGCCTTTCCACCAAGTATTGAAGGCTACACCATAAAACTGATCAATAAAGCCATTAAATAAAAACTTTATTAATAGTTGTTTACTATAGAAATAATTACAATATCTTTCATTTTATATCTATTCTTTTTTGTAATTAAAATAGTACACATTATTTCTATGGCATTTAAAACATTTTGCTCATATAAAGTATTTTAATAATATCTCTTTTATTGTTACAATAAATTATTTCTATGCATAATAAGGCCAGGCCAGTGAGCTAAAAACAGTTGGAGCATAACTAAACTTTTGATTTAGATTGTCACACGGCCATTCATGTAAGGTTGGCACATTTCCTATAAAAAAAGAAATAACGAATCCTTCCCGAAAAAAATGACACCGATTGAAATGAAATATATTATTATCTCGTGTGGCATTATAAAAATCTACATTCAATTTCTCTCGCAGGGGTTGGGTAACGCTGGATTGCTGGTCCAAATAAAATGTTATAAATAATTATTTTTCGCTATATCTTGTTTATTTATTGATTAATGAAGCAATGCAGATTACCAAATTTAAAAATTGTATAAATTAGCCAAAATCTATAAAAAAAGTATTTAATTGTATTTAAATGAAATTATTGAGTAACACCAAAGAGCTTTCTTTTTGAAAGAAAAAGTTTATCATTTTGATTAAATTACAGCGCTTTGCGCTTTCGTTTAAAGATGCATTATTTAAATCCCTTCAAACATGCTTGTTTATTTACAGAACTTTCTTTTTTTATAGATATATGAATTTATAATCAATTATGATTTTTGTGGTGTCTCCAAAGTTTACTAAATCCATCTTCTTCCTTAGATACAACTCTCAATCGTTATGAAAAAAAAAGTCTTAAATATATGTATCGTATAATTAAATATTTAAATAGATGACCCGTCAATTATCCAAAATAGCTAAAATTCAAAGAAACTATGACTTGAAAACATTGTAATAGCTCATATACCGAAGATCTTCGATTCCTGGTGTATCCTTTCCGCAGGAAAGTACACTCAAAATTTATATCAAAAACAAAGCGACCCGGTTGAGGTAAGAAAAAAACTAATTTGAATATTGACAAAAATAAAATTGGTGCTTTATTATTTTTAGGTAGCGAGTGAGAAACAAAAATTGTTTGGACCCTTCTCGAGTTAACCCTTATGATCTCATGACGGGACACTAGGGGTAGGTATTTAGCTAAGGGCCTCTGAACAGGGAATGATTAATGGTCTTCTAATTTTTGAATAAAATTTATGTGGTAAAAGTATGTTAAATTATTTTTGGAAATTTTATTGACAATCGACCTACAGGATTTATTGTGATATTATTAGACAATGTGATTTATTTTGAATAAGGATTTTTGATATATTAAAAATATTGAATAAGAAAAAAAATATTTTGCCAATACATTTCTAGGTTATATAAGTCCAGATTAATGTAGCCATTGCATACATTAAGATCCATCGGATAATATGTTCTTCAAGCGACGTGTCTAAATTATTTCCATTTTAGTGTTGTGCAATTATTAACGTGGCGTATTTTTATATTTTCTTTTAAAAATATTCTTTTGTAAACGTTATGATCAATATCCAACTCATCTTATCCTATAGAGAATAAGACAGTAGTGAATATATATATTTTTGAGAGATCATTAGTCGACTTTCTTGCAGAATCGGACTAAAATTTAAAGCAGTTATTGATATTAAATATTAAATGATAAGCTTTTCACACAATGTCAATTTTAATTCCATTACAGAACAAATAATCGAAATATTAACAAATCTTTCATAATGGATGTCGTTAATGAGAAACATTAAAAGAGAGTTTGTGGGCCAATCTGTAAATTTTTACCGATTTGAATGAGAAAAATCAGTTAGATATTTTATTTATACCTCGTTTTTTCACGATTGAATGAGATATTAATGGATAAAAATTATTAGATCCATTTATAAGTTAATGCTGCATATATTGGTAGATTATTTTAAACCTTGACTAAGTGCGAAAGTCGTTGACCGTTACAACTTGACCTACATAAATGGATAAAGAGTACAAATAATTTATGGTCGAATCCGTTCTCAAATAGTAAATTTAGTTTTTTTAATTAATTGTAATCATAACAAAATACGTAATAAATTTATAATAAAATGAAATCTTATTAAAATTTCTACTAATATTTTTAAATGCAAACTACCCCTGACGTTTTAGAATCCTGTTATTAAAATTGCTTTTTTTTATAATTTTATTTAATAAAGATACAATTGTCATGGAATTCAAAGCGGCTTTACAACGTGTTACAATATAATTCGATGGCGGATATTGAAATAAAAGTAGTGCAAAAAAATTACCGACGACAGTCCTTTGTTTTTGCACCCCTAACAAATAACGGGTTATGTGAGAGGCCGTTAGATACGCCGCGGTTCATTTCTCCGCATGTTTTTCGAAACAAATGATTTTTGAATTTATTGTAATTAGTTTTTTCTTAGATTTTGTAAAGATATACATTTGACATGACATTGTTTTGTGTATGTATTTTATAATAAATCTTTTCTCATCGTTTCCAATTATGGAAATAGTGAATATTATAATTGTGCGTGTCGCTGAATGTCATCAACGACTAGTAATATTCAGTCAAGACTTCTATCACATAACAGCACTAAGTATAAATAAAGCATCAAGAGCTCAAATTAGCTATAAGAAATTCAATTCGTAACAATAATTGTTAACATCTTGGGAGTGAGTGTTTTTTGATTGGCACTCAATATAATATATGGTACCGTTTTATTATCATTTGACATAATTCCATAGAAATTAACAGTGAAGGCATTTTATTAATATTAAATAAATATTTAGATTTTTAAGAAATCATACCTTACATAATGTGAGAAGCACAGTCAAATAATCTTTTGATGGACAGCTTGGATCTTTAAATAAAAAAATATATTTTGAAGGTTTCTTTACCAAATTTGTAGGCTAGCCACAATACTAGACAGATATCCTTGATTTTGAGTTACTTAACGCAAGTACTTTAACACAAGTTTTATTCATCTCGCTAAATGTATATTATTTATAAAAAATATGTTATTCTTTTAATAGGTGTTGTTCTGGCTTGCTTTCACCACCTGTATTATCAATTTCTAGCGAATTCCACAGAGGTTTTATGTGTATTTTACATAACACTTAGAAAATAATTTTAGTAAACAGTTTTCAGAGTGTGATGCTCTTATGAATGTACAGTACTTTGCTCTCCGTTATGCAAATATTTTAGTAAACTTTCTCTGTAGTTTGCGGTTCAGGTAATAAATTTCAGCAATAGGTGATAGTTATTCAAGAGTAATTAGTCATAAAACATTAAGGCCTATTTCAAAAGCGGATTTTACAACATTGTTTTATAAATAACAATATATTGTTGAGCATGTTTATTAGGTACAAATGACTGGAAAATGTTTGAACAGTTTAACAATGTATATGTATGTAAAAAAATAATGCTTACTTTCTGAGATACGCTTTTAACATATTAACCACTCTTAATACGAATAAGTCTAGCTTAATTGAGTAATAAAAAATAATAACCAATCAATCTTGTGTGAGTTTGATTCATTAATACAAACAAGTAACGGTAACCGAAAAAAAAATATTGGTCGATAAATGTATCAAACTTATATTTAAGGCTAAGTTCACGTGATGAGCTTTGAAAGCGCGCTGGACCAATAAGCGATTGCGAGATATTGACCGTCTAGATGATAATGGCGTTTGATTGAAACGCGTGTCGAATGTTGCGTTAACGCTGGTTGTTTGACAATGAGCTCTTGGAGATATACGGGATTAGCAAAATGGATTTTAGATAATGTGACACACCCGGTTTTTGCGTTCAGTTTTAATAATGTCATATAATTTGTAAATATTGGGAAGACATATTGTATATAAGTTCTTTTATACAAAGCTTATTCAAATTCCAGTAATTTTGTCATTATTTTCACCTTTCGTTTTTGTAGTAATTTATAAACTTACCTCTACCATTACTTCCTGATTTTATAGAACATCCAATTTAAGATCAATTTGATAAGATCCGAAAGGTGGAGCTAGAGCGAGAAATTGAAGACGGTAAGGACTGTGCGAAAATCTTTCTTCGTGTGTATGGAGGCAGAAAACATAACGCACGGTCTCGTCTCATCATCCAAACTTAATCTAATAACGGGTCTAATATAGATATCAATTTTCAGAATGCAAAACACATCGAAAGTACCTCTCACTCAATAAAGAAACTAAACATTACTGAAATTGAACATTTTTATTGTATTTATTTATATAGGCTCGGATGCACAGATACACCATGATCGGTTATTTAAATATATATATGTCAAGAGATAATCAGATTATAAAAAAAAATATAGGAATATCACATCAAAACAATCGATACATTAAATTAGAAAAGCGTTTTGCGTTTTATCGCGACATCAGCTAATGACTTTTTTTGCAGAATATCATATATACATACTTAGAAGAATACTTTTAATATAATGAAACAGCTTATTGAATATTGGAATATCTTCATAAATAACCATGTCGTAAATATGTTGATTACTGTACTATACTCGTATTTTGTTATTAAATCAGAACTTTTTGTTCAGTATAAAATCAAGAAAATAACACGAGCCTGAATTAAAATCAAAAAAACCCATTTTGGTGATGTATAAATTAAAGATAAATTGGACTTGACGGACAAATTTGAAAATTTGTTTAATCATCCTTTTGTAATTTTTACTAACTTCAGAAAAAGAATCACGCTCTAAAAGCGTTTTGCGTATGATAAACATAAGATCATAGTTCTCTGACAGTTATGATCATGTCCATAAATTTACCTATTGCATATTTCATTGTGGATGAGAAGGTATTGCTTATGTTATGTTTCGTTATGTCGTTATGTCGAGGTTTTACTTGATCACATTTTTTTAGCTAATCTGTTATACGGCGGGAATAATATGTAACTGACAGTAATCGAAAGAAAAACACACAAATTGTGAAAATACTTTGTAAATTACACATTTAAAGCCTCTTTTTAATGCCTTATGTAATAGGCACTGGTTTCAATAACAAAATGAAATATAATGAGAGAATTGCCTGTTATTTTCAAAAAATGATAAAGAGATAAAATTATGCTTGTTTTTCTATGTGTGGATATAAAAACATTGATTGTTTCAAATAATAAATTAAAATTCAATTACACAAATTGATTTGTACAACTAATATCACTGTAAGCGTACAAATGAAACAGACATATCGGAATAAAATTCTAATACACGAATTTAACCATAACGCATTTACAATGCACATACATTCTTCTAAGATTCTAATCAATTCTTATTGGAATAAAATCGAAGTTAAAAAATACTTTAAATGTAGACAATAAAAACTAATTCCATGAGAAGTTGCTGGGATAATTTAAAAAAAAATATAGGAGTCTTGATTTTATTGGAAACATAAATTTCAGTCGCTCTAGACAAAAAAGCTTTCGAAACATTTTTATGCAATTACTTAAATCTGACAACTAATGCCTGTTGAAACTAAGAAAATTAATAAATATACACTAAAAATAAATTAACTTACGTTCCATTGCAAGAGAATTGATGTCATCTTAGATATAAGGTGCCATAGACTTTTTGGTGATTTTCCTCGACATTACAGGATAACATTTCAAAAATCTCGCTCCAGCTTACATCTAGAAATGTTTTGAAACACATTGTATTAAAAAAAACTATCTGAATGACGTTTCATTGTTTAAATACCAAAAAGTCCTAAGTGATACCAAAATATTATGTAGGTTTTAGTTATATAAAATATGTTATTGCTATTCAAATACATTTTTTTAGTTACTTGTCAATTACAATTATTTATAAATTGTCTATTTATCTCCAATAATTTGGTTTTTGTGACAACCCTAACTCACCCCTAATATGAATTAGTTAAAGTACTAGTACCCAAAATATGATAAAACAGACTTTTGAACTTCAATATTAAAAGAGCTTCTTGCGTAGAGATGTCGCACAAAATAATAACTTTTGTTATCAAGATAATAAATATTATTTTAATTTCAAATGTATATTCATTGTCCTTTGACTTTTTAAAAAATATTTTGAAAGCTTATACATACAATATATGAAAATATATTACACCACAAAAAAGTTTTTACTTGAGTGTTAAGTGGCTTGATATTTTTTTACAAATAATATTAAAATAACACATTTTTAATTGCTTACTAAAATAATTATTATCGATTAAATAAAAAATGATCAAATTCACACGTTTTTACCAGTATTTCTATTCTACAAGAGATGTCTCTGTACGCTTGAAAATTCACATTTAACTTAAAAAAATATTACTTTTAAGGTGTTAACTGTCACTTCTTGATGGAAAGGCATGATATTTTAAATAATAAAAACACATTTTTTTAGTACTTATTTCCACAATATATTTTTTGATCAGGACTGGTTTCGCTCATCGCGAGCATTATCAACTGATCAACATCAACATCAGTTGATAATGCTCGCGATGAGTGAAACCGGTCCTGATTAAAAAAATATATTTATGAAAACATTTAAATTATTAAAATATTCATGTAGAGTAATTTAAAATAATCAAAATATATTTTAGCTTTTCAAAATATATTTTTTTTTATCGTGATATTTTGTCTTTGACAGCTACCGCCATTTTAACCTGCGCGGCAGACCATTGAACTAAAAACATAGCAATAGTATAGCATAATAGCCGATACATTATTCTGGGAAAGTATTCTCGACGAAGGACGTGCTTTTTTGTATAAACGGTCTCATTTTGCACTTAATTGCATGGATACATCTTATTCGATGGGCCATCCATTCATTTATTCACTTTTTTTTATGGGGCACTTTTAAAGTGGAAATTGGAATTTACATTTATAGCACTGCACGCCCGTTTTGTTACAAACAAATTGCCGTCGAAAAATCTTTTTTCTCCCGCCATTGTTTTAATGGTGCACAAAGAATCCAGCCAAGAATATTTCACAATTATTTTTGGTTATGTTATACATATAAAGAAAGCACTCAATGACCATTTTATCGTTTCAAGAAATGTCAATGATGCAATAAATTCATCAATCTCAATTCAATTATGGAAAGGAATTTTGCGATATTTTTGGTATTATTGGTACCCAATTATTTACTTTTTAATTCAGGCTATTATTGCGAAGCATATTTCAATACACATTTATTAAGATTTCCAAAAAGTTATTAAAACTATTTACATATTGTTGCTAATGTTGGTAATATTTACAATAATTAGTCGCCAGTCAAATATAGTATTTTCTAAGACAAACATAAACTTTTAATTTATTTCCAATTTTGGTCGGTTAGCAAATACGAATGTGCAATATCTGTCAGCAAAGGTTTTTATACGTAACAAAATAAGATATACGAATCCAATAAGACAAAAGTCGATAGTGAATTGGTTTTTGTCATGATCAAAGTTTTTAATTCGAAACTAAGCTTAAAAAGCTGACACTGAGCAAGTAAGATATTTAATATAGGAGAATCTCAATGTACATAAACATTAGAACGTCGAAAGAGTCTTAGAAATATATGTATGTAAGTTCTTAATAAAGTGTGTTAAATTGACATCTGTTTTATCATGACTATTTTTATTCTCATTCGTAAAAATTATAACGTATAGATAAAGTAGCTTCTGTTTTTGGATAATTTTACTAATTGACATAATTTGGTAACAGTGAGGTATTAGCAATTTGTAACAAAATCTATCTTTATGTTGGTATTTACATATTTACCAAGTAACTGTATTTAATTATGAACAAACATTTTTGGTTTAGTAATGAGATCTTTCTGATTCATCTTCTCGTGTTTTTTTCACAAAACGAGTCCGTTTAGAGTTTATTGTAAAATAATGTGTATTATTTTTTACAATCTAAAATAGCACAGTTTTATAACCGTTCATTATATTATAGTTTACCGTAATCGACATATAATATTCAGTGTTAAGTAAAAAGAACGTGGTGAAAAAAAAATATGCGGAAAAGCATTATAAATTATAATGATGGAAACAATAAATCACAATTCACATTTTGATTATTTTTTCTAAGTTACATTGAATATCAGTAAACAATGCTCATGAGAACAAAACGCTGTTAAATGACTATTTTTTTAGTTCAACAAATAATACTTTACGTTACTATTTTAATACTAATAAGTAATCAAACCTAATTTATCTCTTTCATATTAAATTCTAGTTGGTTATGAATTGGATTTGTAAAAAATCCATGTAACACATGAAATATAATGTCATTGATTTGTACTTTCGATAAAGGTATTGTATATCACGAGCGAGACAGAACATCGCTTGCAAACAGTTTAATAATAGCACAAAATAATCGTAAAAAAATCAACACAATTACGCACATGCGGTACTATAGCGTATCCCTTTCACTCACATGCAATTGTGCTTCGTCCATTTCACATGGCTTGAAAGTATAGTTTTTTTGCAGTTGTAAACCAATACACATACTCCCCTCTCGCTCGGTTATGCGTTTTTATAATTGGGTTTGAAAAAAAATCGATAACCTCTCGCTCCCTCTTAGTGCGACAGCTGCCAACCCTTGCAATGTAGGAAGTTCGTGTTGAAATGGAATCATTGAACAGTGCAAATGATTACCCGAACTATGAAGGAGTGGGGGAGGGTATGGGGGTTTTATTTGAAATGAAGCGAGTTGCGTTTAAAGGGTTAAAATTAATCGATATGCCAGAAAATGCGGCTACTTCCAAAATAACATCAACAAATAAGAGTTTTTTAAACTTGCTAGTCAAGATTTACTAATGTACAAAAATTATGACATAAATTTGTGTTATACTGATAACTGTTTTACTGAAATTAATTTGAATGAATTTTAGTGAAATGAAACTAGTTAGAATGAATTAATTTTTGTTTTACTGTTTTACTGAAGAAAAAAAAACTCATTTATGTTTTAATGTTACTTGATTGATATTTATTGAAAACCCCCTTTCAAGACTGACTCATTAGCAAGATCATAATGAAAATTATTACAGGCATTGAGTTAATTATTACTAGATTGATATTTTTAAATTTGTTCTAGCTGTAATTTACTGCTTGCCTAGGGGTAAGTGTTTTCCTGTAATTAATAACTTTAATATATATACGATGCTAACTGTTTATTTTACGCCAATTCTGTTGCATCCGTGTGATAGAATGCCTGAAGATGCCGAAAGGCGAAACCCGGGTCGTCGGTGACAAAACATTTGGAATCGTACAAAATTGCAACAATTCAAATTTGATATTTAAAATCCATCGAGCACCTTCAGTTGATATCATAAATTATTAAATAAATTTATCAGGCTTTGCAAGTCATCGAGACTTAAAATATTTTTTTGCACAATTTATTTCATCATATCATATCATGTGATATGGCTTATAAGGTAGTTTTTGTTTCATATTGACAAAATTTTACTAAAGTCAAAAGTATTTCATAAATATCCCTTACCAAAAAAAAACACAAATTCAATAATTTTACTATAAATTCAGTGTGTTTCTGATACAAAGAAAATAGTTATTTTTCAAATCATACTTACTAATGCAGAAGTAAAATCACATTAAAAAAACAGGAATTTTTCATTACACATTGGTTAAACAAGGCAGCTAATACACTTCATTGTTAAGAACATAAATAATATTGCCATGTAATAATAATAGTCAACGTAACGAGGAAAAAATAGGTTTAAAGTTGGAATGTTTAATTAAAATTAAATTAATGATCCATTTCATACTTTTGTGGACAGCATTTTAAAAATGTATAGTTTATATTTATCGTCTATTATTGAATAAAATATTGCCAAGACTCTTGATTGTAAAAAATGCTTGTTTAATTAAAATTAAAAACATATTTTTTAGCACACTGCCGGTAATTAAAGTTTATTTACTACCTATCTGTTGTAATTGTTTGGTTTTTTATGCAAATAAAGCACACTAAAAATGCTTTATAACGTTGGGACCAATTTAATTAAGCCTTCTAAAAGATTTTTGTTGATTATTTCAACAAATCCACGATTTATTTGTATTGAAAATATTTTTTAGAATAACTATCGCACCGTCTATTATATATGAATGCATACTAATTAGTTCAATAACGGCTTTTAAGAAAACATATTTTTAGTACTATATCCACAAGAGACATATTATTATTAGATATATATATTATAAGTTGATAATGCTCGCGATGAGTGAAACTGGTCCAAATCAGAATATGTATGGAGGAAATAGAACTAAAAAATGTATTTTTATTTTTTTATATACCATGCCTTTCCATCATAGATATTGATTTTACCTACAAAAAATCAATGAATAAGTTGTTATATTAATTACTTTAACTCATAAAATAGTCGGAAGAAGAAGGTTTTCGCATGTGAAAAGCAGTGGATTATATAGGACATGACCACAAATATTATCATTTGAAAAATTCCGGGTGAGAGTTTTCAGCCATTTCACGTGAAGAATATTTCGTATAAAATACCAACCAAATTCCAGTTCATCGTTTGAGTGTAAGGACGTATTACTTAACAGTTGAATGTTTATGGCATTTATACAATAATATAGAATTAGTACCAGTGCCACAAATATTTATAAATTGTAAGATATGATTCAGTTTCATTTACAATTGTTAGTTTTATTGCGAACAGGAAACAAGCTAGGTCGTTAAAACAGGAGAGAAGATTTATTGTGTACCTTTGCTACACAGCTATATATAGATAAGAAAATGTTAGTTTAAGCATAGTTCTGACGATGGCGTGAGCCGAAATACGTATCAACTATATTTAAAAAAATAATTTTGTAGAACTAAAATACAATGCTATTTTTTTCACCGTGTTATAATGGAGTTAACAGGCTCGAAGTCTACCTTTGAGTCTACCAAGTGAATGCCAATTCAATCAATAAATATGATATAAAAGGTCACTTGAGATTAACTGGAGGAGTAAAATTATTGTATTTGACCTTATTCAAGATCCTAAATTGTAATTTAAAAGAACCACATTGACCTTGTCGAGATTTGATCTCAGATTATTGGATAAAGCTTAAACCATTATAATATTGGTTGTTTTCAGTCTTCAGCGAATGATGCACGTCACTCTGTGATAATAAATAATTTATCAATATGACAGTTTGGTTCTGTAGTGTTTTGCTTTAATAGGGCTAACAGTCAAACTAATATTAATTATAAAATATCGAAAATATCTACGAAACTATGCTTATAAGGTATAGCAGTAACTCTTGATTCGGAAAAAAATTAAAAAAGGTATTATATTGTTAAAAAATGGTTTGAATTTTGAGTATCAACTTACATGCGTCCATAGATCAATTAATTCACAAGTACAGCAACAAATTATAATACCGGACGTTCACGATGTTTTAATTTAGTATTTTCGTCCGTTATTCGGTGCTGTCTGAAACGTCTCGTTAAAAAGGAGTCGTAAATTCTTCTTAACGAACCGCAGTGCGAAAACTAACACATGAATTCCTGCTCATCAGCCGAACCAAGTAACATACCGATGCCGACAGAGAAAAAATATAATTCAATATACATACTTAAAAAATACTTTTAATTAAAAAATATTAGATTTCAATATTTCCCGGTAGCGCAGGTCAGTGAATTGACGTTATATATTCAAATTGCGTGAAATCCAAAAGTGATACAGTAAAACCTCGATACTACGCACTCACGCAAGTTCGGGGGTGTCCGGTAAATCTGAAAGTTCGCTATATGAAAATCTGTTTATTCGCTTTGAAAAATATACCAAAGCACATTTGTTATGGAGTGACGATAAATTTTGATGACAACACGTTTACTTTCAATAATCTTGCTTTGAATCATGTTATGTTTTAAAAATAAATCTGTTTAGTAAACCCAACATTTTAAAGACTACTAAATTTTTATAATTTATCATCTAAACTAACGAAAGCGCGCATAAAATACTTTCATTGAATACTTTGGTTTAGCCAGTTTTGCTTTTTCTCATTTAATTTTATGTGTTATTTCATCTTCACATATCATTTAAAAAATCTTGCGGCAATTATAATTAATAATTTCAATTAATTCTCATTAATCATTTGCAAACGTGACATGTTTTATATTGTATTTAGCTTACGATCGAGGTGAAATTATTACATTATTTGGGGTGCGAGAGGTATAACAGCATATCATGCGCAGAGCATTGTTTACAAGCAGAGATTTAAAAATGTATAATATTTTCAGGATGTTTAAAAAATAATAACCGGATATTTTACCTATTGTATCCAAATTTCATTATTTCAATGATTGTTTTATTGAGAGCTTATTGCGATTGGATTACCATTAACTTGGTAGGAATTAATTATAATAATGTACAAATGACAAAGTAATATAAAAGTTTGCTGTTTTACAATAATTGTTAGGATTATATGGTATTTTTTCTTATAATGAATATGGAAAAGCTTACAGCTGATATACCTAACCTTTCTTTCATTCAAATATGAATTCTTATTCTCATCAAATCTTCTGCTTATTAAACCGTTTTTGATTCCTATGTGGAACATATCGGTACCGCACGGCGCCTCCAAGAGTCCATAGCTATAACCTTGCCAACTTCTTTGTTTTCTGTCATGACATTTCTGAATCCTGTAGAAAATACCTGTGGCTCTTTGGTCTGATTATAAACTGAAATATGCAGAATATTAATCTCTCTTAAATCTAGATAAACGAAAAATATATATGCTTTCCATTTAACGTGATAGAAAACTCTTAAATATAAACAATGACGACTGGTTGTTGGTTTTTAAAATGGTATTAATAAATTAATTAAAAACGTAACAACTCAATGACCAAAGAGTTGGAACAATTTTCTTTTAGAAACGATACGATGGGTAACATAACAAAATCAATTTCTAATAGAATAGCAGTAAGACCACCGCTACGCGAAAAGATGTTTTTATATGTATCAAGTTTACAATTTTTATTGGCACTGCGGTTAAATATGAGATATTATTTTTTTCGGGAATCAATGTGTTAACCCCTCTAATGCGCTTGTGTCGATAATTGCGCATTGCCTTAAGTGCCAGTCAAAGTAAATAAGACACATTATTTTTTATGTTGTAAAATTATAAACCACTTATCAACACAACGCATATTATATGAGATATTGCAATGTGATATCATACATCGCCAGCGGTGGACGGTAGATGCCGAAGAACGTGGTAACGGGTTTGAAGCATTTACACAATTAAATCATCTTAACACTTTGAGAAGTTTTGTAATTTTAAGACTTTTTTAATCAATTGAGTCATTGTTATTTGGAAACTTCCATATCTCTGATATGTGGAATACAACGTAATTATTATACATATAGAATGTAATAGATCCACCATTTTCTCATTTCATAAACACTGTTGCTAATTAATTTAAAAAAATACATCATATGATTGTATGAATAATACAAGGAAGCTGTACAATAAAATAAAAAAACTGCTGTCATAAATAAACAGTATATTATTCTAATGTAATAAAAATAAACAAAATAATACAGCAAATGACCAAAAAAAAATATGTTGAGTTTTAAATAAATTAAATCTGTTTATGTTGTTTTTGCACTACACTGTTTATATTGTAATTTTTAAAAATTTTCAATTACTGTATGCTTAATTATGACAGTAGTATAACAGGAAGAATAGGTGCAAAAATATAAGGAATTAAATGCCACCCTTGCAACTGGCATCTCATTTAATCTGTTCATAAACCTTCTGATATTGGTATGAACTAACAGCAATGTATTTTTTTATCCAAGGGATTTTTTATACAAGTGTTACAATCAACAAGTCCAAGGTAGTTCTGGGTATCAGAAACAAAAAAGAAGTGATCGTATTTTGAGAGATTTTTTTATTTAATCGAACACCTGACGAACGGTAATTTCATTTTAACAATATTATAATTTTCAAGCCACCTTACACATATTCAATTTCTGCTGCATCTCAAATATCGAAATTTGGTTTATCCAACTTTAACATAAAACGGAAATTGCAAAATTATGTTGGCGATATCCAACAAGTTAAATTCATGTTGGTACACGGTAAAGTAAAATCAGCAAAAGGAGAGTTCTGTTGACTCCGAAACCAGTAAATTAAAATTTCCAATGTGATATATATTTATTTTTCAATTTGTATAAAATGCATTGCACTAAACTATACAGCCTTGATGAAATAATAATTATTTGAATAAATATTTATATATATGTAAGTGTAATTTATGAATGTGTCACATAAAGTTGGCACTTGTAATATGCCATAGAAACTGTGTCACTATTGATATCATTTCATTTACACACACATATGCATCGACTTATTAGATGGCTGAATATTTATCATTTGAACTAATCTTTTTTTAACGAACAATTGATGAGTGTAAATTTATAGTTGTTCTTAAAAATACTGTTACAGTAAAATATTTTTGAAACTGAAAGTTAATTTAACATACTAAGCTACACTATAAGGAGCATTCGAATATTAAGCTCTTTTGGCTAAATAAGTTAAGTGCCGAATTATATAAATTCTATTTTTAAGTTTTATTGATTCAAATGATGCTATTATGTATTGAAAGATACATACAATATTTTATAGAAAATCACGTACCAGTCGGCCAATAGCGATGAAAATGACAAAAATAATAAAAAAATTGCTTGGGATGTCTACATATTCCACGTGGATTAGATTAAGTTCATGCAAATACTACATTAAAATGTATTGAAGATTTTACACGAGCTTGCTTAGTTGAATTACTTTCTATCTTTGTTTTTATCTCTCTCTCTTCATATATTTTTTTCGTATCTATTTTTGACATTACAAAAGCAATATCCTTATAATTTTTGATTTTTGTAAAATGTATATACTAAAATAAATAAAATTAAGAAGTTAGTTTCTGCTAGCATTCGCATTATATTATTTAGGTTTTAAGGTTACAAGTTTGTTAATTCTAACGTTTCTTCTAAAGATAAGCAGACGTGAGTTGATGAAAATTGCGATTCCGCAAATCCACTTAAATAAACTTTCATAAATACGTGAATTGGTTTAATTCAATTGTATTCTTTTATACATACTTTTTATGCAAAATAATAATTTTCAGAAATAGCTCAACCTTCAAGTATTTGTCTTACACGTAATTTACACATTTTTTCTTGTTTTAGATAACCAATTTATAAGCGCCGGTCGTTTGCGAATATCATTTTTTTAGTCTTTTCTATTTAATGCATTACACTTAATGTAAGTCATTTAAATAATAAGATAACTGGTCGTCAATTTTAGCTTAATAACTCTATCTTCTAAGATACACCATGATTTTGAACATGAAAGATTATATAATATATTCAATAAAATTATTAAATGTGATAAATATTTTATTGAACTAGTTAAAGGATTCGAATCCTTAGTGTAGTGATATATTACTAATTAGATTCTCGTTTTAAGAAATTGCTTTTCAAAATCTTTGAGACTTTCTGAGTAAAATCAGATTTTTGTGGTTGGGACGTAACTGTTAACTGTTGTTCGATAATATTATCAACCATAGGATGAACTGTTAAGTCATAGTTTGATGTATAATTTTAAGAGTATAGAATTTTTAATTTTCTTTCATCTTTACATAATTTAAGATGAGTATTTGTCGGGAATTTTATTTGATCAGTTATTTTGCATAACCTAATAATTATGCATGTCATTTTTGGTGAATATATTACACTTTTAATTAGAGAAAATACATTCCATATATGTTGATAATACAACTCAAAAATATGGAGACGCATTAATAAATTCAAAGAAGAAAAATATCATTACGTATTATAAAAAAATCTTACAAATCGTTGAATGATTTAGCAACTCGATCAATGACTCAGAGAATCTTTCATTCCGACTGGTGCCATTCAGAAAGCCGTTGTATATTTGTAGACATTGTATTAAAAACCTTTCCTCACATAAAGTACGATTCAACAATAAAACGATTTGAAAATGCTCACCTGAAATTCGTCGCGTCGAAAAAGTAATCATGGAAAGGGATGAAAATAATTTAAATACAAATACTTGGAAATGACAAAGGTATATAAAGAGTGCAGTGACGGAGTGTGCTTCAGAAAAGTATTGGAGCAAATATTTCTTTTTTTGCCGATAATTTATTAATATTAAACGGTATATTTTACATGTCAATTGCACAAATAAACCAACACGGTGAAAAAATAGCAATGTATTTTAGTGCTACAATTTTTTTTATAAGATATAGTTGATAGCTATTTCGGCTCAGTCATCGTCTAGTTCTGACATAAGATAGCGAAATAGCTATGAACTATATCTTATAAAAAATGTCGTAGAATTAAAATAAATTGCTATTTTTTCGCCGTATTATAATGGAGTTCTACCAAGTAAATGACAATTCAATCAGTACAAATAAACCACTAAAACTCTTTCAATGAGTTCTTAAAACCGTTATTATGATTTTGTTTGTTTCATAACCTTCGTACAATTAGTCATAATATTCGTTTCCTGCGTTCCTAATAAATCATATCTTGACAAAAATCATTTCAAAAGAGCTACTTGTCACTGTCGTTTTTTAAGGAAGAAAATATGTATAGGAGGATTGACTTTAGCAGGTCTAATTGTGAGTTAATTGCTCACGCTGTGTCGAGTTTTGCGAAACGGCCGGGTTGAAAGTAATTTACCCATTTCATACATCCCAGCCTTCAGAAAAAATAACTATAAATTGCAAAATCAGTTTATTACACAAATCTGATGAGTTTGAGATGAGAGAATTGTACTATTGTAGTATCTAAATTAGTTTATTTTTTATAGCATTGTTTTTAAGTTTTTATTTAATTAGCATTTCATATAACATTTTGTTATTCTCACACCAGATATGACTTTCGCTATGCTCCTTTCACACTAATTGGTACTTAGCCGTATGCTGTCATGGATTTTCCCTTGTTTGTATATAATATTTAATAGATCCAGCAACAACTCAATGAAATTTGTATAGTACATTATCCCATGCATATTAAAGATCTCGGTGATCCAATAATTTTGATAAGAATATAAAGTTTGCATTAAAAGATATCTGGACATTCTCAAAATGGAAAAAACGCTTTTGTTATTTAATTTGGTATTTTAATTAAAATTTTAATAACTCAATCTAGATACATTAGATTCTTGTTTCTCAGCCGGTGGTTCGCGGATATTTGTGGGTAGTCCTCGATGTGATATTATTTCAACAATCGAATTTTATGTTGTATTTTATTGTTTTTTGTTACTGTCTGTTTTAATATATTATACTGAAATATTTTTTAATCAGCATTACAAAAATTATATAAAGCCGCAAAACATTTTTGGATTTTTTGGTGTTCCGCGGATTTAAAAGGTTACCTACTTTTTAAATACGTCATGTATGTCATGTAAAACGTTTTATGTAAGTAAAATATTTGCATGTGATTATTAAACGATTACTACAATTATGTAAGATGTATTGTAAGCATCGTGTGTATGTATTTTACATTACCATATGTTTAAAATGGTTGTACGTCCCAGCCTCACATCTTGAAGTGCACTTATACATGTTCTTTCTGAAAACACCTTCCATTTTCATTTGTGTTTTTTTCATTTTGTTTTGTGTGAATAAGTAAAAAAAAGAAAGAAAATATACGTTGGTGCTGAAACACCCCACCCATTTAACGGAAAATGTAAAATACACCCATTATATCAAAGGTAAACAAAGTGAACGCTTCGTATGAAAGAAGAAAAATATTATTTTCACTAAGAATATACAGCATGCTTTTATTATATATTTTCACCGCCGTACACATACTTAAATTCTTACGAAAACATGTATTTAAGTATCAATATTTTGTTTTATGTTCATGTTTAACTTTAATAATGTTTTTTTTTAACTTTACCTTATAATCACTTTTAAGGTGTTAACTGTCACTTCTTGATGGAAAGGCATTATATTTTAAATAATAAAAACACATTTTTTTAGTACTTATTTCCACAATATATTTTTTGATCAGGACCGGTTTCGCTCATAGTGCTCGCGATGAGCGAAACCGGTCCTGATCAAAAAATATATTGTGGAAATAAGTACTAAAAAAATGTGTTTTTTTTTTACCTTATAATCCAAATGTTGTGCTTTCGCAATCATGATTTTCATACTAAATTAGGATTCAGTTTGGCTAGTAGCTTCAGGATAAGTAATGAGTATACAAAAACATTGGATATGAAAAAAAAAATCGATTCATTATAAATTAAAATTTTACGTAATTGTTTTATTACATTATATTTAGATCGTTGGTGAAGTAAATAATCGTTTCCAGTTAAAAAAAAATATTTATCATATTATTTTTGAGTGATTATTGTTTACTTATTTATACAGCTAACAATGTTGGCTGGTTTGATTATTTTTTGTGAGATAGGTTTAGTAAAATGTAAATATATTTATTACAATTAAAGTCAACAAAGATCCTGAAAAACTTTTTTTTGTTATGAAAATGATCATGAGATAACATATAATAAGATATTATATAGAAAAACTATTATATCCCATAGTATTTCTTTAAATGTATCAAAAATTAATAAAATCCTCTTTGTAGATTGAATAAAAAAATATTTATTCCTCATAATTAAAATACGATATCAATAATGGGTAGATGCATGATTATAAGTCATCAAAAAGTTCTGATGTGATTTTTCAGCAATAATGATTTTGTGTTTTATAATGTTATCATTTTTATTATTCTTATTAATAGTTTTTACAATGCTTGTGTACAATATAACAGCAATTGTAAAATCACTTTTACTTATATATGCGTCATATTTAATTAAGCTTTAAGTTATTTAATAGTCGCATAATTATATATTATTATTTTTTTGAATAAGCATTCGTACTTACTGTAAAATGGCAAAATTAAAAGGTGTATTGAAATAATCACCCATCATAGATATTATATACGTGGAAATCTTAATTATTTATGAAAAATGAAAAGAAATTTTAGTAAATTTACAACCTCGTTATAGACATTCCCATACATGGAGTATGAAATTAAATTTTATTAAAATTAATATAAAATTGTTTCAATGTAACATTCTGTATAAAAAAAACTCTTGAGGTAAAAAGAATAAAAACGATACCATTACCGTGAGCAAAATTTAAAGACGGTCTTACCTGTTAAAATAAACAAATCTCAAAACGAGTAAAAAACAAAAATAATTAATAGCACGAAAAAAATATTTGATGAATTGAAACTTAAAAAATGTACAAAAGATTTTCTGTGACATCAGTAGTTTTTTACTACATCCAATAAAATCTATTGTATATAAACTACATTTCTTTTGGTAAAAAATAATAAAAGACCTATAGTATTACAAAAGTCAAATAGAAAATATTAAAAAAAGCAAGATATTAAAAAAAAACACGTGAATAACGTCGTCAAATTTAATGTCACTCCAGATCAAATTGAAACCAATAAACATCATAAAAATCTATTGCCTTATTTTTTAGATCTCAAATGTTAAGTGGAATAATATCTCATTTCGATATTAATCTCACTTGAACTTGAACATGGATATTTGGATTGAAATGGTAGTCGATTGTAAAGAAATAATACACTGTTCCAAAAAAATAATGTGTTCTTGATTTTTTTGTATTTTCTTTACATATTTTTTATTTCGTGATATGGCTGTGAAAACTATACACCAACACAAATGGCTATACTTTCCAAAAATTTTGCAGGGTTTCAATTTTTAAGTACATTAAAACATCGTCATTTAAAAAAAATCATTCTATTATATTGATACATTATACTTTTATATTTCAGTAATATTACTAACTGATATATTATTTGTATCGACCGATACAGTAACTTAATTGATGAAAAAAGAAACAGTTGTATTTGTAGAAAAAATGATTTCATTAATTATTATTAAAAAATAAATTAACAATGTAGTATTCATACGTGATATTTCGATGTCTAAAATGTTTATCCGTTAATAAATAATAATGATAAAATTATGTACACCAAAAAATAGTATGCTTGTTAATTTTCTTGTTAACGTGTAATAATCATTTGAATATTATGCATAAATTTCTATTCATATTTCTCGTCAAACACTGCAAGCACATTGCTTTATAAAAAGATACAGAGGTGCTCATATTGAATACTAAAGATTTAGTATGGTTAAAAAGGGCACCCTAATACAATATGAAATATAACTCACAGCCGTTTGTTCATAATCAGTTATTATGAACGAACCCCTTTGATTGCATCACGAAAATGCGTTTGTGAATGCAACTATATGCAAATCAGGTGTTTTTGTAGTTAACTGTTTCACCTTTTGCAGAGACAAACGATACGACGCGGTAAAAACAGTTTAATATGTTACGTTACAAACAAATAAGAGCTTAACTGGAAATAGTATTAACATACAATAAAATGTTACCAAATTTTTTTGTCATTAGTCAAGATTCAACAAAAAGAAACATATTGATTGAATTGGCATTCACTTGGTAGAACTCCATTATAACACGGTGAAAAAAAAGCAATGTATTTTACTTCTACAAAATTATTTTTAACAAATATAGTTGATAGCTATTTCGGCTCACGCCATCGTCAGAACTATAGTTCTGACAAAATAGTTCTGTATAACGGACTATAGTTATAATATAATATAATGGACTATAGTTCTGTGTTAAAAAGAAACATGATTAAATTGAGAATAATAAAAGTTTAATTTTTGTGCTGTGCTAAAAACATATAGATAGGAAAAGAAAGATAATATATTATCCTGATGCATATAAATCTTTTAATTTAAAAGAGTGTTTTAATATTGAGGTATTTACACTATAACTTAAGAATAGGATATTTAAGTGCATAAATTATATTTTATAAACAAACATTAAACTAGAAGTGAGAGAATCTACTGTCTTCAAGTGTGGCCTCTTTTCTTTATATTGAAATTAAAATATTTTAGAAAGGGATATTGAATAAAATTTCTCGTTATAAAACTGGAGTCACATCCTTTTCTTCACCAAAATATACTATTCGATTACCAGAGAAGTCTTAAAATGTAATGTATACACTATGTTGAACAAACCTTGATAAAAAATTAACTGTAAAAAGCTCGTAATAATTCGCGCCAGCTTCCTGCGTACCTACGTGACAAATAATAATGGGGTAGGTATGTAAGAGAAGAATCAAGGCAAAGGTAAATTTGCATTCGAGCTCTTTTGTATTCGTAAGTACGATATTAATTCTGTATCACATGCAACGCAACACCTTCGAAGATAATAATTTATTTACGGTCATGTAGTTAATGTAATGCAATATACATAGGCACTTCTTATTTTATAAGTGATTCGTTAATATAATATAAAACTTATGAGATTGTTTATCTGTTTTAATTAAATGACTGTAAATACATAGTATTAAAGATAGATGATATATAACAATATTATTGATTGAATTGGCATTTATTCGGTAGAATTCCATTATAGAAAGTTGAAAAATAGTAATATATTTAATTTAAAATAAAATATATATGTCTTATATTTTTTTTTTAATATAAGACATATGTTCTAATGATATATGTTGTTGCATGTTAGTTCTGATGATGATAAGCCAAAATATTGTAGCTATCAACTTAATATGTTAAAAATTTTGTAAAATTAAAATGCATTGCTATTTTTTTGTGTTATAACAATATTTAAAATGAGATTGATTGATCAGTATTTTGGTGCCATCTCCTAAATATTAGATAAAATTATAAGCTTATAAATAAAATTAAATTTGTAGGGCTTAAAAATATTTTAATGTATGGTTTTTCTTATAAAAATAAATCTATTCAGTTATAAACAGGTTAATGGAATTATCATCTGTACGATAGCATTTAATTATAATAAGGTTAAAAGAGAAATTTAAATAATTAATTTGACAGTTGGTTGCAAAGGTTAAACATTAAAAATATTAAAGTTTATTAAAAAATCCGTGCGAATAAAATTCAATCACATTTAATATATTACATATAAATTTAAATACCGTTTACTTATAATATTTCTATGAAATTCATTTAAAACTAATAGGAGTAATTATAATATAAAAAAAATTATAAATTTTTAGTCACATAAATCATCTATAGTCTATATTTTTATTATACCATGGTTGGAGAGACGTGATACTGATTTCATTCCTTGTAGCACCTGTAAGATAAAGAATAAAATATCTATCAATAATAAAGGATGTATGTTGTGAAGAATTTTAGAGGTTTTTATCTTTTAATAGCTCGATAAAGATATCTTCAAGATAAGATAAATAGCCACAGTAAAATTTTCCTAGTTTCTTACATCGATACAAACTTCTAATATCTCCATAATATTATTATTTAATTCATCAGGCTAATTAGTTTCTGTGTTATTATTATCGTTATGAGCCATAGTTCTTTTTTGTTAAGCTTCGAAATCGTTTATGCATAAGCCATGCATAATAAAAAGAATAAAAAAATATTTTTATAATCATAAGAACTTTTTTAAAATATTATATAACTCTTACATAAGGCATTGATTACTGCACAAGCAATAAGCAAAAACTAGTATATTTAATATGTTATAAGATTTTCATTGTTTTTTCCTAACGTTTTGAGAATGTTGCAATCGATTGATTAAAAGCAAGACTTAGAACTATTAAAATTAATGTTTGGAATGATATATATTATACATAAATTGATTGAAGGTTTTAAATTTTCGTAATTGCATATTTAGTTAAACATTAATAGAAATGCAAAAAAAAAAACTAGGAAAAATCCATCTCGCGATTAAAATGAGTTTTTACTATATTACTGTAAACAACTCTAGCGATGATATAATACCAGAATAAATAATATATGTTTTGTGGAATAAAGTTTAATATTTATTCCAGCCAAGTATGACCTTTTGAACATTATAATTGTTGAAGAAGGCTTTTCATAATAATTAATTAATTAAAATATTCTGAAAGATTTTGTTGCTAGATAATAATTAGTTAAGATATTTTGTATTAAATTTAAGCACCAGGGCCGGCTGCAAAGAATCTATATAAAAGCATAACAAAATAACATCGATTGGGATAATTTATAATAATAAAACTAACTTACTCATTTGACAGATGTAACCGATCTCAATGGATACATTGTTCTATCAAAACCGGTTGACGCACCATTGAAAAATATTTATATTAACGTAACTCGGTGCGTCTGTGTTGCACGGTGAATAAATTTTAGCAGCTGAAAACTTACGAAAATCAAAATTATTGTTCGTACGCTGATAGACTAAATTTAAGCACAATATTTATGTGAGAATTAGAATGACGTCAATGTATACTTAACAAAAATTGATTTTTGAAATCGTTTTGGATGCGCTTTATTCTAAATAAAGTTTTATGTGACTGTTTGGTTCAATATTATTTATATAATTATAAAATAAAAATTACAGAAGAACAATTTGATTTAAAAAAAAAAGAAGTGCACAAAACGTTTGTACATAAATATATGTATATATAAGAAAGAATAATTTTGTTGATAATTTTCCAGCACAGTTGCCAATTACGTTTTTTTATGAGAAATTTGAAACACACCATGCCGTTGGATAAAATTTTCTTGTTAAAACTATCTGTTTCAGATTGGGTAAATATAGAATATTTATTTAATAGAGCTCAAACATTTTCAGTTGAATTTCCTAAATTTTACTAAAAACCAGAATACGTAAATGTATTTGTGATGATAGTGGCACCAGTTTCAACAATGTGATGTTAACAGTCTGCCGATGTCCTGATCACTGTGGGTATACTATACCTGCATCTCTCGCGTAAAACTTAATTTGAATATGCATTGCTAATATGAATTTATACATGTGTGTTCAAATTTTTGTTATGGCTTGTTTTTTGTTCATATTCGTAGTGTTTAAAAATTTGAATAAAAATACCCAAACAGGAAGTAAGAATTTAGGGAGCAATATGACTACGTGCAAAACCTTTATATTATACTTTACGAAGCAATATTTTAGGTTGAAAAATAACCATGCCATATTATTTTAAATAAAGTAATTTGAAATAAAAATATAATACGTTTTCATGAAGAATACTTTACATGATACAGAAAATCAGTTTAGTTATTTATTCTTTTGTTTCACTGTATTTCTTTTAATATAATAAAATTGAAGCTAAGTTGAAGATACACAAATTTTCTTATAAGATACTTCAGATCACAGAGGAGCTGATTACATCTCTTAATACTAGTATAAACACGATTTAATCTTTCAATAGGGAACCTACAACAGTTTTTTTTTGCAATTATATTCAAACCACTTCATGTCGCGTGTAGTTAAAAAAATTAAATTAGTTGCGCTCTGAATACGAACATTGAATAGGTTATAAAAAATATTTTCATACAAGACACATTTCTTTCCAACAGATATGAATCTTCTTTCATTTTTAACAATACAGATCTCGGATAATTTTATCATCTTCAAGACAATTTCATATTGAAAATAATGGATGCATTAAAAATTAAATATTCAACCCTGTTCAAATGGATTAAATTTCAATAAATATTAGTAAAACAACATCAATGTATCTGTCACTGTTAAAAAATAATTTTCATTTCAAAAATATGTAAACCCTACCATTATTATAAAGCAAAATTTTTGTGATTTATGGTATGTTTCTGAGAGCTCTTGAATATTTGCACTTGATTCGATACGCCCCGATATAAAAATATTATTATACCTTTCACCCCACAAACTTAGGCATTAACACCTTTGGCTACTACGTTTTTTTACCTGTACCTATCTTTTATTAACTTATATGCAATCCTTTATTCGTGACCCTTTTTTATGCATATTAAAGACAAATAAATTTTAAAAGTTATTTTCTTTTGCGTTACAATATCAGTTTTGTATCTGTATGTTCATGAGAATATTGTAATTTGCGATTTTTTGTACGATAATGAAAATCGACGTTAATTTTAACATTTCAAAAAATAGAATATATGATTGCAAATGTTTCGAGACAAATGATAACAAGATTGCAGTTACGTGGTAGATTTTAGTGGCCGGATAAAATTAATAATTTATTTTCATATGAGGGCTTTCAATAGAAGTTTTGAGGTAAATGTAATGAAAGAAAGAGCTTTTGAGAGACAAGAAAAAGCGCTTACGCATAAAAGATTTCGAATAAATACGTGAGAAGTTACGCATTGAAAATACTTTCGATGCGTTACGTATAAGGGCATACATAAACGTATTTTTCCACACTGCAAATATTTCTCTTAACGATGGAAACTATTGATCGGAAAATTGAAGGAAAAAAATAATCAACCATGAATTAAACTTATATTAAATTATTCATGCGGCATTGTTATGTAAAAAATAATAGCCAATAATGCTGATAAATCATTTAAAATAACTGTTATTCCAAAATATATCTGTAGCAAAAATGGTATTACATGTGATTCAAAAAGAAAATATTACAATATATCTTTTATGGTATTTTTAGTTATTAGACTAAAATTATCGAAATAAATGTCAAAATAATAACAGTATAGAGAACCTCTGTTTTTCTGTTAATTAGAGATCTTTTTATGTTGAGAATTATTTTTAATTTTTATATCAATTTATTAGAAAAATATATACAATAAATTGTGGAGTGAGTACTTATAATATGTCATTTTTATTTTTAAAAAATGTGTCACACGATATTTAAGTGAAATAAAATCATACGAGGCTAATTCTCTTCCTTGACCCTTCAATGTATTATGAATGTTCAGCATTAAGGACGTACAAGTTATCATTAGGGCTGCCATGATTAAACAATAATTACGATGAAATTATCATTCCAAAAAGCCTACAGCTACCACAAACGAGTTTATTTTTAAGCTAAAATAAAGACTTCAGTCGTGCAACGATTTAATAGTTATCTCGATATATTTATTTTAACAAGAAAATCAGAGAGAAACGTTCAACCATTTGCCATACTCCGCCCCTTCATTTGCCAAATTACACATTTTCAACGAAATATAAATTGGACATAATAAATTTTACCTTACTTCTTCTGCTGGAAACAAAATGCAGCAATGATGTACAATAAAGAATTATCATATTTACAACTTACTCTAATGAATCCAGTGGCGAAGAAATTATTTGAATACAAGCTGATTCTTTGACAAAGACAATATTTTTTAAATATATTTTTAAAAAAAAGTGGACCATTATTTATTTGTCTTAAAAACTTTACATTTGATTGCTATACGTATCTTTGCCTTCATCGAATGATTATCCAACGATGAACTACCATATATAAATATATATATATCACTTAAAACTTCATCAAAAGATAAATTGATAGAAAAATTAAAACCTTACATATATCACAAAACAATTATTATCTGTCCGTTTCTCACAATTTTTATTAGACTTAGCATATTTTACAAGATTTTTTTTTCTATTCTGTTATAGCTTTGTTAAAATATTTACATTTCTTAAGATATCTTAGTTCTTGATATTTGATAAAATTTAGAGTTTATAATTTATTTTTTACATCAGCTGTCGTTAGCTATATATAATATCATATACTTAATCTACCATAAAATTTTTCCATTGTTTTCTCTTTCTATTTTGTGGAAGACTTATTATTAAACCTAATTTACTAATTATACAAACCATATAATTTTTATTTACCACACATGTTGGTTGTAAATGTTTGCTGGTGGGTTTGCTTAAAGGTAGTATAGCGCATTAAGAGATTTCGTTTTTATTAAAATTCTTATTAACTAAGTACTGTAGGCCCTTGTTGTCTGTCCATTTATTTAACTCAACAAACGAGTCATTAATTTCTGAAAGAGGACCTCCTCCACCCGTCTTTATTGCAGCAAAGTTTTAATATTTTCTTTTTTATTTCACTGCTGATACTGCCTCAGTGCGCGCAATATGTCCTTAAAATGGTTTGTTACAGAGATATTAAACATCGCATTCGCTATTTCTTATTAATTTGTCCTGTAAAAAAAATGCACACAAAATATCAAAATTTGGTAGATTATTCTTATAGTTTCTACAAAAATATATTTAATTTACGAACCAAACTCATGAATTACTTTGTGTGTTTACCGCGTATGATTTCAAAACTACTTTATCATAAATACCATTTGCTAATTTAAGGTTGATTGTGGGTAGTCAAATTGTTATTTTAGTAACAAAAAGTAGCTCTCGTTAAAAATGTAAAATTATCACGAAAAAAGCACTAATTAATATCCATCGAAATTCATATCGCATGGTGTATTTCTTATTAAATTTGTTTTATTTGTAAGCGGTCATATCGTACTTATTTTCAAATTTTATTCGCTGGAAGATTTAGATCATTTTCCATTTTTAATTTATGAGAATTAACATTTTCTTGTTGTCATCACATTGTATTTTTTTTATCAATCTAATTCAGGAAACGTCTCTAATAAATATTTCATTTTACTATAATTACTATATTGTACATCCAATGATTCTTTTTATCACATATATTATTTGAATTCACCGCAAATGAGTTCAAATTGTATTTTCGTTGAAATGTTTTAATTCAGTGGTTTCTCAACAGAATTTCTCAACAAATTATCAAAGAGTTCTTATTTTACTGTGCTTTTTTTGAGTTCATCATAATTAAACCATCTCCCTTACTCGTTCTGGTTTTTGCATGTGATTATTAATAGCATTCATTAGTCAAAAAGAACCTCTGCTAAGACACAATTTTACTTTCAACGTGTATTTTTTTCTTCGTTTCATAAAAATATCCTTTGCCTTAATATTGAAACATATTATGCACATTAATTTTGCCCCTGAATACAGAATAAAAAATATATGTTCATGAAATTACAATAAATTAAAAATAAATTATGAGTAATTAAAAAAACTCGAAACATTTTGAGCATTTTTTTGTAATGTAGCCAATTAGTGATACCAAAGAGATTTTTATAGTTTACTCATTGCAAATGATTTCATAACAAATCTTAACAAGATTTGTGTTTGTAAGCCATTTTAATAATTATGATTGAAAACAATATATTTCTAAGCCATATCCAGTCGAATGCGGTGGCTAAGCGGTTATAATGATATATATGATAAGAAGCGTATATGTAACACGAGTAACTATGCCTTACGTTCTAAAGTCGTTACTTTATTTTTTAATTTAGATCGATTGATAAATTTGAATCAAAATGTTTTGACATTAGTGATTTTCTAGACTTTTAATTTCCTTCACATGATGAAACAAGGATTTAAGAAGAGAAGCTAATTACTAATATTCTTTTTACCTCATCCTCTACTTATTTTCTCAGGATGAGCAACAGACTTCCAACCAGAAATAGTTACTGATACCTATATAATATGTAATTCATAATAAAACAAATATTTAGTACTATATCATATTTTCAATTTTTATGGTCAAGATCAATATGAATTCTCACGATGATCTCTGTCTTAATTATTAAAATATTAATTTAAACAAACTAATTCATTATTTATATTGACCATTTTGGTGTATTACCCACAATCGATAATGTACCTTTATGACCAATATAGTACTAATAAAAAACACTGGCATCTAAATTATGAAATAACGCTATCGAAAAATCCACGTGATAAAATATTCATATAAATATATATTTGATAACGGTATGAATTCCATTCATTTTTTTATTTGTAGCCGTAAATCATAAATCAAGTATTTCAGAAATCAATATTTGTCAGATGTACAAAAATGTTTGTCATTGATATGCAAATTATCGTACAAACCTTTTGATTAAGTAGGAGTCACCATCCGTTTGTTGTTTATTTTGTTTTTATTATGAATGTTGAACTGGCTATCAATATTTTTTATGCAATAAAACATTTGTCACTCTTATGAAGGGGTTAGCGCTAAAATATGAAATGGTGTATTAAATTTATGTATTCAATAACTTTTATGTTACGATTTTCACATCGATACAATGCTGAGAAAAATGACTATCGATTGTTCTTTTGTTTGGAACCGTTTTCGGATTTGAATATTTAATTTTAGTAACATCATAGACAAAGTTTAAAAAATATTTATTTTATTACCCTAACATGAAGGTTATCTCGCATTTTGTCAACTGAAATAAATCTCAAAAATATTTAAAAAAATTGATTACAATAAATATAATACATTTTTTTAATAATGTGTTTTTTAAGTATTTTAAATGTGGTCAATTATATGACGCTAAAATTTCTTTCCCGCTCATTCGATCCCGAAAAAAGAGTCATATTTTATTTCAGACGTCAGAGTCATATTATATTGTGAGCTAGAATGATAAAAAGCAGTAAAATATTATAAACAAACGTTAGTTACATATTTATTCTGTTCTTATATTTACTATATTTCTTAATGGTTTGTGATACAATGAGGTGCAGAAACAAGATACGTGAAAACAAACGACAGTGAATGGTCAATATAACAGTCAGCAAAAATCATTAAGAGTGTATTAATTTGTTTTCTTGATTTATTATTTTTATTTTGTTACCGAAGGCAGCGATTTAGCATAATGAGTGGTGGTGGGGCAACCTGTACGCATGGTTCCGAACGCAAGCCAGTTACGCCTTAAAATCTTCGTTCAAATATTTTAACACGATATATATACATTTTTTTCAAGGGATTTTCAAAATTGAATTTAAGATTTTTAAAATTTACATACAGGCACATAAATATCTTACCAGCTGTCTAAATAAATAATTCGATTCGTACGGATGTACCATCATCTGAGAACGAAATTTTGCATAATGATTAGAATATCGGTAAGTTTCTAAGAGCCCCCTTTGCCTATCATGCAAATATGCGGGCATAGTGAATTCTCACCATCCGACAAAAGACAAGTTTTCTCACATTATCTTTGTTATCTCTCGATTGTATGAGCGAAATTATCTTTTCACCTATTATGCAGGTCGACGCTTGTTTGCCTACATAGCGTTTTCTGAAATAGAATATTAAAGAATAAAAACGCATTGCTGCAGCGATTTGCATATTGCTGTTGGCGGTGATTGCAAATCGATTTTAATAGAATATTAAAAAAAAACTTTTGACACATTTATTCTGAGATCACAATTTCCGACTTTGTAGTAGAGTAATCAACGGGTTTGATTCGCATACACTTTGATTACTACTATTCAAAATTTGAAAATCTAAAATAATACCTATATAATATGTCACGGTGAAAAAATTGCAACGCATTTTAGTTCTACAAAATTTTGTAGAACTGAAATACATCGCCATTTTTTCACCGGGTTATAATGGAGTTCTACCATGTAAATGTCAATTCAATCAATATGTAATACGTTTTAAAAAATAATTATAATAATAATAAAAAAACAGTTCATTTTCGAGGAATTGTTGGCATTGTATACAGTGATCACGACAGTTTTATTAATTGACTGTTCAACTGATTGTTGGACTGGTGTTCAGGGTTGAGTGCGTATGGTGTTAGCATTAAATGTAATCCGTTAAATTTTTCAAATTTACTTACAGATAATCCTTTTTATGTCTCATCTTCCATTTAGGAAAAAAAAGGTTGAATGACTAAATTATCATTATGTCTCGTATAATGACTTTTGTTGTTATGCTCTATTGTCTATATGCTTCTAATCAGAAGTCGATTAAGATGTTTTGCAATGGTTAGCAAGTCGTTTGGCTACCACATCGATCCATTGCCAATAGTTATTGTACACTGACTGTCATCAAAGTATGTTTTTACTTTTTTATGATTCAGGTAAGGCGGTTAAAATGTTTAAGCATATTTTGCTTTCGCATATACATTTATTGAATGATAATGCCTATTTATCCTAACCGAATCCAATATTCGCCTTAACACGCCAATGAAAGGAATATTGAATATCAATGTGTTTTTGGCGTTCATTTTAATACGAAGGTCCGTTTCTGAGCCTTTCTCACACGTAATTTAAATATAAGATTTTTTTTCGCAAATAGAATATACATATTTGCATATTTGCAACCCTAAAAGTATCCCAATGTCTGTTGTGTAACCTTAAAAATTCCGCATGTAATAACTTGAAATGCTCTCTTTCCAATCCTTATTATAAGACCACCTATATTTGAAGCATCTTATTATGATATCAAGTGTTGTGTTCTTATAAATTATTGAAATGTTTTCATAATTTCATAGTAAAACAAAAAAATAAACTTTTAATAATAATTATTATTAAATTTATTAGCTATTATCTTTATTGATACAATTATCAATATTAACATAAAGTTCTCTAGTATTTCGTTTAAAATAAATGTAAATATATTAATTTTATTTCACACTTTATTAAAATTTAGAGTGTGTTTAAAATACAAATTATACTTATGTTATATATATCATAATCATCTTGAAGATTTTTTAGTGACTAATCATAGATAGCTTCACAAGAAACATCTTTATAAATTTATGAATATAATTTCTCAAACAAATCAATAAATATTCTACAGATAAAATTTTTGAACCTATAATATTATACAAATAAAGTATGGTATATGTGATTTCCTATATTTTGATTGATACTTTGATAGAAGTTTTTTATAAATTTATTTTCAAGATATATTATACTCATAAAAATAGTTATGCAAGAAATTCTATATTATTTTCGAATTGGTAAAATTTTCACGTATTAACAAAAAAATGTGAGTGTTTATTTTTTTCACGTTTACAAATCTAATTCATTGGGTATGATTGTTTTACGTAAGTAAACTAAAATAAATACATCACGACGTTTATACACAACATCTCTAAATAAATGAAAACAGACTAAATATGATATTATCCTTCCCGGTACTCTACCCCACATATATATATATGTTCGCAATGATGAGACTGTTACATCTATAGTTATGGAACTCAAGTTAATCGCCACCTATAATCTAGCCACTAGACTAAAGAAATATTATTTATGTTTATTCACTAAATACAACTATTTTCATGAGCAAATCTTTGCATTTGTACAGAATGTATAAAACTTGATTGAAAATAAAATTATTACCACCATTCTAGGTTCTTCCGAAAATGTTTTTTTTTCTCTCTTGTGATTTGTTTAAAGACATCGTCAGTCAATACGAGCGGATGTAAAAAACGCTAGCTGTCATCTGCTTTAGTCAGCGTATAACTTTTTAGCTGCTTAGGGCTTACAGGGGGTAAATATTGGGGGTAAATAAATCACAGTGTAAAAATCAAGAAAATATTTCAGAAGCTTTTTAAACTTAAAAAATATTTTTCAAAAATATTATGCCTGCCAATATTCTTTTTGTTATAGAATCGACCTAATAATTTAATTACAATTAAATATTTACTAGTTATGTGGTGGAAGTGTCCTAAGCAAACCACAGAAAAAGAGTTTTTTGGAAGATTCTTTAATTTTTTATAATATTAAGTTCATACTGTCAAAAATTGTCAAGATAAGGTTTTATTTCATATTTTTAATGCATTTGAAGCAAAGTTTTTGGACATCCGTTCCTGAAAAGATTTATAACTTTGATATTACGCTCGGTGTGTAATTAATGACACTTCTTTCCGACGAACTATACCGTTAAGTTATTGGTAAGTTTTCGATCAATTTTTTTAATTATTTCGAATAGTATGCTTATTAATTGTATTAGTTGAAATTAACCATGTAAAATTACTCAATAATTATTTCAATATCAAAACTATCTAAGTGTTATTATTATTATTAAATATTTGAAAGCCTATATTTTTAAAAAGTTATTTCACATTTTTGTTCCATTCTACCCTTAGAAAGATACTTTTATACAACCTATGCATTCTTGATAATTAATATATATACATTTGAAAATCCTTGACATTACAGCTACAAACGCTTCCTAGATAGAATGCTCTCTGGTTGGGAACTTACGACAGAAAATATTAATTGGTATGATATAATCGATTTCAAAAACAATACCTGTGGTAATATTATATATTTGAAATGAAATATATCAACAAGCCACCAATGGGAATATTTTTTTTTAAATATTATACATTTCACTGAGTAGTTTGCTTGAAACAAAATATATTCACAACTATTCTATGCCAAGTCCCTTATTCGATAAGGAGTGCTCGCAGCACAAGACGCAGTTAAGGGAGGGCATTAAATATAATAAAAGATGGCGGTGTGAGGGGATGCGGGTAAAAATGAACATGTAATATTTCATCGTCGTTGCCATGTACACATTCCACCCCCCGAATATGAAAAAATGTAAATTGAAAACGGGAACGGTAGGTAAACATTTTCGTTGAAAATGACAAGAGGAACTAGATGAGAAAACAGTAATATAGGATATTAAAATACCTTTTCCACGGAAAAAATATACGTATATTTTTAAGATTTTTGTGCGACTAATGGAAAATATTTTGTGTACTGGCACCATTACTTTATATTGTTGTGGCATATAATATGAAAGTAAAACAATTTTTACTAAGTGTGAAATAGTCATACGTCCATAAAAATGTGTATGAAAGATGTTTTAGTGATAGCATGATTTGAAAAAAGGACTAGAGTTTTTAAATATCAATTATCAAATATAAAAAAAATATTATCAAATACCAGTTTCAAGTAAAATGTTAGCTCATAGAATACTTGGATGCTATTATACCAAACTTATTATAAAATATTTAAAATTATAATAGAATTCAAAAGAAAATCTGATTAAATTATAAGATAGTGTTTATTAAAAATGTCTAAATGAATTTTTCATTGATAAATAAAGTGGTGTATATATAACATGATGAAACAAACATTAAAATCGATTATTTTTTTCTGATTCGGGGAAAGTCACATTTTCGTAGACTCGCTTTGCCATTTAGGAAAAAAACAATTTAAATGATGAAGAAGAAGAATATTTATTCTCTTGTAAGGAAATAAGCAAAAAACTCTTTCGATCAATTTCCTCGGGAGAAGGACGATCTGACAAATTGTTTCTTATTGAGTTCTCGTCTCGTTTCCTATGCACGCATTGTATTCAAATTATTTCTTTCGGGCAGATGTCTCAAACCCCAACATAATCACAAAACATTTAATTATAAATTTTGAAGCTTAAATTTTTCAAAGAAAACTATAGATTGTCTCTTAATTTACAGATCGGTCAAGTTATCGTTAGTTGTAGCCAGTTAGTTGCTAAAAATACAAATGTCGCAACTTATTGTTATTTATCTTAATAAGGGTTATGATCAAATCCTTGTGTGATGTGTAAATATATAATAATAAATAAAACCGATTTGTTTTAAAAATTGTCGATGATTGAAACTATTGCATGAAAAATATGAAACATGAATAAAGCTGTGCATTCTTTACTGCAGAATGCTTTTATACGTTGGGTGAGAGCTGACGACGATGTTAAGTTGTAAGCATATATATTATATAACCAAGAATTGTAATTTTGATAGAATACTCGTAAAAGCATTAATTGCGTTTAAATTGTCAAAACATTGTACAGTTCCACATGTTTCCTCACTCATGACTCGGGATTTGTTTTCCGGAATTTTCAAACATTCCTTCAGACGGATGCAATATAACTGACTCACATTAAATAGTTTGAATCGATTATAAGCAGAAAAAATAAATACACGGAAAAAATACAGCTCCTTAGGCGAGGATCCAAATATGTATCTTAAAAAACGTACTAAACAACTAAACTATTGATTTTAATATAATAGCATTTAATTTGTATATGATAATTTCATAAATAATTTACTTAACTTTTGTGATTTGAGATAATATCTATACATAAATAAAACATACTTAAATCTTGACAATAACAATAAAAAAATGATGCTTTGTGGTACAATCATGGTATTGCGTTTATTAAATAATAATACCTGTTAATTCTTAAAAATGAATTATTATGAAATATCTACCAAAATGAAAAAAATATTTATCAAAGATACGATTGAAAGATATTCAACCCCTGGTATACATACTGTAATATAGGGTCTATAGACGAGAGGTATGTTGTAAGATGGAAAGGCAGGGGGAAAGTGATGCGTTGTTCGTTCTCTTCACTGGCTGTCGTGCTTCTCTGTCCTGCTTACGTGATCTGCGTACAAAATGAGTGACAAGGCGACATCGTACGTGTTACTGTACAGATAGGGCCATCTCTTGAAGCTTTAGATGGCACATCCACATTGGTCTAGAATAGAAGAAAAAGATTATCGTGTTCCACTTTTAAAATTTTCCTAGCCTATCCATACATATGTATCAGACTGATATTTTTTAAAACTGATAAATGTGTAACAGTGAAAAAGTTTAAAAAAATGTTAAAAAATTACAAAAATATGAAACTAAATTTTGTGTGTTTATTCAACTGGCCATTGTAGTTTTGATTGAGATATGGACTGAGAGTGCTTGATGAGAATTTCATATCAAATTTAGTATGTTATTTTTTACACTATCATAAGTAATGTTCCTATGTAGTAAAAATGTCCGTTTTTCTGTTAATCGATGATTCAAATTGTGAATCTTATAATAGAAGTGTACATACTGCATATTTTAATTGTCCAAAAATAATCACAACAGCCCAAGTAACATGCTTGCCCTCTTTATGCCATTATTATATATATATTGCTAAATATCTTTGTGACTTTGAGAAATATTATATAAAACGTTTTCTCAAATATAGCAATGTGTTAAATTCAGATTATATATACAGAATATTGATAGTATTTGATAGATAAAAAGCTTCAATTATAGAAAAGTCATTTATTTTAAAGATAAAGTCATGCTACCTATTACCGGGTTTAGCTCGAGTAGTGAGCTTAATAAGAGTTTTTGGATATCAAATTAATGGAGCATTAAGATCTATGAAGCGTTAGCATCAGAGCTCTTCTTATAAATATATATTCTTTTTTGTAATTATTGTGTCGTTGCTGATAAACTTAGGTCGCTAAACTTGAGATATACAATTTGCTTGAATCAACAACACATTTCACCTATGACTAAATGAAAGTATGGCCGACAGAGGACCACTTGCAACACTAGCCGATAGGAAAAAAATAGTAGTTATAAGCTATATATAAACTTAAGATATAGTATTTTTTAATTTCGTTTACTATAGTCTTTGATTGTTCTAATATCGTAACAATTCAAAGCGCTTTGTTAAATTGTCAATAAAGAAAATATAATAAGGGAATAAGGGAGAATTATATCTCCGCAGCATATAACAAGTCACTAATAATCCCACAGGATTTGTTTTTGAATCTGATAAAGAGAAACGTATAAATATTAATTATCTTGCTTATCGAACCATTGAATTTTTCACTAAAACAATTCTCTTCCGTCATTCATTATAGATAAGCATAAATATGTTTTAAATAAGTGAAAAACAAATATATATTGAAAAAAAGTTAATATGAGTTGGGGGAAGAAAATAATACAAATTATACAATTCATTTATTGCAGAAAGAAAATATGTAATTTTTATAAAAAAATGCAATTATTTCACCTTCGCATTTTAATACAGAATAAATCTGTGTAAAAAATTACGAATTGTTGAGTGTTTGAGTTGTTTGTTGGGTGTTGAGTTTTTTTTTTAATTTATTTAAAAAATGCTTTAAATAAATCATTGTTTTTTAATTTTGATATAAAAAATTGTTATAAATTCCAAAATAAACACCATTCACCAAAACACCAACACCAAGTCATTTTTTATTGCATATTTATTCATTAGATAACTTATTTTTCAAAACGACTCTAAAAAGATTATTGATGTAATTCATCAGCGATTTCATATAAAAACAATATTTGATTTAACTAACGAACGCTATTAATTTTCCTGAAGAAAAATTAGAATGATAAAAAATAGAAAACGAAACTTCTGTGCGAAAATAGTAAAAACAGAAAAACGCCGTTACTTGCGAGTGCAGACAAAACAGTTAAGTTAAGATCGAACGTATCAATTAGGTTTTTATTATTTCTGCGGCATAGTCTTTTTTCATAAATTTATTCCAAGTCGTTAAATGTGTGGAGCCAAAGTTGGGATATAGGGAAATATTTACGAGTACGTTAGGCTTTTGTCAATGTAAGGGTGTGTTTTATAGCCAATCTTCGAAGACATGAGCTTTGAATCATCTTACTTATTCTACAGCTAAAATTTTACTATATGAAAGTTTCAATTCGTTCATTGTTTATATTTTTTTCACGACAATTTCTTTTATGACGCTCGATTTGGCATTTAAATCACCAAAATGATATTTTTGGCTTCTTAGAAAAAAAACTAGGTAAACTAGGAAGGTATATCCGAATAATTGAAAGCATTTTTTACTGAATTACATTATAAATATGTTTATTGAGCTCCGAATATGAAAGGTTACGAATAATAAAATTTTGAATCTTACATTCTAAAAATGAATCAATTTGAATTAATAATATACAATTGTTAGGTGTAAAACAGTATTTATTATAAGGACTGATTTCTTAGCTATGAATAATAAAATCAAGCTCGCTAAATGAAGCCTGTTGTGACAATGGTATATGTTGTTTTGCATAAAATGGTTTATATACCTATAACAACTCTACCGTATATATATATTTTTTAATTTTTATTTTTAATTGTAAATTAATGGTGAATACTTTTCATGTATACTGTCACTTTTTTGTGAAATTATATTTTATTAAAATATGTGAATCACAACATGTATTAATTGCTATCCTCAAAATTTTATTGTTGAAAGATTAGGAACGGTTTTAGCATTATCAACAATTGATATTGCGCGCGCGGCATATTAAATATACTAATTTACTGAACGACCAGTAAAAAGTTAGAAATCGCAATTTGAATTTCGAACAATGTGGATGACATTTACCTGAAAATAAAAGATAAACATCTTTTGAATATCTCAGTCAAAAATAGAACTTATTGTTTGTCTGTAAAAAATTTTAAATTTTAAAAACGTATGTTGTTAGATAAAATATTGTATTCTCGATGTGTGGAATAACTACTAGCGATCCCTTTTTAAAAAACTTCCTATGGCTGTTTTCAAGATATATGGAAAGTTATCTCTGAAAGGGTGTGTAAGGATATATGTGTGTGTGTATGTCACACGGATGTGTAGAGAGCTATTTACATACATATGAGGGTGCGAGAGAGAAGACGCAAAAGAGAATTTCGAAAGCAAAACCATGCGGAGAAAAATATGTGTATAGTAAACGTAAAACAAAGCGGTGTTTCTTTTAAAATAAAATATTGATGATAAGATGGTTAAAAAAACGTGAACAGAATAAATTTTAATTGAAACTGCTATACGTTAATGACACATAACCAATGTTACAGCTTTAGTCTAGGAATTTTAGGATCCTTAAAAATGTATTTAAAATGGAAAAATTCAAAATTCACTAGAAAAACAAAAAGAAGCACTTTACCCGATTTTTCACTCACTTGGATATTTTAATAAATAAAAACACATAATTTTAATTAATAACATATGCCATATATTTGATTTCATAAAGCACATTATTTTGCGATCATTTATTAAATGTAGCTCTGAAAAGCTTACGAAATAAACATATTTTATCAAATGTAAATCGAGTATCATTATTAAATGGGTTTATGTAATCGAGAAGATACGTAAAAGAAAGAACTCTAGATTCGCACCGAGGAAAAGTTAGCATCTACAGGCATACATACAAACATAAATTTTGTGTGGGGATGCTATCTGCAGACGAGAGTATGGGTTTATAGTATAATTTCGTAGGCCTGAATTTTGCCTTGTATCAAAGTAACTTTTTGAATTTTTTAATGAAACTGTATTTGTGAGCTAATCATAAATAAGTTAAGTCTTGTATTTTTCAAACATTTGGCAATGTTCTTTAATGAAAAATGCCAATGTTTAGTTCTGTAATATAAAAAAAATGCCAATGTTTAGTTCTGTAATCGAGTCATCTTTCTTATATTTAGCTACTATTAAAATATTTCAAGTATCAAAACTTAATATTTCGTTTATTTACAGGAAAAAATTTATTATAATAAAAATAATATTATTACTTTTAATGTGTTAGCTGTCACTTCTTAATGGAAAGGCTTGATATATTAAATAATAAAAACACATTTTATAGTACTAAATTCCAAAATATATTTAATGATCAGGACCAGCTTCATGCATCGCGAGTATTATCATTCATTATCAACTGACAATCTGATCATAAAATATATGAAACTAATTATTTGGTCAGTATTTAATTCGATGTTCGGTCAGTAAATATGTAAGAAACGGTCAGTAAAAAATAATAAGTGGCCTGTAAAAAAGTAAGGACATCGACAAAAGTTTTACAGTTTCACCCGACTGTAATATTGTAAGCTCCACAAATATGACACATAGTATTATCTACTGTTGAATACCTAAACTTAAGAAATCACTAATCACTTCATTAATGTGTTTATTTTTCATGGTCCTGGTCATAAATCCTTGATAAAAATGTCGCTGACAAACTAAAACTGACCATTTATTTAAAATGACTGACCGCTTAAATTACAAACAAATCGTTTAAATAAATTACTGACCAAATTCATAGTGACCGCTTCAATATATATATTTTTTTTTAAATTATAAGATTTTCTTGTGTCTTACTATTTTTTTAAAAAAGAAACAAAATTAATTTAATATGATCGCTCAATAGTTGTGAAGTTTTCTATATTATGTGTGCTCGTGAATGTATGTAGGGAAGAAGAAGTAATCCCGTTGCTGCAAGAAACCAATTTCTATTCGGAACAAATCCCCAAGCCGGCTGATGCCGAGGAGATCCTCTCACTGGCTGCTCAACGCTTACGTCTTCCTGCGCTGATTGCATATGAAAAAAAAAACTTTTTCCAGATAATACTTGAAAATTAAATTGTTATTGTCATTTAACTATGAATGTCTTTTTCATTAAATTTGATTTACAAATAAATATAATGTACTTTGTTCATGTCGTTTGTTATAATATATAATATTGCTTTTAGAATATCACCACAGTTCCACATAGAGTTACTCGGTATTATTCAATTAACTCTTTCTATGCCTGAAGTTTTAGTATGGCCAGATACGGAGGGCCGCGATTTTATTTGGAATAATAAAAACTAATGAATATGTATTTTTGGCAATATATTACATATAAATATGTCAACTGTAAGTACAACACTATGATCCTTAGAGATGTCACTGTGTCGTTGAAATATTCAAATTATTAAAATTGTTGAGTTTTAGTATGTCTTAAGTGGACCGTATATATACGCGGATTTTGTATGGCCGGCACTGCGCTCACGGAATTATAGCCACACATAAACGTCTCTGGTAGAGATCCAGTTAAAGTTCATATGGCTTAAAAAATACAAAATATCTCGTTTGATTATGTATAAATCAAAATTATGTTTGTGGCCACGTCAAGGATGATAAATTTTTTTTCTTAAATCAAATAAAGTTTCCTTCTTATAAAATTTGAAAAAATAATAAGTATTTTATTTTACATGTCGGTATTTAGATGTTTTGGTCATGAAATAGTTTACGACACATTCACTTAACCTGATGCCCACTTTACACAAGTAATTTATTAATCTAACAATATTTTTTAAGACATCAACATATCATTATTTTCGTGGATAGTTGACGCAGTGTTCCACGCATTATGCATGGACCGATGGTACACTGAACCCAAAGCCTTCTCCGACGTCTATCCATTATTATTACTCTCGTACATCTTTATTTTGTTTTCTGTTTTATTTTTATTTTCCTTTTTTCCCGCTACAGCCAAACTCATCCGAATAAGAAATTGTTACGTGAATGGATGTGGGTGTATGTGTTTAGTGGGTATGTGTCGAGTGGCCGTATGTGTACAGAAAAACAATGTATTAAGAAGCATAAGCGACATTTTATGATTTTGTTAATCATTTAAAAAGGTTTATTATTTCTAGAAAAGGTATAATAAGTCATTAAAAGTAATAAAATAGCATGATCAAATATCGTGTAATAGAAAGGATAGAAGAAAAATGGTGGAAAAAGTTCAAGATTAATATATTATTATAACGATTACATAATTTAAAGTTTATTTAAAAATCTTTGTAATTTTGAGAATTTTACTAAAAAAATATTTTTATTAAAACTTTAACTCATTTTTTCTCAGTAAGATGAATATTAAAGCTTTGATATTTGAATATCTAATATGCTTACCCAAATGAATGAATCCTGAATTAAATTTAATTATAAAACCTTAATTTGTATCGACACTTATCAAATTGTTGATGTTTAAAAGAGTTATTGTGTTATATCGGTATCAATAAATTGTAGCGAAGTTTGAAAAATAAACAAAATTATAGTATATTTGACTATACATTGGTATTGCTTAGCTAAAAAAACTTTAAAAGCCAAATGGTTGAAGATTTATTATATTATAAGCGGTGCTAATTATACAGAAAAGGTTTTGGAAAGAATATATATAATTTTAGTATTTTTAAACAAGCTATCAAATAAAATTATATTTATTAACAGATAACTTGGGTTTTTGGAATTCATTTCAACGTTTTTAATGTAATTTTTCCTCCCAAAATGAGTTCAGTGTCATTCATTTCTTCATTTCTTCATTTAAGAAATTGGTAAATGAATTTACCAATTTCTTAAATGATGAATTGAAGTTTCATATAACACCAGCTTAGAATTATAAAAAAACCATTTCAATTTTAGCACAAAATGGTTTTCATAAGAACAATTGCATGCTATTACAATTCATTATTGACCAAAATTATCATGTTTTGAAACTTTGTTCAAGTCTCAAACAGTGATATATTATATATTTTTGTCACACGCATTATAATCTGACCACACGGTATTTAACAAATATAAATTAATTTCTTTTGATATGATATTAAATGAATTGTGCTTAAAAATGCCACTTATATCTTACCCTTTTTTAATAAACTGTATGTATGTATTTATTTGGTTGTAAATGTGCGATGGTATTTATTACGGCAGACGTGTTGTTCAAAAAGAATTCATTTGCAAGAAATCCCTTTGTTTTCAAAAGCGAATTTTCTTTCACGTTTGTTCAAAGTGTATCCAAACTCGAGCTAAACATATGGTGGCCATTGCAATCTCACTCACTTACCATTTTTATGCTAACTATATGCGCACTTTAACAAAAAACATTATATTTGTGGATCTAAAATTACCTTACAAATTAAACTCATGCATGTAATATTTGTTACTAGTGTTTCCAAGTAACATTTTCGTACTCAAAACATTTTGTTTATCACTTACTTTGTTAGATAATTGAAAATAAAATTCAGATGACACAAATATAATATATTTAGTATCCGAATATAATAAGAAAAAGCTTTTATTTTGTATTGACAAATTCATATCAAAACTTTGTCGCTCATTATAACAGGATTTTTTTTGTATTATACATTCATATGAATTATATTTATGTTGATGTTAGATTGCGTATTTTTCAGTGATCTAACACCTACTCTGAATGAAAATATTTATGGTGTTGACTGTTTCATTGTATTGGGATGTCATTATATTAAAAAAAGGAAGCTTTTTTTATTTATTACTGATTCCATAAATTTACAAAAGTACTGGGATCGTTTTTGTCTATTGCTAGTTTTTTTTTGAAAACGCCAACAGTAATAGTGATTTTGATCATTTAATTTAATTGTGAAACAACATCAAAAACACATTATTTGTTTATAAAATATAATATTTAATTTAAACTAGTCACATAAATTCATAATTCATCGGTAACATGAGTTTTTTATTGAACAATTATAGCAGTGATAATTTAATGACAGAAAAAATTTACTTACAGGTCTTTATAGCTTAAAAGATAATTCTTACCTATTCAAAATAAAAATAAAACTCTAAATAATTCTTAACATCAACTTGATATACGTTTGCCTTATCCCATTTTAAATCCTTAAATACAAATGGATACAAATACAATCGTTTAATTTGACATAATAATTAAGATTGACAGTCTCATTCACAACCGATTTTGAGGGGTGAATTATTTCTTAAGACCCACAACTAATAGGGAGAGTGGGGCTAAAAGTGCATTCGTCTTGAATCAAGTGAAAAAAAAACAAATTTCCAATTAAGTAAAAACAAATGAGCAGGAAGGCGTTTAATGAGGCGTGAGTCCTGTGAAAACAGATGAGAAGACAATGTAGTGACACAGCACTGATAATTTATTTCAAGGATAATAAAATTTTGCCTTGTTCGATAAATATTAGAGCGATATAAAAACTGCATAAAAAGTATATGTATAATTTATGATATCGACTTAAGGTGCTTGATTGAACTTCAATATCAAATTTGAATTGTTACAACTTTGTACGATTCCACATGTTTTGTCACTAACGAGTATCAGTTCTGTCGCATCCGTGTGATAGAATGCCTGAAGATGCCGAAAGGCGAAACCCGGGTCGTTAGTGACAAAACTTGTGGAATCGTACAAAGTTATATTAACTAAGTTATGTTAAATATTTGTAATAATATTTGTAAAAAGAGAAGTAAAATTATCTTTATTCTAACAATAGTTTGTGTGACAAATTATACCCAATCTTACTTCAATAATTCTTACATCTTTTTCACATTTCGAAAACAGTAAGCCGCTAAACCAAATTGTGTAAGCAATCATAGTTGTTTATTCTAATGCGAATGCTTAAATATTAAATATGTCTTTTTTCAATGTTTAAAAATTACTTCAACCGTTTCCATGCCTTTCAAAATTGTAAAATGCAGGTATGCTTACATCATTAATGATAAACTAAAATTGTTTAGAAATAAAATGTTTACTTATCAAAAAGTATGTGAATGTTATGCAAATTCATTTTCTTTTCTTTTGGAATGCCTATTTGGAATCTCTATTATCGAACCATTTATATTTTTGTTTAATATTTATCATCAGCCTGCAAAAGCTTTGTTATAGTTAGTGCAAATTATTTTTATCAAGAATAAATAATATATCAGAAACGAAATTAATTGATCTTTTTCTTCAACCACTAAATTGGGTATCAAATACGGCAGTTATACATTAGGCAAACATAAAAGAATCGCAACTAAGTACCACCAGCAACTATGAGTCGAAACACTTCAGAGAGTTTGCCTTCCACCCTACACTGCATCACGACAACCCCTAAGCTCGGATACTCCCAGTCTTTCCACCCTGCCGCCCCCGCAGAGCTTTGGCGTAGGGTGGAAGCCTACTTTATCCCTTTTCCTCTGTCCTTTTTCAATGTGATCCCTCCAGCCCTTATCTCATTCCGTCTCTAGCGCGGTAGTAATATTGTCTCCCCCCTTTGTGCACCCCATCTTGTTACTCCGGTGGTTGATCTGGAACAGCCATACTGCCACCCTTTACGCCACCTGAAAAATGTATATTGACATATATTGTAGCTATAACCAAACGAGTGACTTTTCAACGATAGTATTCTATGTTTTTGAAGCTTTTTTTAGTAACTTGTTTTCAATATTATAACGAAATAGTATGCTTTAGTTACCGATGTAATTGGATTGTAACATATAATAAGTTACATCCAATAATATCAGATATTTTTCATAAAAAGGACTTTCATTTGATTCTATAGAATTATAGAGTTTTTTTTTTAATTTATGGTTGTCGTTACTGTTCACGGTTTATGTTTCTCCGTGATGAATAATTTATATAACCTTTTTGTAAATAAAAAAAAATTACATAAAAATTTCTGCCGTCACTATTTTCTATATATTTGCAAATTCTGAAATCAAAACTTAATCTAACAAAGCTTAAACATCGCTGAGCTTGTTTACTTTATTTTTTCAAAGTTATTTATACCTTTGGAAAATAGAAAATTATAATAAATTTCTTTGGTATAGAATTTTTATATTACTGACAAAAAATAAAATATAAAAAAAATGTGATTTCTTTTTTACTTTTCAGTGAAATTACAGTAGTATTTGGTAATTTGATAAAATATCATTATATACCCACGGTAATATGTTTATTTTTTGCGAAGTAAAACTTCTAAAATATATTTGAAATGTCGGAAAACTTCCAACGTCTGGTTAAAATAAACACAAATGTAAAATTTTATGTATTGTTAACTTTAAAATATACGAGATAGTTATATTTTTATAGTTTAATTTAATCGTATCGTGCGTACTTAAATTTACACTATAGAGGCATTTCTGTCAAAGCTTACATACTTAAAATACTACACAAGTAGTTAATAAGCCGAACACGTTTTTACCTAGATATTATTATTTATTCAAAATTATGCAAAGCGATAATAAACAACTGCTTAAGATAGATCGAAGATTAGAATTACGCACATGTACTTAACACAACTGGGTGATTACGATGCATGTGCAATTTACTATGTGAAAAATAGTATATTCCATTTTACAGTATTTTATACAGTCAATGATAATTTTTTATTATTATTTTATAGTTTTAAATAAATCTAAATAGAAATATTGTTTATTCAAATGAGAGACGGTATTCTGGCCATTGATAGGTTATTAGACGTGTACCCAAGCTATATTCCGAATAGGTTTTTAAAAAATATAGAAGAAGATGCTCTGCAGAATGTTAGTGTGTAAATTTCTGCTCGCTTATTTGAGATAAATGAAGAAATATACAAAAAGCAAAAAATCATTTTATACTATAGATCGTGTATCTATTGTATTTACTGTAGAAATTTTATTCACACTGGCATAAATCTTATGATTTGTCTCTTCTGGATTGGTGTAAGCATTAACATATTAATTTTGCAATTGTATCATCAGAATATGTTTTCAAGAATCCGCTATCTTTATAGAATTCCCGTAATATACCGTCGATATACCCACCATTAATTTTCGTTGTACAAAATATTGCAATGTTTGACCATTTGAATCACTTAAATTTCATTTTCAACATAAGGTTATGCGACAAGGTTAAAATAAGTGTTATAAAAGATTTCAAAATAGTTAAGTTTGTTTGTAGTCATGCTGTGTCTAATGTATGAAAGCATTTCACGCCCTTGTTTCAAATATTTTTTATATATTCTCATAAGCTTTAGTTAGGTTTTTTTAATGGCGTCGGTGATAAACATCTATGGGTTACGCTGGGCTTAGAAACTTCCTGTGGCCAGTTAAAGTCACTTAAATGATTGAGGTACGAAGCAGTAAATAAAGTAATCATTTGTTATTCTGGCAGCCTCGGTACAAGTGTTTTGACCCCATAGTTTTCTTGTAAAACCTAGAATAATATATTCCTAATTAAAAACCGCCGAAGATAATATTGGGTCGTTTTTTTAGTGACTTAATAACGATCTTGGCTAGGCCTAGAGAAAGATTGATTGGGAAATAAATTTGAAGGAACATTCATGCTATGTTAAAATTGATTACGTTACATAATATAACACGACTAAGGGTAGCATTTGTACATTTTTTTTAACATAAAATTTTTCGTTATCAGGCAAATTATAAATATGAATTCCCAAAGAGTAATAAATATTTCTTGAATTTATCTTTCACTTATGTTAAATGGAAAAATTTATGCGTCGTATATGTCATATTATTTGAAGAAGATTAAGATAACGATAGTTTCATAGCGTATCTCTGACTTGTTTGTTTATATTAAATGAAATCATAATTGTATCTCCTAGTCTAGAAATTTTTATCTGTGTCTAATATTTTTACAAGATGCCTGAACTACATTTTTTTCTTAGCAACAGAAAAACTTTTAAACTTATGTGTAATATTGCTAATTAAAACAATCGATTAAACGCAAAATTTCCATAAATAAATATTTTAATGTTTCTCCTGCAGTTGAAATTACTCAATATTAAATAAAAATATCAATCATGTTTTATTAAGATTTTTTTCGCGAACGTTATTTTTTAGGTTTATACGGAGATTTTTAAAATATAAGTATAAGATTTACATGTTTGATATTTCAATATGTACTATTAAATTATTTTTTTTATTGCAAATCAGTAGTTTTTGTTTGTCGGTCGATTTCATTCTTCATAACTCATAGACTCAATCAAAGAAGTGCCGTGATGCATAGAACATTTTTGTGAACTTTGCTATGTATACATTATTAAAAGGTTTCTAAAAGTCACTCTAGATTGCCTTGTGACCTTTGTGGTATTTTTTTATAACGAGAAAAATTTTCTACGACGCATAGAAATGACATTTATTTATACTGAATTGTATGTAAAAATGTGAACGCATTCTTATAGTATTATGAATAATATTAATCAATACATATATAATCGTTTTCGCTTTGTCTATTCATTGAATTGTTTGCGACTGTTTATTTGTGCGATAAATACATATTTAAGCCACCTACTCACTTACTCATTTAAATTTTTGTTTGATTTATTGGTGTTTAGATTTAAAAAAAAAATTGAGTGTTATCCTTAGTGAAAACACTACAAAAATATAATTTTTAGTTTTGATGACTGGATAATCTAGCTTGATTAAAACTAGTTAAGAAATAAATTTTGATCTTTGTGATGGATGTATTTATAATAAAATGATAGCAAATCCGAATATTTTTCGCTTACCTTACTCGATCTTTTACCGTTTCATTTATAATAACTTTAGTGCGCATATTATAAAAATTCAATCCAGTATAAAATATTAATATCACTTACCATATGGACATGGTCATGGAATAATACGATTACTTTTAGCGGTGTTTAACTTGATTGCAAATATGCCCTTTTATCTCCTTTTGTGCCATATAGTAGAATTATCATTGACATTAAGTTCAACATTATCAGTCGCATGAAACCTAGCTACAGTTGCAATTTTATGAAAATAATAACAACAGTTCACGTATAATAAATTGACTATTCTTAGAAAAAGACAAACAAAAGTATATTTTACTAGCAATACGATATTTGCCAAATAAGTAACGCTTAAATAATTTTGATCACAATCAAGCATCAGAGAGCGATACTGAACAACCAAATTTTCAATATTATCATTTAATTAAAATAGAACGTTGTTCAATAAAAATATTACTTCATCTAAATATATTATAGACTAATACATGACGACATTAACAAAAAAAAATTGAGTAAATTTAGGGTTTGCTTACTTAACTGTACTGAAATATTTCATTTGGTTAATAAAACAATATGTTGCAGAACGACGTTTTCGGCTTTTTTTACTAGCTGGTTTTTTATGATCTTTGTTAAAAATGTTTCACAGTATTTTTATGATATACGTATATATACATCAATATACGAAATATCTATATATTATTGTACAGCGTTGAGTATTTCTTTCGTGAGATACATTTCATTATAAAATAAAGATATTGCTTTTATCAATTTAAATAAAATAACATCTTACTTTAATGAATTTTGTACGGAGATTGTCTTGAAAATTAGTCAAAAACATCACTTTACATTTCCAATTAAAAAATGCACTGGATCATGCATATGTATTTACTAAAGGCAATATACTAACCGAAAAGTGACAATAAAAAGGTGGCAGGTGATAAATTAAAATAAAGAAATTAACAAATGTGCTTGTCTTGAACCAACCTGTCACTTTTATCTATTCGGATACATTTCATTTATAATTATATTTAATTTATTCATTTAAAATAAGCAGCGGTAGCAAATTATCGTTTGTTCGGCGTGACATGTGATATCATTTTGAGACAACGTATCATCGTATTCGCTGTCAGTGAATGATGTGCAAACAGTTTACATGCCCCTACAATATATACTCATATAAAGTAAATATAAATGAATTGGGAAAGCTATTTTACTAGTGTTTTATTCAATTGGTTTTATAACAGTAATATGAGAACTAAGTTCAAGGCATTCACTGTATATTAAAATCCCAGGAGACAGATGTATATTAGAAAAATATATAGACCGCATACCTAGTTGTTTTATATAATAATAAAGATATGTGGATATTTACATATATATATTAGTTCATAGGCTCCCAACATTTTTTGGGTGGTGACCTCCTTTTCATTAAATCCATGTGACCCGCGACCCCTCATATAATCCAAAAGCATACCAAAAAAAATTTTACCGTTTAAGTTGGCGACCCCCCAAAAAACCCTTTGCGACCCCCAGGTTGGGAGCCTATGTATTAGTTACTAGTCATTTAGTAGTATCTTGAATACTTTCATTGGATAAATAAATGTAGTCGTGAACAGTATAACATTAACTGGATTTTATATATTTTTTTTCTTTATTCGTATAATTTGAAAAATGAATGCGAAAAAGGGAAAGCAAATGATTCGCGATGTTTCTAATTCAAACAAATCAATTAAGTTCCTTTCATTTTCTCCCTCTATAGTAGGGCATTTTCAATGCATTTTCATTAATATTGTTGTCAGCCAGATAAATATAACGTTAAAGTCATAAAAAAAGACCGTTTTTTATAACACAAAGAGGCATGTTATAAAGATACATTTATGAAAATTAAACGCATCTGCGTAGTAAAAAATATTTATATATAACTAGTAAACTAAAATGAATTAATCTTTTTTGTCTATTTTGAGATTATTCGAGAACACATTATATCCCTTGCAAATGCAATCTCCAATGAGACTGGTATTAATATTCATGTGTGCGAGCGATCGATAAAGATGACACCTGCTTTATCGACATCTCCTGTTTTTTTTTGTGTTACCGCTCCGAATTTATGAATCTATTAATATGTTGGTGTTTCCTGACGGCAAGCTGTGTACCCACGTTGATTGCTGTAATATTTTACTTTGGCGTTCAACCGCAAATTTAAAAAAAAACATTACCATGCCGTTTGTATTGTAGGTCCAATGTGTGCGCTCGCCGCTTTTGGCACCTTTCGATATTTATGCCTTGCGCGGTTAAGTGGTGATATTTTTTAAAATTCGAATTGCAAATACTTGCTGTAATAAATTTTATTGCCAAGTGCAAAAATTTAATTCCTAACAACAATGTAAGCATTACGTCTATTGGGTAATGACTGTTTATACAATATTTTTAATTCATTGCGATCACTATACTTTTTTTTTGATTTGGTATAATAATTAAAAATATGTACTTTTATTTTTTATCATACACAAATAAAAATAATTAAAAAAAGTTATTGAACATTGGAAACACACACTCCAAGCATCCGTTTAAAATTAAATCATGTTTGAAATTTATGCATATTTATTAATATAGTATTGTTTAATTGATAGACGACACTGAAACATTATCAAACGTTAACTAATTGATTTTGTTGATATTTACTTGGTAGAACTCCATTATGAAAAGGTGAAAAATTAGCAATACATTTTGGTTCTACAAAATGTGATTTTGATTTAAAAAAAAATTACAAAATGTGAGAAAGATTTTGTAGAACTAAAATACATTGCTATTTTTTCACCGTGTCAATTGATTTTTGTTTTTCTATTCATTCGATAAAATTAATAAACAATTCAACTTTAAAGACGTAAATACAACTTTTTTTAGTTAAATAATGATACGAATTGTGTAGTACAGTAAATAAAGGAATTCCCAAAAATTTGGGCACAAAAATATGTAAGATCATAACAGTCACCATAACTTAAAACGAAAACGAGCACTGAGCTCCATATTTATCTTGCCTTACTTTAAAAGGGGAATAGCGTATTTCCCTATGCTTCCACCGAGCTTTGGGCTCTAAAAACTCTTTATAACCACAATAAAAACATTGTAATAAAATGACGACATTAAAAAGCTCCTTACTTGGGCAAGCTACCCGTTCTCTAAAGAACTCCTGAAACTACTAATTTAACTGAGAAATTTATATTATCTTTTAGGAAAATATGACATAAAATCATAAAGTTATCTACTTGCATAAATAAAATATTTTTTTACCCTTGCTTTTAACCTACTTATCATGGAAACCCTGACTATATATACATAACATAATGAATGACGGCAATTTAACAATTTGCCAGACTTATGAATAATGATAATGTATTAATATATTTTTGATAGTTAAAGATGTCATTAACTTGATTATATATATATATTATACATTTATATCTAGTTGCTCATTTTAGGTAAATTTTAAGGCATTTTCGCGAATATGTGTACGAGTACAGAATTAAAATTTTTCAATTTTGAAGAGTAAAGTTCGTCGAGTTAGAATTCTCGCTTTCAGTAAACATATTAAAAACTTCAACAGATTTTCTAGGTATTGTAAAATAATTATTTATAAAGTCAGTGAATGAACCTTCATACTTTATATACACTGTGTAACGTGTGAATCCTCTTTAATGTAACGATATGATCTGCATTTGGCAACTACATTTTATAACCTAAAATTGTATTATTTTGTTTCGTTTTTGTGATATTTTATTATAGTTTGATATGTAAAAGTCCTCTCTATCAGTAAAGGACTGGCTTACGTAAGCAGACATAATATGTCTATCAGATATGCAAATTAACTATGATAGTTATAGAATTAAAATATATATAAACTCACACAAATACTCGTAAAATTTTATAGTCTGTCGTGCACAAGGTGCGTGTTGGATATTTTATGTCTTAATTCTGTTAAAATTACTTAGCGAAACGCCTTGGGGCAAGGTGATATAAATTATTGGACCCTTCGGAATTTGACCAATTAGAATGTATTTTTTTCCTAATCCATGACAACTTTTTCAATTAGAAGGTTGTAAATGCATCCGGCGTTAAATTTGAAAGGTTTTTCTGTGTTTTATAAACCAGAAATTACTTTACTTTTAATTTTAACAACAATAAATATATTACATATAATACAATACATCTTTTATTTGATTGAAGAGTATAAAAATTGTATTTTTATAACATTATACATAACAAGAATTTAAATCAATATAATTTTTTAATGTCACTTGAGATCAACTCAATGCGGAAAAATATCAATCGTATTGCATTCACTACCGCTTGATCATTTCAAACTTAGCAATATTTCTTGTGCATGTATATCGTTTCATGGCGGCTGTCAAATAAATCTTATCTCTCAGAAAATATTTCTTTACAAACTAAAATTGACAATTGTTTTAATTTTAAAATAAATTAATATTTTCATTTGATTTTAAACATAAAGTTGACTGGTGAATGGCATTCAAACATTTAAAATTGTTTCCTTTTAACTTCACCGACTTCTAAATTTAATGGCGCATAGTCTAAACTGACAATTAAATTTGTTAGCTATGGTATAATAGATCTTCAGCTATTATATTTAACGCATCAAAATGTTAACTGACAGTTTATTCCTCTAATTAACCATATAAAGTACTATAACCCCTTTTTGTGTATCTGCATTTTGAAAACAGTTAATATTTAAACACAGTAATACTCTATTAAAACTGCCATAAATTGTTCCGCGAGCACGACAACGTAGGGTTGTTAGCGTCACATTATCATATTTCTGTCAAAAATATGAATGTTTAGGTACAATTATGTTCGTTTAATCTGTCACTATATCCACTGCATTAACAATTTGTTTTTATCTTTTTACGGGTGTATATAATACTAAATTATCATATTATATAACTACTTAGACATATTTAACTAAAAATATTTTCAATATAGCCTCATTTCATTATTTATTAAAAAATTTTGAGCGTACGTGCAAAAAATTAAATATAATCTAAGATATGATACGCTAATTTAATGCTTTCTGAAAGACGTGTTTCGCTAATAAGACACATCGATATGCAGGTTTGACTTTGGACTAACCTTTTTTAATTGAACATATCTTCTTTTTTTTGTACAGATTGTAGATTTTTGTACAAAACAATATTCGATTTGAAAATTTGAAAAAAGTCAGTCAGAAACACATTTTACACATGGAGTATTGTAAAAGAAATCAACTCTTATTGAAATGCACCCATAATTTTCATTAGTCATTAGAAGATTTCATGGACTTTCAAATTACTTTTTTTTCCGGCTTGGATATAAGTATATGCAATATATTTCCTTGGGCTTAAGAATAATATCTGACATAGGTAATCTTCTATTCGACAATTAAAAATAGTATTTTTACCATTTTTCAAATATAAGTTATGATTTTAAAAATTATTCAAATTTACACGCTAGCTTTATTATTTTATTAATGCCAGTATTTCTATACCGCGAGTTATGATGATTCAAGCTGCAATGTACAATTTAAAGAAGGTATTAACCGTTGCAGATTGTTTTTATTGACATGATATGTTTATTACTTACGCAATTTTAAAAACCTCATTTTAATATACATAATAAATATGTCAATCATTTATAAACTCGATGATGTATATAGTAATTACACGCTAGCACGTGCGGTATATTCCTGATGTTATTATACAACGAATATCTTTCGAAGGAACATAATTACACGCAGAAAATAATATCTACTTCCAAAATGAAACAATTGCTTCCCACTTCCCATTATAAAATGCTCGGAGGCATATCATAATAACACGAAATACAACGACATCTTCCCTCGTTAAAACTAATTGGCTAAAATTCACTGAAACATTGACAGAAAGTACATATTTGAACAAAAGACAGGAATTGACAAAACGTAAAAAAAAGAAAAGAACGTTCTTCCTAACTTCGTGATATCTTTCTTTTATAATAAAAGTCTTTATAAGGTTATTGAAATAATATGCTTTGATCAAAATCTTTGGATATGACTATTACATACTTTTTCGTATTAATTAACTGCATTTAAAGAGAAATTGACAAAAAAATTGCAATAGCAAAAGAAGAAACAGAATAGACTCAAATATTGCCTGGGGATAGAAAATAATTATGTCTTTTTTATGGTATTATTGAATTTTTAAAGAATTATAATATTTTCTATCGGTTATGGAATATTTATATGATACAATGAGAATAAAAAGAATTTGAAAAATAAAAGGTCAAAAACACTTTTCCGTCTTATTTCAGAATGAACATAAATAATATTTTATGACCTAAACAGCAATAAATTTACGATAATTGCTTCTATCTCTTTGCTGTGGAATGGCCAGAAACCAATTAACATTTTTCTTCCAACGTTCTCTCATATTGTTAAATGTTAAAAATAAATGTAACATTGAGTATTATTATCGCCAAAGGCTACATATAATCTAATATTTTAAGCACCAATGAAATATCCCAAATACATATCCTCTGAATAAAACCTTTGAAGAATATAAAAATAATAAACATCTAGATAAATATTTTCAGGAATCCTAGTTTTAATTTAAAATTTTTAAACTTTGTGCTGACTGGAACAGAACTGACAGTCAGTTCCGTTGAATCCGTATGATGCCCGAAGATGTCGAAAGACGAAATCGCGTCGTTAGTGACAATACATGAGGAATTTTATAATGTTTCAAAAATTCAAAATTGATACTGAAATTTCATTAAGTACGTTCAGTCGACAATATAATATATTTAATTCATAAATTATATCTTAGCTTTAAAATACAATAATAATAAAATAACAAAAAATATATGTTAACGATTGTATGTCTGTGCAGCGTAAATATTTCAGGGATCCATGGAATATATATTATATATGTATGTATTGTTAAATAATGGAAGATATTTGAAAAAATCGGTGGTAAAATAATTTATTTTACTACCATACTTCTGTGCTAAGGTACATTATATAATATTTTTTGCCAGCCAGTCCTCAAATCTTATTATTTTCCAACCCTATCATGATATTTATTGTAAGTGACTAGTGCATAGCCATTTTTCATTAAATAAAACATAAATCTGTCGTACACATTCGTCGAATATGCATGCTGACACTTTCAAGTTGCTAATATGATTTTTTTTATTACGGCTTTAGTAGATCAACGAGCTTGCTTGACTTAAAAAAACAGTATAAATATGTTTCACAATTACCTTTTATATTCATATAATAGCCAAAAAATAGCTTTATACTTTCTTACAGCAGACTTATATAAATGCACTTAAGTCGGCAAATAAAAATTGTTTGCCTGTTTACTATTAGTTTGCCATAATTACTGCAAATCTTTACAAAATTGACACAAAACCAAAGAGTGTTCAGGAATAAAACGAGTTACTTTTATCTGAGGGTAAATGATTATTTTATTAATTACTCACTAGAGATCGGCGCTGAACATTATTAACGTAAGTTTGTAAAAGAGCGTGAAATTTTAACTCGATGAACAAAAAGTGTATCTTTTTTAAAAAATAATAATTTTTAAAAAAAGGTACACTTAGATACAATTAATTTCTACAAAAACACATTTTTTTAGAAATTAATTGCATACTATCCTTTTTATTTTTTAAAATGTCATGCCTTTACATCAAAAAGTGACAGGAAACACATTGAATTGAAAAAGTGTACCCATAAATCTTATCATATTTTCAGAGATATATTCCTAATATTTACATTAATTGAATAATATATGAATTGTATCGAGAACATCACATTTAGTATTAATTATCTATTATTATTCCAATGAATCCGAAATTTCTATCATATTTACATACCATTAAAACCAAGAATACAATCATTTTAATATTCATTACAGGTTTATTAAAAATATCGAATTTACTAAAGCATTGTGGAAATGTCGGATACGATACAAATCAAGTAGCATTTTATTTATACAATGTATTCAAATCTTAAATATTTAACAAATAAAGTCAAGAACGAGAATTCTAAGAATAAAATAACGTTGAAATACTTTCATGAATTATTTACATACAAATGTTTATTTACAATTTAGTATCCAAGAAAATATGTGGTCTCTTTATCTTCGTCTATCCAGTATTTTGGAATACTTACTAGTCATAACCTTAGTTTAATGCAAAAAAGTTGTCCGCAGTGTGACATATATTATATAATCATTTAAAATATCTGCATATATTGTTGTCATGATTAACGATGATTACAATATCCACCAGCATTGCTTCAGATGATGTTATACATGAACATGATCTCAGACGAAGACTTTTCTATTTTTTTAAGTAAAATATTTTTTTTATAAACGGTTCCTTTTCATACAAAGGTTTAGTTTTATATCATCGGTCAAAATTTAAAACTAATACACCTGAAGATTTTTAATATGAAAAAACCATATTCAAAAAACTTTATAAAAAATAAATTATAATTCAATCAATACTTATTTGAACCGATGAGAATACTTCAATGGGAAAATAATCAGTCGATAATTTTGTTTTTAAAGCCTAAGAAAAAAGACGAAACAAACTGTTTCAACTAACAATGAGTTGATGAATATTCTTACCTTAAGCTCGTTTAAGTAGTTTTGTAACCATAAAAACAAAAGCTCGTTGCGTAGATTCTATCAAGACTTAGATTAATACATGATTATTTTATAAGATTTATTTTTTGAGCTATTACATTTATTTGGAAACACATTTTTTTTATTTATTTTAATTAAGTTGTGTGGCAATGTACATAAAATAAACTATCTATAAAATTCTGTATATTGACTATAGGGTTTATATTTTGTTACATGTATGTATACTAAAAACAAAATCCTCTGCTTTCTTAAATTTAAATTTAAAAAAAATAACACTGAGCTCTAATATATTTTCTTTTAATTCATAAAAAAGTTTATCGATATAGAAAAAAAGAGTTATATAAAATAAAACGAATGAACATAAGTACATATAACACAAAATAAGTGGGATTATGCATTGTAATATACTAAAAAAAAACAAATCTGTTTGCTATTTAAATATTACGCGACGTGATTTCTGTGGCCGGTAAAAATACTGGCGTGCCAAGTCGAGCTTGGCGGGAAAAATCTTTCACGTCTTTGTAAATTTAATTAATTACGCTATCAACAGGTGGTGGTACTGTCGACAAATTCTTGGAACGGCGGGATGGCTAATTTTCTTTTTCTTTTTTCTTCTTAAGGAAAGGCTGGGAGGGACAACATCTTACCATTTGTTAGATGTTTAAAACACAGTTCGATTGGGGTTTAATTGAAAATTGATTTAATAGGATTTTATTTGCTAGAATTCCATTATAACACGATGAAAAAATAATAATTTAGTATTTGTAAAACTAAATTACATTGCTATTTTGTCACAGTACTTAATCGAACAGATGAATATTATATTAACTCGAGTAAGAATAATAAAGATAAAAGTGTTTGAAATATATAATTGAATAATAAATGTTTCAATTATCAGTCAAAAGCTTGTTGGCACTGCAAAAAATTTCAAAAACGAGTTTATAACTAATTGTAGAGTTTGTCAAAAAAGTTTATAGTTTTAAATATTGTAAAGTTTGTTTTCATAGGCATCCATCTTATATGACTTAAAAATACGGGAACTTGAATCCAAGAATGAAATTTGAAATTTGTAGTTAAAAGTTGTAGACAAATGATAAACCAAATTACAAATATTTATCGTTTCAGGTATGTGTGTTGATATTCTGCATTAGAAATGTATGCGATAATTGATAATTCGACTGAAAACCTTGGATGTCTTATCACCTTTTTTAAATGATACAGGTAATGTAAAAATAAAGTCTATCATACAATAAATAACACGATCCTTCTCATAATTATTTAAGGATTTTTGTCTATATTAAGTAATATATCAAAATTTACAAATCATAATATTTCTTTTGATTCTGATCATTTTCCTCTAAGCGTAAACCATTCAACCGCTTCCAGTCAACATAAAAAGCTTAGTGTTGCGTTGGTACAAATTGTCAGTTTTTTTACTTAATAGCCCTTCAAAGGTTAATTGTTTTGTAGAAAATTCTTTTCTTGTTTTTTTTCTTTTTATTTTTAAATCTTCATCACTTGATCAGTGTCTTTTCATTAATATTGTATATGTAATACAAAATGATTTGTTTGTTCTAACAAAAAGCAAATCAAATCCCAAAGGAAAACGAGTAATATTTTTAACGAAAAGTCTTTGAAGAAAATGTTATTGGGCTCGGTATAATTTTCAATCTGCAACGTACTTTTTTTCGATTTAAAAATATGTAGTTTGGCACATTAAATATATTATCATTTATAAAATCTTAAGCATAGGTTTTGATTCATAACCTATAATGCCTAATCTAAATCATTTAAAATAATGTATAGTTGATTATGGATGTTTGAGTCTTGTATAGGTATTGTATTATCTTTTTATAATTTACGGTTTTGATCTTTTGTTAACGATATCCATACACCGCAGTTTGACTATTGAGTAAAAACTGTTCACTTAGTCCACTTATAAAGATGTTTCAACACAAGAATACTTATTGGTTAAAAATTAAAACATTTATATCAATCATCGTTTTCAATTCACAAATCGTCTCCAGTATTCGCAATAAAGGTCTCTACACTCTGATCAACTTAACAAAAAATTTTAGACCGAGGTTGTTTTTTAAGAATTTATTTACTGTCCAACAGAATTGTAAACTTAATTTATTGAATTAAAAAATATATTAATTGTTTTTTACTTCTATTTCGTAACATCACTACACGACAATACAACACTTTATTATAACTAAAGGTTTGGTGTATACAAAGCAATCTACATATCATCAATATCGATATTTTGTTGCATATTTTTGACTAAAAATATATATTTTAACCAATGATGTTATATTATTTTTGTTTCGAATAGCTTATTTTATATCAAATAAGTACATTTTGTTTTTCAATAGGATTGTTGTAGCGAAGGTTAGAAGACTTTTTAAGAAATTACTACATCAAGCCACAAAGTAATACCTTTTGGTAACCATGAATACGAATAAGTCAAAGGACTTTCATATCTTTTTTTTTTGAAAAAAAATCTCTGCATATTTACGAATAAAATGGAAGTTTTCTTATTACGTTTGATATATAAAGAGGTTTGAGCATGTATAAGAGAACATTTCATATTAAAGTAAATAAAATCCTTATTTCCACGTCAGCTCATGTCCCAGCTTACCGAGAGTAAGTTAAAAACTTTCAGTGTGTAGAAGGAAGTAGTCACACACCTGTCTCTCACCTGGAGGGTATTCCTCATCAAGTGCAAGCGAGAGGGGTTGTACAGAACAGCGAATTTGACAAAGTGAAATTTTGTAAGTAGCTGGCGTATTAGGTAAACCCCGCAGAATTTTCATTCGTATATTATTATATCAAGTGAACACGTCTCGGTCGAAGCTTTCCCGGTAACGAAGGAAAATCTTTCAGGCCTGAAAAATGTTCTTAAAATACTTCGGAAAAAATCTGAATATAACATAATGTCTATAAGATGGCGAAATAAAATTTTTTCAGCCTGAAGAATGTAAAACTTTATTTAAAAAATCATTCAAGAGAAATGTGGAAATAAATTGTAAATTTCACACAAACATGGCAACAACATAACTATGATGATGTTGGGAAGATGTGTATAATGTTTCATGAAGATTTCCTGATATGGCGTTAGTTTCACACAAACAATGTTGAACGATAGCTTACTGAAGATTTAGTTTCTAAAAAATGTATTGATTTTTTTTGCGTTTATTGCAATACTAATTACATATATCACTGTGTACATGAAACTGTATGCCACTAATGGGGACTTTATCGAAAAAATATTTGAATTTTTTATTTGAAAAATAAAAAATTTCTCGTTTCTTCTTACAATGATTATTCAAGAAAAAATTGTGTCTATAAAGTACGCATACTCGTATACCATTAATAGAAAATTTGTGTTAACTGAGTACTCACAAATTTACTAATATTAAATACAACGTTTTAGTGTTCTTTTTTATCAAAAAAAATTATACAATGAATTTTAAATAAAATTATATTATACAAATTAAATATATTTTAATAAAGAAATGAATCTGACAAGGAAAAAATATCTGCGTTTCTTTTCGATAACGTTTTTAGTGTTATATTAAAAAGTCATAATCACGAGAATTCACAAAAGAGTATGCGCTATTTAATTTTTCATTCGAATGCAAGGAAATGAAATACGTACAAAGCCTTGGAGTTGTTATTCTGTATATTACATTTCAAATTATATCCAACACCGATGGAAACGAGATGTGCCTAGTAATATGTACTTTATCTCATTCCACATGCATTGAAATATAATCAAAAAGAAAGACGGAGAATGCTTTATATCAGGAATAGCTTTCTTGTGTGCCTTTGAAAGCTTCCTTGGTTTAAAATTTGAGTCTCATTTTGCATGTGAATGTTCAGCGAAAGAAATGGAAGTTTCTTTTAATGTTTTCGTTTGTCTTTTATTTTATTTTTGGATGGTTTGAGCCATAGAAATCTTTCTTTTAGATCATGGTATCACCATGAATATACGTATATTGGTAAATTGTGTATAAAAAATGTTGTCATGTTATTACTAATAGTGTAAATTAGGAAAAAAAGACATCTTTTGAAAATCATAATAATAAATATTATCGTAATATGAATTGTAGTTATTTGAAGTACTAAAGGTTATTTGGTGTATATTTTTGCCTGTCTGATAATTAAAAATAATATTTCTTAAAATATTAGCCTAATTTTCTATTCTTTATGTACCGTAATATAAAATAACATAGCTTTTTCAAGCTGTAAGAACAATTAGTTCTCGACTTTAGTACATATTTGATACCTGGAAATGTGTATGTATATTTAATGTACCAAAATAGAGATAAAACGTAATAACACATCGAGAGAGATTTTTAAAAATATTTAGAGAATAAAGAATGCTACAAATAAACTTGATTGTTTTTTTAGGCTTTCAAAAATATTTGCTTAAAATTATGTAAGAACGGAGTTGTTAAAAGCATATTAAAATACAACATTATACATAAATTTCGCTCAAATTACTTCTGAGTAAATATGTTTTAAGTTTTGTGCCATTATGTCTATTCTACGTAATCAAAGTTTTTCAGATGTAGAGTTTTGTAATATTTTTACGGTTTCGTATCTACAGCGAACCAATTTCTTTCCAATCCAATTTTTATAGACTTCGCAATAAAAGCTCGCCGGTGAAAGAAAAGTACTCTGCCGTGCGGTATTTTTTGTGTGTTTAAATTCTTGGTAATTAATAGTAAAATTATGTTTTATTGAATTTTTAATTATCCTATTAATATTTGTATAATTATACACCAGTGCATTGATATTTTTAGAGTAAAGTTCAAATATGAACCATTTTCTCATCGAAATGATACAACTATAAAAATGCTTTGCATTTATGGCCGATGTTAAAATAAGCTATCATCGATAAATTTTTCGAGCACTATATTTATTATTTATCAAGTCATTTGTTCAAATAAATCGTGTATACGTGCTTTCATTTATGATTTAAATAGTGAATATAATTGGAAGTCATCTCAACGATAATGCAATTAAAATCACATCATGTAGATTGGGAGCATTTACTATTTTTTGTAAGCTCTGTGTAACATGTAGCTTTAAAAAAATACGGAATAAATCCAGCGCTCAATCAAATAAGAAATGATAGTATTTTAAAAAAGCATTATTAATTGAAAAATGTGCTACTAATCAATATGATCGAGGGGAAATATTCTTTAGATCTTGTAGTAGAAAGTTGTTTAGTAGAGGTTGAACTTTTCACGAGGTACTGATTTTTCAATCGAAGTGTAAATAGTTAACTATTCTTATCTACGGTCAGTTCTTGTTAACTTGCATCACATCGAAAACAGGGTAGTTTTTAATACAAAAGAGTCAAAATTAATGATCAATAGAGTTATATTAATATTTAATTGGTTCGTATTGAAAATCAAATATCTCAGGTTTCTTTTACCTTTATTAAATTACATTTTCATATTGCAGAGCGTATTATAAAAAAATGGAAGTTTTCTGAAACATGGAAGCTATTTCTAAGGTTAGAATACATGAATGTTTTACTGCTCATATTAAGAACAATTTTTATTTCTTTGTGTGTATGTATTTGCCCAAATATTGTTTTTATGATAGAAAACAAACTTCGATGGTTTTAACTGGTAAAATTAATTTTTTAATTAATGACAGATTTATGTGTAAACAATATTTTGTATTATTATCGGTATTTTGCTATTATAGTCATAATTCTTACTAGCTGACACAAACATACAATCAAATTCTTTTTTACTCAGTTATTGTGAAACAACTATGGTTATATAATGCTGGAATAAATTAATCATTCATCTGTTATCGATGTATCGATAAAATTTGAATTTAAAATTAAACAAATTCAGTTTGATTCATCATTAAAATATACCTGTATAAATATTATTGTTTCAGTTTTTATTGTATCAAATATAATGCTCGCGACAGTGAAATTTTCCGTGATAATTATATTCCAAAATTATATAAATAGTACTTAAAATTGCAATTTGTTGGTTAAAAAACAATATTTATTTCTCAAATCAGTCAACTTTAAAATTACTCTTCTACATATTTTACTGTTATAAAGTTTTGCGAAGTAAATTCTGTCAATTCAACCATAAAAAACTCTTCTGGTAAGTGTAAAAAGTAGATATTTTAAATTGAAAGCAACTACGAAAATTACTTTCAGAATCCGAGAAATATATCATGATCTATAATTTTTAATATATTAACACAATTTCGAAAACAAATAACCAATTAAAGCAACAAAAAATATAATCTCAGTTTTCTTATATTAGTTGATGATTCGAATGAGAATTAAATAATACTGATTATTTTTCATCGATTTAAAACCATCTTAAAAAAGAAGCTATCTTACATTGATTTTTTTATGGCCTTTTATTTTCTACGAACTTACATTTTTACATTATTCATATGCTGTTCTTTTGCGAAATGTCACCACAGTTCGGCGCTTTTTTCCAGAGGTTTACTTTTGTTCACTCTTTTTTAAGCAGCCATTTTTTGGATTATTTGTAATCTTTCAATGTGAAAATTCAAACCCAGAAGACTATATAAAATATTTCATCATCGTTTTCAAAAGCATTTTTAAGTGTATTCCAATTATGTTAAAAAAGTATTTAAAAAATCGATAATGTTATAAAGTATTATCGTCGTTCCTGTGGTGCGGTGGTTAAAGAGTTTTAACGAATTTTGTGGATTTGAGTTCTGAAATATGTTTCCGTTATTGATGTCTAAAAAATCCCACCTATTTGACTCTAATATATGGGTAGTAACGAGAGCGATAACATAAATTCAAGTTTTGTGCATGGATGGGTTTAACCATATCGTGTGTATCTATTAAAAAAAACTGAGTACCCAAAAGTTATTGAAGAATAGATCTTTTTAGGGTACTTTCATTAAAGTCGTAGAAAGTAATGATCTTTGCCTATTTCAAGTGTTTATAAATACGCAATATTTTTCATAGCAATTTAAAACGAGAAATTTGATTGAAAATAAGAAGTTTTTCAATATGTTTTATAAAAAACATATTTTTAGTACTTATTTACACAATATAATTTTTGATCAGGACTGGTTTCGCTCATCGCGATCATTATGAACTGATGTGTTTTAATTATTTAAAATATCACGCCTTTCCATCAAGAAGAGACATTTAACACATTAAAAGTGAAATATAACAAAATAAAACAAAGTATTTTGATGATAACAAATATCATTGTAAAAATGTGAAAAAGTTCGTAGGTGACACGAATTTTAAAATAATATTTATATAACCGTTAAGTTTATTATTGCTTTGGTCAAAGTAAAATATTCATATTTCCATTTGTGCTATATATATTGGCTTATATTTTTTCATATACAAAGATCATTTTTTCTTTTCACCCATTTTTATTCTTTTTCGTTTAACATTGTGTGGAAATATTTCCAGGAAGTGGTTTTTGAGCATAGGAAGCGTGTGTCGGCAAGAAGGGTGGCGGGACGCGGGTGAAACCCTGATGACTTCCGTGACATTTTTCTCTGGTACACTTTCGGTGTCACCGCCGCTCTGCTTCTTTGTATTCGTTCACTTTCCGCTATGCGTCCCTCTCCCTGGTAATTTCTGAAAACGGACAATGACGATTTTCCCACAGTTAGAGCAATTATAAATACCTAAAGCGCCTCTATCATACATGTTGAGTAATAATTTTCACAGCGTGTTATTTTCGCAATGATATTCATACGAGTTATGAATGAACAATATACTTAAATATACAATATAAATTTAAATTTCACTTAGAACCTTCAGTCGATATCATAAAATACTTTTACGGTGCACTCTTGATTATCCGGGCTAATGCTGGGGAGGATGGTCACGAATAATTGAAAAACACGGATAATCCGAATCATCATTTTTTTATTTTGTTTTCGAATATAAATCATATACACGATACAATTTTTTTACACATTACTTATCAAAAAACCACAAAAAAATACGTAAAAATAAAATATTTTATCATAATAACAAACGTCGTCCCGAGAGCTGACAAATATAGGCAATAAATATCGAAATTAATAAATTTACTGCGGGCACTCGCGCTGATTTATGCACTTCACAGGAAATTTAAATATAAACGCATGTGGAGTACAAAGGATTTCAATTGTTGTCTCATTCTAGTCCCATAAATTGTGATGTTTATCGCGGTACATGCGAACATTTATACATTCAAAACACACAAGTCGTTAAAAAAATTCATCGAATAGTTACGTAAACACAAACACATTGCTAAATTCATCCTTTTTTTCAAACAACACGCATATTCAAGATCACAATTCATTAATGCGTCTCATAATCGTTATAGAAAAAAAATCAATCAGATTATATTTGAATTAAAAAATATTTATTTTCAGGCACGAATAATCCGTTAACCGGATAATCCATACACGGATAATCGAGAGTACACTGAATATATCTTTCCTAAATATTAATCGAGTTAAACATAAAAATTGATTGCTTTCTTTATTTTAAATCTTCATATACCTAAATAAAATATCAGTATTTTCTTTTATAAACGGTTTGAAAATATGAGTGATTTTCAAATAATAATGAAATATAAGTTTTAAATCGTTTGTCGGTATGCGTTAAGACTATTAAATATATGTCAAGCATCATGTTGTTTTTAAAATGTATTGGAAAATTTTGCTTGAAAACTGAAAAATTATTCAAAATGAAAATCTTAATAAAATTATAATTTTAATTATAAAGCATTTATTACCATATCAGTTAAAATATAATATAAAGAGAATCCTGAGGTGTAATCTATTTAATCCACATTGCACCTAGTCATTCCAGAAACCTTTTTTTTAAATTTCACATTATAGATCATTTATCGGGTGAGAACTATTCGTATCACATTTACAACACAGATATTTACTAATGGTACAGCTTGACATACACATATATATTCTCGCATGTATACAAGTCGGAAAATTCGACGACGAAAACGTTTTGTCATTATTTGCTCGAGCTCAAAAGAATCGTGCGGCTTCCAGCAGCTTTTGTTCAAAGAAATGTGTCTCCTATATTGTTGGCCAAAGCTTTGATATGATACTTAATATCTCTCATCAACAACTAAAAATTAATTTTATTTTCGATTATTTACACTCGAACGTTACGAAATGAAAAAAAATATCTTACAGTGAGTAACTTTTGAGCGTTTATATGATTTTCAAATATAAAAGAAGTTATTCAATTTAAGACGGTAAAAAAATAGCAATGGAAATAATATTTAGGTTCTACAAAAATTATAAGGTGTATAATCAATAGTTGCTTAAGATTACGCCCTTGTCAGAATTATTATCTGATTTTTCACCATGTTATAATAGAGTTTTACTCCAAATTAAAAAAAAGTACATTTTCGACATTGAAAAAATATTCCGAACTGCAACTTTATTAAAACTTAGAAATTAATAAAAAATCATAAATAATGACAATTTTGACCTATTGGAGAACTTTAACATCGGAATAAAACAGTTAATAACTTTAAATATATGCTCATTGAATAAAATTTAAAGAAAAGCAATGTTCTTTAAGAAATCTTAAAACAATGAGAAAACAAAAAAATCGTTCATCAAAAATAAAATCTTAAAAAACCTTTTTTATTTTTAAAATCTTAAAAAATGTTTTACAGACGAAATAAATAATTTTTCATGTGCCATTCTGAAGTGCACTAACAACGTATTTTCTTCATATATTTGTAATATATAATGAGTTAAAATTTTAGTGACTGCTTGTTTTATATAATAAAAACGGCGATTATACAAAAAAGTAATAAAATGTGCTTGAATACTTTTTAATGTAGTGTAACGCATATTTAAAAAGAATAAAATATCATTAATTTTAAACCATTTTCTTTAAAAGCGGTAAACGCACTGTGGGTGGTTTAAGTCAATGGTTTGTGTGACGTGGCTTCAAAAACCAAAACAAAAAGTTTTTTCTGTTAATGGAAACTTTCAAAGAAAGACAGACGCCACATGCTGGGAAAATGAAGTATTCGTATTGCTTCAGAGAACACGTGATTTACTAAGACGATTCTTTCTTTTCTAAGCATCTGTATGTCTGATATAAAAAGAGATAGTTGTATTTTTATTGAAAAAACGCTCAAAAATACCGATTGGACAGAAATGTTTGCAAATTTCAGCGATTCAAATGAAGATAAGAAAAGGAAAAAAAAGATATCTTGATTTAAAAATGTAATAATGTAAAATTGAAAGGAAAATGTCATGTTGCAATAATTAAATAATATATTTTCATTTTTTTTTTTTTAATATTCTGAAAATATTGGAAAATATTTTTTTTACATACGATGTCAAATGTTAAGCTTTTGAACTTATTACAGAAATATTCATTCTTCATTTTTACTCATAGCGAAGAATTTGAATAAAATAGTTTAACTATCAATCAATCAATACCCAAACTTTGAAAACCGATGCTCTTTTGTAAATATAGTCCCCTTATATCCTTATACTAACAATGACACAGCTTACGCATCCTTGTGTATATAAAAAACGATATGCTGCCTTTTATTATTACTAATCACCATTTTTCCATTTATTTACAAAGCGTTTTTAAAACGTACATCTAAATATATCCTTTGTAGAGCAAAATCCCAATTACCTTTATCCTCGTCTTGACATTTTACATCAGAGCCAATGATGACAGCATAAAACCGCCAGAAGAGAAAGGAAGCATGATCAAAATAAATTTTCTTTTGTCAATAATTACGTCTCGCAAAGAGCGTCATGTCTCTCGATTTCTTTGAGAACAATATCTACAAAATCTACGAAGACACAATATCGGGACGCCCTCTTTTCGTCTAACTTCACCTCAGCCTCCCCATTTTATAACAGTACATTTAAACATCCCCCCTAATTCAGCACATCACAAACTTTGATTGGAAGGTAATATTTTTGATATTTTTGTAATCAACCAATTAAAACAACATAAACCATAAGAAAAAAGCTGTTTGAACGTATAAACGTCCATTTCCGAGGAATGAATTTTTTTATTTTACAATTTATTACCAACATTTGTTAGTCATCTTGATAAGACTTGGTCTGTAATAATCTGATTCTGATGTTTAACAATACTCTACAGGTAATAGATAATGATACATTTTTTATCATTCCTTGCTTTATCATTCATTAACCTAAACTAAAATCTTATTCTAAAGTCTTAATGTTAAACAATTCCAATTATTCTATATATTTTTTTATTTTATTTATGTTTTTATAATACGGTATTTTCCAGTTGTTTATTATTGTATAAGACCAGAATTTAATCAAAATATTTTTTATACTTTATGATATCGACTGAAGGTTATTGATGGAATTTCAATATCAAATTTGATAATATTCAAAGTTGTAACAATTCAAATTTAAAATAGTTTTTAATGTTATTTCACAAAAAGTTGTATGTTAATTTACATATGACCGTATCTGGTATTAATTTTACTCATGTTACGAGTTAAAGTAAAATATATGCAATATAACGATTTTTATTTGATGACATAACACCACAGTTTTTGCAAGTCTACTTGCATTCATTTTGCGACTAGATTTTCTGGCAAACGAGATAGATTTAAAAGTTGTATATGCACGTTACCGGATCACTGGTTTAAATGATGATATAGTGGGGGATGAAAGCTGGGGTGGAAAAGCACCCAACGTATAATGCGAAGTCACGTGAGACCACCTACATGGCGAAGAGATCTAAGTATGCGCATGAAGAAAAAAATGCGAGCGGGTACACATAATATAGGAAAATGACTTCCATTTTGACTTTCCGTGAATGTGCTCATGTTGTATATATGGTGCTACGAATATATCCCACCCTCGTTTTATTTTAACATTATGATAACTTTAAATTTCTCGATTATTAAGTAATTTATTCTCTTTTACACGAGCATACTTCTCTTATTTGTAATAAATCACTACTTTAAGTAATATAGTATGTCAACCTATCCGTAGGAATTCACTTAGAGATTTATTTAAAAATTACCCGTAATGACTCATGAGATCACTATAAGAATATAAATAAGAATAGTTTTAAGTTAGTTAGTTAGATTGTTCTGTTTAACAGTTCATAGAATGCCTGATGATGCCAAAAGGTGAAACCCGGGTCGTTAGTGATAAAAAATGTGGAATCGTACCAAGTATTAACAATTCAAAATTGATATTGAAATTCCACCAAGCACCTTCAGTCGATATCATAAATTATAAAGAAAGAATAGAGTGTTAGTAATGTACTGTAAAGACAAATGAAAACTACCATTTAAATTGTATAAAAAATATTTTAAAGCCAAAAAAAATTATCTAATTACTTGATAACGTCTCGACAGTTAATGAAATACTTAAAATTAAATGCATCTTCTTTATTTGTTTTAGATATGTTCTGCGGTATTTTGGTCTAAATACATTTTTGATTTTCATAAACGAATGAATACAGTTGTGTGTCAAGTTTTTTCCTTATTTTTGAAATCTTTGCAAATTTAAAATTATACAATTAGTTAAATATGTTTATACTAAAAATTTCGAAATCGTTTCTATATATAATATAATATAAAGTATTTTGTTAGGACACCCAGGATATTCATAAATACGTTTTTGGTCTATGACACGATGCAGAGTGAGTGAGAGAGTGGGGGAGGGGGTATGGGAGATTCTGGTAATACGGTGAATGAGAAAATTTTAGCCCCCGAAATTGCGCTGCGTCAAATATTTCATCGTAAACAAGTCGGTTTAATATTGCTTATATATGACAGACGCGTTTTTCTGACATCACGGACGACTTTCTTAACACAAGTGTGTAATAAGAAAACGTTATAAGGAAAGATGTGAAAAAGTAAATACATTAATATGGAAAAAGTAAATTTATATGTTCGTCGAGATTTCGTGATTTGTTCGCATTTTTGTCAATGAACGGCTGTGTTGCATGGAAATTTTATTCGTATTTCATAAATTTATTTCTAAGGTTGTATTTTTTTCACAAAAAATATTGTAATTTCATTGCTTTAAATATTTTGCTGTTGGTTTTTAATATAACAAATAAAATCAAGAAAATCTCCTTTTTTCTTGTGTTGAATAATGACTCTTTTTTTACAATTACACTATTGAATCCAAACAGTTTTTATATGAATATTAATAACATAATATCGGGGAGAAGATTCTGAATATAAAATCATTTTATACTTTATGTTTATTATTTAGGCTTTAAATTTTTTATTTTTATTGACGCGGCAAATTTATCATACCGAATTTATACTCTAATATTCTATCATGCTAATTGATCAAGCTTACCAAACTGTCGTATCCAAAAGTCTAAGAAAATGCAAATTCATTTTTTTTTATACAAAGTGTCTGCCGCAGAATTTTTCGCCATTCGTTATCATGATTTCAGATGAGTGATTGGTTATTGTTGTATACTTTACTCATCCATTTATAAGACAAAGTTCGTAGCTTTTAAAAACAGTTTCTAAAAAGCTGAATTGAAAAATGCTTAAAAAAGTTCAAGAGATCGATCGTTAATTATATACACATTTTAAAATCTCTTAAGTAAAGTATTGAAAATATTGAATAATAACGTTTTACTTTTTTTTAAAAATCATAAACAGGATTCAAATATTTTACACTTTTAATTTTTTTGTTTTATATGAAAAAAAACTTTTTTTTTTACTGTGCATCTTCAATTTATTTCTTTTATGGATATGTGGGAGTTTTTAATCATTTTTGCGATAAAAACTGAGTAAATTTATCCATAGAAAACAGTTTTAAAAAAATTTGAATTAAACTAATTGAACATATACCGATAATAATTATATTTTTTGTGAACAGAATTCTAAATATTATAGTTAGGAAAAATATATAAAAAATACTCAACAGTTACTTAATATATATTTGATAGTTCTGTAATAACTTAATTTATATATTTAACAGACCTGATTATGGATATCGACATATTTGTTTTATTTACTTTGATAATTAACAGATATTTTTAGTGTATACAATTTTTCATTGACGGGTATAATATAAGGTAAAAATATCCATACGGTGAAAGAAGTATCGTTCGTTTTAACAATCAACGTCCTTATCAATTTATGTTGATCGATAATACACACGGAAAATGTAACGTGGGCGCAAGCATAATGAGAAGGCGTGAAACGGCAACTGCCAGGGTGGGACTGGGCGCGATATATATTTTAATAAAGGAGCTCACCCGACGCTAGCGCCTATATAATATATTATCTACACACACAATCTACGAGTTTGCCGCGAAGAAAACACAATATGCATTAAAGAAATAAACGACATTTTTAGGGGAGGGAAAAGAAAGTATTACGTAGATGGAAGCGAATCGAGCATACAGTTGGTAAAAGAGACAGATTTATTTATATTTTTAAATGTAATATCTTTTAAGGAAAATTTTATGTGAAAACTCCTAAAAAATTTCATTATTATTTCATAAGTTGAGAAAAATTGGGAAATACAGTAAATTCTTGACATTAAAAAAAAAGAAAATAAAATGCCTAGCCCATTTTTTTCAATAATCGTTTTGTACTTTTGATTTGGAAAAAGCGATATATTAAAGTCATCCAATTATTTATTCAAGGGATGAAAACAAAAGAACATTCCGGCTATCTGTGAAATAGCCACCAAGCTTCTCGTCACTCATTTTTTTAATAATTGGCTAATGAAAAAATGCTTTTTAAAAATGTTCTGATTTAAAAAAAAATAGCTATATATGCATAAGACGTGCGGTGTTGAGTACGTTAAATATCATGAAATACATGCAAATATTAAATTTAGCTTCTCTCGTTACGAGAAATATCGATGTATGCTATTTAAAAACTGTTCATACAATTGTGAAGAGTAAAAATGGACAAAAATTTCACTGAGCAAATTTTATACTTTTATATTATATTTCGTTTTCACAAAAAGTACAATAATTTATTGCATTTCAGAACCTAATATATTGGTTTTACAATGAAGAAATATTATAATATTACTTTTATTAAAATAACAAAATTAGAATTGCTTTATATCATGATTACATTTATTTTCCAAGAAAATATACTAAGTCAAGAAAAAATGCTCATCAATATGCAAGGATTGTGATACGGGGAATATATTCCAAAACCTATCTTTCATTATATCACATTAAATACCGTTTTTGCAAATACGAAAACGATTAACCCGAAAATTCATTAAATCGCAAAGCAAAATATATAAATACGCCAGATTTAATTCCCATTAATATATGAATAAGAAATATATATATATACCGACAAACGCAAAAAACTGTTTCCATTGAAATGATAAATTTTTCATATCTTTCTACTCAAATAAAAACAAAAAAAAAATAACCCATCAATTTTAGAATCATTCAACCTTTGACGAGTTTTCAATGAATTAAGTCCTATCAAATTAAGTTTTTCGAATGAAACTATGAAATATTAATGTAATCTAATGTAATATTATAATACTGAAAAACTGGTTCGGTATTGCAAAACAGCTTACAGACCAGAAACCCAAATTAGGTTATAATGATTTTGTAATTGCTATCTACATAGAAGTTTATTTTGTGAAGAAATTCGTGTAATTCTAATGATATTGTTAAATTAAGATGGCGTGCGTAAATCCAATTTGAGTGGGTGTATTTAAGTACGTTAAAAATGAACGCACGGTTAGAAGCATAAATGATGCAAAAATGTCTTAAAATAAGGCAATGAAAAATGATAAAATTCAGTCAACCGCGAATGTTATTTACAATGGATATATATACGTACACACTTGACAGTTAAGAACGTTGCTTTTTTGTGATAAAAACGAAAGTGTTTTTTGGCTTTTAAGCAAAGATATACCAAACGGCCCGAAACCTGCATAAATTTTTATTTCACGGACACAAAATAAAACTTGTCATTATTGATAAAAAAACACAAACAATTTTGCCAAAGTTGACTGACATCTTTCTAAAATAGGTTTTGAACAAACATATTTATATAGGTATTAGGTTTGAAATACAATAAGCACAAATAGTCAATATATTTTTATATTTACACTTAATCTTTATTGTTTTTAAAAATATAAATAACATCATGAAACATACTTCTTTAATACCAATAAAGGGAACTTGAAATTGAATATTATATTATTGAAAAGCTTCTAAAATTCTTAATTCTGCTTTTTACCATTTCAATAACCATCAGATAATTTTTACAGCATAATGATATAAATTTGTAAAAAAAAAAACCAAATTCAATGACAATTTTTAAATAAATTGGGATCGCATATTTTTAAAGCGCCACGTTCCTGAATAATTTCATAAATTATAGTTATAACTGAAATAGAAGTTATAGTTATTTTTATATTAGATTTAATTATCTCCATACAACAAAATCTTGTAAATCACATTCCTTTAAGAAGTTTCGATGATATAAAAATATTAAAAAATAAAAATAATTTGACTAGTGAATTTTGCGGATTAAATATTAATTTGTAAGCTTATTTAAATTTTAAAATAAATAATAATTACTAATATCACTTGTATGAAATATTTTTCTATTTGTTTCTATATTATCGTCTTACTCGTATAAACAAAAAAATACCGTGAAAGTAATATTGAATAGTTAAAAAAATCTTTTCTTAACATTCAAGAAATCCTGAATTATGAATTAATAATTAATCAATAAAGAAAATTTATTGTCATTTTCATTTCGCTTATAAACAAAATATCATATATTCTAACGTGATGATTCAAACGAATGTAGCAATGAGAGTTGAAAAATGATAGCCACTTAAGTTATAATGATTTATATCACACGTAAAAAAACTTTTAACATTTGAATTTATTGATATCATGAATTCATACTCTTTTACAGATTTTACGGAGCCGACGGCAACAGTAGATTGGTACCCGACGGAAAGCATTTCAGGCAATTGATTTCAAGGTTTTTCTGGTGTTTAAGTTAATCTGGCATTATCTGATACTGTTTCCAAAAAAGATATTTAATTATCAATATTTTTAATTTAAGATTATCTATATAAAGAATAAATAAAAAGATAAGACATATGGAATCGTACAAAGTTGTAACAATTCAAATTTAAATTGTTTAAAACGAGAAAATAGCTAGCGATTAGGCATTTCTTAAATCATTTATAGATCGCTAATCTTCCCAAATAAATGCGTTTACTTTACTTAAATATTTATTGTTAGGTTTTTATTATAATTTGCAAAATGTTAAAAGAAACTTTATAATATGTTTCAATCAATTATTTACGTTTTTAGTAATAAAATTTCGTGGCCGGTATAGTCTGATCTTTATAAACGGAAAGTTAATATTATTTTGAAAAAAATATTTTCCTACACGCAAAAAACCTCAATTATTATTTAAACCGATTAAAATCAATATCATAAAAATAGATTCAATGAACATTTGGCATACATTAAAATAATCAAAAAAAGCCCATCGAAAGTCAAGTTCATTGGGAAATTTAAACCATCATAATTTGCATCAAACCAAAACACCATCGATTTCATTCCATGACCTACAAACCCTAATTACATTGCCTCAATTCCTTTCATCCCCGTAACCTTCATTAAAATTCACACCAAGCCACCCTTAAACCCCCCTCCCCTTTCCACGCCAGAAATTACTCTATACACAATTAAATTGTTAAATTACGACAAACAAGACGGTAGCAAAGTGAGAGAAGGAAAACTTCCAAATCCGTCTACGAAATTTTGTCTGTTGTATTAGGCATTCTTGCAAATTTTGCACCGACGGCAATACAGTGTCACAACTTTTAATTAATTGATATTGTCTCATTGTATTATATATGGATAGTGAAATTTTGATTTCGTACCAAATTAAATCCATTAAATATATCGTTTAAAAAGTTTATAACCTAAATATTTTTTTTATTGCTATAATGAAACAGCTTCCAAAGCCTCATAATTAGATTTTTCGTATATATAGAACTTCTTAGGAAATAAACGTTGGCTGTAGTAAATGTCTCATTCTTGTGAACAATAGTAATCAATGAAAGAAAATGTTACTGAAACTAATATTTTTGGTGTATATGAACGCTTGGATTGAAACTACTGATTGTGAAAACTACTAGTGTAAAAAATTCCACCACCATTGGTTCGAAATCAGGGAATGTTGATAGCTAAAGCTTTTCTTGAAACGATTATGCAACCTAAAGGATTTAAAATATCAACAAATGATTAAATATACAATATTATCGCTGCTTTTTCCTATTTTAACTCATATTTAAAAAGCTTTTTTAAAGAAAATACTTATTGATCAAGCGTGAGTTTTTAAACGGTTAAATTATTTTAGCAAACAATTTTAACCGTCTAATTACATTACTGGGACCTTAGTTTGTATATCAAGTTACAACATTATTTTTAGATATTTTTACTGTAGCAGTACTCTAATAACTGTGCGATTTATTAATCAAGGGGGCATTAAGAAACACATCTTTCCCTTTCTCTCCTCTCTTCATTTACACCACGACCTACTCCAACAATTGCTTAATTTAACCTTTCCATCTCACTCTTGCAACTTAGCAACGCTTCATTTGTAAAGCAGAGGTTGGAACTTTGTCCATTTAAATTATATTTAAGCTTTTTGAATTTGGCAGCCAAGTAAGTTACTTTGATTAATTATTAATCTTTGCTGAACTTTTATTACTCGTTTAAACTGTTTAATACTCTTTCAATAATTCATTTTCTGTTTGTGAACATGTTGTTTTGGTCTTAAATTATTGTAAGATTGAAACGTTATTTGCAGAAATTTATGATGGTAGTAAAAATAGCATAGGCTATCCGTATACATTTGTCACTATAAATAAATAATTTTAATTAGATTTATGATCAAATGAAGTCATTAAATTAATTGTAAAAAAACTCAAATTTATTTACAATAAACAAACCTTTAACAGTTTTTTTTTGTAATTTTCAAACAAAAAAAAAAAGTTTTGATATATGACAATAACTGATGAGGTGATAATACTCGCGATGAGCAAAACTGATCTTGTTTCTAAATATATTAAACAGTACAAAAAAGTGTTTTTTTAATTATTTAAAATAAAACTCTTTCCGACAATGAGGGAAAATTAATATCGGAAGAAATGAGACGGTATATTTAAATAAAATATTTTTTTCTGAACTCTTCATTATAGTTAAAATTATAACTACAAAAACTTGTTTTTCAAATAAACATTGGACAATACCTATATTCAAGGATCAGTTGAGATTTTAATTCAAGAATATATCTGTTACGTCTTTGTTTAACGGCTCACGTTTGTGATGTTGTTTTATGTTATTCTATGAATTAAAATCAGTCCCTTTGTAATTTAAATGTTAAGATGTTGTTTAATGAAAGCAATCATTTTTTACTGTGCCATAATTGGTTCAATTTTGAGCAGTGGCATCTTTAAGCATTAAAATTCATCATTATCCTGTTTTGAATGCGACCTGCATTTTCCCAGACAGAAGCAAACACCTAATTCAATTCATTACCGACCTTCTTTGCTGTTGGGAGATAATTTTCTTCTCGCCGTGCTAAACGAGTGCAAATAAAATGTCTATGAAAGTAGGCGTTTATTATGCACAATGTTTCCCGGAACTTGGTAAAGACTGTTGCTCGTCTCTACAATTTTCATTCGGTTTTTTCATCTCCTTCTTTTATCGTTTTAAGCCTTCATAATTATTTTAGTCTCGGCATTCTGTTAACAGCTGAAGAGGGCTGGTGTACCACTACAGAACTATGGATATTTTAAATGGATTTTCTATTGAAAACATCTGAAGAGTGTATTCATTACAAGACAACTATCAAACGATTTTGAGAATGAATACTGATGTCAAAAAGTGTAACGATGCCATTAAAAAACAATTTAATTTTGATTTCATATATATATATATATATTTATTTATATATATATATATATATATACGAAGAAATCGCTGTTATTCGATTTTTTTGATATTGCTTATAATTTACATTCTCTATGCAATTTATATTGAAATTATTATTTTACAAGAATTGAAATCATAATTAATGATTCATTTTTTGGACCGTGATAAATTAGTTATTAAATTAAATTAGTAAAAATAAATGTTTTGGTTATATAAATATATATATATATATATATTTTTATGATTTTATTAGTCATTGTATCGATTTTTCCTCACATTTACGGCTGCAATATTAAATAAAAAATATAATTTTTGATTTTGCTAGTGAATGCCCCTTCACTTTTCTTCTGTTAGTTAGCTATCTTCTCCGCGAAGGAACTTTAGTGTAATAAGTATTTAAGTTGTTTGCACTGGAGTTCGTTTATAAATTATCTCACGTCTTGGCCAAGAATCTATTTGAACGGAGAGACCGAAACTTGTTAGGTCAGCACGGTTGTAAGTACTAAACTATTACTGGGAAGTTTATAGTATTTGTTCACGATTCTTTTTTCAGCAGTCATACTGTTATATTTAAATTGAGAGCGTCATTAGCGTCTGTTTGACTGTTTCAGAAAAATGGTATTATTGTCGTTCCGTGTTATACAAGTTTTTGAGCGCATTGAAGTCTCTTTATATAGAAATGAAATAATTATGACTAAGCAAGGATACTTGTTTTTTAATATTAATTTTTTCGAGAAAACTGTTTAATACTCGATGTATTTATCGTGCAGGATACATAACCTAACCTAACTTTTAATTAGCCACATGTTTATCATGGAAATAATCATTTTTAAAAACTGTCAAAGATTATTGAACAAGTAGATTTTGTTATTGATTTGTGTTATTTATCGGAGTGGCTATCTTATTCACCGTATTAACGTGTCATTAAGAAATAATTAGGAGTAGAGAATGGTCGTTCAACCACTGATGTAAAGTAAACATATTTGTCTTCTTTTTACTATATAAATTGTAATTTATTCGTATTTTTATTGAGCACTTATTATATATTAATGCTTGTGACAAAATTGTAAAGAAATATATATTGGCTATAGGTATTATAAACGAATTGCCAATTGCATATGACTAAGAACAAAAACGCCTTCAAATTATTACTGATTTTTGCGCATATGTATTAAGTGAATAAAAACTATATTACATATAATGTTGAAATATACAAAAATGATAATAACAACTGCTTAACACTTTAAAAATTACGTGTGTAGTAAAAAGATTTTTTGTTGTAAAAAGTCGTTAGCACTCCTTCAACAAGTTTTATTAAGTGTGGGTCAGGTTTTAAAACAGTCATAAAACCAAAAGTGTTCTTTTTCTTTTCTCGTCATCTTTTTTCATTAAATAATTAGCTTTCAACGTCGTTCATCTCTTTCTATATCAGCTAATTTGGTATCTGAGGAAGCGGGATAATAAGACATGGCGTCTGTCGCTTTGCACCGGGGAACCCTTAAGATAATTATCACCCACGTCTTCCGGGCAAGAATTTTCTTCTTATTTTAAAATTTTAGCTTGGAACGTGAAAGTTTTCTCGAGGCGGTTTTTTTTTGCCCTAGATTAAGAGAATAGTCTTAAAGGGACAATGCTCCCGCTGACTCTTGCTCTTTCACACTCGTTCATTAGCTGATGGCTAATTTTATCGTCGTATCTCTTTCTTTTCTTAAATGATTCTTCATAATTTGCATTATGTCTTTTATAATAAATATAATAAAATCGGTATTGAGGAAATTGTGAAACAATTTTGACTGTTATTTTTGTAAAGAAAATTACAATGTTATTTTTTGTATGATTTCTGTAAATTACACCTTTTAAATTTTCAATTTGTATGCTTACATTTATGGCTTAGTCGTTGAACCATATAGAGTAAAAAAGTACAATTCAAGACAAAGAAATGCAATATTGACAGCAAAAATCTTTGGCCTTTTTTTAACACACTTTTACAGAGACACTTTTAATTTAACACACTCCCAACCCCTTTCCGTGCAACTTCTAGACGCTCATCAGTATTATAAAACTCTACTAGTGTTTATATCGGTGACGTAATGACCCGACGGCGGGACATTTTTTCACCTTGACTTTCTTACTCAGGTTTTTTTAACTTTTACTTAATTTTAAATTCATCGTAAATACAAAACAGCTGCTTCTATTTGTATCTTATCAGCTATATCTTACGCGAATAATAAATTAATAAAATGTTGTCAATAAATCAAAAAATGTCCAATATACGTATAATAATAATACATATAATTGGCGAAAATATTTACATTTATTTATTTTCACTATTCGTTATGAAAATAATACATTTTTTAATGAACACTATTTCAAGATGTAATTGACATCGATCCCAGGTGTACTGCAAATTATAAAATAAAACACATTCCAATTTTTAGCCTTTTATAATAGAATCATATTTAAAAGCAATTGAATCTGCTCCTACAACAAATTATAAGAAAGTGGATCGATTAAATTTAATGCTGATTTAGATAATTAATTAATAAAGGAAATAAATAAAACTCTTTTTGATTTGGATAATGAAATTAACTTACATTTAGACTTGTAATAAAACATACTAACACTTGATTTGTTACAGATATCAAATAGTTTATTGTTTTTATTTTATAATTTATCGAAATAATTATTGATTGAATCGGTATTGACTTGATAAAACTCTATTATAACACTGTGCAAAAAAAAAACAATGTATTTTAGTTCTATAAAAATTTATAAGATATAGTTGATAGCTGTTTCGGCTCACGCCTTCGTCAGAACTAATTATGTTTTTCAAAGATTTGTTGCATTCTGTTACTATATTATCTTTGCACACACACACACATTCGACGAGAATAATTTTCATCACCAAATAAAACTCTTCACTGGAGCACTGATTGATAAACACTAAATAAAAACTATCATCCAACCCTTTCGAATTTTCAAAACTTATAGCCGAAGTTTACAAAAATAAATCTTGAAATATTTACATATTACTGGATGGTACCCACAGTCTCATACGGCTTAGAGACAATTTAGTTTACACATAACGATAATGCACATTAAAAAATATTCGTAATTCACCCCTAGAAATTAGAATAAATGCACCGATGTTGTCCCACCTTTGTGCAAAAAAAGGTTCAGCGCATGGAAGGAAATCTTGTCAGTCACACCTTTGAGTTTTGTTTGGCCATCATTTGCATATATACGATTTTATGTATTTTGCATAATGCACGGGCATTTAACTCTTCCAGAACGAAAACAGCTTTTGTAGATATCAGGGCTATAGTGTAGTCATAAATCGACCACGACTTAGCTTCGTAACACTATTACAATCGTCACATTGTTTTTAATTTTTAATTTTACACATATCCCTTAAAATTTGTGGTTTATAGACTTCAAATAAACTTTCTTACGTATGTTTTTGAGAAACTACAGCTTTTTTATAAATAAGAAACATAATGATAGGAATCTTGCTACGCTTCTCTCAGATTGTATAGAAATAACAGGAGAGCTTTTTAGGCATCGTAAATATGAATGTCCTTTTTTTTGAAAATTAATCTTATGAAACTATTTGCGAGATGGGGTTCGACCCCTGAAAACCGCAACTGAAGCCAATTACTTAGATTACTTGACCAACTACCCGTTAATATGTTCTTATTGAAACGTATATACAACATGATAACTCATTACATTTTACCTTATATACGGAGCTAATATTTAAAAACCATCATATAAACAGAACCGAAAGAAGTAATAGCAATTAATTCACGACCTAGGATCCGATATCAACATTGACAGCCCTAGTGCATACACTATTTTACTAGTCCTAGTGTATATTTACAATGTCGAGAATCTGCGAGCCTTTAGACTATAATTTTAACAAATACACAGCTTACAACAGTTTAAAATCTTCACCTACACGTACATTTCTTCGTCTTGCAATTTTATTAAAACAAAAGATTTTTTTAAATAATAAAAACATATGTTTAGTACTCATTTCCATGTTATATTTTTTGGAACCGGCCCTGATCGGAGATCATTGGAGATCGGTCCTGACCATTGGAGGAACCGGTCCTGTTCATAAAACATATTGTGCAAATAAGTAATGGAAAAGTACTTTTATTATTTAAAATATCATGTATTTCCATCAAGAAGTGACAGTTAACATCTAATGAGTAATATAAAAGAATACACGGATATCGATAACATTAAAAATATATGAATATTTATATAACGACATTAACTTGAGAGTTTGAAACAAAAATCTGTTTATATGCAATCAATTTTATTTCATTTGCCACTATCAACTATCTTATCAATCCTATCTTATCGTTATAGTTTCAAAACATTTATACTCAATTATTTGGTACTTCATTAAGGTAATAAATGCTTGCGGTTTATATAGTAGATTTATCTTTTATGAGATTTTTTTTGTAGTTATGACCAATTTTAATATTATAATTATTTATTGAAGATAGATGACTCTGGCTACAAAATTGACAGAAAATATTGGACAAAAAAAAATCAACGCAATTTTACAACATTTGTAGGCTTACAGGATATCACGGATATTCTGTTTCTAAAATTCATATTTATTAAATGATCTTTCAAAATTCTAAGCTGCATGTATTAATCAATTATTTAATTATTATGAGGTTAGGCTTAATTAATAAAATTGAGGTGCAAACCTCAGTTGGCTTTGTTTTCTGAACATTTTTAGTATCAGCGGATATTTGCTTGGTGCTAGGGCCATCATGGTTCATCCAATAATACGCATAAAGATGAATTTTTTAATTGAGAAAATTTGCAAGGAGTATGTGTAGTAAGTAGTAGTAGTATACCATAAAACAATAGCAATTCAGAAAGTTAAACTCTGAACAATTTTGCCTGGCTTAAAATTTTAAGCTTATTAACAAAAATATGTTTAAACAATAACTTTCAACTAAAAGAAGCTTTCAGATTGTTAATGATTTATTATAATACGATTTGATGACCATTGAATTCACATCTGGACTTTTCTAGCAATATGTTTACATGTGTATTTATTGTTATTTTGTTATTCTTCCATACCTCATAATTTACATTCCATGTGTATGTTTGTGTAATAATTCCAAATAGAATGTGTTAAGCGATAATTATTTTCTAGTCTTGGAATGCATTTCGTAAACAGGGAGATAGTCGTTCACCAGCGGAATGTCTAATATTTTGCATGTAAATATTTGCCCTTTAATTTGTACTTAAGATATGCAATTCAATGAACAACGCAGTGAATGCGCTTGTTAATATCATTTTAATGAAATATGCAATTACACATTTTGCAATATCTATTTGACTATGACTTTTTTGCATAAAGTAGCATTCATTATTTATCTTTTGAATAACTTATGTTTTAAGCTAAAACAAATGTGCTATTCTGCAGAATTACGTTGTCATGTTGACAAACTTACACGTCTTTTTTTAATGCGTATTCTTATATCAATAATATAATTAAAGTGAAATTAAAATTACTCAATAATTTAAGAGAACTTGTGTTCAAATTTACGTCAATAAATCAATTAAAATATAATTTATGAAAAAACATTTCCGAATTCAAACAGACTAAGCCCCTAACAACGACCACTCAGTTAACGAGTGACTGACAGTAAAGTTTTGTAACTCAAGATTTTTAACGAGTATCGATATATCACATGGTAAGAAATCGTACTTATTGATTCCTAAGATACATATATAAACACTAAATAGAAATTTATATAATGTTACATATATATACTTTTAACTCGGTGAAAAAATAGTAATGTATTTTAGTTCTACGAAATTTAGAAGATATATAGTTGATATTTATTTCGGCCTACGCCTTCATTAGAACTATAGTTCTGTATGCCGAAAAAGCTATCAACTATATATCTTATAAATTTTCTAGCACTTAAATACATTGCTATTTTTTCACCGTGTTATAATGGAGTTCTACCAATTAAATACCAACTCAGTCAATAATATACTCTTAATTTTATTTCGAACGATATAGAAGAAGAAGAAAGTGTTAAATAAATTTAAGAAATATTTAATCAAAATTGTGTTGTTAATGTTTTTACTAATAGCTCTGTTAATCTGGAAAAAAAAATATATTTCTTTAAATAAATAACTATTATGATACTCAACTATTTTTTTAAATTCTTAATTCGATGAAAAAATGATGTTAACTCACCTTTTGTGAAATATTTTATAATACAGGTAGTAGATGTTATTTCCGGCATTGTGACTGAGATTTTGTCTTGAATACTATGCATTATATCCTTTATCCTGAATAATGATTTTTAGATGGGGACAGGAAATTTGCATATGCCTGAACTTCTTACAAAAGATAGTCCTTTAGAAGCGGTATCCTTTTTTATGATTATATAAGACATTCGTATTTGAATAAAGACACTGAAATGCGTGGGAAATTTTATTTGACTAGTTTTATAATTTAAAACAAAAATTATTATTTATATTACTTTAGGTAGTAGGATCTAAGAAAAAAAAAGACGACAAAAAAATTTAAAAATTGTAAAGATATGTTACTTAAATAAATGAGTCATTGTAAAAATAAATGAAATCATTATAATTTGGTGTGAAATGGTATAACAACATATTTGATTGTTAATAAATGTATTAAATACAGATAAATCACTTGAGATACCATGATAAGATATGATTAGATTACAAATATATTTTTTTTAAGTAAATCTTTCTGACTTCTTAATGTTTTGAATCGAAAACTTTCTAATAACTATGCAAAATTTGTGTAGCTTCATCCATTAACTTTTTAACTATATTAGCGACGACTTAATTAAAGAAATGTCATTTGGAGGTTACGAGGGGGGTATATTGCTTCCCTCGAAATTGAAAAAAAAACACATATTTTTCCGTTTTTATACTGGTTTATCAACAAAACAAACAATTAATCAAAATATTAACATTTGCTCCATCCCAAATCCTGAAAAAATAACAAAATTAAAATAATATCCCTGCTTAATTACAACGATATGTTGTTTTTCTAGGTGCTATATGATTATCTTAAATTATGATCGTTAATAACCACTGCCATTTATACGTTACGAAGTACTATTGATTAGATCCAAGATGAATGCCGAGCAAACAGAACAGCATAGTATAACCCGTTCTTACACTGGCTCAATAGACTACACTAACCTAGTCTTGATTCCTCTAGGTTCAACGTGGAGAATATCGCTTTCAGCAAATTCTTAGTAAATGGATTAAGGACTTAAAAAAGTAGCCGATCAAGTAACATTTTATATTTTCTCTTTTCTTTCTTTAAAAGCAATGTAACTTGTTATTCATATTCTTCAATTAATTGTTTGCTAGTTATTGTTATAAAATAATAATTATTTGTATACAAAACTTTCCGTTTATTTTTTATATGTTTATAATGATTAAATTCAATCAATACAAATTGTTTCACAATGTAGATACTATTGGTTCGTTTTTTATTTTTATTTTTCAATTAAAACATCATTTGACTGTGTGTTAGTATGCGTTTGTCTTGAAAATGGAATATAGTAAATTAAAATCTAAATATCAATGTTTATAAGGGTAAGTATTTGTATATATATATATATGCGTTCTTTTATTTTGTGCGGCGTAAAATGTCAACCGAAAAGATACTAATTAGTATCAATTATAACGTTGCTACAGCGTGCACAACAATGACAGGCCTTTATGTCATGAAGACCAATCAGTCACAACAGTACTTTGCGGGATTCGGTGCTTAGTTGGCATCTCTCCTCGATTTTATTCGACTCATAAATACACTGTCGCCATATTCCCCGAGCGCCTCATTAGTTGAGCGCCACCGACTGACAAATGCCACACTTTCATCAAAGTCAATTACCACCGATGCCCACAATTGAAAAAAATAGAATTACTGCAACTCACCGCGGCTGTATTATGGTAACAGTGAAGATTCTTGGTTTTTATAAAGCTACAACATTTACAATTCGTTCATTGAATGTAATTATTTTTCATCATATTAATTACGCTTCTCCATCAATTAACGTGTTATCGGTATTGGGTATTTCAAATAATAACATCAATTTTTTGAAGGTAAAAATGATATTTATAATTTATATTTACAACTTAGAATTTTAAACATTTTGTCATTTAGAAATATGGAATGAATTGTAATTTTACACAAAGAAACAAAAATTTCACAAAGCTAACAATGAATCCATCAAAAATAAAACTGATGATGGTTAAATATCGAAATAACTTGAAAATGATATCGACTGAAGATACTTGATGCAATTTCAATATTAAATTTGAATTTTTAAAACATTGTACGATTCCCCATGTTTTGTGATGAACGACCCGGGTTTCGCCTTTCGGCATCTTCAGATATCCTATCTCAGTCAAACTGAGAGTCAGTTCTGTTGCATACGTGTGATAAAATGCCTGAAGATGCCGAAAGGCGAACCCCGGGTCATTAGTCACAAAACATGTGGAATCGTACGATGTTTGAAATAACCGTTTTACCAAATTCTTGTGCAACTAGTTGTAATAAAAGATATTTACATATTTTATTTATTATTATATATTGTATATTCCTACGCCTTCATCTAGGATAAAAAAATATTCGCTTGCTGATTCATATTTAAAATGTATTAGTACCTATTCGGTTCACATTCTTATTAGAAATCTGCAAGTATTTTTGAAAAAAAAACCTTTTTTGAAAAAAAGTGTGGCAACCAGATTTATATGAATGATATATTAGTAGTATGGATAAATTAATAAAAATATATAGTTTACATTAATATAAATTAAAACATTTTACAAGGTAAAATTACTTCTATATTGGTAATGCGAGTGTAATGATATGTGTTTATCCATTTTTTTATATAACTTTATTTTTTTGATTTTTTTGTTGAAACAAAAGGATTAGATATACGATGATTTAAACATTATATAAACGTAAATATTATTTATCGCCTATGGATTATTTTTTTATATAAAAACTAATTTCAATTATTGTCTATTTCTTTATGAAGTTATTTTATGACATTATCCGTATGACTAGACAGAGAGGTAAATTATTTCGTACTTTCGTCCAAAACTTTTGCTAACTCACATTAAAGCTTTTCTACTGGCATAAATGTGTTCATTTCACTAATTCAAACCTCATATAACCGTATCCTAAGCAAATGGTGCTCTACCCATAACAGCATTAGACTGAATGACTGGCGGTGGCATCTGGCGGTAAAAGCGAGAAACTTTTTACCACCTAACCCCCTCTTTTATTTAACGATTTTTTCTCTGTCACCCCAAGCCGTTTTTACCCCAACCTACTTCATACCTGAGCGCGCTCAACATCCTGTTTATAAGAAACACTAAAAATATATGAAGGTCTCGCTCGCACTTATATATTACTATAGTCATTCTTTTATGGTATCTCTTTCTGGTGGATTATGTTAAGGGACGTAAAACCTTTGTCGAAAAAAACCTAGGTACATTACATATGTGTGTGTGGTGTAGTATTGTAGAAGAAAGCTTTTTTAGGGGGCCGGGCTTATCTTTCATACCCCCTACACTCTCACCCCAGGAATATTTTTTTGACAAATGATTTTTTTCGCATCGGCTGTGGGTAGAGGCGTTCTCGGTGGGGAGAATTTAATAAAATATTTCTTCATATTGGATAGCCAGATAATACCTATTAAAAAATAAATAAGGTAAGGGGTGCAGTTGGATCTAATTGCGCAGGATGTTTGAAGCTATTTTGAAATGCGAGAAAATTGCTTATTTTTTTTTTCATTAATTTGATCAAAGAAAAGCGTGAAGTACTTTTACTATACAATACGGCTATTTTTAAATTAATTATTTTATCTGGTCATTCCAATATGTACTGTATTCATTGATTTATTAATATATACATAAAATTAAAAAGTTCAATAGTATGTGAAAGATTGAAAAGATTTATGTTGGACATACAAAACATCAATTCCAAAATTAAGATTTGTATATTATTTTGACGGAATTTCAATATCAAATTAGTGAGTTAGACAAAACATGTAGAATCGTACAAAGTTTTAACAATTCAAATTTATATATTTTTTTATTCCGCGTTGATAGTTCAAATCAGTACAGTAAAAATCATTTTTTTCTTATTTGGTTTTTACACCAAATAAATTTATTAATACATTTTAACATTTAAAAAAAACTTAGTTACGTTACATTATAACTTTATGTTGACATTCGAAAAATGAATTAATTGTTTTTCAATTCTCAAAATAATATCTTTTCATTACAGTGTTTCTTAATATTTGTTTACTACGATATGGATTTTTAATTTTATTATGGAAATAATTTAACAATCTACAAAAGTAAATTCTTGGAGCCATTGACATAAATATGGGATCTAACAATTTGAGGTTTTATTTAGTGGGGAAAATTTATAAACAATTTGTTGCAGATTTTATTTCCAACGATTCACTACGACGTAGACATTCCTATTGTTTAAATGTTATATTCCTAGCATTGATCAAATTCCCATAACTGTAAAAATGAGTAAGTTTGTAATATTTTTAATGAACAAATTTCATATAACGCTTAAAGTTTCACCATTCATTTCAAGTACAGAAATATCAAACAAGTTGCATCACACGGAAATAATTTATTCTCAGGAAGAATTGTGTTGACGTCACAATTAAAAGACGTAAATTTATTCATCAAAAATATTTTTATTGTGTTACAAAACATAGCTATAAATAAAAATTAAAACGTGAAATACAAGAAGTTAAAACTATCAAAGTGTGAAATTAATAAATTATAATTAAAAGTGTTGCTACATTCAACGCTCTTAAAATGTAAACTTGATTAAGGGCTTTTTAAATACAATTTATAGGTATATAAATAAATATTTACCTAGTTACTGGTGAATCATTTTACGTATATAATTAAATTTGAATTATTTATCATAAATTTAAAAGTGATGTTTTTTTTCTACAAAATATTATTTTTCTATCCATGCTTAGTTCCCGTCGCGAGTTCTCATTTTAATACCTATTAGAAGGATGCAATAAATTTTTTAGATAGATTTATGAAAAATATGTATAAATGGGATACATCAGATACGTTTAATATTTTATTGCAGTGAAAAATTCCCGATGATTTTAAGTTACACAAGTTTTATTTTATGAAAAAAACTGAAAACATCTAATTTTTTTTAAATAATAAAAACACATTTATTCTACTATTTCCAAAATATGTATTATGATCAGAACCGGTTTTACTCATCGCGAGCATTATGGTGACATCATTTGATAATGTTATCAGTTTATAATTATTGCGGTGAGAGATACCGATCCTGATAATAAAATTTATTGTGAAAATAGTAGTGGGAAATGTATTTTTATTACTTTAAGTGTTATACCTTTCCATCATGAAGTGACGGTTAATATCAAGGCTACGAATTTGGAGTCAGAGTCGTGGTGTTTCGGCCGGAGTAAGAGTCGTTTTTTATCAATATAGGAGTCGGAATTGGAGTCGTGAAAAACGAGCGACTTCTACCATTTTTTCGATTAGACAGTTTTGAAGAATATCTTAATGAAAAATTTGTCTTATTGGTTGATTGATCTTTAATTTGATACACATAAATAGGAAAAGTAGGGAAGAATCTGACACAAATAAACTTTTTTAGCCCACTATTATTATTATTATCACTATTCGTGATGTTGGTCAATCTCGAAGTCATGTTTTTATTATAACTCCAAAGCTTAAGTTAATACCTTAAACATTACATCCCAATTTGATATTGATTTTGCCTCGGCATGGAACTCAGCTTATACGATCAATTATGTAAACAGACAAATATTTTTATCGTCCATTACTAAGAATATGAAATGCCACGCACCAATTGACCAAATAAATAAATGCCTAATTTCTTACGATCCCACGCGATGAATTAACTTATCGCTTTTGCATTCAAGCCAGGCATAATGATCGCATACGATAATAATTTACCGCGGCTATTCCTAGAACAAGAACTCGCGGAAGCAACAGGGTGGGATTCAGCAGAAACAATGATAAAGCTTAACATTCTTCTATTTATACATTTTACCTATTTTATTTTATAATTATTATTATATGTATAAAAGCAACTTTATGTACGTTCGATTTCAATTTAATTTTAATATAAACGGCATAAAAAAGTTTTAAAAAAATATGTTTTTTTTCACATTTATCTCGGTTATTGCTACATTATATTATTTTTATGGTATTTACTTGTATTATATTATTGCAACAAATACAATAAATGCAAAACTTTGGTCGTTATTTTTTCATCCATTTCTGGAACAGAAAAGCCACGTTTTTATATCAAAAATTTTCCACCGTGAAATATTTCGTAAAATATGATAATTTCTCTTTACCGTCTGTTTTAAGTGAATAGAGGGACGATAAAAGTTGAAATATTACAGAATTGTATGGTGTGAACTGTCAATTGAAATGAATTTCCTTTAAATTAATGAAGCCCTGTTTTGTAGTAATTCTATTATTTAAAGCGTTATGGATCAGAATCGATTTAGCTCACAACAAGCATCGTCAACTGATAAAATAAAAATTAAAACATGACTAGCTTTATAAAGTGTTGAATTTACCACTGCTCGGCTTAAAAACCGGAAGTTCAAGAACTATGAAATTAATTTACATATTTTACTTTATACACTTTTAATGCAGATCGGCTTGTGTATTTGTCTCCATAATGGTAGCATTTTTTTTCATCGACAATACACCCAGTCCTTTTTTACGCGAATTCGAATATACGCGATTTTTTGGACGAGAGTTTTTCATACGTTTCTGGGACTTTTTCACGCGATATTTCAAATTTTGTTAATTATATGAAAGTTGTGATTTTTTTACGCGCCGTTTTCTGGAACCAATGTATCGCGTAAAAAAAGGACTGGGTGTACATTGCAATTTCTTCACCGTTTTATAATGGATAAAATACCAAGCAAATGCCAATTTCATCAATAGTTTAAGCATATTTTAGCGTTCATTGTTCCAATGAAATATTCCGATCGATGCAATAAAAAAAATATTTGAATTATGAATACCAATTTTCACTACTTAACACAAAATAAAATAAAAAAATTAAATTCAAAAATATTTGAATAATTGACTACAGTTGTTAGTTTAAGTGTAACGTTAGTATTCTTTTTACTCATTCGGTCTTGAGGCAATAATTTTCCGTTGTATTTTTAACATAGACTACTTATCACTAATGCATTCAAATAAGGCGTAATGATTGTGCATGATACTTCAGTTATTTCCATTGGCGGGAATCGAGATGGTGTTGTACTGCCCTCTAGCTCGCTGGCTGGTAAAGTTGTGCCGCTAATGCCGGCCAAGAACAGCGTCCGAGCCGCCTCATTGCCGGTCATTTGTACGCCGAACGAGCGCCTTGTGTACTCAATTCATTGCATTATTATTCCACGAGTTCAACTTGATACGAAAATATGCTCTACCGTTGAAGCACATTTTATATATATTTTACCGAATAATGTGTACTTTTTAACACAATTTCATTATAAATAAGTACCTTTATCAAAGTAGGATTTTAATACGGTGAAAAAATAGCAATGTATTTTAGTTCTACAAAATTATTTTTAACAAATATAGTTGATAGCTATTTCGGCTCACGCCATCGTCAGAACTCCTAGTATAGTACATAGTTCTGACGATGGCGTGAGCCGAAATAGCTATCAATTATATTTGTTAAAAACAATTTTGTAGAACTAAAATATATTGCTATTTTTTCACCCTGTTATAATGGAGTTCTACCAAGTGAATGCCATTTCAATCAATAAATAGGATTTTAATCGTATGAAAATCCAAGGTTGACAAAAATTCCTAAGAACAAATATAAAACCATATGTGGGCTAACGATTTTACTTGTAGTTTTAGATAGCAGAACACAAAAAGCTCATTATTTCACTAGTTAAAGATTTCAATTATTTTCAAGATTTTTACGACAATTATTTTTAATACCTACCACATTGCTTAGCACATGTGTCGTAAAATTAGACGAAAATTCAATCCAATGAATAATCCAGGGATTAAATAATGAATAAATGTTGTAAGTACCGTGACAAATAAAAATTCTAAATATAAAATATATTATTAAGATGATTGTCGCATTAGTTATGACGGAAGGTTCTAACAACAATAACAAAAGGTATCGAACAAAATTATCTATATAGAAAATATAATTAAATTCGACATGTAAAACCACTTTTTTTTCATAAGTTGTTTCCACTTGATTATTCATCGCTTTCCTTCTAACATTGAAAGAACATTTTTTATAATGATCGATTGACTGTCGACGCCTATTTTATATTATGACTGATTAAACCGAACAAATTAACGGTTTACACAGACATAAGGGGCAACAAATAATTATTTTGAAAAATCATTTTGCCTTCTACTTTGATTTAAATATTTTGATATTTATAAACTTTAGAAATCTTTTCGGAAAATTATAATGAAAAAAATCCCCGGAAATATCATCGACTAAGACTTTCAACAAAGCTGAAAGTCACTAATCACCAAAGCCATTATCTTGGATATTCGAAATGGCGACGAATCGTCTTAAAGCCAACTTATAGATTTTTGAAATGCTACTCGTTAATGTATAGTTGAATCACACTGTAGACTTCACAAGTGTTTTTTAATTAATTATAAAAATTTATTATTAAAATCGAGTACCTTTATGGCTGCTTTGACGCTGTACTAAAATCCGTTTGATACGTCTTGTCTTGTTCTTAGCAGATTGTGTGTGTTATCAGTAAATTCTTTACTTTAAATTAGAAGATGTCTCGCGTACAAAAAGCATTCTCAGTTTAAAGACAAATTTATGTTAATTAAAAACATCAACATGTTCACTGGAGATTCTTCGTCAAATTTATTAATAATAAAAACTCCATGACTTCTTACTGAGCACGGCTTAACGAAAGCTGCTTGTTACTTACATATCTTTTCAAGAGATAATTATCAATTCAAATATTTATTTACATAAAATAAGCAAATTTAATACTCCGCCGTTAAAGGATACCAATTATTTATCATACTTGATTATTAAAGAACGAAAAAAGAAATGTAAGAAAAACGACATTACTTTGGATAAGATGCTTATACTAGGTGTGATAATTAAACGCAAATTGCTCAATATCCAAGAACATGGCGATTGAATGTGGCCAACTGATTTTAGGTATCACTGCGATCTGTTCATAAGCACTTAAGCATTTAATATATGAAGCATAAAACGCAATGATTTTTTCCGTGTTATTATGTTTAATTTTTTTTGTTTTAACCAAGCAATATTCATGATTTTCATCATAAAATCAACCATATGCGAAATAACCATTTTCTATCTTAAAAGACAATTTGAAATATGTTAGCTTTGTTCGCCGTCATTGTTTGTGTTTTAAATGACTTTTGTCCATTAAGGTAACGCTGCTAATTTTTTTTCGCAGTCTACTGGATATAAAAAAATAGATACTAAAAATACGTGATATACTGCCGCCTAAGTAGAACCGGCGGCTTACAACACGTACATGTAGGTACTTGCTTCCCTATTAAAATTTACCACCTTTTTCGAAAGCTCTTGACTAACCAATCCAATTAAAACAGCCACGCTATCATGGTTTCAAGTCCACTTCAAGATTTCCCTTAGAATTCGGAGTAACTAACTATCAGACGTGTTACAAACCATATCTCAAAAAATAAAAAATTCTCCGTCACACGTTCCAGGAGAAATTCGAATGTTAGTAATTGAACATCAGAGCTTTCTAAAAGATTCTTATTTAAAATTTTTATGTCGGCCATATTCGCTTATTTATACGAATCGATGCCTTAGAGCCAATAAACTGTTCTACTTTTAGGACTCTCAAAAAAAGATAACAAATTGCTTGAACTTGGATAGTTTATACCTTGGACAATAGTATGAGGACCGTCTTATATTTTTATCGATGGTATACGTTAAAAACGTAAGAAGTCAGAATCTAGAATTTTAAGAGACAGGTTAAGTGATCAAATGATCATATAATAAAATAGTTTGTACCCTTTTTCTTGCTGCTCGAAAACGAAAACTTTAATTTGTTTTACTTTAAGTGCAATAATTTTTTTTTTGTAGATGGTTCAGAGACTTTAAGCTTTATTCTTCATTTAGCTCATGGGTAGGATATATACATAAATGGACTGAAGACAAATGGATAATTGAGCGTTTACCAATAATACAATTTAATTTTCAAAATAATACATACTTGATGTTTTGTTTTTTTTTAAAGTTTTATCTTTAGTAAAATTTGTAAAAATGTAGTATTATATATTGTCTCCTTTTAGTGTGAAAAATTCGGATTTAAATTATATTATTTCGAAGTATCCTTTTCTTAAAATAATATGTAATAATTGCAATTCAATTTTTCTTTCGGGAGGGTCAGAAATGAAATTTGAACCTTAAATATAATTCTTGTTAGATATCCAATTTTCAGAATAATGTAGTGGATTATGAATGAAATTATCATAAAATTCCAATGGAAGTAAATCAATAAATCTATTCAAAATCAATCTAGTAATGTTTTAATTTGTGAATTGGATAATGCGATCTCGTACTTGAGCGAAGAAAAACTCTTAACTGTTGAGTACTAAGTTACTGACCGATATAAAATAATTACGCAGGATATTGCGATGGACATAAAGATACCACTATTTCTTGCTACTTCTGCAGATGATATATTTTTTTTTTTTGATAATTATTGAGGCCCTGCATTCATTTCATGCGATGTGACAAATATATGACATTATAATTAAATATACCATCGTTAAAGTTATATCGACTGCCCTAAAAACGTCCTTCCTATAATAAAAGGGAGCGCCCAAAGAAAAAGAATGAATGATGTTTTTTGGTAATTACACGTTTTGGGTTTATAATAATCGGTTTGCGATGTCTCTTTTGATTACTGCGAAGGGTTTGTCATTTATACGCTCTACACTATGATCCGAAACTTTTTTTTTTATTTTCAATAACTCAAATGAAAAATATTAACCTTTTATACGCGTAGGTATCGATAATGGATTTTTTTTATTATTTAATGCAAAAAAATTAAAAGTACTGAGCGTACACGGTTGAAAGCCAGTATCAATGAGAAATTGTTGGTGTTTCTGAAGCTAATATTCTGTAAACTTATTTTAACCTAATAGCGATAAAATTGATAACAACAAAAAAAAGAGTATTTTTTGTAATGGTTCAAAAAATTATTAGCGTGAGTAGAGTAGAGTAGAGAGTTGACCAACAACACGAGTCCAACTAAAAAATTAATATTTTGTCAGGTTTTTTCTTACCATTACTATTAATGAGCATTAAATTAAAGATTTACCAAGCAATCCGGCAATTGTAAATTCAGTTATTCTTCAAAATCGTCTAATTGAAAAAGTATTTGGAGACGCTCGTTTATCACAACTTCCGGAGAATTTTCGTATAAGTATTATATTGCAAATTAAAATAGATTTTGTAATGGTGATTTTTTATACCCCCTACATTCAGATTATTTTTTTCATATCGCGTTGAAAAAAAATAGTATATCTCATATTTTCAATTGAAAAATATTCTTCTTAATAAGCCTGTGTATTAGAATATATGTTCAACCAACTCCCGTCTGAACTTCTTTGATTTCGGCATTGAAATTATTACTACCTTACCTTTTACATGTGGCTATAAATTAGGGGCTTGATAAACTAATAACAAGTAACTTGTAAAGTAATTTAGCGATTTTACTGATTTGAGGCGAATTGAGGATATCAAACAGAATATTAACTTTGAATTTTATTGAAATTCATTTGATAGTTATACTAGAAGCAAATTCAATTCCATGATTATGAATTAATCAAGCTTTTCATACGTAATTATATTTGATTACTGAAAAAAATCGTTTGATTATATTATATAAATATATCTAAATTAAAACATTTTATGAACCGACACAGATTCAAACTAAGAATCTAGTAAAGTCTCTTCGACCTTCCCCCTCAACTCGTTTTATCATGTTTTATATTATGTACATTTTTTTGTAAAACATCTCTATCAATTCTTATAAAGTACAAAGTATTGAAATTGATTAGTTTTTTTTGTACACAATTTAATAGATAATAATAGTAAATATATATATTTTTCATCTGCATGATTTGCGAGCTTTAATGAAAGTTATTTTATTATTGTATAACGACAATAACGTTATAAACAATAGTAAACTTTTGATGCTTTATTTGTTAAAACCAATACTAAAATAAACAACCGCAAAAACGATTATATTTCCCATTTTAGAGGAGACAGGGATGCAATAATGCGGGAGAATAAATTCGTATTTTTCTATTAATAACCAGCATATTTTCTGTTGTGTATAAATACGCATTAAATTCTTTCCAGATTTTTCTAAAACGTATGTCAATGTCATTAAGTGATGACTTTCCAACTTCAATTTTGCTATAATTAAACTTATGATCAAAAATTTATTTGTGATTGAGTAACTGAGAAAAATTTCGAAGTAATTTACGATTTGTATGAGGGCATTTTCGACGTATTTAGATATCAATATTACAGAACAGTAAATAATGATGCTTTTAGTATATTATAATGACAATAATATTTTGGAACTTGAAATATTTCTTTTTATTTTTGTGTGTATTTTTTGTAGAGTTAATATTTTAACAAACTTAATTCGAAACATGACACGTTATAAATACATACGTATTAATGTATCAGCATAATACGGGGATTGAACAATATATTTGATAATATTCACCCCGGTTTCCTCCGCAGTTTATGATTCCAATGATACTTTAATGATAGCTTTGATGCAAATTAATCGCATCACGCAAACAGTAATATAAAAATGTGGGTTTATTCCAACGAGTCTAATGGCGTATTAGAATTATATACCGATTCGAATGAGCTCTACAGATGTTCAATAATTTTAAAATATAAAGACTATATTTTTTACTTTGTATATTGTGTTTTAGACCGTCCCTATTTACTAATGTCTACCGCCAGTAAACTTTTTGAATATAACTTTGCCCACTTCTAATGTCTATTACATGAACAAAAAATAGAGAGAGAGATATATTTCAACAGACGCTTTTTCATGAGTACTGTTTGTTACTCTTTTTCGGATTGAATTTTTGCGGCATCGCAACTGAAAAAAATAGCTTCCATAAAATTATTGCCGATACATCTTAAATATATATGAAATAATAGAAGAAGTAGTATTGTACTCTCGATTAGAACCGGTTTTGCTCAATGTGACTATTATCAAATGATAATATAAAAATCATAACGAGGCTATGTATAGTTTATTTAGAGCTTATAATTAATTATTAGTCATATTGAAAATGGTTTACAGAACATTTTCCTATTTTCATACTGAACCAAATTTATAAATGATACGTATTCCACGTGTATGTGTGTATTTTCATCAAAATTATCAAATAAATTTGTCTATTACCAAAAATCTATTTTTTTTGTAACATATGTATGTATGTATATATGCGTCACAAATATAGACATTCAACTCAACAAAACGTTATTTTCCATCACAAAATTAGAAATATAAAATATTATTTTTGGCTTCTGTCAGTCTCAACCGGTAGTACAAAAACAATTATTTGCCAATAAATCCTTAGCGTACAAATACGCGTGTCAAATAAACGCACACGCCTTTTCAAAAACCCATATCAACATGTCGAAGGCCTCTCAATAACATACATTCGATAACAGGTACCAGTGTCAAAATATAATAAGTTACAATTTGTACAAAGGGATCAATACAAATCGACAAATGGTTTAAATCACGATACTGGGTATGATAGGATATGGTTTATTTACAATAGAGATCCAGGTATAAAAATTACCCTTCATACAAGATTATAAATAGAACACCACAATGGGATCGGCGTAAGTAGCTATTGTATAAACGGAAGCATTGATCGACGAAAAAGAACAACTTGTCATTTTAAATAAATTTTCTATCAAGTGTTCACAATTTTTTTTTAAAGTTATATATATATATATATATAATTTGGTTAATTATGCTATAACGTAACCTTCTTTACATTATTACCACATTTTTTGAACGTGTAAAAGAAAAAGTTCATTTGAGATGAACAAAGAAATTAAGTTAGAAAACCTATTAGATATACTTTTTATCAAGTCATCGTTATTGATTGATGCTTTACGATTTTACTATTATCTATTATCAAATTTTGCGACCAGTTTATTTACCCCATAAATAAATTTGGCACATTCTTGACTCCCATAAAACACTCGACATTTAGGCATTAATAGAGAACGTTCTTTGCACAGTAATTATAAAAAAGGTATATTATAAATACCACACAATCAAATATTATTGAAAAGTTTGTTATATTAAAAACTTAAAATGATTTTTTTACTGTATGGTTATTTATTATTTTTCATATTTTATTGCATAATTATTACTAAGCCAATTAATGTAAGCATAATACGTTAGTTGTACAGAATATAATTAAATATCCTTATTTATTTTATCCATTGATATTTTTTTTTGTTTGCCGCTAACAAAACAACTGGTTTTCATAGCCTATGCAAAATGATATTCATTACATTTATGCTGCATAATAATTATACAAAAAAAAACAATTGTGCTGTAGAGCTGCTGTTAATTTTTTTTTTGAACTCTAAAATAACAATAAGGGTTCTACGTTCTGTTTTTTTGCATAGTGCATCATTTTTTTTATTATATAAAAATATTGTTAGTACAAGAAAAATTATAATTGTATGTAACTATAACGATTTTTATTAAAGGCAATGGTATTTTTTTAAGCAGCAGATGCGAGCTTACAATTCAAAGAATTGACTTAAATTTTGACTCCAAACGTTTGACATAATTTATTAAGTATGATTTAAACATGTACAGAATTTTAACTCAATTTATAATTCCGTTTTATTAAATTTACGAAAAAAAAGTGAATCGACCGAGCAATCAATATTTGTTTAGCATTTGATAAAGAGTAAATACAAGTAGCCGAGCGGTCGACGTCGTTGACTTTGGAAGTATTGTGCATGGGTTGTTTTTTAATCGATTTATGGCGTCCAAAAAGATAAAAACATATAAATCTGTTTTATAAAACGGCATAGAAAAGCAAATAAAATAACTTATAATTTCTTCTTAACCATATATACGAAAAATGAAGGTTGATCGACCGAGTAACAAGTAGTTCTCGTATAAAAAATACGTTCAGGTGAAGTAGTCTGAATGACAAGCGTTGAGTGCAAAGACAAGAAGAAGAAAGAAAAGAAAATGATAGCTAGTACATTTTATCACAAATTAACCAATAATTCTTTTAACATGAAAAATAAGGGCTATAATCTAACTTATATTTATTGAAAATAATGTTTAACGAAAAACAATTATGTATCATAAAGATAGCTAATGATAATGCATTTTCCCAGTACTACAAAAAAAAACATAAAAGGATCGTGGAATACAATATTAAGCTAGTTAAAACATAAATGAATAGAGGGATATGCATATATGTCAATAGCAGCTCCTATCACTAAACAGTTTTTTGTTATTTTAATGTATGCACGAAAGCAGGAACCGATTTTTTCTGTTACCCCATTCTTCCGTTTCATTATTTAAATTCACTTAATTTTTTTAAGTAATTTATCTTCGGCAAATGATATCCATGGGAAATGTACGTGTATTCAAATCACTCTCGGATGGGACAAGGAGATGAAAAAAGGTCATATGGGATGACGAGCATTAGGTCATGCACCATCTGCTGTTGACTCATTTATTTGTACTTCCCGGTCAGATGTTTTTAGTTTCTCAATATATTCAAGTGCTTTATTTTTACTTGGAGGAATTGTTTTTGTATCAAATGCAACGATTTTTTTCAGACTGTCATATCAGATATTATATATATGTAATCATACATTATAAAACAATTTTTATAAATAAAAGTTTAAGTCCATAGGACGTATAAGTCCATAACGATCGTTAGATAATTTGACCATGGTTTTTTTTACGTGAAAAATTTAATAGGCCAACTTTAAAGTCAATGTTAACAGAATAAAATGGCTCAATAGATAACATTGGTAAAATTGTGGAACAACTTTTTAAATTGTTGGTGTGTATTTTTTTACAATAAATACAAACCGCCGTTTTTTTTCAATGAATATTCAACGTGAATTTCTTGATTAAATCGTTCAAAGTATTTTTATGGTGACAAAATTTTATAGCTGGAAGGGTAGAGAGAAAAAATATTCAACATCTAAGATGAAAAATAATAAAGCATGAGAACTGATTTTAAACCACTCAAAATTAACCGTACATATTAAATAATGCGTAATCTATGCAACATGCAAATTCAAACAAGTTTTTGTGCATATTATCAAATCTTAATTTTTATAAATTGCCGATCGGTTCACCGTTTAAATGGTGTAATTTATTCTCCGATTCAACAGACTTACAAGAAGGGCGTTAGCCGTCGTTGGAGAATTGTTATTATTCATTTCGAAAAATCTGCATGCAGTTTCATTAATATGCAAAAATTTGCATACCTGCAGGCACTGCAGTGTGAAATCCTTAAATAATTATATGTCTACTTTACGGTAGTGCAGTAAGCAATGTCTCAGAATTCAATGTGAATTGTGTTTTACTTATTCGGTTGAATCGAAACTGCAACAAGACGAAGGATTGTTGTTTTTATAACAATACATCTCCCTGTTAATTCACTCACAAAAATCAACCGATGCAAATTTTGTTATTATTGTATTTCAACTCTTTTGTATTTACATTTGATTTAAAGCTGTTAAAATTTTGCATCAAAATTATATTTATTACATTTCTGTTAGATAACATACATACTTATTTTAAAATAAGTCATAAAATAATATGAATTAAATTATCAAAAAATAATAGTATTTTAATAAAAAAGAAAAAACTGATATTCCATATGAAAGTTATTCAATTTGATTACATACAAATAGCATTTTTCCATAATTTTGAAAATATGACAATATTCAAAATAGCACCTTATTAATTACAAATACTATCTCAAATCTAGCTAATAAAAACTATACTACGAACGAAAAAACGAATTTCAAAAAACTATGAGAAAAGCTCGCTTTATGTATATTAAATTAAATTAATTTTATCACGGCAAGAATTCTATTGTTGTTATTTGTACAAGATAAGTAGGATAGCTGATTGAAATGACATTTCTTGCGTGCGTGTGCCAAAAATTTCCTAATATTGTTTTTCAAATTTCCAATATTTTTGGGAAAATAGTTTTTTCACATGCAACATATATGTAATATTCACGTAAATTTATTATACACATAAAATGCAATAAGATTTTATAGGGATTATTAACTCATAGCTAAAAAAGCATACATAACGTATCCGATTTCAATATAATTGTTTTGATTTTTAGTATCTAAAATAATTAAATTATACAATCAGTGTGATTCATCAGTCATTCAATTTCTAGATTTACATTCATTCATCATTTCACAAAATTGTTTTCATTAAATATAATTATTGAGGCAATACATTTTTCTTACTATTTTTATTTATTTCTACTTAATTATTTATTATTTCGCTAATTATGAATATTCTCATGAAACTTTCTTTTTATTTGATTCAAAGTTATTTCTTAAGCAAACTTTTTTTTTTCCAACATAAAAGTAGACTCGTAGTAGAGAAGGGTAGTGATATATATATCATCTAGATACAGTCACTTGACAATAACGTAACGTGTGAATGTCAACTAGAAAAAAATCTGAATGTTTCTTCATAACCTGAATTGTTATATTCTTGAAGAAAAATAATTGTTTAATTATTAAGTATCTTTAGAAAATTGTTCTGTTTATTATCGAAATAAATTTTTGTGAATTTTTCAGCTGCCTGTAAATCAGGTCGCTCATGTTTGGCATAGCGGTGAACACTTATTTTTTTCCTCTGCATTGTTGTGAAATGTTCTTACAATATTTACATTTTTTCAAATACCTTCATTTTAAGAGTACTCAACTTACCGCATCGTTAATCTTTATTAAATCTTTCAGAAGTTAATTGTTTCATATTTAAGCATCATATCACTGCTCCCGTAAGTACGTGCGTAGTTTTTTCTTACAATAATTATTGGCACTTAAAGTGTTCAACATGTGTGACGTTATTTTAATAACAACTTTTAGCATACCTATTTAAAATGCAGTCTCCCTTAGTAAACACACTGTTCACATAATTCGATTTAATAATAGCATAAATTTTAAAGCTTTTTTAAACAATAGCTTCTTACATAACTTATCCCACAATTTTTAGGCCATAGCCGCTACAGTGCAGAATATATGAACTATGTGTTGAAAATTTCAATTAAAAATGTTAAAAAAATTAACAAGTTGATAAATACTATGTTAACGAAAGCAAAGAATTGGATTTCGAAAAAATTCTAATCACAATATTTTGCACATGTTGCTTAGAAACAGCGACTCTTTTCTGGGCTTCGAAGATATTTTATATCCCCGGGAGTCCAAAAATTTGTGTGCAATATAAAACTCAAATGGTGAATATGGTACTTAATCTATAAGTATCATTCATTTAAAAAATAAATTAATATAATTATTAATTTTATTAAGTTTATCTTTTTTGCAGTATACAAAATGACTTTTGCCTACTTACCTTAGAGAAACACCAAGAAGCTATACTATTATGTATATATATAATATATACTAAAATACTGTGTGTATATTGAAGCATGCTTTTTTAGAATTTTGAATGTCACAAGTAGTTTCTTTAAGATATTTAAAAAAAAAGATTGTTAGTTTGAATAGTTCACTTTCAATTAATCAAATTTTTTAAGCGGCATTTTGAAATTATTAAAGAGATATTGAAATATTTTTTCAACAATTTCGTATCAATAATAAAGCGATGTCCAACTAGATCTTAGGTCCAAGAAATGAATTCGAAAAAAAACTTTCTTTTTTCTACATCGCAGATTAGCTAAACGATCAAAAAAGGTTTCGCTAGACACCGTCACAAATATAATATGTGTTCTTTTACTTCGAAGGTTTCAATCACCAATTCTTAAAATATTTAAAATGTGGAAGTTATTGAAGACATATTGTGTTATATTTTTTTAGCGTATATCATTTACTCTGAATAGAGTTTGTCTCTTTAAAATTTATTTTACGATAATGATCGTTACTCAAATATATACTATTACTATTTTGGATTGATTAAGGATACGACTGTTGCAATTTTTTTATTCTATATGCCAAATGGAAAATTTGAATTTTACGAAACGGATTCGGTCCGTTGCGGTTCCGACGTATATATTATATAAGAAATGTGTTTTCAAATTCAAGGAGTAAATTTTCTATGATCTGTGACATTTTTGACTTATTTTTTTAATCTTAATTAATTCGTGAGAAACATGAACCATTGCAAGAATACGTTAATAATTAAATCTGAAAATGAGGGAAAATTACTGACTTATTTTCAATCTCACAAGGCTTGGTTGAGCTTTAATTTTTTAATATTAGTAGGAATAAATTTACAATTAATCAGGATTGAAATTGAGAGTGCATATTTACAAATTAAAAAGGGTGCAGCAAGAAGATTAAAAAAAAATCAGATCTCAAACAAATAAAGTCATAAAATTTAAATTTTGTGTGAATATTTTGAAAATAACTTGTTTTTAATTAAAACTGCTTTATAGTGTGTGACATATATTTAACGGTTGCAGTCTGACCTACATATTTATTTGAAACATTTAATGCATACATTACATGTTATAAAAAGACCGTACGAACACATTGATATTTTACCTGATAGAAACACTTCATAATCCATTGACTCTATGCGTTCCCAGATACACCTCCCTGAATCACTCCAACATCCGGTATGTCTGTATGCAAATGGATTCTATGAATGGAAACAATATAGTATAAAAGATTTTCGATAAAAAACACATTGTTTAGATTTTACATAATACTGCTACGACTGAACGTATATCTCGTAAGTAATTTGAGATTTATTTTAATGGAAATTATATGGCTTACTACCACTATTTAAAAAATGTTTTTTTATAATATTAAATTACTAATAAATTAATTGATTTTTTTTTCTATGGAGGCTTCTGAAGCCAAATAATTGCGATCTAACATATGCTGTAGAACAATCAATTTGACGAGGTATAACATTTGAGAGTATTTTTTAAGAAATTATAGATTTATAACCGAATGCATGAATGTCAGTAATGTTTTCTTCTGTCTTTACCCACTGTAATTAGCTAATCACTAGCCCAATTTGGTAAGGGCAGTTGATAGATTAAGTTGTTTTCAATGTTTTCTGCTTTAAAATTTTATTTGTAGAAACGATTACATATGCTCCATTTTGGCTTTGCTTAGAGAAAAATATTCTTCAGATGATGTTCACCGGGTGTTTACAAAAATAAAACAAAATGTTAGTGAAACAACGATGTAATTGTATTAAAGAATTATTTTTTATCACATGTTAACCTTAATAACGATCAAAATTTGCAATGAACTTTATAACAGCAAAGCATCTCAGATGTAATAATACATTATAAATATTATATAAGAAGCATCACATTCCGGTTGCATACAAACACAGCTGGTATTTTTTTCAGTCATTTCATATGAATCAAAAAATAAACGACTTAGACCAGGGTCGTCTGCATAAGGGTTCCACGCGCATTCATTATATCACAACTACCTTGTTTTTTGTGTTATTTTGGGTTACAACTTACTCCAAAACGTGTTCTTGCAAAGAGGGATCTTTAAAATATTATAATCAATGAATTTAGTCTTTGCTTGGCATTTGGCTTGGGGCATCAGAACCTTTTAAAAAGGGTTGAAATTATTTGTCAAAAAAATATCCTAATTTCAGTCTTCATCTGTTTGTTGTTTGGTACACAAGTGAATTTTTAGTTATCAAACATGGTTTTCTTAAATCAACTTACGGTTTGCATAATGTTATGAGTAATTATGTTAATCCAAGAATGTAGCCAGATTACGAGATGGTTAAAACGTGTTGAATAGTGATTGGTGTTTGGTTTGTATACTTGCAAAATTTTCGATCGTTACCGTGAAACAAGATACCAGACTTGTTTTTTTATGTTTTTCAATCAATTCTCAATGTTTTGAGGCACAATTTTTTGGCAGTGGAGTATTATTAATAGTATACAGGTGCAAGTTTATGTAAATTAAATCGTTTAAAGAAAAACACTGATCATAGATTTTTTTAATATCTTACAGTTTTTTTAATAAATTCATTGCTATAAATCATAACGTGATTATTTTATAATTAAATAAGAAAAAATGTTAAAAATATTTTATTATTAATTAAGTAATCGTGAGAATTAAGTGATACGGTTAGCTTCTATGCAATAAATAATAGCGATAGGTTGCCGTTTTTAATTTATTTCTGAATAGTTTAGTGGATAAATTCATGATTTGTGCAGTAAAATTGATTTTTTATGTATAAAGTTCAATGAAAGCAATTAATAAGATTTCTCAAACATCATTAATTATTTCTTTTATTTAAGAAAAATATTGTCAAATTTCTAATTACAAATTCGTGATGTTATTAAAATTGGTCGTATGTTGTAAGACAAACTTTTTTTGATTTAACATTTGTAAAGTTGTAATATTAATATATCAATATTTTTTAAGACAGCATATTATTTACGAATCACTTTGTGAGTTCTATTTTTTAATAATACACTATTGTATTGAATTGTATCACTTGCTTTTTTAATGATGTTAAAATATTGCAAAAAACGATATTTCAGTAAAGATAATTTGAATTGTCAGTTGTATTTTGGAAATAATGTAATCTCCAATAAAAAATATTTTAATTTTATTTGCAATTGTATTCCAAAGGTTTGAAAAAAACATATAATCATCTTATTCGAATATGGTATATACAACAAGAAAATATATTTGGTAAATTTTCTCATACATGCAAAGATCTAAATTTTAGTATAAACCCTTGAATACTACCAATATTTCTTGCATCTACCAATACTGTTTTTATAGTTGATATTGCATCCACTGTTGGATTGAAAATTAAAAACTATTATTCCAGTGTTAGGTTATGTATCGAAATTTATTACAAAGATATCAAATTAAAATACTTATTCTCTACAGAAATCCATAATTTTCCAAAACTAGAATCTCTGAATACCTTTTCCAATCTTCAGACTCAAATAGATAATATGCTGTATAAGTTATATTTATGTTTGCTTACAATATCATAAGATAATACCACATGAAATATAATGGCCATGTATCGATGTATGCAGTATTAAATTAATATATAATTACAAACATGTTTGGCCATTGACTCCCCCTCAATAGATCCACCCTTCCTTTGTTGGTGAATGTTTGGGGAGAATTATTTTGGGGCCATCTTTTTTTCTACCCAACCACGTACAGTTAAATGTACGGCCATTTATCTCATACAATTTATTATTCTGGAATATCACCAATTTTACTCACTATTGCTGCATTAACAATATCAAATATAAGTACTGTTTCAAACCTGTGTTCGTCAGTTTCCTCTTCAGAGTGAAATGTTTTTCAATTAGTAATAAATTTAGATAATTTGATCTGTTATAATATAAGTGTCCATTCTTTTAACTGTATTTTTTTTAATTTCTAAAACGAAAAAAGTTTCAACTTAATTATTTACGATTCTGTAAAACCAGATAATATCTATTCATTTAACCCTCTCATTGCTTTCATCTTAATTACTAAGTAAGCTGGGAGATGTGGGTTACTTGATACTCAAAATCTAGGTTTTAACAGTATTTAAATTGAAGTATAAACGCTAATTTTTGTTTTATAACATAGTCTGATTTGTTTTGATTAACATCAAAAAATAATTTTATCAACAACATTGTCTAATAGATTTTTGAAGTTTTTAACATTGGAGTATCCTTTAAACTGCTCAGTAATAAAGTAACAAAAGAACATGAAAAAAATCTAATGATAATAATCGGTGAAACCTAATCGCATACGCTTAGTATTTAAAAAAATGATCGGAGAATCAGAATTATGAAATTAAATGATTCGTGTCTTAAGATACTTCTTCATCGTATTGATACAGCAACCGATCAATCAATAATTTAAAGCGAAATAAGTGGGAGAGTATTTACATAATCACAAAAATTATAAAATACGTTACATGCAGATCTGCGCTTAGCTTAACATATAGAATATAAAAATAATTAGTTTATCCATCGATGATCGCTGTGCTATTAAATTATATATTGCATTATACATCAGTTTCCAGGATCGTTTGCATCGAGACGTTATTCTTGTGAGCTTCGAGATTGTTACTTTAATAAGTTGGATTTTAATTTTAATGTGATTTTTTTAACTAAGTTAATTAAGTAGAACTGCAAATGTTGAATGTTGAGAACCCTTTGAATACCTGAAATAATCGTTATGTAAAGACTCAATATCTATGAAAATATTTTGAAGTATTCTTTGCCAAATTTTTTAAACATTTAAAATTTGATGCATTAATCCTGCTTTTTGCTGTTTATATAATATAATATTATTTTTTTGGTACACGCAATATTCTGATTTCTTTATATCGCAAAAAGTTGATTATTGAAAATACAACGAAATTTATATTGCATGCAGCGTTTCTTCACATATATTAGATAGTTCGGAAAGAAATGACCATTTTTTAATATTAACCGGTTTCTTTTTCCGAGTTAAAGGCAAACTTGTAAACTTGCATTATCACAGGGATAAAATCTACAGTACAATAATTTCATGCAGTATCTGTATAAGTTAAATGAACGACAAATTATAATTCGGAGCGATTATTGAGGTGTATCAAATTTATTAATCATTATACCACTTAATGTAATGTCTACATTCCAAAGGCTTATTATTTTTGATCGACCATTTCAAAAATACCCTCTGACATTTAATTCGTGACGTTTCCCTCTCCTTGTATAGAAAACTCGACGTTTTCAGATAAGGCGGAATTATTTATACGTATGGCCCAGCATTACCTCAGCGTAGAGCTCTACGCCGCGTAGTACCGCTAGACCTACGAGGGTTGCTATGGCTACGACGCGCCCTTACGTTTGATTGGATTTACAGACGGCGTCTATTTTCCGATTGGGATTTTTCCTTTCTGTTTGGTTCAGACTTCGCTCTCGGATTCGAGCTCTGTTATTATTATTTTTTCCTTTCGCCTGACTCCGTGCCAGGCGTGGATGTCGCTGCTGGTTATTTCTTTTTGTCGATAACTACTACTCGTCAAAAGATTCCTATTATTTTTAACCGAAATGAAACAACCTAATACAAATTACGAACAACGGAATATTTTATTCATTTACATAGCAATTCCCTAATTATAACTACTTTATAATAAAGATTCAACTTTTAAGCAATGGTTTTATCAATTCAAAAGTTGAATGATGAAAAATCATTATTTATTCAGCATTCTACGTAAGATACTATTTCAGGCTTAGGACAAATAATTGCAAACCTTAAGATAAACAATTTTGCTTCGTTTGTTTTATAGTTAATCAAGGTAGTTGTATTATGTCATTTCTCATGACTGTTTTCATGTTATTATTATAAATATTAAATTTTTATTAAAATTTTATTTTTTATTTTATTTATTTTTTATTTTATTATTTATATTAAAAATTGTTATTTAAATACATACAATATGCTGAATAATTGTCAAATAATTTTTGACAAACATTTAATTTTCAAGGATTGTTTACAATAATCGTGATATTTTTTGTTGTTCTGTTAATACAATTATATTTTTATAATTTATTTATTAAAAAGCATTTATTTTAACAGCATTAAATTAACATATATTGCTTATCAAAGTCTTGTTTTTTTTCTATGAAAAAAATTCTAACTAATAACTTAAAGAAATAAAAAAATGATATTACCCGTTATAAAAGTACTATAAAACAGACGATAATACTTAACCCAAATTGGATAATCTTGTTTTTCTTTTACAAATAAAAACCTTCTTTATGTAAATTTTACCACTTCGCTTCATGATAAAATACACGAGATCACATGTTTGCAGTGTACATCAATTCAGTTGACCTGTCAAAAACGTACCAGACATTCAATAAAAAGTCGTAAACGCAATAAAAAAGTGTTATATTTATGTTGCATTTGCCACCTGCTTTAATGCTCGCCGACCTTCGTATGTCAAAAAATAGCTGTCGTATCCTTAACGAGAGCCAACTAACCAATGTGCAGCTGCTGTAAATGAAAAATTTGCAATGTTACTTTATATTCACCCATCACTTAGGTCATTACGATGCAATGTGTGGACGTAGCTTTTATTGAGTCATAAAATGTTACTCAGTTGTATTGCTTTTTTTGTAAGGAACAAGCTGACAGCAAATATATCTATAAGCTTAAGGCGAAAAATTGATAATACGTCTTATAAAGATACTTAGATACCTAGATACTCAGAACTCGATGATGAATAATAGCTTTAGTTCTAGGTAAGCAAAAGTGTAGAGCTTGAAAAAAATGTTTTTTAAATAATTAATAATACAAAATCTACAACTCTATTTTTCTACTGTCATATTTGTATAATTTCAAAGATGTTTTTCTAATGCATTTGATTGTCCCTTAGTTTTCTCAGTTTTAATATTAACGCATAAGATACAATTTTCAAAGATCTTCCACTCCACTTGATTTGCAAAGAGAAAATTTTGAGTCAAATGGCAAATAAGAATTTTTGGGGGATCACTGAGAATGCTTATTAACATACTTGACTTTTTTTAACCCCCTTTTCTTTTTGAACACTGTGCATTGATTATTCTCAAGGAAAAAAGAATTTGTTTTTCTATACGTTTATTAGATTTTCATTGAAATTAAGCATAGTCAGTTTTGTTAATTTATCACATTACGAAAAATCAGTACAATATTTAATCAAAGAAGTCATTTTCGATATATGTAAAATGTCATTAAATATGAATCATTTGTGGAAGTGGAAATATACCTGAAATTCCAAAGTCTTTTAGTACACATATGTATATTGATCGAAAATATTAGAAAAGTTAAAAAAAAATATTTTCTTTCCTAAGAGAAAATTTACTTACGTAATTTGAGCAATATATAAGTCATTGTAGCGTTTTTCAAAGCATTTCAAATGACAAAAAATACGTTGAAGTTCTAATTATTTAGTTAATTTATTATTCTACGGGAAAAAACCCTTGTTCAATCATGTTAATCTATAGTTAATAATTTAAAGGTTTATTTAATTTCTTAGTGGAACTATTTTCTCTATGTATTGTTTGAAATTTCTCTTGCATTATTTTTATCTAATTTTTAATGATGAAACATGTAGCGTATTCGTGAGTAGTTATAATGGCTCTAACTTAACATTCATTCTAATTAATTCACAACATACAGGTAAAAGAATGAGACCCATAATAAAAAAACATGGTCTTAACATACAATTTTCTTTATATAAATCTTTGGAATAGTTGTATCGCTTAGTAGCTTCATTATTATTCATAGTGTATTTTAATTTTGATGTGAACAAATTAAAAAAAAAAAATGATTTCAAATGGTTGATATAAAATCAAACATCTCTAAATACTGTATATTCTTCGATCAGACTATTTACGTAAGACATTTAAAATATGTATTCAAGATATGGCGAAAAATAAGAAATTTTCTTTTGTCAAAGGAAAGAGCACACATCATTAATCTGTTTCGCTCGAATTCTCTTAACATTTTTTTTGTAGATACAACGAAAATTTCAGAAGAAAAATAAATTATTTATTTCCTTTTATGCTACCTTTCTGACTGTATGTCTGTTCGTTTATTGAAATAAGAAGTTTTCCCCTGTTCCATTTTTAAACAGTGATTCTCAATATGTGTACAAAAAATATATTTTTGTTATCATCACTTTTGTTTTTTTTTGCATAATTATTGTTTGAGACGACTATTTAATTTTTGAATAAAATGTAATTTAATATTTTTAATTGCTTTTGATGAATCATCCGTATCTGCAATAAATTTTGATAAGGTTATTCTCATGATTCATAAACAGAAAAAATATTTTTTTTCTGTTACAATGGGATACTTGTTGATTCAAAAATGCAACGTAAAACAATAAATATCTATCATGGCTACAAATAAGAAATAAAACATATGGTCATTAAAATATTATTAAAATATTCAACCGACCAAAATTGTGATATTTGTATACAATAGGAAATATGAATTTATGTGCTGATAAGTAAAGTATATATTGTATGTACACAATACGCATATCAATAAAATGTATAAAAATATTTTTTTTGCTATAATTTGAATATTAATTATAAGTAAAAAAATATTCATTACGTATTACCAAAACAAAATATAAATTGGAAAAAAAAGGTTAAGAAAATCACTGTACGTTGGACAAGCGTTGGTCCGTAAACCATCATTATTTTGTCGGTGGAATTTGAATGCAATTAGGAATTTACGGGAATACGTTGGAAAGCTTTCAATTGGTTTGGGATTTTATTTACAGGGAACGTCATTATCACACGTTTTCAACATCAATTTGCTTATCCGTCTTCTTCATTTTTCGAATTATCGTGCGATAGGTAAATTGAATATTTTTTTTATTCTTTAAATTGAAAAATGAGTAAGCAAATCATTTTTATATATGAAAACAAAAGTTTATTTATTCTCAAAATTTTCAAAACTATTTTCATAACTTTTTATGCTGATTCCATTGGAAATTATTGCACTAAAGTAAACAATATTTTTTTAAGTCGTATGTACCTTACATATGGATTACAATTTTTATGAAAAGTTTTTAAATGACCTATTGACGATTTATTCGTGGGCTAAATACAAGACTATTGAACGTAATTTGAAGATATCATGTTCTGTCTCTTAAATTGAAGACAAACTGAATTAAGTCGTCCCTTTCGTAATAAAAAATAAAGCACTTATTGACTCATTCACCATGGATTTTCAAATTATTATAATATCACAGTAAATATTGCCATGGTCAAGTTATACACTTTGAAACATTTAAAAAATCTAGACGCCATTACTATATTTATATATTTCTAGATTGTAGTTTTCAAATATTATGATGAGTCACATTCAAAGCAAAGTTTAGTGCTTAGTAATTCTTTTTCTCATTCTACTGTAAATGACACATGCTTAAGCCATCTTTGTCATTCTACAATTTTATGTTCGAATCACTATAATATAATAGTTCTAATCTTAACGAATGTCTAATATATTTAATTTATTTTTTATACTAGAAATTTCATACTCTCAGTCGATGATATTTCTTTCATTTTGAATATATCCAACCGCGAAATATGAACCAAAAGTTAATCTTTATCTAACAAGGATAAAGAAATCTTTTACATAAGTGTATTCAAAGATTAAGCCGCATCTGTGCATTGATTACACTACAAATTTTTCAAAGCGGATAGGGGAGAACGTTAAAATCGCACCAAACAGCTCTTAGAGTTATATGAAACGAAAATAAAGGTGCAATAAATAACAAGATTAACTATTCGTAGCAACGAAAACCTCGATAGAAAAACAAAACCGTTTTAAAATAGATTTTGCGATGGCGTAATGTTTTTCGCCTGTTTAGAGTGTGAATTACGACACAGATTTTTATTTGTTAATTGATTATATTGATGAGACCTCTCCTAATATATATATTTTTATTTTTGATTTATAGTGCATAATTTTACTTATTTAAAAGCTTTGTAAAAAAAGTCACTCGACGAAAATTCTTAAATTATGTTTGAACTTTTTAAAATGTGTTTTTTGACAAACCGTAAACTATAAAAACATTACATATTTAGTGTAATACTTCAAAACCAATGCGATGATTAAACATATAATAGATAATTTATTTATTATTATAATTTTAATCACATATTTCCACGTTTTTTTTTTTTTGTTGACAACCATATAGTGATAACATTACAAATATAAGGATATGTGTATACATACATACAATACAATACTAATAATAATATACACTAGTATAGTAGGAATTTATATCTAAATGTAAAAAGAATCAAAGACATTTGTATATTAGAAAAAACGCTTTAAATATTGGAATAATATTCTATTCATTGTTTTTTTTCGAAGTATTTGAATCACCGCATTAATATTTGATAAATAGAAGTACATGAGAGGATTAGTAGAACAGAATATATGGAAATAAAAATATTTAAATTCATTCATGGTAAAATGCAAATAAGACAATATAGGTCATTCTTTTCTAGTAAGACGTTTTTGACTGTCAGTAACTAAGGCCAAAATAGTATCATAGCCTCAGTTTCATGAAATAGTGTATTTCATATGCAACCTGTCAGTTTTTTTACTCATTTTTGTTTTTTAAACCATCCATTCTGAGCATTAGAAGTCTTCCAATACTCTTGATACTTGTCTTATATATTAATTCTAAAACTTTTTTTCTATCAATTAATTTCCATTCAGGATTGGAATTCCATTTTAAATTAATGTGTATAATGTGTTTCTAAAGCAAATATGCTCCAAAATTACGAATTATATTCCAATACAAAGCATGTGATCCCAAAATAATACGCATGCACACGTTCTTGTAGTAGATGTAATAATACTTACCGAGAGACGAAAATAATATGAAAAAAACACCTCCCCCCCCCCCCAGCAAAGGAAAAAATAATTGCAAAATGGATCGGGCAAAACCACGAAAAATACGAGATCAAATTCGATGCGAATAAAAAGTACGCTGGAGGGAGACAGCAGCGGTACAAAGCGCAATCATATTCGAAATTCAAATTCCTTCGACAAGTTCCGGTATCGATTCGGACGGGGGTGAGTGCCGCCCTCTCTTTTTTGGGGTTGGGCACATATCGAAACTTTGTCATGGCGGGCACACACGATCGTGTTATAATATTCAAAATGGCACCTCCAGGGTTGGCTTCAGGAATACCAAAAAAATGAGAAATTTCTTCAAAAATAAGATAACAATGATTAATATCACTTATTGGCAATTTTTTATGGTTTTACGCCAGAAAATATTTGTATACATCGATTTTTTCATTCACAATATTTATGTAAAAGTTTGGTTTCAAAAAATTAAATTTTAATAAAAAATATACCATAAAACAAATATTAATTAAAGTTAATTCTAAAAGTGTTCAGTGATTATTTAGTAAAATATTTTATATTTAGTGTTTATTGGCAGCGTACATTAAATTTAAGAGAATCATCAGAATTTGATCAAGTATATACTAACAGTTGCTTAGTAAAAATTATACAAATTCATTAAAAATTAATAAAATAAGCTCATAGAATCTAGTAATGATGGATTAACTGTTGTGTCATTATTAAAATTCCTCTTAAAACATAAGAGTTAATTAAGATTTGTATTATGTTTTTTTAACATATAAATATTTTGTTTTGCGGGATGTTGTGATATACAGGTATAAATTGTTAAACAAAATGGCAGCTCAAAACCTCTTATCAAATGAACACATACCCACGCAAAACATATACTTCCGAGTAAAAAAAATTATCCACGCTTGAATGAACTTCTCCCCATATCGTCAGACGCCCACATGCACCCTCTGATTTTTCCTATAGGATTATTTGAAAAAAATCCTCACCCCAAGGGTATATTTTTTGTAAGAGCCTTCAGGGGCGCGCTAAATATTGTAGTGGGGGTTGGAATTTCGGAGGGTTTCCATTTTTGGGGGCCGCGTATAGTCGTAATTCGCCGATCGGCATAAATAAACGGTAAATCATGAATTAAGTACCCTAAGTCTAAAAACGCAAACTAGAGAATGTCTGATTTAAATGTTTGAAACCTCAGCTGGATTTCAGAATTCCAATAACAATTAATCGTCACCTAAGATATGATTAATTTATTACGTGACCTCAGATGACGTTAAAACGATTTCATTATAAAATAATCTTTTTAAATGTTCTTTAGAATAAAATTCAAATATATAAAGAAAAAACTGCAATATTTAAAATAAAATATTGCACGCAATAATATCACAAAATTTAAAAATTCACTAAAATATGTTTTATTTGTAATTAAAATTTTATGATATTTATGGAAATAGCGACGAATAAAAAGTTTTCATATGAATGTCCACTGACAAAATATTGTTTATTCGTAATGAAACTTTTCCATGAGGTAATTAAAATATTCAAAATATCAGGTGTTATATGTAATATTTTATCTAAATAATACAGTTACAACGATTTTTTTTTGTGAATACTATGATGTATGAAGTTAATTTACAGAAAGTATTGGCTAATATCATACATTCAATAGTAATAAATTAAATATCGTTTTATTTAACACTAGTCTTAAAGCATTTGTATGAAAAATTTGGAATAAATTAAATGAAATGTCAAAACAATAACAATAATTTATTTTTGACATTCATGAAATACGTTCGAATTAATGCTAAGCACCAAGCCTTGTCAAATTAACACAAATAAATTATATTATAGTTGCATGAAAATCAGTTTTTAGTCATAAACTGGCGAAAACATTTATATCTAATCATTTATTCTTTTCTATAAGTGTTATGAGAAATAAGCCTAATCCGTTGATTGATTCCTCGCCCGACCGTGTAAATACACTTTGATCACAAGTTGAGATAAAATTTCAAAACTTTTGCTAACAGTACTTATAGCGCCGTACCAATTAATCACCCTCGAGTTGAAAAATGTTCAAAATACTCGATCTTATTTAGATTGCGTGCAATTTGCCATTGACTGGCAGTTTGGCCGTTTTCACTGACATAAGCGTGTTAAGTAACTCACTCCTCTCGGATTTTTACCTAATTATCTAAAAAGGATAAGAGATTTTTTTAAATGTTGCGCTACGTCATTATGGTATAGTATATTTGATATTAATTTATATCTTATTTTTTGCAAACTACTTTCTCGAAATTATAACTTTGGGTTCGTGTAATTCATGTAAAAATATTATATTCAATTTACATTATTTCCTTAAAATATTGCATTATTTTTTGTGTAACAAAGTCTTATGCATTTGGGTAAGATAAACAAACCTGATAATAAAATTTCATGTATTATTAAACGGCCAAAACAATATCACTAAACCTCAAGAATATAATTATAAATAAACTCTTAAAAAATGACAATAAAAAACATTTTCTTGAAAATATATTTATAATAAATAGAATAATTGGTTATTTCACACCCGTTTTGAATCATTCCAAAATGTTCTTAATAAATGAAGTGAATGAAACTAAACCTATCCATCAACCAAACTATACATTAATAGTGATTTCCCAAACTTTATGTGATCACTCACCTCCACTGGCACTCCTACCTTTGGTTTTTCATGCCACCTCTGATAAAACTAGGGCGTGTGTAAAGGGAGATAGAAAAACTAACATTAATTATGAATATGAAAAAAAAGTTTTACATTTCTTACTTTATATGCTATAAACATTTCAATGTGCTAACTTCATATTGCTTCAATTGAATAACTGCAAACTGTTACTTATTTTAATCTGATTTTAATTCACCATCAATATATTAAAAAGTGTTTTTATAAAAGAGCCATGAGATTATTCATGCTTAGCTTATATACTATTTTAATGAAATTTAAAGTAAATTTTTATTTTTTAACCACTTGCAAGTGTACAAAAAATATTAAAATTGTACGTTACTAGTAAATACTACAAATCTACACCTGAGTTTGATACAGACTAGAGATCTTAGTTGATGGAAATTGTAAAATTTCAAAAAAAAATCATTCGATTATTTTCTATTAATTATCAGCATAACATATAACGCTTCACTGGATTTTACTCACGAACAAGAATGGGCGGGAGACCCCGGAGCTTAGAGCGAGGATATGGAGAAATTTCGCTTAGGGGTGCACAGAAACGAATCTCTATTGCAGGCCCTACTAGTAAATAAGGGAAAAAAGTCGTATGAGGGTGGATTCAAGAGGTGAGTTAATATCCGAATATGTTCATATATATGGAAATTATTATGTTCTTTGTAAAACAAATTAATATTAATATTTGATATTACCATACATATTATATAATTGCATATGTTTTGTATGTCAAAGTCAATCAATTTTTAAATGTTTTCTACCAAATATTTAAAATATTATTGCTAACAAACTATCAAATTATAATATAAACTAACCATCGGAAACGTATACTCACAAACACTCACTCCTTCATGAATGTGTTTTGTTGAAAAAAAAAAAACTATATTATTCAGTTCAGGTGTAACACAGCGGTCAAAGTTTACAAAAAGTAAGTATTATATGTATCTTCGATATATAAGGGCTTTTGGGCACCAGGAAATATTTGTCGCAGTGCATTTATTTACAAACCCTTATAAATTTAAATGAAAATTTGTTTGAATTCAAATCACACGATTGTTCAGATGTTATAATACTAAGCGAATATAAAATCATCTGTTTCAACATATTAAAAAAGCTTTGCGATGTATATAGAAAGCATCTTGATGCTTGAATTAAATTTAAATATACTAATTAGAATTCACTAAATCACCTAAAATTTCATCCATAATATAGAGTTTTTACGGTAAGAATTAAATGAAACTTTCATCATATCAACTCATGTTTATTAAATAATAAAAAAAAAGCTATTTTTGCATGGCTCTCAAATATACGGATATTAATATTACTGATGATTAATGAATAAAGAATTAAACTAATCTAAATTTAAATTGTATTTTTTTTCGTTTAAATAGTGTCGTAGTGTTTGACATAGTATATCCATTATATAATACTATTTAGATCTTTACAGATTTTCGACTTCATAAATAAAACGATCACGACCTCTTGCCTTTCAAAAAATACCCATTGTTCTCAGGAATATGTTTAGAAAAAATGTGACAAAATCTTAAATTGCGTTAAGCTTTCGGTTAGTGCTGAGATCATATAAATGTTAGGTATTCAAGAGTTGAGCGATATATCTTTTATTGTCAATGTAAGTTAAGTCAATCGAATTTGACTTTAGTAAATCTCAAAGAGATGGTTTATATGATTATTAAATTAAAAGTTTATTCTATAATATTTTTTGGATAAAAACTGTTTGAATTTATTATTATTAATATAAAACTAAAATCTATCCTCTTGTTTTCAAATTGGTACAATCGTTTACTTTTTTTTGTAAACAAAAAAAGATTTTTTTGTTGGTTATTTTCGAAGGTTACCTTACAAAATCAGTTATCAACTATGTGCCTACATTACATTGTCAATTATATGTTTTATAAAGTGATTAATAGTTCATCGCTCTCAGTGTTATATATCGGTTTATAATGTGGTAGCAACCACAATCACCTGGGCTTATGTAAATGAGAAAAAGAAAGGGAGCGAAGGAGAGAGAAAATGAGAAATCCATGTGAAAAGAAAAGTAGAAGTGTCAGCTGGATATGGAGAAACAGCAGAGCTCTACCATAGGTACAATCAATGCAAATGGAAAAACAAAACCTTGATTTCCAGGAATATTAACATATATCCCTTACAATAAAGCAACAGTATTATTAAATATTATATATGATATTTGTCAGTACTGTGAACAACTTGTTAACGGTGCTGTGATTCTATTCACTCGTGCTGTACAAAGGGTCTTGACTTGTTTCCAAATTCAAAATCTGTACTTCTAAGTAGCAAGGAAAATTAAGTGCTACATAAAACACTTAAACGCAAACATATTCTATTCACCAAGTGCAAAAAATATGTTAATCAATACTTACTGATATCCAATTATACTATTAAAAATCTTAAAATAAGAATTTATTTTACTATCTGTTTTTTTATGAGGGTAATGTCATACAATTTATGATGGTTATCAGTTTTTTATACTCGACTTCACCCATAGATTCATTGGTAAAATGAACGATATAATATCATCTGATAAACCTGTTACAAAATGTCAATATAACCAGAAGACAATTTAATTTCGGGTAGCTATTGCAGATTTGCAGTTTCGATGCCAAAAGGTGAAACCTAGTCGTAAGTGTTTCAACAGTTGAAATTTAGCATACATAGTATAAATTTATTCAAAATGAATGGCTCTACGGTAAGTTTTTAAGATGTTTTGAAAATTTGAATAAAACTGAATGGAAAGTAATGGCAATGTTAAACGTGGCAATCTGACACCTGGCAGATGTGTGCAGACAAATCTTGTACACAAAATTTACATACGTTGTTAGAGTGAGATGTTTAATAGCCTAAAACAAAGTTGTTCAGCAGAGATCTTGTATCATGTATGGCTGTAAAAAAACAAAAAATAAATAAATTTTTACTGTGAAGGCTTTCGCTTCCTATTTGGGAGAGTGCTGTAACAGCCTCCAAACAACAAAGCTTTGATTCCTATGTGTAGAGAGGGAAATGGCGCGCTTCAGAACGCATGGCAAGTGGTAATATATAGACCAGCTTCGTCTACAGAAAAATACGTACCCATCTTATTACCTTTTGGCACGAAATATACTTACGTACATCCCCCAGCGTATAGCCTTTGGATATAAGGCAGAATCATAATGACGTGGAGAATGTGGGGTGAGTTGGCACTTAGCATTTTGTGTGAGGGGAGACTGGGAGCCAAGAGGACTTGATATTAGTTTGTATGCAGGGTATAAAAGGTGTTTCAATATGAAATACACTCTTTTCAAACAATCAGAAAATAAGAAAATCGCGACAAAATAATTCGGTATTTGTATAGAGTAGTTGAATTATTGAGCCGAAGTACGAAAATCCATTTGTTAATATGATAATAATTTTAGTAACTACAAAAGTATTTTATAATACATAACGTAAATATTTTCTCACTGCATCATCAAAGATAACAGAAAATAAAATAATCAAATTTGAATTGTTAAAACTTTATAAGATTCTAAATGTTTTGTCGCTAACTACCCTGGTTTCGCCTTTCGGCATCTTCAGGCATTCTATCACACGGATGCAACAGAACTGACAAAATAATTATTGAGAATCTAGTAACTATTGTAAGAGTCGGAGAGCATTGGCAGAGAGACACGGATCCTGGATATTGTACATATTTGAAAAAAATAGAGACAAAATATTAGGATGTAGAAATTCATGAATACAATTAGATATCAACGAAAAACAATAAAACAGTCAATAAGCCTCTTAATACATAAACAATAGAAAATAATGACATCTGAAATGAGTTTGGTGGGTAATAATGAAAAATTATTTCTTTGAATATAATAGGAAACTTGAATAAGAATAATAGAAAAACGCTCTAAATTTGTATAAAAGTAAATAAAACAAGTTGTGTGTAAGATATTAACTTTTTTTAAATTTAAAACAAGATTTTATAGCATTAAGCGTAGAATATAACATCGTTAAACTGTCTGCCGTGGTTTTGTTTGGTGGATGTCCAATTCCTGACTTTGTCGCATAAATCTGGCTGAATTTGTTGGATGACGTTTGTTATATGGACTTTGATGGCGTAAATCGTTTGCAGTTTATTGGCAAAAACTTGCTTTGAAGTCTAAAGGAGTTAAATCGCAAGATCTCGTTAGCTAGTTCCATGCCCTCAAATCGCTCGTGCAATATATCTAATCAACTTTGATGATTTGCACACATTTTTCTAGCTTTCATAATAATTTGAGGTACAATACTAAAATTTTATAGATTTCACACATAGTTGCTATAACTTAACAGCTTTTAAGTGTTTCTATTGAAAGAACCGTTATTAGAAATAAACTGTTATTCACAAAGAATTTTTAACATAATTTTATAATATTTTACTCTATGTATTTTTTAATATAGATTGAGGGAAAATAAATGTTAGATGATTTTTTTTATATCAGTCATGTCATTTTATATGATGTCTTAAGAGTGTTTAAAAAATGAAAAGAATGATATTTTTTAAAAGATAAACATTTACCATCAATGATTTTTCTTGAAAGTCTTCTCTCGACAAATTTCAACTGACTCTTTCATCAAAACATAAATAATAAATACTACAAAAGAAAAACGAGGATTGTGTAATGTCTGCATCAGCTCACACAATTTAAGACAGAAGAATTTGCAAAGAAAATCTCATCAAAAATATCTGCTTCAGGATATTATAAAACTATTTGTGTTTTTCGAACATCTGTGCGTATCTCTGTCATTGGTCTTCTTAATATATAATGGGGGTTTATTGTCTACAAAAAAAATCTAATTTCATTTTGCTGTATAAAATTTTGCGATCGAATCACCCTGTAAATTTAAACTAATATGTATGAGCAGTGTGTACGTATCTGTATACCAACCAACGCTGCGTTTGATGCCGTAATCCATCTTTTTTGATGGATGATGGAAGAAAGTATTCCAACGTCTAAGTAATGTTTAAGTGAATTTTCATATTGGACTTTTCTTCAGCGGAAATTTTTAATCCGATCTGTTTGGAGAAAAGCATAATGGGTAGGCTGATAGTGTTTAGCAAATAGGAAGTTTTTTTTGTTAAAATGTTTTTCAGTAATTATTTTAAATTTTTCTTGCAATTTAGATATATCTAGACGTATAGAGATATCTAGAGCTTATTTTATTTGGTTCAATCTAGAATATCTATATAATGACTTTTCAAAGACATCAAAATTCAAATTTCTTTGAATCTGAATTTTAAGCTCAGTAAACTACTCGAGTCTAGTTAAATAAACGGTTTATATTTTGTAGTAAATGTAGTATTTGAATGAAGAATAAGTAACTTCAGCATATATAATTGCCTTTATATAATAAAAGTTTAATTGTAATTTTAATTAAATGATACAAACGAGTAATGAAAATTACTTTATACCATAACGAATATCATGATATGATATAATCAGTTGAAATATTCTTAATATGCGTTGCAAATTTGTATTGACTTTGTAGGCATATAATTTTCTTTGCCAGGTTTATTGCCGGGGCGAATAAGCTCCACTATTATAGCAATCCAGTAATGGTAGATCTTTTATCTTAAACATTTAAAAAATATATCATTATATTATAAAATTTAAAGCAGTCACACAAAAGAACAAACAGTTTTTAACTATATCGCTTACCAGTGAAGAGTAAAGTAACTGCTAATTAATAATTTTAAGATGCCAACAAAAGTTGCCATTTGGAACCCAATACTGATTGTATTCAGTCGTAAAACTTTTTTTCGTATATGGTGAATTTAAATTTGATCTGTTGATAATACTCGCAATGAGCGAAACCACTCTTTGTCATCAAATATATTGCTTAAGTGGTACTAAAAATGCGTTTTTATTATTTAAAAAATAATGTATTTCCACCAAGAAGTGACAGTTAGCACTGCAAATGTGAATATATATAAAAAGATAAAGTCACGGAAACAAGAGTGCTAATGTAACATCTCTCCCTACAAAATAATTTATGAAATTATAAATTTGTAATTTCAGGCCGATGACCATCGTGACCATGATTTTTATATTATGAAATAAATGTAAAATTGACAGTTTTTTAAATTAATACATTTGCATGTGAAAATAATTTAATCAAGAATCTTTATCTCATTTTCAACTTTGCACAGCCATTTAAATGCCAAGATAACGTTAACTGTTTTCAAATCTTGCACAGGATTGTCTTAAAAAGAAACTACTGAAAACATGGTTTCACTTAATTTTACGTGTAAAATTATTATATTTCAAGAAATGTTTCTATGAATTGAGATTCTCTCCCTTTTCAGACTGAATGTAAATATTTTTTTTGAAATTTTGAAAATTATTTTTAAAGTGTCTATTATTCGTCAAGGTTTTCCATAACTGTGTCAGACGGATTAAGGTAATATATACTTTAATGTTACTTCGTCGCATGGTGAAATAAATTTATGTTGTCCGCAAGTACACTTTGTCATTAAGTACCAATAACAATAGCTGCAACTTTTTGATTCTTATTCTGCATTAACCTCAACTATGCAACTGTATCACGACTTTTGTAAATTGTTAAGGTATTATACTTGTGAAGTATTCTTATTCGAATAGATCAAAATATTTAATTTCTATTATTCATCATATAATATATGAAATCAAAAGAAATTAAAAGATACAAGCTTTTTATTCACTTTGTAGTACTTAAATGATCTATATTTTGATCTATAAGGTTTACTGAGTAAATGAGCAATTATTGATTTATCCAAACGATTTTTTTGAAGATGAAATATAAAATATTAAAAAAAAGTGTAATACGTATGTTGATCGAATAAAGATTTCCATAATAAAAATTAAGCCTCTTGCATACAGACCATCATACTTTACTTTCAAAATAATCAATAGTTTCATTATTTAAAAAAGAAAAAAACGACTACCAAGCCCAAAAAAATTACACAGATATGCCTTACACTGAAGTTAATTTAATACTACTCCTTTTTTCATTTTGTAACGAATCGATAACGCGGACTTCAATTAATTTAAGGGTATATATTTTGTAAGTGATTGGACGGTGATATGAAACCAGAAATAATAAATAAGGACCACACGCGACAAGGTGATTTGTCGCGTATACATGTATGATGTTTAACAATCTGTCAGTCTGTCTTTTTGTATAGCAAATTGGAAAAACAAAGCTATCGTTATACAATCAGAAAAACCCCCATCCATCCATGGTCTCAATTTTAGTAATATTCCAATTGCTTATTATTGCCGACAATTTCAAAATATACATTGCCATATTCGTTTAATAATAATTAAACTTTAAAGCCTTCCAAATATTTTTAAAAATGTTTTTTTTAATTCTTGACGTGCGGCATACAGTGGTATTTTTAATGTTGAGTTTCATTTCGCTCTTCCTTTATGTATGTTAAACGAATTCTTACATTGCAAGATCATAAATGATTTTTGTATTATTAAAATATTTTTGACTAAGTGTTCCTCTAGCGGTAAGCTTATGAACTTCTCACGAATGGATTCAGTTAAGGGTAATTCTTTTTTTAAATTAAATATATCATTTGAGGTTTATACTGTTACTTCAAAGTGTATTTTTTTTATTTTAATACAATAACTGTGCAACAATGTATAGCTTTTTTTCTACAATTTCATAATATGTAAATCAGGACAGGTTTCGCTTATCGTTAAAGTACAAAAAGTCTTGGTCTATATACAATAAAAAAAATTTAAAAACAGTGCTAAACATTGTTTTTTTATTCATTACAATTGATAGAAATACGAATGTAAAAGAACATTTATTTGATCTTATGTGGAATCGCATAGCTATAAAATTATTTACAATGTACAATATACACATTTTCTCTGATTTTGAATCAATCATAACATTTATATTTCAAATTTTAAATCAATTTCAAAAATATTTTTCATGAATCAAAAAGTGTTGCTTTCAGTGCAATACAATGTTTCTTTGAATAAAATAATTGGCACTTAAATATAGCGGCAGGCGTGATCTATGGTTGTGATTATTCATAAGAACAACATGAATGATTCAACTAGAACACTCGATGACAAATTTTAAATGCACGAATATCATAACCCAATGACAACTTTAAGAGTGTTTTATTGAATTCAAATTTCAAATATACGCTTTATAACCCACATATAATTTGAATTTTTTAAAAGTAGAATGATAAAGCCCGCGGAAATGTTGACAGCCCGTCAAGAACTTAAGTAGTAATTTATATAATATATCTATATGTTCATTACATAAATATTTAAACCAAAAATCATTTGATGTTGTAACGATGAATCCATTTAAAATATCTTTTTTTGTTTTTTGTTTCCATGAAAATTTCTAAGCATAGATAAAGTAAACAAATTTTCTGGCAAGTTCGATGAATCTTGAATGAAAATGTTAACCGTAACTTCTTGGTAGAAAGAAAATTCAAAAAATAGCAACGAAACTTTTACTACATGTTCCTACAATCTTATATTTTTGAGATCCGGACCGGTTCCGAATATTACAAATTTTATCAATTGATCAAATGAAAGACATAGTAACATTTTTTTTTATTAATGAGCATATAAAAATTATAAATCAAAAACTTGTTTTGTTACAATTAAATACTCAAGCAATAGAATTTTTTTGTTAAAAAACTTTTGTAGATTTATTTTGTCCACCAATTTTAATAAAAAAATAATTCATTATCGTGAATTTTTAAAAATTATATATATCTTGAAGGTAATAAATGTTTTTAATTACAGCTTAAGTGTCCATAGATAAAAATATATATAAATTGGCCAATCAGTCGGACCTGTATGTTCCTAAAACACATTAATGAATTTTATATTTTTATAAGCGTGATGATTTGTTCTCATAATTCAAATAAGTACAATTCTTTTACTAATACACATCCCTTAAAAAGAAAGTAGGGGATAGTTGATAATAACCTATTTTTCTTTTACTCTCCAAGTATTCTAAAATTAGGTGTAATTATAAATTTGTAAAAAACGTGCTTGACTGTATAAAACGTTCGATTTGGTTATAAAATATTGCATTTACGAAATGTATAATTTCGTAGGCAATATTACATGGTAAGTTTAGGTATTGCTATAGTTGTAAAAAATTTTCCCCAATTATTGGAAAGGGCAAATAATTTTCGCAGAATTCAAAAACACACTTTCCCCAACTTTTCGGCGCGATAACCGACCAACGCCGCGTCAATCGAATTAGTAGTCGTCAATTTTCCGACCGGTGTGGCGTGATAGAAGGGCGTAAGTCGCCGGGGAGCAAACGCCACCGAGACGTTTTGCATCCGAGCCGTGGAGTATTTTCCGGTTAAGTTGGCTCGCCTGGCGTGACGCCGCCACTCCATCCGGTCGGAAACATGCCACGGAGAAATTCAAGATGGCTGCCGGGGATTGAAATAAAAATTCAATACGAATAGCGTCTACATAGTTGAAATTTTCAATAACCAATTTGTATATGATACTAATGAATAATATAACTTTTTCAACGGCTTATACGTAGAAAAAAAAAAACATGAAATGAATTTTTTCGTTTGTAATATGTTGTAAGAGGTGCTTGTAAAACGTAAAATTCTTGTAAAATAAAATGCAAAAAAGTGTTTTAGTCAAATCATCAATTTTTGTTTGATTTATTATTCTCTGAACTTATTCATGTTCAAGTTAATCAAAGCATAATTTATTTCGCTTAGTACGGTTTTAATTATTCAAAGTGACACCTAAAGTCAGATAATAATCCAGCTCGCCTTTATGACTTACAGCATGCATTGTGGTCAGTAATATAATGAATGTTGTATAAATTCATTCCAATGATCCAATATGCTTTTTCGTAATTGTTTTAATTTACAAAAAGTACTTTACAGGAATCGTCTACAAAAATCGGAAGAGAAACTTTGATGTCAACACTATATTTGATTAATTAAGGTAACTAACTTGTTAGTTGGATTAATTTTTAAAAACATCATTTTTAGAATGCTGTAAACAATATTTCTATAATGTATGATATCGACTGAAGGTGCTTGATGGAACTTCAATATTAAATTTGAACTGTTGCAACTTTGTACGATTCCATATGTCTTATAACAAACGATTCGGGTTTCGCCCTTCAGCATCTTCAGGTATTCCATCGCACGGATGCAACAGAACTGACAGTTCTGTTCTGTTCTGTTCAGTTCTGTTGCATCCGTGCGATGGAATACCTGAAGATGCTGAAGGGCGAAACCCGAATCGTTTGTTATAAGACATATGGAATCGTACAAAGTTGCAACAATTCAAATTTAATATTTCTATAAATCAGATCAAAATAGCATGAAAAATTGTGAAATTTCGCTTTTTTTTTATTCATAAAAACGTATGATAAAACTTATTTTAATTGAATATTACTCATTTTTCATAGCACGAAAATACTAATTGCAGAAAATATTATGAGGCTAAATATATGATTAATGTTTCTATATTTATTTAAAGTAAATTATGGGATAAGCGTCGGGTAAATCCATTTAAATACTCACGAAGATATTATGCCAAACTGGCTTCTCATATCTTACCATCTTAAGTAGTTAAATATTTTATAAAAACACATTTTGTAACGGAATAACAATTTTATAAAATTTTTGCAGAATACAAATGTAATTAAAAAACTAATAAAATTTCAATCAATCTACATATAAAACTCGTAAACTATTCTCGTTTTTTTATATTGTATTTTGTAGCGATGAGATATCTATTTTCGTGTTCATTGTTTTTTTTTATATAATAAAAAGAGATAATCTTTACATCGCCTGGCTTGCAAATTACGCACATAACATTTGCATAGGCGACTACTTTTTCTTGAAATAACACGGACGAACGCACGATAATTATCTTGTCAGAGAGACCGATTTGCAAACTGATATTACCTAGACTTTCTCCAAAGGTGTCAAAAATTTATTCATTAATGAGTTGAGACCGTGAGGCGGTCACTGTTATTTTTAAAGTAAGAATATACGAAGCTAAGCTATTAAATTATTTTCGTTCCATTCTTTGTGCTCTTTAAATTTTTGGTGTAAAGTTTGTGTGAAAAATGTTCACAAAATCCATAAAACATGAAATCAATTTGATAGAATTTATACTCTTTGAATTTCATTTTCAGTCTGATTGAGACGTATGTTAAGCGCAACGGGTAAACTGCAAAGAAATGTGGTGGTAACCAATTCTTCACTTCACTTTTAATGTTTGATTTTGAATTTTTTTTTCAAACTATTAAACTTAAGACCTAATAACTAATAGCGCATGACGAATTCAAACAGATACCGCAACCCTTTTTCCAACATTTTATTAATAAAATCACCTTTCTAACGCGAAATTTTGACTACAATTATCGCGTAGTATTTTTAAGTTCTCTTGCAGTGACGGATATAAAATCTGCTAAAAATGCACCTTAAGAGAGGTTCATTTAAGGAAACTGATTTTTATTCTGTTTCTCAAGATTTTTTTCACAAAGTATAAATATAAAAATGTTTGCTTGGAAGGGACTAGTTTTCAGACTAACTAGATATTCCGTAAAAAAAATATTTCTAAAAATGTCCAATCTAGTTCTCGTTGAATTACAACAAAAACCTGCTATCAATTTAAGAATAAAAGCTTTCTTTCTTAGACAATGATTTTACATTCTCATATTTGTCTTATCGTATAAAGAGCTATCAATTTTTTTTATTAGAATTTGACGGAATGGCTTTTAAAAAAATATACTTGTCTTATAAACTGATTGATTCTTATTATTTTTAGTGCGCAAATTTTCTAATTTGATGCGTTATAATCGTCGGTATTATAAATGTTATACAAATTCGTAAGATTAATGCATTACTCAAATAAGAGTAAATAAAGAGCATGGCAGTAGTTGAACAATTCATGCAAAATAGTTGCACCAAATTTGAATAAGCGACCACCTTTACCTGTTTAAAACTGATAACGGTGTAAGAAAAAAGTGTAATTATCATGTCAAGGAGCGCATGTTCTTACGTGTAGGATATACGGAAGCAAAGATACATTAGCATTCATTCATTGGTGTCCGAAATATAAGAATATGGGGTTGGGTACTTTAAAAACATCGTTGGTATCAGAATCAAATCCCAGAATTGACGGTAATATATTATTAAAAATGGATTTTTATTTGTGGATTATATGACTCTAATTGAGAAATTCTCATAAAAAAGTTTTAAAAGTTTATATAATCCACATCAAAATATGTTACATTTTTTAATCCGTTTGACTGGGAAAATTTGGGCAAGCCAAGCATATTTCACATGTTATTGACTGATTTGGCATTCACTTGGTAGAACTCCATTATAACACGATGGAAAAAAATAGTTATGTATTTTCTTTGTAGAACTAAAATACATTGCTATTCTTTTCACCGTGATATTTCACATACATTTAAAATTGAAAAATTTGGAGTAATTTTAATTCTTCCGTTTGGTATTGCAAGCCCAATTGACGATTTTTTGAATATATATTTTTTTTATGTCAATTGATAATAAAATCGTCCAATATTGCTATCCATAGCAGAAGCATACAGCTGTGTTATTATTTTGTGGTAAGTTTGTAATCTTCTTTTACTAATTAAAATAATATTCCTTTCAAAATTTTGTTGGATTCCGATGCTTCTCTATTCCATAAATTTTTACATTGTCTTTTAATTTATTTTGTGTTTACCCCTTTTTGTGGTTAAGAATTCACTATTTCCCTGAGTTAAGTACCGGTAGCCAAGCATTAAGATTTGATAATCTGAATTTCGCGATAAAATCGGGATCATGCGAACATTTTTACAGTGCATCGACGCATCGCTTAAAAGATTTTTATCGCTAAGAAACTACATCACAGCATTTTTAATGCATGTAAAATTGAATAAAAATGTTTTAGTCATTTTTGCTTAGGTGATGAGCATGAACATTGTTTCCCCTAGACTTCTTACAATAATAATTAACATACATATTTGTAAAAAATGGAAAACACAAAAACCTTGCAATACTTAAACAATGTTTAGTTTATAAAAAAAATAGGAAAAAGCGTTTACAAAAATTCACACTAAGAATATATTGAATTGCCTGTCACTAAATATTGATGGTCAACTTCAGTGGTATAATATCAAGAACTTTATCACCAAAATTGAAAGCAACAACTTTTGCAAGCAAATAAGCCTCAACACAGAAACCAATTGAACAATGATAACTCAGTGCTGCACTGAAAAAAGCAACCACTAGCATTGAACCCGACATCAAAATGCTTGCTGATAACATGAAGTGTCAAAACGTTTAATATAGTCTTTACTAAATTATATATATATGTCGTCTAGATAAAATAGCATTATTATTGTGATTAACACGCTTGCACGCGCGAAAAAATATGTAATAGATAATTGGCCTTTCTTTCAAATTGGTTGTGCACCACTGCTTGTTCTTTTTTCGATTAATAGCTTAAATCTTAAGGTAATTGTTGATATAAGTTTATACAATGTATTTCAGAAATTATTGCAAAATTATGGATACCTTCAATTCGTTTTGGTTCGTAAAAAATGCTTTTTTTATCAACTTACCTTTTTAGTTAAAGGGTCTCACATATATTCGTGGTTTTGCAGCCATTTATTTAATTACGAAAACGAGCTGTAGTGGCGACTAGCTAGCAATATAAAACATTGTCTTGTTAAGTCTTCTGTAAATGTGTTTCATCTTATTGGTTAGTATCGGCAGACTGACTTTAATGTTATATTCTTTAATAAATATTATTTAACAAACTCGTATTATTAGCTTTTATATTTAGAATAAATTTACTGCAGTAAAAGCTCAAAAAGTTAAAACACGTCTCCCGTTTTGTATCAGAATCAATAAAATGATACCATTTGTATTATATGAAAAATCAACTCAAAAACTCTTGTGTAAATTGAAGAAAGTATTATATAAATTTATGTGAGTATATCATGTCAAATCGTAACAGAAAAAATATTCTTGTATTGTGAAAGTATTTTATATTTATTGTGATAAAGAATGCGGTTTTGACGAAAAATGACAACCGAAAATTTGTTCGCAGCCATCAAATTAATAATATGCCGCCAAATTAGAGTCGTAATCTGCACGAACAGCCCCTTATTACTGCTTCATTAAAATGCCGTTTTATTGTATTAAATGGCCTTTATCGCTGCCCAAATATTAGATTTTGATGAATGATATTTGAATAACAACATTGTTTAAATTGAACCAGTTACAACTGAAAACAAACGTTTTATATTATAAATTTCGTATTACGATATATTACATTCTTAATTATACCAACATCAAATTTGTAAGAAGTACTTATTAGAAGGTTAAATACGATACAAGCTGAAGTAAACATGTCACTTCTGATTTTTTCATCTACACAATATATGTGTTGAAAAAATGTTTCAGTTCACAAATGTAATTATCAAATTCGAGTTTCATTGCTGATTTGTCTTGGCAACCAAAAATTTTTTGATATTAAACACTGACATTTAAAAAAATGACGAAACATTTCCTTTACAGCAATACTATTGAAATGCTCAATTCCGAGGTTATATATATCGCATTGTGAGTTGGTGTGGTAGGTGTATTAAAAAATATTGCAAATCAGAAGTCATGTCAAAGAAACCTATAAAATACATATATATCGATTCCCATATAGATCAGGCTAATTTTTCCTTTTCAACCGCGACGGAGTTGGCTTAATTATTTGTTGAGGGTTCCACATTCGAGTTAAATATCTTTCAGTGTTACCTTACAAGCCTGATGATCATAAAATCTATAAAATATACTATCAGAGATGACTTTAGAAGAAACAAAGAAATACGCAAGTGACAGAAAGCTCAGAAGAACTATGAAAAAATGTATAATATTTTTTTATAATTGTGTTTGTAAATAAACAATAGACATTGTTACCTGTTGCAATCTAACATGCAGATAAATGTAACATTTTTCTACATATCATTTTTATAGCTGTCACATTAATCAACCTAAAAAGACATAAAATATGCAAGATCTAAATTAAAAGATGGAATGGCAAGTCTTTAAAAACCCTCACCGCATTCGGAGCATGATTAATTTGTATTGAATTGTTTATTCATGAGCCGTTTCTTTTTTTACTGTATTCGTTTTAGTTAGGAACGTGATGATTACACGTTACCCAAATCGATGCGATAACATCTCTCTTAAAAATTAGGGTACCCGGCCATTTCCCCAACCGTTGTAAGAAAGTTTTTACCACCTTCATTTTATGCGCGCCTAATACTTTCTGCTTGAATGATAATTAATTAGGTGTATTTTTCACATCTTAAATTAATCAAAGCAGCTTTAATACGAGTTTTGAATTGTTAATATGTTCTTACACGTGTCTCTAATTGTTGAACAACACATCCGATCCAAATGTGGAGCATACCTATCTAAAACATTACTCGTATTCATGAAATTTATTTAAATTTGTGACAAATATTTGTGTATCTTTTCATTGTGTACCATATTGATGCTAAATGGAGCATTTAAAGTGTATATTCAATTATTTAAAGAAGAACCGTTTGGTTCAATCAGTGGCTCAACTTTTCTTTTGTGTAAAGCTAACAAAACAATGGAACTATAAAAAAATACTAGTTATGGTGAGTTTAAAGATTGAATGGGTTGAAATGAGTTTAAATATTAAAACAAAAGTTCCCTTCTATCTAGAAAAAAATATTGTCTTGTATTTTGGATATTTGAAGATATGCCGATTAAAATATTTCAACTTTTTTTCAGATTTGCATAATTTAATTTCGGCTAATCATAATTTAATAATAATAACGATATTTTATACAATATTTAATGAAATTCATTCTGTAGGAAGAGTTTAAAAATAAGCTAGTTTGTACCAATTGTAACATAATTTTTAAAGTAAACCCAAAATATACTGATATTAAACTTTAAATTTATATTCAATTTTAAATTTATGTTTTGCTTTATATATTTTTCAAAATTATAGAAATGCATCTGCATTCTAGTGGTAGAAAGGCGAATTAAATTATAATTTTTAATTAAATTAAACGAAAATAAATCTTGTTTAAATTTTTTATTATGAGATCTTGAAGTTTTTTCTACTGAATCGATATTGAGTGTGTATCAAATAAATGTATAAATCAAATTATGTACCCAATCTGTTAAATAAATTTAATTGGTTTAAGCACAAGATATCCTGAATTTACTAAAGTTAATTGTCCTAAACAATTAACAACAAGATATCCGTTGTTATAATAGCTGTAACTTTTGTTTAGTAATCAGTATGTTGAAATTAATTAATGTCGTCTATTACACGAAATATTTTTTTAGGATATGAATCATTCTCATATCATTAAGGCCTCTTTGTTTTAAAATTTGGTTAACTACCGCAATAATGATAACAATTAATGGAACAAGTATAAACGATCATTAATTTTCAAAAATTACTAGCAAACTCTGCAGGGAGCTTCCTCACAGTTATTTCTTCGTGATATACAACTTGAATAGTTTCATGTAGCTAATTTAATTGTTGAAATATGTAAAAAAATGGACATCCTTGAAAAACAACATTAAATATTAAATACATATACCACCCTAATTAAGTACATTCACATACTATCAAATATGTATTTTTATTTTTTTATTTTCTGGTTTATTTTCTTTATTTCAAGAATAAATTAGACAGAAAACAAGTAATAAAAATCTCATTATGACAGAAATCGTTTTTAGTTATCTCTAATACTCGGTTATTGTTAAAAGAAGTAGAATCGCATTTTTTTTAAATATCTCAAAAACAGTTTTAAAGGAAAGCACTTAAATGTAATAAACCTCACTAATTCATTAATATCAATAATTAACATGATCAATCATGAAAATTGAAATCATTTTGATTATTATACAATTCAATATCTTGGATAGTCGGGAAATTTTTAGTATTTATATCAGTTGTCAACATTTTTTTCTCTTTCGGCAGACCAAAATTTTTGTTTCATTGTTTTACCACCGTCCATTATTATGACACAACACGACTCTGAAATATGAGTGTATGAACTGATAGGTTGATAATTAATTTTTGATGTGTAATGTTCGACAGTTTATTAACTAGCAATATGACATACAAAATCCAACAAATGAGTCATTAGGCCATAAAATCAATATGGACATATGGTTATAAATAAAGAAACTCCAATTAAAAGGCCATTAGTCATCCAACTTTCAGTACAATGAAAACTTTGTAAAGACTATTAATAGAGACATTATAAATGATAAAATGTAGTACAGAGAAATTTTTTATCTACCGCTGGGCGAGTGACGGATTGGTTAACTATTTTCTCTATAGTTGCAGGTTCATCAGTTTCAAATCTCAGTTAGCACAGTTTTATACATTGTTTATAATCGATTTATAGAATTTGCAAACAATAAAAATTTTCTTCGAAACATGTGGACTTACGCTATTACTATTATGGCTTGACACTCATTTTCTCAATGTTTTTTTTTTATATGACAAATTCTCTATGCGATCAATAATTCTTACCAAAGATTTTCTGATTGTTTCTTTTAATTTTCGACTTATCCTTCATATTTGTATCCCATGGTCTATCAAATTTTGTTTTAAATTTAAATTGAAAATTTGGTTTTACTACACAATTTTTTTCACTTGTTTAATAACACACACTCAGTAAATTCTTTGAATTTGAATAAATCCATTATTACCTTTCTTTTAATTACTACATACAAATATATATGAGTTAATTAATTGGAATAAAAATATAAAGATATGCATTTATTATGTTTGAAGTATTTTAAACTCGGTAAGGCAATATTTTCACACAGAAATCGCATTCAAATTAAGTAACTATATTATAGTTAGATAACATACTGCTACTAACAGTATCACGCCATATTTAAGCATAGGGTGTAACATATTCAATAATTAAGTATGTTATTTACATTGCCAATTGAAAAATGTAGGTAATATATAACCCGTATTTTTACTTTTATATTATCTATAAAAATACGACACAAAAAGAGTTAATGCTATTAATTACGAATTGAGGCATTAAAATTTACGATAAAAGGTTACATCAAACATTAAGTCCATCCAACACATTGCTTCGCATGCTCACGAAATGAAAAAAGATAAGTTGGTTGATATACATACTGTAGTGGTTTTTTGGCTCTACGGAACAAGCTATCAGTTAAAAAACGATGGGTCTATAACGATATGCGTAAGATTGGGATCTTGGGTAATGTATAATATAAATTAAGGAGAAACCCACCCGCAAGATGACGATGAAATGACTAATTACCATCACGTTATACGATACGTGTGGCGGTTGTAATAATGCATCGATATCATTATAATATATTAAAGACAATATACGCGTCAAGTGAAAATGGGATAGTATACGTTAGATTTAACGCAGTAAATTATACAATATTAATTATAATTAGTATATGTAATTATCTACATGCAATGTTCCTAGCATATTTACGGTATATGCATTTTTCCATTTTTGTGATTCACTTCGACTACCCGGAAAATCATCCCACTCAATCAGTAATTAAAAAATAAGTGTTTTGCTACGGCATTCGATAACAATTTGTATGTTGCTATGAAAATATAGTCAGCAAATATAACTGTTGAAGTTATGAAAACAACGCATTAAAATTTTTACAACAATGATGATGACTTCATATGACTTGCTGCATTACAGCGTAACTTTAAACAAGCATTCAATTAGGACAGTTTCATTTTATTTTGAATAATTTAAATTGTTTAAATCAATTGTTGAATATCAAAAGTTTAAGTAAAACAAAATATTCTGTATCTATTTTGGAACAGTATATAAGGCTTAGCTTAGTTTAAATTTAATCACGGTATACATTTAAACAGCCTGGACTTTGCTCTTTTAATTCAATATTATTTATATGTTATAAAAAAATACGAAATGTTATGAATTGTCTTAAAATAGAGTAGCGATACATTTGGCCAAAGGCATCCCATTACAGTATGATACATGGTGCTTCTAGTTCCTAGGAACAGGTGGAAGTCCGAAGTAATTGCTAGCATGTTAAAAAAACGTAAATGATAGCCGGCCAGTTTAATTTCATAGATGTATTATAATGCATTTAGAAAAATAAATGATGGATACGTTTGTAACGTAATAAATTTGATAAAAAGAATGTATTTTAATTCTTTATAGAATTTTACATGTTAATATAAAATTATATTAAAAATATATATCATCATCATCATCAGCCGGGGTCGATCCACTGCTGGATGAAGGCCTCTCCATGCTTTTTTCATATGTTTTTTCAGGGGGGTTTTTTGGACATAGCAACACCACGCTGCTAGGGCGGGTTGGTGTTCGGTTTTCTGTCTGGGTTTTCCTTCCCATAGCCAAGAGAACACGGTACGCGGTGTTCCCGAGCGGTCACCCATTCAAACACTATCCGCGTCCAATGCTGCTTAACTACGGTGATAGCACGAGAGCCGATGCATTCAACGTGAAAAAAAAAAAAGCAGGGGGAGGAAAAAAAAATATACATATGTATTATCTGACCATCCTCAAATTTGAATAAAGAATGAAATTCTCTTTTGCATTTTATTGAAGGTTTCATTATAAGGAACATTCATAGATTTACTATTTTAAAAATATGTCATGATATTCATCAATATGCTTACATTTTTTCGAATCAATTTCACATTCAGCCCTTTTCAACATATCTGAGCAAGATAAAAAAAACCCTTTGTATGTTACCACTCACTTTCGGCCAATTAACAACAATGATCTAAAAGAAAACATTATATTCATAATTTTTTTTAACTAAAAATCAATTTTTAAATGTGTAAAAATAACCAATAATCTAATAAGAAATGTGTTTATTAGCTTCCACAAACTTTATATAATAGTTGCACTTCATCCCCATAACTATCAATATGTTTTATATAAGAAAAATTATTATGTAATATACATTGATACTATAAGGGTGTTATTTTTACACTGTTTTTCACATTTTAAGTTTTCTACCACTAGATGCTTCAAATTATTCAAAAAGTTTTTGATATGGCAAAATATTGAATATGCAACATTATTGGTAATGGCAAAACGATACCATTTTTTATAAAGTCAGTAATCAGATTAATTTCAATTGTATTATTTTTGCCTTCTCGTAAAATTCAGGAAACAGCAGTTATAACCTTTTTCATAGCATTACATTGTTTCATACTATCCATGAACTTTAATTTTCAACAGAATAAATAAAATTCGACATATTTTTCCATATGTAATCAAAAAACTTTTAAAAACAATAAAAAATCCGCTGTTAATTTTTCTGCAAAGTAGGCAATCGATTAAAATTCTGTATTTACTAAAAGTCCATCAAGCAATTTTTTCCTTTCTTCACGCCCCTGTTAAAACCGCTTTCGAATATGATAAAAGTCCCATTATAATGTAAAGATTCCTAGATAAAGAAGACACACTGTGTTTTTTATGATTATTTTTGAAAAATATTAAATTTTAAACAAAATATTATTCTAACACGCAGTCCTTAAAAATAAATTAATATCGGGTAGTATACCCAACAACTTGTTATAAAGCGATAGAAAACAAGAAAAAGGATATTTATTGCTTTTAATTATTTAAATGACAGGCTGGTTTTAGAGTTCCCCGTTCGAAAAGAGTTATCTTCCTTGTAATCACTTATCCTATTTCACTTTGACTCTAAAACGTTATTTAAAAGTTGTAAATAATGGAAGGAAAACTATCACTTAGGTATTTATTTTTAATTCTGTCGAATTCAAATTAGTATCTTTCGGTAGTAATTTGTAAATGAATAGAGCATGAATAAATGTTAAATTTATTTCAAAAACGTAAATCATAGAAAATAGGATTTATCTTAATGATTAGCTTGTAAATTATTCATACCTACGGCAATAACTGACAATGTTTTCGTCATTCTTATATAAGTCTTTTTTTAAATATTTTCAGGACAAACACGAATTCATCGTTATTCAAATTATTTCTCGACACTTTGTTGTGATTATAGCGCTAATATTTCATGGTAATCTTTCATAGCACTTCTAAATTTGCTTAAAAAAAGATTTAATAAGAAAAAATAAAGATGAAATGAAATTAATTAATAATAAAAGCATGTATGCATGTATTCAACGCCGCGCCGCGTCTTAGACAATTGCTGTAGAGAGCACGCTTACATTTATCATCTCCTTATATTTTCAAATAAAAAGCAATCCGATTTCTTATCTAAGTTAATAACATTTAGGAGTAAATGATGATATTGACGGCTTGTTGGAATGATTTTGTATTTGAATTAAACGCTTTGATAAAAAATACATTTACATAATATGATGTGTGAGCATTTAAGAAAATGGTATATTTATGTAGAAAACTGTTATATATGTATGCGAAATATCTATCTATTGATAAAAGCTGTTTTCCTTCAGTAAAACTTGATCATGGTTTTTTGTTTCTAGCCACTAAATACACATCGCCATCGACAGATAAATAACGTTGTTTTAGCTATACTTAAAATATAACTGAAATATTTCATTTATCAAAAGTAATTTAACACTATTTTGTTCCAATAACTTTTTAAATTTTATTAATTAAGAAGCAGTTTACTAAGTCTTTCTTCACATATTGCATGCGTGCCCTAATAATTTGTATTCGATAGCCAACTTCTGCCGTAATTTTGACGCGTTTCCGCGACTGTGTACGGCGTGTGGAGAGCTTATTGCCGCCCATCTGCCCCCCGGGGGGTCGTTATGCCAGACTCGGACAGCGGTTACCCTTCCCTGTACAACTGCTTTTACATTTATTATTCAAAGAAAAAAAAACATTTCTATCTTAATTATTCTAATTGAAATTTTACGACGTTGATTGACCGACTTAAAACGATTTAATAATACTCCATGAATATATTCTCACTTTGTCTTTCCGTTTGACTAGATAAAAGTGTTCTGAAAGGACTTCGATATAATTTAGACGCTTGAGAATAAAAGTGCGTTTCCAATGATTTTCACTTTCGAAGTTTGGGAAATTAAAGTTATACGTGTAGCTACAAAAACTTGAGTCAATTAAATTCTGTAATTCCTTCTTATTTATATGTTCGTACAATTTCTACCAGTACGTAGCAGAAAAAAGAGTAGTTCAATTCTAGTTGGATTTTTCTCGACTCACTTTCATACATCGTCAGGTAACAAAGCAGTATAATATTGAGTAAATCATTGACTCGTAGCTCGATTCTACTTAGATTCGTTTCTTTCTCATTGTAATAACGACAGTTCTAAAAAACATTTAAAAAAATAGTATAAGATGGTAAATTAGTTTATTAAATACACAAACAACACCGGCATCTAAAGGGTTGATAAAAGTTGTTGCGCTATTGTCTCGCGATGACTGTTACCGAATGTAGAGAACGTAAGTAGCGGCAGCTGAATCTTTTCAAAAAGTGAACGGACCAAAAAAAGACATTAAACTAATTACGGTTTATTACAGGCAAGTCATCGGACAACTGCCGCAAGAGTTATGATACATTTTCGTACACACTTTCTGGGTGACTACAAACAACTCTTTGTCGGATTACGGCAATATTTTTGATTATAAATGTAAGATATGTAGAGTATACGAAGAGCATTTTTCGAATGCGTTTGGTCATTGTTTTTGTCTGAGTTTCCTTCGTCAGCTAACTTTATTTAAACTTGTTAGTAGGCTATCAAAATGTTATGAAGGTATTATATGAGTATAAAAATTAGTATGTGTATGATCAGTTAATCAGTTAATCACAGTCAGTATTTGTTTTCTATAATATTAATAAAATAGTACCATTCTACAAAATCAAAATACTGAAAAAAAATACTGAATTTTGTTTTTTCGTAAGTCACTAAAATTCGAAAAATAACTAAATGACTAAAATTAACATTTTAATAACAAGAAAATTCATTTGAATATCTATTGACCGGAAACGTTTAATCACTAATAAGCTATCGTATTCGGCTGTGCTATAATTATTTAATTCATAATTAAAAGTTTGAGTGTATTATTTATTTTCAACCGTTTTTACTTACACTGCATTGTCTCTCAAATTTAATTTTAAAGCTAAATTAATAATTTTTACTGTGATTTTATAGTGTTTCTAAAAGTAGAAAACAATTCGTGATAATACTTTGCAATGATAATACATTTTTAAAGTGTCAACTGTCACTTCTAAGTGGAAAGCCATTCGATTTGAATACATATAACATATTTTATATAAGAATCGGTTTCGCTCATCGAGAGCATAATCAAACAATAAAAATTAAAACAAGCTTGTTGGAACATTTTAAGAATTAATAATTACTAGATATAACACATCTAAGTGAACTATGTAACTTTTAAATTAAATATTACAGATGCGTAATAAAAATTGAATTTCTAATATCTCAACTGCATTTATAGGTTAACTTCCATAATATTAATATTCCGATCTTTAAAATTTGCCGGCTCTCTTCTAACAGAATAGAAAAAACTCATTAAATATTTACGGCATTGATTTAATATAAATTTATTTCCGATTAACAAAACAACAGTTTTATAGTAAAATATTACTCATCGCATAAAAAACTGGTTTTTGCGATAGATCAACGTGATTATTATTATTTGAATATAAACTCTATTACTATTCGTTTTCTTGGTAAAACCATAAAAAGTAGAAGTAGATTGATAGGCAGTATAAATTGTCGGCAAAGATTCTTAATGTTCTTATAAAATAATTTTTCATACCTCTATAATTAGATAGATAAGTATTTTAATTTATAGAACAGCATTTCATAGCTTATCAATGAAATGCCTACGATAAAGTTTAATGACAAAATATGTAACTACATATTTATTTAAACTCTGAATCTATGGTAAAGTATAATCGTACTTTTCAATGCAGTGTCTTACAGTTAATTTTTAAATGATATATTTTTTTTCCATAAGTTGACAGGTATCCATAGAAAAATTAGCAAAGCGTTGAAAAGAGAATTTTTCTTAATAACATATTTCTTTCAGCATATAATAAGGTGAAATGGGAATTATTTAAATCTACAGTGCCTTCTACTGATTACTATCCCAAAATATAGTACATATAGTAACGAAGTATTACATCCTGTTAATAGGCTGTTAATATTCGCAAAATTTATCATAAATAAAAACTAATTTTCATTTCAATAGTTTCCAATTTTTTGAGTTACTTTAGTTTTGTTTTAAAGCAACTATACAAGCCACAACCAATTTGCGATTAATCTCTACTATTTTACCAGAAATTTTAATCACGTTGAAATTTTTTAAATATCTTAAATGAATTCGAATAAACTCTAACGATGTATGAAATCCATTTAGTGGTGTCAGAGGTTATGGCAAATATTTGCGATCAGATGTAAAATAGTGAAATAAATATTTATTTTAGTGCTTGTTTAATGATGTTTGAAGTTTACGGCAATTTATTTTCCAGATAAATAAGTCAGTTCTTGCATTCCGTGAGCGGGGTTCATAAATAATAATATTCTGCCAGCTTTTATCCGAGACGTATCGTTTTGAAAACAAACATTCATCAATCTTAAAAATCGTTAATATAAAAAAAGGAGATGCAGGGTTTTGAAATACTGGTTTAACTTGAGACAATCTATCCTTTTAGTTGTTTTTCACTAAAAAGCAGTGTACGAAAAACGAGTGATACAGCATTTAATAAAAATCTAATTTTCAATATACTCAATAGAATGTGATAATGAAACTAACATAATTATTCTTCATATTGATAACATATGTAATCTTTTTTATTTTTTTTATTGATTATATATAGGTAAGCCAACTAAGTAATCTTAGAAACTTTTAATTCACTAGAAATCAATACTTGTCTAATATCACTATCTTCCAAGATTAATATGTTTGCAACTGAATATTACGTTTGAAAATTCTGTTAAAGCTCTTCTCAGTGATGACACGATAGGCAGACTGCTTCTATACTTTTCAAAAAAGTTCGTGTGCACAATTTCTCAGGAAATAACCAGGAACAGAAAGCTAGACATTAAAAATAAGAGGGTCATATAGGTCTCGTATAAATTAAAAAAAGACGTACGAGAAAATGTTCGAGAAATAGTCCGTTGGATAAAACCAAATTGATATACACTCTGTCTTTTTTACGCATTTTTTTCGAGATTTTTGGACGTATTTATAACTATACTGTTTAAGACGTTCACTATCTTGTTATATAAAATAAGCCTGGTCGCCGAACAAGAATTCAATCAATTTTGTAAGCGGTTTGTGCAACTTTTGATCAAATCTTATCTATGGATTTGATGAAGTGAAATCGTTTTGTCAGTAAATTAAAGATCGATTTAGTGCTGCGTAAGCCTTAACCTAATTCACACCATCGGTTAGTTAAGTGCCTCTTAGAATATAGATACAGCGGTGATTTCAAAATAATAAATGTTCTATCAAGCTGTTTATATGTTATACAATTTCACGTTCTTCTATGAAAACCATTAGTGATCAAAAGAAAACTGATTCTATAATTATGGCCTGGGATGTTTTTGTTATCGATTATTAACGTAGAAAATAAAGAACGACTTACTGCGATTCGGTTCTCACTTTGTTTTATAAAAGTCATCACCAATGTAAAAAAAAGCATACCTTAAAATAATTTTCATTCTAATATAATTTACAATAGAAAAATAAATAAAAATTTAATTTCAAAACATACTTTACTATATGGAGATTATGATTATTTTTCATAACAAATACCTTTTTACCAATTTCTTCCATTCCAACAGGCATTCCATCACACATATGTTAAAGTTATTGGATGCAACAGAACTGACCTTTCTCTTTAATGTATATATGGAAGTATGAGTTCTTAATCACCGTCTTTCTATAACGATGATTTGTGTAGAATAATAGGAAAATATCTTAAATATAACAAAAAACAAATAGGTACATACGTATACAGTTATTTGAAAAACTAAAACCCTCGTTGGGCTTTAACACCTATAAGAATAAGAGTTAATTTCTGAGTGACCTTTATCTCCGAGTTGATTCAAAAATTCATGCATTAATTTTTCTGAATTTATAGTGAATGATACCTCGGAAGTAGAGCTATATCCAACTTTTATTAATTGTCTCTGAAAAAATATTTTGAGATATTAGTATACAATTTCATTTTCCATCTTGGATCATTGTTGTAGTTATGAAACGGTTTTATAATATAATAAAATCTTACAAATGATATTTGTTAAATTGAATAATCCAAAGTTCAAAGTTATCTGGAATATGCGGTAAGCTTTAACAATCGTGGCCTTAAACTGCTATGAGTAAACCGCTAATGCTACGTAACGAAATCCTTTCGTATTAAGACTGGCTATTACAATAATGTGTTTACCAACATATGTTTGCTCGAGTGAGTAGAATATTTACCGGAAAAATATCTTCAATATTGTGATGTGTCAAATGCTGAATTTTTATGACAGTTGAATCAAGTCTCTTTTTACACGATATTTTTTTTTGTACATTAGGCGTACTATGAAATTTCAATATGAGTTTAGTCTGCGTAACGAACAACATGGAATTTTATAAAGAATTACAGCCACGGGAAATGCAGAAAACAAACCAAAAACTTTTTATAAACATTAATTATTTTTCTTTCTATTTTACAAAAGAAATCCAATGTAATAATAATTTTACTCAGATCAAGAATGTAGAATAAACAGCATTTCATCAAATGGTACCGAGCAAAATTCAATACGTTTGTTCAAAGTTCGAGAAAGATTTAAATTTATACAATTATTCATGTATACATATCTGTTTGGTTTTCATTGGATTTAGTATTATGAATAAATATCAAAAAATTAGTTACCAATAGCTAAATGAATTGAGAATTTTTTCACATTCTAATGAGCTGAATTCTTATCAATTATGCAAATATTTGTGAGAATTTCCGTATACAAATTTTTTTTTGATCAAAATATGCCACTTTCACACAGGTCTCTGCATTGATATGCGTCTTAATTGTCGCAGATTATCATCGCATTCATAAACAACGGCTTATTTTATGATTCATTTTATTTGTGTTAAAACTACTTCGAATACTATGAAGTAACATTATAAATTTTACTTCTAAGCCCCCTTTTCTCGGTCAATATTAACGGCCTTCCAACTGGTCATCTGTGAAACGATGTAAATAGATAATAAAAAAATGTAATGAATACGCAGTGTGTGTTTCTTCGGTCAACCCTCGTCCGTTTTTATTTGAAAAATAAATATGTATGCGCTTAATGAAGTGCCGTTCAAACGACGACATACTGTTGATATAAAATTTTAGCAGAAATCCCCCCTACGAAATGAAAATTATTAACTGTATTGTTTATTTATTTTTTAACATTGCGTAACCAAAGAATAACGCCTGGCGTTATAATGTTTTCGTTTCATTTAACCCATGTTTTGAAATAGTATTACAATGATTATTGTGAGATTTATCTCAATTGTTAATCATCCACTGATATAAATGATCTTTACAGTGACCTCTGTAAATAATAAATATTAAGAAACGAGTTGAATTTTAGTCATTCAAAAGATAAACGTTTACAAAATTGACCATTGAAATTGAATTTTTCATAATTAAATGATATACGATTTAGTTTTGCTTACCATGGACCATTTTCAACAGATAAATAAATTTTTTGAACAATATAATCTTGTTTATAAAACATTATAGATCTTACAAAATTAAAACGAAATGATTTTATACTGATGTATCCTTTATTAGGCGTTGACAATTACGTAAAGAAGACAATGTCAGCAAAATGTCCCCACCTCTGTAAACATCATAAATGCGGGATCTTTTTAACTTCATTCAGTTTGTCACAAATAAGTATCTCACGTAATTCTAGTTTATACTGTCACTTTTAATGGAAGCAAAGGTGACTGAGGTGATTTCCTTTTTCCTAGAATCGACTATTTTGTTTATTAACGTATTCATTAACAAAGCAACGAGTGTCATACGTCATCACGATGTTTTCATGTAAATTGGGATAAAAAATGTATTACTTAAAATTAAGCGAAAATTAAAATGCTTAATTGATAGTTGTTAGATACCATAATGTGTTTAAAATAGTAGTAGGATAATAAAAAAGGATTATATCTAATAACATATATGTGTTTTTATTATTTAAAATATATTGCCAATCCACTAAGAAGTGACAGTTGACATCTTAAAAGCGATTGTATATACTGATTATAAAATGTATGATACAAAGGTTTTGCTGCTTTATATTAGTTATATAAGTCAGGGTTTCGAAAATAGTTATTTTCTTATTGGGTTCTAAGTATATTATAATTTTGTGATAAATCCTATTTAGAAAATAAATCTATTTACAATTACTTTTTTTTTTAATATATTTGTATCAGTTAATTGAATTTGCTAAGCATCGAGTGATTATCACCCATCATAACACAGTGTGATGTTAATATAATACAATGTTCATATATTTAATATCCATGGAAACTTTAGTTTTTTTTTTTTTTGGGAATACTTTTAAGACTGAATAGAGGATTAATTATTTTTGATTTGAATGAATAAATTTGATTCACATGATTAACAATTTTTATTGCAAAAAAGCAAACAATACGGAAAACGCGTGAAACAATTGGTAAGGGAATAAGGGAGAAGAGAGTATTACGGCGTTGAGGTTTTACAAAAGAACCCATAAAATAATATATTTTTTTGTCTCACAATTTTGTGATAACGTTGAGATGATTTTCTTGAAACATATTTTTCAAACTATTATCGTAACCATTACAAAAAGCAATGTATCTGATCGAATGGGTCGGTTGCCAAATTAAGTGAGTTGTGAAATATTACAAATTTCTTGAGTTTTTAAAATAACCTACATATTTTATATAATATATATCTCTCGACCCCAAAAAGTAAAATATGGAGTTTTAAGTGTACTGAGCCCTACTTTTTTAATAACTATATTTTCTGTCAGTAGATCGAGCCACAAACTTTGGTTGCTATCATTCACAATTGTTAAAAATTATGTAGTATAAGATGTGTATAATTGGGTTTTATATATTATTTTACTCATGTTTCTAAAATAATATATACAATCTATTGATTTGTATGTATTATTTTTCTCATGTTTCAATCGCCAAACTAAAATATAGAATTTACGGTTACAGCTCAAAAAGGGCTAGAATTACTGATTCAATAAATAAGTCACTACAAAAAATGTTTTTTTTTTTTTTTTTGTGACAAAGTGCCTCTGTGCCTTTCCATATTACTAATTAGCATCATATATTTTGGTGACAATATTTTTATCAAATATATTTGTGTACTCAGCTAAATGATAGTTCAAAATTTTTTGAAAAAAATTAAAACGGAATTTCATAGAGAAGCGCGATTGTAGTTTAGTACGAATACTGGCCAAATATCTTTTATGGGGCTTATGTTATAAAAATGAATTATTTCATTATTAACTTTTGTTATATTATTAAAATCTTAAGATGTATTTTTTCTCTATTTCTTATAGGAATGTTTTTAAAATGTTAGCAATTCATAATATTCTTGCTAGACATATAATGTATAATTTTCATATATTTTGTATATATAAAAAACATAAAATTAAATATGGAAGACAAAAAAAACAATATTTTGAAAATATTTTCTTCTTGAACTTTCTGGTAAAAAATGAATATTACTGCCCTATGTCATTTTTTCAAATGAAAAGAAAGGTAGGCGTATTTTTATAGCTATTGATTTTAAACAGCGCATCGTGCAACAGCTACTTTCACAAGGGATGTGTTCATAAAACTGCCTTATCGACGCACCACTAATGCTTAGTCTATTGTAACACAGATGACGCATACGAGTGTTCATTATTGTTTATTAAATTATCCTTTAATATTTAGTTATAAATTTCATAAATTAATAGATTTCTATAATATTTAAATATAAATTAAAGTTATTCATTTTTTTTATTTTCCAAATTGTATTAAGTTTTTTCTACTATCTACAAGATGTCTCTGTATGCATTAAACTTTCATTCATTTTTATAAATTGGAAATAACTATATCTTTTGTATCATAAGTGAGATACAAATTATATTGTTATGTTTGGTATATAAAAAAAATATTCAGAGATTTTTTTTATTATACATTTAATTAATATTATATATTCAGTTTATATTTTTTTCCAATTAAAATTGCAAGGAGAATGAAATATCGCCAAATGATCTTATTAGATGCATGATAACATATTTGTTATTGGATTCTTGTTGGAAGTCGTTTCAAGCCACGACTATTTCAAAGTGACTATTCGTACATTCATTTATGGATGAACCGTGAATGTTTCCGTATTTACGCACAATTCGGTTAGATGTCAATAAAAAAAACACATCTAAAATAAGGTTTATAATAAATATTGGAAAAGAAGATATATTTTGTGAATGAAAAGATAAATTAAATTTCTACTTTATTACATTTAAAGTTGCGTGTGAAAGATCATTTGGCAGAAGCTCATTAATTTACAATTGATAATATGTTAAATGACTTATTATTTTTGGACATTAGTTCTTGTAATGTAAGTAAGTGAAAACCAAAAAATACCAGATTTATAGCAATTAGCGTAAAATTTCTACATCTTTTTTTTTAACTCAAAACTCTCTCAACAATTATCAAAATAATAAAAAAATAACATCACGCGGTATTATTATCGGTCGCTTAGTGAGTGTCTATATGACCCATTACTTACTTTATTTGATACGGGAGCTTTGAAACGTTTTTTGATAGAATGGATGAGTGACGATTATACGAGCTGACAGGTCAATTTATTTTGTATTCAGTGTAAACCGTGAATGGGATTTTTTATTTTTTTTTCGCAACCGACTGACAGCGGCTTGGATTATAAAAATTATAATAAATGCATTATTTAAATAAACAGAGTATACCATATAATGTAATATTAAAAATGATTATAAAGCTTTTTTCAGTGGATTATCTCTTATTTCATTTTTGTACATCTTTTTTAATGGCATACCATAGCTTTCAATAAGCCAATTCTTCAATTTAAGACAATCTTAATGATGTATGGAAAATTTAAATTATTACTATTATTTGATGCTTACTGTTTCAACAAATATCTGACGTATGTAATTCGATTCCTTTATTACTGCACCAATCACTTCATGCAATCATTTGAAAGTTTTCATCGCTGCTGTTCTACTAGATTAACCCAGTAAGAATTTTGAATTTGTAGTTATGTTTGTTTTTACATATTTTAAACCCTTCTTTATTCCTCAACATAACGACGGTTCCTCTCAGCGTCTCACATATATCAATCATGCCATGAATTTTACATAAAATTCAAAGTACACAACAGTATTTTTTCTAACTATGATATAATAAAATATAAGCCTTCTTCTATAATTTCTATTGCTGAAAACGATTCAAATAATAAACAAATCCACTTTTTTTTATCGTTTTAATAACCAATCTGCCTACAGCGCCTCGGTAATTGAATAATAGATCTATTTACTTATACTTAAAAATATCGTAACAGATTTTTGAAAACCATATCAGCAGCTTATGTAAACTTTTAATAAATCAACAATATTTCTACAAGAACTGTCGTTACTCATTCGTTCAATCTCATTTGGTTAGAGCCCATGAAAGTACTGCAGTTGATGAAGAACGACATTCACTATTTAGCTACGTCTTCCATAAAATATTTTTTAAGCTACATTGCGACCACCCGTTGAAAAATATAAAAATTATCGTGTTAACACTGGTTCGATTGGTTTATATTTATTTGTAAAAATAGTAAAAAATTTCTTATATCAAACACTAAGATACTAAAACTGTACACTACGCTAACTCGAAAATCATTAGTTTTTTATTATTGATCGTGTAAAGCGGTATTGTTTTTCCAATTCAAAATTGTAATTCAAACTCATAACAACCAATAAGTAAATAAATCAACCATTGTCTAAGAAAAATTGAACTTTTGTCAAAAATAAAAATTCTAAATAAATTTGTAACCCATACAATTTAATTCCTTACTCTGTCACAATCCTTAACATAATATTGGCGGTATCATTACAGTCTTCTCCGTTCATCAATAGATTATTAGAGTAGCCAGAATATAATAAACGACAAGCCTTACGTAATCCTTATAAATTGTAATTGCCTTAACCCGTCATACGGCTAACAATATTTTTTGAATAACCCTTTCTATCTTTTTTTATTTATTAGGGTTCTTGAACTTTCTGTTGTTAAATTCGGTTGGAATAAAAAATCCCTTTTGATAAGCACGATTCGAAAAACTTGACGGATGGCAATAATAATTGTAACAGTTTGATTCAAATATAGTCGCTCAAATGTTATGAAAATATATGCAGGGGACATGAAAAAGTGTATATCAGCGTCTGTTATTTTTAATCAAGATTTCCGTAAAAATAAACGTTTGTTTCCTTAAGAAACAAACCATTGAATCTAATAAATTGCCTCAATATTTATTTAAAATTAATGCTTGTTAATGAAGCCATCTCATCTACTTTATTAGATTAATAAGAACCACCTAATTAAATTTTTAACGGCAAAATTATCCTTTATTATTATTCAACCTCTGCGAAGTTTTTGGATTTTTTTCAGAAATTGGCAACCTGATTTGTATATAATATTATAGTTACTGCATCCTTATGATTTTAGATATTCGAAGCCTCAATAAAATAATCGCAACAATAGTAAAAATGTGTTATGCCTGTGATTTCTTTACTGTGTTGCATATTTATCCGTCATTTATTTTAAGGCTGGCATTTGTTTACATAACGATTGTGTAAAATATGTAGCTATCATTTTTTTGTGTCGTTTGTTATTTTTAACTCATTCATTTTAACATAATTTATTAAACAGTTGTCTAATCGTTCACCGTACTTAAATAGAGCCATATAAATTGGTGTTTTCTCCATGACTTGATCAAATCCCACAGGCCCAACATTCAACAATAAACTTTACTTTCGTTTCAACAATAATATAAACCGTTTTTAACAATGGGATGCCACACCGTTTAATTTTTACGCCTATACAAGATATCGAGTGCTTTGCAAACAAAATTTACAAAAGGGCAATTTTACACAAGTTTATAAAAGTTAAAATGATATAATGCTTAAACTTTGTTGTATTCAAAAAATGTGTGTGGTAAATAAGTCGTTTTTTTTCCTTCGTAGATTCTTCGAATTTATTGAATTTTTTTACAGACACAATAGCAAATTAATAATTTTATCGAAAAAATGTTAATATGGGAAAAAACAATGATATTCACATTAAGCATGATAGCGATAGGTATATATATATATATATAAATATATTGAAACTTACTATATTGGTTTAATTGGAATTTATTAAGTAGAACTCCGTCATGACACTGAATTTTTAAGAACTTAAACACATTGCTATTTTTTCACCGTGTCATTTCTTTAAATTTTATTTCAATTTCATTATTTTCAATTATAAGATGTTAATTCATACTTATTGCTGGAGAGACATGATAATAATAAAAACATTATTTTTAATACAATTTCATAATAAATTTTATAGACTGGTTTCGCTCATCACGAGCATTATCAATTGATAGTGATAAACTGATTTTTTGTGACTATTTTTTTCTCCCTAACAGTTATTCTATGATTGTACAATGGTATGAGAAATAAATTGCAACCAAAAGACCTTGCAACAAATAATCCTTCGTCCAAATTTATTTTAAAATTGAAATATAGGGAGAATATCTGATCAATTATTCAATCATAATTAATCAACTACCAAACTAGAGTTTCTTCTATTTTAGTCCCAGTATTGGATCAAAAAATATTCAAGATAATAGCAGTAAATGAATATCGAATTGAAATTGAGTTGTTAATTATATTTATTTTATAAAGAAGTTTATATCAAGAAAACTAGTCAAAACCTAGTCTTTCTAGATAAAATTTCGGTAATGAGTGGTCAATTAATAAATAGTAATCAGCTAGTAAATCTACGATGTGAAGTATTCAGAATCTGATATGTAGAGAACTTTTCAGCTTCAAAACATTATACAAACCCATGCCCTTTGTCATAATCGACGAATCGATTTAAATATCAACGACGATAACATCTTTTAAGTATTTAAATTAATTTAAAATAAAGCTGAAGTTTGTTTATTACATTGCTTTATAACATGAATTATAAAATATTATATTTATATTAACTCGTATATTTATTGTTAATATGGTTGTGATTTGTAGAAATGCATAAAAATATCGTGATATAAAAAGAGTATTTTATAATTTATAATACGATAACCGTTATTTTTTAACAACTTCACTTCAATTCAATATGATTCCCAAGAGTTAATTCAAAGTGCTTATTTGCATCTTTACATTTTCTGCGCAGTATCGAATTTCTATTCAGATCCTATCTGACAAGATTTATTCTTCGGAACCAAGATACCTTTGAATATATCAAATAAATTCAAATCAGCTTGCATTGATAGCGTAAGAAATATTATTTTTTACTGTCAGTGTATTTCTGTGCCCCCCTCTTGAACAGGGATGTAATTTATCTGAACTCTTTATATGTCACCCGGCAGATGAAGCTTGGTAGGATATTAATAATAAAATTTAAATACTGGAATGCAGGTAGGCTTCGGATTGTTGGGTGTACAAAATGTATACACCTTTCGACTCTCGCGGCTGTTGCATCATGCAATGTAAACGTACAGGGCTGCACTAATTATTTGTTTCCGCCCGGGCACATCTTTAACTTTGAAATATCATTTTTTAAATCATTTTTGATTATTTCGAAGTAAAGAGTTCGAATCTCTAAGCGGTATTCTATTCATTAATAATTTAATCGATCGAAGGATTTCATGATGATTAAAATCTGTAAGGTTCACCGACCACTCACCTTTTGTTGGATCACAAAGTAACGAGACGTATAGAAAATATTTACTATCTTACGGCTGGAAAACCTCTTCATATCGGACGGTGGCATTAGAAAAATGACAATTTGAAATTCCATTAAGCACCTTCAAACAATATCATAAATTAGGTGTTTATCATTTTTTGAATGTCAGTCAAAAGGCTGCACTTGAGAACTTATTGGGTGGCAAGTAAACCATATCTCGTATAGTCCTTTCTTAACCTAATACTTACACTCACATTCTCACTGATGACAGAAGTCGAGCAGCTGACTTTGAAAAAGCTCTAGCGAAACGCTTTTTATTGAGATACTCTAATAGTATTTATTACCTTCTTTAGATGTCAAATATTAATTCTTTGAGTTCGGTCCTGCACGAACCCTTTTTTACCAAAACCTGAGAGCTTCATCTTTATAAGGTTAGTGTGTATTGAAAAGATGGAATAGCATTTTTTTCACATTTCGGATGACCGTTTCACTTTCTATAACCGGCGGAAGGGCGCCAAAGACGTTACCTGCCGCTCGCCTTACCTTATTTAACCATACATTTATGTCAAGACTACGGATTGCTATATCAAACAGGGAGTCCGGTATTTAGTGTTAATACCGGTAATAATAACAATATAAATATGAACAGAAAGTAATTTATTAATCTCGTCTCAACGGAGTCGGAGCGCTGGAAAAATAAATCAATAAACACATTTTGAAAGTTCACAATAAATGACAACTTATAAAATATTTGTGTCATAAACACAAAGGCTGATTTTCAAACATTCTTTAATGATACCGTTGAATAAAAAAGTCACAAGAAATTAGTACCGTATTATTCGATTGAATCTTTGTGAAAGTAATTCCAAATATAGAAAATTACACTCATTTTTGAATATGGCAATACATAAAAATAGTTATCATGAATAGACAGGTGTAGTACCGGGATCTCGCTTTCAGTAAAATAACAATGGAATCCCTAACCAAGACCGACTTACCCCAAAAGATTTTTTTGTTTACACACTGCGATTATCACGATGAGATTTTTTTATCGATCTTAGATTTTAATTTATAACTACAGTATAGTTACCGGATATAAAAAGACGTTTCGTATTTTATACGATCTTCTTCGTGGAAGTTTTATCAACCCTTGAATCAAATTGTATATTGATTGTTGATATATAATTCTATTCTAGGTCAAAGATGTTTGATTAATTTAATTTAAAAAAATATCCGTACTCTAAAGCACTTAAATAATGTAAATTAAAAACAAAAATCGTTTTATCATTACAGCCCAATTATTAAGGTATATTTACTTAAAAAAAAGTTTTGCTTAATACTAAATAAAAAATATAATTTTCTTGATAAAATAACATTTATTGGGTTTTTCAATAAACTGATGCATTTATTTCTACGAATTTTAGCAAGATTTATTTTCCAAGTAATTTAAGTATTTGAGTATTAATTAGAGAACTCGATAAAAATACGTTTTCAATATCCAATCATCACACAAAAGTAGGAACTAAATATAAAGCTATATCCATCATTTTTTTTATAACCATATTATTTGCATAAAAAATATCATCTTTCATAGTTTAAAAGGGGGAAAACATCAGTTGCATTAATGCAATGATAAATAATGTCCTTTTACCCCTACCTGGCTTACCTGAATGAGTCGCAATCTGTCTTAGAGAATTTGTATAGGAATAATATGTAAATCAAGCCAGTGTTTTGTTCTGTATGCAGATGTGGGCCTATGCCAGGAAGTGAGGACGATGAAAGGAAAAGGTTTGAACTATTGCACGTGGAATGATTTCGCTCACTAGAGCGACCCGACTAGAATAAACTATCAGTAAATGAATGATAATAAATTATACACAACGCAGACACCGATAAAAATATTTGACATGTTTTGACTCGCATATTTTTATTATTTTTTGATCCACGAAACAATTTATTATTTCAATCCAACATTGTAATTTCGTTCATGATTTTTGATTGTATTATTTGTGATATCAGACATTTCGACCACATTGCGATGATGCATATTTTTTAATTCTAAAAAGATATTAAATTAACGGGTGTTTATCGGAAAGGTTTACTATTAGTATTTCAATCGTTACATTGGCCCTGTATAAAAATGCATCGATTTACTGGAAACATATATTAACCATGCCTAAAGCATTTAATTCTATTAAAAGAAGTTGTCAATCGTGTTACGATAACATTCTCAGTCAACAGTTCATGTAACGCCACATTTCATGATAAAAAAGGGTTAACGATTTTTCCAGATGTGATTTATGAATAATTTGAGAATTCTCTATTGCCCACAACCAGGATGATCGATTGTTTTGGATAGTCTTTTGGACAGGAGTAATTGTTCAACTGATCCTCTCGTACGTTGTGACCCAAGCTTGTCTTTATCTGTTACAGAGCTTCTGTAATTATTATTTACCAAACAATAAATTGTTAATTTTGATGAAAAATTATTTCCACTTAAAATTTTACACAATCTTCCAATCGTCATGATGATTTACTTTGATGGTACACTTTTACGATCAAAAAATCTTAGCTAATCAAATATTTTTCTAAAATCAATATACCACTTTTAATGTGTTAACTGTCACTTCTTGATGGAAGAGAGTGATATTTTAAATAATAAAAACACATTTTTAGTGCTTATTTTCACAATGTATTTTTTTATCAGAACCGGTTTCGCTCATCGCGAGCATTATCAACTGCTCCTGGTCAAAAAATATATTGTGGAAAAAAGTACTAAAAAAGTTGTTTTTATTATTTAAAATATCAAAATTTGTGTTTACAAAAACCAATGAAACTAGAAAGTCTTTCCAGCGACCTGTAAAAGAGAAAAATAGCTCAATATTGTTATTACATAGCAATTCTTTCAATATAAAAAATGTAAATTTAAAAGAATGTGTGACTAATACGTTAGAGGAATGATTTTTATATCTGTTTAGTTATTTCTTACTTGTTATTACTTGTTAGTGTATTTCTTATACTTATATTAAAGCATCCATACTATTGACTTAGACACCTTATAGGCCATATGCTATTCTTGCATACAAAAACTATTTGAAAATGAATTATAAATCGAAAGTGGAAAAAATTATAAAGGTGAAATTATATTTTTTTGATTTTTTGTGTGTGCATATCAAATGTCATGAAGAAATAAATGTATATTGAATTTCATGTATGTTTTATCCAAAACACTTTCACTCAATTGCGATGTCTTATTGCGTAAAATACCCTCATTCATCTTCAGGTATTCCTAGTTTATCAACAATTGAAGTGATTCTGGTGAAAAGACGTTATCATCATCGACAAAAGACGAAAATATTGTAAAAAAAATCTTTTTCCTACAATTGAGCGCCAAATTTTTATGTTACTCTTTATTATTCTTAGAAATAAATCTTACCAAATTTGAAATTTAACCTAACAAAAATATTTTTTAAGCCTTTGTTAAATTTTATTTCCATATTTTCCGTTTTTTCATAATAATTTAAAATATTGATACTGCCTTTAATTCCCACGATCTGTAAAAGGAAAAAATATAATAAGTGACAGTCGAATATACAATACAATAATTATAATAGGTTTTACTAATATACAATTATCCACACAAACAGCAATTTATGTCTACATCCAAGTATACTATGAACATAAAATTATTTTAAAGAACATGTCATTTCTTACATGCATAATGAAGACTAAACTATTCAAAAGATGAGTATATTTATTATGTTCAATTGAATATGAGTCAGTTGTATTGATTTTAACGATAGCATTTTAAACGATTTCTTAAAAATTATATCTCGCATTTGTGAGTATTAGATGCTTACCATCATAAAACCGTTACAAATATAAATTGAATAAAACGCGAATGCATTGCAATGCATTTTTTCTTATTATGCATAACAGCAGTGCTAGCGTATGCAAATTAAGTTATTCATGGGTCGTATAACACGTTCTAAGTACAACAACGGGGTACCAATTTTTCTGTCAATCACCAGTTCGTTTTGTTGAACGGTGTTAATTTGATATAATCTAAATTTTATGTGTAACTATTTTTAAATTTTAAATCGCAAAGATGTGTAATTATTAGCAGAACTAGATACTACAATAGCTGGAAAATATATGTAATAGCTCCTCATAAATATTTAAATTTTGAACACTACAGTTAAATGTAACGTTATCCAGCAAAATAATATATATTATGAAAAAAGTAGCAAATTTTGTTTTCAACTTTGCTTTTTTTGGTAAAATTAAATAAGATTGAATTAAAATAAATCCCATTAAACGGTTACAAAATGATTCATTCATTATGAAAACAGACAAACGAAAACGATCTCGTATTTGCATAAACAGAGCGTCTTGTTTACCCCCTTATTATTCTTCACCGCACCGCCCTATACTCCCCACTTAACATTGGGGCAACATTCTCAGCATTAAGATATTTGCGTAAAATAAACGCTCGCAGACATTTCATTTAGCTGCTTTGGGATGGTTCTAGTATTCTGATCATGGATATCTTTTATTTTATTTATATTTATAAATTGTGTAATTTTTATATTGATATAAATTTTAATTATTCCATGTATGTATATATTGTCCCTATTAATTTTTAATATCAAAGGTTGTGTAAAAAAATCTTTTTGAAATCTTCATTCACTTGCAAAAATATGTCATAAATGACGACGTTATTTTTTTACGCATGGAAATTTAAAAAATATGGATATATATATATAAAAGTAGCACCAGTAGTGTCACGAGTCAGCCTCGCGAAATTGAAACATAATGCTGGAAAAACAAATTATTAATTTAATTATGATACACTTATTATATTTAACAAATTTAATTGCTTATTAACATTATCACGTAAACGTATTTTATCATACGTTAAGTCCAGTAAATATTGTTTGTATTAAAAGAAATTTTATGAATACGAAAACGTAGTCTTAAAACTTAGAGTTTTTTCCTCCGTAAACATCTCGAAATACAAAAACATAATATTTGAGTAACTTTAAAGACTTGCTTTTGCTGTACAACAAATTTTCCTTGATAAAAAAAACAATTTTGTGATGCAAAACTATATATTTACTCACTTTGTGTACAAAGCATTGATATTAAATACAATTTATTTTGCCCTAGTAGAAACCAAATTGACGTTAAAATTTTTTTAACACTCCCATTTCATTGTTTGTCTCAAAAAATAAGATATTAATCCTGGAAATAATTATTACACTTACAATTTCAAGAGTTTAACAGCAAAATTGCTTTGTTCGAATAAAATATTTACGTTAAAATTGAACGTAGAGGCTTTATACCGTAGAACCTTGTAAACGTGATGGGATGAACATTGTCTCGGCCAGGAGGCTTTAAATAATTTGCCTCGTACGCGGGGTGATTAGCACCCTCTCTAAATTTGCATAATGGGATAATTTTCATCGTGAGGAAACGATTATGGGGGATGGAATGTGGCCTTGACTTACTGGCAATGATTTTGAAATTGGGTTAGTTAGCCGAGACCTTGAACTTGAGTATTTAAATGGAGACGGTGGAGGTGGAAAGTAGACGCTGCGAGAGCGGAGAAGTAACTAATTGTCTCAAAGAGGGAGTCTTCGTAATGCTGTGCATTATTTATTGAAATATTTGAAGATTTGTCTTAACAAACAAAGGATGTTATTTTATTACTTGTTGTTGATAATTTATTTGCACGTTTACTATTAATTAAAGACAATAAGGTTTATAAAGGTTAACTAAACAGGACAATACTGTTAACAACGGAACTGTTCAAGTTAATAATGTATTAGTCATTGATGACAGACATTAAACACCATGGTTTTACAGAAAAATTGTATAACTGAATTAAATCTACGCGTCAAAATAATCAGGAATTGATTTGTTTATCATTTTAAATTCAATAGGAATCTGCTTTTTTGATTGATTTGGCATGTCTATAGCAATGTGTTTTAGTTCTACATTTTTTTTTTAAGATATAGAACTAAAATACATTGCTATTTTTTAACGTGTTAATCTGATCTTTCTCTATTTTGTATATTTAACATTCTCAAAATCGTATGAATAAACAAATAATATGTAAATCACAACAATTTTTGGAACTTCCAACAGCTTTTTTTGCCAATCCCTACTTTTAATTACTAGTAAGTGTCCATCTATAAATTCGGCTTATGAGTGGTAATTGTCAAACTATTATAACTTAGACAGACGATAATTCTGGATTTTAATTTTAAAAACAATTTCTAAAAAGAATATTCATTGCTTTTAAAATATTATGATTTATTTTTTACGAATTTTTTTATTTAAAAATATTTTCACCGAATATATATATGAATGAATAAGTGTTCATTTTAACAAATAATTAATTACAAGCACTTTTCCCGCAAGCACTAGCATATTTATAAATCTGCAAAACTATTTAATGAACAATTCGCTTATTGATTATAATTAAATAATAAGACATAAGAGATTTTATTTCTACAGCAATCAACAAAGATCATAAATATGTGAAACATATTTAAAATATCGCTTTTATTGTCTAAAGACTAAATTGTTTCATGGCATTATTTCATTTACAATAATATTTTTTCTATATTGTCTAACTCTTAAATTTCATTTTAAGATTTTTATTTAATTTTTCACAGATTTATTCAAAGCAAAACATGTACACAATTTATAACAGTTTTTATAAGAAAATATTAGAAAATTTTACGAGACTATTAATGACCACTTAATGTGTTTGATAAAACTACACAAATATTTAGTGGCATTTATTCAAAACACTGAAAATTGTGCTGACAATATAAATACTTCCACATAAAGAAAGAAAATGCTGTTTCTTTGTAATATAAAAAAATATGAATAAAATACACATTCGATTTATAAAACCAACGGTAAAGGTGTCATTCAAAAAGCAAATTTACTCACAGCTGCCATTTTCATTTTCACATGAAATGCACGCGACGTTTTCAGCGGCCATCTTTGCACTTGCGCAAACAGATTGCGCAGAAAATATTTTTGATTATAAGCCCTTTGATAATACAACAAATATTAAACTTTTATGACGCGGAAAACCTTTTGATTGTTTAAAGCAACTAATATTTTCGATGACAACCGTGTAATAAATTCACTTGTTATTTATATGCCTGTAATGTTTTCTCGGTGAGTGGAAATATGTGTGTGAATTTATATATATTTATTTTTGTGCTTAATTTTTCGGGAAGCCGTTTCTAGTGAAAAAGCATAAAATATCCTTACAGTAACTATAAATTCGTAATTTTTCTTCCGTATTTCTGTTTTCAGTCACAAATATATAAGCATATATATGTGTCTGAAATTGCATAATTGAAAAAAATAGCACAGACACGTATATACAAACATAAGGAACTATTTAAAAAAATTGTTCCTTAAATCATTGAGATCAATTATTATTTGACACCATGGAAATTTTTTAAATCATTTCTTGAACGAAATAAAACTTCGTTATTGAACTATATAAATTAATGATCACTATTTGCGCGTAAAACACATAATAAAATTTTTAAATTACGAGCATCTCGTATATTGTAACATATTGACCATTTCGCTTACGATGGATATAAACTATTATATGGATGAATAACATGATTAACCCCCTCGATTTCAGTATAAAACATATATATCACTGAACCATCAGGTTCGATGATCGACAATATTTATTATTATTATATACACGTTACAAAACTTACAAATTACAAGGCCATTGCCTTTGCAACGTCAAAATATTCGAACATTTAATGGTGTAAATTAAAGAAATAAACAACAAAACAAAAAATACGAATAGCAAGACAGTCAATCTAGCAAACTCATGAAAAATCTACTTTAACAATTAAAAAATACTATTCGCCTGAATTCGCAACAACTCAACACAATATATTTAAAAAAATCAATTATTATTCCAACTATATTTTTTAAAATGAACATTTTTTTTGATATTGTATTTAAGCGTTGATGTAAATTTATTACAATCAAAACATTTTGAGTATCTGTGAGTATGATATAGGTACAGAATAGGCGGGAGTGTAGCTGCATGTGGGGGATATACTCGGGTGGTAGTTGGCAGTATAGAATAGAGGGAGGGCTGTGTATGTGAGTATGTATGTTTGTATTGGATAAGAGTTAGGATATACTTCTCCACATTTTATAGATTGATGTTGGCTCAGATATTTTGGGTAGAGGGCTTACGAGTGACGTGTACAAGTACAAGAGGTAGATTCACCTCACTGCTTAGAAGGGATAATCATTCATACATTTGGTTTTTTTTTTATTTATTTAAATGTGTAAACTTGTTTGAAACAAAATTTGGGGCATATTAAATGGTTTACAAAAATAAGGAAAATAAAAAAAATATGAATCGAATATAAATAATGATATAATGTTATACCATATTATTTTCACATTGTTTGATTAAAAACCAGTTTCAAATCGTGCCAAACTAAAAATACAAACATTAAAACTAAGAAATAATATTTTTTGTAAATATAACAGTTTAAAAATTTACACGGTATAGTAAAATTTTCACTCCCGAAATTATTAAATTTACATTTTCAATAGCGCTACGTTTTTACCACTCAAAAGAAAAAAAAATATTTCGATCAAAAATCATCCCATTTTAATTTTAATATATGAAACATAAGACACGTATTATCTTAGCTTCATACTTTTTTAAAACTCATGAAAGCTTTAGTAAAGTAAAAAGGTTTCTTTGATTGATTGAATTGGCATTTACTTGGTAAAACTCCATTATAACAAGGTGAAAAATAGCAATGTATTTTAGCTCCTTCCTCCTAAAACTTCCTTGTCTTCATCAGAACTAGGCGTACACCGAAATATCTATCAATCATATATCATACAAATTTTGTAGAACTAAAATACATTGCTACTTTTTCACCGTGTTAAAAGCTTACACTTTACTATAACAATATCTTAATGTAATGCTCCTTTTTCGTGTGCTAAATAGTGGAGTAACGATGTATTTTTTTTAAATTTTACACATATCAATATGTGAAGTGAACATCTCCTTTTTCAAAACTATCAAATATTCCGTCACCTCAAACGGTAACTAGGGGAAAAAGAAACCCCACGTAAAACACTCTCTGGACATTTTTATCTACATACATGACAAAGCTATGAGATATGTGTGGTTGAGATATGTTTTATATCAAAAATGAAAGTTCATTATTTTCGGGGAATCGCTTAATAAGTAACAGAATATTAGAATCAACATTTTTAAATATAAGTTCAGCTTCGATTTATCATTGTAGAAATGTAATCATAAACAGGTACTGTAGCCGATTACTCAACGCTATTCACCAGCAAGTCAGGTACTTTAATCCTTGAGAGAAAATTTTTGTCAATCTCTTTCTCAATTGATATATAAATATTTCTTCGAATGTATGTAAACATACATCACACTAATCCAAATAGTATTCTTTTGACTCTCCATTCTCATTAAACTCTCAAACAAAAAATGGATATAAATTACTCAAAAATAATCATTTATTGCAGCTAAATTCTATTTGTATGATGTGGTATAGATTGGCAGTAAACATGATGAGAAAAAAATGTTATAATATGCGGAAATGACCTATCTTTTTCAGATACCGTAATGATGGTGATTAAGAATGATTGTTGATCACTTTGTTCAATTGTTAATCCCTGCTCAAATCAATATTATTTCTTATGATGTGTGATGAAAAAATCATTAAAATAAATTTGTTCCTTTTAACGTTTTTATAAAGGTCGGCATTGGCTTTACCCATTGTGAGCATTATTATCTGTTGAAATGTTACCAAATTATCAAAAAAAAAAAAAAAATTAAATCTTAATACCCGTTAAATAGGTCAGATTGATTTTTATTGTCTTGATTTTTATTGTATTATATCAAACGATTTTGGATTTTATTGAATGATAAGCAAATCATTTGAATATTTGTAGTTAATAATTTGGGATGATGATAAATATAAGATTGAAAATGACACAATGGAAACTACATACAAACTAAGATTTTAAAAAATCATAGTTTTTCTTCGTTATTATTTGTTTTACGTGTGAATATTTAAAATGTTTTAATATGAATTATCGTTCTTGATTAGCTAATACGAAACCTGTGAAAGTATAAAATAGTACATAGGTATATTTTTTGTTGGTATATATGAAGAAATATTGACACTGTGATTTTGGATTTGAAATGCTCTAATATTCTACTATCCATACACGTTCAAAAAATATACCTCTTGCTAGAAAAATATAATAAGCGAAGGAAATCGATATTCGATTTTTCTTTATAGGCACGCGCTAGTGAACAAAATCGTTTGGGAGCTACGCGTTCGGCGTCATACTTATTTTTTCATCCTTTTTTCTATTCCTCCTGCACGCATGCACGCATTTCACCCCTCTGCCTAACCCTCTCTCTCACTTGTGAAACACACACACCCTGCACAATCCCACCCCCAATGGAGGGATTGGGAGAAACTAACGAAATGCAAAATTTCGAGGAATAGAATGGGAACTAACATGGTAAATAACAGTAGGGTGCGTTGAACAGAAAGAAGTGAGCAAAATGTGTGCTGCCATGTTAGAACGCAACAAGTGCCAAGCCACATTTTTCGACAATTTTTGTTTGATAATATTTCAATCGATTTATACGTTGATTTATGATTTGACCACTGAACAAAATTGTGTTGACCAAAAGTATTTGATATTTTTATAAGACTACATTCATTAATATGTAATCTCTGATAAGGTTGAATTTACTAAACGTTTTGAAGATATGTATACTCAAAACCAATGTTAATTAATTAAAAAAATATTGAAAACAATTAATACAAAAAAATTTTTTTTGAACTTATTTTAGGACCGCAATGTCTCACAAATACAAAAATCTCGTTTTCATTTAATTACTTATTAATGTTCGTTTCCCGCTTTTTAAAAAAGGTTCATTACTATTTTATAAGACGTCTAAAATTGTCTCCTACAGTTTTTTAGTAAGATCTTTATAATTGAACATAAAAGCGTCTAAAGTTTATTATTGGTATCTTTATATGATCCAAATATCAGCTAAAAAATATAGAAGGGAATAAGAACATCTTCTGAGTAATTCCGTAACAAACGTTACACCAAACATAATTTGTACAAAGTTTTGTCAGATATTACTTAATTATCGACTGAATCCCTAAAGCAATTAATCAATCACCGGTATTAAATATATCATTTTGAACTATTTTTTTTCGGTCACCTGACGTCAATATCAATACTATAAGTCTATTAACAGTATTACATAATAAATTTTACCTTAAGTTACTCTTAAGGTAAACTCTCTAAGGCTGTACGTTTTTGAGACGAACAATTATATCAGTAAAACAAACATAATTGTGAATTCATTTTTACAGTTGTTTGATAGATACTAGTCTCCAAAAAGATAGCGATATAGAACTAAATATATTTATAACGGTCACACCCAAAAAAAATAATGAGAAACGTGACGCAATATATACCACAAGACCCTTTTCAAGGTTTTTGTATAATATTATGAGATTACAATTTATTAATGTATTGAAATTTTATTAATGTTTATAAGGACAAATTTTTGAATTGATAAGACAGTAAGTAAGTAAGAGTGCAACAAATTAAGGATCTTTGATATTTACGTTCAGTTCTCATCTCATCAAAATAGTTAAACAGTAAACTTGCCCGTTTTCATCACATGATTATATTAAATAAAAACTTTTTTTGAAAGCTACATTATCGAATTCATCGATTACGTAATATTACTATCGTTACTTACGAACACTTATAATAAACAATTACAGTTCGCAACAGTAAAATAGAAATAATAAAAAAAAACAATATTAAAACACTGTATCCATACAGTATTGAATAGTGTAGAAAATTTAATAAAAGATAAGGGAATTGATTGAAATAAGCTTAGCTTACAGTATGTTAAGCCAATCAACTAAAATCACAATTGTTTTCCAATTAAACCTTACACCTGAGTATTAAAGGATTTATGTATGTCTAAAAATTTATTATTGCGAATAATCAATAAGTAGACAAGTATAATACGGCTTATAAAATATATGAACAATTTAACGAGTATTTTTACAGCCGAAAAATCAGCAACATTTCTAACGTTATCCCTAAATTTCGATTCTCTCCTTATTCGTTATTTACAAAACTAAAAATGCTGACTTGTTTCAACTCACACACTTATACTATTTCTAAGTCACACAAGGACCAACACCGATGCATTGACAAGACGACGTATTCCCCGTACAATTCCGAGGTAAAGAAGAAAATACCCTCCACTTCTTCTACATATTATTTCGGATTTTCCGTTGAGCGGTCGGTAAAGCAGTTTCCCGCTACACCGACTAGTTCGATTTCAATTTAACACATTATGCAGGTACAAACTATATATTTTTTTATCTTATCTAGACGTATTATCTCGACATTAATTTAATATTATCTTTTGAAAATTGCTATACTCAAATATTTCTGCTCGTAATATATTTTTCTATTTAACTTCTTTTCTCAAATAAGCATTTTTGGCTTTTAAAATTTTCATTATAAATACGAGTATTTTGTTTACTTGTCACAAAAAACATGTACAAAGCACGGGATTTTGATTAGTAGTAAACCCTTTTTTGGATCTGTCGGTAAAACAGACTCTATCGGTCTGGATTCCAGCCAGGAGAAATTTTGATATATTTTTTACAATGTTTTTTACTTTTATTCGTCTGTGTTTCTGTTCTTCCAACACGTCATGCGAAGTAGTGCCCTTTGTTTTTCGGTTCACTGGCAATTTAAATGCTGACAGTTCTCGCCCGAATACTTCGATAGGCAGCAAAAATCATTTTGATTCAAATTCGTATAACGATAAAAGAAGAGAAATATGATGAGCTCGCAAATTTCGTATCAGAATTGTAGTATTTATTACAATAAAAATAAGTTTTCGTGAATGAAATGCTTCGTAATTTAGAATGATACTATATAATATTTTTTATTATAAGTTTTTTTTTTTTAAATTACATAGGCCTGAAATATTGATATTCATTAATATATGTTAACTAATAATGGTGTTGGCTTAGTAGTCTTATTCAAAATATGTTTTTTTTTTTACAAATTCATCTTCTTAATGATACTCATCATCGTATTAGACATAATTCTTTGCGCCTTCACACTTCTCATCAAAATAGTGCCAAACACTTTTAATGATTACCGAGATTGTTAAGCAAGCAAAATCTCAAGGCAAACTCAAATTCTGAAATATCACGCTGTTTTAATTAGTGTCAATGATTTTTTATCTGTAATATTATACAACCTAGGACAAAATGTAGCAAAAAATCACAAATAGTTGTTTTTACATTATAAAAAATGTTTTTGACGTGACAACGTCTTATAAATCGATGATCGCCCGCTGCACGCACGAAAAAACATGACTCATTGTCCCGTTTGTCGCGTGCGAATAAAATATATCAATAAAAAATTGTAGATTTCATTTCACTCCTTCGTATCCATACAAAATAATGATAATTCAATAAAAATGATTCCATTTTATTCATAAAAGTATGCAATCATTTCATCAATGTTTTCTTATGACGTTGTCACGTTAAACTATCGTCCGTAAACCGACTTTACAGACAGCCAATTTTTTTATCTTAAAATTGATAAAAAACAATATTTATACTGATTGTCAACATGGCAATGAAATATGATAGACGACGTATTATAAATTAATAAAATTAATTCGAATTAGTATTATCTAGCTAAATCCAAACTGTCTGCGATCCTTATGCACCGCTGTCGTAGATCCGACTGTCTGTCGACTGTCTTTCCGGTGGCGCGTCTTTTCGTTTTTCGCGCTCTTTTGTCTCTAAGCCTTTTCGCGGGAAGATAAATGGCTCGTTAGAAAACTGCACAATCTTTGAGAAACGAAATGCTACTGCGTATTATTTCTCCTCTTACCTCGCGTATGTTGACGACATAATAGTGAGGTTGCCTGTTGTCTATCATTGTAAAAAGACGAGTAATTTTGTCTGTTGTCTAGCAAACATTGAAAGGATGGATGGCAGCCATGTTTTTATTCTATTTTTAAATTTTGTACAAATTTGAAATGTGTAAATAACGTACATATTTGACGTAAACGTAAAATGCTGACAAATTTTTCTGAATTAGATAAAAAATTAATAAATTTATTTTAGAAACATTTTCATAAATATTCAATTCTGTTTAAAAATAAATAAAACGAGAATTTCTAAATTTGAATAGACAAGGTACCACAAATAGAATAACTGATAAAAGATCGAAGATTTTTCAGAAATTAAAGTTCAACAGCTAAAAATTTCTTTTTTCGGGGGTGAATTCTTGGAAGTGTCGATGGTGCCGACTGCAGAATAATATTTTATTTATTTTTCTCTCCAGGAACAGTTCAGCCTCAATGAAAATAAAATTGTAAGAACTATAGTTACCTTACATTTTACTTATTAAAAAGTAAATGTTTGTTAGCCAATTACTATGTGACCCACTTACACAATCAGCTATCAAATATATTATTGCTTCTATTTTAATGTACGAAACACGAGGCCAAATAATTAGTTATAACAGAATAACATCATTATTTTATTCTTGTATTTATTTGGATATACATATTTCTTTATGACATTGATAAAATATATTTAATATTAATATGTATAGATAGTTTTAAATTTGACTATAGATAATTAAAGAGACTCTCTAATCCTGGTAACTACACTTTGATGTAACTAAAATAGTTTGTTTCAATAATTGGCTGAACAAAAGTTAAAAATAAACTTTTGAAGAATAATAGTATTGGCATGAAGATTTTTATACTGAGACAAATAATATGTTTTCCAGTATATTCTCAACAAATTGAAAACTTATTTCCACGCATTCACATACGTTTCTTCATTTTTTCACAATTTCCCATCTAGATATTTTACACATCAGTCACATATCCGAGTCCTACATATACACATATTTACATACAAATATACATATATATGTATTATATATACACACGTGTATCAAAATACGAACAGAAATTTATGTATCCACCGTATCACAGTGGCGTATTTTTTCAATAATATTTTTGCGGCACAAATAATATGTAAGATATTCTGTGATATAAACGTCTTTGTAAAGAACCCGAGTGTTAAACTTTATTGTGGCACCCCTAGGTTCAAATCCCAGTGAGAAGTTCTTACTAGGTTGATTTTTCGATCGGATTTTATATTTGTTTTCGAATTTGTGATACGTATGTGTTTCCCTACACAGATCATAGAACGAGAAATTGATTATGAGATTGATAAGTATACTTCTTGATCGTCTTCTCATATAGTTTCAAAAGGTTTTTTGTGAATGATAATAATCAGTTCTCGTAAAACGGCTTTTATTGGGTAAAATTTATATTAGAGGCCCAGATGTCCTATAATTACTATTTTATTAATTTGACAAGAGTCTGTAATATTTTATTATAAATTTAAACCTCCCAATAATTTTATTCAAACTTTTTTGACTTTTTAAAAATAGCATGCGCATTCAATGCAGACCATGTGTTTTCATAGTGAAGCACATTTACATACTTTAAAACTGGCAAAAATTTAATGGCATAGCCATGTTCTTCAATAGGTCCGAAGAGAGGAAGACGAGTCTTATAATCTCCTTTTCTATCTCTCGTTCATGAAAATCTGGTAACTGGTTGTTTTAGTTTATGGGTCTTACTTATATATGTGCTGGTATTATTCATATTTTTTCATCCAGGTATATTTGGGTTGCAATGCAAGGTGAATGTTATAGAATTAGAAAGAATTTTTAGGTTTTATCGAACATATTGCTTGAATACAAATAATTTAACACGGTGAAAAAAATAGCAATGTATTTTAGTTCTACAAAATTATTTTTAAAATACACCCAGTCTTTTTTTTACTCGATACATTGGTTCCAGAAAAAGGCGCGTAAAAAAATGTTTTCACGCAATTGCATTATATTTCTTTACACACCCTAAAACATAAATTCGCATAATATCCGATACACTTGTTAACATTTGGCAATTGTATGTGTATTTAAAAAAATGGAATGCCTTACAAAATTAAGTTTTTAAAATACACATATTTTTTTTATTTAAAAACATAATGAAACGTACATGCCTAGCATCATATATAAATATTTTCCTTATAACAAATTTGGGGAAAAAATTACGTAAAAATGAGTGAAGCGCGTAAAAAAATGTAGCGGTGCCGTCCAAAAAATCACGTATAATCGAATTTGCGTGAAAAAAACCGCGTAAAAAAAGGACTGGGTTTATAGTTGATAGCTTTTTCGGCTCACGCCATTGTCAGAACTATGCGTAAACTAACATTTGCTTATCTATATATAGCTGTACAGAAAAGGTACACAATACATCTTCTCCCTGTATTAACGACCTACCTCGTTTCTTGCTCGCAATAACACTAAAAATTGTAAAGGAAACTAAAAAGACGGCTATATCAATAAGTTTATATATGGCACGGAAATGGTATGTTAAAGAAACAAAGAAGCACCCTCCAGAGGGTTAAGTAATGGTGACCGACATATATTAGTTTGTTCGTTGAGAATCCTTTGTGATAGTTGATATCTATTGATTTCTAGCTGTTCCATAGCCGTCATCCTGCGACCCTTACTACAAAGATGCAAACACTTAGGCGCTCAGTTTTAATTTCAATATATAATATATATAAATTGTAATATTGCTATTTTTTTTCACCGTGTTATATTGGAGTCCTACCAAGAGAATGCCAATTCAACCAATCAACAAATTATTTAATAATATTCATTTGGCTTCTAAATTGAAACTTTTTATTTTATTTTTATTGAACTATAAAAAAACTGTTTGATCTGACTTACTAGAAATATAAATGTTGCCGAAAATATTCGTGCTCAATACATTCAATATAATATGCCGCCCCTGTTTTACAATAGGTGAGCTTGTGTGCGTGATAAACATCGAGACAAGCTTTCTTATTGTGGAACTTATACTACGAAGCTTATAGGTTTCTTTTTTCGTTCGAAGGGAGCGGGTGTTTGCCTTATATGTAGATACGACATAAGAAAATCAGAAGTACACTTTCTTCTTTCATTCGCCGCGCGGCTTTTCCACAGTAAAGACGGGCTTAAGAATTTTCTCCCATCGCGAAACTCTAACATTTAACAATTTCCCAAAGAAAAACTAAAATATTATATTCACTCACAATACGTAAGAATAAATATCAACAGAATTCAAAATAAAGTTACGATAAAATTTAACTAAAAAACTTGAATGAAAAAAAAGAAAATATTCAAGCATCACACAAAAATTCAATTTATCAATTGTCAACTGTCATTTCCACGCACCAAAGAAAAGGTTTTTTACTTTTTCTTTCAATTTGTTCTATGTCGGGAAATTCGAGAAAAGTGTGGTGAAAAAAAATCATTTGACATTTTTTTCGTAGATTTTTACGTCTCAATCCGTCTAAATGTTATATTGATAACATCAAGAATGTTTCATCGATCAACAATGACGCATAGAAGGGTAAATATTTTTACTATTTATTAATTGATGCTATTGAATCTTATATGTTTTTGAAACTTGTCTTTTACCTTGCTTTAAAACTTTGCTGTCAAAAGTTTGGTAATCAATGTCCATTCTTATAAATCAATATTGACGTGTTATGCTCAAATAAGTTAGCATATTTCTCAGATAAATTTTAATCTGTGGTAAACATTTTGTTTTATGCTAAAATTGTTGCTTAAGTTGTATTCATGCCTAAATTTAGTTCACAATTTATATTTCTATATATTCAAAAGAAATTTTTAAATAATAATAAACATAAATAAAAATCAGCTGTTAAATTTGAACTGTTAAATGAACTAGATTAGCTGTGCATATATAATATATAACTGCAACGTTTATAACAATTTATTTGTACGGTGAATTTGTAAGTTCATACCAGAATAGTTTCAGGATACACTTTTAAAAAATATTGACGAAAAACGTTTCATATTATCTTTACTGCCGCAAACAAATTACATATTATGAATGAAAAATGTCAACGATTAGTATATTGACATTATGGATATAATACGTTCAAGAAAGTTTCATTACAAGTAAAACAATATTATATTTCATGAAATCAAAGGAAACTTTTTAAATATGAATGCGACACACTGGTATAAAATGATACAATATTTTTTTCGTTTTTGTCATTATTTTGAAAATTTGAGTATTTAAATTATAATAAAACTAAAAATTTACGCTGGTTTTATAACTCATAACTAACAATCATATGGTTCAATCGCAAGACAGTATTTCACACAAAATGAACCATTAACTCGTCACTTGAAAATTTTTTGAGTATTATTTCTTTGCAATACTAACAAAAATTGAGAAGGTGAAGATGAGACTAAAAAAATAGTTACAAAAATGACGGTACGCAAATACTTAAAGATTAATTCAAAAGGCATTGTACTGTAGATTATTGATGAATTCATATTGTGAAAACAGCTGATAAATTTATCTTATAAGCTATAATTTAGTTGTCACTACTAATTGCAAAGGTCAATCACTTCAATATCATAAATTTAATTATGTAGCACTATTTTCGCACACATGGTTATACAAAGTCTAAGACAAAAAATCACAATGTGTAAAACATTATTAATGCTAGATAACAAACTACAATCATCAAATTTGAGTTTTCGTTATCTCGCACATAAATACAACCTTTGCTTTGGATAAAAGGTTTACTTATTGATAATTAATTAATACTTTAAATAAAATCTGTTTTTTTAATCCCTGTAATACAAGCAATCATAAATCCGATATTATGTTTAAAACAATGATTAATATTTTGGAAATATGTGCATAAAAGATTTTATAGAAAATCATAACAGACATTCAATTAAATTGCATTTGGTACAATCTCTGCATGTATGATACTTGGATATGAACATTGAAATGATATTTAAAGATATGTATGCACGTTATGAGTTATCTTCCCGCTGTTTTTCTTTATAGTTAATATTTTTTTTGTGATGTATATATTATTTCAAAATTTATAATCTTAAAAAGTTTTATTATACATTTTTTATTTCATTTTTGCTATAATTAATTATTATTTATTATTATAGATGGAGAAAGCAATTGGCAGTTACTACATGTAAGTTTTTCAAAACTTTCAAAGCTTTAACACAAATTAGTATTATTCTTTAGTTGATTCACTGAAAGAAGAATATTTTTTTCTTCATTTATGATAAAAAGTATTGGTTTATAAAAAAACAGGAGAAAGTGAAACGTCACATGTAGGAATTATTTATTGTTATACGCACTACGACGAACCTTGATGGCGTTTTGCGCATGTGCGTAATTCGAATCTCGAATATATTTTTAAAAATGGCTGACTAGTGCACTAAAAACGTAAAAATCTATTAAATATATTAACTATTTTTTATGATAATTCATTATATAAAGACATTGTTTTTATCGATGACACAAATAAATTCTGTCTTAAGATTTTAATAAAAAATAATAATTAATAGCATATTGTTTGTTTATTCAATCTGTATAGCACAGATATGTCACAAATCAATGTCATTTTATTGATATAACGACTAATTTAATTGAAACAATTTTGAAAGATGTTATAATGAAATTCGAATGGTAACGTATATCTGAATATAATTCTTTTGCAATTATATTTTTTTATACATTATATTATTATAATAATTATTTCAAACATGCTTGTTTGACAAATATTTTGACAGCTTATGAATGATTAAATGTTATCTTGAAATATGTTATGAAAAATTAATATTTTTGACTGTTAATCATTGATTACGACAAAACATGTAGAATGCGAACTCTTTTTTTAACAAAATTTGAAAAAGGCATTTTTTTTAGTAAATAATTGATTTTATTTCTGCAAACTTTAACTTATTCCGTGGGGAACTTAATTGTAAATTGCGAAGATTTTTAAGTGAAATTATCAGAAAACACAGATATATTTGTTTTTTTAAAATTAGTACGCAGAAATAGCATATAATATCACTAATAAATTAAACATTACACTCACTTACTCTGTATTTAAATGTTCCTTTCGCGGTGACTTGTAAACAAGGACTGCAGCAAAAATCATCCGTGTTTGACTATTACCATATTTTTGTTATCCTTTCAAAATGAATTATAATACAGCTAATACTGTGGGTCGTTTCGTTGAATACGTCTACGAAAGGGTTAAATTTGCATACGATTATAGTTCACATACATGCATTTCAGACTTTTTTAGTTTGTATCGTCAATGCCGTGTAAAAAATCTGGCCTTTTGTTCCTAACGTACTATGTCGCCTATTTTGAATGATAAAAGAGAGTTATTGCTTGAATCGGAAGGGTAACCATTGTCCAAACGGACCCAAGCGACCTTTAAGGCGTCTCCCTCGTGATACCTTTTAGATTTCGGCACTGCGATGATTTATTTTTAAAAGGGAGGTATTCTCTTATATAAAGGTTTATTAAAAACTTTCGTATGATTTGGGTATACAATCAGTGGTTCTTGAATAAGAAAAAAACACATATCTCAATTAAAACAATTTTTATTTTGACAAATTTATAAAGTGATCATTGAAATATTTCTGGTATTTTATATAAAACTATCAAACTTTATGTGACCGTCACTCTTTTCTACCAGGCATCCAATAATAAGCATAACAATACGTTTTGTATTTTTGTTAAGAAACATTAAAAATATATTTTTGAATTTAAATTGTTAAAACTTTGTACTATTCCACATGTGTTTTCACTGATGATCTGGGTTTTGCCTCTCGACATCTTCAGGCATTCTATCACACGGGTGCAGCATACCTGACGAACTGTCGTCGAAGCGTACAAAGTTTTAACTATTCAAATCTGATACTGAAATACCATCAAGCACCTGCAGTCATTAACATAAATTATATTTTTTTGAATTTGTAATTCGATTGGCCTTTAAATCGCGCATTACAAAAATCTTTCAATATTAGAGACTCATAAATATACCTAGGTTTAATTTTTTTTCTCTTTACTCTACAATATTTGTTGCATTACAAGTACAATTCAAAGAATTACATTAAATAATTATTTACACGACATAATAAAATAAATGAAAATAAATAATTCTCTGAAATTGAAAAAATAAATACAACTTTTACAACATATGTTTTTAAAGTATTTAGTTTGATAATGTAAATTTAAATTTTCATTTATATGTGTACATAGTTTGAAAACATTTGAAATTTCAACATCGATGCTAGTTTGTCTTTGGTATCTGCTCAAAAAATACTCGGGTTTATATGTTTGCATAAAATTATGTCTGTTAACGTTGAAAGGGTTGAATAGAAATATGTTAACGCGTGTATGATTTTTCTCTATAGCACTATTATAGTACCAAGATACGAATATGATAAAAAATTATTGCACACACGGAAACTTAGAAAATGTAGCTATGTTGCTTTTATCTATTTTTTGACACCGAATATTTTTCGAATATTATAAGATGTTATCTTTTCGTGTTGAAGGATATTGAAAAAAATAATACCGTATTAAAGCAATTGTTTTTTCTATAATCAATCTTCTTAAGCGCGACTTGCAAAGATAAATAATAAACATTAATTAATAAACAAACACACTATTTCACTACGTTATCATAAATATTTATGTCGCTTAAATCTATGATGAGAATTATTTTTATCATATTATATTTACAAAACGATAGCACAAATATTTAAAAACAATATTTGCAATCTGTTATTATAGACTAAATTTCTTATATTACATATTGGGAGTAGTTGACAACAGTTTTTTATTATATTTGAATCTTTTTCTCAATTTTACATTCAATATTTGACTTTGATTTGAAGTCATATAACAACTTGAAAAACGCTTTGATTACTGCAAGAATAATCTAACAACTTTTTAATTGATTTTTAAGTTAATTAAAAAACATTTTTTTACAATTTCAAATCATATATCTTTCCATTTCTTTTCACAACAGTATTGTCATTTGCAATTTTCGTACTTTCTAAGTCGAAACTTTCTACATTATTTAAAATGTCACTATTTGAAGACCGTTTATGTGATAAGATATATTGAATTTCAACCAAAGACTTTCCTTTTGTTTCTGGCATAAAAAACATTAAATATGAAACAGATATTAATATACAAGCAGCAAATATCCAAAAGGCGTAATAATTTCCAATACCCGAGTCTAGACTTTGAAATACTTTAATAGCTGTAGCATTGAAAATACCTTGAGCAATCAAATAAAACCCGGAAATCCATCCCTTTAAGCTGAATGACATAACCTCACTCATGACTAGTAAAGGTACAGGACCTAGACCCATGCCGTATCCAATTTGAACTAGAAACACTCCCATCATTCCTACCCACGAGTATCTCTCACTGATTATATCGTCTACTCTCAAGAAGAAATAAATTCCGATCAAAATATCGGCAGCTAAGCATACTAAAGACGCTAAAAGTAATAAAGGTTTTCGGCCCACTTTGTCTATGATTAAAAATGTAACCAACACTGTAATATCTGCCAGAGCTTCTGTTATCATCACAGCGTGTTTTGGGGGTATTGGAGTATTCATATCTGTAAAAATCTTCTCCATATAAACAATTATTGCACCGACCCCACTGTATTGCTGAGCAAACGTTGATATGAGTATGATAGCAATGATCTTTTTGGTTTTTGGGAGAGCTAATTCTTTTCCTAATTGTTTGTAGCTCATCGGTGGACTTTCATTTAAGCATTGCTTTATCGTTTCAAACTCTTCCTCTACATCACTCTCCAATGTCTCCCCTCTCAATTTCATTAGAACACTTTTAGCTTCTTTTTCCTTATTAATACTCAAAAGATAAAACGGCGTTTCTGGTAAAAATACAGAAAAAACAAACAAACAAACGGGAAACACTATTGATATTGCGTTGTGAGTTTGGAATGGCAATATTGGCCCACATCCGTACTGTATCAAAGCGCCTATTGATTGAGATATAACAATTATTGCTACAGAACTACCTCGAATACTTTTACTCACAACTTCAGCTAAATATACTGGAATAATTCCGTATGTAGGACCCACAGCACACCCCAAAAAGAACCTTCCGACGTACACTGCAGCCAGGTCTTTTGCAAATATAAGAACAAGCCAACCGGCAATATAAAATAAAGCCACTGTAACAATAAGCCATTTTCTTCCGACTGTATTAAATAGACATGTGTATGGTATGGCAATTGATATTGCTCCTATAGCCAAAAATGATCCCACTAAAGATGCCTGATTTTCATCTAATGGTATTGGAGAATCAGGACCTTGAAGTTTCACCAACGATGGTGATGCCCATGATAATGCTCCTCCTAGTGATGTGAATGCTAGACAACCTGCAAAATAAAACCAATTTAATGAGCATTAATTTTATCGTGTACAAATGTTATGAACATTGACACGTTTCACACGGTGAAAAAAGTAACAATATATTTTAGTTCTAGAAAATTATTATTTTTTTAAGATATATAAAACTAAAAAGGCGGCTTTATCATTAAGTTTACATATGACACGAAAATGGTCCACTACGGAGACAAAACGGCTCCCTGAAGAGGTTTAAGCAATGGTGATAGACATATATTAGTTTGTTCGTTAAGAATCGAATTTTATCGTTTTATTGCTTGAAAGAAACAATCTAGGTCGTTAAAACAGGAGTTTAGATGTATTGTGTACCTTTTCTACACAGCTATATATAGATAAGCAAATATTTGTTTAACTATAGTTCTGACGATGGCGTGAGCTGAAATAGCTATCAATTATATCTTAAAAAATAATAATTTTGTAGAACTAAAATAAATTGCTTTTTTTTCACCGTGTTATAGAGTTCTACCAAGTGAATGCCAATTCAATCAATTGATACGTTTCTTTATTAAGTGTCAATGATAGCAAATATTCATATTTCTTACGATGTGCTACACCAAGCTAGCCCGAATATTGTACAACCTTTACGGACAAAATTGTAATGCATAGTTTTAATATAAAATAAATTTATAATTTTGCTTAACTTCAACGCGCCAATCATGTCATACTTTAAATAGAGTATGGCACGTATAGTGATCAGTCGAATAACACTTGAAAGATTTTTTTATTTTATTTTATAAACTTAAGTTTCTAATTACTTATATCTAATAGATATATCGGAAAAATCGCATAATTGACTTTTAAGGTTACAAAACTATGTGACAAACGCTTAAATCTTTTATCAAAATGGATAGAAATGGTTTTCTCAAGAATGCTAGAATATCGAATACAAGGAAAACAATAAAACATATTACATGCCATTTATTTACATTGATTAAAGTGTTATTATATTTAATGATAAAAATAATTGCTCCGACTACTTACATGAAGTGGTTACAAAAAGCACATATGCATTTTTCTGAAGTTTTTGAATTAGTGGAAACATTTTGTTACAACTATTTTTTTACTAAAAATAAATGTCACTCTTGTTCACAATCAACGCCTAAACATTATACGATTATTCAATCACTGCATCCAAGTAGCTACTGCACGAAAAACTGAGAGACATTGATTATTGTAATTATTTTCCGGTATTAGCAAACATTATGCAAGAAAATTATCTTTTCAACTACAGTCCACCTAAATGATAACAGTGAATTGCAAACCTTTGAATAATGTTCACGATACAGCTTCAATTAATATATAATATTTCCTACGTAGATTTATTGCTTTTAAAAAATTTGTAATTTTAAATAACAAAATTGATCAATTAAATAACAAAAAATTCTCATAAAAAAATGCCAGTCTAAATGCACCAGATCTAAATTTTAGTCAAGAAATGAAAATTAATTGAAAATGTTATTTAAATTTATTTTAAGTGTGCCTAATGTTTTTTTGTTTAAATAAATAAAATCAACTTTTAGTCTACCTATTTTAAAGATAAAGTAAGATTTTATATCAAAAATCTTTTGATTGGTGTTCAAACAAATCATCCCTTTTTTATATAGACTTTTTTCAACAACGCTTAGTGTAGCCCAATGACAATTTTCTGCGAAGAAATGGGATTTTAAACAACCACTGTTACTCAAATTAGCTGTATTATGGATAGTCAACGTTGATGAGTCATAATGTTGGGTGTAACTATTTCTTATCTACTTAAAATTTGAAGCGTTTAATTGTAACGTGTATTTATTCAGCTCTTGAAAAAATGTAACAAATATTTACATTTGATATTGCTCTCTATTATATTGACCCTTTACTTCTGTGTTATCTCTACGAATGCGTATGTCATAAATTAGATATAAATCACGTTAATTCCGCTAGAAAAAAACAAAATATATTGATTGTGTAAGTGTATAAGTGGCAGTTCTCAATTAATGAATCACGATTTTATGGAAAGTACAAACACTAGAATCTTAACAGATTTTTACTAGTTTAAAGGAAAAAGTGACACAAAATATTATGCTTCAAATTAATTGTTCTTTGATAGTTAGTGGGCTTACAGTTCACATTTTAGAATAAAAAATCGGCATCATTATGCTAAGTTTACTCCTTGTACTTCAAATACTTCCTCAAAATTTTCTTTAAATCCTGTTCTTATCTCAAAATCAACCGAAATACGTCCAAATTTATACAATTTTTGTTGCCCATTTTTTGATATTATGCCTCACATACAATCCTTACAAATACCGTAAAAAATCTATTTTAAACACAAAAATTATTTCAAACTCCTCCTTATGAATTTGATAAATAACAAAAAGTGTCAATTTCTTGGATACAAGATATAAAAACAAATTGTTGATGTCTTCAATTAAGTAATTCAAGTGAGTCGCATTATCGTATCTGTATTGATGGTTTAACTTGCGAATTATTATTATATTAATATACAACTGCAATATTTAATACCAATAACTATTAAACTTAATCCATAAAATAAAAATAAAAATAATTAAAAAATGCAGAACGCGTCACATTACATATTCTTATAAATTAAAAAAATGTATGATAAACTTTCAAAAAAAATATTACTGATTGAAATTTTAAGCATTTACTGACTTTACACAGTAGTTAGGTATTTTTACACCGCGTTGATTCTATAATATGCTCCTTGTATCAAAGGGATGTTATTTTATTGTCATCGATATCTGTTTAATTCTGTATCATTGATTTCCGATTCAATTCTTTCAGAAGTTGAGAGCTATATCTCTTTGGGACAGCTACAAAAAAACCTTTGTTATGCATGTAGTTTTGCATTTTCGCTTTTTGTGTTGCTTTAAAAGGTTTAATAGCTTATAAATCAACATTGGAATAATAAAGGGGTGTTTGTTAAGCATATTTCGTGTAACGAACATATTTTTTTGTATAATTCATGAAGAGATACAATCTATAACAAAATCAAAATGATGAATAACCTGGAATACACAACTTCTCAATTCAGATATTGTATTATTTATTGAATTCATCTAAATATAAAACATATATTTAAATGAGATATAAGAAACAAACGGTGGTATTTAAAATTTTGAGTGAGACATATGTATACAATTTAAACATGTAATAAAAATAAGAATTATAGGGTTTTTTATTTATTTTCGTATTTATGGTACAATACAATAATCGTATTGTATTTCAACCAGAAACAATTTACACCCAATTCAATTGACACAAGTAATTCACGCTTGAAAAATAGCGTGTTAGATATAGAAGCAACCGCTAAGCTAATCCTAGAACAACCCTTAACTGTAGACTGTCAACCTATTTGTCCTTCTACATTTGCCGAGGTGGAAGGACTGATCAAAGCGCTTTCTGACAGAAAAGCTTTGGGAAATGACAGAATCGGTAATAAGGCTCTAAAACATCTACCGCTTAAAGGTATTAGCTCGTTAGTCACTGTTATCAACGCGTGCTTAAGATTACTATATTTTCCATCACGTTGGAAGGAAGCGGATATTATTCTTATTCCAAAGCCTGGGAAAGATCACACTCTTCCGATAAACCATCGACCAATAAGCTTGCTACCCGCAATGAGCAAAATTCTAGAGCGTGTGATTAAAGCCAGACTGCAAGAAGTGGTGGAAGAGAAAAAGATAATCCCAGATACACAGCATGGTTTCCGCGCGAATCACTCGACAAACCACCAACTTCTTCGGGTAGTAGAGTTGATCGCAAGTGGATTCATTCATAAAGAGGTCACGGCGGGCCTCTTTTTAGATATTGCTAAAGCCTTCGACAGGGTATGGACCGAAGGGCTCGTATTCAAAATGTCGAAGGCTGGCATAGGATTACCACTTGTAAAGATTCTCAACTCGTTCGTGACGGATAGACATTTCAAAGTCAAAATGGGTGTAATTCGATCCTCCTTCAGACCGATCCGGGCTGGTGTCCCGCAGGGCTCCGTCTTGGGACCCATACTGTATAATATATTCACGCATGACATTCCTTGCGGTAGGGAAAGCGAAGCAGTTATAGCTCAGTACGCCGATGATACTGCTATTTTATCAAAATCTCGTAATCGGCAAAGTGCTGTCACACAAGTCCAGCTATTGGCTGATACCATAGCGGACTGGTGTGAAAACTGGCGAATTAAAATCAATACCGAAAAAAGCGCTGCAGTTATGTTTTCAAAGGGTTTCATTAGAAAACCCAATTTCGATTGCATTCGTATGCAAAATACAGAAATCAAGTGGTCCAATACTGTCAAGTATCTAGGACTCACTCTAGACAATAGGCTAAAATTCTATGAGCACACCGCGATTAAAAACGTCAAGCTTATGGTGTAAAAGCTAAACTAAACTTTATGCTCAATGTGAAGAGCAAGCTTACTCTCAAAAGCAAGCTGCTCCTCTATACAGCTATAACTCGACCAATTATGGTGTACGCTACTCCAGTGTGGGCTTATGCACACCAGAAGCATCTGAAGACACTTCAAATTGTCCAAAATAAATCATTGCGACAAATTTGTAATGCCCCGTGGTACGTTCGCAATTCGCTGTTACATAGAGACTTGAAAATGCCTACAATTCGAGAGTTCGTTCGTGAAATGTCTCGAAACTTTCACAGCGATATAGGCAAACATTATAACCCTACAATTTCGTATCTACATAATTATGATGAGACAGTGCCGAGTAATCGTCTAAGGCCGAGAGCGGTTCTGCTCGATGACCCGCCATAGGTTTGTTGTTACAGATCTTAATCCCAACATGGACAACCTCGGCATCTGAAAATGACTTTCTAATTTTGTTTCCTTACGTATTGTATATGCATGCGTGTGGCTGTGTGTGTGCCTGTGTGCACGCGTATGCATGAGTGAATGTAATGCGTATGGTGTCCGCATGAACTGCACTCATTGTGGGTTCCAAGGCTCAGCTGCGACCCAATGTTGTCAACAATGACACAACAATTACAACAAGTTAAATCTATATATGAGAGATGGAGGAGACCTGAAGAGCTCTGATGCTGACGCGTCATAGATCTTAACGCTCCATGAATTTGATATCCCAAAAAAAAAAAAAAATTGTATTTCAAGACGAATAGTGATATTTTTTGAGAACTTTGGATTGACATGGCAAATTTTCAAAAATCGCTGTGCTTTTTTTTGAATAATCGAACCTGTAATACAAAGCTGTACTATTCAACATAAAAATAATTAACATACTGTTTTATAATTTGCATAATTCATTTTTTTATTCGAGGTACTTTTAAGAACCTTAAGTTATAGTTATCGTTTGATTCATGATCGCTTTTTATCAAATTCACTACATGATTTTAAACTTTATGATATTTTATTTCAATAGATGTTATTTATCTATTGAAAAATTGTTTTTAACAGATCATAAATGAGTAAAACAATTCCACTGACAACTGAACGGGTTTGACAATATCTGTTTTTAAATCTGATATAATTATAATTTCAGCGATTATAACAATAAAATATGTTATACAACTTGAATTACTTTTTTAAATAATTATCCGGAATATTAAACAAGTGCTAAATGAAAACAAACTAAAGTCACTCAAACTTTTCGCTATTACGTGTAAGTACCGAAAATTCTTAACGAAATTCGCCCTCTCTTAAAGAGACTAGGTCAAGGTTCTCTTTACTTTCTTACTTACTTCATACTTTCTTATTTAGTCGCATTCGCACGTATTTAGTTAACACCGTCTCGACTAAAGGAGAATCCAGACATACGTATACACGTAGAAGAATACCCACACATGGATAATAGCGTAAACGTATTACGTTGCCTACTCATACACTTTGGAAGTGTTTCTAAAACTGTATATGTAATTACATATATTGTATAGATATATGCTTAATTTTTATCGCAGTATTTATGAAAATCAAATATTTTTTTTTAATCCTCGATTTTAGGAAATCTCACTAAATCGTTTAGTTCGAATATGGCAATGGATTTTTCCGTCGTACCATAGTCAATCTGAGTTTTGAACTAGACATTTACTGGTATATTCACATACTCATAAATACTTGGTCAATGGAAAATTTTCATCATATAATTAATAAAAAAATTATATCAACCATATATCATAAGATATTTTGTATATATTAATAATCAAAGACATTTTTTGTTCAAAATAATGTTATATTGTAATATAATACATGGCCTGAGTTAATATCATCAATGAAAAACTATTTTTTTCAACTATCACTTATCTGCGAATTATTTTTAAATTTCAAATGAAACTTTTAAGTCATTATTAATTTTGATGACATGTGACTATTTATGGTAAAAATATTAAAAAATGAAGATTTTAAATAAATTTTTTTCTTGAACCTTCAGCTTGAGGAACATCGGTATAAGGGGAGAGTAAAAATTCTTTGGGATTCATTTTAAACTCCATACTTAAAAGCCTCGCTTACCACACGCTATTGCAGCTTTAAGCCAAGGATATTACACTTTAAACTGCCGTTTGTGAATATTACTCAAACGCTGCTTAAGTAATCGCGGTAAGCATGTATTTTTATACTGAATATTACATATACATATTTAAGTACTTATTTGTTTTATTTGTATGTGCCAATTTCCAAAGCTTTTAAAATTTTAGTTATGTTAATCACTTCTCAGTTGTTGTCCACTGTTGCAATATAATCGATTTTCTCTGAATTAAAAATTGTTTTCATCACATATTTTTTTTTATTATGTGTTGAATCATTCATCACATACCATGTCTTTAAGAACGATTTTTTTTCACTTTTACATATTTTTTGATCAATGTAATTTAAATCGTATTGTAATTGTGCGTTTATATAATGAAGTTGATTTTATTTTTTACTAAGATTATACAATAACATTTTGAACGACGCTGTTTCGTTTCATCTTCTGGTCATTAATGCATATCCATAAACAATATTCACAATCTTATGGTTTTCAGTTTTGATGTTGGCATCGGCCAAAAATACCAATCGATGTAACGAATATTGTAGATATCTGAAAATCAGCAAACAAAATTAATTACTAGACATTCGAAAAATGTCTGGAAACAATATTTCGTTTTTGTGTAAAAAATTATAACATATTCAGCTACAAACAACCGTCTTCTAATAAATCATTTTATTATGCTCTTTAAAAAAGAGTCTTTTGACCGAAACCAGAAGAAACATATAACATACAATAATTCATATTATAAATTTCTTAAGTTAATCGATAGAGGGCTCTGATAAAAAAATTATAATGTCTAGAAAACACCGCCGAGAATTCCCATTATGTATCAATTTAATTCATGTTATTAGTTATATGTAATTCACCATTTGTTTGTATAAACCATGTGAAGATGTCTCTTACATTAAAAAATAGATGAATATTAAAAATTAATTTGTTTTTAATTAAAATAATATAATTTAATTTGAATTTGAAACTGTAGTCACGGCTAAAATTTTAATGTAGAAATATTTCATCAGTTTTGATTTTTCACAAAAACTAGAGTTTATTTAACATATATTTATTGATGGAATATAATTTCTGAAATTTGACTTTTTTATGAAATATAAATATATTTATTGAATAGTCAGTGAAACGTTTGTTAAAACCTTGAAATTAAATATTTCTGATTGCGACGAGCTTATGATGTATTAAATATAATTAAGTTGCATAAATTAATTGATTGATATATTATTTTAAAATATATGTGTTGTTTAAAACACTATTTGAAGTAAGACAAATAAACATTTAAGATTTATAAGTAGATTTGGGCTCTACACTCACCATAATGATATGCAGTTGAAGTATTTGCTACTTTTTAAGTTGATATAAAAGTGTTATGTATAAATATTTCGATGGTGTCGCGTTTCTCTGTCGTACGACATCAAAAACATCATTGTAAATTTTTAACGCGACAGAATACAACTTTTGCCTCTACGATATTAACTCATGAAAACGCCGAAGGCTTTATCTGTTCCATAAGAAGTGACGTTTTAGGCTTATCTCTCACTTGACGCCGAAGGTTGAAGAGTGTACAGTTTTTTTTTATTATTTTCTTCGTATGTAAATTTCATATAAGTCTTTGTTACGACTCAGAAGGCGGTACTTCGAGGATTACGCGTAGGTGAAAATGAATTCAAAAATATATAGGAAGCTTCTTTTGTGGAAATGGTTCATGCAGCTTTTAGAGCTTTTTATATTTCTGCTCGAAATTGACTCGGAAAATATTCGTCAACAAGCTGAAAGAAAATTTTGACAACTTTTCCAAGAAAATAAGCTTTCTTGTAGAGCTTTCTTAAACTTGAATATTTGACACGTAATTCCTTATAAGAAATACATTGTTTATCGTTTTTATTTAAAAATATGATTTTATTAAATGATGAAGATCACTTTTACGGTCATTTCCACTCTAAGCATTTAGCTACTGGATATTTAATTTTTATATTTATTCATTAAAAAAACTTTAAGTTTATTGAAAGATGTCTTTTTATCCAAATAAACGGTTAATATGATATAAGTTAAAAAAACAAATATCATTCATTAAACAATAATAATTTCATATAAATCTTAGATTTCAGATCGAAAGTCAATAATAAATTTGTAACCGAATTATTTATAATGGATTTACAAATAAAAAAAATGTGTAATCGAAATGAAGACTTCTTTTTAACATTCATAATATTTATTGTGTGATGAAATTTTTTTGAAATATGTGTATATATATTAATTATATTATAATATTGTACTGTTTTTTTTAATATTTAATACACACAATATTACGTTACTATATTTAACTAAGTAGAGTACTAATACTTGAATTTTTCATCTTTATGGTGCTTTAAATATAAGAAGTATTTTTTATATTAATTAGTATATAATGTTGCTACTTTTTAGTATTTTTCCATATTAGAATGGATCCCATGATACTGAATAATTTATGGTTACAATTATTTGTCAGATGATAGTTTAAGATACGTTATTGAGAATGTCTTCGTGTAAGCAAAGTATTCAAAATCGTCTGTAACTTTTAAGTTGTGTATTAAATACTGGTGAAACTATTGGCATTGCTTTTTACGATGTATGAGGCCGTTTTCAATATATTGTAGATGTATGCGTATTATATGGAAAATACTAAAACTAGTACCGAAATAATATATATGGACGTCAAAAACATATTTTATTGCTCAATATCCAGGCAAAGCCACACTTTATAAATATAAAAAGATATCACAATTCGGAATATATATATATTCAAATTATATAAAAATAAAATGAAATGGGACTTGAAAATTATTAATAAAATAAAAATTTCATTGAAAATTTTATTTCTTCAGCCAACAACGTAGGTGTTTGTATTATTTAAATGGAGACCGATTCTAAGTTTGTCATTCAATTAACTGGCCTTAGAGAGAAAGATACAAGTTATTAATAATTTTAACAAAACACGCATTTAACGAGTTTCCACACCAAGTGAGAATATTTAAATGGAAATTTAATTAGCTTTACAATATGTTACTTCATTTTGTCCTATTACGAGCGAATGAATTTTTACTAACATAAACTCTGCCAAAAACTGCTGTTTTATATTCTGAAAATTAAATTACATACAATCAAATCTTTAAGATTTTACACGAAAACTTTTCATATTTTGCGACAGATTTCTGTTAAGTATGTGGTGTATACAACTCCAACCAAGATATTACGCATCAGTAAAGCATTAAAAATTTGTAATGTTTTAGTACTCGTCCATAGTGATAATTAGTCAATAACAACAGCGATTTTTCACAATCGAATACCCGATTCCATCATCAGAAAATAAAAACTGTATATAAAAATAAATAAACAAAGGTTAAGTATTGTTATATATGTATATGTAGGTTTTAAGCTAAAGATCTCACGATCCATGACATACTGCTTTGAAATATTTATGTATTGACTCACTTTACAGTAAAAAAATGGATAAAAATATACGGATCTTCTTAGGTACATTTGGAAGTTGTGTGAAGTCAAAAAACTTTTCAAAACTTTGCGTTTTTATCAATAGCTCTGTGGGAACCATCCTTTCGAGTGAAAATCTAAACTTTTACTGACGGCGAACTTTTCAAACATCCTGTCAACATTGTTGGTTAGTAAAAGGAAAAATTGTGATTTTCAACATTGTGTTTCACTATGAAAACGCCCCGTGGAAAAAGCTAAGGGACGATTTTGGCAAATAAATGCATGTTTTTTCTAAGTTATATGGAAACTAAAAAAAATCTTCTTAGACTTTCAAATAGTTTTTTCATATTATTTTCATTGGTTTACAATATAACTGATATGAAAAATTGATTCTGAATCGCCGAGTGGGATATTTATTGATTCTTTTCATTATTATAGTACAAACCGGTATGCTGAACGGCATATTCAATAGTTGCTGTAATTGACTGTCCATTGTCATAGACATAAATAGTTATAAAATACCGGAATTTTAATGAAGGTTTTATCTCATAAAGTAGGAGGATTTTAAATGTTTTTTAAGACTTGGATTAATTTTCTAATAATGATGATATAAGCAAAAAGTTGAGAAATGAGTTAAATTTTTTTATTATTTATACTCCATTTAGAAGTGGATAAGGATGGTACGATTGAATAAATACATCATAAACATCCATGTTCTTAACTACACCATTTAATTAAATTTGAATGATAGAACTACGAATACAAACAAATGACGTATCAAAAACATACAAACAATTAATTCATTATAAATCACATATTATATAATGACAAAAACTAAAATCATAAAAACGCAAATATTCTTAAAAAAATAACAAACGCCGATTGTAAAAGCGGATAAAAGTTCAATCCAATTTCATTTCTGAATAAACAACCAATACATTTTCATCATTCAAACTAATAAAACAATAATTTTCATTTCACTGAAGATTCATTTTTCCAAATCGAATGATGGGTATTATTTTATAATATAAATGTATACAAAATATCAAATATGGAGGAGGCATTACCCGTTGCTTTCAGAGGAATGTGATTTGAGTCTATGTATTTCATATTGTGATGCTATAGAAATGGTTTCATTCGCATGCTAGCTTCAATGGCAGATGTTTTCAATAAAAAAATCATTTTAATATTAGATTTGATATTAACTCATACGAGTCTCAATTATTCTCAGGTAAAAATTGTGCGAAAATATATATATTATTTTGAATTTAGAATACTTCAAAAATTTAAACAACAAAATAAAATTTTACATTAAGAACTTCATAAATAGAAAAAAATCGCGATGATGATATATTCTTGGTGATTATGATTTCATAGGAGACTTTCTTTTCGCTCTTTATTGTTACTATAACTTTATTTATAAGGATATGAAAGTTATCCTAGATGAACGGAATTATGTCTCTATTTTTTAATGATATGATTAAATATTTAATATACAGTTTATTTTAATTTTATTTTACGTAGAAACTTATAATTTCAAGAATTGTTATAATATATTTGCCATTAATAGCAAATACCATTAAGCAAACATATTTAAAGTTTCTTGTGAACCAAAATATTATATTTCGATAGCAAATTTTACACTTACGCTGAAATAATATTTTAAGATTAATTAGTAGTATTTTTTATTGTGACAAAGGCCTGAATTTTTTCCATAAAGGTTATGGTAGAATACAAAATAAAAACGAAGATGAAATGTTATAAAAAGAGCGAATCCGCAGTTGAAAATTCCTGGCGAAAGGGACGTGTGGGAGAGAAATACATGTGAGATAAAAATTTGTAGGTAGGTAGAGTTCACATATGAAAAGAAAGAGTCTGGCAAAAACCCTGGGCTAGATCAATACTTGCTTTATGCCCTCCGCATATGTGAGAACATAAACATATTCAAAGCATAATACCAAACTTCTCAAAGTGCAATAATACACCAATACACCTCGCGAATCCTGTTGTTCGCAAGACTTTTGTTAAGGAATATTTTTCTCTTATACCACAGAGATTACTAATTTAACATTCGAACATTTTTTTTTAATCTTTTCTTCACACCATTTTTTTTAAGTTAAGTGCATCGCCTTTGAAAAACATTTATTCATGCAAATTATCATTTTATCAAAAAATCTTCAAGATATTTAAATTGTAATCTCACAATAATTGCACTTAATAAAGAAGTCATTATCATATGTTAAATATTACAAGAATTAAATTTGTTGGGAACATATGTACACCTAACACCCTTTTATTTGTTTTTTTAACAATTTACCTTATAATAGACTGCATTAAACTTGCCTAAATTCATTGTCTTTTTTTTCTTGGCCAGCCGCGAAGTGAAGACCAACATTCTCGTATTTTTTTAGTCTAGTTCTCTGCTTCTTTCGAGGCTTCATCTCATGGAGATGTATATTGTAAATTAGTATTATCCTGATATGAGCTGATACAGTTTTTAAGCATTGACTCTAGATGTGTGTTTTTTAATATTTTCAATTAATATTAAAGACATCCATAAAAATTCGTTTATTATTCATAGTTATCAATGTATACATGTAAGTCGCTTTAAATAATCAGCGACTGTACAAACTATATAAAACACGAGTATCTGTTCAGATCATGCCATATGTTCGTAACATGACCGACGTGACCAAGATATGTTTACAATTAATTAAATTTTCATCAGCAATAAATATTTAATATTTTTTCATTTTGACTAATATTAAATATAGAACACGAACATAATGATATTAAGTTGCGTGCTAATTATTGTCATTTTTAAAAATATCTTGCGGAACTAACAATTAACATTAGTGTATCAGATGATACTATTTCGTAAAAGACCTCCGGCGGGTAAAACATTATGAAAACTAAATATAAATTTCTTTCGTCATAGTAATGAAGGTTTTAATTATTTAAATAAGAAAATCAGTAACTATTTTCACAAAACCTCTCGAGTATTTCGACCAACTTCTAAGATGTTAGGTTAAGATACTTACCGATTAATATACAAAACCAAAAGGTCAAGAACTAAGAAAATAATTTACGTGCAATGTTAAGTCAATACTTTTAATGCAGATTGAGGTTCCACATGATAGTGACAGCAAAGGCAACGTTTGGAATAACGTATCTTCAGTACAATCCCACCTGACGTGCAAGTTTAAGCCAATTATGAATGCCCTTAATTTATTTTATTTACAGTTGATTTCTCTTAGAAGATTTCTTAAATGTCAACAGTCAAATGTGAACTTGTACTAAAATGTTTTGTTGTTTCATTTCTGGTTTTACGGAATATTATTTTATTTATATTGAATTCAAAAAATAAAGTATCTATATTGTAGAATTTTTACCAATCTATGCTTGCACATATGCAACAAGATACCCAAGTAATGTTTTGCTTAAACGGATATACCATTCAACGATTAAATATCTATCAGCACTCACTTTTACTAATACATGAAACAAACATAAAATCTGTAGTATTCTTATGAATTAAAAAAACAATGGTCAATGATTGACATCTCTGATCTATGAAAGCTTACCTTACCCATTGGTATTGATAATGCATCTGTAATTGTCATAAAACAAAACAAATAATTCAAATTTAAATAATTCTCATATTTTATCCGCAATTTTGTCTTGCACATTTATTATATTAAAAGTTTCTTGAGTTATGCTTATAAGGTTTGTCGTCACCTTCGTTAGGTCTAGACTTGATTAAATTGTCAGTTATAAAGACTTTTATGGTGTTAACTGTCATTTGTAGATGGAAAATTATGATATTCAAAAAATAAAGACACATTTTTAAGTATTTATTTCCATAATATTTTTTGTGATCTGGACTGGTTTCAGTTGATAAAGCTCGCATAATCATGTCTTCAATCATGGAAATAAGTAATTAAAAATGTATTTTTCTAATTTAAAAGTCATATAGAGATTATGGTTAAATTATATGATAGTTTACAAATAGTCGAAACTCATTTAAATAGACAAATATTTTATTATCATTATTTTAAATATCTTTTAAATCATAAATATTTTTTATTAAAAAATATAATTTTTCATTTCATAGTGAAAAAAAAACGTGCATAGTTCGGTGAAAAGAACTGATTCTTTCTTTCCCCTTAACAAACGTCGCTTCTCTTTACAATTGCTTCTACGACAGTCGGCCATTTTGGATCCTGGGAGATGCGGTCGCCTAGCAACCAGACGATATTCAGATCACCTCAAATGTCTTCATCCCTTTCTAGCTCACACACTTAATTAGAAAGGGAGAGAGGGACTTTGTTCTTTTCCCAAACTCCCTGTTGCAATCTTTTGATGTGTCAATTTTGTATTTACGAAATCCTTTCGTTTGACAACGGTGTTGTATGGAATGTAGTTTTATTTTGAAATATATTGAAAAAAGGAGTATTTTATATCTAAACAACAATTTTTTTTTATGATCTCAATTTATTTCAGAGTATCTTTATTGTATCGTTATTGAATAATGGATAGTCCTTTATTTGAAAACTTAACAACATCAATATAATTTGATGCAAATTATTTGTTATTATTTTCATTGAAAACAAAAGAGAAAAAAATCTCTCGTCGCCTGCTTTTTATATGAGTATGATATATGAGTATCGTCAAGAAACTTACGTTTAAAAATAATTAATTTGAACAGTTATTTTAAAATACTTTTTTATATTATATATTTATATTACGAAATAAATAATCTTTATGCAAACAATACGTACAAAAATACCGTTTCTAAGTATTGCTACTAGCATAGAAAAAAAACAATGAAATGATAAACGCTAGAAGCTATCAGCAAAAATTACACCCCTTAGGTGTTAACGACATGCGCGCCAGTGTGGAGGATAGGATGACTTTGTTATATTATATGTTGCCAGTCATCAATTGTACATTTTCCCTCACAACGCAAACATATTCTATAATTTTCATGACAATTAAGAAACCCTTATTTTATTTCGAATGAATTTCATTTCTCTGTAATTAAAATCGTCGCTTATCAATACAGTATAAGATGTAAATTTACAATAATTAAAAAATCACATTACTGCTTGACCTTGTATCACGTCCTTGAAATATTGTTGTGTCATTTGTACCCAGCAATAAGTTTGTAACTGTCGTCATGAAGTTAAAGTTTATTTAATATTGTCAACAATATTGTTACTCAAGGAAGACATCTTTTATGCTTCCCATAAAATTATTCTATGCTTTTCTGATTTCGCTATGAATTTTAACACCACTTTATGTATTTTACATACAATTGAAACATAAATGAATGAGATATTATTTCAAAACCCACTCAAATTGGTTTTGTTAATATTATTTAATATTTCTGACTTGTTAACAATAAACTCTTTCAGTTAGTTTATTTTATCTTTAGATTATTTCTCACTTTTATGGATTTATAACAAAATGAGACTGCGAAAATTTTACTTACATAGCAGAAAATAAATAACATCATAAAGTTACCGTGGAATCTATCAAAAATACTACTTTGATTGTTCATTGTGTTGGATTACGATGCCTAAAGATGAAAACTGGTTTCTTCTGTTGAAATCTTTTAATATTAGCTTCAGTAAAAGAACTTGCATCGTTTTGTAATATCGGCCGAATGTAAGCACCGTGTTATTATCGAATTGTTAAATTCACATTCCGAAAGAACTTTCTCCTATGAGCCAGGCCATTGCACCGCTTATACGCACGCCGTGCTACCTATTCATGCCACTTATCGTTACTTTCCAGTTACCGCATGATAACTATTGCCTCTATTAAAACCGGTTTTATCACATATAAATCTTTATGAATGTGAATAATCCATACAATTAATTTATTGGAGCTAAAGAATTATACACAACGAATCAAATAATACTTCAACGTAATGAAAAGAATCTTATTAAGACTCTTTGTGAATATAGCTCATAGCTGAAAATAATTACGATAATAAGATAGCATTTAAAGCAAGATAAATATTTTGTTTTGTAAAAATTTTACATTTTATATTCATCGATAGTTAATCGAACTAGGAATTAAACTAAATTTTATTTCATAGCTTTATATTATAGTTGTAAGTTTTAACGTTATTTCACATATGAATGAATATTATTCTGGATCAGCCCCCTCTATCATCAAAAGTGATTAATTATCAGATACAAAATTTGAAAACAACATTCTTATAATGCATTTATTGCCGCAGAAAGTTCAAATATATTTTGTACGTAAGATGTTAGCTAATTATTTATTATAACATCAATTTAAAAAGCTACCAAAAATATTTAATAATATATTCTTTTTATTAAAATGAATATCCAAATAACAAGACGAAAATTGATTCAACTTTTTTGTGTACACTTTTACAGAATAAACGTCGATATATACACCAACATATTATTTTTTCCTTATTATAAACCCGTTATGAATTTCCAGTACAAATTTGAATATCAAATAAGTCAAGCTATTGTTATATTAATCCTGTATAAAAAATATAACATCATTAAAATATTACTAATCTGTGGATCTTTGAATCACTTTCAAAGAATTTATATAATTGATTCAAATTACCAAAATGATTTTTTTATATAGGGAAATGAATACGCAACTTTATATTTAATAACACATAGCTTATTTAATACTGCTTAATAAATATCACATACAATTTATAGTACGTATACATTTTTATTTTTATTGTACATTCTTGGTTTTTAAATAGAAATACGAAATGAAAATTTTATCTTAAACGTAAATTATAGTTAATGATATTTTTTATAACAAATACTTTCTTACCATTACAATTTATGATATCAGCCGAATGTGCTTGATGTTAGTGTTTTAACTTTGTACGAATTCACAATGTTTGTCATTTAAGATCCGGGTTTCGCGTTTCGACTTCTACAGGCATTATATCATACGGACGCAACATAACTGACAATCCAATGACAAAACATGTGGAATCTTACAAAGATTCAATAATTCAAATAATACCATTAATTGTGGGAAATCGTAAATATGTATTCTAAATTAACACAATTATTAGTAAATATTCAACAATTTGGATGCCATATTGAAGAATCAATTCGTAAATAAATTTTTATTGCTATTATAAAAAATAGTATGCATTACAAAGTAGTATGAAAAAATATACACATGAATTTTAAATAAATGGGATACGATTTATTATGAATAAAATATTTTTTTTAAATTTATTATTCTCTTTTAGCAGGATATCGATTGAAATATAGGATATTAACTTAATTGCTTCGTTGGCAATCAATATGAAAATTTAGTGTGCCAAGAATATTTTTCTCAACAAATATTCAATTGTTTTAAAAACGAATACTATAAATATAGGCACCTAACAAATAATAATATATTATCCACTTGAAAGATATAACCAAATATTAAATAGAAATGATGGGCTACTCAGAAAATTTGTGCTACAATATCAATACTATAAAATAACACGCCGTGAAATAGGTTTCCAAGAAAATGCTGTGTTTGTAATTTACGATAATGCAATTTTAGCTCACCATATATAATCAAATGTCACCAGTTATTTTTGTTTTGCATATTAAAAAAACGAACATAACGAAATATTGCTATAGTAAATCGCACTGTCAATATAAAAATCTGAGAATTATATATAATATAAAAATTTTGCGTTTGCAGATAAATCATATTTAAAATATATTAAACTGTTATTTATATACTTTGTTTATTACGGATATTCCGTTGTATTTTTTTTATATGTTTCAGTTCTTTTGATGTACGTGTGATCATTATCAAGAGCTTGCTGTATTTCTGAGAATGACTTATTTTTAGTTTCCGGCATATACATTATGATGAACAACATCGTCAAAAATACACTTATTGCGAACATAAAATGTGTATAATGTTGGCCAAGATCAACCTTGACAACGTGGAACATTTTAATAACAACAGCCATCACTAAGCCTTGAATGAAAGCAAAATACGCGCTTACTAATCCTTTAACGTTAAATGACAATATTTCACTAGTCACAACCATCGGCACAGGTGACATGCCTACGTCGTAACCGATCCTTAATAAAAATATGCCGACCATGGGTACCCACGCATATTCTGGAGAAACTTGATTGGATCGTATCAAATAATACGCCCCTAATCCTAAATTACACACGATACATATAAAAGACGATGCACTGTACAAGGGTTTTCTTCCTAAGCGGTCCATAAAAACACTTGTAGCCAAAACAGATACATCGGCCATTATTTCAGAGAGTAATACTGCAATATTTGATTTTATAGGTGAATCAATTTCAATGAATATCGCCTGCATATAAATTGTTATTGCTGCCAAGCCACTTAATTGTTGTCCTATTAAGAGAATTGTGATAATTAATATTGCTTTTTTAGTTCTTGGCTCAGCCAATTGCTTTAGTGATTCCCAAAAACCAGACTTTGGCGATTCTTCCAAGAACGCTTCCATACTTTTGATTTCTTCTTGTACATCTTCTTCTTTACTACAACCTCTGAATTTCATTAGGACTTGCCTAGCTTCATCTTTTTTACCACTTTTAAGTAAAAAGTATGGCGTTTCTGGTATTAACATAAATGATATCAACATAAACACTGGAAATATTGCAGATATTAAATTTAATGTTAGCAATGGAACTAGTGGTCCGACAGCTAAAACTATCAATGTACCCATAGACTGAGAAAGAACTAATAACGTCACAATAGCGCCTCTTGTATTTTGACTTACTGCTTCACCTATATAAACAGGAATTGATCCAAACGTGCATCCAACTGATATTCCGTGAAGGAATCGTCCCAAATAAAGCAATGGCACACTATCTGCCAAAATTAATGTAACCCATCCTATTATGTAAATCAATGATACGGCTATTATCATCGGCTTTCTGCCAATCTTGTTAAGTAGATAGGAATAGGGTAGAGCGGCTACTGGACCTCCGATAGCAATCATGGACGCAACCCATGATAACTCACTGCTTTCAACTTGTATTGGAGAATCCTCGGCTGCCAGTTTGACCAATGAAGGAGTTGACCATGCTGTGCTTGTCCCGATTGACATAAACGCAAATGAACCTGTGAAAAAAAATTATACGTATTTAGTTAATGAAAAATTACATTTTAACCTTAAAATATACCGATCTCTGTGTTCTGGCTTAGAAAACAAAAACTATAGCCTCTTTACAACGTATTTTTCTAGCTTTCACACAAAGCCAAAGATATCTGTAAATAAGCTAGTAAAACAATATGAAGCCGTTATCAAATTTAAATTATAATGCATATCGCAAGATACTTACTAAGATACTAAGAGGTGGCTTCTATAGAGTATCCTATTGATTATTTTTTATGTTAAATATTTTCTATTGAAAAACTTCAAATAATTAATCATGTTTTAAAAAATATTAATTTCTCGGAAACATTCTTGACATTGGAATTTAATAGGTGGTTTTTTTGAAGGCTTTTTTTTTACTATTTGACCTTATTTTCAATCAAAATACATAATTAATCGATATTTACACAAACAGTCAGTGAACTCAATAATAGTGCTACATTTGTCACTTGAACGGCAATTCTCTATAACCTCACAATTTGTTTTCGTCTATAGAATAATATGAATGCAACCAATGGCGTCTACTAATAAAGAATGAATCCAAGGTTTACCAGCTAGTCTAACCTTCATCCATATATGTATTAAAAATTTAAACGAAAGATTTATTCACACATATGACAGTTATAAAGCAAGTGCACTCAATCGAATTATCGTTTAAAAATGGGTACTTGGACTCAATATTAGTGTCAATGTAAATTATTTAAAAAAATAAGCCAGCAATGATTTTTATACGGCTCAATACAAAATGATATTTATTCTGTAACCGTAATACTGTTTTATTGCATTTAGTTTGGTATATTAAACACGAGAGTTCCAATAATTCCCTTTTCTGGCAACCCTTTCAAATCATGATTTAATTAAGTTTTCATCATGATTAATATATTAATTTTTTATGAGAATAAATAATAAAAAGTCAAAAAACCAAAAACACTTTTTGATGTTACAATATTTATGAAACTAAATTCAGTCACTAATCACAATTTTCAGCAAATATCTTTAGCTTGTTTCAAACTCGTAAAAACGAAAGCTTTCAAAATAATTTTACTCAACTTCAATCGATACATACACAGTCAGTATTTTAAAAGAAATTGATTATTTCCACATTTTTTTCGTTGTTGTATCATAATGTTTATCAGTTATTCCATAACGCGTACAACATAAAAATGAAACAATTGCACAAACACTTTAAAAATTTAACACTCTAGTATCTTTCAAATAGCATATAAGTAATAATCTTATGATTTAAAAAAATGAATCGCAAATATTCATCAATTAAAGTCGATTATCTATTGGAAAATAGTGATATTTAAAAACATAAAGCGATTGAAAGAATATAAAGAAGAAACATATTTAAACTCGATATTTTAAATAATCTCAACATTTTTTTTAAATTCTATTGCCACAATATGTCTAATGATAAGGATCGGTTTCACTCATCGCGAGTATTATAAAAAAAATTACTACACCTTTCTACTGATAATTGATAATCAACATCTTAAAACATACACTTGATACCACTACCGTCACGTATCATCACAATAAAAATTATGTTAGAAAAGCTTATAATTTAATAAAAGAATGAATAATAAATGATATATAAATATTCGCTTTAAAAGAATTTAAAAAAAAAAATACTCACTCGCTATTATAACGTATATTGTATACTCATGTTTTCTCCAACTCTCCAAAATGGAAAACATTTTTATGATAATTCACACAAAGTTTCACACACGCATAAAACCTTAATAATTTATTATTGTCTATTCGACCATAATACACCTGACTTGTCGACCGGGCCAGAGCAGATTTTGGTATCAACTAAGCTCAACCTGTCAATTGGCCACCGACATATTATATTATTTTCCAGTGCTTAACGGAATTTAAAAAAAACGTAAACAAAATCGTTGATCAAAAGCAGTAGATCTGTTTTCCTACTAATCTTATGCTACATTGATTAAATATGTATTGTTTTTCATTTATTAGAAATATGTCATTACGTATTTTATATGTATGTACATGCGTCATTATTCAAATGTTACAATTTTTCTACTAATATTGATGCGTAGAAGTTATAGTAAACAAATGATATACATTTTAATCCAGATTGAATCATTTTGAATATCTAGGATAAGAATAACAGTGGTTTTAAAATATAATTTTGACAATAATAAAACTGAATAGTAATTGATAACAACTTAATTATTTTTGTTGAAATCTTCCATTTACACATTATGACATTCAATACATTCAGCAAAAACCATTTTCGGCGTTGTCTTTTTGTATATTTAAAAAAAAGCATTTCTTAAATTTGCACATCAAATAAAAACAATATGAATTTGTTTAAAAAAGTTCTATATATATTTTATTTTATATAATCACTAGTGACTTTTTCGCTCGTCTTCTCATGCTAGTAAGTGAATATTGAAAATTAAAAAACTATCATTAAATTATATTGTAAATAATACAAATTTGAATTAATACACATCTACGAATTGCAAAATATCATAATCGTTTTTGCTTCCCTGTTAATGGGATATTAATTAATAAGAAATGTATTCTGTAGAACTAAAATACGTTGCTATTTTTTCCATCGTTGGATATCCATAATGGAGTTCTACCAAGTGAATGCCAATTCAATCAATATATTAATTAATTATTTATTTACATTTTTCTTTTTCATAGGCCAGATCTTTACTAGTTATGATTTTAAAAAATTAATAAATATTATTTTATAATGTATTTTGTTACTCATTATTGTCAATTTTAACAAACTACTGTATACTTGTATATATACAACACAACTTTGCATGACAATAGCATTAATATACAAATAAGTCGATTTAATATCGCTATGTTCAAAAAAACCAGTTATTCTATTTACAAGCATCATCAACTATTACTTAGTTACGTCACAAAATCGTGAATTGTAATGAAAAACTTTATTAATACATATTATAAATTATGAAGATATTCTACAATAATTACTGTCGCAACCCATTGTTGAAATTTTACGCTCCAGTGAGTAAGTATGAATTGCATTTAGTCTGTAACGATAATATCGAAGAGTAAAGATATCGTTTTGTTGTTTTTTTTTTATAATACAAATACCAAAATAAAGATACATATATTTTTAAGTAAAAGTTAACAATAGTTGTGAATCAGTTTAATCAGTCTACACAAAATGGCATTTTTAGCAATTTATTAACAGTTTGACGTTCATCGCAGAACAATATATTTTTTAAATTAATCGTAAAAAATAGAATACTTCACAAGCCGTCAGAAATTCTTGACTACTTAAATTTTCAAACTTTAAACATATTATTTAGTACTCTCGTGGAATGTTTTTAACTGTCTCATTAATTTACCTAATATATAAAAATAAATATAGCGTTATTACATATTGCAGAAGTTTTTATTTGAGAAAGTAAGGTACATATTTGCAATGTTAAAATCATATAAATTAAATAAAATTAAAAAATTATATAATTATTTATTCTAATTAGTATTCTACCGATGACTAATATAGTTACCTGAACAATGGACTAACATTTATGTTGTCACTAATACCAAATTAAATTCTTAATGAATTCGTAGTCTTAAAATGATTATTAGTGTTCAAAATATGTGGATATTCTATCCAAATGGGTATCTGAAATACTCACGTCTAACTAAATGACCTACTAAATATAGTACAATTGAAGGTTAGAGCATTGTAGTAACGATCAATCATTCTTGTGAATCCAATGACTTAGTTATCACCGAAAAAATGGTAAAGTACATATTGTTCACGCGTCGATACAGAGTTCGCATCATAGTTATATTTACAAAAACAAATGTTGCTTGGATATATGCATGTCTACTTTCAATTTGGATCAAATATAATTTGAATCAATAATATCATATATAACATATTTTTTTATAAAGACTACTCGCTGTTTTTTGTTTTAATATTTATCTACGGTCAATATTTATAAATGAACCAGGATTAACTATATAACTACGAATAAAATTGAATTTTAATTCTTTGACGCGATTCTACATGTCTGAGTATCGTGAAGTAAACACTCTGAAACACTGCAGAAATCCGAATTACGATCCCACATTTCCCCTCTCCTTCACATTATCATACATGACGTAAATATTAGATAATGTTTTTGTGGCATCTTTCAATCCGTCGTTCGGTTGATTGAACCATATCTTAAACTTATATTACCCCCTTAACGTCATATTAAGTTTTGTAACGACATCCATAAATGTAGGTATCTATTCAAAATTATACTTTTATATTAAACGATGTTTGTGTGGATTAAACAGCTCGTTTTTCCCGAAAAGTTCAGTCAGTTAGTCGATATAAAGTTGAAGTTACTATTGTAAAACTAGAAAAATATGAAGGATTTTGTGACATAGATTCTATTTTTACTAATTATAAACCGGACGACAAGCCAATAAAAAAATCTTATAACGTAAAAAAATAATGATGTTACGCAATTTATGACAGATTTCCATTGGGTTTTTTTCCGATTACTTTTGTAGCCGTTACATGACATAATACTGAATCAGAATAGCGAATTTGAAAGTAATATATTACTCATTTCGATAAGTCGACTATAGTAAAAAATTAACAAATCTGGGGCAAGCAAATCAACAAGAACTCAACAATACTTAACAGCTAAAATTGCGGTATAAAATTTTTTGAGCATTTTAATTAATGATATTCAGTTATCAATAATTGTAGTTCTTTGAAGCAAAACTATTCTACAATTTCAAATAAAAAAAAATATTTTTACTAATAAAAACCAAAAAATATGTTAAGAAACCTTTTTTAAAGACGTTCTTATTAATTAATATTAATTTAACAACATTTAAACGGTTAAAATTACACATCTATTCTGTATATTATTCAGAAAATTTATTATCTACAGAGGTGTATAAAAATTCCCCAATTATATATATTCAAAAAAATAGCGTTGTGATTATAGAGCACATATATTATATACGAATTATGATTCCATCCTTCATAATGTAAGTATGAGCTTGCGTTAACTATAAAAAAAAAACACTGCTTGTCGAATGAAGCGCGTAGGTTGTTTCTTAATATGAAAAAAAATGCAAACGCTATCTTACAATTCGGAACAAAACAAGGTTCAACGTATATCTGCAAAATTCGCTATGGCGAGCGGCCATGAGAGTAAATTTCTGAGAAATGTTGTTTAACATCATGTGAGATTAAACAAATGTTATTCTATATGGGCCATATTTATGACGTTGTCTAATATATTATAGTTGCTTTTTTCCAATCACTTTATTGAGATTGATAAAATTGAATTCTGATTAAAAGTTTCATTTGTTTATTTATTTTCGTTTTGAATGTAGATTAACTTACAACAATTATCAATATTATTGGAAAACGTGTATCACTTTTAAGGTTTTAACAGTCATTTCTATGATTCTATAATGTTTTATATTTTGTGATAAGTCTCAAGAATAATTTATCCTCGATGACTGCCAGTCACGAAAATTCAATAAACGATCTCGTAAGGATTAATATATATATTAAGTGTTGAATATCTCTTTCTAAGAAACGAGTATATTTTTTTAATTAAATAAAAAATCCTTATTAATCTTTAGATGTTTCACAATTTTTTGTGCAGCGCTTAAGATTGTTTTTTAATCAATCTTTTATATCGATCAGGATCGGTTTTTATCATGGTGATCATTTTCGACAAAAAATTAAGTAGAGCTTTTTTTTCTACCCATTCGATTATACGAATCTAGCTTTAATACAAGTAGTAATCTATATTGACAAGTATAACTGATTTATGTAATTTTTATGCATGTATTTAAAACACAGATAATTGGCAATAAATTTTGCGGAATAGAAATCTATATAACAAAAGTTGAACTTAATAAAGAAAAAATACTTAATTCAAATCCTATCAATATATTTTATTTTGTATTTGTGCCTACTCAATTGTTCTTCGGATAACATTGGACTATCACATTTTGATAAGCTTTACACAAAAGGAAAAAAACTGATAATATAATAAAATAAACGCATCCTGGTAATTTACGTCACAAAACGAAACTTACGACGTTTTTTGCATAGCAAAACGTAATAAAAATCTAGGATCATCACGATTGAAATGACTGGTTTTTTTATCCATAAAGCCCAATAATTATTTAACAGATTTTTATTTGTATTGGCTTTAAAAGTCATTTTTTCATTGCAAATTGACTCAAAACCGAAGTTGATTCATAGTAAAAAAAAAACTATACATTTTAAGTCTCGTTCCTTAACGTTTATGAATTTTGATGCTGTATTTACTGACCAATAGCCGTTGTTAATTCAATTATATCAACGTACCCACAAATATTCAATATATAAATTCGATATAGTAAAATTGATCGTCAATTGACTGCGAAGATAGTGAATTAGTCGGGTGATTTTCATTCCAAAACTAAGTAATTAGGATAAAAAAAAAAATTGTCAATAAATTTTCGTTGACATACTCTTCCCATTTGCCTTTTTTGTGTAAATTGTATATATTGATTTAATTGGCATTTACTTGGTAGAACTCCATTATAATACGGTAAAAAATAGCAATGTGTTTTAGTTCTACAAAATTGTTTTTTTAAGATATAGTTGATAGCTATTTCGTCTCACGCCATCGTCAGAACTACTAGCATGATATAAGGTAGGTTGTTAAAACAGAAGAGAAGATGTATCGCGTACGTCGTCTACACAGCTATATATAGATAAACAAATGTTCGATTAAACATAGTTCTGACGATGGCGTGAACCGAAATAGCTATTAACTATATCTTAAAGAAATAATTTTGTAGAACTAAAATACATTGCTATTTTTTTCACCGTGTTAAATTGTATATCATAAACAAACAAAACTTTATTGTAATGAGTTTTTTTTGTTTTTTTTTTTATAAAATGTTTATAGTAAAATGACGTCATAGTATTTTTGATGTGTCTGCGTGTGTGTGTAGTATTTATAATACGGGATGAAGAGTGATTCTAGATCCTCATTTTCCAAAAAACGACAATGCTCTCGTCTTTAGCAGGTATCTCTACCTTAAACGGAAAGCCCAGAAGGGTAGTTGTGGGATAAAAATTCACATCACACGCGATTCCACAATTTGAAATTGGATAAATTGATAGAACCGGGGCGGTAGCCGAGTGTTGCCCCAGGGTAAGTACGTACCCCGACTCCCCCGAATTTGCGATGGTGGGGGGGGTGATTTTTTAGATTTATTTTTTTGCATGCACCTACCCCACGCCACGCTCGCGAAAAGGGGTGCTTCTGCGAGCAATGTTTCGATTCCATAGTGTAGTCACGTACGGCGTGTGAACATTGGTAGAGAATTCGGAGGAACATGTTCGGGGTGATTGGCTCAAGCGTAAAGGTGTTCCAAATCGCACCACTCTCATCAAAGTAGATATAAACAGTTATCAATTTTTTAAGTCTTCAATTCACATTCAAATTTATTTCTTTTGATACGTTATCATTTATAATTTTTTTTCAAATCCTGTCACCATAGTTCAAAACATATTTCCATTATAACACTATAATTAATATTAAAAACTATTTTCCACCATATTTTTCGAACTAAATATTCAAAATATATATTCAGTACACACACATGAACAGTAGCTTTTTTAAATCATATAATACAACTAGTTGAAGAGATATAAGACTTTTATTTCCGTGGCGAATTAATGTATCAAGATTAACTTTAAGATAAAGGAAATATATAACAACTGAATTTCGATAGCAACCAAAAACTCTTTTGAATATATCCTATTTGGAATACATTAAGGTATTTTTTATGCACAATAAATTTCATATTGGAAAAAAATCATTACCTAACATAATCTTTTCCACCTTGGATTTCGAAGCCAACATGGTACTTTTTTCAAACTGGTCGTGATTACCTGATAGGATTATATATTAGTTATTCGTGCTCTATAGTGCCTTATTATTTTCGTTTGATGGCTTGACAGACTCCTATTATCAAATCGATACATAGAATATTAAACATAAATAAACACTTGATGCTTGTTTCATATAATATTATCTTCTTTATCACGTGACAAAAGTTTCAGTTACTTAATAAAACTTTAACACACCTAATAATTGCAGTTGACAAACGTATCTAACAATATTTTTTTACTTATTAAATGGAAACTTATTGCAGATGTTTAAATAGAAAAAATATTGCTCATCATACATTCAATCTGGTCAATGTTTTTTTGCTAAATATACATTTTAATATTGGATCATTTGATAAACTATCTTTTTTGTTTGCACATACTTATCCCTCTATTCCAAAAATCATTCTGGGAGAAAAAAACATTTTTTTTCTGTTAAATGGTCTATTTTTCTTAAAAAAAAATTTCACAAGATAAACTTTTTTTAGATATTTTGCGTATAAAGATATAATCGGTTAGTTTATTAAATGTTATTCACAAAATAATTTATTAAATATCAGTAAAAGACGTAGGAAATATTCATATATTCAATCATTTTGATGTTTTATAATTATTTTTCAAAATTATTCGTACTTCAATAATATTTTATTTATATTTGAAGATGACATTTGATTTCTGAGAACTATTACTAGTATGCTTGCACCATACAATCCCAACACATAATTACAAAAGTATAAAATATCGCAGGCTTTGTTGCTTTTTAATTTCCAGTCATGGATGCAAACATACAGATTATATTGTAAAATGAACTATGTTTTTCTCAATGGAAAAATATGAATCTTTTCCTTAGTTATATATCCTTTTCTTTTGGACGATCAATTTTGACACGAGATCAGATCAAAATGAAATGACAAAGGTCTTCATCTCCTATCTTATATTAAGTGCTATATTTACAAACATTTTGAAATACTTTCATTGAGTTAAGTGAAGCTAAATTGATTTATGAATTTTCCCAATATTGTATAAAAATAATTCTCATCGAAAATTTATGAAATATTATTTCCAATATAGCACAAAATGCTCGTGTTTTTATTGGTTGGATATATTATTTTAATACTTTGGGTTTTTCAGCGACATTTTCCAGGTTATTGAGCACGGAGAAAGAAAGAGTGAGGGAAAATTCACCGTATAAAACTGGCGTAATACAAAGACTTCATTTGAAACAATAAAACTCTACGCTTCAATTGTGAATATGTGTGTGAAATTCAAAATTATTATTGCTGAGCGTCAGTACAGTTCAAACACTGACATAGGGCGGCACGTGAGCTGAATAAATTATCATAAACAATTTATTTATTCGAGGTAAATTTTATTCGCATATACAGGTCAAATTTCATTACGTCGAATTTAAATCTTCTCTATTTCTATTTGACATATTTTATGAAATCGTACGTATTTTTGAAAAATTGAAAATTGCATTTATTTTGGCTATTCTATCACTTTCTTTTGGAAAAAAATGTAAAAAAGATTAAATACAATTTTTTAACACTGTTATTTAGGTTTTATGTTTATCACCACTGCAAAAATTATTCGATATATTTAATAAAAAACATTTAAACCATTTTTCCCGATGAAAAACTTGTGTACAATCAATACAAATTTAAATAAGAAAATATTTCGTATAGTGTCACATATCGTCAATTGAAATTGTCATAAATTATGACAAAAAAAAAATCATGCATACATTTGAATTGGACTATTGTCGTTTTTAATCTAAAAATTAGTTTATTTCAAGCTATTATTAACAAGCGACAATTTATTTTACTTCATTCTAGCTTTATTATGATTCGTTTATTTGTCAAATTTCGTTTTAAGCATCTCATATTGCTAGTGGAAATCAAGTTTTATAGACAATTTTAACATTAAAAGCATAATTAATCTTCAAACATATATTGTAAATATATAATAAATTTATTTCACAGCCAAATTGATCGTTATAAAATTTCATTTAAGTTTATTTTGGTATCTTAATTTTGATTTTTTTTTATATTCATACTTTCAAATTCTTTAAAGTTCGTCAAAATCAGCCGTCTAAAAAAATAATAACACCTATTTTTGGACAAGTATATTGAAATTTAAAAAAAAAAATGTAAATAAAAGCTTTTTATTTAAATGTATTTTAAAAAACTTGATAAATAGTCAAATAATATCACTGGAGAAATATTGCGAATGTTTTGAAATATTGAATTTTCTACAATGAAGTCAGCGGTCAGTTTGTGAAAAATAGTTTTTATTTTATATGAAATTTACGCCACGCCAATGCGATTGTCTAGCGCTACAGATTCACAATTTAAACAGTACAGTAAGTGTCAAGGATCACTTTATGGGCCATAACAGAAGTTTCTGTAAATATTTCATTTCACAAGATAGACGTCAAAAAAATGTATATATGATGAATGAAACTATCATAAAAAAAAGCTTTCAATAATTGAAAATAAAATGCCAAAATTAGTTTTATTTTCCGAAATTTTATGACAATATATCTTTCGAAAATATTATTACTAGATAGATATACTTACATTACGTCGCAAATAATTTCCTTTGTTTTATTGTGTTTTTACATAAACTTCAAGCAATCTTTTTATATATTCATATTAAATATACACGCGTAAGTAGGCTGTTCGCAAAATATCTACTCTCTTTTTGCATAAAATCATAATTTTACTGTTTAGTTTTCGATCAGTAGTAAAATTAACATAATATTACATTAACAGATTTGTCGTTCTGTTCATTTTGGAACGACATGTATTTTTGGTATTCGGATTAAAAAAGCAATTTTCATCCAACGAACTGTCGAACAATTTCAGAGTAATTGTACCAAAAAACTCCTATACATGAATGATTTTGTTAAAAAATTAAGCAAAAGATTATTTGGTTAATTCAGTTTTTTATTTTATATATATTAGATTTGAAATATCTTTTGAAAGAAATACTGAAAAAAAACCACCGTTTCTAATGGTAACGACTTGTATCTCTGAATACGTGTATCGTGAACTACCCTGTTTAAAACTCTGCCTTCGAGAGTTGGCAAATCAACTGTCACCCTTTTACGTCTGCATACCGTTGACTTCAATATCCTTCCCTCGCAATATTCACGTACGACAACTTATACATTCCTTCCTTTATTCATTTTTCTCCGTCTCTCTTCTTTCTCTATATATGCTTCTACTTCATAGTATACCTACCGGAAGGACGCTCAAATAAAATCCAACCTCCGTCTATCAAGTTATATCAAAAACTCAAATAGTTTAAATAAACCTAAGAAATACTCTACACTCTGCCGTTTTATATTTACATTTGTATCCGATATAAATGTTGTTTTAGAAATATTCTAAAACAATTCACTGTATGCACTTCATACGTAATTGTTTCTAAGTGACGTTGAAATAGATAAACTTTTTAATGGCCGTCTTTATTATATTCTACACGTATTCAAGTTTAATGTTTTTTTATGCGAATGGCGATTTTACAATCATATATAATACTAAAAGAATTTGGTTTTGATATAAATTAAAATAGTCTCAGAAATCTCAGGAAAATCCAAAATCACATTTCATATATCAAAAAAGTTATATTAAGACAGCTTAGGAAAAATAAAATTGACTTTAATTATTTTTTCTTATTATTCTCAAAAAATATGTTAAATGAGAGTTTTACATCAAAGAGTCACATTTTTTTGATGTTATGTAGCAACCAAAACATTTGTGAGAATCTGATTTATTTTTAGTCTGGCATTGAAAAAATAATCAATAATTGTACCTAAGAACTTTTAAATTTAAGCGGAAATATAGTAATGTATAATTGAGTATATAAAATCACAACGAAGGCTAAGCGATTACGTCGTTCATTTGACCTACATTATAAACAAGGTCTATTTACATACGAATATTTAATCGATCTTGTGCACTTAAAATAATAAATATTTAAGTAACGGGTGCAAAAAAATATTGTTAATTTTTTTGACATTTTTTGACATTTTTTTTTTTTTACTAAATCAACAAACAAAACAGTTTGTAACATAATTAAGCATAAAATTGACACGAAAGAAAACTACTGGAATACAATACATATTAAATACATTTGAGAGTTATTTGAAAACTTAGGGTACTATAATTAATAAAATATGTATTTATCATTACTTAATTTCATAAAGTTCTGCTCCGTATTCAATTGTTGTTTTTTCTTTCGAAAAGTTGATGCGTATTTTTCATGAAAGCTTTAAAGTCAACCAGATCTCTAGTATGGTCAAATAATTTTGAATTTAATTAATTAGTGAATATATTCAAACAAAAAGATTATTTCATGTATACAGTATGTTATAAATAATACCATGTTATAATAGAAAAAGTAGAGTATTACGTTTGGTGCGCGGGAACTGATTTTTACATACCCAAAGAAAGTATTTCGTTGTGGAAATATTCCGGATATGAAGAAAAATGTTTTTTTTTTATTGCCCTGTGTGCGTTAAGCGGTATATGTGACGTACGGGTAAACGAGAATAAACACGTGAATATTTAAACAAGTGCTTACGCGATTAAGTGTATAAAATACTCTTATCCAAACTTCCATAAAAGCCGACTTAAAAAATACAGGTTTTTCATTTAGTGAATTACAAAATTATTTAATATGACAGATATAATATTTTTTTTTTCAATATATGAACTAAATTTCAACTAAATTTATGTAACATAAATGGAAATATATACTGGACAAATAAATAATTTTTCTTGTGAATAAGTTTCGTACATCTGAAATAAAATGTCTAAAAAAACTATAACACCTTTTCTGACAAAACATGATTATTGTCTGGAATATTTATGTAATTGATTATTCGGCAGACTTATAAATATGTTTTAAAAAAGTGAAAAATGTTGGCATTTCATGAAAAGAAGCAGACAATCAAATGATAGTCTTGGAATTATCGCGTATACATACTAGATCTTACTTAAAGAAACAAATCAAAATCTCGACTACAAATCAACTGCAACTATCTCATTTATTAATCATATAGATTTACAATTCTACATTTTATTATAAAAAATAAATACAGTTGATCAATAAGATGTCGAAAATTTGAATCAACGATGACATATTTTTAAACTTTCTGAAATTTCGTATTTAACAAAACCGACTTCATAAATATGTATTTACCACGCTTTTACATTATCTAACAAACTTTAATTGAAATACATTATCAATGTAACAAAACCTTGTCTTAAAAATACGTTATATAAACTATTTATATGTATACACAACTTCTTGTTTGAAAGAATTGTTAGTTGAAAAAATACCTCATGACGTACTAATAATCCATTTAATGTTAACATAGTCCTTGAATTTTATATAACATGTTGATACGTATATAGTAATCTTAACTAAATTGGATACAAAGTATTGACCTCAACGTAAGTCATGGTCATGTCCTGCTTAAAGGCTTTCATCAGCTGTTGGTAACATTTTTCAAATTGTTTTATATCACTTAAATTTGAGTTCAATTTTATTCTTCTAACTGAATAACTTCTTATTTAGAATAATTGAAAAGTATTATCTGATTTAAGAGTTAGTTTAAATAATGATTAATTTGATAGCTTTTATTTATTTAATGAGCGTTTGCATCAAATTAGAAAGCAAACAGAGTGAATATGGATTTTTAAGCTATAATTAGCTTTAAAACACATCGGAAAATTGGTTATATTATTCTAAACAGCTCGCATATTTAATGATACAGATTATTGAGAAAAAAAATGTATAATATAAATAATTAAATAAAGTACAATATATGACACGTCGTCAACAATATACAGGGTCTGTGTGGCAAATAAATTGAACATTATTTTATGTGTTTAAATGTTTCTAATTTAAACATTTGGCGAAAATTACATATTTAATCACCGGGTATCCTTTAGATAATGTCAGTGGCATTTTTTGATTGTTATTCTGCGCCAAATGAAAATCATTATATAATAATAATTTTCAAATATTCTGTGACTAAAATAAACGTATTTGAAACATAAAAAGTGGGCGTTTTATTATGCCGCAAAGGGAACCAGTCGCAACCTGTTTATTTTAAATTCAAGAGTTACGTCCTATATGGAAATACGGAATGATATTTTTTATATGCTGAAACATAAATAAAAACATATCCAGAACACCAAAAAACACAAAGGGAGCGAGAGTGACTTTTATGAAAATATGAAGTCTCAAGGCGTCCTGCCAAATAGAATATAATTCAAAGGAAGCTTTATTCTCTATGAAACTGAATCTTTTATTCAACTTTAGAACTGAAAGATATACTTTGGCCTCATCGTAAGGATTCGCTTAGGAATATTTTGGATTCGAATTGGTGACATCACATATTCTTATTATGTAATAACACGCAATGTATTTTTTGTCAAAAAGTATCTTCGAAATCATCAAACAAGAGACAACTGTTCTTTCTCACGGTTTTATATTTTCATCATTAAAATTTTTAAATTTTCATGTTGACTTTAAAGTTTGTCTGATTTATGATAATTATACTTGTCATCAATTATAGTCAATGTTAGTAATACGAGAAGACCTAATCTATGACGTTTAAGTCATTGTTTAGTGTTCTTGTGAAAAATTCATTTCAAAAAAAAGCTAACAAACATCTTTGTTGTCGAATAATTATATTGATACAACTTATAATTAATACTTAACAATTACAATATTTACTGATAATTCAAAGGTAAATATGTAATCGTGGATGTAAAATATTGATTCAATATAAATTAAATACAAATAAAATAAAATATCTACACTTCAATTTATTTAAACCTGTTTCAGAGCTTATCACAACTCATTTTTTTAATACTGTTGAAATATACGTTGTAAGATAATCAAATTGAAAAAACACTATCCCATTATATTGAAGTGAAAAAAAAACAATCAAATAACAAAAATAGTACTTGGATTAGCAGCTATAATTAAATGAACAATAAACATTTTCGGTCAGAGTTTTAATACTGTTTTTTTCTTGTACATTATATTACTACTAGGTATTCCCCTAGAAAGGTAGTCAGGGTAAAGAGTTTGGGTTTCAAATGGGGTGGAAATCCAAAGGCGGCCATTTTTGTTTTCATTTGAAATATATTATGACAACAGATAACTCTTAATTCTATTATATAATCCTCACATACACATCGATACAAAGCAAATTGATTCAATTCTTGTATAAATGGATAAACCAACATAGTATGATTGGCATAAAATACTTTTTTTAATTTAATGACAATTTTGAAATTAAAAGTGTTTGTATTATTTTTAACTTATAACGGACACAGTGAAATCAAAAGCTAACATTTCAAATCAATTAATATTACACGTGCAGAGTTGTTGAGTTAGGGAAAAATTTCACGGGACGAGAGCATTTAGCGACACACAAAAATATCACCATTTTGCTTTCTGTATAATTTTTATCATCACTATTTCTTAAGTATTACTACATATAGTATTTAATAGGTTAAGACAGATATTTGATAAATTCACGTTACGTAGATGAGAACACTACATTTGCCTACTAAACCAATGAAAGTTTACTAACAAAGTTAAAAAAATATGTTAACTGCTTAGGGTATTGTTTGATTACTTAGTATATTGATTTTATATAATTATCGTAGCTTAAAAGTTATTTGAAATATTCTGAATGGCAATGTACTAAGCGATAGACTTAATTGATACCAACATTTGATATTCAATATATACTATTATCACCTCTATTGCCACTTTTAGTGTAAGGAAAAGAAAACTGGTGTATACATAAAAAGGACTTATCACTGAAACCTCTAACGTGAAGAACAGAATAACAGAAAGAGATGTTAAATGGTAAATTGATCCAGTATTCCAGTCACGTGATACACGTGCGCTTCTTGTCAACCTGGTGGCTACCTCCACAGAACACCTGCACTCCGGGATTACATTTTGCAATTCTTCTCACGGTTAATAATTTTTACACATAATAAATATTAGACTTATTTATAGCGCCATATCATTGACATATATATATATATATTATCAATATAAAAATTGGTATATTATTCACACATTGTGTTCAATCCATATGTTCCAGTATAATTTTTTCGCCGTCGAATGACATTAAACCCACCAAAAAACCATTTGTTCATCTGTTGAATTGGCGATAAACTGAAATATAGTGAAGGGGTAATACTTTTTAATACAGTTTTATTTTGAAAAAAACTGTTTATAATATAATGAAACATTTTTAGTCTAAATAAGTTTGTTTTAGTCACCGTTTCTGAGTGGTAACACCGAAATAAATCATTTTATTGATTGAATTGGCATTCTCTTGGTAGAACTCCATTATAACACGATGAAAAATAGCGATGAATTTAAGTTTTACAATTTTTTAAAGATATAATTGATAGCTATTTCGGTTCACGCCATCTTCAAGACTATCAGCTTTAGTGACGATGGCGTGAGCCGAAATAGCTATTAACTATATCTTTAAAAAAATATGGTAGAACTTAGATGCATTGCTATTTTTTTCACCGTGTTTAATCATTTTATTCGGTTTCTATTCATTGAGCAAACAGAGATTAAGCTTCCAAATTAAAACAATTACCTATAAAATGTGCATTCTAATTCTACAAATTCAATTTGTGCATTTCACAATTGGATTATGATAACATCACACTGTATTTCTGTAGTTTCAAATGTTTTAAAAGATGCGTCGAAGGCATAATTCAAAAATAATCATAATAAATTACTCAGATTATTTAATTTTTTTGGTAACCAATCATTAAAAAATAAATGTTCTTAGAAACAAAATGTTCTAAAGGAGAAACGGAAGCCTTGCGACTCCTCGACGAGTGTATTTATTTAGGCATGAATATGATATTTTTACGTCGTATATTTTGTCCAAAAGACAAACAAGATACGTCTTTCCAATCCCCATAGGTATAAATTTTCCATTTTCCCGCGTCTATTTTTCTTATCTCATACAAAACGAACTCCTATCTTTCACTCACCATGCACGAGTACCTTGGTGAGCCGATGTACAGTGTGCTCACAAATTATGCAACAATGCGTCAAAATGAGATCTTATTATATAATGATACAACAAGAATTATTTCTCGCTTGTGTCCTGTATTATACATATTACTCATCGATCATTTCAAATTATAAATGTACCTCTGAAATTGTGCCGGTAATGTGCGATCTGTAACGTGTAAGACATGTTATAAGACCTTTAATAGAATACAGCTGATCGTACTTTATTTTTTGTCATGTCAAATACTCATGACGTGACATTTGAATAAACTTTGTGAAGTGTTTATCAAACCAAGACGTTCAAAAAATATGAAAATAAAAATAATAAGTTTACTAACGGACTCTACAATTATTCCGATTGTTTTTGATTAAAATTAAAATCTTTTGAATCGTTAAAGAGCATTTTGATAAAAAAAAAATAATCTATAATGTAAACATATGTAATCAAGCACATATTAATTTAAAAAAAAACATTGAATATTCTTGTTACTCAAATTTTAGAGCACTCATCTATTTTTAAATATATATACAATTGTGTGACAACTCAAATATAATAATGGATACATTTATTACTATGTACATCAAATAACAACATAAAGCTAACCAAAATTTTATTTTATAAACATTATCAACGTTTAAAAAAATGAGAAAAAATATCATCAAATTAAAAATATTCGCCAAAATAAAAAAACTATTATTCATCCATAAACAGTCAATTCAGAATAAATGTCTTCGTTTTAGAAATAATTTTGATTCATTCTCCGCCTGTAGAAAAACATTGTGATAAAGTACGTTGAACAAAAATATAGATATACATTTGTATTGGTTTTTTCGTCAATTTATTAGACATTCACATTCAGCCATATATTTTGTTACATGAAAAATCAACATTAAAAAAGGTATATATTTTTTACAGCCACAGTGTTTCTTTTGCAGACTTCATACGCCGTGTATTATCATAAAGCGCTCAATCGATTTATTTCAAAATATACATATAGGGAGGCAAAGAGCTTTTTTTATCTCCTATACGTCTTTGCCAAGAAGTTTATCTAAAAAGAAATGGATTCGCATAGGATGTTTTGCATATTTCATCGACAAAATTCGCTGAAATAGTAATAAACCATATCATACTAATCTTAATATGTAGTAAAATTTATACACGCGATCTTATGTTACGAAAATATGTCAAACCAAAACTCACCGCTCTATTTTAAATACATTTTCGATTATTAATGGATCCAATAAAATTTTATACCTTATTTGTAATTCAACTATCTGAAATATGCTGTATTTTCCATTGATATTTATTTCTAAGATTATTATATTATGAAAATAATAATGACAATGTTAAAACGAGCCAAGGCTATTGCTCACGGTTTTATACTGTTATATTATGAGTCGTTTAGTAAATATTTGTTGTGATTTGTAGACAAATCACTTTTGTTCTTTTTATTTTCCTTGAAGAAAAATCCAACAATTCCAAAATTCCTAAAACTCAAGTCATTTCTCTCCACTTTGATCAAAGAACCAAATTCATTTAACTTTTTATATGGAGATTTTTTTATAATTACTATTACTATTGACAAGATAAGCGGAACAGGGCTCGAGTCTGTGAATACTAAGTCTGAACTGAAAGTAATGATGTTAACCATTAACCACATGATCAACTTCAATAATAGATTATAGAGTTTCGAAATTTGTCAAATATAAGATTTTAACAATTTTTATGTGCATTATGAAAATTTATCGCCAACTTGTTTTATTTTAACTCCATATTGTTTTACATCACATCGTATATTTGCATTATTAATAATTATTATTTTAATGTGAATATCCGAAATTAAATTAAATATTTCGAATTATAAACATCCTTGTAATACGTAAAAAACTACATATTATGTAAAGCTGGAATGTATAACTCCTGAAATTTTTCAAAAGATAAACTTTCTGACAGCTTCTAGATTTCCTGTTGAAGCTGAAACAAACCTGGAAGGGAGAATAGTTTTCGTAGAAACGAAATGGAAAACAGACAAAGAAATATGATCGACATCCTCAATTTGCATTCTCCGGCAAAAAAAGATCAAAAAGAAGTCGTTTGAGTAACACACACAAGAAATATATAATTTATCATTCCTGGATGCTGCGAGAGTCGTTGCAAAAATAATTTATATGTATTTTCATGAATCTTTTTTATTTGGTGAAATATAACCACGCACGCTCCGTATTTCTGTACATAAGTATACAATTATCATCCGATATGGTTTTTGTCGTAACCCTTAAAGTAGACTACAGATGTATTAAAGAAAATTTGGACCTCGCCACCGCGTAGTCAATGAATCGTTCAACTCGGTTACGTATCGTGTACTTTGAATTCCTAAACAGTAACTCCATCACATGAATGGGTTGACATCAAAAGGATTTTATGTATATTCTTAAGTCATAACTCTTCTACATCCCTTCATAATGTAACTGAATTTATAAATGCTCAGATAATCTATATTCAACACATTAATGATAAATATAGCTCTTATGCTAATGTCTCTATATTCACCTGCAAACTGTCACATCGTTACAAGAAATCGATACTCAATTCTTTGTATGAAGTTTTTTTAATAATTATTCAATTTTAATATTATGTCCCAAACTTCCAATAAGCTTTTAATGTGGAACTATTACGTAGTTTAAACCACTTAGACTTGCCGGCTCCGTGGTGGAATAGTTAACGATAAAGTTTATATTGTAGCCTTTTTTATTTAGTCATTATATCTTTGGAAAATCAACGGTAATAAGACTTAGTTGGGAGACTAAGGCTTGCTAGCTGCGAAAGTCCAAACATCGTCTAGTTCTTAAAACTGGACCACTAACGATTTCATTTATTCAATTGTAACATTGATATGCTATTAAAATATATTTAACTTTCCTAGGGCAACTTTCAACACAAGAACATATTTAAAATTTAAACTACACATTCAAATTTTTGTGCAAGAAAAGGTGGAACGATATACTGTCTATACATTCTAAAACAGAGTATAAAATGCAACTAAAAATAAGTTTAATTATAGTTTTGTCGATGATGGAATACAAAATAACAATCAAAAAACGTATTAAAAAGTATGTTAAGCACTTTATATTATTACTTCTTTGTATACTATTGATTTGAGCACAGCAAATTTATATATTGGTAGATTAAGTCTAGCTAAACTAAAATTAGGGCAACTCTTTAACCTCTTACGCAAATAATGTAAAGTGTCAAGTTTGATATAAGACCCGTGGATATCTTATACTAAAATGTTTGGAATAAACTTGTTTGTAGTTCTATAAGATTACATTAATAACAGTCTCAGAATATGCTTAATATATAAGTTACCACTTTTTCATTTTTATATAATATACATTGCAAAAATTTTCATAAATTTAAAAGAAAATTTATAAATTTTTGAACCATATTCAGATTCAGTTTGAATACACACAACCGATGAATATCATATCAATTTAATTTTCAAATAAATTATTTTTTTCCTCTTTTATCAATCCGGGAATTATATCATCCGCGCAATAACATCATTTCGTTAGTCGTATTTTTATTCTCTCAGACTAGCTGGTAACAAAACTCAAGCACTTTCTCGGGGATAATCGAATGTCAAAAATAAAGGGATGTGCTGTGAAAAATACAAGGTGAAATTCAAATAATTGGCAATTTAAAATGTCACGCGCAGCCTTCGCACCTTGGCTTTTTGTAAGACGCGATCGGAATATCGTTGGAGGCTTTCCTTTTGTATCTATTCAATATGTATTTATTTAACTGTCAATTCTAGCAGATATGAAAATTCACGCAATAATGGCAGTGCTGGCAACCAAACAAGCAGTTATCGATTTTTCTCTCGATAACTAGACATTATTTTATTCTCGTTTTTACACAATGTGCCAATCTTTTATAAAATAATCCAGATGTATTATTATATATTAATGTATTATCTGCAATCATATTCTTTGCTAGGGTAAAATTATGTGTTTAGTGTGATATAAAAAAAAATATTATATCTGAAATCAACAAAGTATGTGGCAGCAGTTTTTTTATAATTTTAAATATTCAACAATAATACTCACTTTTCATTGTTGTCAGCTATCAAAAGAAGTAATCATCTGTATTGATCGAATATATCAATTATATTTAAATTTTTTTAGGGATGTCTACATGTTTTGAAATAATCAAAAATCTGCTATTTCGATGAGTCGTAAGATATTGCTTATTCCAATAAGTCGTATTTTGAGAATATTATTTGGTACTGTGGACTACTAATTAGAAAGACCCATAAAAATAATTACTTGTTAAAACTATCACATTGTATTTCCTTTCTCCTTTAATATTTATTGGGATTAACATTATGACGCTCCAGTTATTTCAAAGTCAGATTATTTTACAACAGCATAATAAACTGTAATTTTCAATTTTTGATAAACAAAATATCTTTTGCATATGACTATACAATTCAAAAAACTTTCATATTTGAAAAAAGATTATGATAGCACTTAAAATACTTAATACTTATATAAACTATTAAGGTAAGTGTGATTTTAAATCTATGCCAAATAAATAGAATAAATGTCACAGCTGTGACCTAAAAATGCACGCTAAACATTCTTGGGAGAAAAAATTAAGTAACGTGCGAATTCAAAGCAATTTGCAAAGAAAGTGAAAGTAAAGTAGAAAGTGGCGCCATGGGAGGACGCCAAAGGAAGGCGTCGCGACGACCTCATTATTGTAGAGTGAAAAAAACACACGCGACCCTCAAAAGAGAGAGAAACAAGCCACTGAGAGAGGGGATCTTAAATAATGTAGAAAGCATTCCTTTTAACCCCCCGAGAACTGTATCATATTTTTTAATAAATATTATTCAAACTGATTTCATTTCTATTTTCACATATAGTTAATACATATTTACAGTTTACTTTACGTAAGTTGTTGAAATTTTTTCTAAAATATAGCCTTATAATAAAATGATGTAATATGTACAACATATTTGATATAATTTTTTATCGATAATCTCATTCTGACAAAACTCACAAACTTTTTCATTTTACAACTTGGCAATTAAAATTCCAAATATTATAGTTATATAAATTAAACCATGTTTTAGTGATGTATATATACATATGCCTTAATTTATTACTACAGAATCAATTTAAAATTTAAAATTTATAATTTTCATATATCTGCAATGATTTTGGTTGGAATGCTTTTGGTGAACAAATTTCATTTCCGGAAACCGCCACTTCCCGTATCCAATGAGTTAAGAAAAGCCACGCGAGAGTAAAATGAATAGCAAACATTTAAAAACACGAGGGTGAGAGAGATAAACGTACTCACCCCAGCCCCCACCCCCGGGCATTAAACTAAGTAATAACTCCTTTATTCACAAACACCGGATATTGCAAGCTTTTAATTTGCGAACGGGAGCTTCGTCGGCGTGCCCTAGAGGGGTGATAATTTAGTACGCCACTATGAATAAGCCCGGATTTTCAGTGATGAAGACCTTAACCTATCTCAATTCATGCTTCTCGCTCAAACACGCATTCTTGTGTATTATCCGTCTCTCTACTGAGTGTTTTCATTCATAATGGATTTAATTATCATGTAGTACTTACGCCAAAGGAGAGACTCTCAGTGTGTTTTAAATAGGTTTTAGCGGCACGTTGCTTTGTACCGTAGATTCTTTATAAGACAGTGAGGAAGGTCGGGTATTATTGGAATTTTTATTTTTAAATGAACGCTCTGAAGAGGGTGGCGAAATGCTCCATTTAAATTATATTTATTTGTTACTTGTTGATTTGTTGTCTGTATTGCGAAGACGATGGTTTGAGGATGGATGTATTCGACAAGCTCTGATAATAATTTTAATTTTTTTTTTAATTTTTCGAATGCATTTTCAATTAGTAGTGATTTTGTGAATACCATTTTATTAATTGCGAGTAAAAGACAACAATATATCTATCACAATTAAGTTTATTAACAACTGTTCAATATAAATAATGTGATAATATATTATATTGAATAAGGCAGAAGATTAAAATAAAACGAATAATCAAATATATTTTCTGGTAAAAATAAAAATATAAGGTAATAATAAATATTTAATTCTACCAAAAACGTGTCAATTCAATCAATAAATACATTTTCATATCCTTGCCGTTACGACCTTCTAAGTTGTTTATCTATTATACCATAATATATTAAATATTTTGAGTAAATTAAAACAGTTTCTTACTTTCATTGCGTTTCTTTCTGTTTCCAGAATATTACGTCAGTATTTTTCATACACTGGAAGAATAAATTAGAGGCGATGAACATTTAATATTGCTTCTTATTCAAAAATGACGATATTTTCATGTTGCAATAAAATGTTTGATATTAAAAATAAAATAATATGAAATTTAGAGCTGATTTGAATATAATATCATCAGAAACTTAAAATTAAATAGAATCCATCAAAAATCTTCGAGCTAATTTTATTTCTTTTAAATAGTGCCAAACAAACGATAATAATGTAACTTAACAACGATCATAACCCTGGTTCCACTGAAAAGGACAATTAAGCCGCAAAGATGCTTATCAATCCCTGTTACCACTGACAGAATAGTTCTAGTCTGATGGGGATGAGATATTTAGCATACAATAACCTTTTGGTCACCACGAAAATCAAGCCGATCTGTTATAAGATATATATGGGAAAAAAAGCAATTATGTTTTAAGGTAAAAATATGGAACAAATTATTGGGCCACTAGATCACGTAGATCACGGCAAAATTTCTACATATAGTGTAAGTAAACTTTACATTTTTACTATTTTATCGTAGCTAATAGCAATGCCTCTCTGCCAGATAATATAACATTTCCACCGTCCATAATGAAATAATTGTCACACTTTGGGTCAGCTGTTTTTATCGAATAACTAATGTTATCAGGACATTATTTAATCGAGTATTAACAGTTAGATGTTAAAATCGCTTATTTCAGAAAACAGTGAAACACGCGGGAACCTTTTTATGCCTTTTCTTCGTATTCGAAAATTCATGTTACATAATGGAATCTTATTGTTGAAGTATTTATCGTACATCAGTTTCCTGATAAGAAAAAACCACTTTGGTGGAATAGGCGGTTTTGCTATCCGCCCTTCGCAACGGTGCGCCACTCGCTCGTGGCAATAGTGGAAGCCACTCTCGGGCGGCGATATCCCCGCAGCGCTACCGAATTATATTTCCACATAATAATGTAGTACATCTCTTGCGCGCCGCCGCATCATTACTCATGGGCCGCCCCCGCCCATGGGTTCTCCTCCCAAAACGCTCCATCCTGGCTACCCTACGCAATGTGATCACATGTGGGAGTAGATGGAGGTGGATTATCGCAGGCGTGCCCTCGATTCAAGAGCCAAGAGTTTCCAGTTGCACGTGTATTAAAAGAAAAAGAGATTTACTCACGTTCAATACTATTCATATAAATTATAAACATTATAAAACCATCCAACATAACATCAATAAATTAAGCTTTACATAAAAAAAAATCAACATGTGTGTATATATATGTTAGTTAGCTTTCATAATTTTATAACAATATGGGTTTGTGACAACAAACTGATTTAATATTTAAGCTAAATGCTAAACTAATCTTTTGACATCCTTTTTCGTTTACACGAGTATGAATACAAATAAAGTTTATAATAAATAGATAAAAAATATTTATAATCAAACAAATTTGAATTGTTAAAACTTTTAACGATTTCACATGTTTTGTCACACGTTTGTTGTCTAACACCACAGGTTTCTCCTTTCGGCGTCTTCAGGCATTCTATTACACGGATGCAACAGAACTGAAAAAACATAACATAAACATGTGGAATCGTAAAAAGTTGTAACAAATCAAATTTTATATTGAAATTCCATTAAGCACCTTCAGTCGATATCATAAATTATATAATTAAATAGTTAATTCTGTTTTTTTAGTCATTGAAATCAAACATATTAATGAAACGTGTTGCTTGTTTTTAGCAATCTTATCTCTCTGTATACAAAAGTGCCTCACCAGATTTTATCAGCTTGAACAGAAGTGGATTGTTAAAATTTAAAAAATATCTTTTATTTGCTGTTATGAATGAATTACTCCAATGATACTTTTGACATAATTCGCGAGTTATTAATTCTTTTTGTAGTTCACATCATGCTTTGAGTCTGCACTTTTGTGATAACCAACTGACACTGGCTGTTTTATACTACATAATCAATTTATTTACCTTTCGAAGATCTCTCGCGGTATCACGAAACCCGCAAAGGGAACAGATACGCCTACCTGCTGCCACATTATTGATGTGTAGCAGTGCGGCGCCACCGTCGCTCCTCTTTTCACTCTCAAATGTATGTAATCCAAAATTGGATCCGATGCGCGAAAGAAATAACATTTCTGTGACGTCACGGGGCTCTTCTTGGCGGCGCGGAAACGAAATTTTAGACATTCTTGTAAATCGAATCTTTTTCATAGAGCGAAACATCGCGGAGTGTCTTCCATCTAACATCCACTGACGTACTATGATAAAAAAGCTATTTCCAAATACGAAATAACATTTAGAATTTTGTATTACACTAACACGGTGAAAAAATAGCAATTTATTTTAGTTCTACAATTTTTTTTATATTATATATAAGATATAGTTGATATCTATTTCGGTTCCTCCATCGTCAGAACTATGTTTAAACGTAGTAAAGGTACAAAATACATCTTTTATTCTGTTGTAACAACCTAGCTTATATCCTGCTAGCAACAAAACTAAAATTTAAATTTAAATGAAACTAAACAGGCGGCAATTTAAATAAGCTTAAATATTGGCCGGAGATAGTTTATTACATAAATTCATTAGCCATTCGCAATGGTCTGAGGAGCGGCGAAAGACTTATATTTTTCTGGTCGTTTAAAATTTCGTGTGACAATTGATATCTGTTACAATAATGATTTAAACATATTTACTTCATTAAATACGAAAACAATTTTATTTTAGATTAAAATTGCAGAAAAAAAGTAATTTTTACATATGATTTCAAAACTGTTCAAAAATAGCATCCGTTAGATCTAATCTAGCAGAAGGAAGTTACTGGAGGAACTGTATGTAGCTCTACTTTATTAGCAGATAAATAATCAACACTTTTGATTGTTTGTCAATCCATTTACTGTGGTCACATGACTGAAACTTCAATACGCTTTTAAAAATTAATTATTTCATTCACCAATGGATACGTTTGAAAATCTTCTTACCACTTTTCCTAAAATGCAGCATTAATAGAGGTCGCGTTTGCTACGTTACTAACTCCACCATACTTTCTTTAACCCCTCCAAAAATAGTAAAAAAGTTCAAGACAAAACTTACAGCTTATTCTTTTGATGTCCTCTTCTAAGAAATCATATATTTCATATCGAGTGTTAAATTATTTAAAACATAATCACTTTCGTCAGAGCAAACATCATGGACCAGCGGCAACAAAACTATTTACACATTTTTTAGCTAACTATGTTATTAGCTATTTAAAAAATAGTCAACTAATTATTTCTCTTTGATGAACTGTGATACATTTAGTGGTAAATATAAAAAAATATTACTTGAATGCCGAGTTTATTGCACAATATTGAACCGAAGTGAATTTTTATGTTTTTTTTTTAAACATAATAATTCATATACTGATCTCTTATCAATAAACTATACAATCTGCATTAAGACTTTTTCGGAAACTTAGAAAATAAAATTTTGAGGTTCCATCAATACTTTTATTTGACCACACATTTAGAAATACATATCTCAGTAAAAAATCATTTTTTGTTACTTTTCTCAATTAATCCGTTCTATTCGAAGATGCTAGAAACATTTTTTGAATATTTTTCATATTTCCACCCCAGTTGCAAGTGATCACATTCTCATCACCGGTGCCTTATTTGACGCCACAGTGAGAACGATTCGGATGTGCTTTCCATTCCTGAAATAGAGGTTTCTCTCGTATTCTGGCATAGTGAAGCCCATGTGAGGGAGTTACCAAGAGAGCTAGCACAATTCGTATAATATACAATATCTTTTCGTTATTTTCTGTATGTAGGGTTTCGCATTCCCACCCAGCTTCTTTAACATACCAGGGGTAGTAAATTGATATTTTAAATGAAATTTTCAAAAAGGAAATGGATAAAACTTATCAAGTGTAAATATTACTAAGAAAAAACATAATTATCACGATATACGCATATGGTATAGTATAACGATTATATTGAACACAAATATTCTTGATAAAAAAATCGGCAATATTTCGAAATGCATGCATCTACGAATTTGTAGTTTTGCCAAGTTGAAGGAACAATATTTGTTATTTCAAACATAGAAATTGAATGATAACTGACAAATATTATGTTTTAGACGCAATATCGATCCATGTAATAGATTTTCATAATTAATTCTTGATGCTATAAATAAAACAGAATAATTTAAAAAAATGTCATATGATTTATACATACCAAAGATCAGAAAAATATTTTGAAATCTGTCACTGTCTTCACTTTTTTTACATGGTGTTAATTTTCTAAAATTCCTGCAGTGCTTTTCTTGTTAAAATTATATATAATATATTTATCGAAAAACTTAACATGATACAGCCCTGTTTTATTGCTTCAGTAAATTTAAAAATGTCTGTAGTATCATTGAAATAGCTTTAAAACTACTTAATAATTTTTTGATAAATTATATAAAAACATAACTCTCTATAAATGCATTTCTCCTGTACATTGATACCTGATTTAAGTCTGATACTAATTCAAGAATATTTTATATCTCTAGATTTTCATACGATAATAAGAGAATCATATAAAAAAGTTTTATTTTCGACAACATACAATTTCCGCGAGAAAATTAATAATAATTTTTATTTCAAATTATAAATATTTAATTTTGCACAAGTACATTGTGGAATATGTTTTCGTCATAACTCTGTATTGACAAATACAGTTTTCCACTTCTGACGTGTGTTGTAGAGTATATATACCCCTTCGTGACGTAGGTGTGAGGCATCAAAACCCCCGACTCCTCCATTTTACACATACGTCTCGGATATGGGGTTTTCCCAAACCCCCGCTCTATTCTGTAACGAATGTCGTCCCAAAACGAAACGCCAAGAAGATTGAATACGTACAAATGTGGCGGATCAGAAAGCACCTATATATTATTATATTTTATAACATAGCACACGCTCTGGAACCATCTCGCTGTATATATTGGACATTTTTCAATATATCATAGCTACAATGATATTGTTTACATTGTATTATTACAATACAAAACCACTCTAAATATTCAGCTCTCAAAATTGCGATAGTATTACTACATGTTTTTTAAATCATCAACAAAATAAACGTGTTTTATTTTCATAGACTGTTAAGTCCTTACAACATTTTTAAAATATATAATACAAAAATTGGCCATACACGATATATAGGTTTCGTGCAAATCAAAAATGTATTAATCAGGCCTCAATGCCCATATTATATTACGATAATTAGTTGACTGTACAACACACAAAATAACAAGGATTTGTTTTTCATACGGCAAAACTTAGCGACAGGTGTGTATAAAATCATTAACTTCGAAATATGCAAGTTCTACTTTTTTTGTTTTTGACAATAAATTTCACATTTTCACTTGGAAAAAGGTAATAATGTATCAATGAACGTTTGACGATTAGCAGTACATCATCAAAATCAACCAAAGAGAAAAATGCTTATCCTGGAAGTAAATTAATTGTTTTTTTCCACGTCCCTTATTCAAATATGAAAAAAGGGCGTGTATGATATTATTAACCAATTTCACAACCGGTTGATTCACAAATAAGAAAATCTTTTAATGTTAACTGTTAATTCTTGGTGGCAAGTTGAAGTGTTTTCACTACATTTGTCAAGATCTTTTTTTTAACTATTTTTGTTTTCATTTTTAAATGAATAAATAATACTTATTTATACATTTTAAAAATTAATCAATATTATTTTTTTTTCTAGACCTTATAATTTAAATATTACAAAGCTGTGTATAATTTTGACATGAAACTTAGTATATGATACAATTAGTTCTTCTTTTTTTACTTAGTCTTAGAATATCATATTTATTGACTCCGAAGTAATAATTAATAATAACAAAAAATCGTACTATTTAATAGAGAGAGAAATAAAAAAAAAATATTTGTGACAAATTCAATGAGATTTTTCCCACCATCATTTGATATTTAAAAATTAAGTCAGTCTGAACACCTACACCCAAATCACAAATGTTATTTTGAACAACATTTCAAATTCTCAGTACCTTTTAATCGCTAATCGGGAAATTTCCCCTTTAAGCTACGGGCGCCTGCTACAGCTAAATGCTTTATTTATTGTGTCCCTCCATAAAATTAGTCGATAGGGCAACAATGATTTTCTTTTGAGGCTCCATTACATGTTATCATGTTGTATCTCTTATATCTTAATAATTTTAAATCGTTTATATCTTAATCAATATTCTACATTCATTAGAGGTTTAAACTATTTTTAAAAATGAGAAATTTACAGCATAATAAGCTAAAAGAATTAAGTTTGGAGTTCTATCAGGTTGATTATAAGATTTCAAAATAACGTATATTTCATTTATTATGTAATATATTCTTGAGTAAGTTGTCATGAAAGTATTAAATGTTTTTATTAAACGGTTTTTCTAGCTATTTGGGTAGACCTCGCTACTGCATCGATTATTGAATAAGTTATGAAGTGTCTTCATAGATAATTCAACGTAACGCATACTATTCACGACACATTCAAAAACATCATAAAACTCGTCAGCATATAAAAATATAGATAACAGCGAAGCCACAACGCAGTCTTTACTTATCTTACCTTAACCATTTTTAAGCCTTAGCGTTTACCATTTTTATTCCCGATAAAGGTAACCCAAACGAGTATCTAAATTGCCTAATTCCGATCTAAGCACTCAAGTGGTTAGAAAATACACAGGGAAGGTAAAATGGTGCGCGTACTATGTAGTTTGTGCGAGATAGAAGCGCTCCGGAGATCTCTCATGCTCTCCCGTGAAATTCACAGGAGTATAGGATATTTTTTAGTACAGAAGGATATGTGTGTGCCTGTATAGAATACCACTCCCTCCGAGTAGACATGATAGAAAATCTATTATCCTCAAAGGAGACTTAGCCGTAAAGAAAATTTGTTCCCTATACTTCGTCCCATAATCTTCTACACTACCTATGCGCTGTTCAAAAGGTATTCTATACATGTTGAATACGATAAATGAAAAGATGCTCTAGCTATGTTTTATTTTAATTGCTTAGAATATTATAGTATATTTCAGTGGTAATCCATTTTAGGGTAATTGCCCTTAGATGTTTTACCACTGAAATAAACTACTTTATCCTATAACACATCTTTTTTCCCAACTAAATCTGTTATTCAAAAATCTTTTTAAAGATGGATAGTCATTTAAAAATCATGTTTGACCACATTCAATATATTAACTGTCACTCTTCGGTGTAAAGGCATTTTATTTTAATTATAAGTAATACACATTTTTTTAGCATTGATAATCCTCGTGATAAACTGAACCGGTTATTACCATAAAAATATTAAATCATACTAAATACAGTTTTTGTAAATCAAAAAGAAATCATTTATAAAAATAAAATGCTCCTTTAGTAATTCAATACACTTTGATATTGCATTCTGAATTTCTAAAGTACTACTTTCTGGTCGATCTGGCATATAACTACGATGACGTAGTTATATACTCATTTTTTTTTAATTTCTAGAAAAAAATAATCACCATAATATATTTTTTTATATGAAGGAATAAAAGAAATCACGATTTTCATAGAAAAATCAATAAGAAGATGACAGTTAACCCTTGTTTACATGCGTCGTTAAATAGAAACATTAACTATAACACTTAACCATAATCAATAGTTTTGAACATCGATGACCAACATAAAGTTTCTTGACTGAAGATATTTAATGAATAAATACGTTTGTAAATATAATATATTTTTTGTTTATTTAAAAAAATGTTTTTATAAAGAAATCATATGAAACGGTTTGACTATAGTCCCGAGGTCTACGGCACAGAGAGGGATACAAAATGAAATTCCCCGTTTTACTTAAGGTAGAGTAAAGGGTATATTCGAACCCACATACATAAATGTATGGTGAATTGTACAGTCACTTTTATATAGAAATATCTTAGCTTGCTACACGAGAATAATATCAAAAAGTACGAGAGTGCGTATTATTTGTGGTCCAGAGAGAAAAATATTTTTCAAATAATGATACATACAGAATGGAAATGGTAGAATAAGTTATTTCCACGCAAATTTTTAGATTATATTTTGCCTATATTTCAATACCGTTTCTTAATCTCACAAGTATATCGAAACATATGTCTTAATTCTACACATTATTTTCTGTAAATAATTTTTATTTTTATGTTTATTATAGTTATACAATAATAATATAAAGTAATTAATTATTTTACTTTATCGATTTACATGAACGTTACTTATTTCCTTCTCAAGTTGTAGGATGAAAAAAATTATATCCGAATCGAAATTTCAGGCAGATTCATTTGTTGATTGTAATTATCAAGTTCATTGTATGTCATACAATCGTTTTCATATAATATTTATGTATGGCTATAGCTTCGATTAGTAAAATTTAAGAATGATTAAGTATCATCCATTTGAATCCAACGGAATTTATTATATGTTTACTTTATTAAAATTTATTCACTAAGGGGAGACATTGATCTGTTATTAAAATAAAAAAATACAATCGAAATAAATATTTAATTTACAATTCATTTGTTATAATCTTAAAGCATAGTAGACTTTTTCAGCAGTCGGCAATAGATAATTAAAATACTATGGTTACTTTTGAATGGCAAAATTCTTTAATAGTAATCTAAAAAATATTTTATTACAATAGTTAGCCAGGATATTTCAAAATAATTATTCTCGTATTCTTTCTGACTAAAAATATTGTAATCTGTAGCATCGTGTCATTAATAAATAAGTGTTCAGAATAAATAATATGTAATATATTATAAATATCTTAAGACCAATAAAATGAAAATGTATATGATATTGGTTCTAATATGAATAATTTGTATGAATATATATATATACAACAATTCTTGATAGTATTTAATATTTTTTTTTTCGATTGTGCAAAATGTTTAATTTACAGCAGTGAAAATATTGACATAATTTTATTTAGTATGTTTTTAAAATAATGAAAAACATCAACGAATTCAATTCTATCGAAAGTGCTTTATATTATTTTTGTAAATTTCTTGTCATAATGCTACCACCAGATCGAACAAATATCCACGATAACATTTTCACGACTATTCCACGTTACCCTTTCGTCGGTTTTCGTTTGAGTTATTTTCTTCAGATCGCCCGGCTACACACATATACATATTATGTGCCTACACCCCAGGGATAGATTCCTGATTGTTACCATTCATAGTTAGGGGTCGGCGAACTTCCAGGGGCGGTACACGTGGGAGGCTTCAAGGGGTGAGCTTCCACCTTCGGCCCTCTGCCTTCCTCCACGCAATTGGAAACTATTTCGTTGCTCCTTCATTGGCTTTGCTACATACGTCTCGATCAATTGTTCTCAGCAATGCGACTCTCAAACGCATTCGTTAAAGTATTACGTGACTTTTTATAGGTTGAAAGTGAAACAGTGTATTGATTTAAATCTCCCATTAGCAATAAATCAAAAATGAATATTTCTTCAAAAGTATCTTTAGTTGTAAGTGTATAATACTGAAATACTTCATTGAAACCATTCATGAAAGCCATATCATATTGAAAGTTGATTTCCAAATTTAATCACAAAGTTTTAGAGAAAATTAAATTTCAACTTTTGAGAAATGATTTCAGTATCAGACTGTTTTTAGAAAAACAAAAAATAAGATAAAAATGTCCATGTTTCCATTTAAAAATATTTTAATTACAAACTGTTTATTTCAGTACAATTTATAAATCGACAAATATTCAAACACAACTTTTAATACTCTCACAGAAATGATATGGAATCGTGGAAATGAAATCGCTGAAATTGGAAAGGGAAATATCCTCTAACAGAGTCATATTCGATTCGTTACTGAATCACTAAAGATTCAACTCCTTAAAGCAATATTGAAATATATGATTCAATATCCAAATACTATTCAGTATTCAATGTTTGAATTTTTATATTTATTGAAATTAACAGGAAAACTGTGACACTCATTTAGATTCTGCTTAAAGAAATTACTATTATTGTTTTATTTTTAAATGAGTAATATATAATACTTCTTGATTTAGTTAATAACTCGCGATATCTTTCAGTAAATATTATATTTTATATTACTCTCTTCTTATATCATATATTATATACGGTGTCTTTGAATCTCTGATTTATTCATACAAATAATACGTTGGAACATATATATATCAATAAAGCATCTGTCTACAAATGTCTACACATCGATGCAATATTAAATTCTTGTCAGCATCCTTTACAATCCTTCTTCTCGTCCTGAAACAGTAAACGCAAACCATTGGTACGAGAACTTTATATTCACTGTCGCTTAACATATTTTTCATTTATAATAAGCATATTATTGAGATTTTTGATTAGGAAGCATTACCCCACAGACATTTATCAGTGTATCCAGCAGATATTTTTTCGCTATTCAATCTTGAAGAGCAAGCTAGCCAGTAATTAAATGTACACATTTTACCGACATTTTTTGATATTGGGAATAAAATGAGTAATTTTTATTTATGCATTAAGATTTTTAATGCAGGATACGTAAAATATTCAGAAACTTCTCTGGTCTTGAAAAAGTCTTAGTATAAAATTATACAAATGTTATTAAATGAAACCAAAAAAATCTAAAGCTGGTCAAATTTGAATTGTTTAAATTTTGTACAATTTCACATGTTTTGTCACTATCGACTCGGATTTCGCCTTTCAGCATCTTCAGGCATGAACTGTCAATTCTGTCCGACAAACATCCGTGTAATAGAACGCCTGAAGGTGCCGAAAGGAGAAACCCGTGTCGTTAGTGACAAAACATGCTGAGTCATACACAATTTAAACAATTCGAATTTTATATTGAAATTCCATATGCCGATATCATTAAGTAATAAAAGTTTATTGAAATAGGTTTTAGAAGCATCCACTTTGGCCTGATAAATCATATGGTTAAAAAAATACGAACCATATGTTTCAATATTGCAGATATACTTTGTGGCTTTGCTTATAACTAATAGCAGAATCTGAAGCACAATGAAAAATAGTTTTGGAAAAAAAATCTTCCTTTATATAAATATTATATGTTCATAATATTTCAAGGCGTAGAATTTTCATATAAGGTTGAAGATTTCTGTCATATACTCGAAGGCTTTACAAAATGCTTTCTTAGTAAATCTGGTCGAAGCTGGTAGGAAAGAGGCGGGCGCATTACATCTGGCTACACAATAAACGCGCGAGTGTTGACAAATTTCTCAATATCCACAACTTATAATGTCGTTTTGTTGTGCTATGATGCCTTCTACAAACTGTGTCTGTACACTTCGGCTTGAAATTTCCCCACTCTCAATTTGTGTATGCTTTCGATTTATGGAAAATTTTATAAAATATTGCTTTTATCGTAAAATATTTCATAAACTTGCCTGCCGAGTATAAAGATGGTTTGTTTATGTTTTTAGAGTTAAATATTTTACCACAGTGAAAAAAAAAATTGCAACGTATTTTAGTTCTACATAATTATTTTTTTTAAATAGCTTTCAACTATATTTAAAAAAAAATGTTGAACGAAAATACATTGCTAGTTTTTTTCACTGTGTTATAATAGAGTTCTACCAAGTGAATGCCAATTCAATCAAAAAATATATAACCCTTTTCGTACTAATGTGACATTTTTAAAACTAATTTATAATTCAGTGAGACAACCTTGTCTGTGTATATATATTTATTATATATATTACATTATTAAACGACAGGAAATTTTTGCTTACTTTTTCCGCTCCTTAAAACGTACCTCATATTTATCGTAAACCAACATTTGAATTGTTACCGAGCAGTTGTCGAAACCAACCATTTTCCACAAACAAATAGTCTTAATAAACTGCAAGCTTTTTAGCGTTGAGTAATGAATCATCGGCCAGCTTTTTTGTATTGTTTATTACTAAAATATTAAGAATATCACGTTAAAAGATAACCAAAACTTCATGGACAAATTGTGCATGTTCATTATAATATAATGATTTTGTATATAAAGAGTTTATTTTAAATACAATCTCAAATGCTAAAGATATCAAAACTTAATTTAATGTGTCATAAAAATCTTAGAGCCGACACCAATCTTATTAAATATACACAGAAAACTGTAAGTTTAAAATTAGGAGTAGAAGGTAAAGACGTAAGAGAAGATTCTAATGATATATTAATATTATATGAACAATACGAAATTAAGACATTTTTTTTATAAATTTCCAGGTGATATCGAATTTGTGATAATAAATTTCATATTTAAATATCAGGTATTAATTATGTAATTCATGGTGTTCAAGTGCTAATGTTGTTATAAACGTTAAAAAATCATTGAGACTATTTCAAACTTAGCAATGACCGAATTAATAATTCAAACACTTAACATGATCCTACTACTTTCAATATATCATAAGTAAATAATACTTTGTAGAAAGTAGTCTTGAATCACAAAACACCTTTATTGGAGTGGAAATTCGTGTCTTATCCGCAAGCGCTATGTATAAAATTTTCCTCACTAATAAACAGCAAAAATTTCAGCAATAGAACTCATTCAGAATCCATGAAGTAATCTTATCACCCTTCAAAGTGTATTCACCCTCCCACCCCCTGACCCTCCGTCATGACAGTCTGCAATATGTCATATTTTTTTGACGTCGAGGAGATATTCGGAGTGGCTGTGGTGAAAAACTTTTGCTTTTTCCTCTCTTGTAAGAAAATCATATTTTCCTTGCGGCTCAAATGTGTTTTAACTGTTGAAGTTTATTGTTCAACCTTGTCCAATTTTTAAATGAGTGTTTTTTTTTTTCTTTTTAATATTTTACGAGTAAAAGATATTCTTATAGATAAAAGTATGGTTCAGATAAATCATTTTACAATAAACATATAAATAATGTATAAAAAAGTAGCAATTTAAATGGCCATATTTTAATAATTATCGTCTCCTTGAATTAGATCTTTTACGTCACTGATATTCAGCCTTAACTATTTTAGTTTATATGAATGTTCAACCATTTATAACCAAAACCTTTGTGCCTTTTTTAATTGAGGTAAATATTAGCATGATTCATCTGAATGCATTATTTTCTTTGTATGCTGATATTAACACGTTTTAATATTGTAGTATGCAATCTATTTTTACGCCAAAATCATTTATTTTTGTATATTATATTTTGGTTGTAGTATTATCACTACTATCAAAAGTTTAGAATAAATAAAAAAGGCTTTTTATTTCTTTTATTTTTTACGAACATTCAATGACTTTTAAGGTGTTAACTGTCACTTCTTGATGGAAAGGCATGATATTTTAAATAACAAAAACGCATTTTTTAGTGCTTATTTTTACAAAATATGTTTGATCATGACTGGTTTCGCTCATCATGAGCAATATCATCATCGAGCAACAGTTGATAATGCTCGCTATAAACGAAACCGGTGCTGATCAAAAAATATGTTCAGGATATAAGTACTAAAATATGTGTTTTTGTTATTTAAAAAACGGAAATTTAATGATGTAACTATAATTTATAGTACACTTAACACAGCAAAAATATATAATATTTCTATTTACAAAGATATTTTTATAATTCCGAACAAATATAACGTATTCTGTTTGTTGATACCAATTTATTAATTACTTTCATTGATTTCAGCCCAATCGCTTGAATAATAAGACACATACTATCTGTAGTAACAAAATTTATATTTTACCGAAAATAATTTTTGTAGTGTGTAACCGACAAACTTGAGATATCATTTTTATATGCATCTAAAATCATCTACAATCTTCCCTAAGATGAGCCCATCAAACCAATTTGGATAAATCCGTCTTTTTGTTGGTAGGCGGGGGACACGGGGTATTTACTTTTTTAAAGTTAGTAAGTACATCGCCTCAGTAAAGTGGACAGTCGTCAGTTTGACATCCCCATTTGTGGATAGGTTTTATTTCGAGTCGGCCCTTGTGAAATATTTGGGTCGTTAAGGTTTCTTGGGGTGGAAATGATGAGCAAATCATCCCTCTGGGCTTATTGGCGGGTGTATTTCGAAATGGTGTAGTGAACTTAGGGGTGCTTAAAGTTTTAAAACAAATCTTATTTATATTTATGATTCTTTAATATTCAAGAACCATTCATGAATTACTTTTAATTTAGTACTTGTGAAGTCACATTTTACCTGCTATTTAAATTAATTAAATACAATTTTTAGTATAATTATATATCTTATCATTTTATTTGTAAAATAATTCACTTAATTTAGATATATTCAATATAAAAAACTATATAAACTGCATATTAGTTTGGATAACCTCCTTTTAAATTGACTTGTACCAGTTGAAAATGCTCGCCATGAGTGAAACTCGTCCTGAAATTTATAAAATTAAGGATGAAATACTTAACAGGAATGTCACTTAAGTTTTGTCATTGTGGAAAAATGATGTCGATATTTTTGTTTCACCTATAAGATAAATGTGCTTTCCTATAAATTCAGGAGAGGCAAAATATGAAAATCCTGACATATCTTGTTTTATTTATTTAAATATTAAGTATTTTTTTGTTTTATGTACTAATTAATAATCAAATGAAGCATTGTACATACATTAATTAAATTTTACTCGTTAATTTTCTATATTTATAGCAGCATGTTTTATTGATAGCATTTCTCCATATTATTTGTTAGACTTTCATTCTACATCGTGGATCTAATTCTAATTGCCCGAAGAAGTAGTTTTTGAAAACAAAATTTTTATTGATATTTGTACAATAAGGTAGGTTACATCAGAAAGAATTTTTAAAGTGAACATTAGAAAGATGTAATATATTTAAAAAATTGTATTATTCTCTCAAGAATATATTGATTGAATTGGCATTCACTTGGTAGAACTCCATTATAACACGGTGAAAAAATAGCAATGTATTTTAGTTCTACAAAATTATTTTTATCAAATATAGTTGATAGCTATTTCGGCTCACTCCATCGTCAGAACTATCCTATAAGATAGTTCTGACGATGGCGTGAGCCGAAATAGCTATCAACTATATTTGTTAAAAATAATTTTGTAGAACTAAAATGCTCTCAAGAATATTTGTGTAAATATTTTCGAAAATTTATCAATTAATATTTTCAATCAATACGCTCAAATATAATTTTTGATTCAATTAAACTCTCAAGATTTCTAAAATACAAACGTTTATTTACTCTAATAAATAAATAAAGACCGGTATTTTAATCACAAACATTAAAGTAAAATATATTTATTTTAAATAATAAAAACACATTTTTTAGTACTTATTTCAACAATATATTTTTTGATCAGGACCGGTTTCGCTCATCACGAGCATTTTCATAATAATGCTCGTGATGAGCGAAACCGGTCCTGATAAAAAAATATATTGTGGAGATAAGTACTAAAAAATGTGTTTTTATTATTTAAAATATCATGCCTTTCCATCAAGAATTGACAGTTAACACCTTAAAAGTGAAAATATATTTACTCTTCTTTAATGTAGTATACTTACATAAATATTGTCTTAGCATAAATTTTGATACAAAAGTATGTTAAAGCACTCTAATATATAATTTCCAAAAAAAGCCACAAAGTAAAAATTATTTTGTCAAAGAGGCGTTTTATAAATATATTCTTTACTTTTTTATTTTGTGAAATAATATTGGTACAGTAGTTTCTTATGAATTATTTACTTGAATATAGCTGTTACATAGAGTATCGAAGCAATCGACGTGGCCCTATTTTCTTATCAGAGGGGTTGAACCTGTCAATACAACGTTTCCTTATTTATTCAAACAAAAATTACACGCGCGTATAGCTTCCAATAGAATTTATAGTAAATAAAAAAATCACCGAGATATTAAAATAATGAGACATATTACACTACATTTTTTTACGGAATTTTCTACGAAATTTTGATAATGACAAATAGTTTTTTTTTTATTTGGTCATTTTGACAGAAATTTACAGTATTGTAGATAAATAATAAGCTCTCTACATGAAGCTCGAATTGATTTGTATTTTTAAATAGCGGAAATGATAAAAGTTAATATATTATAATATACAAAAGCCATTTAGTTGTTTCAAAATCATTGATTGTGTTGGTTTTTGCTTGCTGAAACTCAATTGAAAAGTATTTTCAACTGAATCAAATCGCATGTGATATAAAAAAATCATGGATTAAAAATCAAAGGGATTGGTGTTAAGCAATTGGGTGTTTTACCCTATTCAATCATTCAAGTTATTGACTTTCATTCATTTTTCACAATAAGCTCTATGGACGTTTATTTGAGTATTTAATAACCAAATAATATTTTTTTAATTCCATTAAAGCTTTTATTATAGCTGTATCTTCAATACAACGAAAAAATCAAAATTTATCGAGTATAAAATTTTTCCATAATAAACTGAAAAATTCTTTACTTGTTTACACATTATCCCACTTAAAGAGTGTCTTAAAAAAGTTGTGCTATTTCCACTCTCAATAATACAAAGATGGTTCGTTCTAGACCCAACGACAATTTGATGGGAGCCTTTTATTCAAATCGAAAAATTGTCTACAATCGAGTTTTCAGTAACAAATTCGTTTCGCCATATACGTACACACACTCTTACCATTAGAAAAAAGAAGTTCTCAAACTTTTTTGATGTATTTTATATATACATAATTTGAATACAATACAAAAATTATCATTATGATGCCAATAATTTTAGGTAATTTATTTTCAAATCAAAATAATAAAATAATATTTTTTGTTATTCATCGATATCGCATGCCTGTATTTATGTTAAGAGCTGTTCTCTCAAAAGAGCGCTTTCAACTCAAAAAAGTATTTCATACATGCGAAAAAACAAAGACTGTGAAGAAAAAATGTATCAAAATCTTTTTAATTTCGGTTAACTTCATTATATTTTTCAATTTACGCTTATATTTAACCAAATTCATACAGAAGCAATACATTGAAAATTTAGATATTAGGAAATTGTTTTTATGTTTAGGGTGCGAAAGACCGTTTGAAAATCTGTGATATGCGATAGAGTAGATATGCAAACACTCACACACGAAAACTTTGAAGTCAATGTCACTGTGAAAGAAAGCTACTACATAAATTTTGTCAGTTCTTTGAAATACATATGTCACTTTTGATTAAATTTATATATAAGAATTTTTAATACAATTCCGCAACCACCTCTCATTTGATAATTTAAAACAAATATTCATAGTTCTTAATAATACTGTTTCACACGGTGAAAAAATAGTAATGTATTTTAGTCCTACAAAATTATTTTAACAAATATAGTTGATAGCTATTTCGGCTCACGCCATCGTCAGAACTATAGATAGTTCTGACGATGGCGTGAGCCGAAATAGCTATCAACTATATTTGTTAAAAATAACTTTGTAGAACTAAAATACATTGCTATTTTTTCACCGTGTTATAATGGAGTTCTACCAAGTGAATGCCAATTCAATCAATAATACTGTTTCATGTTAAGGGTTTTTAGTTCCGATTTTTTTTAATTAATTGAAGCTTTAAAATTGAATGATGTTATGAGAAAATAACTTCATTGATCGAATTCGGAAAATTGATTAACTCTTCGGTGATGTTGGAATTGGACTTTGCTCGTAAAACATTCATAGGGAAAAATAGTTTTGAATAATTTAATATACATTTTTTTGCCAACATATTCATAATGTACATGGTCACATTGATGGACATATTGTATGATTGATATATTTTAACATTGTGATGATGTTTTTTTAATAACCATTTGTATGTTAAATTTCATGCTTTGACACCATTATACAATTGGAGTATTATTCATACTTAAGTTATTTACATTTAAACTTTTCAAGCATAGAGTGTCCATCAAAAGTTCTATAGCTTTTATTATATTTTATGATATTAAAATAATGAAATATTTTAAATAGTAATAATACTGAAAAACTTACCACATGAAGTTTCTGCGTGTCAATATTAGATGCCAGATTCGATATCTTTTTTCCAATTCCGCCTCCTTCTTTGTTAACCCCTGTCTTGTCAGATCGGGATATTTTCAATAATACGAAATTGCTTATACGTTTCGATTCAGAAATATGTCGAGTATACTCACACACACAGTGATATACTCATATGGCGTGTGTGTCCACAAGAATGGTACAGGGTTGGGCAATAGTAATATTAATGCCTAAAAATTTTAGAAATGGTGACAAAATAATAACACTTACACATTATGTCGTAAAAATGAATGCTGACATAAAGTTCTTAAAATTCCTGCCACTCTTGTTTTTTTTTCAAATTTATGGAATACATACATATCTTCTTGACGTTTTTCATACCCTATTTATACATCAAAGTTTTTTGTTTATTTTCATTGAACATCAATCAACAATTTGTGTCACTTATATTAAGTATGTTACCGGTGTCAAATGTTGTGGAATGCGCTGTCTCCAGACTTACTTATGTTTTATATCAAGAAAGCAACTGTTTTTCTTTTTTATTTATTTAAAAATTATTATGTTATGTTATTTTCTTAAAAGTAACTTTTATTTCTATCGACTTGAAAGAAGTAACATTTAAAATGTAAAATAGCTGTTCAAATAATTTTGATAAATACATTTTATAGTTGTTATCAATTTTAACTGTTATCAAAAATTAAATGATTATTTTGACATTTTTTTACAAAACAATTTATTTTGAAAAAAAATGTAACATTATTTAAAAAACAATAAATTTCGTTTTTTATGTTTTTTTCAATGAATACTTTTTAAGTGTTGAGATTGCTGCTGCCAATTTTTTATTGTTACCAGTCATTATATCAACATATATTTTACAGAGCGAGAAAATATATACTTTTAATCACTTTTTTTTGAATAAATTCTCAATAAGTAAAGTGTTATGATGTGATCTGATTCGGATCTGAAAAATAGAGTGCGTGCGTGTAGGGTTATATTTTATTTTTTTCCCCAAATTGAAGGATGACTCGACTCGTGCAGGGTCATAGTTCCCCCACCCCCTCCACCATTTCACTCCCTGGCAAAGCAGAGTTGGTGGGTGGAAAAAGTCACTCTGTAGGCAGAGTTGGGGGTGTGTACCTAAGGCGGGCACACACAGGCGCAAGAACCCCAAAATCTAACTCACAATAATACACAGAATAAATACCTACGGTCCGATGTGGTCGATATTTTCGTTTCGTCGATTATATTATATGGTTACACGTGGATTTAAATTTGTTAATGCGCACATAAGTACTCCGCTATGCCAACACGTGAATTTTGAGCGTACACCGTATTGAATATTTAATGGCTTAACACTCAATTCCACTAAAAAGTTTTACGTGCAAGGATATTGTTATTTGTATGCACACTTTACTGACAGTGGTATGTTTTATTCATTAAATGCATTCACAATTTATAATTGAAAGTATACAATATTTGTTAAATGTTCAATATAAAATATCACCTTTTTGTAAGTGTTATTGCAAGAACTTAGTTAGTTGACAATGTTCCAGTATTTCCATTTTATTCATTATTTAAAACAAAAATTCGCTAGTGTTATCGAAATGTTCGAACAATATCATTAAAAATATATGATATAGTTTTATTAAGTTTTAGCGAAGCTCTATTATTATTGTGAAATTATTTGGATATAAAACTACGACAGATACCTATGAAACATAGCAAAGTAAATTTTCTAATGAGATTTGGTTATATGTCAGTTAGTCAATCTTTTTTTCCTGGTCATCAAAGAATTGAAAAATAGTGTCAACTCTAACATTTTATAGAATAAACAGATTGTGATGAACGTTATCTAGAGATCTCTACCATGCGACTATCAGGTAACCATACGGTAGTATTTATATTTAAAATGATGTAAAAATTTACCTATATCAGTCTTCGTGATAAAAATAATTCACATAACAATCAATCACCATTAGGCTGCAAATAAAATTTAAACTATGCTTAGATTGCATCAAGATATGCAAATCATTTCTCTATCAGCTTACGATAGTATCAAAATTAATGTTCCCCGTTGATAAAATTAGTTGGCGTAGAGGACAGCGTTGACAAACTAATCCCAAAGAGTTATTCGTCAACATGTCGTTAAGCAATTTGTCAAACGAATCAACTACGCGTAGACATCCAGTGTATATATGATGCTATATTTAAATAAACTGACTAAAACATTCATTATGTATATCCCTCGCTAGGATAAATTATAAGTCACAGCTAGCTTCAATCATTATCAAATGATAAATTGTATTTTGTGGTGGGGTATAGTTTAACTAAATAGATAAAATAGATATATACTACACCAAGCATATCACGAGAATACCAACCGCATGTCTATTAAATCTCAAAATTCCCAACCATAAATTTAAGCATAAAAAAAATACAAATACTTAAAACAGATTGGTTCTTGTTGATCGATAATCATGTCTATTTTTATGATGTACGGAAACATTTACATATAAATCAAAAGTACAGTAAAAAATAATGCAGTTTTTGGATACAACGCTCGTGGTTATTTCATTTTTAATAATCATTAACGCTTTGTTCTCCAATAGAGTTAAGGGTTATACGGAAATAAATATTTTTAAATCCATTAAAATTAACCAATTTTTTATAGCAACATAGTATTCAAATTTTATGTCGAAAATTTTATATACAATTAAGAGTCTACCATTTCGAAAATATTACATATATGCGAATCAGGATCGTTAATGTAAAAATAAATGCACTCAGGTAGGCACAGTTTTTATTCGATAGTTGCTAAAATTAAAATAGTAGCGCCGCGGGCAAGAAAATGGGGTAGATTGTTTTAAATTTGTAAAGTTTACTAAAAAATTATTGTCATAAAAATCATCGCAGTAGTTAACTTAGTTAACAGTTGTTAACACTTACTTGAATTAATCAAGACATGTAAAAAAATTTAACTAACAACACACATGTCATAAATAACTTTATATATGATTTGAACTTTTTTTTTGAAATTTTGGAAATAAATTCAGCTGGTATTGAAGATACACATTAAACCAGTACATAAAAATATTTTGCCAATTGGTTCTTAAGAGTAATAATGAAAATACAAACAGAAATATAATTGCAGAAAAACACTTTGTTTTATTAAATTTACATGTTTTACTAATGTGTGATTTTAACCACAGATGTTGCTGCTATTTATTGTATAAAATTTTTATTTTTACCACTAATACCCAAAATACAGAATAAGAATTAAAAATCTTCAAATTCTATAAACAATCTTCATAATTCTTCTCTTTTGTCAACACAAAGAATTGTTATGTTATATCTCTAATATAAGCGTACCGGCTTAGTTATTTAAATATTATGAAACTGGAGAAGCAACATCTACTAGTATTTCGATAAAATATTGTAATATATATGGCATAGGCAAAGAGTATATTTACACCGAAAACTCGTTTTTCAAAGGTTTTATCTTGTTTCGCACACTCTTTAGGCTTGCGTATGATATGTAGTGAGTGTCAAGTTAAAAGCTTTTACTCTTTTCTGAGAATCCTTTTTCCCAAATATTAGTGTTATTGGGTTTCTATAAAGTTCTCTAAGAGCTTTTTCAATACAAATTCTACATGCACATTTAAACATATTTATTTACTTTGATATTGGCATTAAAATACGTAGAAAAATAACAAATCCTAACATCAAATTTAATATTATATAAATTTCAACGATAATGCGTGAATTTAATGGGTTTACTACTATTTTAGGTAGATTTTCTCATTTGAATGAATGAAAGATATTGGTTTATTATATTTGGAGCATTTAAAATCTACATTTAGATTTTTTTTATTTTAAAACAATAAAATATTTGTAGAGTTTCTGTTATCAAGTTTTATTAATTTTCATTTAATTTATATAATATATATAAATACATTTGACTTAAGTATACTTTTCTATATTTTGAATTTTACAGATGCCAACAAAGAACCGATTGTTTATTTGTTTCAAATATTAAATATTAATGAATTTATACAGAAAAATCCAATAATTATATGTACAATCGTTCAAAAATGACGTTCAGTTTGTAAACATGTCCAACTTTAATATACAGTTTTATTTACAAGTAAATTTATTAAGCCGCACTAAAATCATTATTCCATGTTTTATCTAGTCAGAATAAGTGTCTAGTACATCAAATTTAGCTTGCATGGACTATTGAATCTGTTTAATGATTAATTTTCATGTTACTTTTATGGAATATCGGGAGGCATTACTACCCAGTAAATGATGAAGGACGTGTGCAGTCTTTGACAATACCACAGCCATATTATAACGACATGTCTAATGTTTTTCGAGCCTGACAAGATGGATGGGTTTGGATGTCAGGGCCGTCTACACTTGATACCCGTATGTGATTTATTATAGAACGAATCTCGGGTAACGTTTGCCCCTAAGTATGCACGAATACATTAGTTTTGACATTCCCATGCTAGGTATACGCAGGGTGGTTTTTAGCATATCCGTTTAAGTAACAGAAAAGTTTCACAGAACATGGCTATTTAAGTCCATATTGATAATGGTTTCGTGAAGCATTATATAATGAAGCGGTGAAAAAAATAGCGATGTATTTTAGTTCTACAAAATTATTTTTTCAAATATAGTTGATAGCTATTTCGGCTCACGCCATCGCCAGAACTATGTTTAAACTAACATTTGCTTATCTATATATAGTTGTGTAGAAAAGGTATACAATACATCTTCTCTTTTTAACGACCTGACTTGTTTCGTGCTCGCAATAAAACTAACAATTGTAAATGAAACTAAAAATGTGGCTATATCAATAAGTTTACATATGGCACGGAAATGGTCCACTACAGAAACAAAGATACATCAGTCAGAGGAATCAATAAAGGTGATGGAGATATATTAGTTTGTTCGTTAAGAATCCTATGTGATAGTTTATATCTATTGATTTCCAGCTGTTCCAAAGTTCAATATATTATACATATATTTTTTGTTTTCATAGTTTTCACAAAAATTCAATAATATAAAACTTAGTGACAGAGAAAAATCTAGATAAGATTTTAAGACAAAGAGGGAGAAATATTAATGAAATTTAAATGTTTTGTCACTAACAGTCCGGTCAGTTCTGCTGCATCCGTGAGATAAAATGTCCGAAGATGCCAAAAGGCGAAACCGGTGTCGTTAGTGACAAAACATGTAGAATCTACAATGTTTTAACAATTCAAATGTTATGATAAATTTCATCAAGCACCTTCAGTTGATATTATAATTTTGATACTAATCATTTTATATTTGCATTTATTTATTATTTTATATTTAAAATAGAAAGTTATGACGCATTATTATAGATTATTTTAAAGATTTGTTGTTAAACTTCTCTATGTGATAAGCTATTCGAATAGGAAAAGAAATTTGGACAGTGAAAATACTATGTTTTATCCGACCGCTCTCTCTATGTTTCATTTTAATGTTTTTTTATATTTTTATTTTTTTCTCATAAAAAACAAACAGGATTTTCAATATTTCAAAGAAGCTTCTCCTAAGAACATCTTAGCTTGCTGAATTACAGACAGAAAAATGTAATACATTCCTACTGAAATAACTTTGATTCTTTCATTAAAAAATGATATATCACAAAGAAATAATGAAACAGTTGCACGCAGTTGGCCTTCTCGAAATCAACTTTCACCCAAGTATATTCCGCTACAATTCAGTTTTTAAATGTATATATAAAGCCAAAATATTAATGTGACATCCATTGAAGATTTTTTCACGACTTACGAAATTATATCAATTTATTCAAAAGCTTTTTATTATGTTTCCTTAATCGACTTCCACTTGAAATCGATTGATTATTTACATGCCAAACGAAGTAACTAAAACTCTATATCTAAATCAAGCGATTGTTTTAAAATATTAAGAGTTTTATCAATTTAATTTTACATTAAGAATAGAATAATTATAAATTATGTGTTTATTCTTTTTTTTAAATAAATTCTGACGAAATGTTTCAACATCATATTAACGCCATACAAAAAACAGGTTTGAGATTATTATCAAAAAATATCATGGTGTAATTTTCATTCAATTACAATGACAATGGCATTTAGAGGAATCTTTCAAAAAATATTATGTCATTTACAAACCCGTTTCCTATTGTAGTGACGATATTATAAAACATGTTTCGATTAGTAAAATATCAACACGTCATAATTTATGATAAATTTTCTAAGAAATTTAATTGTTTATTTCAATAAAATATAATGATATCATTCATTTAATATATTCGTTAACCTAAACAAATGTTTTCTTTTTATATGAAAAGATATTTAGAGGAATTTTGCTTTTAGAGATTAGATTTCAAGAATTATAAGACAAAATTAATTCAGTCATTTGTTTAACATAATATTAAAAAGAAACATTTGGGTTTTGAAAGATTTCTTTGTCCTTCTCTGACCTACCGTTCTCAAGATATATAATATTTGGCTTGAAATGTTAATTCATAACCAACAATCTCCGTTTTACTTTCATGATTTTGCAGCATACAAACGTCCTCTATTTTTCAATGATTTATTTCGGTATCATTGACGAAATATTCGTCCTTTTATTATATATATAATAAAAGTATAAGATAATCTTCTCATAACTAAATAAATAGTTTTCATTTCCCTCCAATTTTGAGAAATGTTGAATAAGATTCACGTTGAGAAAAAATACCGTTATTTTTACATACACATTCAAAATATTATCAGGGCAAAGTTTTTATTTATAATATAATACTATTGATACTTATCTATCCAACCAGACATTATTCGAAAAAATTGCAAAAAAATTCAGTCACAATAAAGTAACTTAAAAAAAAATATCGGAAAAATATAGTCTCGAAAATTATACAAAATAAAGAGAAGACAATTTCTTCATTGCAAAATTTTGAGAAGTACCTATATCTGTTCATAAAAAATTGGGTGTTCTGAAATCTAATTAAATTTAAGCAATTCCAACGATTTTCTGATTTTAACTAACGATAAAACTGTATTTTTAATATCGACTGTTATTTTAAAGAATTGCAAAAATATTGCTGCTGATTTTATAAAGAGTTCTGAGCTTAATAATTTCCATTCGAGTGTTTTTCTAGAAGAATAAAATATGTACATTCCATGGAAATAAATATATTAAATCAACATTAAAAAATATTGAAATGATTATGCAACAAACCACACTCGGTGAAACTCAAAACACCAGAGGTCCCATTCTCAAATTTTATAGCTCAGTCAGTTTTAATAAACAACTTTACGTCACGCTATAATTTTGTATTTTCTCTTTAAATATTTACTGGTTTTTTACTTAACATAACATTTATGTATATGGTTAAATTTTATAATGAGTCGAGTCAAAATAAAATTAATCAATCAGGACTGCAGGACTGGTTTAGGTAAATTCATGGTAATTTTATAAGGCGCAAAAAACCAAGATTTTGATTTAAAATGCATATAATATTCACATATTTTCTGATACAAAAAAGATCTTTTTTGTAAATAATAACAGGGATTAATTTGTTGTAGTAGGCATGCATGCGTCTTTAAATTATACGACGGAAAGAGATTTAAAAAAATGAAATAAAATAATTATAAAATCGTTAACATCAATTTATCTTGCCGAATATATATTCATTGTATTTGAATACAATTAATATTATTCGGGTAATCCCGAACACCGAAGAGGGAAATACCATTATTGTTTGATTTTTTTTGTTATCTGGGGTCAGTCAAAGTCACCTAATTCATACAGCATCAGACTGTTTTTTCCATATGCTCGGTCAAGCTTCGTGGTAAATTTCGTTTCGTCGGTAATTAAATTGCATTTAATCTGATGGACTGAACAAAATATGTAAGGCAAATTAAAAAACCAATGCTGTGTAGCATTTTATTTTCTCTAAACTATAATTTGAATATTTTTGTCTAATTCATCAGTTTTATTGTATTATGTTATGATAAGTTTTTCGCCGAAGGTTTACCAAGGCTATTGGTATTGTTTCCAGGATTATTTTTTAATTCTCAATAATGAATTTCACTAATGACTTAATGAGAATTAATAATTAAGATTAACACAAAAGTTTGATTATTTTGATATATTCATTCACATTAAACCATAAGTGTTTACGCAAATTATTTTTTTTTTGTCTTATTACCTATATCCTTAACCTGTTTGAAAGGAGATGATTATTAGATTTCCCCCAAATTAATATCATTTAATCGCTTGTATGAATGCATTCGAAAAAAACATTTTCGATAGATTCTATTTCAACGTTGTAATTTACACTTTCAGTAATTGTCTTGAAAACATTTCACGCCAGAAATACCGTCAGGTGAAGAACAAACAAAATGATTTTAATTTTATGTTACAGCTTTATGTTATAAGACTCGTCTAGATTTAAAAATTAATAAATATCCTCGATTCTTTTGTGTACATAAATATTTTTCGATTTAATTCTAATTATCACCAAAGAAATCTACTTTTCCAAAAGTTGTATATACACACATTTTTACTAAGCCCATAATTACCCACATTCGCCTTCAAACTTTTATTTCATGCAAAAATCACATCACGGATTTAAAATTATTTGAACAAAAAGAATCCATTTCGAATTTAAAAATATCCACTAATGGTTTCGATTGTTTCTATGACGTCGAGCGCGTTAGTAAAATACGTTAGGAATCAGCGAAACCTCTTTGCGAGGAAGGCATAAGTATCGGACGCCTGTCTTAGTCATTTTGTGAACACACATCTTGGCCTTGCCTTTGAATAAGTGAGGCAACATAAACAATGCGGGCGTCCCGACGCCGAAAGCTGCCGTCGACGTCTTTGTTTTACTTCTTATATTTCATTAACACATTAAATATACATATACTAATGTCAATTTAACTGTAAAGTAAATAAAAAAAATATTTTTCAGCTGTTTATCTCAATCAAAAACATGTTTTTGTTTTTATGCTGTGTATTGATATGAAAAATTGATAAAATCTCATTCGTTATATCAATTTTTCTAATGACAAAACTATGTTTTTAGAAGCATTCATTTTAAATAGTCATGAAGCTGATAGAATACCGCTATATAGTATCACAAAATATACTGAATTATTACGAAAGTTATATGCTTTTAATTAAATCAAATTATACAGAAATATAAAACTTATGTCATAAATAAAAAATAAAATTTCTAATTTTAATTCTACTGGTTTCTAAAGTGCATTTATCATTTAGAATATGATAAAGATACGTCATTGTCTAGTATTAAAAACTCTTTAATGTTGTAGTAGAATAAATTTCATGTTTTACTTGTTAATACATTAACATTTTTATACAGTGTTCGTAAAGTGTTAACACTTTTCCGCACTTCCAATATGTGCATGCGCCATTAGTCTGCGGAAAAATGTGTATGTGTGCTAACGTCAGGCTGGAGTGTTTCTGTAAATCACGCCGGCTCGCAAATGTTATTTTTGTGCCCAATTTGATATGTGATATATACTACTGAAACATCTAGTACCTAGTAGCGGGAACTTTACTAGGGGGTACGAATTTCATAAGCAAAGAGCTGAATAAACATTACTGTAGACGTTTATTTTAAATTTTATGCTTGTATGAAGTGTAATATATACCAGGGGTAGTCAGGATATAGGTTATTCGATTAGTTCAACTAATAGGTAAGATAAAATATTTAGTTTAAAGAATAAGACAATTTCAGACTAATGAACCATCTAGATGCTCCTATTATCGAATTATATGTGTACAACTTTGTAACCAAAATAGTGTTACCAACTATATTTTTTGTTGATTGAATTTGCATTTACTTGGTGGAACTCCATTATAACATGGTCTGAACTAGTTCTGACGATGGCGTGAGCCGAAATAGCTATCAACTATATCTTATAAAAAAAATTGTAGAACTAAAATACATTGCTATTTTTTCGCCGTGCAACCATATTTTTGTTTATGGTCTTAAAATTAAGTCATTGTAACCTTGAAATATTATATGAAATGCAGCAATTATTTTTTTTTATAAATAAATTCACGTTAAACAATAATTAAATTTCTAACACATATTTTTACGTTAAATTAAAAGAAAAAAAACGGAATAGATTTTCGTAGAATAGGTAGATTTAATTTTGGTTTGGTCCCAACAATGAATATAGAAAACAAAAATCGTTGGATTGTTCTATTCACATTCCTATTACTGTTTTTTATAACTGTATAAACTGGGTAAATATCATACATAGCTATGTATTTGAATACAATATTTAAAAAAATATAATTAATGAAAATGAAAAGACTTTTTCGTGAACTCTAACCATGTAACCCAGTTGAATTGATCTCTAGTAAATAATATTGATTAAAACTTTGATACAAAACTTGCTACTATGAAAAAATGGGGAGTAAATTGACTTGATAACTCCTGGCATATGTGTTATACGGCACCAGTCAAAGATTCGTTTACCGAGCGGCTGCCAAATACAGAGATGGCAAATGCCAAGCGCTGGTACGCCGATTTTCTTCCTCCGACCAATAAACTCAGTTTGCCTAACCCGGGGGAACACTTACGGCGATTGAATAATTCTTCCGTCGAATGGAATGAGAAAAATGAAAACATTTTGTAGTGCATAGAATGGCTTCGAATTCATAATAACATTACACATCTACGCTTCTGTAGTATTAGATCCAAGGAGTCATTTCGTAAAATTTTTGCGCTTTAGTAAAATTTTGTTCGTAAAATCGCGTACTCTGTGTTAATTATTGTTTGTTTCTTCAAGACACGTTATGTAAGTGAGTATATTACTAATGTTGTTGCGAAGAATGAATAACGAGCGTCAAATATGAATAAATATTTAAAATCATTTAAGTATTTAAGACCTTAAGATTTTTTTTTTATTTATAAATAATGACTTTTGGTTTGCTCCTGTTTTTGTCATTTATTTTAATTTACTTAGAGCGACTGCTGGAAATGATATCAGATTTTCTTTTATATTGCTTTATTTTGATGATTGTTTTTTTTCAATATAATCAGCATTATTTCAAATACTTATACATATTTTAATATTTTCTCTTAATAAGTAAATTCATAAAATTATTATTTTGAGAAGCATATATGTTATGATTTATAATCAGAGGTTGCGAATTACCTGACATTTTGATGCATTTTTTTATCGTTCTTATGCATTCTAAATAAAACTTCTAATTTTTTTCTTTATATATTTGGAGACCTTTTAGAATTAATAATATAATTTACATCTGTATGATATAGTTTGTATTTCTATTCTAAGTTCATGTAAAATAATATTGTGTCTCTTGTTGTTTACAGATATCGCAGATAAGCGTTCTTTCAATAAATCAAATGAAAGTAAGTTTTTTTTTGAATTTCCCAAATAAAAATATATGTCTTATGGACAGTTTACTAATTATCACATTCATTAATATATTATATTCCACTGAATATCTACTGATTATGTATGCTAGTGATGGTTTATTTAAGCAAACCGGAATCTCAGTATTTTCATAATTTGTTGAAAAATAATGATATCTGTTTTTTATTTACCCCGTTTGTTTTACATTATGAAATTTTTTAAAACATATAAAAAAAATCATCATTATTTTCATTTCTCAGCGTACAGATAGGTGACTTTTTTCCTTTATTGTATCTCAAGACATCTTTTATTTCCCGACCAAATTTTCATATCTAAATTGTTGGAACTTTGTGCGATTTCACACGTTTTAGTTTCAACAATTCAAATTTGATATTTTTATCACATCAAGCACCTTCAGTAGATATAATAAATAGTTTTACATAGACTTATATAGCTCGGTAGCTTTTCGGTGTAGAATTTTTTTACGGTTTTGCTAAAAGAAGTATTTTTAAGAATCAAATTTGAGAAATGATAACATTCTTCGTAGTAGTTTGGCTAAAGAAATTCTTTTGGTGTATCTTGAGACAGTTTTGTTAAAAGTCTTGCCAGATATTTAAAGAGTATATTTTAAAATTACGTAGTATAACTTTAGATGCTTTCGGCTTGATGTTGCAATAAATTTTCCACAATAGTTTTTCCCGAGAGGGGTAATAATAGTACAGTATTTCGGTTTTCCGCCTCAAATAGTTGGCCATTAAAGCTGTAGTGGTTTGTATGATTTTGCGAACATATATTTCAAAATAACGAGCAATGTTTGAACATATCCATTGAACAACAATGAAAGAAATTTCTTTCGTACTTTGTTAGCTATTTTTCATCTTAACGAACCACTTAGGGCTCACTCAGAAATGGAAAAGGGTATTACTGCCTCACTGAACGTAATGGTTTTTGGTTTTTCAAATTGAATATAGGCTCTCAGTCAAATAGAATTTCCATATTTATTTTATTCTGCCTTAATACTTTTTCAGTAAATGATATTGATACTTGTTTATTGGTGAAATAACAATATGTGTATTTATTTTACTCAAATAGTCTATTTATCAACAACATCTTTTTCAACTGTTTATATTAAAATTATTTTTAAAAAAGTCATAGAAGATTTTTTTTATATATTTTATTCACACATCTTTGGATACCTTTTAGACCACCTTGTCTGGGAAAACACAAAATAATTTTGATTTGAAATCACGGATGCCAAAAGTATCAAGATTTAAAAAAAAAACAGTGATTTAAATTGCATATAAATACATGATGATACAAAAAATGTGCCATATGTTATGATGACAAATGATTCTCAAAAAAAATATATTCAACACTGATTATCTGAAACGTGGTATTTTGTAAATGTAATGTAAATATTAATTATCTTTACTGATTTTAGTATTTCGGAATTTATTTTAGTTCTACAAAATTATTTTTAACAAATATAGTTGATAGCTATTTTGGCTCACGACATAGTTAATAGTTCTGACGATGGCGTGAGCCGAAATAGCTATCAACTATATTTGTTAAAAATAATTTTGTCGAACTAAAATACATTGCTATTTTTTCACCGTGTTATAATGGAGTTCTACCAAGTAAATGCCAATCAAATCAAATATCGGAATTTATTTATTGATTCAAAATAGTGAATTTCCAGAGTGAAATCCAAAGCAGAAAATTCTTAATAATATTTTATTTCTTAAATCGGCGTTTCTTCTTTCTTTTCTATATGGATTAAGTGGACGGAAGGGTTAATTGAGAGGGACGAAAGTATGGAACTCTACAAACATCATCGATTCAACCTTTATGCTGGAATTCTAGTAAACACCCTCAATCTATATTTGAAATAATAATTTTCATCTTTTACCCAAATCAAAAACGATTGATTTAAATTGATTAAATACTCAAGTTTATCACATGAAAGTGCTTTATCATCGGATGTAGTTTTGAGTGCTACCATAATCGGCGAACGAAATGTTATCCATCGATCGGTGAATTAAATGATTTTACTAATAAAAAGCAAATTCAATATATATAAACTAAAAATATTCGAAAAACAGTTTAATTTTGCCATATTTTATTTATTATCTATTTAAAAAGTATACACGCTTAATAGACAAATCTAGTTTCTATCAATTTCAAAATTCGTTTTCAGCATATTGTGGAAACTGAAAAATCAATAAATGTAGCATTATAAGTTAAACTATCAACATCCATTATGATTAGAATCCATTTTGATTTAAGTTTGACAACGGTGTTTGTATTTTGAAACGGATAGATAAATGCGGTTTATGGACAACTTTTCCATAAGCAAGCAACAAAGTTGTCAGATCGATGTATGCAAGAACGATTTAGTGCCATTTTCATTTCTTTTTATAAATTTAAAACCAAAAAATTGTATCAATGAAATATTGAGCTTTATTTATATATTGTAGTTCCTTATTTGGATATATATTTTGATATTGAAATATTTAGAAAAAAAATCCATTCTACGCTATTAGAATTAGTGCTTATATTACTCATAACATTATTCAGCTGGTTTTTTTCGGTTCGAACGAAGCCAAAATGATAATTCTTCTGATTATTGAGAATTTCAAAACTTATTTTGATTTAGTCGGCATGTCTAATAGTTGGTAGAGCTGTAACATATTTTTTGACGAATGCGTAAAGCTAAGCAGGTATCAACCCAACCCTGTTATTTTAGTACAAATAAATACGTGAATATTTTTACAATACGTCAATCATAATGTCAAAAATTATTTATTTATTTAATATATTTTTGTGTGCGCGTTTATTAATATTTATAAAAATAATTTATCTCAGTATTTAGATTTCACGAAAAGTGTCCTTTGTGAAGAACTTCTTCGTCTGTTACCAAACGTAATAAAGGCTGTATATTGATATCACGCACGACATAGACTCAACTTTGAGTCATTTAAAAGTTTTTAAAGTAAAATCAACCTCGCCATAAATTCATGAATAAAGCAAATAATGTTTACGTATTGTTTGCCAAAGTAAGATCATATGTTAGAAATTCTATAAAAAAAATTATTCATATTAAATATGATTAATAATTGTTATTTAATTCTATAAATCTGTTAATTTTGGTACATCAATTGAATATAATACTGACAAGGATTATTATAATTCATTGAAAAATAAAATACGTTTTATGTTATGTTTGTTTAATCCTGCAATTAATATTTTAAAGTGTCATATAGACAATAACAATAAAAAAATATTTTTATTTTTACTTTTCAGTGACAAATTTACATATATTATTTTAGATAGATAGTAAGCAAAGTATGTTCACATTATCTGGTGATAATAACATAACCCTTGCCATCGGAACGTGATGAGGTGAATGCGTGGAATATTTAATGCAATAAAGTGGGCATATTGTGCAAAAGCTCCCTCACGGTTAGGTATATAATAAATTTCACCCGTGTCATAACTTACGCTAGAGTAATCGTATTTTATGCAAAATCGTTATGGCATTATCGATCGGCAATTTATGTATATGCCAGCCTTTGTTCGAACGAGTTTTAGAGCGTCGAATATGTTAAAGGGTTAAAAATAATACTCTGTAAAAAATATCATATTTTAGAATATGGTGCATAACAGAATCAGTTTTTGTGTGTTCCGATATAAACAGTACTAATTTATATCTATGACAAAGTTAAGCCAAAATTTATTCAAGTTTAGGTATGTCAACTAAGCACACGTATTTCGAATTAATTCAATATTGAATGTACATATGTTTCTTCAACACCTAAAAATGATTAAATTCTAAAAATCTGACGTTTTAAAATTGATGTAGAGTTCTAAAACACCATCATTTTAATGTGTTATTTTAGTTTGCATAAATTATAATTTTAAATTTATTTATACATTTAATTTATTACACTATGTATAACATGTATCATGATGGATTATTTTTAAACAATTGATGTTCCATCGAAGGCTTCCAGTTTAATATTGTTTTATTTTCTCGGTGTTAAAATGTGTTCTTACGGGTGAATCAAACATATCCACTTAAATTATAGCTTTCAGCTCAAATTATTTTTAATGCAACTTTTTTGTCCAACCAATTAATGAACACTGTCTTCCAAAACGAAAAACGAAAAGATTCTTATATTAGTGTGACAATTTAGATAAAATTTGATGAAATTCAATTTCTACTGCCGTATGTAACGCTTTCATATGATATATAACATTTTAAATTAATAATGCAACCAGAGCATGACAAGACTTGATATTTTTATTTAGATCAATTTCAACATTATTATACGATAAAAGCACAGTTGTTAATATGTGTTCTGTTTTAAAAGCAAACATCTTTTTTCTTATATTGTACTACCTGATCGGTTATTAATAACGTAACCCTTAACCACACAAAATAAAAGCACGCATACTTTTTATGATCATTTTCTGGTACATGAATGCGCATTATGAATCCAAACAAAATATTATTGTTCACTTTGAATAAAAACACACATATTACGTCGCACGGTGTATTATCCGCGAATAATGCATGCACCAGTAAACGACAAAGGCGCAGTATTATTTTTATAATAACAAAACAATCCAAACGCTGGATGTGCATATTTTCGGTAGCATCCCTTCGGCACAGAAGCGAGACTCATTTGTTTATTTTTTATTTTATCTCATATGACATTCCTCCCTTTTCTTTTCTCTCTCTCACGTTTACTTGCTTTCAGCTGTTATTTAGAGTGTACTTCAACAAAATATACCGCTATACAATCGTGTCTAAGCTAAAAGTATACAGATATTTTGTAACAGAAACATGATACGCGAACGGGTTTCGCGGGTGGGGAACTTTTGCGATTCGATTTTCAAGTTCTAAAAATTTTTCACAATATTTTTCTATGACTTGTAAAAACGCTCAACCTTTTTTTACGTATGACTCTGATACAGCAATTATCTTACTACCAGTCATTTCTAAAGCCAATCATTAAATATTTTATTTTAGTATAGATTTATATACAATATTACACAATAAAATAAAAAAAAAACTACCACCGTTTTACTGCATATTTTTTCAAAAGTAAGTAACTATGACAAGAATTCTTTTGTTGCACTCATTTCAATGAAATTTCATAATAAAAGATTCATTTTTTTATTCAATTATCTTATTATTATCATTCTATTTTTCTCGTCCAGTTATTCAAATGTACGATCAGTCCGTATCATGTACTACATCATTCGATGTTATATTCAACTTTTAATTGGTAGATAAATAAAATCCTCTGTTGTTGAATTGAATAGAGTCCATTCATCCCCTTGGCAGGTCACAGACGACTTTTTTCGTTTTGAAATAACCTAACCCCTTCCGCATTCATATAAAATTGAAAGGAATTTTCAAAACACGCTGTATTGGAAGCGGTTGAATTTTTGCAGTGAGTCGATGGCCGTATCTCAAGAATTCGAACCAATTTAACGTAAAATAAAATATCACTATAGTCACTCACTACCGAAAAGATTAAATTTAACTTGTACTCTCATATAACGAAGAACACTAAAGGAATTTAGCATTGTAACTAAAATATCTTTAACATCTTGTTGGTTAGATGGCAATTGGCTTTAACACTTTCTTAGTCAGCCTCTGTTGTCTGATCGCATAAGCTTTATTTGCTATGATCAAGGTCAAAATCAAATCAAATTTTATTAAGTATCATTTACCAAATTGTAGCTGTGTGTGATGTTTCATATCGTAATGTTGATCGTGGGTGATATTGGAATTTATATTTGGAAATATTTCATGTAATTTTTATTTTTCAACACATTTCGCGAGTTCGCTATTTTACACTAAAGAAAATATTGCCAAGCAATCCAGGAAAATATAGCAAAAAGATATTCGATTACTTTCATATTCATAATACCACTCTCTGACATATGTCTTATAAAATGATGTTGAATCACTCTTATTATTGTGATTTTTTATGGGTGAAGATAAATTCTGTTGTGCGTATATATTTATTTATTTATACGAATTTAGTACGATTCGACAAGAATAGTTTTTATCATTTACATAAACCACACCCCTTTTATAATATTTAGTATAAAATTAATATACATTTAAAAATAAATTTATTACAGCAATTAAAAAAACTTTATTTTAGTATCTTTAGTCGTATATTATTCACATTTAACCAAAATACGGAATTTTAAACCAAAAATGCTTTCTCTACCACCTGTTCGATCAAATGAAAAATTAAATGTCCGTGTTATTTATGTGTTTAAATACAGATAGCGATCTTCATTTCACACCTAACATTGCATGCATTCGACAAAAAGAGCTTATTTTATTTTAGCTTTTTATTTGTCAAAAGATAACATCAAAAACAATGCGCTTAATTATATCGTAAATAGAAAAGTATAGGAAAAAGCCGTTTGAGGGTTAAAAAAAACGTTCACCATAAATATGTTTGGTCACGAATGGTGTTGCATTTACTTGGGATAATAATTGCTATAAAACAGGCACACAGCATATAAGCTGTTAAGTTAATATATGAACATTAAGTATACGATAAATTATATTAATTTAAATTCAAATAAAATGTATTTTGTTATTTATTCAACGAATGTTTATCTTTTCTACACAGATTCTAATTTGTATTTTTGTGTCACAAATCGCTAACTTATTTTCAACGATTATTTATATATAAAGCAATCAGATATATGCCGCAAAGTACAGGATACAAGGACTTTATGAATTTATGTTAGCACTTCACCCGACCTCATTGCACAAAAAAAAAATAAAAATATTTTTAATGAAAATAACGTATAAGATGTGTGATACAAATAGGCTTCGGCCTCAGAGACTGTAAGTGACTGTATTAAATGAATATTCAACATAGATTAGTTCCTCGAGATTCAGAATAATTTTAAAAAATGACTCATCTACTTTAAAAGACAAAAGAGTACTTGCAATATTTTGTTAACGTAACTGAACCAAACTGATCCAGTTTTCAAAACAAAATTGTATAAAACTCTTCTGTGCTAAAATTTTATGCAATGACTTTTGATAATCAAAAATATTTTATTATGAGCCTTTTATATTTTCATAGAAAATGTCGGCCGCTCATACATTATATAATTATATAAACTTAAATGCAGATTTCAATCACTCTTGTGAATTGTTTAAGTAAAACACAAAATGTCTATATAAATTTATCTACAGAAATTTCTATAGAATTCCATTACACTTACTTACCAAACTATACTTTTTTACGCTAGTTATAGCGTAATAAATACAAAATACTACTTATTCGAAATGACTTCGAGAATAAAACCTTTATCAGATAATATTGAATAAGTGAAGTATTTAATATAATTTTGTAGGCTTATGCACACCACTTATAATAATTATTAGACCACAACAGCTGGACTATTCTAATCGAATAGGATGACTTTTATTTCATACGATAAGGGTTAATGACTTAGTGTGTATGTAAATAGGACTGTTGTTAGTCTATAGTTCTTTATATCTTTTGATAGGTTAGTGGTGTAAATGAAATAAAGATACGTGAGCGATGTCAGTGTAAAAAATAATTGTAATTGCGCTGTCATTAAAACAAAGATAATAATTTTCTTCCTGCTAAACATAGTTTTATTTCGTAACGGCCCAAAGCTTGAACTTTTACGCAGCAAACATTAAATAACACTTGTTACTCTTAAATTTGAGTTGGCATTGACTAGTACCGATTTATTTTAATGGTTTTTCATCAAAGTTTATAAAAAAATATATGTATATACATGAAATTAGAGCATATGAATCACTACATATTGGTTGTATCGATATAAGGCAGAAATATTATTGTATTTAGTAAATCGTTGTACGAATAAGCGTTGAATGTGAAATGTTTCGACGTATTTCGGATTCCTTCACACAAATCATATTATATTAATGTTTTTTTTATGTACACAAATCCGCTGCAATGTAAATGATTAATAAAGTACTAACAGGAAAAACATTGTTTTATAGAATCTTTGAGTACATTTCAATTATAATGATGTGCTTGTAATAATTATATAAATTTATTCGAAATTCATTTTCAAACATTTGCAGTCACTTCTCTGTGTTTCATTATTCCATCAAAATAACTACAAAATATTCCAATATCATGATAGCATAAAAATGTTTTATTATAAGTTATAAACATATGAAATACATTTTATAGATATCGCTCAATTGTAGTGTTCTTTATTATAACTCGCCTAAAGTTCCTATGTTAAATGTTTGTATAGAGGGCGCAACAGGAAACGGTTAAATTAGTTTTCTTTTTTTGAATTAACATAATAAGTTTATTGTAATTGCGGAAACATTTTATTATTTTTATCCTTTTCATTTTTTAGGGATGTTAAAAATAGCTTCGCTTTTGGTATTTTTACGTGTATTCAAGCTTCTCATTAAAAAAAATATAAAAATATTTCACCAATCAATTCAATATCTAGAATTCTCTTAAAGGTTATGAAGTAAAAATTAATAAGAAAATTTATTTGAGAATATTCGTTTAAAATTTTTTTTATGAAAAATTTGAAACAAATTGTGATTTTTAAAATTAAATTTATAATTGTAATAACATAAAAATATTTTTTTTTAATATATCATAGTTTCGTAAGGATTATCAAACTTAATGTTTACACAGTTATTTTTAAAACATCGCGTATTTTTTTTCAATGGCCGCTAAAAAACTAAATTTAAGTGTAATTTAAAATCTTGAATACAGATCCTGTATATTTATTTTACGGAATATCTTCTAATATCAATTGTGAAAATATTAATTAAATTTTGTTCTTCAAGAGATATGTACCCAGAACGAGTTGATCGTGAAATGTTTTATATTGACTTTTAATAAATACACTTGTTTGCATAAATATAATATGTAATACATCTCAGCTAGTACGTCTTTACGATATGATAATTTGATTTTTAAAGTAATGTTTATCCTATTAACAAAAGGGTTAGAAGTCAATAGCGGTCAGCTCGCCGCTTGTGCATTCTTCGATTGCAAAGCTCAGTTCCGAGGCGGAAGAGTCTGTGAAAGATACCACGCAGGTCACAGGTCAACACCATTCTATAATAATACTATCTTGGTAGCATTCCTGCACACCTGGACACCATCTGAGTGCCTCTTCCAGTGGGACTAAAGGTTTTTAAGAAAATGGAAAATATTTTTTAAAACTTAAATTTCTTTCTATAATTACTCATCCTGCAATATTAAATTGGTTTTTAAGTTATTTGGCATACAAGATGATTTTAAAATAAATAGTATCTCAACCTGGATTAGCAATGCCTTAAATATAATAACTACCAACCGAGAATTTCATTCAAAATACACAAACGACGCAAAAAATTAACATCCGTGTTTTCAATGAAGTGTAATAAAATAATGAAATCGTCAGCTGCTTTAATCATATTTTATATACTGAAACAAAACATTTAATAAAATAGTCTACAATTATAAATCATCGAGAAAATTTAAATGCATTTTTAATGTTGTTTAATCAAATATCGACGATAAATATTCTTTAATTAGTGAAAAATTAGACATTAATCGATGAAAAAGAATCGTTCTTAAATTTAATTTTAGTATATTGAAAAAATTGGCATTTACTTGATAGAACTCCAATATAGCACGGTGAAAAAATAGCAATTTATTTTAGTTCTACAAAATTTTTATAAGATATAGTTGATAGCTATTTCAGCTCACGCCATCGTCAGAACTAGGTTCCTATTCTAAATAGCTATCAACTATATCTTGTAAAAAATTTGTAGAACTAAAACACATTGCTATTTTTTCACCGCGTTAATTTTTGTGAACTGTATTTAAAAAAAAGTTTTCAATGGAGTGATAATCTTTGCTGTAAATTTTAAGCCGTGTAGAAAAAATAAAATATTTTTAATGCGTTAGTGCTTGACAAGTTGAACTTCTGTGCAAGAGATCGACTATTTGAAATGTCTTATCTAAGTAAATTGGTAACGATAGGCATCTTGAAAAGTAAAATATGGCATATATATCCCCATAGCTTTTTCAATAGAGATTTTATAATGATGCCCAGATGTAGGATTGCGTTTTTAATACAGGTAATTAACACTTAGTGTATTTACAGCTAAGTAGGACTACATCTATGCACGCTATGCTTTCCAAGTAAATATAAAGGTACCTTCGTATTAATTATCAGCAGATGAATCTCATTGATTTCAATGTAGTCAACTAAACGCTATAATCTCTCTTTGACTATCCATTTTTTTTACGAATAGTTGACGTTTTTAATATCTTTTTTTTGCTTGTATAGGTGTCTCTTTAATAGAAATCCAACTATGATAAATTTTAAATTATCAGCCACAATTGTTCCAGTCGTGAACTTAACACGAAAAAATACAATTTAAAAAGTTACCAAGTAACTTTTATAAGGAGAAAGATGTTACAATAAGTAACCAATCAGTAACGGTCAGATTTATACTAAAGTTTCCAATTGTATAAAAACACTTCTTTATATTATTTATATTCTGTTTATGTTTAAAACAATAGTGTTTCTTTATTGTGCTTATCTCATTCTCATACATAATATTATTCATATTGATTCAGAAATTGTATATTATTTCTATAATATTAAATTAGTATGTCAAAACTCATGAAATCAAAGCAAGTGTACATGTTTTTCACACCCGTTAAATTTTTTGTATATGTTTTTAATATCGTTGTTTATTTATTTGGTAATTTTCTTACTATCATTGTAAGACATCGTAAAATAAATAATTCCACATACATACTCTTAGGTATTAAGCCATTATTTCAACCGATTACACATAGTAAACAGTGTATTCCCTTAATCAGCGATTGTTTATTTTATCGATCCAATGAAGACATGAAAATTATTATAAGGTATTCGAAAAACGCCGACTCATCCGATCCCTTTTATAAGAAGCGACCATTCTGTCAACAATTTATAGTGCGGAATGTATGCAATCTCAACTCTTTCATTATCGGACCCCTGCAACGTCTGTGATATAACTTACGTATGCGAATTATATTTTTGAATTCCAAGGCTCGACGAAAATAATTGGAAATGCGCAGTTTTACTAACTGATTAGCATACCACTAAGCCAACAGGTGCACATTTTACATACTGAAAATTTTAATTAAAGTCTTATTTATAGCAATTGAATATGGGTTGATAATATGTAATTGGTAAATTTCCAAAAATAAATTTGTATTCATATAATACTATATTAAACAGACTTTTTTGTCACGTATCCTAAAAGAAACTTTTGCAACGATAACTGGTTGTAAACAGATACAGATACATTTGGGAAATGCTCTAAAAAGGCAACAAATAAATCTTATTTCCCTGCAAGAAATGTCCTCTTGCCTATTAAATATGTGTTATGCTATTTTTTTGAAGTTATTTCATAAATTAATTAATTCAATTCTTTATATTTTATTCTCCTTATTATCAAAATATGTTAATTAATTTCTTCAAGTAAATGTCGGGCATTTAATAAACTAACTATAGCTATATTAACAATCAATAGAATTTCTCTGAAACTGGGATCGACGGATTTTATCAGAAATGATTTATCAGATTATGTCAACCAAGCTTAATAACCAGATAATAATATATATTCAAATTTAATCAGACTACCTGTCATTCACTTCTTTACAATGATTTTAAGATTTCAACCAACATAATCATTTCATGACTTTTTAACTATACAATGTTATTTTTAATAAGAGTAAGGATTCTTGATGAGTTAACTATAATAAAAACCCCTTAACAATTGCCTTACGTATGCCTTTATGCTGCTTGTGTTTTTTACTCTAACAATGTTGGAAAACATATTTAAGTGGTCAAACGCTATTCCTGCACGATTAAAAAGATTGTTCAGTTATGTGTTTAAAGAACACACTCAGTATAAACTTTTATTTATTATATATTTTTAATATTTTTTTTTATACCTTTTCGAGAGCTGAAAGCATAGTTCATATTTCTTTGTGAAGGGTTTTTGCTATAAACTTGTAATAAAAATATTTTGTTCATCATTCATACAAATTATGTATTGTATAAAGTTGACACCTATTTTTCTGCTAGATTTAATAAATAAAAATCGAATCAATTGTTTTTTCAATCAATTTGTAGTGTTCCATGCTAATTTCAATAGATTATGTCACATTAAAAAATTGTAATAATCTCACTTAACGATTATAACCTCACAGCACCGGGACTGTGGTAAAAAGTCTAACAAGAGTGGATCTATCAGTATATTCCTTAATTTGTACTGCAATTATCTAATATCGTTGTTTATCCATAACGGGTGATTTTAAAGATGACGCAGGCTACTCCGGCTGGAAAATTTTATATTATTTTATTTTTTAATATTTTTAAATTTATAACAGTTTAAATTATTTTTAAAAAATATGTGGCACATCGCCACTTTAACAATTCTGACATAAATTCCTCCATACAATGGGTACTCAATTAAATGTTGTTTTGTTAGTTTACAATTATTTTATAGTACTATGTTTGTTCTTTAAATGACTACGGTACATCTAGGCAATAAACCACGGCTAGCATGTGACATGTATTTTTATGCGGCTTGCAATACTTCAATAAATGGTTTGTTCTTAGAGAATTACTAATTTTTGCATTTTTTTTTTCGCTTTATTAAAGAATTTATGACGGGTGAAGGTAAGACAACTTAGCTCTCTAGAAATACAATAGTATATGACTTGCAAAAATTTTCCATAAGCCATTATTTATTATTTCTATCTACTACCGTCCGCAACCAAAAAATAATACCAAACAAAAATCATTCAAAATTTCCACTGAAAATTAGTAACATGAGATAGTTTTCATAAATGCTATTTTTTAATATTAAGCTCGCATTGTTCTGTAATATGATTGCAGTGCGTTTTTTATCAGAAACACTCATTTTTATTTTTATGACGAACACTACTTTAATATGATATCAACTTGTTTTCATGCAATAATAAATTGGTTTTTTTCTCATGGTACAGTATCCCGCACAAAATTCAAAATGCGATATCTGTTACATCAAAAACGATATCCTGATCAATTCGTAGATAAACCGAATCAATTAATATGAACATTTTGAAATACTGCATTTAACTTCATTTAATAAAAAATACATTTTTATACCAAAATTAATTAACAAAAATTAGATTATGATTTGAATGTGACATAAAGTAGAAAGCATTGCATATCGGTTAATACTTCGAAATATTCCAAGCACGTTTTTGTGTGGATTGTAGAATTGTATGTATAGCTATTTTTATTCCTGATCTTTGCTGTTTTGGAGACAATAGAGATATAAACGTCCCGATACGGATCGATGATTTTACGATCTTATTGTGACGAAGACGATTTAATGGCCTGCGGACAGGAGTGCGGTTTGAAAACCATTCAACTAAATGACACCGCAAATAGCAACATACTTTAAGTCGCCTTAAAGTTGCTATATAATCATTTTTTTTATAATATACATATATCATTTATAATTGTGTACATTTTATTTTTTAATTCTTTATTTTACCAATTTTATTCTTTTTTGCCTGCCATTTTTTAAGCTGCAGTAAATAGTAATTCAATACAATAATGGCAATTAAATATATACAATTAAATTTTTTGTTCATTTTTAGATTACCTTATCTTTGGCAGCTTAGTCGTTAACGTCTTTTAAAATCAGTTTATTAAAAAAAATCACAAATTCAAATTTCAAAAGGATTCTAAAGCATTTAATATAATATTCACACACTTTAGACTGAGTAAAAGTTACCGAGAGTTTCTTTAGAAATTCATCAAATAATCCCGATAAAGCTTAAAGCTTATAAATATAAAATTTCCCGATAAAGCTAACGGCAATCGATGCAATGGTCATGCTACTAAGCAATAATAGGCTGGCTATAGGTATGTACAATAGTAATGTTATTCAAATCATGCTCTCCCTTATCCACTTTGTACGACCAGGTTTCTTTTAGGTGAATAATTCCCCAAGCTTCAACTTCAGTATCGAAGATGAACATTCTCAATTTGACTTTAATAAACAATAATTAAAAAATTAATAACGCAAGAAGAAAATCACACATACATACATAAATACGTACTCTCTGTAGTTATAAGTTCGGCATTCTAGCATTTTATAAGATGTTAAATTTACAAAAAATACTATAGTTCGTGCAATTGCTTTTTTGTATGTTAAAATGAACTCCTAATACAAAATAATATTCAAATTTCAATCGAACGCTATGCAAAAAAATGCATATTTTATTATTCATACTAACTAGTAAGTGATACAATCTTTTGACATTTAATTTTTATTGTTTGTTCGTTTCTTACTTTTACTTGTTCACTTTGAACTTTCCGTATTTACGAACGCAGTAAAAAACAAAAAAAAATGAAATCCTTGACAAAAATACATGTAATCCATTACACATCTCCGAATCTGGCTAGCTTGTTGTTTTTTTTTATAAGTTCATTTCATTTTAAAATGCATTAACTCACTACAAACATGTAACGCAAAATACTCAAAATCGACCTACTTTCCACAATACAGAATTGTGTGTAGGTACTTATCGCGACCGGTTTTTCTCATTATGTTTCAGCATCAACCAGAATAAATTATAATATACTTTCCATTAATTAATGCATAGTATTAATATATCTTCTTAAACAAAAAATCTTTCAATATAACGTACTTTTTGAGAATAGTATAATTTCTCAATACTTTTATCACTCTCAAACCAGTCCGCATCAACAAAATCATACTTTTTGTGAATATGATATTCAGATTGAAACACAATGAAGCCATCGAAATTAAAATTAATTAGACTTAACTTTTAGTTTAAATCAATCGGATAAAATTTCTCTTTTATAATATATTAGTAAATATTCTTTTGATTATGATTACTTTTAATACCATTAAATCTTCATCCTACTTCTGTCGCGGTATAAATGTATTTATTTTTACCTTTTTAATTAACCATTCTGTTTCTATTCTCCCATAACTTCGAACAATTTCAAAGCCCAGTCTGCAAATGCAATACAGTATAAAACATGGGACTCAAGAGCTGTTTGTTCTTTATAAGGTCAAAGTTGTATTTGTGAAATCATTATCTTCGTGTACATCCTTAAACGGTTAGTGCCAATAGGCAAAGAGATGCGGTTAACCATAATATAATTGCATGACAAATGGATATTTACTACTTGGAATAAAGCTTAGCTTTTTAACTAAATTATATATTGACTGAAAGCATCCTGTTAAAACTTATCGTAAAATAGAAAATAAAATTTAACACTACCACACCAATGGTTGTAATTTCATGGCATAACCTAAATAATTAGTATAACATATAAGATGTCAAAACTTTAAAAACAGCGAAAAAATCAGACAATATTGTACGGCAAAAGCTACTCACATACTATATTTTCTAAGCCATTTTGTCGTCAAGATGTTTTTATAAGAGATAAATTAAATAACGCAAGAAATTCTTCAAGAAGATTTAAACTCGAATATGAGTCATCAAATTTTATCGTAGTGATATTGAAAAACATAATTTTAATGGAAATTTATCGACTTTTTTGTCATTATAAGCATGAGTAGTTCCAAGCAACTAGTTGAATATTTTCTGATATTAACGATTTCAGTTAAGTTAATTTTTAATTTATTCTACAAAAACATTTGAAAAAAGCGATAGTGGGCTAGATTTGGCTATAATTGTAATGGATTCGTTCTGTCATATTTCTATTATATTAATTCTTTAACTAATAAAACTATCAAAAAAATTACTCAAACTATCGTACAAAGATGGTAAACGCACTTAAAATCCTTATTTTGTATGCCGCGGTCTCCGTTCGTTCCATGTATTTCTACATAAAAAAAATGTTTACTTCCAGCAAAGCGCTCCACTTCTATCTAAGGAAATAAAAAACGATTACAAATTATTTATTATGGAAACGTTTTATTTAACCCTTTCGAATAGTACCACCGAAGCTCATCTGTCGCTTATTAAGATACCAGTAAAATATACACTAACAGATTTTATATAAGACTTGATTTGTTACGTTAGCAGATTAAAGTCGGAACAAATAATTTTGTACATTACCACTATTGTCGAGAGCGTGGTGAACTTTGGTTCGAATCCTGAGAGATCAACATCAAATTTGAGAGCCTGGACATGAATATGTGTGACACCTTTTGATCTTAAATGAAATGATATCGAGCGATTTAAGAATATATGGCGATGTAATGATAAATATTTTTTTAATCTTATTTCTTGATATTAACCCTTTCAAACTTATATTACAAATATTATCCTTGTACCAGACAAACAAGTATTTTTATTTCAAATTGTTCTTCATTCCTCACTGATTATAAAAATTGGTATAAAAAATCACCCGTATCATTTCTTAGCAGCAGATCGTCTCCCCAATGATCATTTATAACACCAATAGATGCTTCAAATATGATTACCATTATCTAGATTTATTCTGAGGTTTTCTTTTATTTATTACAAATTTATATAAAACATATTTAATTCAAATAGAGAATAAAGATTTTTCAAGCATTTTTCAACACTGCCATCTTAAAGTACATTCATATCTTTAATAATATAATACCACTACGAAATCAAATAAAGCAAATATGAATCGTTAAAAAATCATTAACAGGTTTATATAGGTATCAAAATATCTGGCCTTTCAAATATTTGGTCATTGTAAGGCTTTGATAATGTATTATTACGGCTAGTTTTTAATGTATGTATGCGTAGTCGTTATTATATGACCGGACATTGGTTCCCAATATTTACAATTTAACCACGAGCATCTGCCATCTGCCGTTGATTGTTTTAATGTACAAATACTGCTTTATTATGAGATACATATTGATAACGTATCTATAAAAAAATCATTCATTATTACAATTATACTATTAACAAAAAAATGTACTCAGATAAACAAAGTAGAGATAGGTTGTTCATAAAAATTTGGCATATCTGATACCAAAAGCTTTGTTTTATTGAAAAATAAAATAAGAATGTTTACTTTATTTTTAATTATACGAAAGTTTTAAACTCACGACAGCATAAAATACATGATATGTCTGTTATTTCTAAAGTATCAGTCAACTGTCAAAAAAAAATCATTACATTAGCCTGTACAAAAATTAACGATCAAGTGTCATCAATAATCAAGTCCTTTGAATCTAGTCATTCTCCATAGACTTCTATATTTAATTTTATTGATCAATATATTTTTGATTATACCGCTTGAAAAGTATTCTTGTGTGGGCTTTATATGAAACTTATCAACTTCTTTGTTATTTTTTATAATAATGCCAGCAAAGAATTAAAATACGACATTTTACCGATTGATACAATATAATAATAAATCTCAAATAAAGCCTCAAATAAATTTTACAAAATAATACTTAAAAGCACATAATAAGAAAGTGAAAGTTAATTACTTATCCATTGTTTCGAGCGATCAATTATCATCGATCAACTCCACATCTCAAACTTTTCGTCTAATATATCAAACGCTTTTCACAATCATCAAAACTTATTCTAAATATTATATCGTTTCACAGTCATTTTCGTCGGTGGATTTGTAAATCGGAAATTTTTGATGATTATCATACAAAGATAAAAATATGACTGATGAATTTTAAAATATTTTTATATCAAACGAGACTCAACCCCCGATGTAAAGTGCATCTGTGAAACTGTCGCATTACCTGCCTTCTTCTATTGTGATACGTTTTATTCTATAGTTACGTACCCACCTGGGGAGAGGAAGTCAATAAAAAACCCTTTCCAGGCAAGTATTTTGGTCGATGTAAAACAGGTAAAAAATCAATTGATGCTTTCATTCATCTTCGTGTTGAACAAATAATCGAATACATTTTTTATGCGGAGAACTTCTATTCAATATCTTGGGCACAGCTTGTTCATAAATTATTTTGCATAAAATTATAAAATATTTTTAACCAAAATACAAATTAATATATTTTTAATAAAGTTGGATTGGATCGTATGAAAAAGTAGAATTAATAGATTTAAACCACAAATTTTACAACGAGTTTTATTACAATCATTATAATGGAATATAAGTTTTCGTTTCTTTATTCAGTATCTATGTAGTATGCAAATATTTTTGAATATGTTTTTTATTTGAGGCATTTTAATGTGAGACTCAACCATGCGTTATTGAAACTCTGAGTCTTAAATTGTTAAAAAAACAAGCTTCCCGAAGTAAACTAAAATGGTCAACCATTAAAGTAACAAAAAATGGTGGCGTGTTCTTAGATCGAGTCTCCGAAAATGGCTGAATTATCGCACTTACCAAAAATATTATATACTTGTAATAATTGTGATTCACACTGTAGTAAATCCAATAACCATATTTTGTTGTATATGTTTCATGATAATTATTATATTTATGTATTTTTTGAAAAATATTTATTAAGCACCCGGTTGTTTGTTTCACTCTAGCGTATGATGCATTCCCACATCCTAACCCGTTATTTAATAATATGCAAAATTTCACGGGTACGTACCTATAATTTACCCCATTAGGAGACCTTTCACTTCTCATGTGTAAAAATTCAAAACCAAAAAATCTCTGGCTACAGTTTAATATATGATATTTATCATTTTGAAATAAATACGAATTACATGAAAAAATATTATTGACATATTTAATGCTATGTTTATTTTATACACACCAATGTTATTTTATATATTAATAAATTTAATTTTACCAGTAAATATATAATACGTAATATTTGTTTTATATTTCTCATCAACAATAAATAGATTAAAAAAAACCCACATACGTAGAAAAAAATAATTTGATCAATATAAAATCAAGTCAATTTATTTATTAAACCAGTATGTATCCAATTCAAACCATACTTAATTAAAAAATAATAATTTACGATTTTTTTCAAAATTTCTTTCATCTATTTTCAAAAATGTATCATGCAATGTTTGAATTTATACTTTCAGCTGAAATATTAAAGATTTTTATAGATTGATTTTCTTCTAGTATCAAATTGTATTTTATGAATGACGATCTGATGATAAATAATGTATTCCATTATGCAGAAAATTTATGCGCGGATTTATAAATGAAAAAATACTTTTCAAATCTATTTCATTTGTTATACTTACCTTGGGGTTGCCTTAGCACAATATGCAAAATTAGATACACGGTGCACAAAAATGATTTACTTTAAATCAGTCTAAAAAAACATTATAATTTATATATTTATGTATATTGCTAACCAATAATGAAAGTAAAATTTGGCTTGTATTTATTAAAAAGCATTGCATAATTTATAATCGATTAAAAATTGTTACTACTCGATTTCTAAAAAGAGTTGTAACCGCTAGTCTTACAATATTACACAAACTAACGACATTTAATCCATCTTTATTATTGCTAGAATGTATTGTGTAATGAAGAACTGTTTTTGCATATTATGAACGTAATGATAAAATATAAGTTTCTATTTTTTTCGCCAGTCATAATTGTTTCTAGTTTGAAAATAATCAAAAATTTATGTATTTAATTAAATAAAACAGTTTTAAAAAGGTTATAATCATTGTATTTGGCAAAACATTTATAACATACTCAAAAATTTTAAGTGTACGGATTTAAAAGCAATAGATTTTTGTTACCCGATGTAATTACTGTTTTTTTTCGTACATTTTGTTTGTATTACATCATTAACAGCAAGTGAAATAATAAAAAAAAACTGATTTTATTTCCAATAAGCAGACTTGTTCTTACACGATGGATGTCAACATCTAACTTTTCTGATAAACTTAGAGATGTTTATTGATTGAATTGGCATTTACTTGGTAGAACTCCATTATAACACGGTGAAAAAATAGCAATGTATTTTAGTTCAAAAAAATCATTTTTAACAAATATAGTTGATAGCTATTTCGGCTCTCGCCATAGTTCTGACGATGACGTGAGCCGAAATAGCTATCAACTATATTTGTTAAAAATAATTTTGTAGAACTAAAATACATTGCTATTTTTTCACCGTGTTAGAGGTGTTTCATTAAAGTCAAAGTTAATAAGAAATTAGTAGAATTTAAAAAAAATCTGTTGTCGAAATTGTTGTCAGTAATCACACAAAATTCTTGTTGAACTAATTTTATTGCATTTTATACCAAAATATTATGTAATATCATTTTTTGAACAGTCTGTATAAAATCATGTAACAATCCTAATTTTGTGTACATTTTTTGTATGCAGATCATCTATATAACCAGACATGAACTGAGGTGCAGTGTTTTATTTTTCTATATAAGCACAGCTAGTAGGCATAAAAAAATAACGGTCCTTGAACGGCGCTCTTTCATAATTTAAATACCATTGTCAACGAATATGCAAATTTGTGATAAAACTCTACAATTTAAATAACAATAAAGCATTCTAAAAAAACTGCAATGCTTTTTATTCGGCGTAACATTTTTTACGTTCATTTTTAAATGTTGCTTATAATAAAGTTTACAGTATTGGTAAGATTCAAAAAATATTTTGGTTAAAAATATAGGATTATGAATATTTTGCAAGCATGCCCACACTCACTCAAAGTCGTTTCATAAAATCAAAAAAATTTGCGACTTATTGGACTATTGCGACTGTGAAAAATGATTTGATCAACTTTTTATCATTAGCATCAATATAGCTATATCCAAAAAGTAAAACCTATACAATTAGAAACTTGTTTTAATATAGTATTTTACCACTTAACATTCAATAGAAAAATTCTAAATATGAAATGTCTATAAAAATATTTTTTTGTTTTCAAAAATCCGTTTCTATCATATAATAAAAAATCGCTCGATTATTAATTCTATCTCATTAAAGTCAAAATATTAAATAACTGCTTAAGCAAACACTAAGAACTAAAGATTATTTAAAAATGTACATTTAATATCAATGTAATCATTATTTGATAATGGTTGCAATGAGTGAACCTAGTTGTGATTATTATATAATATTACAAAATGCAGAAGTAGTACTAAATCATTTGAATTTTGTATTTCAATATTCTGTCTTTAAACAATGAAGTTACAGTTAACATCTTTAAAACAAACAGCAATTCGTGAATTGGAAATCAATACACAGAACTTTCAAAGTACTTGTTTTTTTAAATGTATTGGTTTAGTTCTGAAGTGATGAAAAGAAATCATTAAGCAATATTTGACAATCAATATAGAACATTTGAATTTGCTTTTAATCATTGTTTTATATTTGAGTTCAGCCTAGTACCACGCTAATTAAATTAAATTTATTAAACACGATCATTTGGATCATTATTAACATAATCAATAGAACTTAGAATAATTTGATTCATAAAAACACTGTACTTACTACCCATGAAGAATTGGCTGGGATATTTTATTTCCATAAACTATCGTTAAAGCTAGACATGGTCAACTCAACTGCTCCCTCAGGCAGTTTCTACCCCTTTATTTAGGAATTCTCTAATAGAAATTCCGGGAGTCTTTTTGGTTTTATGGTCATTTCGCGTTTTATTCGGTATTTCATGAACACAACGTGAATAGTCGAATATGACTTGAATTGAAATCTGAAGCAGCTATTCATTTTGAAATGTATTGACGAATAATTTCGTTCACATTTATCGTGCTATTTAATCGTTCAGAACATTTTTTATTTCATATTTCTAAGCTTATTTAATTGAGTTTTTTACGTATAGGTTTTAATAACTTTGTTATGAGTTGGTATTTTATTTGAACATATCAATAAACAAACCATTTATTAAAATATGTATATGTATATTATACTAAACAAAATTAGACAATAATTCTTTCATCACCGCATTGTCTAATAATATTATTAAAAATGTAACTTCAGATCATTCCGTACGTTTCTTTCATTATTACGAAATGCTTTGAAGCTATTTAAAATCAGATCCCAGCGGCTTAAATACTGTTAATCCATTGAGTCCATATTATAAGCTTACGTCGTAAGATTCCAATAGATTTAAGCTGAATTTTAATTGTACGGAAGTACTCAGTATCTTTTTTCGATAGGGTAAGAACATAATATAAAATTGTTTTATTTTACCAGAGATTTTATGTCCATTACAGATTTTATGAATGTAGTTAATTTATATTGAGCACTGCTTAATTTTAGAATATAAACGTTTGATAACGGAATTTTCAATTCAAAATCTTTCAGTTTGGAAAAGACCAATTTGATATATAATAAATAAAACACTTTTTTTTTCAATGTGAGATAAATATCATCTTTGAAAAGGGATAAATTCTACTTTTATTGTAATGTCGTATCGTTATAATTTAAAACAGTATTATATGCTTCATTTCGTCTACAATACTGGCAATTTTAAAGTATGTGAAATATTCAGTACTCCGCACAATAGTTACGTATTGGCCGAATTGGAAAAATAGGGTAGACCGTCTGGTCCCTTCAAATCAAAAATGTGAAACGCAGCCAATTATTGACTCCGCCCCTTTGCTAACATTTGGGGAGGGTGTTTTTTTTACCTACCGGTTATGTTTGCCGCCTTCCATCAAGATACAGTCAACCAATTTGGTGATCAAAGAAATTATAAAATATTAACATACACATTTATTGATTTCCATTTTACAACCACTAACTATACGAAAAATTATATGTGAAATATGAAATTCGAATTCATCATAGAAAAAAATTTTAATAATAAAAAGCAGCTCTATCATCGCTAATTATAAGACAGTCATAGATAAGAATTAAAAAAATATATATTTTATATAATAATTAACTAAAGATTAATCTTAATTAATTAAGATGTTAATGTTATCTAAGAGTTTGCTTTTGGAATACGATTGAATTAAGTATCTCATGAAAATATGTATGTTGTATTAATATATATATTATTATATTAATCGATGCCTAACCTTTTTACTGTATATAAACGAGAGTCAAATAACTATTATATATTGTATTTTTTTAATATTGAATTATGAAAAAGCAATAATAAAATAACATGAAATGTTAAGTAGTAAGAAATATACTGTTAAAGGTAACATTTTTTTCAAAAGCTGATGATGATCAAAATCATGTTAAGTGGAAAGGTACATCGGTATAGCACTGTTGGGAAAAAGCCGTTAAGCTTAAAAGCTGCCATTAAATCATAATATCACTATAAATTAAGCATTAGCGTCATAGATAAATCAAAAATTATAACCTCGAAATACTTTTGAAATAATTTGGCGGCAAAAATGTACGTAGTTCTTTCTTATCAAAGTGAAACATGCACGTATTGCATGTGAAGTATGCACTTCGTATTTTATTGAAATTCTATTATTTAAGATATTTCCTACATTATTTTTTATTTATTTCTTATACAAATTTAGTATCAAATGAATACATAATTAAGGAGTTAAACGGATCTGAGAAATTGTATTTGAAATAAATGTATATATCAATATTTTTATATATTTGATTTAATTTAAATTTAAAATCGATATTTTTTAATGCAGCTTACAACCAAATGTATATTCAGGCAATTAAACATATGCTGCCATTTTAGGAACATTTATTGATTTTAATTTAAGTATTGTGTTTCTTTCATTATTTTTATCATAACTCATCAAAATAAATCAAAAATAATACTGAAATTTGCTAGTAGTAATTATATTTTTACACATGACCACATCATAGTAATTTTTAATTTAGCTATTAATTTGTGTAATAATCGCCATACTTTTTTGAAATTTCTCCTGAAAAAAGTTAACTTTTTGTCTATTTTATCTTTAATAAATAATTCTCTTTAAGTCTATTCCTTTCCGTGAGCTCGGTAACGATATGAGCAGTACTTATGATTGTTAAATAGTGAAAACCCTTAAGGTTAATGTTAAAATCATATATGATATTTTTAGTATTTAAAATATTTGTTTTCATATAACCACTTTAAAAACCCGGCATTCAGTTGTTAACATTACGTCATCAAAGGGTCATAGTATGACAAGATTTACTATCTATGAGAGCTAATATTTTTTTAGTGTCATTACCAAATGTACTAAATAAATCATTTCTTCGCGTATAATTTATTTTACTCCACAAGTGCCATGCAATTAGTGGTAAATAATTTACGCATACTTAGACATATTTGATAATTTTAATGTTCATACAACCTTTTTACGATAGTAATTTTAAATTGTAATATTTATTACATACAGGTTCGTTTGGTGCCGTAAAACATTTTCCAAAATGGTTTGCATCTTGATATAAAAAAATGCAATAAAATTATTAAAAGCTGAGTGATGAGAACAAAAACATTTATATTAAAACGTGAAATAATAATAATTTGTTTTAAGTTTTCAAGCATTTTTTTTATCAAATACAAATACATTTGATAAATTAAATTACACATGTACGCAAAAAGAAATATTGCAGTTGTTACTATTGTTTTAAAGCAACGTTGAATAAAAAAAGGTCTTTTTTCTCTCAAACATTAATTTCTATAATAACTTTTTACAGATTCAAATGTACTACAATTTTTGATATACCAACTTGGAATAATTATTCATTTAGTTTATTATTAATTTCAGCTCTCTATTTTCCAATAAGATATCGATAGATGCATTAACAACAAGAATTGTTATACAATTCTTGTAGTTAATGCATCAATGAAATAAAAAATACTTACATACTGTTTTGAAGTGTAATTGTCTACTTTTCCGAATTTATATCCAAGCGCTTGGATGTCTGTAATCCTTTTAATCACTACCGTCCACTCTTCTCTTATCAGATCATATCGCGACGTTTATTATTAGTAGTATTTCATACTTTACTATGATTGGCCGATAAATAAATTTTATTCTTTAGAAAAAATCTCCTTTAATTATCCAATTTCCTTAACTTAGCCATATTACCAGAGACAAATAATACATAGACTTCTAAACATTGCTTTAATAATTATAACTCAAATAGTTTATTAGAACATGTAACCTATATACTACATAGAGTTAAAAAGAAATAATCTGTATGCTTTCACGTTAAAGACGGTTTCTCCGATAGTAGATTTAGGAACCAATTTGGATCGACTTATCTTGAGTCTACCTGTACAGGCAATTCTAAGTCTTATCCCTGATTTACTTATGGGTATATTTATCTTCCGCACAAAGTTGTATGACAGTTTATACCTGCAAATTCTTTTCATTTCTGAGCTCCTGGGATAACTTACTTTATTAAGCTTGCCTTTTCTAAAGGAATTGGATTCTAAGGAGATTTTACTGAGTCGTTTTCGTATATAATATATTATATACATAACAGAAATGTATTAGATATTAATGTAAGTAGACCCAAGGCGTTGGTCGTTAGCAATTTTGCATTCTACCATGATTCGAGGGCCAGAATTTTTACTGTTTACTTCTCAATTGGAGAGACGGCTGATTGCATTCAGTTGGTAGTACAATTTAAAATTTAAAAGAATCAACAGTGTCAAAACATTCGTTAAAGAACTAATGTTTGAATAGAAATATACACATGATAACCTCCATTTTAGCTTACACCAACACGCCTAAATAATTTTTTGAAATATTCTCATCTCATTCATATCAGAATATCTTTTGAAATTAATGAATGTCTACGGAGTAAGTGAATGGTATCTTTAAAACATTATAGTTTATTAATAATATTTTACAGAGGTCTCTTTCTTTATATCTATTTTTTTTTTTTTAGTATTTTAAGCGAAAATTGTAAATTCTATCCATCTAGATGGCTCTGTTAATCCAAAGTCACATCAATAACAAAATAAATATTTCACATTTATGTATTCATCTTCCATTCGTATATGTGGTTCTAATAGTTGATTGCGTTCCTTGAAATATTATGTCGTATAAATAGGTAACTGTAATTAATTATGAGTTCACTAAATGCAAAAATGAAGCACATCGTGGCTATAAAATCGTATAAGACTCTTATCTATGGGTCTCTCGATTTCATACATATAAATGTTTTCTAACTGTATTCAAGTTTGAAAATGCTTAAAATCAAAGAGTTCGTGTTCAAGCCATAGCAAGAAAAAATTTAGCTAAGACGCAAATCTGCAAAACAAAGTTCACGTAAATCACAACAGATGGCACTAAATCAAAATGTTAAATAAATATTCGAGATTCTGGATGCTGTGTACAGAGACATCTACATCATGCAAACAAAAGATGAAATTTTAGCGGTAAATATGTTTTGGTAAATAATGAATAGAAATCATTATTTTCTTATTTCCTTCCGAATCATATACATTATACTTGGATTATTATTATTAGACTATTGGTTCTGTATTAATAATATAAAATCATTATTCAGAATAAGGATTAGCGGAGCCTTTAAATAATTAATGAATTCCGACTACACTCAAAAGTAAAATTAATTGTTATTTTATTAGCGACATCAATGTTTTTCTTGTAATAATTACTTGATTTATTAATTTTAGTTGGGCGGCTTTATTAACTTATGATCAATATTTTTTTAATGTGGGAGATAGATTCACTTCGTTATTAGAATACTACGTGGACATTCAGAAACTATTTCTTAATGTATTTACTTCTTGTATCTAATTACAGGTCTAATGAAAAAATAAGGCAAGAAATTTATTACAAAGTTAAATAAACGTCGGCAAAAAAATATTTTGGCATTGAATAAAAATCTATATCTTGATCCATTCTGAAATTCATTTTTAGGGAGCACGAAAAAAATTACATAAATTACTCTCAATTTTTAATATGATCTTGATATTGACCATAAACATGGTTGAAATAAAAATACCGTTATCTGCCGCACATTGTGAATCCACGAGTCACTTGACCCTGCTGCTTCGTTCTTTTTGAAATACAAATGCTTTGCTTAAAAATATACATATTTATTATAAATTGTATTTACCAATTTGAACATACTTATTTAATGGTGTCGGTAGGCATATATGATGACTATTCATTCGTGTGTATTGCAGTGGAGTCGTTAATTATTATTATATTTTAGACAGATTTAGAAAATTCTTTCGATAACTTTATCCAAAATATAATTATTCTTCAAACAAAAAACGTGATATTTTTATTAAAAAAACAGCAATATCAATTATACTGATACAATGTATCATTTTAACCCTTTACACTCCGTAAAAAAATAAGAAAAGCCTTATATAATTTTCCTTAATTAATTTTAAGATTTTCATAATATTAGAACGTCATTTAATCAAATGGATGATAATACACTGTACAATTCGCCAATAAAATACACGCTATAGTTAATAAGAAACAAAATTTCTTATATTGTATTGTATATAAGAGTACACATTAAAAAATAAAATTTCCTATAGAAGTGGCTTGCAATTTAGAGCTCGCACATGCCCTATCATCGATCTAAATTTTATATACACTACACCATTGTAATGAAATTTGAGTTAACAGTATACATAATTGAAGGGATACTTTTATCATGTAAGTCTACATCGATATTCTGTTCGAGAGAGTGGCCGATGAATACATCAGTCAATCATGGCGCATGGCAGTGCAAAGCTGCACAAAAATCTTTCTAATTTGACTTATATGATTGAGTATCGATGTGGAAATGTCTTAATTATTCCATATTTAACAAATGCCCACTGTCACTATAACAAAATAAATAGTCATAAAGTAAATAATCATTAGAAATTCTAAAACTTCAGTTACGAAGAATCCGATTACAATTAGATTTTAATGTGTCAAATTTTTCTTTATACATATTAGTCTGCAAAAAAGCGTCTCCACCTTTGTTTTCTCAAAGTTCCGTTGGCGCACCCAAGTAGGCTGCAGAACGCAAGGTACGCGCAAAATTACTTCACAGCACATTTATCATAAAAGCATACACATGCAAATGATTCTCACACTTACACTGCCGCATTTTTCAAGTTATATGGCGTAGATTCTGTGATTTATATCTCTCAAAATTCTATCAGAAACAGCAGTCTAACATTTGCAAAATTTAACTCTCCTTAAATATGTTGTCTGCATAATAAAAATACGGCTTTATCAGCTAGGAGTCTTTTTACGTTATGACTTTAAGTAATATACTCGTTTAAGTTTATGTTAAAATCAACGACGTACAAACGTAAGATTTTAGGCGAACAATTTCAATAACATTTAATAAATTAAATAATTTTTAATTTAAATTAGGCTGAATATGTAATGAAAGCCAAGCTTATTCTCAATCTCCTAATTTATTACATAGTTTGATTGTACGCTAATGTTTAAACAAATCTTTATCTACCACAAATGTGCATTTAATATTTCAATAGAAGTTTCTTACTAAATCTTAATCAATTACTCAACTTTCTTTTTTAATAGAATGTTTGGGTAAAAAATGTTTCGAAGAACAACATTTCATAGTTAATACGGCAAAAACTATTTTGTAATAGGGCCGTCGAATGTTATAATTTAAATATCCGCCAGTGTATGGTTGGCTGTTTGCAAAAGCAATGGCCAGCGTAGAACTTTGGCGACCTTTGCCTTCCTGCACTCACTCGCCTCTCTATTATTTTCCACCTTCTCTATAGTTAGACACACCTCTACATTACTTAAATCTTTATGCTGACACAATAATTATTTATTAATAGAAGTCCGTAATTTAAGTCGCCCTAAAGCACAATAATTATTATTGTTCAGTTGTACATTTGCGAATACAAAATTTTCGATTTATTTTTTGAAGGATAAAATAGAACTTACCTAATTGAGTCTTGTATATAATTCAAATCAAATAAGGTGTATTAATTTTATCACATAAACTTTGATAAATGTAAAACTACCAAGCTTGTAATATGTTTTTTTTTTATTGAAAAATGTTGATGACTCAATTTGTCGACCCATTGTGATATCATTAATTGAAATAACGAAATCATATTTTGACGAATACATTTCAAATATAGTCTTTTGAGACCTCTAAGACAGTTGAAAGTTTCCGGCTCAATACATTAAATAAATGAACCTCGTTTTGAAAGATACTTAATCTGTACCCGAAACCCTTTACAGGTAGTAGGTCTTTGCACCTCATTGAGAAATGTGTTTCGATTTTTTATTTAGAAAAATAAATAGGCAAAGCGGGTGATTGAAGAGCACTCATAATTGCACAAAACCCTTCTATATCTTGGTTGACAAATGCGCATGCTTTTGTTAACGGGACTTTTTTTACTGTTATTTGATCCAAACTCAAGATGCTATCAAGTCAAAATAGACGTAAGAAATACAATTCTTAGCAAAAAAAATATTTTAAATAATAAAAACACATTTTTTTAGTACTTATTTCCACAATATATTTTTTGATCAGGACCGGTTGATCAGTTGATAATGCTCGCGATGAGCGAAACCGGTCCTGATCAAAAAATATATTGTGGAAATAAGTACTAAAAAAATGTGTTTTTATTATTTAAAATATAATGCCTTTCCATCAAGAAGTTACAGTTAACACCTTAAAGTGAAAAAAAAATATGTTGTCGTATTCAGAAAAAAAACTTGCTGGAGTTGTCCGCCTCGGAATCATCCGCACATACGAGCCTCACAACATTGCAGAATCGGACATATGCACATAGTTTCGGGATATAAATATAGGAAGGAAAATTATTTTTCGCGACGAAAAATACTATATTGTATATTACGTGGAAGACAGCAATATAAAAATATTATTTATTTTTGTAGTAGATTCTGATTTTTTTCAATGTGATTCTGTAATGGTGTATAAACTTCATTGTTTTTTTCCTGTTCTCATAGATTCAGTGACGTTATTTATTTTTGTAAATATCTATTATAATAATTCAGTGATAATTGAATTACAAAATTACGTAAGATCAAAAAAATATTCTAAAGATATTCGTCGTTCTTATAGTATACCACATACACTCGACCAACATGGTGAAATATATACACATTCTTAAAAAAGGCGAACTTCTACAAATTTTCTAAAATCTGCTTTCAATAATATCATAATGCAGTTGTCTAATAACCTATACTATACACAATGCAAAAATCAGCATGACATCTTATGAAGAAATATCATTGCATTGTTATGTTCCTTTGTAGGTTTTGCTGCAAAATTGTATTTCAATGTATAATATATTTGAGTTACCTAGTACAGTTAAATCATATGAAATGTTGTATGCAGGCCTCAATTGATTGTTAAATTCATTTTTTATTATACTATCTATAATATCGTACAATCTAGAAGTGCATTGGTTAGAAACTAGTGATGTGCATCTATTTTTTGAAAAAGCTTATCTACAGGCTCGCTGCGATTAATTTTAAATTGTATGTAAACTTCTTTACTCAGTTTCGAATATTTGTTTTAGTAAACACACAAAAAAGCTAAACATAAGAATTAATTATTGAAGAAAAGGGGTAGCAAAAAAATATTTATTGCAGGAATTCCTGTCGATTCTAGGCTTAGAAGCCACACGAGAAAAAATGGATTTTTCTAATTTCGTTACAATATAATTTAAAAATGAAACAAAAAACATTTTTTCCTTCTTTTTCAAACAATATATATACTTCAAATGCGATCAAATTGAAAGTGCCTTTTGAAACTTTGATTTGTTAATCTAATCTTTCTAAAAAAGTTATACTAGATATTGACAGCGTTAAGAAAATAATTACCAAATCTCCAGCACTCCACAATTAAAAAATGGAAAACTGATATGAGGGAATGAAATGGAAAACTGATATCCATATAAGGGTATCACATGGCTTTATCAAATCATCGTCGCCTTTTATTGATATGGTAATTTTGCCAACACAGTTTCATTCCTACCAATTAACTATTTTCCCCATAATGTCGTGTCTGCAATATTCGTTGTCAGTAGTTTTAGTCCTAAACACTTAATACAAAAAATAAAAGTTTATTCAACTTCATATTCATATTTCGAACTTTTTTGCTGAAATCCAACGTGCTTGATATTATATTTGAATCTATCGGTATTTCGTTTGATCTATTGCACGTCATATGGCAACCTATATCAGAATAGTTTTGATTGTGTTTTTGGTATTGTCATTTGTCATATCAAAGACTGAATAATTAGAATACGACATTCCAATGATCATCTTCATACCTATTACGGCTTCTTTAAATATGAAAGCGTAGTCGATGTCTTTTTGGATACTACTGATTTGCATGATACAAAATTTAAGTATGTAACCCCTCGAACATTTCCCACCGGACTATGTGCTTCTTTACGCGAAGGACAGCCCTATTTTACAATATTGATTGACAGCAAATTCTAGATTTGGACGTGTGTCTGCAATGCATTATCATTTTGCAAAATCATTCTCGTGCAAAGATGTTTACAACAAAACCACCTTTCACTTCTTTGGTATGGATTTCAAGCAAATGTAATCGATGTATAAAGATGTAGATAAAACTAAAACATTATTTTTGAACCCATTTTAGGAAAACATTACAAGAATAACAAAGATATTAAATATTGCTAAAAACATGTACCATAAAAATGTTTCATTTATTTAAAGAATCAATTTCTATTATTGAATATTTTACGGGTATCTAATTCATAAAATTACGTGTTATTAAAGTTTTAATAAGGTTTTCTTTTTTTATTTCATTATATTAATTTCCATTTAATGTGTTAAAACATATAAAACGTCTGTTTATTTAGGACCAATTATCAATTAATTGGACCGGAAAGTATACAGCGAAAACAAATATCCGTATTTACGATCCTTTTATTATTTATAATATATTTGCATAAATGGTGAATTAGAGTAATCCGTATTTTTTATTAATATAATACACTCTGACTTTTTCATTATTTCAAAATTATTTAATATTTTAAATTAATTTTCCACAGAACAATGTTATTGGATAGTTCAACAAACGAAAAACATTTATTTGGGGTTATTATGTATTGTTTAAACCATATCCATCTGCCAATTTCTATTGAAGATAATAATCAGCGAAATTCTTTTCGTCTATTACGCTATTAGAATGATTTATTATATAAAAATAACGGTTAATAACGCCAGATTTGTTTATAAATTTCATGTAATTATATGATTTTTTTTCGAATTTAGGCTACTTTAATAGATAATTTGATTGTTATCAGTTTAACATTTAATCATGAACTTTAATAATTAATTTCAAGATTTTTGTATTTTCAGTATCTGAGCGATCTATGGATATAAATTGTTTGCAAGTGCAAAAAGTGATACTACTGGAAATAATTGTGCAATTACGACTCTTCATTGAATGCAGCAAAAAATGTATTGAATTTTATATTAATATATATAATGAAATAAATATCTAGGTACAGCACGATTGCGTTAGTAACACTATCGTGGAGCCCGCACAAATTCACTTCATCATTGCAACAAAATGCATTTATTCATTTATCAAACAACACCTTTGAATAGATCAATGACATCGTAGACCCAAAGATATGTGGTCGTAGCTTATATTTTATATAACATGTTTTTTTCATATTTCTTTTTAACTATATAAAATCATCACTTGTCATGTTTCTAGTAGCTTTTATCAGTCATTTCAATAAACGATATAATCTTCAGCGTAATTCGGAAGGTTTGTATAATAGTTATTTGTTTTGATTCTTAATCACAAATGGAAAAATAATATATTTAGTGTGTCTTTGTAATTACATATTCATTTTGTTAAATATCATTTGAATAAGAAAAATGACTAATGGAGAATATGCTACATCTTATAGATCTACGAATAGAAAATGCTTATTAACTTGGGTTTTCAAATTTTAATAGATTTTTTATATTTTCAATTTAATGTTAGGTGATTCGTGATTTAACAAGGCCCATTGAGAAAAGAATGCTTGGTCTCAAAAAGTAAACAGAAAATTTCCTCCACTCTTTTTTTATTCTAGATGTGCTAATTAATTGAAAATACGGTTGTCACTTTTTTATACAATGCTTATTTAAAAACTACAATGACTTTCGAATAACTCAGTGATGGATAAACTATGGTACATCAAAACTAACAATTAATTAAATATAATTGCGACATCTATAATTGCAAAATGTTGCTTGCCACCCCCATCTTCTACCCTTAAAGAACAGATGCCATAAATAAATAACTTTACACATAACACGTCACACTTTCACTTGGTATATAATGTTGTAGTGTGAAGAAAAAATACTATGCTAAACATGAAGTTTTAAAAATATTTATGAGCCCAAAACATTTTAATCATTCATTTAGTAAATAAAATCAAGCTAGCCTTAAATAAAATCAACTTATAGCAACAAAGAATATTTTTGAAAATTTGATCTATCACAGTATAAATGTAGCTGAGAGAGTTTATAAAAAATACCAGCTCGCATTGAAGCTAAATGTGTCGGTGCAATGCTTTTTGCTGGGAAGATGCAAAATCATTAGGTACGTACTCGTAGCGGATTTTTAATATCGCCGAAGGTCTCCAGTTTTGTACAATCTCGCAGCACCAACCCACGTATTGTACAATATCTTGACAAATTATAAATTACTTCTAATGCAACCAGTCGTTGAGTATGGAAAATAAAAATTATTTTCTCACTTGGTGAATATCAGTGACTTACTAAGATTTTATTAGTTGACAGAATGACAGGTCGTGCTCCTTTCAAAATACTTCTGACAGGTTCTTACAAAAATATTCCTTCGGATAAAGCCATGTTTATATTTCGTGGTCTGTCCCAATTGATGAACGTATTTTAGTGAATAAATTCATTTGTTTTCGTAAATTTATAATTTCGTTTGATATAAACGTTTATGCGTTCAGCAAACAATAACTAGATTAAGATTGAGTAAACAATAGTTTGCAACATTGATTGTTTCATCCTAGATTTACCCAAACTGGAATTTTGTTATTATTTTATAATCAAACCTATCTTAATAATAACTATAAAATATATTACTTAATTGTCAGAGATCTTAAAAAGTTCTTACGGGAATAAACTTTATAATTTTTATGACTGGATATAGAATTTATAATGATAATGTCACCGAGACGGTAATCGATCGCTTCAAACAAAAAAACATTTTCATTTTCAAACAGTTCATTTGAATTTTAAGACAGCATTACAAATACAAAAACACACAGTTCTATTATATTTAGGTTTTCCGCTAGTCGTATGTTTTCTCTCTCTGCTTTCTACTGAAATAATAGTTTTCGAGAGGGAGAGCAAATGATTCGTGATAGCTGTAATATTTTCTTAGAGACGAACGTATTTCTTTCGTTTAAATCTGAGATTAAGTCGGTTGACTTTACTTGTATTCGAAGTATTATATATGATATTTATTATGCATGAATATTGGAAAGGGTGTGTATTTTATTAATTTAATGTACAGCACTTCATGAATTCAATATAGCACTAAACATATTTTGAACGAATAATTGCGAACATTAAATATCTACCGACTAGATAAAAGATGCAAATTTTGTCATGTCATTAATCAATTCAAAAACATTCCGTAATGTTCAACAGAGAAAACTTTATATTGGACTTAAATCATTTTGCGTGACAATTATTGTTTCATGTTGGATTATTAAATTTGCATAGCGAGAAATATATTGCAATACTTTGAACATTGATTGATTTCTTTTGTATACAAATCTAAAATATGCAGCTCAATTCTGAAAGCGCTTTTGTATCAATCTCAAATCAGAACTATTTAATTTGTCTTATCCTGACTGGTTCTTGCTAGAAAATTGACTTGCGAAAGAAAAATGTTCATTAATCTCCCTAGTATACTAAACTCTTTTAGGTGAACATAAACTTTTGATTTCGAGCTCCACTGACTAAACAATCTCGGATAAAATATTTTAGAGTCGCTTTTTCACTCGGTTTACGTAATTACAATCAAAGTTAGTATGACTTTGGTGTTTTCAGATACCTATTTACCGATAATTTATTTTGTCTAACAGACAACGAGGAGAGAAACCGACCGTGTAAATAGTTTTCACTCCTTAGTCCTACAGATGAAAATTTTAAACAACTGGAGCAAAGTCGTAGTTCGAATCATTGAGATATTTGATTATGAGTTGTTACTTTCACAATTTGGAGCAGATATTTTGTGTATATCTCATTACAAAACAATGAATTTATATAATCTTTAACGAACAAATTATAAATCTCTAAATGCAAATAATACTGAAATGTAGTTTTTATTGTAGAACTATTAACATGCCTAATGTGGAGATAATGATAATCATAAGAAAATGCCTCACGGATTTTCAATAATTTAATTTCCGTCTCAAAACTTACCTAAGTCTACGTATTAGTCGCGCAAAATAATGGTATAAACAGTATTTTTAAATATTACTAAATATAAAAATTACAGTGATTGTAAGAAGTTGCAGGCAAAAATAAATACCACGTAAACCAGTACAGTCAAAGTCTGTTCCCATAGTTGAAATTTTCAATATAGTCTTAATTAAATTAAATATTAATTTTCAATAATAATAAGTTAAGAATCTTATACTTTCAATCAAAACTGTTTCTTCAAGTATTGATACATTTTGTCACTTCTTGATAAAACATGACATTATAAAAACTAAAAACCCATTTTTGGTACTATTTCCACGTAATATTTTATGATCAGGATTAGTATTCAGTTGATAATGCTCGTTATTAGCGAAACCGGACTTGATCATAAAATATATTGTTTAAATAGTACAAAAAATGCGTTTTTAGTATTTAAAATATATTCATACAATCTAAAATATATCCTTCTCAGGAAAGATCTTTTTTATGCGAGAAATAATAATCAAATTATTTAACCGTTTTTTTCCAATCATTCTGATATTACGTATATCTTTTAAATATAATATATTCTTCTAAAATAAGATTTTTCTACGGATGATAAAAGTTGAAATTAAATCTCAAGTCTTTGAAAGCTTGTTTCATCACTGACAATAAATAAATAAATTTTAATATATGATATCATTCACTATTGGCGTGCTATAAAACAATCAATTGTGTTTATAATAATACAATAAATAAATAAATACGAAGATCTTTAATAATAATGCAGTAGGTGAGTAATTTATTGCGACGTATAAATGGTGTTTTAAAATACCACTTATCGATATATAATATTTTAATTGATCGAATAATAAATCAACTACTTTTTCTTATTATATTTATAATGGAATTTTATTTAATAGTAATTGCGTGGTCAATTCATAATTACAGCGCTGCTTTTGAATGCCAGGTCGCCGAGTTCAAATCGATACCTATCGCTTCAATGATAGAAATTTCACGTTGGACGTCCGAGTAAAATACCAAAACAAATATTTATTTCACATTCGAACCTGTTATTGCTTTTAACTTCTAACCCAAGTATATTAAAATAACAAACACATCTTTTTCTAATTTAAAAAAAAACCAAAAAAGTATTTAAGTGTTTCCAATGCCAAAACAAACAAATGTATAGATATTGCATATCAATGACTTTTTTTAAAGCTCTACTGATAAATTGGTGAGAGAAAATAGACACTTTTATCGAATGTCACATAAAATTAGATATTGTTATCAATTTCCGAATAATTTTGAAAACCATTTTTTTAATGTAGTGATTGTATGAAAATTTTTAATCATTTTTACGACAAGTTTATTAGATAGAAGTCAAATCAATAATGCTTAAAAAATACAATGTAATATAGTTAGTCGTTTTGAGTATTACAAACAAAAGAGGGACTATTCTTGAATGGTTTCTACTCATTTTTTTTTTCAGAAATAGCCACTTGATTTCCATTACTTCACTCATAATAATGGCATTTGTAGCCTACGATAATAACCACAGTTTTCTAGGACGACGATATTTCAATGGTCGAAAGAATAAACAAGCAGGACTGGGTTTTTTGGATGGATCTCAGCTAATTCCAAAGTATTCATGACCAACTACGTAATGAGCAAGTTGCTTGTTGCATCTTTTGTTGGAACTGACCAGGACACGCGCTGTGAATATCACCATTTTTGCTTCTTCTTGTGTTAGAGTTTGAAATACCATCATAATGTATGAGATGTAACTTAATGCTATTGGCATCCTATCGAGGGAAAGCAAACCGAATCTAAACCGAAGTCAGTTGTCTCATAGTGGTCATATTCTCCATACACATAGCAATTTGATATGGTCAGTGAAATGAATTTAGTGTTATTCGCTATTGAAGATTTTATAGTACTATAGGAGGGATTTATCCCACATATCGATTCTCATTTCAAAAGTATCTATAATAATTACTGTCCGTGTTGTTGAATGGGTAAAAAAAATCTTTGATTGATGCTGGTACATAGCTCGAGATACGCGGGCGTGCAAATTGCACTTAAGCAGCATTATTATTATTATTAGTGCATTTGTTGCAATTCATCGCTCTGCAATACATATTGCGTGGCGGCAGATACAAAGTTAATAAACTGTAAAACCTCTATCCATGTTGCAGTTAAATACGCGAAAAAACACACCGTAATATGTAGGTATCAAAATCCAATTAACTTGCAGCTTTCTTGCAAATTGCCTTCGATATTGTTATAAGTGACAACTATACGGGCTGTATAATTATTGGTAACTTTGCCATCGGTTGCGAATATTTGGTTTATCGTACTAAAACCCTTCAGAAACTTCATCAAAAAAGATAAAAATACTGGTTTTTTGTCGATACTTTTCTGTGAAGTACAAAAAATATTTCATTGTAATTACATCACATAATGTGTAAAACCATTTTTTATAGAGAATTTGGCAGCCTTGTAATTTTGTTCATTGTTATTTTTACCATAAGATAAACAATGAATTCCAAACGCTGTCTTATCAATGGATTTCAAGATATGCTCACTCCCAACTGAAATAAAATTCATGGTTACTAATCTGACTATATAAAACTGAGAAATATTTCATAATAATCTAAGATTTTACACTATGAAATTGTTATATGTATGCACTTTGATATATATTATTTAATATTACTTGTTTTAAAGCTCTTAATTTTTTATTACCGTAGTATAATATAAAATAAGATTAAACCAACAGACCTTAAATAATTATTCAACAGAAAAGCATCGTTAAAAATTATATTACCAACAATCTCTAGTCCTCCGCAAAACTAATTTAAAAAAAAACACTTAATATTTGTACACGTTTTCTGTGAATCAGAAGTGTTTTTTAATTACGGATAAGCGATTAAAGATAAATCGATAAATACTGAAGTAGATAAAATATTTACAATTCAATTCTGAATGTTACTGTTACTTTTTTATAATAATGCAGTGGAATTTAACCTTCTGCCACCTCCACGTACTGTGATTGACAACCGTATTTCACTCAAAATGAAATAATGGCAGCAACCACCTGCCAACAGCCTTGCTAATCTAATGAGGGTTTTATTAATCTATTGACAATAAGAAAACAATTTTATAAAACTACTTTGTGCTTCGAAATAAAATAAATCTCTGTACGTGTACTCATTTATAATAAATATTTTTAAAAAAAAACTCCTCACATATTCAATAAAGTATAAATCAATAGTAATTTAGAAAACTTAATTTGGAAAGTTTTTCTGTCAGTATTTACCTATTGAAACCTAATCTTTAGGAGTTTACTTTGTCTAGCCCTGCTCTTTTTCTGTTTTGCCAGGATTTTGCGAACAAAAGCTCTAAGTCACGTGAATCTTCTAACATAAGGTTGCGTGCAAAATATATTATTTATTTTCTCTTAAGGCATAAACTAAGTCAACATATATTTTTTTTACCGATATTGTTTTATTTTAAAACACAGCGGTTGACACACATACCGCAAGAACTCTCATATTCAGACAATAATTAATTCAAACGTCAGTCACCTCACATTGGTGAAAACTTAGAATGATTGTTCAAACATTGGATATACTTAGCTAACCTTTTAATGGATAAACATGTAAATTTAACAGTAATATCAACAGGGTATAGTGCTTTTACTAAAACTTTCGCAATGTCTTCCATACAAATTGAAAAATGTGTTTGCCTAAAACTTAACGGTTTTATTGTAAACGTTTAGAACAAGAAACCCGCATTTGAACAATTAGTTGTCAGTGGTGTGCATATCAATACAATATACGTGAATAATATTATTTTAACACCTATGATATTTTTTTATTACATACAAAAACCTTCTACATTTTATATTGTTTGCCTAAAATGTAGTTATCACGATAAGTCACTCCCCAAACAATTATATCATTGAAATTTTAATTTTAATTCAAAACACATTCTGTGAAAATTTTACAATCTTATTTATAAAAATACAATATAAATTCGTTACCATTCAGTATATAACAACCTTTTTGGAAAAATCTTTTTTATTGACAATCCTTAATAAAATCTGTTAACTTGTAAATTAGTTTCACTCTCCTGTATAGTTGATTCAATAGAAACGGTAATCGAAGCTCTTTTGATGTCTTCACTGTTTCTCTTTGATAGAAAGGTATGATATTTTAATTAATAAAAACACATTTTATGTACTACTGCATAATATATATTATGGAAATACCACAATATATATCATGCTCTATTGAGTATTACTTGCGATGGAGCAAACCAATCGTGATATAATTAATATTTAAAAGGTAATGTTAGTTACAGAATTTTCGTTTTCGTACAATCCTCAAAACGAATTCTATAAATTCAAATGGTCCGCTTGAAGCTCACATGGTCCATATATAAAAATGAAAAAAAAAAATATTTATTGTATGATAGTTTAAAATTATCTATGAATGTTCCCAATCATTCGGTCAACGATCTTTTTAACATATTTCCGATAATACAAGGGAAACGGATACGCCATTATCCGTATACGATTTGAATACTCTGAGATAACTAACAATGCAATGTTAATAAAACAATTATCTTAATTTGTTGACGTTGTTCCATTACCATCGGAGTTTCATTATCCTATTCAATGATAAATGTACGTGACGCATGTCTTTCACTGTTTTTCATTTTTTTTTTACTACGTCTTTCATACGACTATATGTTTAATCATATATAACAACACATTATTCGCGGTACGATTAAAATTTTGTCTTCGTGAGGCTTATGAAATTCAGATGTATTTACATATGAAAAAAATTGATGGCGATATTTAATTGACACCTTGTAGCAGACATTTAAATCATTACTGTAATGGTCTGTTACAATTAATTTAAGATTACAAGAAAAATTGTTTGTTTGTTTGTATACAATGAGAATAACAATTCTTTGATATATTTCATTGAAAAACAGTTATATCATAATATATAATACGTCCACGAGTATTATTAAAAATAAGATATGAGTTGTCAATGCAAAGCCATCGAAAAATCAAATTATTCTTGGAAATTTTATGGGCCGTGAAAAGAAAACGTTTCGTTTAAGATTAACTAGTATTTTATCACGACTATTATTATACATCAAATGATAGTGCCACCTGTCAACATCTTCTAAAAGCACACACATACATCCATTACGACAGCTTTGCATGTGATGCATACATATCTTTAGATGGTTCAAGACCATAGTATTATATTTTTTTTATAAATCTTTATAACCAAGTATTCACTATGTCGAACATTTTATTTCGCTTTTACATTTAATTAAAGATCATCTCTAACATTATCACATCACGTCGGGGAAAAAGGGCTGTGATGAAAGGCAGAAGGGTTTTAATGAGAATTGGATACCCAAAATAAAAAAAAAACTATTAAATATTAAATAATATATGTAGTGACAATATTGCATAGTAATACTTTGTTTATTCGAAAAGGTAGGAATAAATCTATAATAATAAAAAAAATGATTTGTTCAATCTGTACATCTCCACATCTTTTTGTCACTCGCAAACCAGGTTTCGCCTTTTGACTGCTTCAGGCACTCGGGCACAGATGCAATAGAGCTGACACACAATAAATAGTTTGTAACGGTCATAATCAAAAGAAATCGTACAACTAAAACGCAAATCACAGCCTCAGATCCAAATACATATCTGGCATAACATTAATAACTACTAATTTGATTTTAATGACATTTAATTTGCATATGATATACTTTTAAACAATATATAAAGTGAATGAGCTATTCATAAAAGAATTTTAAGTTAACATAGTAAATTAAATAATTTTTTATATTAATATAATATGATTATAAAACTGAAGATTTTATCTGAATACATATCTATCGCTCGTTGAAAAACATAGTAATCAATTAATATCCTTTTATGATGTGTATGTCTAATTGATAATTATCGTTATCTTATGATTTACGACGATGCATTTGCAAACATATGACATCATTGAAGTGCGCATATCGGGTGGGTGCCTACAAAAAAGCAGAGACGAAATGGCACCAAAGTATTCAACCAAAAATATATCCTGTCACCTAAACGTCTTTGGTATATAACCGTTGCTTACTGTTTATTATGTGTCAGTTCCATGTGATAGAATGCCAATTGGCGAAACTCTGGTCGTTAGTGACAAAACATGTAGAATTATATACCACTAAATGATACTGATATTTAAATAAAAAACACAACACATTGATTGAATTGGCATTTACTTCGTAGAACTCCGTTGTAACACGGTGAAAAAAAGCAATGTTTTTTTTTTGTTCTACAAAATTTATGAGATATATAGTTGATAGATATTTCGGCGTACACCGTCATCAGAACTAGTTAATAGTTCTACAGTAGGAACTAATAAATAGTTCTGATGAAGGTGTTAACCGAATTAGCTAGCAACTTTATATCTTATAAATTTTGTAGAACTAAAATATCATATATTGCTATTTTTTCACCGTGTTGAAACACATTCCTTCTACTATTTCCACAATATATTTTATCATGAACGAAACCGGTCAATATCATAAATTATATTGTGGAAGCATAATAAAAAAATGTTTTTTATTATTTAAAATATTGTCTTTCCACAAAAAAAACTGAAAAAATATATCTTTTATATTTTTCTTTGCACATTTTTCAAAGCAAAATCTCCTGACTTGCTGTTGTATCCAAACTAAGTTTTATCTTTTAACGACTGCTTCATAATGATTTTTTACCGTCAGATGAATCTTTAAAACCTTCGTTCTAACTTGCCAAGGTTTAATTCTCAATATCTCTATTACCAGCATTGTTTATTCACTCTTCATAGTTTATTATTAAAGCGTATTTAGCATAATATATTTAATGCAAATATATGGAAAGATTCTGACGCCCTGTTTGCTTATTTGCATGGAATAATTAAGTTATTAATTTATCATCGTTGTTGGGCGCAACCGTTGGAATTTTAATCATTAATAAAACAAATCGCGTACTTAGTTACCTACAACTTATTTTTATCAAAGTTATTTGGCACGCCAGTTTAATAATCGAGAAATAGTTATGCATATAAAATTAACAATTAATTAAGTTAACGGAGAATCTTCAAATACACAATTTTATGGTTTGAAAAATAATTAAATATACTTATTAAAATTTATATATTCATTCGAATTAAAGACATATATTTGAATTCTAAATACATTCTACATTCTAGTTACGACTCATGTAGTTTTAATATTTCATTGGCCCAATTTATATTCTATATTCTGTTTCCAAATCTCTCAAAATGATACTAATATAAGCCGATTTTTGGCATATTGTTTTATTTTATTCTCCGTGTGTTACCTGTTATTCTGAATGAATAAAAAAAAAAAACATACGTAATGTAACGAATGCCATAAGGTTTTATTTTATAAGACTGCACCAAGTGTGTTCGTTGCCATTGATGCCGATATTGACAATCTGTGAAAAAAGATAAAATCGTATTGTTAATGTGGTAAAAAACAAGTTCATCTTCACAAATAAAATTAATGTTGCCTTATTGATAAAATCTCTTTATTTTTCAGATCCTTGCCAGCAGTAAATAGTCATCAGTTTCCGGGTGATATGGATAATTCTAGAGTTCTTCCTAAGTTCTTTACCTCTTCGGAAAATATAGACACTTCGGGCGCTATTTTGTCACAGTTGGTAAGTGTAATATATTCATTTTATTAATAAGGAACGAACAATTAAATTTGTATAAAATAACATTTTTACACTATCATCTAAGCCTTTCATATGCTCTATTAGAAATTTAATATTATATATATTTTTATCTCTACAGTACTTTGTTAGTTAATATGAAATTCTCTGATAACTTTTAATTTATGTGATGCAAGTTAACAAATAGAATATTTATAGAAACGACACATTGCTGAGCTTTATGAATCAAAGACGTTTTGAAGGCACTTAAATTAATTAATGTTTTTATATTACATTACTTGTCTTTGAAAATATCGCTTTTTCGTGGGTTATTTTGAGAAAATTCTTCTTCGATTCAAAAAAATTAAGTATGTATTGTTTCACTGATTTCCTTATTGAGTGAGACATGTGTTTGAAATCTTCGGTCATCGTTATGGATTGTTTTTATTATTTGATTTTTTGGTCGTGTAATTTGGATAGTTTTTGTCGGTGTATGTGTCACAAATAAATAAACACGTGTCGCATATTGAAATAACAACATTAACAAAGTTTTGTTAAACAGTGCTTATACGAGAGTTAAATATTCAAATAAACCGTAAATCCATTTTTATGTTGAATCCAAATCGTGATACGGTTGTCTATGAATGGCATTTAAAGACATAAAAAATTCGAAGACATCGAATATTGCAAGGTCAGACTTAAATCATTCCAGTATTTAAACACCTACTTGCTCATGGATACTTAATAAAGTTCATTTTAAGATCATGTTTCACCCACGCCGTTGTTAAGGTGTGTAATGATTACCATTATCTAAAACTATTTATACCCTTTCGTACCTTAGTGATGGAATATACATAAGCCTAACACAAAGTGAAAATATGGGTTCGACATAAAGATTATAAAACCTAATACCAGTGATATTATTATAGTAGATTTTTATTATTTGTCATTTTATAACAGATCTTAAAAAAAGATATTTAGTAGAATAAAGCACTCAATAAACTTCTGCATCAAATAACTCTGTGGATTGTTTTTTTTATATCCGTGTAGTCCAGATTTTATCGAAGGAAAGTTTTTTCTTGATTTTGTTAGTCATCTAACAATAACTACCAATATTTTTTTTACAAAATAAATCTTTATAATTTATTGATTGAATTGGCATTCACTTGGTAGGACTCCATTATAACACGGTCAAAAAAATAGCAAATGTATTTTAGTTCTACAAAATTATTTTTAAAAAATATAGTTGATAACTATTTCGGCTGACCCCATCGTCAGAACTATGCTTAAACTTACATTTGCTTATCTATACATAGCTGTGTAGAAAAGGTGCATAATACATCTTCTCTCCTGTTTTAACGGCCTAACTATTTTATTTCATTCACAATGTTTATATATAAATATACAATAAGGTGTTGACTGTCACTTCTCGGTGGAAAGGCATCATATTTTAAATAATAAAAATACATTTGTTGGTACTTATTTCCACAATGTATATTTTTTGTTCGGGACCGGTTTCGCTCATCGTGAGCATTATCAACTGATTTGCCTGGTGCTGATCAAAAATATATATTGTGGAAATAAGTAATAAAAAATGTGTTTTTATTATTTATAGTGTTTTTTTTTGAACATTCGATAGTTTTTTTATTTATTTATCGTAGGTATTTGGCTTTTAAACCTATGCAGTCTAAGATGTAGGAATATCAGTTTTAAGTGAACTACGATTAATTAACTAACGATGATACATATTAATTAAAACAAAAATATTCATTTTTTTCAATCTTCAATTCTTGATCGTTCGAATCCATTATGTATCCCGTTTGATAAATATGCATTGTGTTTTAATGGGATAAGTAAATAATTAGATGCCTTTTCAAGCATGTGAGCGTTTGCCATTTGAGATTATCACAGATAATAAATTGTGCTTATTATAATAAATAATATAAACACGTCAAGAAAAGCGGAACCACATAGAGATGTAAAATTTGTATGAATAAATTCAATACAATAAAATTTATCGTTTATTTTACATTATTCCTTTCCTTTAATATTTAATCATAGATTGACTGACTTTTTTAGAATGCCATAAATTTTAATACAATAAACGAATGATTTGATCATTTTAAATATTTTGTAAAATTATTTATGCATCATTATAAGAAGAAAAATGCATATCGTGTTTACACCGTCATAAATCTTAGCTGATTAGAAGTAATTTGCACGAAAGAATAAAATATACTGCATTACAAATTATGTAATAATTTGTTAATCCATTACTTATGGTTTTAGCTTTTATTATTCGCATATAACTTTTTATTGTACTCAAACAGTCGATACTCACGCCAGTAAATAAATGGAGTTTTTAAAATTGATCTGGATCCCATGAATGAAAATGTTTCATTCTACACTTTTATTCGTTAATCGGCTTAGCGAAGGGAATTTGGATTCGAATGCACGGATATTGTCATGATTTCATTCTTTATTACGCTATCCAAATAATAATGATAATCTAATCCTTTCCTACGAATATAACTAAAATAATAAACTTTTTTTATTTCAATTCTTTCGCTCATGTTGCATTAATATACATATATTTAAAGAATAATGCATCGATGGTCAGAATTTTTCTTTCATATAATAATATAAAAATGGAAATGATGGCCTCCCTATTACATTAATAAATTATCTAACAAAACAAGATACAACGAGCTGTAGTTAATCGGTAAGTATTGTATTTGAAATATGTTTATTTTCCCTTATGAAGAAATTACTAGGAACTTTAATATTATAAAATTCCTTTGAATTAAACTACAATCAGCGCCACGCTTTTGATCACCTCGTTTGTATGTAAATTGAAATAATGGACCTTAAAAATGTATTAATATGTCAATTTTATAAAATAATACCACATCTGATCATTTACAAGACGAATCTTGCAAAATATCATGGATTCTTAACGACGCATCAGGCTAGAATTAATACTTATGAAAATGACATTCAAGCATAAAAGTGGTTTATTTTCCTACTAACACTACAATCACGGTAATTTCAAAGTACATTATATAAGAAACAGTTCTGCCCTATTCTTCGGCTAAACTTATCAAGAAAGAAAATCCACAGGAGTCAATAAAAAACATTATTATTCAAGATGCCTCTGCAGCACTATTGTTATAAATAATATACGATTAAATGGGTAGTTACTTACTTTATTAGCAATAAAAATATGAGATATTTACGTAAGTACCATTGAAGTACAACTAAGTTATTTCTATATTGTTTTTTTTTATATGAAAAAAATTACTGTTTTGAGTAAAGTACGTCCAAGGCGACGAAATGAAAATACCAAATAGATCGACAAACATTAACAATATGACATTCGAATCATTTTGAAACGTCGATATTTCTAGTTAAAACTACTTACAAGGCAAAAAATATGAATGTTATAAAATTTATAACACAACTTTTCTAAAATACACTAACGAATGATTCAAAAAAAACATAACGCGAATATGCTAAAAGCTTTTTTAAACGTATAAATTAGTATGCTGGTTTTTACGATAAGGTAAAAGCAATAAAACATGGATACCGTTTATATTTAAAATATCTATATATGTAATTAGTGTATTTGGAAAGACAGCAATTATTTTTCGGGTTTTGATTGATATACCTGTTCTATTGGAATGTTGATTGTGCTGTCCTATTGTTGGTTTGAAATGTCTTTAGGTTAAGATAATGTGGATATCAATGAAACCATGCCACCATAATTTAAATATATTTTAACAAAATAATTCGCTCAATTTGCAGCTGTCTCGTGGACTGCTATTGCTCATACAATAACGTGTTTATTTCACGCTTCAAATATGACATTTTATGACGTCTTGCAACAAAGCAGTATTGGCAATAAAAGATTGAAATCACTCAATGCCATTTTGGGATATTGGACCTTTTTGTATTTTGTCACGAAACGACTTGAAATATATATCAGCTCGAGCAAAGTGCACGATGATACATATTACATCGTGCACTAAATGACATGATAAATATGAAATATTTTTTATATTCCTCTAAACTTTTTATTTGTGTTATTTTATTAAAAACAACAAGAATTGTACTACTCCTCGGTTTCACAAGTTTGTTGTTATTGCAAATATGATCAGCTGATCATTTGATAATATCTATGTGTATATAAACAATATGGACGTAGAACACTTCAAATATATTTTTATTAATATTTAATTCCTTTTTGGCAAGATGTGAGAGTTCTCTTCAATTAGTATAATTGAGGAAGTGTATAAATATTGAACATTGGAAAAATTTACATATATTATATATTGATAATTTTTACTAACCGTAACAGTGCGTAAAAGAAAAGCTACCTCAATCATTATAATACTAACTTAATTAAGTTTATTTGAAGAAATCACGAGAAAATTGTCACTTATACACTCTTCATAATTTTTTATTAAAAAACTATCAAACAGATATTTAGCATTTTTAAATAAATCGATTGGGTGCTTTGCGGCTATTTTCACATATTGTTACCCATTTGAGTGTGGACCCCAATAGAAATGCGAGTGTAAAAATAATGTCTATTTTTTGTTTAGATAACATAGTTCAATGATCTCCCCGATCGTTTTCAACATATACTCGGAAAATATATTCAGAGAGACACTGGATGATGTTTCAGATGGGATAACCATGAATGGGCAGACTATTAATAACATTCGTTATGCTGACGACACAGTCATTCTTACGAACGGTATGGAAAGCTTGCAAAAATTAATCGATAAAGCGGCTAGTAATAACAGTGGGTTAAAAATGAACGCAGCGAAGACAAAATTTATGATTATTACCAAAAATAAAAAAACTGGAAATGCCTCTCATGCCACTAAAAATAAATGATAAAAACATTGAACTAGTGCATCAATATAAATATTTAGGATGCTGGCTGAACGACCAATGGGACCATTCACAAGAGATTAAAATCAGAATAGATATGGCACGAAACGCTTTCTTCAAGATGCGTGATCTCCTCTGCAATAGAGATTTCAATCATGGCCTAAGAATGAGAATTCTACACTGCTACGTTATATCAGAACTTCTTTATGGGGTCGAATCCTGGACCATGACACAAACCACAGAGAAAAAGCTAGCAGCATTCGAAGTGTAGTGTTTCAGGAGAATATTAAGGATTCCCTGGGTGGACAGAGTCCAAAATGAAGAAGTATTGAAACGAATGAAAAGAAAACAAGAGGTTTTAAGCATTGTGAAGCGCAGAAAACTCGAATACCTGGGTCATGTGATGAGAAATCCGAAATATGAAATCATACAGTTCATAGTGCAGGGGAGAGTACAAGGGAAAAGAAGCGTTGGTAGACGACGCATCTCGTGGATGGTACCAATGTGACTCCACAACACGTTTCAGGGCAACCATGGATAGAGAGAGGGTATATACCATGATATCCAACCTTCTACGAGGAGAGGAATAAAAAGAAGAAGAAGTACAATGGAACCTTAATCTCTTACAAGTCTTAAATAAATCGATAAATACGGTAAAACGATGATTGCTAGAAAGTCTTTTATACCAATTTTATATATCTCAGCTAAAACTCTTTTTTTTCTTTAATTTTCTTTAATTTTAGTTGCACATTCTAATGAACTTTGAACGACAAGATGACTCAACAATCTGCACAAATAGTGATTATTAGATGAGTCATCAGCAGAAACATAATATCAGGCATGAATAAAGAATCAACGTTTACATATGTTGTCAATCGGGATGAAATATATGACGATAAACACTAGTGTTGTGACAAAAATATTATACAACTGTACATGCGAGAAAACTATGAATAAGAATGTATAGAACTGATATAGTCCAAGATAAACTACATTTCCATGTATATTTTTAGATTTTAGATAGAGTACAATCGTCACTTTAAAAAGTTATGGTAAAACCTTTAGTCGTAGTTAAGGTACACATCATTCACTGTACGTTATTATCCGTATCATTTCATCCATATAATTTTGTCTAAATAATTTTATGAAATCACCATATAATGCACGTTCAATCGTGTTATGCTTTTATTACCCATTATCAATAAACAGATGTCATAATTATACACTCCTTAGATTAAGCGCGGCATATTCCTTAATTGCATCTGACATATCAGCGTATATGGATGCATGGCCTTTAAGCGTTTTTTCACTCATCAGGCGGAATAGTGACTGTGCTGTTAGGACTCTCGCATCAATTCATGACACCCATCTTGCAGGCAGGCATGTGTATTTTTGATTAAGCATTCAGGCTGTGCAACCGGCGAAGTTGTAACGACCCACGGCGGTTGTGGTCGTGATGTTCGATATGCGCCTTCTATCCGACGTTTTATGCATATTAAAACAGCCCATATCATACACGTAAGTAAATATTTCTAGTGAAATATAGACACCGAAAACAAACATCGAATCTAGGATTGAAAATAAAAAAAAACACAAAATTAAAATATAACTAAATGACTTTTACTTGGACATAACGTTTAATATAATATATACTTTAGAATACTTATTTGTTTCAATTTACGGAGGCCAAAACTAGATATTGCCATACTCGGAATCGTGAACATTTATTCAGTATGTCAGCGGTCGGGGAACCGGTGTAAATTACCCAAGTGGGGTTAAAATGAAATGTTTGGGGATAATAAGGAAATTTGTCTAAGTTTCTAATTTATAAACGTGCTAGTGAGACTCAAAATGAAGGTGTGATATCGACTTGCGCAAAAACATTTTAGGGTAATGGTTAAAAAAGTTCTAAATAAGTAAAAACTAAGCCCAAAGTTAAGTAGTTCTGACGATGGCGTGAGCTGAAATAGTTATCAACTATGTAAAAAAATGTAGAACTAAAATACATTACTATTTTTTCACTGTGTTGTAATGGAGTTCTACCAATTAAATGCCAATTCAATAAATAAGTTTTAAAAAAATCCCGACCGCTGGTCTATAGGAAGAATTTAATGATGATATTGTGTCGGATTTTGAATCAGCGTAGACGTAAGTAACACAAGTTTAGACTTAAGGCAAATACCTATCGAATGTTTATGGTTAATTTATGTCATTTTCATACGGCTTCGCTAAAAAACTACTGAATAAAAAAAAAAAAATATTTTTGTTATGTTTCATTCTAGAAATATTTTTTCTAACGTTTTCTTCTTGAACACCAGGTAAATTTTTACTTTAATAGAAATTTAAAAAAAAATAATAACTGGCAGATGTTTTGTATTTATATGAGTTAATGTGTATTCGTTTCAAACCAGCGGATATCAAATTGCCACACAACAATCAAAAACAAAACATAACTTACTAATGCTAGTGATGTGATCATATCAATTAGTCCGAAAAGCACAAACAAAAACAACACCCAATGCTCACAAAAAGAACACCGAGATCAATTCCAGACACTTAGTGTCTTTTTAATTATTGAGGCAATAAAAACAAAAATTCACCGGTCATAAATTAAACCCCAAAATCGAATCTCTCAACAGTTTTCTACATCACTCATGTTAGGCGTAATGTTAAGACCAAAACATTTTTTTTTACTTGTTTCAGACAAATTGCAATAGGTGAATAGATTTATAAATATTCTCATTTCCCAAGCACCACCACTCTACAGTTTTACCAATTATATTTTTTGAATACAAGAAACAAAATTTATTATTTAAAGTTATAATAAACTCCCTAACTGACCATTTTGCGTGATGGTAAAATTAAATAAATATTTTGATTAGCTAAAAAAATATTCAAACATTAAAACTAAAAATATAGGTTTATTTCTAAAAATATTATATCGGTAAAACCCGACATTATTTTATTCAAAAAATTACTGTATCATTTATAATATATAGTCGTTCGAAGATTATAATTTTATTAAAACGATCAATATTTAACTAATCAATACACAATTATAGTGAATGCCATTACTGAAAATATGTATATCATTCAGACGCATTTGAAAAATTGTTAAGTCATGTAAAAATATTTTCTCCCTAAAAACAAAGATATAAAATATTTGACTATTTTCCTGTGATAATTAAAAATAAAAACTCATTTTTTTTTTTTTGATTTCTTAAAAATTATATCTATTTGGATGTAGACTGTACAGAAGAGTACAGTAGCACAATATAAGTTTCCCTAGCGAACCTCTAGGATTTTAATGTTTAATATATATTTTACTAAGTCTTATTCTATTTCTTATGTATTATTCAAATAATTTAGTACACAAGTTACCTTTTTATCGAGCCTTTATAATTTGAGGAAGAAACGCATCGTATTCATCAAAGAGCTTTAAAATTTTTCACGCAGTGGCCATAAACATCTCAAACATTCCAACAACCCAAAGAATTTTGATCAAATAAAATGCAACCAATTTCAAATTAAATGTAACTTTGCAAATACTTGCATGTTTTTTCATGAGGCCTTAATAACCGTACATATCCTTAACGATGCACATATATATATAAATAATTATATAGTTTATTACCGGTTGCAAACTTGTTGCTATGTCTAAAAAAGCCAGCATAAAATTATTATTTCCTGTGCAGTATTTTTACATCAGATTAAAAATTCAGAGAGCATTGCAACCAATGCTTACGGGTTACAGCGCAAAATAGCAGTCTTCTATAGTCACACGTTTTGACATTTCCTTTTTGGTTTAAATATTTTAGTCCATATTTGGCTGTGCCCGTAATGGGATATTGGAAAAATGAAGGCGTGACGAACGATAAACTATAAGTCTTTATCAGAGACATCAATTAAAAAGTGTTTCATTTATTATTTATATTTTTATAGTAAATAAAGGAAAATTGTGTGAAAAAATGTAAAGATTTTTACATTGCATGCATATTGATAATCTGATATTTTTTTATTTGCCTTTTTAATTTCATCCGGTGTTTTTTAGTAGTTATGCACAATTACCTTTGGAACAATTTGCCGTTGTTTAAATTTGATTTAGATTTCATTAAAATTCTTTTTTCCGATCGATTGTAAGTGGCATATAATCAGTAGTTAACAAGAATTTACATTTGCAAAAGTGCTTTTATTTCATATAAAAAGTACACATTTAAGATTGACTCATAATTTTTTTTTTAAAATACCCACAACATGATAATTTTTTTATAAAATTTATATTTTTCCGATTTTTTTCTAGAAATATCTTTCAACGTATTCTATATACCCGATATATATCTATACTTAGAGAACATACACACGCCAGTTTAACACTAAAGCTCCCTCACGTGCAATTAGATAGTATGTATGACTTAAACCGACAACTTGCCTAATAATAATATCGTTAACCACACCGTTCCCAGTTTTAAAGCAAACAACAAGCATATCTCCCGATGAACAGTGGAATCGTCTTTGTATAAAGCCACACATTTATTGTTCAATTCGATAATGAGTTTCCATATACATGTGCAATTTTCCTAAATTTCTCATTGGACCCATTCGATTCTAAATACAACACTTTACATACAAATCCTAAATTTTGCATATTTGATTTAAGTGACAAATTTTAATTCAGAATTTTGAAATTTGCAGGAAAAGGAACATATCAAAAAACAAGCTGTCCTCCATTCAATTATTTTCACGGTTGCTGACACCTGTTAAATAAATTATATATGTATGAAAACATGATGCATGCAAATAATGCATAATTAAGCCGGGCATATTGTTTATTATTCATCACCGTATTCATTGTATACTTCAAGTTGTGACAATGTTGCTGAAATTCATCATACACGGTAAGGTGCCATTGGACTTGCGATTGGAATTCTATTTTTTTAGTTCAATGCTTAAAACACTCGGCGTTATCACCTAGCCACAGAAGTAGGCTGTCATTTTAATAATTCCCAGACATCTTGCTATGTAAGAGTATTTACGGCTATGCTCATTTATAAAAGGGTAATTTAAATTAGGAAATAAATAGTTATTAATGCTCATTGAGCATCTGATGACTTGTACATATGCTGGTTTAAAATTGCATGTAAAAAGACTTTTATAAATAATTCATACAAACAGGTTGTTAATGAGTTACTTAATCTGTATATGTCTGTTTGAAGAGAATTAGTAAAGAACCATTGAGCTAGAAAAGGATAGAAGTTTAACTAGTTCGCTAATCGTTTTTTTACAGCCGTTAGGGGTGCGATATATAATCTCTAGGCACCGCATGTTATGGTAACCTATAAGGAAAAATATTTATGGACATTTTCCAGCTATTTATAGCGTAATATAATAAATACTTCCATACTTATATCACAAACATCTATACCTTTCGATAAATTTAAAAATTTGAAAGATGAAAGCCAAAGATTATATTCCACTCGACGACGTTGACGATATATCTAACGAATTGTTTTAGAATAAAAATCTGTCTATTTATACTTCTCAGAAGGAACTGCTTTTAAAAAATGTGTGTATACATAAATTTTTTGTCTTCAAATTACGCTGTCTTAGCGTAAAGTAATTTTCAGAATTTTATGTTACTTTATTTCTTAATTTGACCTTTTTAGCTGTTGATCGCACAAGTGTCCTTCTTGAAGACAAGACGAGCTTTTTCCAATTAAGCATCGGCCAAAAAAGTTTAATTTGCTAAATATTTTTGACTCATTTAAGGTAATAAAATATAACGAGCTTCTCAATGGCATTGAAATGTTTGCAAGCTTGCGAAAAAACCATTGAAGTTTTTAATAGGTTGAAAATTTGCTGCTACATCGGAGGTAACTGAAAGTCATTCTTGCCTTGTATTCATAAGCTTAATGAATTGGTTAACAATCTTCTTGTAGTAAGTAAAAACATAAATTTTCTCATAATATTTATTTTATTATAACGATATCAAAGTATAAAAACAGTAACTTTTTTATTCAAAATCTAACCTCTAAAAGGGAAACCTGTCTTCATTTAAAAAAAAATTGTAAAATACATACGAAATACATGCGTCGTTTTTTTGAAAATGTCGTTGTGACATTTCACTAAAGATTGCTTATCGATTAAAAAAATATTTTTTTTGAAAGAATTATAAAGTTGTAGAAATATAATACAAGAGTTTCACTTATAATTAAGAACAGTTTTAATTTTAACTTTTATATGAAATTTACTTTCAATCTGGTTTAAATTTATATTTAAATTTAATATCCGATTTATCAATTAGGCCTCTCTATGTAAAGTGAATTTCTTACCAATATTAATTTAAAAAACACTGTTTAAATTTAACAAATTATATCCTAATCTAGTATACCGTAATATTTTAATCAGTTATACAATATCCTGCAACATATTTGAGTTTCACAATAAGAATATTATCATAGAAAATGTATAATTTCCGTTAATATTATAATCATATTATGTTAATGAACTGCAAGAGTATGTTGACTGTGTAGTATCTCGTCTAACAAGAAGCATTCTGCTATGCCCACTCATTCTTGTTGCATTAACGTTAATAACATTATCTTGCCACTTTTCATAAATCTCACGATAATGACGATAGGGTTTAAAAAAAGACATAACTCACATTGAGATATGTATATCTCACTTGTATGATTAAACAGTGGCCAAAAGGACTTTCATACTATCAAAATCTAAGTGTGCATTGTCCTTTTATTTGTATTTATTTGATTTTCAAGTAATTTTAAATATTTCACTTTTACTGATTCACTAAATATGTTTTTATAGCTGTAATAAATATCTGTACACAATTTCAAAATAATATCAATTCATTCAAAAAAGTTAGTTAATAAACAGCATTTTCCTAAAAATTTAATTTATTTCAGAAGAAATAATGTTATTGTAAAATAATCATTTACCACTGTTATAATATCACACTGGAATGTTTATTATATTTGTTAATGAATCAAAACATATCAGAACTGTGACACGATAAAAATATAATAATATATTTCAGTTCTAAAAAGTTATAAGGAATACAGTTAGTAGTTATTTCAGCTTACACCCTAATCAGAACTGTGATCGACAGACGATTCAGAATAGTGTTAAGTCAACGACGTTGAAAACTGCACCTAACTAACCTTTTAACAATAAAGTTCTGCCAAATTAATGTAAAAATTATCAATTGTGTTTGAAAGATTTTCATGGATGTAAATTATTTTATAATATATGTTGAAAATTGTAATAATTTGAGTTTGTATGCTATTCCACGATACGTTCGATATCTTTATAAATTACGCAAAGCTCTTAATGAAACATTTAAATCTAATTTAATACAAAACACTTCATGTTTATCTCAACAATTCGTCTATTAAAATGGAATTAAAGACTAGATATGAAAAGGTCACACGATTGTAAGTTTTTTTTTCTTCTAAATAAGCTGTAGAATTATTTGGTCTCCGGCAAAATAATTGCACATGCACGATATTCCATTCAAATCCAACATTTATTACTTGTGAGCCCCCACACATAATTAAATATGCCATTCTCAAGCCATTGTGGAATCGAATTAACATCTGTGTATATGGCGAGATAACGAAATTTAGTATATGACACATGTTCTTTTTATCATTCGGAATAACAAAACACATTTTATTACCGTCGTATATTTTGTCTACAATTGTAACGATATAAAACTTCTCAACTGAATTAATTTAAGCATTGTACCTATACGACATCACCTTAGAAGTATATATTGTTAGGAAACACAAATATATATGTAAGCATTGATTTAATCAGACCCGAACTTTTTTCCCACTGCCTATAAAGTATTACAAAATTATTTTTTTTAAGTGAAGTACAATACCATGAAAATATATTCCATGCTGAAAATTCAATTTAAAAAACCTACATTACAATAAATTGATTGAATTGTCATTTACTTGGTAGAACTCCGTTATAACACAGTAAAAAAACAGCAATTTATAAAAGTTCTATAAAATTTATAAGGATTATAGTTGATAGCTATACGCCCTCGACAGTTCTGTTGAGGGCTATTTTATACAAAAAAATAAAAATAGATATTTATAAATCAGCCTTTCTTCTAGTTCTGATTTCTAGATATGTTTCAGATTTTTGACAACCAAGCTTATTCATCCCATCGGTCATATGAGACGTCAGTGGTATGAGCTGTACATTGGATAATGCATAGCCTATCATAAAGATCTCTCAGAAGTAACGATGAAATAATAGCCATATAGGCTAGTAAAGATTTGTTAATTTTACTCAAACATAATATGGAGTTAATAACTACAATATGATTTCAAATAATTGTAGCTTTTCTTCATATTATTCTGACTGAATGTTAAATTAGTTGAACCTGAAACTAGAAAGTATGTATGCATTTTTTCAAAAGTTAAGCAAGGAGAATTGTTAGTCTTAGTGATTGTGGGCCTATTTTTTGTAGAATTCTTGGAAACAATTCCTGTAATAAATAACAGCTGATTATATCAACTGATTTAAAAGTTTGACGAATTTAGAAACAAATGGGCACGGTTTTTTGTATCTAGTCCATGACAAAACCAAATTGCTCATATCTTCTTAGATAAATGATTTATAGAGAAAACCTCTTTTTTATTCATGGGTACAAAAAATGCGTTTTTGATTTTTAAATTTATAAAAAATATTTACTTTATTCGGCATTCTTTTTTTTACCGTTTTTTGACGTGTCGTCACTGAAAAGCTGTTACTTTTACTATACGATAATTAATACTGCAAATATAATTGCATTGTTATAATCAAATACAACAATGTCCTCTACGACTTTTTTCAACTAAGCTATAATTGTTTTCACTGCCAACACCACATTAATCATTCTTTGTTAGCGAGACTAGTTATCAATCAGCAAATCTAATTAAATTCATAATATAACATTGGCAACACAAATAATACAAAGCAAAGTTCTAGATTAATATTCTATTAACATGTTTTGCGGGTAGATAATAAACAAGTAACATTTAATATTTAATTCACATTACTTTTGCAAAGGCAATTTATTCGATTTCCGCTTTTTTACGTCGTTTATCATTGCTACAAAGGTTACAACTGCACACAATTCATCATTCAAGTCCGTAAAAAAGATAAATGCACGAATCAATGATTTATTGATTGTAATATACATGTGCACTTTTGGTTTTAATAGTATGCTATAAAAATGTGAAAAAATAATGTATCAATGACTACGAATCAATTACGAATATTGAATTAACATTCTGTTCTTTCAACGGTAGCTTTTTTTATTTATTTCATTAATAGAAAATATAACACGCCAATGAATGATGGCTGAAAGTTAAAATAAAAACTATCCCATTTCGTGGTATATGTTTTATGTTGAATTAATATTTCTCATAAAGGCTTGTTGTGGGGTATCTTTATCTTCTTGGCAAAAAGCCAACTGTAAGTACATGCAATAAATAAATTATATATTATAAAACTTTGATGGAAATATTTCCCAAAGGAACACAGTTACACTTTTAATTAAAGATTTTTTATAGTTTATAAGAAATTAAGCCAAACTTTGGCGTTATAGCTAATACTAATGCGTCAAATATTTAAAACTGGAAAATCATGCATGATACATTCATTGAGTTAATTGAGGTTAACAAATGTGATAACATGCACCTAATATTACAAATTTAAACTGGTAAGAAATATTAACCTTGACGCAACTCGAACCCAGACTGTAACAATGGTTTTAGCACTAGACTACAAAGGCGATCGAAACTAATAGCCGACTTATTTCGCATTGTCGTTGAACTCTTTAGCATTTTTTTAATTCTCGCTTAAAGACAATATACCAATACTCATTGTTATTGTTTGAACCTCAGCACGTATACAATTGACGCATTTGTGATATGATAAAAAGCAATAAAAATTTGTGTTTAAATGTGCTCTTTAATTAAAACATATACTAGGGCCAACAAAACGCCGCACCGCAATGATATTAATGCAAAGTATTGCATTAAAATTTCTTTATAAAACCAATAATCAGCATAATCAAGAGACATACACAAATTTAGCCGCCATCTTTCAAAAAAATAAAATACCGAATGAATAAGATGAAACGTCTCCGAGTATTCATATTAAATTTATTATAATCTATCAGTTATGACAGCATGCCTTTTGGCCATCGAGATATGCATTCAGTTTTTGCGACCGAAACAATAGACAAAACAAATATAGCTAAATTGATTATGACTTATAACTAGACACTTACTCAAAGTCACACAACTACCGAAACAGGTGATAATCAGTATGCATATTTTTTCCTTTAAATTCCATATGCATGTTTGAAAAACGATATTTTTTTCGTTCGCATATCAATTACAAGACTGTGATTGATGTTCTTTTGTTTCAGTGGAAGTACTCCAATCTTTCATCTTCATATTTTTATTAAAAACAATTTATAATGTCTGATGAATAAAATAAGTAAATGAAAAGTATAAGCTAAATATTTTTGTCAAATTGTAAGGATTTCGTTTAACTTTTTCGAAATTTCAAGTGTTTCAATTTTGTATATAGCATATTTTAAATACTCTTCAAAATCTTTCAAATCGTAACGTGAAGAAAAAACAACTTTAATATTTAATTAGAATGTTTTGAGTTCGACAAGAATTATTACTCCTAGTAGGTACTTTACTCCCAGTAAAGAAGCAATCGATATGTTTTTTTGAATTGCGTATCACTAAACAAATCATAACACTATTATCAATGTATATATTTACGGTTGAAAGTTTGTGTGTTTATATTAACGGTGAAAAATGAGCTTTAGAAATAATCGAATCGCTCTAAATAAAATCTGGATATCTCCATTGAGTTTTAATTTCATTTATTTATTTTATTTATTTATTATTATACGGTACAAAATTTACAAATTATAAATTCGTTGCTTTTTCAGCGTTAACATATTTTAACATAAAGTTTAATAAATACACAGCAAAACACAAGATTGCAAAAAAGTCAACCAAGTAAGCTCATGAAACATCTATTTTAACTGAAAAATAGTATTCGCCTGAACTCACTTTCGTCCACATGAAATATGTCAACATTTAAAATGTCTTGAAATATTTTTGTTTTATTGTATTTGAAACATTAACTAAGAGAACGAATAGTGTGTGTGGGGTATTATCTATAGGAAGAAAAAATATTATAAGTAAATATTTATTTACTTATAGTTGAATCGAGGTAGTGCTATTTTTTGAATGTTTATTCAAACTGTCCACTCTGGAAAAGATACGTCTTTTTATTAAATTATAATAATGTAAAATGTATAATTTTTCTTTGTTTTAATTAATTTACATATATATTAAAAAGTCTTATCGATCTACAGTTGCTTATTAATATTTTTAAGCAAGAAAAAATCCCTCTTTAAATAGGGGGTCAACACACCTGTTGATAGAACGGTTGTCAGAACGTGTCGCATTCTCGCACAATAAATGAAACAAAGAATGACCTTCCTTTCATATGAATGGTAACATTAATGAACAGCCTTAATAGGCTCTAAATATATGGCAGAGATTCTTTTGCTCTTTTAATCACATAAAATCTCAACTAAAACTATTATAACGACACTAGATTATAAAAAGAATAAGAAAATAGAGAATTCAATACAATCCACATAAGATGAGTTAATACAAATGCAAAAAGAAAAGCTTCACCTAGGATTCTTTATAAGCGTATATTAATACATAATTTATATTAAGTATATATAACAGTTAATGCAAATAGTTCAATATTTTAAAAATTGTAGCATGTGACATATATTTATTCAGGCATGCATATATATGTACAGTAAAACATCGATTCCACGTTTTTCGAGGGACCCTAAAAAACAACGAAAAATGCGTGGAACGAGGAATGCCGTAAAGCTTATAACAATAATAATAAATGTGGAATCTTAAAAAAAAAACAACACCGATCACTTTGATTTTTGAAAATGGAATTTTACAAAAATTGGTAAATATGTGAGGACTTTGTAAAAGTTATATTAATTAAATCTTATTTATTGATTGAATTGGCATTCACTTGGTAGAACTCCATTATAACACGGTGAAAAAATAGCAATGTATTTTAATTCTACAAAATTATTTTTAACAAATATAGTTGATAGCTATTTCGGCTCACATCATCGTCAGAACTATGCTTAAACTAACATTCGCTTATCTATATATAGCTGTGCAGAAAAGGCACACAACACATCCTCTCTCCTGTGCCAACGGCCTAGCTTGTTAATTTAACACAATGACACTAAACTTTCAAAATTCTAAATGAAACAATAACATAATTAGCGAATATTAATTCAAACTCAGTCCCTAAATGTAATCCCCGAAATAGCTATCAACTATATTTGCTAAAAATAATTTTGTAGAACTAAAATACATTGCTATTTTTTCACCGTGTTAAATCTTATTTATTGAAATAACCGAAAACATCGTTTTTTAAACTTCCTCTTGTTAAATTATGAAAGAAAATCTCGAGACATTTAAGCGAACTATATATTTCAGCATTAGTTTCTTTGGTTGATTAATATATTAGATTTAATGTGTTCAATCTCACAAATTGTATTGGATAGAATGATTACTCTACCAAAACCGGTCAATTGGGATAATATTTGAGACGGGACCATAATATTTAGAGGATATTTCGAGGAATTCGATAAATCAAGGAACGATTAATGCGGGATTATTTAATATTTTTTATGGGTGTTTGACGGAACTATAAAAATTATCGATCCATCCGTGAAAACTTATTATGCGAGATCGGTTGATCGGGGTTCCACTGCACATTATATTTACACAGTAGGAGAAGAATATTTTGTATTGCATTTTGTTGAATCCCTGATAAAAAATAAATCATTGACTTACTAAAGATGATTTTCAGTATTCGGGTATTTTTAAATTTAATTATTTAGTGACAACGTAAATCACGTGAACCTGTAAAACTTCTTGTTCAAAAAAAATATATTATCAAATTTGTCGTAATATTATTGATACTTGATATTCAAATGTGTTATCAATTACTACCATCTATGTAGTTCGTATAGACTACACGAAACTACTGATTGAAGTTGTCTAACTTCTCCCGGAAGAGTTATGCATTTTTAGATAGCATAGAATTTTTATTTGATTATGAAAGTAGCAGAAAGGTGCAGTTTACAATTTTTAAAAACCACATATGAAAATCAATATTTTAAAAAATTGCTAAAGAATCTAACACAGACGAATAAAATGAACACTTGAATAACAGATGATGATAATAAAAAAATATTTACAAAAAAAAAATGTAAATGAAAAAAATGCGTTTGTGAACTTCTATGATAAAGTTTGTATGAAATTTAATCTTTACGTATGTTTATTTATCATTATTTAAATTATGCATATTTATACACATAAAAATAATGTGAAAGTTAAAACTAAAATCCTGATGATTCAGGTTTATCAATGACATAGTTTTTCGTTGTAATGTGCTGAATACTTGGACAATTAATAATATGTTTACATTAATTTTGAATTACTTAAATAAATAACGATCTTAAAGGTATTGCCACTTGAGAGGTCATGTTGTAATAAATAAAATTTCTACAATATTAAATATCAATTGAATCTTAACATATGTACTTTAGTGGTGTAAAATAATTACGAATTTGGCTAAAAATTTGCATAGTTGCAATTAATCTTACATATTTTTTTAAATCTGGCAGTTTTTTATTTCATTATTGATACATACATAATTAAGATAAACTGTGATCATATTTGTTTCTCAATTATATATACATAATAAATATTAAGTATAAATAATTGAAAATGGTTATTATCTTAAATCGATATTGTGCTCATAGCCTAAAAATAATATATATCAATTAAAACTTCAGATTTTTTATAAATATTATTTGAATATAAAATAAAGAAAACTTAAAATGGAGTTGAAATTCGTCACCCACTTATTTTGCCACTGTAAATGAATCCTATGGAAGAATAATCTTCATTGTTTGAATTGGCATTAACTTGGTAAAACCCCATTTTAACTCGTTGAAAAAAGCATTGTATTTTAGTTCTAAAAAATTCATAAGACGTTTGAATAATCTTCGATTGCTTGATAGTCTGTTACTATTCGACTACGATGACCCACACTATATTATAATATATTGTTTTGGTAATTATTAATTTGATACCTATTCTGTTATCCTAAGCCAAAATTTTCACAATATTATCAATTAGCTGGCAGTAAATTGAAATTGAAAATATTATTACTTTCAAATAAATTTAAGCAAGAAATATTTGTTTTTAATACAATTTCATCAAACGAGCTGTCATATTAAAAAGTATACCAAATATTTATTCTATCACAACAATCCCCCATTACAGTACACGCTACTTAGATATGTTGATATCATAAGAAATAAAACTAACACATGTCTACATAAAAATTGTAATGGTATATTTAAGAATTCGTTTATGTTAAGTAAAGGGTGGGGTCTATCAAAGTTTTTGACCGGTATTTAAGTTGTTTTTGATGCATTAAAAGAAAAATAATATGTGTAAAAAGGTTCATTGATTCAGCCTATGTCACGCTGCCTCTTGTATAGGGATATTAAAAAATTAACAGTAATAAGAATTATTTTAGTTTTCGTGGAGTTTATTCATTTTACTTGATATAATCTAATACAGAAATACTACGGCCTTTTTACGACTCTGGTGCGGCTTTTTGACTGATGCTAAAAAAATATTGACAATCAAAAATCATCTTGATTAATTGACATTGTGAATTACAATATTTTTTATTTTAGACGGGAGCATTTCTTGGCTACGTTCTGTCGGCTTATGTCTGATAAATCAATGAGGCATTCAAAAATGAAAAAATTCCACACCACTGGTCGAATAGTTCTATTGAATAATAAAAACATCATCCGATGATAATGCTCGCGATGAGCGAAACCGGTTTCGATTAAAAATATATTGTGGAAAAAATACTAAAAATGTGATTTTATTATTTATAATATCATACCTTTCGATCAATAAAAACTTTATAAGCGATTTCAATACTAGTACATTGTATTGATGGAATTGGCATTTACTTGGTAGAACTCCATTATAACACAGTGAAAAAATAGCAATGACTTTTAGTTCTACAAACTACAACTAAAAATGTATTGTGTACCTACAGCTATATATAGATAAGCAAATGTTCGTTTAAGCATAGGTCTGACGATGCCGTGAGCCGAAATAGCTATCAACTATACTTTATTAAAAAATTTGTAGAACTATAATACATTGCTATTTTTTCACCGTGTTATTTGTACATTGTGTAAAATGATTATTTATCAATAACCACCTGTAGTAAATATTAGAAGTAATTTTCAAAATGAACTGAAAACTATGTAAAATAGAATTTATTTCATTGGTCAAAATTAACATTTGTTTTTTTTTATTTTCTAATGACAACAGTTTCTAATAACGTTGTATCGATTATTTTTCTTATTCACCCTATTTCAAATTGAAGTGTTTTTTTTTTATATCTACTACTTCGTCTATTCCACACCTGTCTGAATAAAACAGTCAACTGACAGTCTTTCGTATATTTTATTATGAAGCCTGGACTTTTATTACTCTGTTTTTTTAAGACACTCCGTTTTCCTTTCTACTCAATTATTTAACAGTTGAGGTGTTTATTAAGCGGATTACTGACAGATACTCACAGGTGATAACTTTTTAAGCGGATGTTGTTTTTGTTGACACATCTATACCAACAATTAACATAATAGTAATTTATATTTTAAATAATTATTTAATATAACGGATGGTATAATGTTTTCTTTGATTATTCAAATGGAAGGACAAGTACTAATTATTCCTGAATTTAAAATGAAGAATATAGATTAACTGATTTTTGGCGTCTGATTTATTTCTGAAATTTTCTTCGATTAAAAGGTAATTCGAAAGGGAAGGCTTGTTAGAAATGCAGCAATCATTCAAGATGCTGATAATATCAATATAAATCACGGACAAGAAGATTACTCAATACAATTAGACCACCGATCACATTTGTCGGAAGTTATGAGTTAGTTGTAACTAAAGAAAAAAAGAATACATGTAAAAGTTCACAAATCACGCAAGACCTTCTTTATTGCACAACAAAGCAATATGAACTTGGCATAAACATTAATAATAAAAAAAAATAATCACTGCAGCGAAACCGATACTGATCATTGAACATTTTTTTTTTCATTTAGCTTATTTGTTTACTCTTATGCGGTCTTGTGATCAGAGCTTTTTAACTTTAGTTACTACACTGCTCTGATTTCAAGTATTGGCAAGATGAAATTAAAATTGTTCAATTTCAATTTAATATTTTGGACTTGTATCTATGATAACTTTTCTTCTCGAGTTGATTTTCAGTCACTTTTTATATTATGAAAACTTTAAAATATGGGCAATAAATACATTTTATAACAAATATTCTAATATTTTTTTAAATCAAATTAAAAAAACTGATACTTTAATACAACTTCACCAATTCAACGTCAATTCATTAATTTAGACATCAGTCAAGCTATTATTCATAAAAGTTGTTTAATAAAATAATTAGGTATAGTTTATAAGAAAAATGATATTTATCTTAGAAACTACGTAATAATATGTTTCATGAGACTTGGCAGGTTGTTTTCAATTATTATTATGGATCATTTTATTTTTCATATATACAGACTTCACTTGATATTAATTGAAATCATTCAACCAGATTTATATCAAATTTGTGTTTACTATTATATAACGTGGTCTGACCAAATCGCTCTGTTTACAGCATCACGCTTTCGTGGATAATGCACCAGAGGCTGAAATCATGAATCTAAAAGGCAGTGTGATAGATTTTATCGTTGATCCCTTCCTGACAGACTTTCATTTCATAAAGTCGAGCATTATTTCTGTGTCGTGATGAGGTAATGAGTATTAATCTCAATTTTGCAAATCCCCACGGGACAATGATAACCTAAGTCTTCATACCAGTTCGTAAATACAGTTATATTGGCGAATTAAGAATTATCTTCATTTTGTTGAGATAACCTTATTTGTACTTCGTGATATTAAATAAGATAAAGCGAAGAAAATATTAAATATTAATATGTCTCATTGTTTGAACAAAAATTAACAGGTTATCTATTTTCGGATCATATTTAAAGACAGATCAGTCAACAAAAACAATACTGTCCATTACATAGAAAAAAATACCGTAATGTGTTGATTTATAATAAGCATTAATGAACACATTTGATTATTTCTCAGTGAGGAGAGGATTGGCAATGACAGCCACTTTAAATAGTTAAAATCCATTTACTTACGTTGTTTAAAATAGTTTATTGTTAGGTGAATTCTATTCGTAACGCTAATTATATAACCTCCTGCCGCTTAAGCATTAACATAATGAATAAATCTAACCTATATTAGCTTTTAACTGAGTCTGACATCACTGAGTATATTTGCATCCAATATCATTTACATAGTGACAGTGCAGTTCCATCTTATATATAATATTTTTATTCGAAATACTATTCCGTGTAACTTCACTCATTTAAAGAAACATCATTAAAAAAAAAATCCTTTACACAATTATTTTTTTTAATTCATTTTAAAATTGCCCAACAGTGTGAGTTTTCTCATTTGCTGAAACAAACGTTACTGAAAAAATAACGTATCTCTACTTACTTAGAACGATTTATGCCTACATAACATTTGACTGTAACTGTACATTTTATGGAACTTTTTTCAATTGAGTCAAATAGTGGTGAAAATTCTTAATTTTTATTTAAGTTCGTAGTTTGATTGACAAAGATAGTGTATATTTGAATAGATAATTTATAAATATACTTTTAATAATTCAGCGTATTTATTATATCTTGATTTAAAAACAGCGCTCATTTCAATTTGTATTTAAAAGTCAGAATCGAATCGAATTATAAGTTAAGTGAAATCGATCCTAGTTCAGCAAATTATTATATCTTGTATATTTAAAATCAAAATAAAACATAAAATTTGTTTTATTTGCTAAATTAATTTCTTATATTAATGATTTAAAATAAGCCCAACGATTCCATATCGCCAAAAAACTCTTGTAAAAAATCAAATTATTTTTTTAAATATTCTTAATTTTCCACTAAATTTAAAAACTTGCCAGATATATTTTTTTATTACCCCAGAAACGTAAAGTAAAAAATACTTAATGAAGAATATTGCCTTTTTAATTTTAAATAAATGATAATTTATTGGATACATTAAGCCATCCACGCCACTGGTATTTTAATCCCTATGTTTCTTCTCATCTATGCCTTCTAAATCTTTTGATCAGTCAATCAGATTTAGCGACACGCTGTGAACGGCTTGTTCTACGGCTCAATGTTAATTCAATCCTTTTTACAAGCATTGTGTATTTCTGCAAAATATTTTAACGATAATTTATGTTGTATATAATTTTGTCATTCGTGAATAAATTTATTATTAATATCATAATATCCCTATTAATTTGGGCTTTTTAGAATATTGCGTAGATCTAGCGACAATTTTGCAAAGCGTTCGGTGAAACAAAGTTGCAAACCATACAAAAAAAATAATGTTAAGTAGTGCAGCTACTCGCCGCTTGGCGTGCAATATATTTGGAAATTGGAATAAATTCTAGTCTCAGACACAAACCACCAATTGGTGCATCGCGCAACATTTTCTTCTCCGGTTCGCCACCACGGGTGAAAAAAGGAAAAAACACAAAGGCGTGGTTTGAAATGTATAATATGACTTTTAAAAGGGGGGAAGAAGGGCGTAGTCGTCAAACAGAGATGGCGATAGAGAAATTGACGGCAGCACTGGAGGGAGGCGAGTGAAATGAGGATACTAGGCGAAAGAGTGTGTGCCAAAAAAAATCCGTTGGCGAGTCAGTTCAGTAGAAGAGTAGATGCCACCGGGGCGCGGTTACGCCGAGGAAAGGTACGCGCATGAGTATAGCGCGAAACTGACAGAGTGAGAGGCACAATACTAAACCGTAGCATGTTCGACTGAAACATTTTTTTAGGGGGGCGCGGGAGGTCCGCGGGGTGAAATGCACCGTACAACGTCAATCTCACACAGCGATTCGCGATATCATCATTGTATATCTCGCGACACATACACATGCACATTTCAAACTTCACGCATATCACACTTTCTTTCCTCCTCTTCGCACTGGCTTCCATACGAAACGTGGAGTTCTGAGAAGCGAAAATACACAACACGTAGATAAAACAATCTTTTCCCGCGAATATGAAAAGAACGCGCGTTTGAAAAGTATCAGTGCTGCCACATGAGAACGATTTCAAAAATAAATAAATAGTCACGATCGTGTGACAACGAGTGATAATTAAACTTAATGTGTTTTTTTTTTATATGAATCTAACCACATTTATTCCTTAAACAATTTATAACTTTAACAAGTATTTTTAAATAAAAGTCGCCTACGCATAAACGAATAAGATGATTAATAATCCGAATGCAGTGAGAAGTGTTATTTTATATGACAAACTAAAATAAGGCGGGAACATCTTCAGTGACTACATTTTTTTATGTCATAAAAAAACCTTTCTTGCAAATAATATTCAGCAATCAAATGGCAAAGTTTCAAGGCCAAAAATTTGTTTCAAGAAGTTTCATATTACAAAATGCCAATGATTAATATTTACTTCATTGAACAAATTTTTGGAAATTATTTTAAATATTCATAGAAGACAAAAAAAGTCAAATGATTAAAGTTCGTCTCTATTCAAGTAAATAATCAATAAATCAAATCATAAAAGTTCGTTCTTATAAAATATTCAAATTTAAATAATTTCATTCTGCCTAAACTAGGTGTAAAATTAACCCATTGTATTTTTTTATATAATCCATAAATATATATAAATATTTGAATACACTAAAAAAATAATTCAAATTATGTGCAAAAAGACTCAGAGCTTGGTGATTTAAATTATAAGATTTCTTTAAATACATGAATTAAATTTTAAATTACCATTATAAATCATTTGAGTTTACATTAGAAATTTAATGAAAAAGTCTGTTTTTTTACCATATTAAAATTTTAGATTGTAATATTGGTGCTTGAATCTAGTGTCACTAAAATGAAAGTTATTAACAACTAAAATATTTAAAATAATTACATATAATTCACAAAACAATAATTTATAAAATCTAAAATTCGTCGAAGTGTTTTCAACAGTAGCCGTCGGCAACTGTTTTATAAAACGTTTACAGAGAAGCTTGCGGAAGAGTTCATACATTTATAGGTATGTATTTTACCTATATATTATAATTTTTAACGGTATCTCATAATGGACATGTCATTAAAAATATTATATTGGTCTCGCGAAATAACATTGCGACAGTTACTTTATTTAGGTTTCCACACTCATATATGCCCATTGTATGTTTATTTTATTATTCCACATGCTGACTGTATAAAAATAAAATACTTTCAGTTATTTTTAAACATAAAAGACCAACGCTAAGTAAAATATTTCGTCGTTAATTGGTAAACAGATTTAAATATAGTGTTCCTTTTCCTAGTTCTATTTTTGAATAATTATGCGTAATTTCGACCAGTCAAAAATACGATTTGAGATTCTGCACAAAATTATCAGTGAAATTTAATTGTATTTAATCGGTCTCAATGATACGGTTTTTTTATTAGCCTCAAAAAAATTGCCAATAGATGTCTTATTACCTGTGTTAAAGTCGTATTATTAAAAAAGTGGAACGAACCAGGGTCAAAAATCTACGAGGATTTTGCTTTGGTGATCTTAATAGAAAGAGCACGATCTCCAGATCATATAAATCTACTTAACCCGTTTTAGATCGAAATAATATTCACTGCCATAAGTCTATATGGCACGTTTTTTAATTACTATTAACGACATGCTGTTTTAATTGAAAACCCACGTTCTAAAAAAAATACTCTAAGCGATATATATTATTTGAACATGTATAGGAAATCTTTATATCCTGCCTACTCGTAATACATATATATATTTATATTCCTATGTTAGTATTGGATTATTTTTTGTAAGAAGTCTTTTATATTTTGTAAAAACCGACCTGAACTCTAAAAAGTTTTATTTAAAAAATGATTAGGCTTATAATTTTAATGAGATATGATTTTGTACGGTAAATTAATAATCTTGTACACAATTAACATTCATATAATTACGTCCATGTTACCAATAAAAAGATGGTAAAATTTTATTGCAGTTTTGACATATTGAAAAATTTTAGCAATCGTTTTTATTTATTTTTGACTATTATATTCCAAACAAGTTTGTAAGTAAAACTTATATTACAATTTTACTTAAATTTATGAATGAATAAATTCTGTTATCCTCCACAATACGAAGGTCAATATGTGTTTTTACATGTACACTATTCTTAGTTTGATTCTAAATTATAGTATATGTATACGTGAGTATTACCAATTCAAGATATTCTGAAAATTTATTTATATTTTAGCCATTTGAAAAAAAAGTTCAAAAATCGTTGCAGACATTTCTTTAGTTGCTATGAAAAAATAATCATTTGATTTTTTTTTTATTTAAACCTATTAAAACGTTGGGCGAGTGTGTATAGTTGCATAGTTAAAGGTTATAAGCATATTCCATGTTTTACTTCGATATGCAAATGCACTTAACTACCTAGTTGCATTAAAAGGGTGCATTATGAATTTGCATCTCCATTGTTACCATCAGGCACCATTGACTGCTCATGCAACTATCATATAACCAAGAATAGATTCAGAACGTAAAAATTGCATCATTTTTTTACTGAGTTACTTTGAAAACAATTTCGTCACGTCGACTATAATATTGAACCTTTTTATAAAATATATGAATGGTGGTTATAAAAAATATTCTGAAATATCAATAAACCTCAAAAACGATCCCAAACTATTGGCTACATGTAATATAACATAATTTTTGTTACAATCATTGTTATGTATGACTCGCGTGTTAAAAAAGAAAAGGTTACATAGGCCCTTTTAGTTATTCTCGATTACCTTACTGAAATTAACTTTTAGTAGCATGTAATGAATTTAATAGTTTGTTCCATATTCAGTAATTTGATGGTGTGCCTAATTTGACCAATATAATTTTGAATCCAGCTCTAAATTGAGATTACTTAGAATATTCGTTGAACTTTAATTGAGTAATTACTATCCACTTTATTTTTTGTTTTGTTTGAAAAGGCCATTCACTAATGGGGATAAATTACGCTTGGGTCTTTTTTCTTAGTCTTTTAATTTTAATGAGAGAGCGTCGTTAGGTTTTCGTATATTATTAAGTATCAAAAGACAGTTCTAAAGTTTTTCTTCCAGCTGACGAAGGTATAAATAAAATATTAATCGTTTATTCTCTCAATCTCGCTACTTCATACTGAAAATAAATATTCAATTAAATTTGATTTCGATGTTGAAAAAGCGATGTACCTATTTATTCCACTGTTTCAAAGGCAGTAACACTACGGAATATTCTAACATTTTTTTTATCGAACGTCATGATACAGCTGTTTGGAACAAAACGCACCCTACTAAATCAACTATCATCCATAAAACGAGTTCGATTCAAAAATTTGTTTCACACAATGAAAACGTTAAGAAGTGTGTCTCGGCCATCACTGTTAAAATAAGTAATTTTGTTATCTGTTTTCATGGAATTAGTTTCATATAGCTACAAATATTTACCAATATGCAATATTTTTCTGAAAATCATAAGTTTCTGTTCTCGTAATTCGTATAGTTATGTTCTAGTATTTTTCGAGAGAAACTGTTATGAGATACGTATGTCAATCATACAGATTTAGAAATTTTGACAATCTTTACTTGATAGTTACCAAGAACAATACGGGCATTATTATTTAGCATATATATTTATAAAATAAATTATATTTTTAATTTAAAAAGTCGAATCGTTATATACTAAATGATTTTTTTCCGTTAGCAGTTTTTTTTTGGTTTGTTACAAACGGCCTTTATAGTGTGCAAAAACGACTAAACTCCGCCCAAATAAAAGTGAATGAACCTGCCTACCATATTCCCTGAATAGCAAAATTATGTTAGATTTTAGGGAATTACCTATTTGGAGTTTATGAGTGTCCAAGTTATGGGGCGAAGGGGGCGAACCATTGTCCTCGCCATCCCCCCTCCAGTGTTTGTTTCGTACACGCCGAACCCCATAAATCATTAAGGGGATGCTACGTAAAATAATCAGCTGGTAGTTTATATGTCACCATTTCTCTAATTTCAAACATTTATATTATAACACCGTAGTTATAAACAAGACGTTTGTGCAATTGGTCAGATTCCTCTCTATATCATTGAGTTTTTTTAACAAAAATAATAGTCGGCGTTCATTTGACTTAATCATTATCTTTTATCTGAACCGAGTTTGTTATTTATGTTATATTTATCTTTTTTTGATTAAATAATTACAATTTAGATAAAATGAATGAGTTATTATAGTTTAAATGCAACAAAAACATTGAAATTCAGTTCAGTCTAGTTGTCATCACATTAATGGTGATTTACACTATCATCAATAAGTATATCGATATAACCAAGATCGTTTTGTTACATGAAAGTGTTTGTCGAGTTTTTTCATATCCACAACAAGCAGACTTACAGCTTTACTAAAAAAATATCTGGGCCAATTAGACATGTGTTAATATGGAAGAACAGATTTTTAAAAAACGTTTAAAATTATTCATAAATTGCATGGTTGTAGTAGCTCAAAAATTAACTTTATTTCAGTAAAATTTATCTGTTAGATTCAAGTAGGATTCTTATTGTAAAGTATTGGTTGTATTTAAATTACTAAAATACCATAAACACTCGTATTTTATTGACATCTTCCTCGATTTAAAATAACGACAGCTGCTAGTGATACTAAAAAACAAGATTAACAACTTTACAAAAATGTCGTAATTTCCATAATATTAATAATTTTTCTCTCATTAGAGTTCCGTGGGCGTACACTGCGCTATGCACATACATAAAAATATGCTGCAAACATTTTTCGGCATGATAACAAAATTTGAGAAGAACTATGTTAGATAGGTACTGTAAGAAAGTCATGCGTAGGCGCTCTCGCCACATCGCGAAGAGCGATAAAAACACATATACGCAACCAAACCAGCTATCAAATGAAATATCTACTTCCTAATAAAACGATATTACAACAGCGAAAAAAAGTCTAAATACGAATGGGGCATGTTATTTTTTTTTTAATTTCATGTAATATAAACTTATTTCATGTAATAGTTTGGTCTATAACGTACATCTTAATTGTACACCTCCCTTTAAGCAAAAATCATATGATACACCAATAGCGCATAAACGCTGATTACTTTACAAAACGTGAGTGCTGAATAATGTATCATTTTGAAAAAGGATGTAAAGTATCCACCCTAGAACGTAATTACAATCTTAAAATAGGAGAAATTCGAACATTTATTACTTTTTGTTAAGAATACTTATTTTATCATAAATTTATTTGTTATATTGATTTTTATATGTGATATATTTTGAGATGCATTAAATTTATGTTATGCTATTTAAGTTGTCTAATCCAGTTCATACGTAAAAAAATATTATTCATAATGCTTAGTAATTAGAATTTACGTGTATGTCAGTTATTACTATTGGTGCAGGGTTCAAATAAAAAGAAATGCGTTGTAAAATACGCATACGTTTTTTTCGGTGATGTCCGTGTTCCCTGGATTCGAAATTTCAAATTTGAACATATAAGACAGCGAGTGTAGTATGCAGGGATATGTGACGGAGTATAAACCGTTGTGCTGTGTCTTTTTCAGGCGTTTGAATTTAGAGCGAGAGCGAGTATCCCCTCCTCTACTTCGGCAGTTCCCCGTTCGCGGTGCGCAAGTCAGCCCACGTCGCTATTCGAATGCCCGAGAGCCGATCGGAGCGTTCGGATGACTTCGGCCCCCTGCCCATTCGGCTTCCAAGACGATTCTTTTTACAAGTCCATGCGTCGAGCGCCGTTCTTTCGTCTTCGGGCCTCGCTCAAGGAAGCAGCACGGTTGCTGTGTGTATACCTCGTGTATCGCGGACAACTTGCGACATTTCTTCAGAGGCTGCCCGAGAATATTTATCCGCGCTGTACCCCACGGACTTCCGATGCGGTCCGACGTCGCCGACAGATACCGCCACAAGACAATAATATCTCTCTCGATGTGAAATTTAATAACAGTGCGCGTAGTGCTTTTTCTGTCGTGTGCGGACACCTGTTTTAATTTCATATTATTTTATAATGCTTCTTTTTTCGGACGTCATTAAAATAATAGATTGTGGCAACACTTCAATTTCGAACGAAAAAAAGCGTTCGAACAAAATTACTTGTGAACCCACATGTTTTCTATTACTACACATGTTAGTAAAGAATACTCTTTTAAAACTATGCAACATAAATATTCTAAACAATGTCTACAAGTGCTCTAAAATGTTTGCGGCACCGAAGATTAAACCACTTCTAAATAGTCATCAGAACTTTTTCTTCGCTTGGTGAGTTGATTTATTAATTCTTTATTGCCCAACTACAATTCTTATAATTTTGTTTCATTAATTGAAGAAGGCTTGAATAATTACATAAAATTGACTATATTTACTTAATACATTTAATAGTTTTCATATGTTTTTTATGTCTGTATAAGGAACCTCATTTGTATTAACTAGTGCGTGTAAAAAACGAACCTTGAGTAAAATAAAAATTCCGTAGTGCAAAAACTAAACATTTTTTATAACAAAAAATCCCAAAGAATACCGCTGAGCATTGATCCCTCGGCACTTGTAAAAAACGTTCTAAAAAATCAACCATAAAGGTGTTTTCTTTATTTGTAGTATGTTGAGGTGCCATTTATATTGTGTAAAAGTGTGCCCTTTTGGGTCCTATAAAAAATGGCAAACTTGGAACCGTTTTATTCAAAATTAAAGGAACAGGTGTTTTTTTTTTATCTACTAACAATCAAAATTGCCGGTGATATGTTCTTTCATATATTTTTCGTAATAAAAATGACGTTTTTGTTTTTCAACAATGTGTGATTTATCTAAAAACATAAATACAGCTTTTCAGTGTCTAATAATATTTCATCTCATGCATTGCATTGTTTTATATTCAATATTTTGGGCAATAAACATTCTGATTATCAATGTAATGTTGATAATCACACCGTATTTTCTGTTTCGCAACTTTGTAGCCATACTATTTATTATTTGCGGTAGTAAACCCTGACCAATTTCCTGACACGCCCTAAACATATTATCACTTGACCACGTGATTGTGCCCCGCTATTTACAACGAATTAAAATTCGAATTATTATCCAATTTTAGTAACGAAAAATCAAACGCATGTAGAAATTTCAGTCCCTCATATCTTAATCAATAGTTAAATAAAAATTAATTTGATAAACTATTAATGTTTTTTGATTGTCTTCTGTAGGAAATTTAACATCAATCAAAAAAAAATTAATGATGGTTTACTTAATCGAACTCGTAAGTCGGATTTTGTAGGTACAATCGATTTAAAATGTTTTAATGATTGAGACTGAATATTTATAGATTAAATACAAAATCAATTTATTATAAAAAAATACATAAAATTGCATCATGATTTCCAAAAATGAAAGTTTTTGTCGACATAAGTGAAGCTACATTTATTTTAATTACGTTTTTCGTTTCCAGTGTTTTATGCTAAAAAGAAATCGTCATTGTTAAAAATTAATGACCGCTATTCAAAGTAAAATCATTCCTCAAAGTGATTTTGATTACGGAAAAAATGTGCTGTTAAAATGAAGTGCATAATATACATTAAAAATGAAAAAGTATTCAAACTTCTTTCGGTATTTTTATTCTTGCGTCTCTATTAAAATCACGACTCTTCGTGCATTAATGGAAGTTTGAAAATAATTTTTATTATATTATTATCTCGTGTGATAAAAATATCATTCCGATAGTTATAAATATCGCGTTAGTGTACGCACGTTAAATATTAGGCCTAACATAAGCACCCATGCCGTTAAAGTTCTTTTTGTCGTCAAGCAATTTTTTCAGCCGTGGTCCTTTTCATTTTTCCGACACTCAGTTTATTGTTGTTTGTTGTGCAGTTAAACACTTTGAAGATTATTAATCTCTTTTAAACGTCTAGTGTGATAGCCTTGATAACAGGCTGATAGCTGTGATAACTACAATTCAAGTAAAATGATAACATATTTGAGGTAAACGTGTAGTGTTCAAATATACATGTGTAACCCGTTCTATAAAAACCGTTCCATGAAATTCGAAACATACGTATAATGCATAACTGATTTTTATGCATTAAATAATGTTATGTTACAATATTAATGACGAATTGACACAAATATGGATACATGTTTATTCTTTCGTTGCCATTTAACTTTCGCTAATTTCTGAAGGCCTTACTGCGATAACTTTATTATGCTTGTACTTAAAATTTATTTTTAACAAAAATTTAAATACATTTTCTGAGAACATTTAAATTATCAAGATTTATAAGTATACACGTTATGATCAATTATATAGTGTATGTGTACTCGCCAGCGGTAAAAATAACAATTTTAATGAAACATCATCACGACGTTTATCATCAATAACTCTTACTACAATTTTTTTTATAGAAAAATGACTAGAATAGTTATGCATTCAATCTTTATTATATATTGTAGTTGGTCACGTACCGTTTATTCGTTCTACCGCCCTCTGCGATTGATGTGACTAAGCCTTTCGATATCTATCTAGGTATTTTTATAAAAAAAAATATTTTACAGATTACAATTTTAACGAACTATTGCAATACTGGTATATTCAAAAAGGTATGCAAAAGCACGATTTATGTGACATTACACTGTTACGTGATTAAATAAGTATGTGTGATAAAAAAAATGTGATCTCTAATTTTCTTTCAAAGACTGGCAATAATTACTTGCCTCTTACAGGAAATTTTCATATTAAATCATTTATTACGTGAATTTGCGGCACAACCCAGTGGAATTATCTCGATAAAAAACATATTGTGCTGACTAGCATTCCTTTACCATACTATTTCAAGCAAATGTGTTATATGTATATTAAGACTAGTTATTGTTTCTTTGATAACTAATCAATTTTAAATCAAGTAAGACATATACTGATTCTTATTCTATTTAGATATCAATTATCTTCGATTTTATTCTTCTAAACAAATTGTCTTCGCAGATATTTAGAATAAATGTTCGTCGACACGTTAGCTATATTGCTTCCACGGGTTAGAATATGAACGGTGATATAAATCAATGTGTAATTTTTTTTGAGCTTTGTAATAGATTTTATATCCTATGTTATTTTAAACTTGAATGTAATACCAAAGATTATTGCATCATGAAATTCTAATAATCTATAAAAAAAAAAAAAATTCTGTAACGACATTTTTTTTAATTAGAAATATTCGTAAACATTGTTGTTTTATCAAGTTTTATTCAAATTGAAAAATTATACGGAATAATTTTTGACTCTGTTGAATTCGTTTTTTATAATCTTGCAATTAAAATCCCGATAAGGCCAACACTCCACAGTCGCTAGTGTTTGATAAAACTTTATGTGTGCTTATAACTAACGATAAAATAATTTTACAATGGCTATCATGAGTTGGAAAATAAAAAAATATTTAGAAATAGCACATTTTAACTTCATTACAACGACATAGTTCATTACTTAAATAAGAAATAATTAAGAGTTTTATTATAACTTATCCACAGTTTTCTTTCTTTGAATACGATATTATTAAAACCTTATTGTGAAACATGTGTAATCCGGCCTGCTTTTCAATCAATCATTTGATACTAAATGACATTAATTCATATAATATTAAATAATTATCGCCCGTGTTATTATAAATTATTGTTGCTTTCTCCAGCGTGTTTTTTCGGAATAATTCTGGGTTTGCTCTATAAATTTCATGACCTCTGCATATCGGAGAGAATAATAAGTTGATAATGGCAAAACTTAAAAATATTTTTTTTAAATACATACATATAAAAGTGCAATGTCCACATGCCGACATATTAAAAATTCATATCCAGAGTTGTGAGTTTGCTTGAGCAGCCAATGCTAATTATTAGATATACAATGTAAAATATTTTTTTTGGTCTAGACATGATTTGAAATATTTTAAGTGTCAATTCACTTCCTAGTTCTAATTGTAGTACAGTAAAAACGATATTTATACATTATCTATTTATAGTTATATTCTTCGCGTTTAAAATAATCTATTTTTTCAACATGTTATGGAATTGTGTGACAATATTGATAAAGCACCTAATGAGACGCTTATTTCTGTGTAATGTTAAATATTTCATTCGTTTGTACCATATGGAAATTTGTTATCTTCTCGAAAGGACGTTTTGTTGCGATAAAGCTCAGCAATGTGGAATAAATTTGTGATAATTTTTTAGTATTTATTTTTTTTATCGCGAATGTTTATTTTTCATAATCAATACCCGCCCATATCTGTCAAAGACTTTTTGCGCAGTTGGTCAGGCTCAGAAATATTCTTTAATAAATATGTATATAATAAGGTCATCTGTTATATATTATCGTAGCTGTACGTTTTGTCTTATAGCTAAATTGACTTTTGGCCTTTACTTTTAATCGTTTCTTATTAACTCCAAAAAACTGCATTTAACGGTCGTCATTAATTAATTTTTAGAAATATCGTAAAAATGAAGATTTTTTTATCACTTTCACAACGTCAGTTTAGAGGGTAATTGCTGTGTTAATTAAAGAATATTCATTATCAAGACACTATGTTAAATGCCCTACGACATTCGCCTGTCCTGTAGGATCTTAACTTGTGTCACCGTTATTGCGTATATGTTCCGTGCTTAAACTCATCGCCATTTTATTGGCGCTCATATAATATTCATCATTTCAGTTATCCGACTACCCAAATAAGCAAGCCGGTATGAGTGAAAACTTTTTACCAGTCTCGCCTATCGAATGAAATTGCCAATTATCGCATTGGCTTAACAATGAAGTAAATAATTGACTCTTATTTTTTTTTCATAAACTTTTAACTGTCAAATAAGAAGACCCGTGAATATTAATAAGTTTGCGATAATTGAATGATTATATCAATTGAGAAACCTGGACTATTTATAGTTTTCGAGTCTTCAAGTTTTTTTTCAATATCCATTATATTGTAGTGTTCTTGCAAGTAACTCTCTTGTATCCAAGATACCTCCATGAATTATCAGTTTAACCACTAACTGACATTCTTTCCTTATTGGGTTTTAAGAATGATCATGAATTAAAAATATACTCCTAACAGCAAGCAAGCCAAATATATGTATACACCGGAATATTAGCCCGAAGCTACCTGACTTCGTAAAAACCTGTGATAAGCTGTAATTACTTCGTTCATTTAGGGGCGTTTTCACAAATGCCATTGTTAATTTTTTAATGTTGAAGCGAAAAAACACCTGCAGTTTTGGAAGTCGATTTCCTCGCAATGGCTCGTTATTAAAATAGCTTACTCGTCGACCGCCTCTCCAATTTTAAAGATTTCATGCAAGTGGTTATGCTAAATTCTATAATTACTGCGCGAAGTGTGATTGGATATTCATGCATTTTATTTTTGCAATTACCGATTTCATGAATAATAAGGCTTTTGGATTTATTTAAATTTCATGATTTCACATTATTACCAGTATTTTCAATATGCGAAATGGCTACGCAATCAAAACTGCCATCTTTTATGAATAGTAGCATAGTGGATGTTATTTATGTAATTTCACATGGCTATTAATTCAACGACTTTTCTACCTTGTCCATTGAAAAGGATTTGACTAACTGGCATGCAATTGGCTAACAATTTTTCAAAGTATTCTGATAACGTGTCGTCCCTACTCTTAGTTTACCTTATTTGTTTATAAGTTACAGTCAGTTCTCGTAATAAAAATTTAATCACCCATACTCATAATGTCTTAGATTTTTTTTTAACAACCACACAAATGCACAAAATCCTATGTGAAAAACACTATCCGTTCAGAATTCGTTGACATATTACCCCCCACGATAAATACATAGTTCAAAATAAGCATTGCAACTCCCAAAATCTTATTATTTTTAATCATTTAACGTTCTTTTCAATTTGCAGTTTTTAATGAGGCGACTATTTTTCAATTATTTATCCACTTCCGACTTGTATTTTTCTAGTTTAATCATTTTTAAAAAAATCAATTGATTTTACGATACCCAGGTAACATTTTTTTCAACATTTAAAACACGAAAAAAACGACCCTTCGTGGATTCGTGTGGGTCAACTATCTTATTTATGGTCTTTTTGATTATTATATAACATTTTTTTATATTTTGTTTATGGCGTATAATTTGTTATTTTCGATGAGAATAAATTGATTCAGAAATGATTAAACTCACCCCTCGTTTTTGTTTTTTTTTTTTAATTCACTGGCAAACCATTGGCCATTATAGTGTATAACCGATTATTAATGTTAAATCTGCATATACTTAAGACATATACGTTAAGTATAGTTGATTGTGTTGTTAAATTTCTAAACGTTAGCAATGTATTACTTTGTCGTAAAGTAAACAAATCGAGTCCATTATTCTTTTTCTGACATACATAACATAATGCCAACATGATTCGGCACAGATGACACTCCGGTATTCTATTATTGAATATTGGCGTTACCAGTTTTTTGTCGAATGTTTTAGCATTTCTTCCAGTTGGCGTTTAAATGATGAAATATACCGGATAGTGCCAGTATGACAATATGTAAAAAAAACTTGACACATTATCTTACAACGTATCATAGAAGTCGTCAATCAGCTGTTACTTTTTGTAGTTTTAAATCGTATTTTGGAATATCGACCAAATTCAAATTAAGAGTACTTCATTTTTGTTTAGTTTTTTTTATTACTTTTATTTCTTTTATTTTTTCTAAATAAAATCATTGGCTGTGGCTCGTTTTCCTTTAAAGATAACACATTCCAAAGGGTTTTATTTCAAACTGGTTTTTGATAACGCTACAATTGGAATGTGAGAAATTCAACTCCACACAAATGGGATCCAAATGTAACTGTAGGTCTTGAGAATGTCAAGAGATATATTGCGAATGGATTATAATTTATTTGATAAATAACACCCTTCATTACAGTTCATTTCGAACAGAGTTCCAACAGAAATAAATATAAATATTTTAATATGGTAACAATATAATTTGTATGAAAAGTAATTTGCAGTAAATGTAAATTTTTTTTAACTATATTTTATATGGCATGATGTATAATATTATATGATCGTAGCGATTTACTTCTCTTCTCGTCTTAGAATATATATATATATATATGTATGTATACATCCAGTCCTTTTTTTACGCGAATTCGATTATACGCCATTTTTTTGGACGGCACCGATGCATTTTTTTACGCGCTTCACTCATTTTTACGCATTTTTTTCCCCAAATTTGTTTTAAATAAGACATTTATATATGATGCTAGGCATGAACATTTCATTGTTTTTTTTAAAATAAAAAAAATATGTGTATTTTTAAAATGAATTTTGTAAAGCATTCCATTTTTTTTAAATACACGTACAATTGCCAAATGTTGACAAGTGTGTCTGATATTATGCGAATATGTTTTAGGGTTTTGTTAAGAAATATAATGCAATTGCGTGAAATCATTTTTTTACGCGATTTTTTTACGCGCCTTTTTCTGGAACCAATGTGTCACGTAAAAAAAGGACTGGGTGTATATGTATTTATGAAATTCAATTCAATTCGACATGTCTAGGTTTTAAACCTTACCTTATTTTGAATCGTCATTTAATAAGCTTAACTTTTTGTACTCAAAATCAAATTTGATGATATTATATTCAGGGACGACAAATGTTTTACGATTCCTGGCCCGGGCCTTGATTTATTTACGAACGAAACTGAACCCTATCCAGGTAACATAATTGGTTGGCCACGCAACCTGCCGGGGCTTTTAAGTGCGCAATAAAAATTCTTTAAGATAACTAAATGTATCCTTTTTTACTTATTTTATATCTACAATATGTCAAGTTCATTACTATCTGACGTAACATACTGAGGATAACTTCGTTTCTAATATTTGAAAAAGTTCGGCATAAAATCATTTTTTTCTTGTATTTACATAAAATTGCAAGTGAAAACTAAGCCTCAAAGTCCAAATGAAGGTTTGGTCCTACTGCAATTCATTAATGATTTTAAAAAAAATTACAAAATTATTTAAATAAATGAAAAAAAAATAATGAAATAAATACAGTAGAAAGGTTCACCACCGCTATCTTTGTCATACACATTGGCAATTTTTACCTTACATGGTGGATATATATTGAAACATTTCCATTTTATTACATCAAGGAATTTGGCAATCAAATATATTACTTGGTAGAACTTCGTTTAATAAGGTGTTTAAACTATATAATTCAGCAAAAAAAATGTCGAATTGATACAGAATGGATTTATTGATTTAAATAGAATAATAAGGTTGCCAGAAATAGGCACAATGTCTATTTTATTATTGTAATTAATGATTATTGGTCTGTTGTTGATTCGTCGCTTTGATATTTATCCTTTGATGCTAAGTGCATTCAATATTATTGAAAGGTTATATTTTAACAGAACCGTAACAGGAATTCCATGCGTTAATTGAAATTACAGTAAGTAAAAGAGTATAGCTATAATCATTCGGCATTGAATTAATTAGGATATCATAGTGATTAATTCAAAATAGACGTAGTATAGGCTTTTATTTAAAAATACAAACCCTCTGTGTTTTACAGATACCATACATATACTTTATCAATTTTTTATCACAAACTTATACAGTGAACGATACTATAGTTAAGTTATTATCTCTATTTTCTAAAATTCAGAAGTGATATCTAGGTATGGCTTGAAACGACTATTTTTGTTTTAGCTGATTGTTTGATAAAACAATATATATCAGCTAAAACAACATATATCCGCCATCGAAGCTAGCTCATATGAATAGATAATATCGACGACCGAATGCTTGTATTTTTTCTGATTATATTGTGACTCAATACGGCTCTGTTTCTGCATTAACTATTTTTAACCCTTTTTTTCAGAAATTGTATGGAAACACGGAAATAAAATTACCGTGAAACATAATACGCTAAGTACATAATTTACACACATTGGTACACTATATAAAAACGTTTTTTATTATGAAGAAGTAAAACGTCACGTGCAGGTGTGCACTCGTATTGTTATTGCCCAACGCTCAGGTGCGACAAATCGAGCGTCACATGTCAAATTACCGATACAGAATCCTTATTTATTCGTTATTTGTTAAACTTATAATAAAAGTATAGAGCTTACTATGTGAAGGTTGAGAGGAATCTCAAAAACGTAAATGAAGCCAATTAACGGCACTTTAATATGTTGCATAGTTGTCAAACTATGACATCCTCGTTTATGAATTCAGATATTTTTACATCCCTAAGAGAACGGATGAAAAATATTACTAGAGTTCATTTTTTTTGGGTCGTGGATAGTAAAGTAGTACACGGCTAAAATTAATTAGCCAATTTTCATCCTTACGTCACGCACCGCTTGAAGATCGGATAGGTGGTAGAAAATATAAATATTACTATAATTTTAACATTTTTTTAATAGTAAATAATTCGAATATACATTTTCTTGTTACAGTATCGTGGAAAGATCAACGCTAAAATTACGTTATCGTAACTTCCGACATCGCTATACGTCTTGTGATTTTCAACTAGCATGTCTCCAAAGATCACTGGACCGAATTAACTGCTTCTATCCTGTAAGTTATATATGTGTACAATATCTTTCAATAAAAAAACGAATCCTGCTAGTTTTGTATTCGCGAAATTGTAATAAAAACAGCTGAATACCACACACCACAAAACCGGCCCTGATCACAAAATGCATTGCAGAAATAGTTTTAAAATTTTGTTTTTATTATTTAATACCTCATTTATTAATTTCAGCGTTTCTCATTTGTTTAAAAAAATATATTTAATTAATGTACGCACGAATGTTATATTAAATTATATATATAACTTGATTGTGTTACCTTTAATTAAAAATGTAATCTGTAGTACTATTAAAATAACTCAATAAAAAATATTTATAAAATTATTCTTGCAATTAAACTCACCTACCGACTAATTAAGAGGAATGTCTTGAAACGATTCTTTAAATTATTGCATACATGTATATGTATTACGATTTTGTTAAGTAATTAGTAATCTCAAAGAGTTAATTAGTCGCATTTCTTTTACTGTTTGCAAGCCGTCTATTTCAATTCCCTATAAATAAATGTAATGTATATCAGCAGTTTTGTGCGACGAAATTCTCAGACATTCATTGCACAAACGCTCAATGTCACTACTGAATTGTTATTATCTTTGAAAACAATAATAATTGTTTCAGTAGGAAATATGTTTTTTTTTTAATGAACGGTAACTATAGTAAATTCATAACATAAATGACATCAATTAGTAAATTCGAATTTGATAATTATTTTCCTTTCTAAGTACCGTTAATGGTATGAAGTTATTTTTTATACGTTATACTTTTCTTTCCTAATATCTAAAATATGGATACAAACGCACATAACGTTCAGATCTCATGTTTGATCTAGCAACATCGCAAAAATATAATTCACACGGAAAATTTCCAAGATAGTAAATAGATCACGAATTTTTTTCGAACCCTGATAATTCAAATTGATGTGTGAAAAGTAAAACTTTCAATTCTAAATAGTTTTGTTCTGCGATAACATCCCGTTACTCATTACAACTAGAGTCTTGTTTCGCTTATTATCATTTTCTCGCATAAAAACTCCTCCGTGAAATTAATATAGTGTATCCTCATTTAATACGCATTACGAAGAAAATGGATTAGTCATTCTATGCTTTATTGTCTGACTATTTTATATGAGAAGCACAGCAGCTTCTTTGTTTCGTACATTTTTGCGAGCGAAGTAGTTCCACCATGACTTTTATTTTTTTATTAACATTTTTATTTGATTTTGAATGTCATTCTCTTTACGATCCCAACCGACCGAAGTTAAAGTCAATAAAATGCAAAGATTTCTTTTATGTTGTTTATATTATTCCCGAACTATTTTATAGTGCAGGCAGCTGATCCCAAAATAAAACCGGTCATTAAAACAACATAACTGAACGATTTTTTTTGTATCTAAAGAAAAAACTAATACGGTTCTGGTTATATTATTTTTCGCTTCGATATCAAGCGTTTTACTTTATATTATTTTATTTTGAATGCCTTTTTATTTCTTTATAAGTTAAACAAATAAAAAGATTCTTAAGCAGAGCACTGTTAACTTTCATCACTTAGGCCAAGCGCACATTGAGGAAGTTCTATGTTTAGAGTTCCACTTTCTGAACTGCAATTCTTTTTTACGTCTTAATAATCTTAAATCCAGCCATAATCAATCTTTTATCCTAATCGGGTAACGTACATATGTTTGCTAGGCTATGCAGGCGGTACAATAAGAAACTATTCTATAGTCATTATAATACCGTAAAAATCTAATTGAAGTCTTGCAACTTTGAATGAAAAATCTTTTTGAATATAAATTGTTATTTTTGATCTTTAGACAAACCCTTACGGAAAAATCAAAGCTCGTTCGTTAAATCTGTCGGTCCGGAGGTTGAGTATGGTTGCTACAATATAAACCCAACAGTGTGAAGCTTTCGGTTTAACACAACAATATGATGAGCACGTAGAACTTACGTTTGGGTCGTTTTTGTTGAACGACATCTTGATCCTTTTTCGACAAATTAGGTTCAAATATTAATTTGTTATAATGAAAAGAGAATTTTTTAAGAATATAGATATATGACTTTTTCACATATGAAACTATTAGGATATTAATATTTAGTTCGAATACTGCCAATCCCCGGCTGAGAGCGTTGGTATTTTTTGTTGTAAAACAAACTTGACTAATGCAAAGTTATATTCGATAATCAAAACCGGTTGTAGAAAAAAGAACGTGTGGATTTGTTTTCATAATATCCTGATTGCAAATGACTGATCAAATAAAATAAGCATGTCGTGTACGTAACTTAAAATGCGAATTCTAGCACGAACGTTTTAGAAATGAGCTGTTTTTCAGCGGGTACTAGACGTGAGTAGAAAATATTTCAAATCAGATTACATGAACAAAAGCATAGATTGTGGGCAAATGCACTGCAGAGAATAATAACATCATGCGAGAAACCTACGCATGTCTTGCTTACATTGTAAAAAAATAACTCCACGTAAGAAAACCTGCCCACTACACGTATTTTTATTTTAACGGTACACCGAGACAATGAAACACGAATGGGTTTGACCTGTGTTGTGTTTATAGCGGGCCTTAAGGTGCGTATACATAAATGTCATTTTATCGCGTTACACTCAATAGCTTTACATTTATTGCCTACACAGGTCTTCATTATAGCTAATGCAGTTACTTGGCAATATGAACTCTGTTTTAATTTTTCTTATAATTCAAATTCAATTCAGGAATGCTTTTTACGATTTATCTTATTCTCACTTAACAGTTCGTACTACGGATTGCAATTTGCCGTCAAATTTCAATAACCGGTAAACGGTAAATAATTTCACCTCTTACCGGTAAATGAAAAAATAAAAAGACGTGGATTATATCATTAAAGTACGTGGCTACTTTCACTAAAAATGGTATCCTGGATTGAAACCCAATAATTTAAAATACATCACAGGTGAATAGTAATGTCATAAAATGTACTTTAAATATGTTTCAGATGAATATATGTGTGTTTTAAATGTACTTTTTTTTAAGTAAATCGGATAATTTATTATTTGCCACACAAAGATTGATTAATTTAAATTACGACTATGAAATATTTGGTTTACCTTCCTGTAAGAAGTTCATACGCTATACTATTAGTTTATCTATTAACTTATTCATGTAGTATATATATTTTATACATGTATGCATAATTTGTATCTATCGATATAAATTCATTATTAAAATAAAATAAAAAATGCAATGTATTGGATTATACAGTTTTAAATGGTTATTTGCTTTGGTATAATGAAAACATAGTTGAATATGTACCAAAATACGAATTTTCTTCGCTATCTATCCCATAAAAATTAAAATCAGCTGCAGCCTGCAGTGGCCATCACGGTGACCGCAACTGCGATGACAGATATACCAGTGTGACTAGTAAAAAACTTTTTACCAATGTTGCCGGAGTTGAAAAAAAAAATTCTCACTCCTTCATGCATATATCATAATAAAAAATCGCTACAATATGCCTGTATGTGGCATTAATTTCCGATAAAAATGTTTCCGGTAAAAACATTCGTACAAATTACTTCGTAACATCATAATTGACGTCAATGTGGACTATATACATATTTCTGTATGCGCAACTACTGTTCACCAATGATTTTATAGTTTTGATGCTATTATCAATGTAGGCATTTATTACGCGATTATATCGCGATCTCCTTCCTTAATATTGTTAGTACATTCAATAAATAATAAAATGCAGATTACAAAATATGCTCAAATGAAAAATTTAAAATACATCGAAAGTTTTCATTAAAATTCAAAAATTGGTTTATATAATTTTTTCCTGAATTTGATGTAACAACACTAATTATTTAACATTTGCCTCATCGATGACTAGTTTGATAGAATATATTAAATCATAATAAAAAGAAAGAAATACATCAAATGACAATCGTAAAATCATATTTTTGCAAAACAACAAAAAAATATTCGCCTTTAGAAAAGAATGGCCGCGAAAATAACGCACTAAATTCTATTTATCAGTCAGCGTCGCCTTTGGCAATCCATAAAATATTAGACATGTTAAGTAAGTAGATAATATTTTTTTATGTCACGAATTCAATGTTAGCAATAAAAAACTCTAAAGCTTTTCTTGTCGTCAATAATAAATGTTGTTATATTAATTTTGTTTTATGACTTACACACTTTCTTTGGATTTATAAAATAAGAACACGCGTGAAATATATCGTATAATTAACTACTACCCAATATTTTATACCCAATTGTCTTAAGTACAGTATGTTATAAATTGATGCCATGTTTCGAACGATAGGATGTGCACAAGTAGATAATAATTTTGCAACGGTCGTGATTCAATGATCATGCACTTTTATTTCGCGAACATCCTGTCTTTATTATAAACAAACGATATCAAAGCTGGGTTATCAAAATCACGAACCCGCTTTTCGAGTTTAGTTACATCAGCATACCCCATTGTATAACACGTATACACGACAAACTCGACTGTAGTAGTAAACGTTACTTTAGTTATCTCTTTCTTCGTATTGTTATAAATCGAATATTCTTTTTTATTCGAATTATTTCGCGCTTATTATTCCATGTTATTTTTGCTTACATTTTAAACAGATATATTTATCTAGAAAGATTCAAATCAACATGCTTATTGAAATAAAATATTACATGCATTAAAGTACAAAAATCTAAATATGTCACTTATTTATATGTATGTATTCGGTATTTTTTTTATTTCTCGTGTATCTTTTATAAACCTCTCGTGTTGTTCATTTTATTGTTGTCTATGCATTCAAAATCATATCCGTTTAAACAAACCAATGCTGATTATCAATAATTATTAATTTGATGATTTGATAGATTATAAAAAGTTTTCTTATTGGCTAGAGCATTTCGTGTTTTGACGGATACATAAAATACGTCAGCCATTAAATTTTATTATTCAGTTGTATCCGATGTGACCGATGCAGTTTTTTGCAGAATTAAACGTCCAGTTTGTAATAAATAATGTTTTTTTTTTCATCTGCATATGCCAATTACTCGTGAAAATCTTGACCGTCATTCAGTGACCCAGGGCTCTGTTGCTAGCTTTCGTATCCCATTGGACGCTAATGTCATTCAATTACCTGCCGTCATAAAATATCCCACTCGACCCGCCGTTTTTTTTATTACCCATACTTACTGGCGGCCTTGTTCCGGCATTAATAAAAATCTGCACTTACGCTTTTGTACGTCGTTTATCAAAATCACGCGAGTACCGGCACAACGAAAATATTCTTACCCTTCTCTATGGCTACTCCATAAAAAAATCTGCATAGATTGTTTAAAATACGAGAACTGCGCAATTATTATTATACTCTTCACCGGTAACGGGACCCACGGGACTACGAAAAAATCGGACTGAGAGAAATGTCAATATTTTTGTTTGTTACTATGAAGGTTTATTTTAACATATACCAAAAAATCTACGAAACTTTGAATTAACAACTTTACATAAGAGTCAATCGAGTTTCATCTTTTGACATCTAATCAGGGTTGTGTTTTTGTATGCGTGTCGAATATTTTGCACAAAACAACCCGTTTTATGTAATACATATTGTTTCATTCTCATTACTACATATAAACCCCTTGTTAAACGCTTGCAGAAAACCACATAAAATGCTCATTTCTATCATCAAAATTTTATTCTTATAAACAATGTTAGATGGAACTTAAAAAAACATTATTTTAACTATCATTTAATTATGTATTGATTAATTTTGTAACCGTATACATTGTAGTGTGTCTTAATACTTTGATATTCCAAGATTTTTGGCAGCTTCAGCGTATCCGCAAGTGTCATTGAAACTTTAAATTATTCTGTTAAATAAATACTGCATATGTCTGTGTATTTATTATTATGATATTTTTAGATGCCAGAGTCTAACCATACAAATTATTCTAACCCTTTTAAACCTTTTTGGAAATATTCAAACTTTATGTACGAACAAATGGTCGCTCCTAATAAATCTTCGAATTATGCAAAACGCAAAGTAAACCGAAGTAAATTCGACATTTTTTTCCAATTCGCTCGTTGATATATGTATTGACAAGTTTCGGCTCGTACCACCTGCTCTAGCTGGGAATAAATTATTTAAATTTTCACTCACGCGTATATGAGAGCAATTTGTGACGTGCATCATCATCTTGCAGAATTGGAATCCACGATTTTTTTATAGATGTAAAATGTCTTTCACTCATATACTTAGCGGCAATATCATTTGCGAATGATGTTTACGTGTGACCAAGTAAAGAATACTTCGCGAGAGTTGAGCTTTGCATAAAAATACAACATAAAATTATTACTCTTTTAATTCGAAAATAAAATAATTACTCGTTTTGTAATAGTCTTTATTATCATTTAGTTTGATTAAATATTATTGCTCATAATAGTGACCGCCAACCAGTGTTTTGAGGTGTCTTGTAACGACATTGGACGCAAGTATGCATTAAGTAATTTTTCGCACGCAGCGTTAAATAAAACATTAATTGAAAAAGAAAATATGAGATAAATGTCGCTACTAATTTTTAATTTAAAATTATATTTTTTTTGCACTTATACTATTTTGCAAGTAAAGTGGTCCGTGAAGCCTAAAAGCTTTAAAATACCTTTCTTTTTTTTATGTTTTAGAAATTGACATATGGTGTTCAAAAGAAGGAAATTCTATCAATCTCTTATTTATTTTAAATGATATGAAGTTTTGTTTTCTAACGTCACGAAGCTCGCGTTTAAGAAACTCGACTTTCAATTCTCTCTTTGTAAAGTCTTTACCGACGAATTGTTTAAGATTTTATGTGAATTCGTGACCATTGGAGAGGTATTTTTCTTCAAAACTCGACTGGCAAAAACAATTCTGGTCATAACATAACGGATCACTTACTGTTGATAACTTTTGTTTAATGTTATCTGAAATAATATTTCTCAGTTTGAAACAATGTTACACACTCGCTCACCTGTAAATCATACCTATGGAAAATACACATTAATTGAAAGAATAATTTATTCCAATCATAGATGGGGCAGCATCATACGCAGAACAAAAATTGCCATATTTTAAATATTCGTTTCCAGAGCTAATATCAAACATACAGTGGTTATTGACCATTTAATTTGTAATTGGTACAATTATCATTCAAAATATCGCATCGAATATTATCATAATATATTATCATTAATGGCAAGTAATATCATTAATGGCAAGTTTATACTTCATTCGCAAATTTTTTAAAAATAAAATTTCATATTGAGACTAAATATGCACAGAGGTCATTATAAAATACTTAATTATAGTTATTCCAAATATATATATGGAAATGTATGCTTGAATAGTTATTATATGAATATTTTTTCCCCAATTTACTTTAATGTTTGCTGAAAATCACATTTTTTTTATATTTTCACAACTGACTTGCAGTTAGTCGAAAATATTTACCTGAATTATTTATTGCATTTGGTATTCTATTAAACCTCTTGCCATGTTGCTATTTCAAAATAAAATGCATACCATATCTTCGTAATCAGACATTTTTATTTTACTAATTATTTTAATTATCAATATTTATCACGCTATGACTTTTAAATTGCGACAGTCACCCCAATAAAAAATAATGCTACAATAAATATTCTCCCAAAATGGGTTCTATCTTTTTAAATGCATTTGAACGAATATATTGAATTATAAAATTTCGGTTCTAATGCTTAACTAAAATTTAAACGTTAACGCTAACGCATTGTGCTTACAATATTTAGTTGATTCAAATTGCTATGTAAAATAATATGCATCATTTTTTATTGTGCTTGAAAACGATTGAAATATTCTAATGAATTGAGTGAATTAACAAAGCTAAACCAATTAATCTTTTACCAAGCAATGAGTGAAGTTTTCACTGTACCTACTTCCAATCTGAATTAGGGCAGCCAAACGTCAGTTGGCTAATTTATTTCAGGACGTTCTCCATGACGTGGTCATACATATGAACGTTTTTTTAATTTGAAACTCACGTATATATATATATATATATATTTACATTTAAAAAATCTTCTGTTTCTACTTCGATTTTTTCTGTTTTTTTGTCACGATAATAATGTATTTACAATATAGTGTAATCGAAATAACTTAAATTTAATATTATATTTCGTTTTCGCTACCACAATGACATCGAAATACAATCCTCGCCAGGTTTGTGATTCATAAAAAAAAATACATGTAGTCGGTATGTGTTTTTTTTTTTTTTGCTTTTTTGGTCACCCTAATTCTGAATAGAAAAGTGAAACAATGATGTATTGGTCTTGAAACTAACAATCTTGAGTTTGTTAATTGCAGAAGGTGCCCTATAATTTTAATGTCAGACCATGTCTCGTTTCTATACATTGGGTAAAAAAGATTATAAGTTACCAAAAGACTGCTTAAATTATCCACAAGTTTAGAATCCGATCCAATGTTGGCGTTACAAGAAGCGTACTCGTTTTTTTTACAATGTACCTAATTATTTAATATAATCGTTTATGTACGTGTTGATGTCTTTTTTAACTTATCTTGCCATCAGATACCATAGATGAACTAAACATGATTCGTATACGAGATTAAATAAATCAGCTGATCTAAAAAATCGAATACGTCACAATTATTTATTGATCGACCTACGTCGTAACCAACTCTATTTAATAGGTAAAGATGGATTGATGAGAAACTCTAATTATCGTATTAAAATTTCTTATCCTATTCGTGATCCTCTCGTCTTTTCATAATATATCAATATTTTAATTCTTCAGTGGCTCAATTTTCCAAATGATCCCGGTTAATGTGTCGCGGCGTTTATTGTTACATTATGTTTTATTTATATATGGGAAGATTTAGAAGAATTTTCGAATTTTCGAATTTGGAAAAATAATTGTCATCAGTGTTTCTTATGGAAATATATCATCTTATTAAAATATCTACATATTATTTTTATTACACATTTGCTGTCAACATCGAATCGCCCAGCCCTGTTAAGAAATTATCCCCATTTTTGCGTGTTCGTTGTAATTTGTAGCACGTTAAATATCTTGCAATTATATGCAATATGCGGTACGCTGTAGTTCACGTGTGGTGATGTTTAAAAAGTAATTAAATTATAATCAGAGCTTTTGTGCATTTACACTAAAACACGGAGACTTGTACAGTGTTAAATATCTATGATAGATGAATGATTTATTTTTTAATTATTTTCAAAAGGAAACGAAAGATTCACACGCAGTATAAATATAGTTTCAAATGAAATTATAAAATTAATTTTTGATTCTCAATATACAATAATATTAAAAGTATGCATTACCCATGATTAAAATTATGATTGATATTCTTTTATAAGATCTTTGTTAGTTATGAGATTTTGGTCTCCAAATTAACCAATAGATTGTGTTTATTGGTTTTTTTTTTAATTCGCTGAAGTAAAGTAATTTAAATATTATTTACGTTCCAGACCCAAGGCAGTCCGCGGGCCGAATTTTCTATAGCTTTAATACATAATGCAGAAATTATGTAAATTCCCGCCGTTTTGAAGTTAAATATATGTATTATCAGCGTCCGAGGCATTATCGTGACCGGACGGCCACTTAGGAAAATAAATTATTGCTTTTGGCTACCGTTTTCAAAATCTTTACCTATTTATGTACAAGCTAAAATTATGCCGGATGATATTGAACGCGAGAAATATAGAGGTGCATGCAATGACATTATTTTATGGAAAAAAAAATATCCGCTTATTTTTCCAAATTCGTTTGAAGATGTTGTATATATTTTTTTATTATTATTTTAATATTCCAAAAAAAAAATCATTCACATGAAAATTTAAGCTTAAACTGATTTTTTTTTCCTGTTAGATATCATAAAACTTACTTTACATTGATAGAATTTATGACGTGAAAATCGAAAAATATTCAAATATATTTTTTTTATTTTTCAGATCCTTGCTGCCATGCTGTTTTCAAAAGATTCCAGATTTAAATGATATGTAAGAAGTCCTTAACTCCTCACAAAAACCAGAAATCACGTTTTAATTTTTTTCGCGATGGCAATACAAAACTGGGAAATATTTGGTAAGTGCAAATATTTTGTATCAATCTGGTTTGCGTCCTGGCTAACTACTTTAAATTGCTAATATTCTCCGCTCTTCTCCGTACTCTGTTAGTCCACTGGCAGACCACTCTACCGACGTAGCTTTATGCGTACGCGCGCCCGGTGTCAATTCCAACTCGATTTTTCTTGTTACTTATGTGGCCTGTCGAAGATGCAATCCAGTCTGTTTACTGGTCTGCATTCAAATCATGGCCAAGAAAATACACCATTTCTTACGTGACACATCCTTTGTACATAATACAAATGGATATATGACAGTAGGAGAATAATTCTCTCTTTTATGCCGTTTTTGTGATAGATTATCATCACAAATATTAACCCTTTCCACTCGAATGCCGTGTATTCATAGAGGCGGCATGTTTATAAAGTCATTTTTTGTATACTTTTAGCATTTTTTATATGTCGATTTCAACTAGATCACAATAACAGATCATTAGGGAGTCATTTTCTGATAAAAAAAACCATAGTCGGCTTGCGTAATATCAATAAGTGTTGTTATCGAAATGCATGGTGGATCCCGAGTGCGTACTTTAACTGATCCTGCAGAATCGTCTTGCAGATAAATTACATAGATTACGTTCAGGGACTAACAAGGGCTGGGCTGTGTAGTATGTTCAAATACAAAATTTTCTGGCGGGAGATCGGAAACGCGGCTGTTTTGCGAGACCTGCGTAAATAAGCCGGGATTACATATGAACGATTGCTTTATGAAACACCATAAAATTAATAATTCCTAATTTATATTTTTTAATTTTATATATATATATTTTTATTATATATATATATTTTTATTACTTTGATTCATGTAGCGAATATGATTTTCGCAAAAAAACGCGTCGAGTTGCTAGTAGGCACATACGAAAAAGTGCTCGAGTGCAAAACGTTAAATTAAAATATGATATAAAAAAAGCGATAGAGATATCTGGTATGAAATCATCAAAACATTGCTAACTAAGGTCACCAAATAAAATTAGCAAAGTAATATCGACATTGGATATTTACAATTATAATTCAAAAAACTAGGTGAAGCAACGAGTATATCTTTATTGAAATGTTTTATAGTTTAGGCTGGCAATTAAAATGTATAATTAATTAACCGAGCACATGTGCAGCAGGTAAAAATTCTAAAAAAAGGAAATGAATCCTAGATGCCGACCCTTTAACCCTACTTACTCAAAGGCACTTTTTTGTCTTCTATACACCAGTCAATTTGAAACGCGATCTACATTTTTTGTCTGGAATATAGTTTTCTCCCATTTTAATATCTGTTACCTTCCGCCCTAATGCCGTACGTCATCCAGATGTTTTTTTTTTATTAAATATTTTTTCATGCTAACTAAAATAATTCGGAAAAATTTCGAATTATATATTTTACTCACCATTTTTTTTTAAAAAGTTTCTTAGAAATAAAAATTAATCGCGTGTTAAACAATAGTGCTGGTTTAGACTTATACGAAGATTTTTCTGCTTCATATACAACTTTTACATTTATTTCTATTTTTTTATCTGTGACATTATTTGAAATGTAATTTCATCTGTATTATATTCAAAACAAATTATATAGAACACTTGGTAGTTTTCACACACATAAATTATTAAGAAAAATAAAACTTTTCATATCACAGCATAATAATTCATTGCTTCTAAAGTCATAATAATTTATCATAATACTATGAAAAAGTCATATATTTTTTTACCATAAGAATATATTAAATTGTAACCCTTTATTTGACATCTACTTATACCAACCTTTTATAAAAGTATTGCATACCGACTATTTATTCTATAGAAAGTGTTCCCTTTTCTATAAAGACACAATGAGAAGATGCACACTGTAGAAGGTCAATAAGATGGGAATAGTAAAGTCATTTTAATATGCCGTATCAATAGTAATACTAGTGCAAACCGGGTAGGGTAATCTTCGATGCATTCGTAGGAAGACATGTGCATGTGCAGTCAAAAATAGAAAGTATGGGGTTGTATAATTTTAATATTTAGGCCATACAAACATAATGGTGGACAGGTAGCTAGGGATTCTTTGGTCCTTTCACACGCAAGGGGTCCGTATCGTTACGTATTATTTAAATATTTAATCTCGATATACGAGAAACGTGGAGAATTTTGTGACTGGGTTTATTTTTACGGAGCTTACATTTCGACAGTCGTTAGTGGTCTTTTATATGTATGATATCTTTTGAATACCAAGACATCGACCCACGTTTTTTAGAGAACCTGTGCTATCAAAATTATTGGCCCTGAATTGTTACTGCTTTGATAAATATACTGGTTTTTATTTAAATGGCCGCGACACTTTACACATATTTTCGGTTTTTTATTGTGCATTTTTAAACGAATTTTTATTTTATTCATTTTTTTTAGTCCATTCAATTATATTGAGTATTAACAATAATTACTTACACATTATAAAATTGTCATTAAAGCGATCTTATTTCCATTATAAATTTTATTTATTATATATACTAAATCAAAAACACACATATTGACACATCAGTGTGTTGACAATATGTGTGAATATAATAATAATAACATATATTTTTAAATCTCATTCTCGTCACATCAAAAGAAACTTGCATGTTTCGCGGCTTGGTTGGTATCACAAAAGGATCGTGATTCAATTCTTACACTGTGAATAATATTAAAATACATCGAGTATAATGCAAGTAAAAGGGTTTAACTATTGTATCCTTCATACACTGTGTATTGTTGTTTCTCACTTTCCAACAAAGGGATGAATATATTATCCAGTAGCAATATTTAATCACAATACTGCCATTGTATTCGTTTTTATCTCAAGATGTAAATATACCTCAGAACAGTGCCGTGCATGCATAACCGAAAGGGGTAACAAATTTAAGCCTAATATTTTACATCTATCTACGAGCTGAAAACTGTTACTTTTAGTGTACTTTGTCAACATGTTCAAAGACATCATTTCTATTATAAAAAGTATACAACTAGACAGCGACAAAAAAAGGAATCAACATTTTTAATTCCAACTCAGTGATGTGCTTTTTTTAAATTGTTTATTGTATTCGGCTTATTTCAAGTATGTTTTTTGTTGTTCTAATATCGTTGATCGGAAAAACGTCGCATAATATCTTTCTTGATGTTTATGCGATTCCTGCTTGATCATTAGTTAATTTATCAAATTATTCTCGTACACAAATAACTATATGCTACACAGTACTTGAATAATATACTGATGAAACTGTTCGCAGTTGAGATTTGAACTCTTAAGATGCGTAACCGAACTTAATCATGGGCCATACAATGTGAAAAGTATAGTTACAGCTAAGTATTATTGGCCCTTTTATTTTTTGACACAAAAATAAAAATCACGTATGCCACTGCACAAGTATCTCACGCGATCATTTTACCCTCAGCTTAGCTTACCAAGTGATTCGATTTTGAGTTCGGATACGATTATTTATTGGCAGATAATATTTGCATTGCACAACTAAATGCATGTTGATTATGAGAATTTTTCGAAATCCTTTTAATGTGACTTACCGAACATTTATTTTCACTGAACCTTTTGGCATGTTTTAACATAAACAGATAAATCATTATAAAGTTTTGTCGCAAGGGGTCCGCTAATTTATTTCGTGATGTTACTTTTCTCCATGAGAAATATTTCAGCATACATTTAGTGGAGACACGTCACAAAGGGTTAAAGAACGTTTATGCACCTGGGGATATAAATGCCTAGGTAGCTAGTTTATGTTTTACATTTTTTATCTAATTACTTTTAAAGACACGAGATATTATTATATATATATACAGGCGTATATTTTTTTAGACGACGTTTCAATCAACATTTTTTTTTATTTCCAAGACTGAAAACTCAAAAATCTCAAACTTTTTCTTCTTATTAACCACAGTATAAATATATATATTAAATGCATGTAGGTGTTGGTATTGATTTTGGTCTCAAAGGATTTTAAGCAGCGTTTCGCGAATGGTTCGCAACTATTGGCGCCTGAAACATTTATTTTTTAAGATATGTTTACAGTAATGAAAGAAAATGCAACTGTAATTGTATCGAGGGCGCGTGCTTTGCGGGCGTCATTTTTCCTCTCTAAATCATTTTTTACGCTTCGTACCGCCCATCGACTCCATTATTTCTAAAAAGAAATACAATATTTTAAAGCCATTAATTTTCTATACGCCTTTATCTCCGTCGAAGATTTAGATAAGCGTCCGAAAACGTTATTATTAGAATCATCCTAGGTAATACTGGTAATATTTTTGTTCCCTACCCTATCTTATCTCAAGAATGTAATCAGTTTATCGTATCTCTGAGTTATAATTTTCATAAAATTTCTCGATTTTTTTTGTATGGGATTACACGCCCGCAACACTTCCGTTCGCTTTTGGAATATATTTTTAACAGGTGTTGAATAATATTTTATTTCATTAAAAGTACTTCAAGTTTGCTGCCATATGTACTTCTATCCAATTCGTTATGTAATCATTCATCAACCAACAAAATTATGAACATGGTGAATTCTTCAATGTTTCACATTTGTTCTTTTTTTTTTTTTAAGTAGTCATGTAGGCTTCGATTTATTTAGCATGAATTTGTTGAAAAATACAGTATGACACATGACATGAACAGAAAATAATAAATGGCCGAAAAAATCGTCTATTATCCATTTTATAATGACTTACTTCAGATATAATGGATTCTCGTTTTATAGATGGCGACTGAACGTATATTATTGTCTCATAATTTTTCTTGGCTTAGCATTCCTTCAGTTGATGTCGTATACCTACGTCCGTCCCCTGCATTGTTTGCATATCTCAAATATGCCAACACATAAAAGCGATTATATCGGTTTTTGATGTCAATACAGTAATATAAAAATAAACTACTTATTATTTTTTCTCGTCATAGAATGTTTGCCGAACGTCATCCGTGTCATAATGTCTCGGTCTTTGTGGATGAATGAAAAAGGGGGACGTTTATGTATTAACCGTACAAAAACGTTAAAACCAATGAATGTTATCTCGTCGTAATATCAAAAGTACTGTAAACCGAAAGACATCTCATATCAATCTATTTGAATTCATTTTCGTATCATAATATGCATTATTTCTAGTTTTACTCGTGAGAAGTGAGTGACGTGTATTGTTTATTATGTTATATCAATTGTTCCGTCTTGTGACTCGTCATTTTTTAAATATATACCGTATAATAATCTCAAGTATATCATTATGGCATCAAATGATACATGTATAGTATTAGCAGTTTACTTCATTGAATTTTACTTTTATTTTATACTTCCATACCATCGGCTTTGTATATATTCAGTGTAATCATATTTTGGCCTAATACCGTAAACATTGCTTTGCTTATTCTGCTACATAGCCAGTTTTTAAATGATTATCAGGAGAAGAATCCAAGGCAAATAACAAAACGATTTTTTTTTTTATTTAATGTATTTCAATACTTGTACTTCAAAAATCGTGCGACCGGGTGTAAAAGCATTGATATATTACATATCTCAAGAGATGAAATATAATACATAATAAATATTAAAGCGGTATTTTTGTTTAGTAATAATCGATAAATGTTCGTTGAACCTTTTTATTAAGATACACAATTATACACGACAATTATAGACGTTATGGTATAGGCGAAATGATCTATGAATATTGATTGTAATATGTAACTGGCTTTTGATTTTATTTATCAGTCGAATAAAAAAATTTAAGAATCGTTCAACGTTCATTTTGTTACAATATCTATCGAGAACTGCTATCTATTTTCAATTTACGTGTGAACCAAAAATATGTGTTCAAGTCGATGGGTTGTGATCATTATTTTGTTCATTTTGTTAGAAAAGTTGTATGCCCAAAGTGGCGTTTGCAAATTAAATTATTATTGGATGTCTATATAATTGAAAACGTCACGAAAGGCAGCAAACAAACGTTCGGGAGGCGCGTTTCTTGTTGATTAAAACAGTGGCCCAGAACAGTTTCTTTTTAACTTCGTGTACGCTATCTAGATTGTATAGCAAATTAAATAAATTAGGCTTGGCCTCGTAACAATTACTAAATAAAGTTATTATGTCCACTCTCTGAAATATTTAAGTTTTACTAAAACTTTCCCCCCTTAAATTGCAACGAAGTATAATGATTTCTTTGTTCTATTGTTCACTTACGACCATTCTCCTCGTATCTGATATTGACGTAAACGCTTCACGAAGAATATGTATCTTTAATAGTCAAACTCAGTTCATTAACTTATATATTTTGGCTCTTCTTATCTAGGCTTACATAATAATATGGAACATTTTTTTCTTGCTCACAAAGCCTACTTACTGCCATGATTTGATATTTCTTCTTTAGAGCTAATAATTATATCGATTATCGTTTCGTCTGATAGTTGAAAAAAATACGGCAAAATTTGATTAGTTTAAATTGTTTTTTTTACTGTTAGTTAAATCTCGTCATTATATTATAGTGGCTTATTTCAATAATTATTTTTTCATCTGTCTATTGATTTGATGACAGTTACTTAATCCGTTTGAAAATTTAAAAACGTGCAGTGGCTGTTAGTATAACTTATAATTGTTTATAAAATGTCCACTATCCTTCGGTATTCTGAAATCATATATTTTTCTTTGATCAAAGATGCTTAAATAGGAAACATTCACGTAAAACAAATTTGCGGGTTTTTATAAAACAATTCTACGTACTACGTGTACTTGTACGAATAGAGATATCAGTCGAAATATCCATTCAACCGTTTACCTGCCATTACAAAATAGCCGACATCTGATGGAAAATGTCAGAAGCTATAGACGTACATTGTCAGATGGTCGAAAAGTATAATATTGTCCAAAGGTCGTTCGTCTTAAAACAACTTATTCCAAGAAAGAAAATTAAAACGTTCCGACTATTATTTCTTTGTGATCTTTATTCATTTATACGACACATTGTAAAAATATATTCGTCTTATGGATGCTGAATAATAATTGATACGTTGTTGCCATCACTTTTATTACAGCGCAAAAAATGATTACGTGGCAATACTTATCGACTGTACTGAGACGTAAACGTGACACAAAAAATAAATAAAATTGTAAAGCTTTTCCGTGTGAAGAAAGGTTTTAACGGGTTAATCGAAGTTTTTACGTTATAAACTAACAGATCGAATTAGTTTTGTATATTAGTTTATAAATTTGGTCAAAAAACTGGAGATAATTATACTGGTATTGTAGACAGCTAGAGATTATTATTCAAATCGTATTATCAAAACGACTCATGTCAGTGATCGACCGATAGAGGTCAACCAACTGTTTTCGCTGAGATTGAAGGACAATGAAGTTAACATGACTCGCTTAAAACTTTATATCTGACATACAAATAAAAAAATCGTACTATCTTCAAGTGTACATTTACATAAGAATGGCATATGAAATAGCAACAACAGAGAGCTGTATTATCATGTCGTTATTATTCGTCATTGGCAATTTGAATAATTATCACCCTGCCATAATATTGTCATATGCGATGGGTATTATTGTAATGACTTACAGCTTTGCTCAGTTGTTTACCTGTTGACATGTCGCTTTTAGCAAGTATATTTTTACAACGACTATTTTCAATCCTTTTTATGTGATTACTAATGAAGTCAAAAATACGTGCAGTATAGCATAATAGTTAGCAAGTAATGTGTGCACAACTTGCTAGTTCTTGCACATGGCAGATATGAGGTTAATTCGTTAATGTTAAATTTGCTTCGTAATATAATATTACATAAAATGGTTTGGGAATTTGTCCGTACTAACTTTTCGTATGTTTGATGATATTCAAATGTCATTTCTAGTAAGCGTTTTTTTTTAATGTTTCGTGTGTCTCCCACATGTTGAAGTTTGATAAATTCGTCTGCAACTGTGCTATTATAAAAATTAACATGTTTTAAGCATCGTTTCCGATCTGAAGAGTTACAATATCGTAAAATTAAAGAGTTGACTAACAAATGGCGGGAAAAATTAAAGGCGTTGATGTCAATGCCCTCGAACAACCAACGCCCGAATATTTTCGAGTTTTCGACGTCGACAGCGCGCTTGAGGTAGTGGGACGGGCGTTGTGTATAACGCGAGTTGATATGTAGTACTACTGCACCTTTAAAAAATAACTCACTACGTTATACAATTAACAAATATGACGTACACCCGAAGCTCGGCATTATTTGTACAGAAATATACAATAGAATGTTTCTGTACCATATAACGATGATTACATTCGTTTCAGGAGATACTCTGATCTATTCACCACCGATTTTTTTTTTATTAGTAAACAGCGTTACGACTTGCTTGACAACTAATTTTGCTGTACCAAATTTATCTTAAAGTTTCAAAGGATTAAAAATACAACCTAATTATACCAATATTCTGTCATTTTTTTTTCTCTTATTTCGATATGTTACTTATTTTTAGTTATTCGTACGAATGTACTTTATAAATATGTAGATGCTCGCCATCTTTGATAATTAAGTTTTATTTGAAATAAAAACATTATTAAATCAACCGAAATATAAAAATAACATTTTCTCATTATATGGGTATTAATGCATGTAGCAAACTAAATTATTATTTAATTATTGCTTGTAAATAAGCATTATTCCTTATTTTTACCTGCATACTTTATTACCCTGATTAAGATATCCCCTAAACATAGTCGTATTTGTTTTATTCTCAGTGAATAATTATTATTATAACCACAGGTTTAGCGTTCCGCAATCCTGTAATTTCAGTACGTAAGCCTTCGATCGGTGGCTCGGAGGCAGATTTGTCGCGCGATAAGCCCCGGGATCGACGTCGCGATCCGAATTATGTACGAAATCTACTACCGTGTAAACAAGGCTTATTGCTTTATTAATTTGGGAGATTTTTTTTGATTGGATATGTTTATTATTGCCTAGGGTCGTTTTTATTTTTTACAGTTGTGTTTTTAATGAGGGTTATGACTTTCATAAGGGCACTCACTTTTTTTTATACCTGCAGTATTATTTATTGCATTTCTTAATTCTTTATAATATTGTGTAAAATGTTTATTTCAGGAATCGGTGCTTTTATATATATATTCATCCAGAGGTCATCACGATAACTCGAAAGAATTTCAAATACCAGTATCATTAATGAATGGGTCACACTGGATTATATATGCTTATTATCCATTTTTATTATTAAAGTGGCCTAGAGGGCATACTGATTGCAGACAGTACTTTATATCATTCATACGCGAGATAACACGAGTAGAAAAAACATATTTTTTTTTAATTTTCGATATCGCTGCATATTTTAATGTCGTTGTTAAATTAATTTAAATATCGTAATATTTTTTTTAACTCGTTACTTTCCGCAAAGGGTGACATTAATCGCTCGTTATTTAAATTGTCACACAGCATTTAAATGCAATATTAATTGCGTTTTATCTGCGTATTTGTTCAGGAATAATGGAATTTATGTCAGTCGAAACTATTAAGTTACGTGCTACTTGTTTTATGATAATGCAAATAGATAATGGACGGTTTTGAGTCTCAACAATAATTTATGAAGGTTTAGTTGAATTATAACGTAGGATTTGCGAGTAACTTATATAGTCGGACGAAAAAATCAAGGTCAAATGTGATCCACACTGGTGTTTTCGTTCGAAATAAGTTACCTTTAAATATTAATGGATTGAGTTTCATGATTAGTTTTCAAATTTCGAACGTCTACCGATTCTCTCAAACATGATCGTGCCCGGTTGAACAAGAACTGTCCACTTGGGCACGGACATGATTGTCATGGTCAGTCGGCATCAGGTTGGACCGGCGTAACATGTTAAGGAATTTCTCCCAAATCATAAATACGGAATTATTACAAGAGGGCAACTTTTTAACGGTGGACAGGCAGGCGAACAGGATGCATGTATTCCATGACTAATCAAACGTTTCGAATTATATTTTCAAAAATCGAAATAATTACCGTATTTCAAAATGTTGCCAGTTTAACTCGGAATTACGTTCGAATTTCAAAAAAAAAAAAATATTGTAAAATATTTTATATCATATAAATACTACATTTTTAAAATTAGAACACTTGCGAATAGGACTTTGTTCGAATACACCAGTGGCAATTAAATTTTTATGTGCGTTATGACATAAAATTTGTTCACAAAGTATATAAACATACCTTTACAACTTATAAGGGACTATATAGTTATCAATTGTATGTATCATCATATTTAGAAGACATATTTCATTTTTACCACGACGTTATGCATGAGAAATAAAAAAATACACAAATGACAAAACCCTTTTAAATTTTTTATTTCTTTCCTTTATACTTTATATTCACATACTTGGCAGGAAACACTTTACTGGCGATAAAATACTAGAAAGTACTAGGTTTAGTTGTCCAGTCCCATTATAATCCGTTAAAAAACTATAAATTTACCTATTATAATTTAAATTTGATTTATTATACTTTTTATGACTTAATGTTGTTTTGGTATTTGTGCTGTTAATGAAAACCATTTATTATTTCTCTCGACTCGATATTATTTTTTTGTGTACAATATATGTTAAGCGACCGGACTCGGGGAAATAAATGTGAAAAATTATCACGGTATTCCAACAATTCCCGTGCTGAACAAAACGAAAGGTTAATTTTTGGTTGATTTATTGAATGATTTATCCTTATCGCGTTACTGTGATAATTAGGTCGAAAATATTCATGGGGAAATCGCCCACAGCTTTCCCGGTTGACCCCAAACTTTCCAAATGAAATAAATATTAAAACATAGGGTGATTTCCATATCCATACTCTGGTTTCTTGAAACAACGATATTTTTTAATTACTTACGTTTTGCTTTTGCGTATTTTTTTTTTAAATAAAATACTGTACATGAAGTTAAGGAACTTAATTTTTTCATGAGTAATCACGCTTAACAAAATATCAATCATTGCTGCTACTTGTATACGCCAAGTAGTATCAAGGTTCAATTTCTAATCTTTATTTTTTTAAATATTTTCTTTATTTCAATTTTGAAAATATTAATTTTAAAAACACAACTGCTCGCAAACTAAATTTACAAATCATCTTCAAATTTGAAGATGTTATTTTTACAAAACCAGTCGAAATATTATTTTGAGCACTCACGTGTTGTGCAAACATTTTGAAATGTGTTGTTACAACAATATTTACATTTGATAGTACGAACGAGAAAAAATAATTCATGTGACCATCTCTTATTTTGTCAGTTCGCCGTTGAAGAACAAGCGAGACGCACATGTTGAAACTCGCGTTGCTAAAGCGAGGAAGTCGAAGAAAAGGAATTGGGGTTCAATGAACCGTTTGTAAACAACTCTGAACTGAATGTTCTCTTCAACAGAAAGCCTGCATAGGTTTTTTCGTCATTTTTAATTTCAAATCACTAGATAAAAGTCTTGCCAACCTTAAATCAAAAATATTCCACATTCTTTTTTTACAAAGTTTACTATTGAGTTCAAGTTTATTATTCCGTAAAAAACTAGCTGTAATAATAAACAGTTTTTACTTCCTCGAAAAAAACAATATTCAAATCAAATAGTCAAACGAGCAAAAAATACTACCTTTTTATTTTTCATTAATGCATTATTGTTATTAAAAAATATCATATGTTAAAAAAATGCCAGTCATTACTCTCGTTTTTTTTTTGATAGGTTTTTGAATCAATAAACTAGCTATTGATTGAAACCAATATCCGCAAAATTCATTACTTTACTTGTGTGACTTAATGAATGGGCATTGTTTGCGTATAATCAATCATTTAAATTTACTCCAATTCGGCTCTGTTATATTCTAAATTATTTATATTCAAATATGCCTTTAAAGGTTTTTATCAAGAACAAGTTTAAAAAAGAATCACATGTAGACTGACCAATAAGATACACATCTATTTGTAGTCTGTTCAATCATTATAAGTCGACTCTGAATAAATGTTATTTGTAATAGTCTTTTAAGATGTTACGATTGGATGATAAATATATAATAGCTTATGCGATAATTATATTATTTACAATCCAAACAGTGTGGTCGCATTTTATATTGACACCATTTTTGCCATGAGCATAAGACGGTTGCACAAATTGCAATTAAGCTGTAAATCTGTTATTGTTATCCATTAAAAATTGTAACTGCCGCCATATTGGTCACCCCGATATCATTTTATACCCGAGGCAGCTTATACAATTATTCGTACATGACCGCTGTATATTTTTTGCGCTGTTTAAAATTTATCAAAATTCTCTGATGTTTCACTCTAAAGCCAAAAGATACTACTAATGTGGGCAAAGACCTGTTTGTGATTATTGTGTTTATTACTTATATCCTATTTTATTAATTAGATACGACTCTTATTTAAAATTTTAAGCGTTCAGCTAAAATTGATTATGGTGTTGATTAATCATTATCCTTATACAGGATGATTGATTAGATGAATCATTATCACTTCAAATATGACGCCATGCTGTTTTATCTTTATCTTAGATAACGTTGGTCAATTCGATATTTGAATTTCCCTAGGTCAAAAAATAATCCACATTTTTATGTAGATATATATTGGAATGAACGATCGTACCGTAGTACTGTCACGATGTTTTCTCTAATTATTGACACCATAAGATGAATTATGAACAGGGCAGAGAGGGTGGGGGGGGGGCATTCGTGGTCGCATTTAATCACTTTATTGATTATTTGGAAAAATAGTGCAATGAAATATAATAACGATACTCGCCAGTTAAGCCCACTATCATTGGGTTGCATTTTACGTGCATTTTGTAAAAGACGATTTCACGGTATCCCTGCGATACTGAACCAGGGACACGCACGTTCATAATATCTAAATTTGAATAACAAAACAAGGACCCCATTCTAAACTTATTTTTCTTTTTTCGGCTATTAATAATCAAAAGAAGAAAAATAATATAAATGCACATAAGAGGTACGGCCATAGAAACCTCGTATCCATTCTTTTATCTTAAAAACCCTTTCTCTTTGTTTATTTTTTATATTCTTTTATTCAAAAGGGTGTATTGTGTCGTGTCTAGCAACTGCGTGCTCATATGCAAAGTATAGACTCCATAAGGGATGTGGAATGATTTATAATATATAGATCTATTTGGTTTCGTGAAAATTTTAACGTACCGAAAATTCTCGAAGATTTACTCCGTTTAATATATATTCTTTTTATATATTTTCGCGGTTGTACTATTTTGACTGAATCTATTTTTATCACATAATTATCACCTTGAACGTGCTTTTCTTGAAGTCGTGAATAGTCACGAAAAATATGATCGTATATTCCACTGTTCTTGCTGAAAACAAATTAGTTTATACAATGTTTTTCGAGAAAGCTTTATTTGTTTACCATATAATTTTACATCACAAGAGATCAAATCGTTCTATTCGATGTTCATATATTTAATAATGATATATTATCGTTAGTCTGTCCTCTCAACTAAAGAAAATATTGAGGCAACAACTTTGTTGTAAATTAGATTTTTCATTATGAATCATTTTATTTTGTTAAAAACAAATGACATCTCAGAATGTATGTTGTTTCATGTAGATATAATTATGTATGTTTGTCATACATAATAATGAATTGAATGTAGTAACTGATGAAAAATTTATTAATGTCGTAGTCTTCAATAAATTCTTCATTCATTATGTATCAGATTTATTAGCATTTTTTATCCGCACGTACTTAAAATGATTGAAAAAATGTTTCAGATGTGTTAGTAAATTACATTGTAGAATTGTAAATAAAGTTTCTGAACTTAATTTTGACCTAAATTGTTCCACGCTGATATTTTATGGAACTCTTGTTTCATTGAAACATTAATATTACGTTGTTGTGTTTTGTATGCAATATCACATTTTTCGTATTATATTTCCACTATTATATTCACTTTTCAGCAGTGCAAGATCTGTTTGATAATCATAATTTACTAATAATAATGGGTACAACTTTATCTTAAGTACCAAAATATAATTTTCAGCTATTCAGGTTGGCATGTCAAATGCGCTAAACAATATTTTTGATTATATTCTCACTATGATAAACTACGCTAATATATTACATCTCTTATAAAAAGCATGAATCCATCAAACACAAATCGACAAAAGTCAGCGATGTTTTTATTTTGTATGAATCTGCAACCAGTCTCAACCGTTGTCTGCCAATTACTTGCCGATCTTCAATCATTCTCTGACCATGATAAATGATAGTATTGTGCTTGCAAAATTTACCAATTTTATTGGAATTTAGACCACTTTATAAGGGCAAATCTTTATATGTGATAATTATTGATTTAATTTACCTTAAAATACCTAAATGCCCTTAAAACGTCAATTTATTTCTCCCAAATTTAATTGATAAAAATCGAAGACTAAAATTTTTGTAATTAGCAATGATAGAAAACGTCAATCGAAATAATTTCACAATCCAGTGAATGTCAAACCGCTACCATATTCCACTAATGAATTTTTGAAACTCCGCCAGGTAATGTGATTGTTGTCTTTGGTTCATTATTAATAAATCGCCTAAACCCTATTCCGCAACTACTCTTGCAATTTTATGACAATTTTTATTCTTCCATGCACTTTTTACACGTCTTATAAAATATCCTCTGGTTGAATAATAATAAACAAAGAAAATTAAAAGTTGTTTAAATTTTTACAATGCTCAAAGAAAATAACGCAGTTACTGCATAGTGAACATGTTATTACTGACGTAAAATATGCAAGCAAAATAAGCTACCTTGTTTGTCCCAGCCATTATAACAAGAATTAACGTCTATGTTTGGTGGACGATCTGCTCTGTGCAGTAAAATATGTATGACTTAAAAACGCAGCCTGTCAAGAAAAATGAATTTAAGTAGGAGGTGCCACCAACTGCATTATAATTTTGATATTGACGTTGCTGGACGTCAAATAAAAGCAAAAACTTTTAATAAACGTTCTTTTACATACTTTGAACCCTGTTTAAATTATAGACCGCTACATTTAACAATGTTTGCGTGGTTGTATTTATATTGCTTCACGAATTTTTCAGTAGCCATTTTATAACATTTAAAAAAGTATTAATGCAAATATGACCTTTCCGTCTCTATGGTCATGTGACCCAGTATTTAAAAACCACCGCTCGCATTGTATTAATCACTCAAATATCTTAGCTACGCGATCTAATTACAATGAAAAGTTTTTATTTTTTATATTCATTACGTCACAAACATTCATGAAAGTTTAATATTGATATCGCCAAATATTTGACCATGTGCTTTAGTATTAAAATTTCTTATTACTACGCCTACATTTATCGAAATATTTTCAAATAAATAACCAACTGTTATTTTAATAATTTTTTCCTTTGTTCCAGTCTTCGACGTGAAAGGATATGTGACTAACTGATCGATAGATACAGTATACAAGAAGCCAGAAGAGTATTTAACCCCATCCGGTCTGCCAGTGACACGCCTCGTTTTCAATTTGGAAGGAGCGGAAATAGGTAAGGCAAAGTGTTGGTCATTAAGCACTCGCGCTTATACTATATCGGCACATTTACAAAATACCGCTCCAAGTAGCACGATGAAAACATGTTGTATTCCCCAGTAAACAAAACTAGACAAAAATCTGCTAGTAAGTAATTAATAACAACACGTTGCATACTTCATGCTGGTGTATTTATATGTCGATTTGTTATAATAAAAAGAAACTGACTGTTCCCAATAGTGGAATAATCGCGTTTCAAAGAAACTATATTTCACTTACTTTACGCTTTTTTACCCGTGAACTTTCAAACTAGTACTTCATATAATTATTTTGGTTTATTGCGCAAATAAATAAAATACCCATATCTCATTTTTAGCAAACAATAACTCTGTCTTTCATTTGTGTACAGTATTAATATCAACTTCTTCTCCAATTGGTATTTTCCACGTTCGTTGCGAGGCACTGGTTATGAACAGTTGTAATGATTCCGTTTAATTTATCAGGTAAATATAAAAAAAAATACAATGAAAATTAACTTAATCGCTCGGCCAATTTACTAAATTAAAACACGAACTCTTTATGCAGATTCAATATTATTTGAGAAGTTTTTTTTATCGTGTGGATTTATAACACAACATAACGCAGATTATCATAAAAATATCCAATTATTTTCGGTTTTTACTCTACGCATTGTTTTATTGTACAGGAAGCATGAAAGTCACGCTCGTTGAAAGATTTCGGTAGTTTCATGTGTAAGTTGTTCATTAAAAATACTTCATTTGATAAGATTCAGAACTGTTACTTAAACAAATTATCGCTATGCGTGCCTCAATTTAATAAAAAAAATAAACAAAAACAACAAGCGTTCTTGCATTTGCAGTGTTACTAGAGAATAGAATTACCTGAATTGTAATTTTGAATAGGCATGACTTTTTTTGCTCTATTTGGAAAAATAGGCATCCTTTCAATGATTTCTTAAAATATGATACATACTACCCGAACAAAAAAAGGGTTGCATCATTGACCACATGTCAAAAGTATAAAAAAATATATTATAACTTAGTAATATAGTGATGAAGTATTTCTTTTATTATTATTTTAGCAAATACTGTCAAACTTTATACCGATGAATAATTTATAATGTTACGATCAGCATTTTTACTAGTTTTTAAATTAAAATAACAATATATTTCCGGTTTATATATTAGTCTTAAATCTTTTAGTCGTGTCTCGAAATAAATAGAATTTAAGAGTTATATATTTTTTATCGAAACAAATATATATGTATAATTTATATTTTTATGAGAAATATTTTATATACTTCCAAAAATTCTCTTTTTTATCTAGTTGTATTTGAGAAGCGCTGTTTAAAGTATATCCCACACGTTGCAAAGGACCTCCCCTACATTTTAGAACGTTAAAAAAACTATTCGTTTACTTTTGAATAGTCGTAGTGAGTATTTTGTGGTATGTCCTCTAAAGACATGTCTAAAAATGTTCCGATTACTTCCAAGTCTATAAAAAGTTCTCAATACCCTTTGGATAAAGAATTTTATAGTTTATTTACGGCTTTTATACATATATCATCACTGTGGCAGAGTTAACTCTTGTTTAGCACAATTATAGTATCAAGCATATTTTTTTAGTGAGATTTTTATATCCGTATCAATTAATTTTTCGTTGGATTCAGCAGTAATTTGTGGAAATTAATTGTAATGATGTTGGATCATCTCTTTTCATCAATGACCGTCAGTCAGTATTTCTGTTTTTTCTTTATTTCTCTTGAAATCTACACCTGATAATTGGATTTTGTAATACGGAGTCTTAATAATATAAACAATATTATATAACAACCAAAATAATTGAAACTTATTAGTTAATCCAGCTAGAAAGTAGTTTATATCTTATCGTATATATTGCATACTTTTGTAGATAGCAGCATACAGAAGGTATTATATTTATTATATTGGATTTTTTTTTTGAAATATTGGTGTGTCCTTACTTGTGCTACATGCGGCAGTTGGTCATATAAAGAAATGGTTTTATTTCTTGTGTAGAATTGGGTAGAAATTTGTTCCTTCATTAATTTTGTTGAATCGTTTTGACATACGTAAATCTGGTAAATATTCGAGTTCTTGAAGATAATGGATATTACTAAAATCTTTTGTTAACCAAATAAGCGTAATGTTTTTTTTTTATTGAAATTTTATCTAGCTTTATGAATGACTGTAGTTTATAGTTTTTTTTTTTTTATATTATTTTATATGGCATTATGATAATATCAATGTCACTTAAAAGTATCTATATCGGTCAATAAAACAAATTTATTTATGGCTAATATTAAAAAAATATCTGATATAAGTTCCTTCGTAGGCTTTACATTATAACTGGCCGCATACGACGACGCCTTGAGTGATTTTAACAAATTATATTTTTTTTTTACGACCAACCGGTTTTACGTGTTTCTAAAATGATAATGTAAAAACAGCATACCTACTTGAATTTTAACCGCAGATAAAATTTTATTTACTATTAAAAATGTATTGTCGCAGATAAGAGGGACAACTTGTGTTACAAGTTAATAAAAGGTCCCCCTTAACCTTGTGTTTTAAACATTTATTAATTATTCAATTGATAATTTAATATCAAGAACTTATTAACATACATTTATTATGGTTGAATTATTTATTAACGATTGATTGTCTGTACAAAACAGTTATTTAAAATCAAGGTGTTACATTTGTATGACCATATTTCATTTCATATTCTATATTTATTTATAATAAGTGAAATATTTGTAGTCTACAATTTTGGACACAAATTGAGTATCCCTGGTGAACGATAAAATCGTATTTCACACATGCATATAAGCGCCTCCGTGTGTGTGAAACACGCATCCGAAAATTCGCGAATTTCAGTTGGGGGATGAACCCCAATTGCAGAGAAAAAACTTGGGAAGGGGCGGGAAAAGTGGTGCGCATTTATAAATGTCAAAACAAATTACGATACAAAAAGGACGCGAATCCCATCCTCTGTCCCTTTTTCGCGTATGTTTATTGCGTATGCATTGAAAAGGATAACATCTTGTGTGAAATTTGAATGATTTTCGATAAACGGATACGGTACTGCCAAACGATTGAATTAAATTTATCGCTTTTTTTCTGCGCCGTTTGGTTGGTGTGACTGCGTCGAGATATTTAGGCGGGCGCTAAGTGCTAGCCCAGTAAAATATAATTTATGACTAGCGTTCTTGTTCACTTTAAGTTAATTTTATGAGCATTTTTGAAAGGATGCAGGGTTTAAAAATAGCTCCGTTCAATTAACCTTTCGGCCGACTTCATGTGACTATTACACGAACAGTCAAACCACAGTGAATTTAATGAAGCAAACAGATGTCATAGATAAGATTTCATTTCAACGTTTTTGATTCTTTAGGTTGATTACATAATGTAATTGAAAATGGGAATAACATCGGGTTGTGCATGCAATTTTTATATACACTATATTAACATTGTACATCATTATGTTTTATAATGAATGCATAAAAATGAAATTATTGTAATACGATTCCACACTACACAAACTCTTCTGATTTGCTCGATATTTTAAATTGGTAAACTGCAAATTAATTCGCCAATTTAATTGATGTTATTTTTTAAGAATATTTATTGAATACGAATTATAATATGCGGTTACCAAAGTTGCATTACAATAATTTTATTATTTTTTAATTGAGAAATATTGTCATTGTCACATAACTAAAACTAACTAATAGTATCATCGCTTTTCCATTAATTTGAATTAATTTAAATATGTAACATAATTTATTTTTTAAAAGGCTCGATCGACCTTTGAACCTCGTTATTAGCATTTCTATAAACTTTATTTAATATCCCATTATCGAATGTTTATCTGATAAATTCTAATATAATTATTGTCGTTAATACCACACAAAATTAATTTTATTATGTAAGTTTTTAACCGCTTTATGCAAATTTTGACTCTTTTTGTAATACAGCAGAAAATAAATCCATTTTTTTTCATTTTAATGCTTAATACGGTAGATCAGAGAATAGATTGTCGGAATTCATTATTGTATTACAATATATATACTTACGTCATTGTTTTTCCACACTAAAAGGCAGTCGATTTTTACTTGACTGATAAATTTATTCTTATTCCATAATGTTATTATACCTACTGATACCATTTATGATATTGAGTAGATGCCTTGCGAAATTTCTTTGTTTAATTTGAATTGTTGAACCACCAAGTCAGTTCTTTTCAGAAAGCCTGAAGATACCGAAAGGTAAATTCTAGAATTCTGAAAACAAAGCATGGAATCTTAAAAAGTTTCAACGAGTTAAATTTTATATACACTCATATTGAATGAACCCCCTTAATTGTATATCGTATTTTGCAACTGAAAATATGTTCTTAATTATTCAAAAGGTTAAGAGTATCTTTCAAATTATTTTTAATATTACCAAATACATTTTTATAGCGGTTAATCAATATACATTTTAATACGTTGCTTACAATCATTTATTCAGACTACATATCCCGGTAAAGATTGGAAAGCGCAGTAAATTTGATAATATAATTCACAAGATTTGACCAGATGGTTTAATATTATCATAAAATCACCCCATAAAATTTGCATATTTAAAAGGATCGAAAGAAATGTCAAAAGTTTAACGACCTAAGCCGTCATAGATTATCATTGCAAATATTACCATGTTTTAATATTTAATGTATTTTATAGTATGTGTATTTATATAATGCATTTGTATGTTTTGTAAAATTTTGTAATTTATTGGCGGTTTCATAAAAACTTTAAAAGCTATTTTATACGACTCCGTAATTTATGTTATTGTGTTCTATATTCTTAAGTTAAGCATATGATGTATTTTTATGTTCCAAAATATTTATGAAGTGTACATATTTGAATCGTTCCGAAACTTGCATCTAACCGCCAATACATTCATTATAATTTATATCTATCGTCTTTGTATTGAAATAGTTTAGCCTCAAACAAGTTAAAGAGTTTATATAATATATTAGTAGACAATAATGTAGATAACAATCGTTGTGTATTTTGAATTATGATTGACGTATCATTTTCATTAAACATCTAACATTTTTTTAAGGTGCTAACTGCAAATTCTTGATGGAAAGGCATAATATTTTAAATAATAAAAACACATTTTTTAGTACTTATTTACACAATATGTTTTTTGATCAGGACCGGTTTCGCTCGTCGCGAGCACTATCAACTGACTAGCATTTGATTTTAATTTTTGTATAAAATATTTTTTAATAATGAATCTTTTATTTCAGTGTTTAGCTGCCATTTGTAAATAATATTACATATCATGTCTATGTGTACTGTTTTGGTATTTTTATATTAAATTGGTAAAGAAAAGTTCATGTGATGGACGGAAAAACAGAAAAAAGTGGGAGTTGAAAAAGGGTGCATCTGTACTAAGGGCTGTTCAGATTGGCAGTAAGTAGGGGTGATGAGATTTAAGGGATACCGCTGTCATTACAGCGATTTCCATAGGGGAATATATTCTGGAAGCTTTTTTCTACTACATACATATTTTGCGGAATGAAGGTAATATTGAAAAGAGTATTGCGAAATACGTTGCAGAAAAACTGGTTACTCCCCGATAGTCAATTGTAGTAACGTAAAAATGGTATTTATAAAAAAATTATGATTTACGTATCGTAATTTTTTAAGGTATTTTGAAAATAGTATATATTATATTTAACGGATTGGTACTTACTTTGTTTAATGTTTTAAATGCTTATAGACGACTAACTCGTACATAATATTTACACTGGCTTTGAAAGAAAAATGTAATGAATATTTTTTTTATGTTAGATCAAACGCTTACTTTTATCGCTGCATCAGGTTCTAAAATTCACTTTCATTTAATAATAGTTTTACGTATTTTATTATTAACAGATGTATGGTATGGTATCCACCATATTTCGTCATCATTTTTTTTTTATTGAATATACATATTTTGTTAATTTTCATATGTTATTATTCTAACAGTTTTTCTACTTATGTACCACCAAAGAAATTATTCATATTGTTGAATATAATCAATTATTTTTCTTTATTTCAAATACGCCTACCATTTTTTCTGTTCTCCTGTCACATTTTATTTTGCCAAGAAGCAGACGGCATATCCTCACTAAGCCAGGTACATTTCTCATATTTGTTTCTGTGAGCCCTCTCGTAAAATGTAATAAGAAGTATCAGGCGAGCATATTTTGCAAGAGGGAGCGTAATCCTTAGTCTCAGTACGAAGGTAATTCCCGAATAGTTGCTTATATTTTCCAGTAGAATGAAAACTTAATATGACCTTTATGTTTCCCTGTTCAAGATACGGAAATTTTCTATTGTTGAACGTATCGAATGGCATATAAAATGTTAATCCATTTCTAACAATAGCATAAAATGTGTTTAATATTGCTTATAATGAATTTTGGGAGTGTATAAAAAAAATCAATAATTTGCAAAATTATAATTTGGTGGTCAATATTTGAATTATTACACATATTTTTTCAAATATTTTCATCGTCCTTAAAAATATGCCATTAAATTCATGTACTGATTTAAGGTATAAATAAAATATTCCTTGTCGCATTATTTCGAGATATTTATTTGTAATTCTATGTTTATTGTTTACTCATCAATTCGAATTCTACTAACCTTTTTTTTTCTTGTATAAATTTCATTAATCAAAAAACATGTTAGATTATTTCATTTCGAGCTTTTTTCAAGCCACCTATCACGTAAAGAAATAATATGTATTCCATATTCAAATAAAGACAACTAGTAAATGTTCACCCGAATCACATCAGTCCCCTTGCGTGCTAGATAAGTACTTCAATGTAGAGATTTTTTTGTTGAAGTAAAAACGGGGGATCTTTTGCTTGCATATAAAATACATTTCACAGTTCCGTTTATTACCGCCAAATATGCAAAGATTTGATCCTACTCGTATTGTTAGTCCTTTGATCTCCATAAAAACGAAAATTTACAACAGCTTTCCGAGCCCTGCTCTGAAAACGAAATATTGTTCATTGTGCTGTGTACTACTCGAAATGGATTCTATAATAAATGAATTTTATATCACGAGTTGACTTAACTTGTGATTAAAAAAATCTAATTCTTACTACTGTATTCACTTATGCTGTATGTATTAATAGTGTATATATATATATTATATTCGTCGAAATCATCAACAAGAATATTTCTAAGAAGGAAACGAAGATCCAGAATAAATACGAAGACTACAATATGTTCCAGAAATTACTGGTAATAACCACCAGCGAGGTATAGAGTTCCTACGTTAATTTATAATAGTAGGAACTTCATACCGTGCTCTTGGGTTTGCCAAAACACATCATAATTGAAGATAATCAAGAAATTATTATTTTAATAATTGTAACATTTTATAAGTATTCCAGATGAAATAAAATGTTTACTATTTATTTTTCAGCAATATTTCCGTTATTCCGAACGACGAGGCACAAAGCCATGTATGTTTTTTCTTCCCTGATGAACCAGAAATTCATAGATAATGAAATACACTAAAATGAAGTAAGTGTGCCTTTACTTGGCGTCAAATCAAAATAAATCCATTCTTATATTTTGATCGTTTTATTGTCCGTGACGTAAAATATTGAGGCATAGTCATACTATATTAGCTATTCTTTTCATTTGGTCGTTCAAAAGTATCAATTAGTCACCTACCAAAACATCTGCCTACTTGGTGCCGAGGTAGTGTTTCAAAAAATATGTTTCTTCATAAAATTCGTTGATTGAGCAATGATGACATACAGGCATAGGATGACAATCGTATCAAAGTGATAAAATTTAAAACACTTGATTTTAACATAAATAATCAAATTCTAACAAGTAAATACCAATTCAATAAATATATGATGACAAGGTAAAAATCTCATCTTTGTAAAATACTAGCGAGTAGTAGCGAACAGCTAAAACTGTGCTACTCGCTTATAATCAATAAGAAATTCATAATCGCTAAACTTGACAGTTTTGCAAAAGTGCTACCTAGGTACCTATTTTAAATACCAATTGTTTCGATTAAATTCAAAGTAATCGAATTGGGTGAGTACTTTTTAAAAAATGTTTTTTTTTCAGTTAAAAGTTTATCCAAAAGTCAAATTTAGTTTGTGAACAATTGTCAGTATGCATATTGACATTATCAAAGTGTGACACGGTTGATAGTTTCCCAAGGGTTTTTGTAATGGTTAAAAAACGTGTTGTCATGTGGTTGTAGTAATCCAGAAAGCTTCGCGAGGGTGGAAAGAAGATATTTTCAAAGTTTTAAAACATTGCCTATCCTTAATATAGCCAATGGTGTATATCGATGTCGATCAAGATAAGTGAAATTAAATCAAAATTATCATGTACAGTTACGTTTATGTACGTTTGCTGTTTGTCTTTCACCAATTGTCCACGATAACGACAGACGCCCCACCTACTGTAAATTAATCTTACATGCTTACGGGCAAGTGCAAGCAATAAGTTGACAAAATGAACGGGTGATGGCAGCTTTCCAAGAGTAGGTTTTTAATATGTTTTTATAATTTATCCATATGCTCACATACTATAATATTTTCATGAATCCTTTCAGGTCAAAACCGATTGGCATTTATTGCCTCTAGTAAAATCTTTTAAAATTACAGCAATGCATATCTTTTGCGTTTTTTATTATGTGTAATTAAACCTGATTTACTATTAATAAAATTTCCAAATGTTGATAATTTCAGGCGTTTATTTAAATTAGACTGAATATTTTAATGTGTTTCGATTGGCGGCACTTAATATTCATGTCCATATTTTTTTTTATAAATATGAAATATTGGTAAGAGGCACCTGAATTGCCGACGAGCTCTCCGGGTTTGCTGTTCACTGATGTATATAATACCAGCATGATGAAAAATAAGACATTAATCTTCCTAGTGACCACAAGAAAATAACAGTAAGCTCTTTACAGCTGTCATATATAAAAATGTTTTTAATGAAATGAACATATAATGGCGGCATTCATTAGAGGTTGCAGTACTGTATTGTGTTAATGCAAGATGACTGACCTAGCGCTGGCAAGCGAATTGACAAGACAATGCCCCTCGACGAATCATTACAGTACTTGAATAACAATAATTTGTTTCGCCATTACTTTTATTTACTCTAACGGCTTTTTAATAACTATTGACCTTAGCTAAGACCTGCAGGTCGGAGGTGTCCTGGGCGATCTTCAAGGCTCGTGGAAAACGCAATGAACGCTTCACGCCGTATCCATTATTTAATAATAATTGCGAATCTTACTTGAGTTTCTTCGTATCATTTTAATCTAGACCCTGGAGGCAATCAAAGCAAGAAGCCGAATGCGCTAATTTAAAATTAAATAAATAATTGAGCCAGTTGAACATAATGTAAAATATATACTATAATAGTATGTTATTATTAAAATAAAAATATGCATCTAAATAAAGATCATGTAGATCAGTGGTCTCCAAACTCAATAAGAATGTGAGCTACTCTCGGAAATTTAAATTATCTGGTGGGCACCTATACATATTCTTTCTTTATAATTTTCTATTTATTTATCATCGTCCTTTATCGTACTATACATAATATTTACATTACTTAAAAATTCGCATCAATCGTAATAGATCTCTGACCGCTTATCTGTTTTATTTCGTTCACGCACAAATTGCCAAAAAAATAATATCACAACGACAACCTTTCAAACTTTTCGTCATAATGTAGCTCGATTCATTTTTTTTTTCGGAGATCAGTAATAAAATTTTATAGACAAATTTATAAATATGATAAAATATTCTACGCGAGCTACCGGTAGCTCGCGAGCGACCGTTTGGCAATCATTATTGTAGATCATTTCTTGGGGGTTTCCAATAGTAGCATTATCACACACGTGATACTGCAAATATTGGAAGACAATCTTAAGGCTTGTCAAGCAAAGACAAACACAAAGACGGTAAGATTGGCATTAGACACTGAAAAGCCTTAATACAATCGCTATAAAAGAACAACACCAGGTTGAGACATAAAAAGGTGAAGACATCGATAAATCTGCGAATCGCAAATGGTCATCTATTATATCCGACAGTTGATTTTATTTAATCATTAAAGACTCAGATACAAGCAATGGCAAATTAAGTTATTTATGACGCATACCGATCAAGGTTCTTAGCAGTTGTTGTTATATCTTACCATTCATAGTTCTTATATGAAACCTGGCTCATATAATTTTAGTAATGACTGGGATTTCCTTTGTAATGTTCGCAATGATTACAGTACTGACATATACTTTGACCTAACAAGAGACTATGCTTGACCTCGAATAGAGCTTTATTTAAACTAATAATACAGAATCACCTCAAGCTGTGCTTAAGGTGAATTTATATCTTATATTGTCTTACCGGTGATAGCTTCATTTAACAATGATCGGACGATTTTTATTTTAAATATTGTCCATATTTGTATTTACTATGGTTTTTAATCAAAGATATATGTGAAGTGTATCATTTATACACACGAATACGAAAAGCGGATTAAATCAATCATATAATCGCTTCTGCATCGAACGCCGCCCAATGATATGAAGCGTTGAAAAGCAATCACATTCATTCACTTTTTTGTCAAAATTGAAAATACTATCAAACGATGCTAGTCATTTCGTACAGTATGGAATGATAAATAACTCGCAAAACTCGATCATATATATGCGGAATTCTAAAAGTTTAATTGTCACAATCAAATGCGGATATGTGCAAATTTATTTCGGTTATTTGCAAAAGCTGTTCGACGGGCTACGAAAAATTTACAGGCATTTTTAGTTGAAAATAAATTGCGATGGAAAATGTAAACTACCACTAAAACTATTGCGTAAAACACAAAAACGTAGTTGCTTCTAATATTTCGCGAGTAAACCGATATGATTTTCGTAAGTCGTGTCGATTTTTGCTTTAAAATGCATTACATTGATTTTTTGAAAAGTTGACAAAAGATTTTGTAAACTTTTGCACAGACCTTAAAGTAAAGCTGTTTCTATCTATAATACATATGAAATATCGTCGATTTGATTTGTAAAAACGTAACATAATTTAATTTTAATGTTAATATTTAAGTAGATAGTTCAATTTGACCTTTTAATGCGTAGAATCCGATCGAATCGAAAAATCACTTATTCACATTTTACAATTATCATTGTTTGAGGTTAAGAAGACTGAAGAATCAATTATCTTTACTTATGAGTGTTTGGAAAAAGTCTACAAATTACCTTAAATGCATATTGTATTATATCTGCTAATCACATCAACACTCAATAAAGGCAGAAAACAAAGAAAATGTGTAGTTTTTGTTGTTGGAAATGTTGAAACAATATTTTTGTACCTACAAAGTAAAATACATCGGAATATTGTTGTTCGAACAATGCACGCCGTTATCATGATTTTCTCAATACATATGTTGTAGCTTTGTGTTGAATAAAGAAACAATGCAATGTGCAAACTTTGAACAATTTAATCAGGTGTTGTTCAATCCACGAGCGACAAAAACTGCGGGAACTTGTTACAAATAAAACCGAGAATGCATTTTATATATTATATAAATCGGCTTGGTAATTTTTTTTTTAAGTTAGATGAGTCAAGCGATATAGTTCTCTTTCGGCACTTGCTATCGAGCTTCAGTGGATATCGTCAAATTAATATTTATGATTTATATCACAACACTAAAAAAGACTGAAAAGATAAAATATTTTTAAATATAATACTCAGAAATAATCCATTATGATATCGTTGACATCAAATACGTTCAATATTTTTTTAATTCTTTTGGTTTATGAATGTCTTTAAGAATTGAAAATATTCTTTTTTTTTAATTTTAAAAAATGTCAAAAATTCAAATTTGCTATTGATATTCCATATAGTACCGTCAATCGGTTTCGAAAATTATAGTAAAAATTGTATACTTATTTTAATACTTTCCGCAAAATTATAATAAAAAGCTTTTTCGTAAAAAATATTTTTGCTTACTTTACATTTTATTATTATTTAACATGATTTTTAAAAGTATTCCTAAAAATTATAAACGGAATTGAACGAAAGTCATACGCTAAAAATCTATCTTTGTAAAAACAGATATTTCTCTTATTATACATAAAGAATCATTCAGACGTGCTTTGGATGTGTAACTTTAATAGTTTTTAGATATTTGATCTCCTCTTTTCACCAATTTATCCGTCCCCCAAATCCCCCGAAAAAATGTAAAAGTTGGTCCTCTCCCATAGATCTTGGCCTGTTCAGAAATGCAAACAGAACCAGGAAAATAATAATCACATTATAACTCTTTGAATTAATCTCTATTTTCTAATTATTGTAACTCTTTACAACATTATGTGGTCAAGTTAGGCTAGTCACACATAATTTCTGATTTTTTTTGAGGCATTATTATATTAAATTAGGAGCAAATTCATGTGATATAATAATCGAAAATCTTGATAATCAATAGAAAGAGAGACAGACTCTTTGTTTAAAACCAAATGCTAGTATCCCTTATCCTGCGATATATAAACAAATAAGCGAGCTGAATAAAATATGCAAATTGTCATTTTTTTATATGTCGGTGTCATCGTGTGTTCATTTAAGTTTATTTATCTATATTTATAAAAGTGTTCGACTGAAAAAATTGGCTCATCAAATAGACGCCACATATTTTATCAAAGCAAGGATTTTTATCTACAGATATTGCAGATAAATAGATAGTTAGATTTAAATTTAAAAATATTTTTGACAAGTAAAATTTCTGATTGTTAGTACATAGTTACCTTTAGGGATTACACAAATAAAAATATTCATTTCAGAAATTTAATTCGTATATTCTGTCTTATTATATGTATAAATGGCCAAGTTCCAAAATGTTGTGTTAACAAAATTAGAATTTAACATAAAAGCAATGAAGGAAGAAGTGGGAATAACGATAGTCTTTGCGACACCTCCATAACTAGACCGACAGAACGTAAATGGCAATGCTGCCCTTTAATGTTATTATACAAAAAAAAAAAACCGTCGTAAGTGCGAATTGCTGTAAGCCACACCTCCGTAAGTTGAGGACTACCTGTATTATCCATGTGTATTGTTTGTCTATCCAGTCTTTGTACACAGATAAAACTCATTTTATTACATTACTGTCGAATTATGCAGATCACCGTAAATTGTTCGGATACAGTCATTACCACGTCATAAGCAAGACATTAATTGAATTCCTTCGGAGTAAATCAGAATGAATACGGTACTATATCATTAAAATCTTCATATTATACATTTAGAAAGTAATTTGTATAGAGATGTTGGAGAGGCGTGGTAAATTTCAAAACTAAATATTCATTAAATTTCAAGGAAAGAAAAAGTACAAACCTTTATAGAATAATAAATAAAAGATGATCGATTACAGAACCGATACTTGATAACGTGACACATCAGCTTTATATTTTTGGTATCTAATAAAATGGATGAGCATTAAATTTTTTTAATTGGTCAGAAAAAAATGTAAAATAAGTTGACCGTAAATAATAATAAAAAAAATACTCACGCAGTAGTCCTCCGCTAACGCGGTATTTTTTGTCCGGTTTTGTTTTACTGTGGTCAAGCAAAAGAATCATTACTGCATATACTTAATACAATTTTGAATATTTCTGGAATAACGAACTGCGGCTCTTTTTACGCGAATTTTACAGAACGTATCTTCAAATTTATTATTTTATCAATATTTTCAATTACAAAGATTTTGTCTTTCTCAATCTTGAAAAATGTATCTACCGTGTTAATCGGGAATGAGTGTATTTGGTCAGGTTGATTGATGACAATTTATTATTATTTACCGCATACAATTATATTTCATATTGAGCATTCTGATAAAGGTGTGTGAGTCGTAAAAGTCTATCAATGCTTGAAATTGGAACTATTTTTTTTTAATTAATTACTTAAAAAATAAATATTTTTGCAATACTTTTACTAGGCTGTACATGTGGACTACCTGTCCAGTTCGCTACATATATGAACAGGTATGATGTAGGACATCATCAAACTGTTATACATTGATATATGTCAAAATAACTCGCAATTTGGGAACATCAACAAATTTAAAATATTCGAGTCAAACAATTGACATTCATTTGTTCTTTAAACTTTAGCTATAGCAAAATACTAACTTGTATTTAAAAACCACATTTCGTGACAAAACTGTTTCGAAATTTCTTTCATTCTATAGTTTAGTAAAATGGAAAAACCACAAATAGGATATGGTCGTGTAAGCTTCCAATAAAAAAAAACTCTATGCTGTGTTCACCTTCTTTGGGTTGGTGGATTTCTACATCAGATCACCTTAGAACACAACTTCATATTGGTTTAAATTTCATGTAATTGACACGGAGTAGTTAATAATCATTAAGATTTATTACAGAGATAGTAATATTTAATTTCATATGAAATAGAATAAAACTGACTGTTACAACGATAATATTGTAAATTAACATGCTAGTGTATGAGCGATGAGCGATGAGCTACACACTTATTTTTTTTTATCTCAACTTCTCGAAAATATTAACTAACATGACTACTGTCTCCAAGAACTAGATTCACCAGCTCCGAGGGATATCGATGGCCAATCAATGAGAGCATTAGACAAATGGGACGTGTTCAAGAATCTGAGAATTGTTTAAATATTATATGATTTGTCTATATTATAATGTCAATATATAATGTATACTGATTGCGGATTTTCAACATGTATTATTAGTCAAACGCATGGTGTTTTTCTGTGATGTTTATAATAGGTTTTTGTAGCAAACATACCCATATTCTTTAAAATATTATTTATTGTTGGGATGACATAAAAAGTCTTCAGTGTCGAAAAAAATTACACATACTTTGTATTACGGTCTATTTGATAGCTCATCTTTTGACATAAATTTACAATTTATTGTAGTTGTGGCCAACTAAAGACACTTTAGAAAACATATTTTCAACAAAAACAGAACAAAGTTCTGACGAGTTTACTATTTTTGGTTTTTGATCCCTACATTAATCATCCGATTATTTTATCATTTTATATTTATTTTGTTAGTTATATTCATCAACGCTTTGTTTTGTTCTAGTGCACATTTTTTTACAAAAATTAGAACCCGTCTAATTGAAAAGCTTTGTTATTTTGTTTTAAATATAATAGTAAGAGAAGTTGCATTATTGTATGATGTGGAGACACGGTGTTGTAAATAACGAGCGACTCTTTCTATTAAACGATTTTAAAAAATATCTCAATAAATAATTTGCCGGATTGGTTGGTTGATCCTTCATTTAATGCACATTAATAGGAAAGGTGGGAAAGAACCTAACAAAATCAAACTTATTTTAATCGGAGTCGTGCTTTTTTCCGACTCCAAAGACCTGATTTAAAGGCATTCATTTAAAAATTTGTATTTTGATATTATTATATTTCAAGCGATATTTCGTTTAACTGAAATGTTTTTTTTGAGATTACATAAAATGTTTATGTTGACCGCCAATGCTTTATTTGAATATTAGACAAATGCAAGTCCTGATTTAAATAATAAAAACACCCTATTTTAATTGAACAGCAGTATTCTTTTTTTTTGCTCCAAACTACCTGTCATTTTCGTAATGAAAATATGCCATTATTTTTTATGACACCCATATTAAGGAGGCTATGAAAATTATCATAATTGACACAGTCGTATCTGTACGTGTTCCTAGGTAAGTTTTATGGTTTGTTTTTTTAGGTTTATTGCTTTTGATACTTTTTATTTCCTCTTTTGGCTTATCGCTAACTCGATCAGATAGCTATTAAGTTTGATATAATTAAATATCGCCACTCACCTGTCAGCCGATGGCTCTTTTGGACGCCATGAAACATTAAAAACTAACTGTTTCTTCATTTTATGGTATTTAAAACGGTCACTGGCTCATTCCCGATACATCCGAAACATTCGATTGGTATTTCTTTATTTACTGAGATACACGCTACAAATCTATTGTATTCCCACTTATTTCTTATTAAAATCATATATTTACATTTACGTGTACTATAGTATTATGGATTAACACTAAGACAGAATTTCCAGTTTTTTTACTTGTGTGCAATTTAAACAGAAAGCGGTGTGTGATAACTTTTTTTTATCGAAATAAGAGATGCAAAACAATGAAATATTATTTTGACTATACTATTTATTCTTTTAAGAAGAAAGCGTCATAACCCACTGTAATACAAAACTTTTATAAGAAACTTAATTAGTTTTTGTTTTATATTACTGTTTAAATAATTGTTTTTTCGTATTTCCACATTCATGACTGCTTTATTCATATTACTTTATATATTGTCTGTTTGATATTAGTGCATATTATCTTATGTGGGTGCAGAGATATTTGGGTACTAACTGTCGCACACACTTCAACATTAGATTATGTCTCAAAAGCTAAACTTTTCTTAAAAAAATAAAAAAAATACGAGAAACTATCAGTTTTGAGTTATCCTAACGTAAGTTTTTATTTGATTTAAGAAATGAACGAATTGCTTACTTTTTAGCACTTTGCCGGCAATGTATTTCGGAATCTTTGCGACATCTGTATGATTATTTTTATTATATAACTTTTAATTTTTTTTTTTAATTTATGAAATTATTTATATATACCGCGAACACCGCCATTCTTATAACTTTATTGCTGTCGTTAATTGCATTTACAGCTTTTAATATTTTTTATACCTCATTAATTCGCCAGGATAGTTAATAACAATTCTTTTCCTCGATAAGAGCAACAAAATTCTACCGGAAAGCACAGGCATATATTATAATTAATAACAATGTAATGTAAAAATTAATCCACAATACAATCTTATTTTACGATCCATGAATAAGATATCGCTCAAAGTCGGTGTCAAAATGTTTCGGGTACGATTTTTTAATACTTTCAAAATAAGGGAAAAATATTTGATTAAATTTATTACTTGATATGGCTGTTTCCAAATGCTACTATCTCCATCGTAAAAAAAAAAAAATTTTTAACAACTCCTTTATTTGGTGTTGGATTAAGCTATCTTTTTCATTGCTGTGGTCATTCACAAAATTTCTAATGTAGGCACCTAATCAGATCATGTTTACGAGAACTGCTAATTTTTTAGTAGTGTAACCTCATTATATCGGAGAGGTAATATGAAAAGAATCAATTGTTTCTGGTATTTTTTTCTTTTTTATTGAGCCGTTTTAAAAATCTGTTGGAAGGAATTTTGACTTTTCATATATCAATGTCTAAACAACGATTAAAGATTTAATTTTATGAAAAAGTCTTTCAGTTAAACCAATATAACATAACACAATACACGCGTTACCCACTCATTTATCATGATATTGCTGTATTAGCTAAATATAATAAGTTTTATATGCGATTTTTTTAAATAAATCAATCGCATGGAAATATTGTGAAATTCAATAGTACGCTATATTCTTTCAATCATTATCACTGAAAAATTCTTGTTTTATAAAAAGCATTTTAAGCTTGTTACTCCGTCAGCGTAATGATTCGCCATGTTCTCTGTCTGAACAATTTACTAAAAAATCTTCAAAGGGATAATCTGTGAGGGTTGACCGTTAAAATCAAAATATCGTTAAGTGGTTTTTGTACCAACAGACAACGTAGCTAACTTTAGTGAAAATTTTTATAGAATAGAATAGTTTACTGACGAAAAATATAGCAATACAAAAAAAATAATGACGTCTATAGGGTTATGAAATTGTACGTATCGGATAAGAGTATTTTGCTTTATTTGAAAGGAATACCTTAACGGGGAAGAAAGGGGTGAGACGTAACTTTCCACCTTCAAGTCAAAATTTCTTATCTGCGAGAGCTGTTTTGTATATTATTATTTTTCTTCTGCATGAGTTTTCTTTAATTTTTCATTCAACGCCAAGGTAAGCGGTCACGCGATAACTTCCTCACTCAGATAAAGCACTGTAAATTCTGCGCTTCTCAATTATTTTGCTGTTGTGAGGTGATTGAAAATTGATAGTGATAAATCATCTCATGAATGTATTTTTCTGGAACGAGATAACATGTTGAAAACATATGACTAGAACGAATATTTACTATATACTTAGAAATTAAAAAAAAATGATAAAATATTTTTGCAAACAAATATGAATTAAACTCATGCAACGTTGTATATTGAATAACTTTATATTCATATGACAAAAAATGAAGCATTTTCGTCAATTTCCACACCCCTACTGTGAAAAATAGGGAATTGTAACAGAATATGAAAATGTCCATATTTGAAGATTTTTTTACGAGAACTGTTAGTTGCTCAACATAGCATTTTCTAAAAATGTATGAGAAGAATTATAGTCCACTAGTAGTTAGCTAAGCCATGTTTTTAAGATGACTTGCAGGAAAACTAACAGAACCACAGTTATAATAACTGAGAATATTACGACAAGATTATGAAACCCTTTTGGATTTTAAATGATAAAAGGGAAGAACAGCTCTAATTAGTTCTACCATTTTTTTGAATTGCCGAAACTTTTTACAATTCCAAATATTTTGTCACTAACGTCCCGGGTTTCACTTTTCGGCATCTCGAGCATTCTATCACACAGATATAATAAAACTGACTAGTTAGTGCCTCTGTGATTCAATCTTTTTTTACACTACATCTCCATTCTCATAGAAAATCAATTTGAACCATTTGTTTAATACATACAGTTTCTTTTATCAAGGTTTTGCAAAAAATAAAGCGTTCAACAAAGCTGCCGTTCGAATACTCGTAACGGTTATATTATAATACATCCACCAATGTAGAGTTCACTCGTAGAATAAGAAATTTTAACGTTTAGTTTGAAAAATTAATAAACCATTGGAGAACCAGTGGTAAAAATACGAGTAAATGAGGCAAACCACGAATGTTCCGTCGGGGTGGTACTCGTGGCAAAACGCCTCCAGAAAATGGTTTCAAAGGATATCACGAACACTTCAGTCCAAATTATTAACTAAGTTTATTTTTTATATTGTACCCAGTGCAACAAATGCATTTATATCCAACCTCAACCGGCCAAAGAATCCGACATCAATACAGTACTAATTTATTTTTTATTGCACGATTAAAAAAGGAATTTCCTTATCTCAAGCGATAAAAGAAACTTTCAAATGAATGAAACGTATCGTTATTTTTATTCACGTTTAAGTATGTATTTTGTTATATTACGGCTATATTTGGATATTTATTTAGGCACTTATTTCTACTTAAGGGGTACTTATTTTTTATTTCAGTTAACATCGCCTATTGAGATATTATTAATAATTGTTATTACACCACTTATTTCAAATGTAGCGGAAAATATGTTAAAGGATTTTTCTGTTTGCTTTCCAGGATAACAATATAATGTATAGTAGAAAGCAATAAATTACAACAAGTAGTATTGTTTTAAAAAAAGCTCAAAAAGCGTTTGACACATTTGAAGAAACGTCTGCGATCCAATGAGCTTATATGTTATATAGTTCAAAACACTTAATAATATACCGAATGGTGAAAAAATAGCAATGTATTTTAGTTCTACAAAATTATTTTTAACAAATATAGTTGATAGCTATTTCGGCTCACGCCATCGTCAGAACTATGCTTAAACTAACATTTGCTTATCTATATATAGCTGTGCAGAAAAGGTACACAACATCTCCTCTCTCCTTTGTCCTTGTCCTTGGTCCTGCATCTTTGTAGTAAGGGTCGAAGAATGACGGCTTTGGAACAGCTGGAGATCAATAGACACCAATTATCACAAAGGATTCTTAACGATCAAACTAACATAATAATATCGCCACTTCTCAAGCCGTTGCACAAAGGGGTGGTCTAATTTGCTTCCTGAAGGACCACTTCCGTCCCACACACATAATCTTGTCATAGACACCTATTGTTTCATTTGGAATTTTGAACGTTTAGTGTCATTGTGTTTAAATAACAAGCTAGGCCATTGGTGTTGATTATAATATTAATAATGGATATGCAAGCCTTTAGATGTATAAACTTCGTAGCTTTACTCACAGTAAATACACATTATTCCCAGAGTAGAATCCTAGGAAGGTGTTAACTGTTATTTCTTGGCAGAAAGGCATGATGTTCTATGAAAAAAAACGCATTTTTTGCACTATTTGCCAAATATTTTTGTAGATCAGGACCGGTTACGCTCATCGCGAACATTATCAACTTACCACAAACAAGCTTATTTTGCATTTTTAATGAATAATTAGCATGTAAACAATACCAATGGTTCAAAAACTGTAAAAACAATATACAATCAAATGAAGTAAATTTATTTACAAACATGACGTTTAAAATCTCTTACTAACAATTTTCTATCAAAATAAATTCAAATCAAATATATTCTGTAAATAAAATTAAAAAATGAATTGTTTTAACCAAAAACAGTTACAAAAATTTTACCGCCCATTTGATCATTTAAAAATGCGGCGTTAAGGGAGTAATTATCTCAAGTCATGATGTTATTTTCGTAATCTATTCTAAATACGAGATTGAAAATTTGAGTAACAATCTGCTATTGTGGAACACAGACTGTTGATACAAGCATTCAAATAAATTTATATGCCCCACATCAGCACAGCAGAACGTGAATTAACGTACTCAGAAATTTGCTCTTGGAAGTACAAGCGTCTGATCGTATAGATTTTCGTATTGACTGGGCTAATGTTTAAATTGCCCAAACACACAATTTTACAAAATGGGGAGGTAATATGAAGTAAGTATTCTGCAAGGAGTGGAAACAAGCCATTCGATAACTACGCCGTGTCTCTTTGTTAAACAATCAGCAAGCGTGTAATGAAAATTAAATATTAACACCGTTTCAAAATGACGACAATTAAATGAACTGAATTATTTTATTGATTGAATTGGCATTCACTTGGTAGAACTCCATTATAACACGGTGAAAAAATAGCAATGTATTTTAGTTCTACAAAATTATTTTTAACAAATATAGTTGACAGCTATTTCGGCTCACGCCATCGTCAGATATAAACTAACATAATAGTATCGCCACTTGTCCAGCCGTTGTACAAAGGGGTGGTCTGATTTGCTTCCATAAGGACCACTTCCGTCCCACATATAAACTTATTGTCATAGACACCTATTGTTTCATTTACAATTTTGAAAATTTAGTGTCATTGGGTTAAAGTAACAAGCTAGGCCTTTGGAACAGGAGAGAGGATGTGTTGTGCGCCTTTTCTACACAGCTATATATAGATAAGCGAATGTTAGTTTAAGCATAGCTCTGACGATGGCGTGAGCCGAAATAGCTATCAACTATATTTGTTAAAAATAATTTTGTAGAACGAAAATACATTGCTATTTTTTCACCGATTTAACTGAATTATTATTAATAACTTACAAAAGTTATCCCACAAAAACTTCAAATATCGTGGAAGATTTCGAAAAATAAAAACGTTATATTAAATTAATAAGTAAAATTATCAGATGATAATTTATTAATTACGAATGATGTTTCTTTATTCATATTACATATTGTTCAATCTTAAAAAAACGTATCATGTACAGTAAAAGAGAGTATTTTATTTTGGTTCTGCTTGGTTAGTATATACCGCATACTTGACTTACAGTAATTGATAAAAACAAAAACACGAATTCAAATAAAAACAAATGATCTCAACATTTTCGTCCATTCTAGTAGATAAAACAGTACGACGCCATACGGATGCCCAAAACGGGCATATTCCGTGCGACCAAAAGGGAAATATTATGTTATGGTATCTAATTAAAAACAATATTTCCTGTAGCGTTGTGATACGACGATGCAAGGGGCCCAGTTCTAAAATGGTTTATTTAGATTTTTGATAAAGTTATTTTATATCAGTGATACAATACTTCAGACCGAATGGATCGATTATTTGATATTATTTATTTATTACAATTTGTCATGCATACAAATATTTTCATGTATCACGCTTGTATTATTACGACATCTGTTTAATGTGCACTTAATTGTCTTATAGTTTAGTTTTTATTCTAGCAACGCTTGTATTCAAACAACTAATATTAACCCATTTCTGCTAAGCCAAATAGAGGATATTCCATTACCGAATATTTAAAAACAAATATTCTATAGTTGGTGCTAACCAAACATATGAATATTATCAATTGAAATCATGCAATATTTCCACACAAAAAAATAGCTCTAACATGAAAATTTTGACTCGTTTAACTCTATTATATTTTTAATTGTCAAATGTCAACATTCTGCAACCAGTTGTCTTAACAGATGAGACGTTAGCAGTCAGGGGTTAAAGTTCAATTAGGATTGAAACTCGAAACTATATCAAAAATATTAATATAATTTGATTATATATAGCGTGCAAGTAATATTTAGTATATGTTTCAATAAACAAAACAAGCGTATCTTTTTATTTATAAAAGTATTACTGTTCGATGTCTTGAAGAAAATCTACTTGCAAGGATGTTAAAAATATCAATAATACTAAATAACTACAATCACAATGTGTATTTTTCATTTTTTGTCTATAAAAGATTGAGTAGTTAATACATAAAAAAAAATATATCAAATGCAACATAACAATTTTTGGAATTGGACGCCCCGGGCGAAACAAACTTTCAATTAAGAATAATATTAAGTCGTAAGTGCCCAATTTATTCCATTTAATTTTACGGGAAAAAAGCTTGACGTTATCCAGAACCTTCATGTGAATAATTAAAAAAAGAGTAATTTTATAAATGCAGCAATGTTACTGTGTTATTTAAAATAAAACCTTTCACTCATGCTCTAATCAAAATTTAAAATTGTGTCGATGTGCTTTACAATTATTCAATCAACTGTTCGTAATTGCTTGATGTTTTTTTTTTTTTTTAATTTTGTAAAATAGTGGTCACGAAATTCCAAGCAACGCATTTTAAGAATAAGATTCTGACTAGGCATACTGAACAAATCGACACGTGAGCAAAAATAAAAATTAATTCAGATGTAACTACAAGAACTCGGGTGATGTTAAAAATTATTTCATAAATATAAATGCATAAAATATTGAGTTATTAATATATTTTTGATGTGGGCAACATTAATAACTCTTCTTGTATTATTTTATTGTGCTTCTGTACTTTTTTGAAATTGTCATATTGTCTATTCGTCTCTGCCGCATGAGTTGTGTCGACATGGAATATATATTATATTTTACCGTTCGAAATATGTTTTCGTACGCAGTCGACAATTAAATCAGATGGTTACTTTCATTGTCTTTATTAGGGATTTTATATGGCAGATAATTGCAGCTTTAATTGATACAAAAAATCCCACCCAGAATGTGGTGACGATGTTATACGCGGTGAAAGTATTTAATTTTTATTTTGGAAAGATTTTTTTGATATTCGAAAGATCAACAAGTTGATTGACTCTCCACCAACTGCTGCTTAATTTCCACATTCTATCGAACAAAAAATTCCTTCATTCATACTTTGATACAAGTGGTCCGATGTAAACCAGTCCAGTGAAGATTTTTTAATATCTGCGGAAGTAAAACACAGCTTGACAGACAAAACGTTTGCGCAAATGTCATGTATTTTGTGCAATCTTTGTTTGAACGCTCTTTTGTTCATTTTAATACAAATATACCATTCGATTTTAGTACTTTTTATATGTTTTTTAAATCACAGCTGCATACGCTTGTATAATGATTAAAAGAAAAGAAAATATCATTTTGTTTAATATTTTAGTTGCTTGAATAAATCTTAACAATTTACGGTCCGCAAACACCACATTGGCGTCATTTTCGAGACAAACGTTACGATCCGGTAACGTCAATGTGGGGTCTACCAAAAACTAATATGAATTTAAATTTTTACTTTTAAAATGTATCGATAGATGGATGAAGAATATACACGAGGTCTAAAATCAAAATAGGAAAAAAAACTATTTCGGTGTAGTTATTTATTAATAGTTATTAATAATTCTCGAAATTAAATGTACATTCACTTTATTTTTGTACATATTTTCGGGAAAGTCCGAATCAAAGTAAAGCCCGGTAAACGGGTCGGGCCTGTTGCAATTAATCCCAAGCCTATGCAGAAATTCAGAGCGTTATAATGCCTCACTAACAGCTAGTATGTGTTCACTAAATACTTTTTTTACATTATGGCAGGAAGCTATCTCGTTAAAAGACCGGCGAGTAACTGCCTCATAACATATATATTCAAACATTTTAAAAATAGTACTGAAAATAATTGAACGTATGTACTTAATTGCAAAATTATGAGGAATTTAACGTTCAGTTGAACGTAGTAATGGTATTATTTTTTTCTAATTAAATAAATGTTTTAGCAAGTATTTGAAAGTTGATTCGACTCTTCAAAATCAAATCTCAGGGTTGTAGTTTTTAAAAAAACTCGTGTCTCTTCTGTTTACTGATTTTAATTTATATAATAAAAATTCATTAGATTATGAGCATGCTATTTTGTATTTGCTAGTTTAATGTGTATTGGAAATATGTATACAGTTATAAGTGCATATTTTTATCATTTCAGTATGCTTATAAGTTTTATAGACGAATATATTGGTTATAAAACATACGAAAAAAGGAATAGTGGATACTCAATACATCTTTTGTACTGCTCATTATATAATATCGATGGATTTGTATCTGAAGGCATGTTCACAATGTAGCCATACCATCCCACTTATCCTCTAACGCGGTGTAGAAAGGCGAAAATACAATATATTGTTGATTGAAAATCAACTCTCGTAAAACTATATTATTGAGATGCACTATAATTAATTATTTAAAAAGTTTGGCTTATTAAAAATTCTAATCCCCATAAGGATGGCGATGAGATTTGCTGAGACACTGAACAACACACTCGTAACAGCTTTTAACTGTTCTTACAGGCCAAAATTTCAATCAGATTTGGGTGCATGCAATAATGATACAAGTTGGTTGTTCGATCTCCACGCAATTTGTCAATGCAGCCGCTGTTTTATGGCTGCCGCCCATAACCTCACAAAAAATACTGATTTTTGGCCCTATACAGAGCTGCCTACATATGAATGATATACAAAAGATATATTGAGGAACGATTTGAATTATATTAAAATGAGCCGAAGTTGATATTATCTTCACAATTCATGATTTCTACTAAAGTTACTTGATGGAATTGCAATATCAAATTTGAATTGTTGAAATTTTGTACGAATACATCTTCAGGAATAGAATAATTGAAAATGCCGAAATGCGGGTCGTTAGTGATAAAACATGTGGAATCGTACAAAGTTTCAACAATTCAAGTTTATCGTCAAAAGTTGTCGTCGTTAACAACATTGTGAAATAAGGCTGCCATTTTTTTTATTATTCTTCATGTGACAACCCTGTTATTACACGCGATTCTGTGTTCTGTATCGGCGGGCTGATAATTGCACTTAATTGTGCTGTTTGAGGAGACGCGTCGGAATTGCTATGAAGACCAACTAAACGCACTCTTAATTAAACCGTACCTACTTATTCAACATTTATTTTCACTTCAACATTAAATAAATTCAGTGGAAAACGTTCAGCTGATAAATGAATAAATACTGTTCGTTGTATGTAAACGATATAACAGAGCGGCATTCCGAGGTGTGCGTTGCTATATGTATTCTATATATGTTTTTTTCCGTCATTGCTACTAACATTATCAATCATTACCTATCAGCAGCTAATTATTGGTAAAAATAATAATAAATTTTCCATAGCGTAAGATCACAGCAAATGCCAAAATGAAATCATCGTTTATACCTAACGGATAATTATTTTTATTAATTATATGCCTAGCTAAGGTGCATAAATTTTAAATATAATATTTAACCGTTCATCGCGCCGCCGTCTTGTATTATAAAATAAATCAGTCAATTGACTGGATCTAATTCTGGGGTGGGGAACCGTTTCAAGTGTAAAGGCCGAATAGACATATTTACTAAAAAATATGCATACCAACATTGTAAATGAATAAGATCAACGACATTTAAAAAAGATATTCGGTCAAAAAGTCGCACAAAATGATCTTAAAAACCGCAAGATTTTCACCGACAATGTTTTTTGTGATCGTATTCATAATTAGAATATTTAAAAAAATATATTAATACTCCGATAGAGAGCAGGTTCATTTTCTATCGAAATCAGTCTCTCCCTGTATTACACATAATCTGTCTTCGTTTGTTATTAATAATCTATACAATCGGCTCACACGTGTGGGCAATAAAACATTTTGATGCGGCTATCAAATGCTTAATAGTAAATATAATGGAATATTAATTCTCTTAACATGTGTTTTTTTTAATAATAATGTGCGGCCACGAGACATTGCTATAGGACCGCTGATGCTTATAAAGCGGTTACAGTAAAATGTTGTATGAGAACTACTACTGTAGACCAGTGTTCGGCAGGAGCGGCTCGCTAGTCACATACGGCTCTTAGCAAATAAGTTTGCAACTCTTTGGACATAAATTCAAATTTGACATCATCTCAAGCAGCCTTATAACTTTATGAGATAGAGCTACCAAAATAACTTTGGCTCCACATATATACTCGAACAAACACGCTCAGTTATGAACAAAATAAAAAATAAACTTAGAAGCAGAATAGTTGATGAAAATTTCCAATCATATATTCAATCAAAAATAAGTAGGTAGCTATTTACCAGATATAGCGAAGCTATCACAAACGATGCATGAAGAACGGTGTCCTTCTAATTGATTTTTTAAATTCTCGATTTTTTTTTTCTTAAATCCCTAAATTCTTACACATATTTATATATATTATATTCTGCGACTTTGTTTCCATGACAATTTGATTCTTGTCACTTGACAAACTGCTAACCCTTGCTTCAGACTATGTATTGTTTGTTAGCTGTAAAATAATTAGAATCCAGTAGGTAACTTTTATATTGATAAAACAGAACTCGGACATTAAAAAATGTATCAATTTTCGACGTTTTAATTAATATAATTTCATCCCACCAACAATTGACAAACATTGCGTATTGTCACAAACAGTTACTATCTACCGTTAAATTGTGTTGGAATTCAAACAACTTGCAGCATAATCATAAAACCATCATAAAGATGGTATCAATTTTAAATATATTGGTCTATATCCAGTCCATCACGTAGTAAAATCACCATCTTCGGGCTTTTAGAGCTTTTGAGCCCTTCCGGCAGTGCTTTGATAGAGCTTGGCGTGAAATAAAAATTCCTGTATTAGTTGTATAATTATTATTTTGTCGAGAAGTGAATCATTGCAATACACAGCTGAAGAGTGTGTGTTAATTATATGTTGTCAGACATTTTATGTCGTTAGATTTTATTATATCTCAGATGTTAGTTATTCATCCAAGAGTTGAGCGAATCTGGTAAGAAGTCAACATATCTATATAATCAGTCTTTTTTGATAAAAATGTTTTCTATACCAAATAAAAGTAAATAATTTTGAGACTCTTAACTCTTTTTCTGACTAACGGAATAAGGTGTCATTGATTGGGTCATCGGCTACGATCCAAGGGTTTTCCTCGGCAAAAAAGAACACTGGCATATCATAGAACGGGACAATTGTTTTGTTATGGATAGCAAGTAATCCGAAAGAGGCCGCATTGTGGCCATATGCTTCACCAAGATAAAAATAACAAAGACACTTAGTATCTCTTGTATCCAAAGAAGAAAAGGTTTTCTTCTTTGCTATCCAATTTTTTCGCATAATTTTTGTGCCATAAAAAATATTTCAAATACGATATAGAACATTCATTTGTAAACAAAATGTCATATCGCTTAAATAGAAAATGTAATTAAACTTAATATGCACATACATTCAACTATATCTACTGAAAATTTTCTTTTATTGTTTTAGCGTTTGCTTAAAAACAATTTTTAACCAAGCAAAATAGCTCAATGCTTGCCAGATGAACTATATTTATTTAGTTTACTGACACGTCAGCACTTAACTTATCCTAGGTGGGAGCATATAAAATATGTCGGACGTATAATTATTGTTTCAATTACACCATCAATAACAAACACTAAATAAATATCATGAACTTTCCGAAAGATGTTTTAAATGGCAAGAATAATTATTGCATTTAATATATTTAGCGAACTATTTGTTTAAAAAACATAAACTATAGATGTTAATTCGTTAATGTACAGTTGTAACATGCAACCGTCAAGTCAGATATATCGTTTTCTCTTCAAATATAGACGTACGTTTTCTTTTACGTCTAGTCAAAATATAATCAAAAAATGATCAAGAATTTTTATTCTACTGACGTCTCCCTCTTTGAGATTTGGTAATTGAACCTCGGTTTGCGAATAGCTTATCTTACGAGTGTTTCGCGATACGAACTGTTTTGTTTGGAATTTAACTAAAAAAACTAGAGTATCTTGATACACGAATGAAACCTTTTGCCTTATTTGATCGCACATTAAACTGATGGTTAGATGATTAGAAAGACTGTCGGTAAGCAGTGGCGGGCAATGAATTAATTTCTTCCTTTGTTCTGGTACAAATTTACTTGTGGACCATATCACCCTTCCATTATAGTGTTCAATATGGGAGTCGTAGTTTCGATACTTCGAATACGTACTATATTATAAATTCGATTATATTATAATAAATTTAACCACATAAATAATATTGAAAGTGGATCATGACTTTTATTTATTATTTATATATAAACGTATTGTGGTTTTATAACTAATTTACTCAAATTACTTTGGTATGCGATCGAGTTTCCGTAAAGAATTACGCTTGTAATCCCAGGTTCCAATTTATGTACAAACACGGTCCATTATCATCCTATTGCATAATGATTTCCCTTTAAGATCTCCTAAATATCTCAATGTCTATCTCTAGTCGTATAGGCAATGGCCTTATACGACTAATCCAACCTTAACCCTTTTTAGTCTGTACATTTACTGGTAATTGTATACATATATAGAAGTGTTTATGATATACACACTCTTCGATACTCTCTGACGTGAATGTGTTAATACATCATTTAAGTTAGCCGATCTTGGAAGTATCATCTGCAGTCATTACGGCCGTTGTCTGATAAACAAGTCCGTCAATCTATATCACTGTATAAAAGCACTGTTTTCAAACAAAATGGCCAAGTGCAGCCTTACAATAAACAATCTGCAAATTTAAACGAATTCAAATGAGTTTTTAACGATCCTTTAAAAGGTAACAATTTTATTAGAATTATATAAAGTGAGCTACAAAATATTTTTTGACCAGATTGATTTGGTATTTTAGAATCCCTGATTAGGAGAATTTCAACAATATAAACACTTAAGTTGATTGCATATATTTTAATCCCAGTACCGTGTTATATATAATTGCTTTTATCATTTTATGAAAATATGCATTCTAAAACAATATGAAAACTACATATTGTAATTTAACCAAACGCGAAACACCTTTTCATGTGGGAATAAGCATTTAAGGAATATAAATTTAGATAAACATAATGAGTTTTTCGTGGTTTTATAAATGAATGCGAACGATTAAATAAAAAAATAGATTCATCCAAGAAGTTCAACGTGGAGATTAGGAAATCGGAAAATTCTTCTGAGCTGTTGAGGAGAAATGATTATTTTCTCTTGGAATAATTAAAAAATATCCTACTACAATTTTGTAAAAAAATCGAAATATATACAAAGCTAAATTTTTTTTATTGCGTTAAACGTAGATTTTAATATTTAACTATTTATGTACTTGATAAAGCATATTTCAAAAATCAGTTGAGCTTTTTAGTTTCATTTTATACATCGAAGTGAAGTCAGTACGTAATAAAACATTACAGGTTATAACTCAACCTTCTTACGTGCAAAATAATAGAGCTTACAATCTCCTCATACGAATGGAAGTAAACGGTAATCATTTTTGAATAAACGACCATTGTTTATCAAACCGCAGTTGACTTAAAAAATGACTGATACCATAAAATGACTAAAGCAAACAGCAAATTTTTCTGATTGACGTTTTTTGTGTGTAATAATGACCCAGGCATTACGTAACTGTTCTGTCAAAGAACACGTTTCAGGTGTCAAAAGTCAAAAACATTTCTGGATAATAAATTGAGAGATTAGTAGAAACTTTAATCAACTCAAATTAGTCGCTATAAAACGCAATATATACATATATTTTTACCACAGATCGTTTTTATAAATAATTTTACATATCGTTTCCATCTTTCTCTTTTACTTTTTCGACATTCAGAAAAAATACGAAACGTTTTAAGCATTTTTTGGAGTGTAAGGCATTGGACTCTCTTAGTCACGTTTAATTCTATCCATTCCCATTAGGCGCTTTTTTCGAATATTCAAACAAGTCACCTCTTATTAAAATTCGAATATTTTCACATTTTTTGACACTCTTTCCACATTCAAATTAAAGTGAGTCTAATGTTATTTAGCTCTTTCACTAATAGTTCAGCAGTGTTGCTGCTATAATATTTTTTTTAAGACAACCGCTATATTTTTACAAAAAAACTATGAAGTGTCGACGTTTTGTTTTTGCAAGTATTAAATATTAATATATTGTAATCAACCACCTAAACTATTGACACAATAGCAGTCAATTTGGTAAGTAAGCCCTATGCTTAAAATATGTACTGCATTGTAGTTATATGTATATTTATTTAGTTTAAACAACAAAATGGTAGTGTCTATACCTAACATACTATGGGAATTCGAAAACATATTTGTAAAACTAAGTGTCAAGCAGTGACTAAATCTTTCTATAAAATAAATCATATTGCTTTTATTTATAATATACTAGCGTGTACCCTGCATGCGTTGCAATGCCACTCAATAAAAAGAAACCGCGACTTTATAGAATCGCCTCGTCGGGAGCCTCTCGCCTTCCGGTTGAATAAGTCGGACTTGAGGCGAGGCCGGAGCCAATTAGAAACGATAAGCTTAGGTTATGTTTTTCTTACCGAAATTTGACAGTGGCGGCCGTATGTGTTTTTATTTATTGGAGTGCTTTTGGATACACAATGATTTTTTGTTTTTCTATGTGGTGCGTACACAAATAAATCAGAAGGTTTTCCAACACGTGAGCAGGCCACATACAGTTGTCCATGTGAGAAGCATGGATTTTCTAAATTTAGTCCACATACTTGTAACGACTGTCCTTGTGCCTTATTGATGGTCATTGCAAAGGCGAAACACAGTGCACATCGCACTGGAAACTACGGACGCTTAAATCCAAATGGCATATCTGTCGGAATCATTGGGATGCGTGGCAACAGTGCTTCTTCTCCTTTGAATGTACCATTTAAAACTGTAGCTTCAATAATTCATCATTTTTCTTACCGAAAGCCTGGTACCGTTGCAAAGTCGTGAGGAATTTATGTTTCTGAGAAGAATGATAGGGACGCCAATTTTCAATGTTCAAACATGCGGCGGCATACCTGGCAAATCAAGCGAATTCAAGAATTCTGTTGGATAATTGACGACTTCGTCTTGATTCGGTATAGTATCGATTGACTTAAGCGTTGTCGCTTCTCCTGATATTTCATTTAGTATGCCGAAATTGATTGCATTGACATCCTTGTTTTTGGCTGTTAATATAGCACGTGCACTGAGCCATTGATGACTTTTATGATTATGTGCAATATTTGTAAAAACTTTGTGAATCAATTCGTCTATGGCTGCGGTTATTTTACAGAAATTCGCTGGCAATGTGATACATTGTGTGGATTCCTCTATTGCCATTTTCCCATTTCCTATATCCAACAATTGTTTTGCGAAACGTTCAGAGGATGAATCATGTTGTAGTTGTATACGCGTATTGGTCTTCAAAGTGAATCTATGTACGTATCTTAATAAAACGGATGATTTGTGACATGCATTAAGTTCATCGGCTACTGTTGAACGTGATATAACAGGTAGAGTTTGTCGAAAATCACCAGACAAGAAAATGAGTGCGGAACCGAAAAGTTGTGAAGAAAAGAGGTGCTTCCAATGATTTTTTGTATGCCATAGTACATTCGTCCCATTCAATGATTTTACACGATGTGAGTAGTTTGCCCGCTTAAGAATTTTTGTTGATATTGTATGTTGGTGTCTCAATGATTTGCATATTCAATGGCAGTTTCAGTGCTGAATGCGCTGTTCGACCACCATCCAAAAGAGTTGCTGCAATTCCAGATGATGCGATTGCTAGTGCAATGTTTTTTCGTGATCGTGTGTCTGCCAAAATGAGTGAAATGAGGAAGGTTTTACCTGTGCCTCCGGGTGCATCTATGAAATAAAATTTACCACTTTGACTTGTAATTGCATCCATAATTGTGTCATACACTATACGTTGAGCTGGAAACAATTTCGGAAGATTCGTTTGAACAAATTTACCCAATTCATCCACATCAATGTGTGTTTCTCGTTGGAAATCACGATCAAGTCAGTCGTTAGATCGATTCAGCGCAGCGATTCTCAATTGCACCAGTGATTTGTTAGCGATTACTAAACATATGTCCTCAATCAATAGCAATGCCTCATTATACACGTTTGGTGTGAATTGAATGTGTGCACGCAATTGTTGCACGCAAACTATCTAAATTATCTTCACTCGTGTAGTCTTTGTATTTTCCCCAAAGGTCTTTTGGATTGAACGGAAAGCACATTGTTAACATTGTTATTTGCAAATAACGCACGTAACACGTGGATCAATAAGTCCCGGGACTGACACATACATGGCGTTGCAAACAAAAGTTCCGTGTGATTTTTCATAAGTACCAACCTTCAAAAGATACCTGTGAAAATTTCATGACATTCTGATGTTTGGTCCATGAGTTACAGTGATTTAAGTGACGCTCGTCTTGATATTCTCAGAATAATGGATTCGAAACAATTTCGTGTGTTGATTTATCATTGTTTTTTGATGAAAAAAACACAGTGCAAGCTCAGCAATGGCTTGAAAAGTGCTACAGGGAATCTGCTCCATTGTCGGTGGTATGCTGAGTTTAAACGTGGTCGTACAGACACTGAAGATGCTGAACGCTCTGGCCGGCCAAATGAGGCAATTGCCCCGGAAATCATCAAAAAAGTCCACCAAATCGTTTTCGAAAACCGTAAATTAAAATTGCGTGAGATAGCTGACACCTTAAAGATATCATACGGCAGTGTGTACACTATTTTGCATGAACATTTGTCTATGAGGAAGCTGTCTATGAAGTCTATGTTATTTGTTGTGGGTGAGCAGTATTCGATGAATCAGCGAGTGAAGTGTCCCAATGTGCATCGTTTTCTAGAAGATTTAATTCGAGGCAAGCTTCACTATAAGTGACACATATTCGACCGTTTACTGTTCTCGATTCTTGGAAGGATGTCGGTTCACGTATGTTGATTAACAGTAAAACATCTGTAGAATGTTGGCACTTTAGAGTAAAGTAGTGTCTTTGTAAACATATCATCCCTACACAATAAGAAAAATGCAGTTAACGTTGTTGGCTGTGGTGACGTTGCTCTTACACGTCCATTTTCTGTTGTGAAGTACACACGCTGTCCATTTTTGAATTGCCAAATGATAACTGTTGGATGCCGTTCATGAATTGGGAATGATAAAATGCGCCATATTGCTTCACTGCTACTAATGTAGCGTCCCAGTTGATATTGGTTGATTTCATCGATAGATGCAGTTGAATTTCACCGAATTGCAACACTCAATATTGATGTGTGCTTTGTACGTTTTCAAGAGAAGCGGTGAATACGGTACAATCCAACGATTATCAACTTTAACGTCATTGCTTTGCTCTTTTCGTTCGTGCTTGAGTATACTGAGTATGAGTTGTACTCTGACATATTTCTTTTCGTTTGGGTGACATAATTGATTTCACAGTGAATGTTACGTTTTGAAATTCACTTTTGAAAAATAAAAAAAATGATTGAAATAATAATATCCGAAGTCGACCAGCAATTGGAATTTATACGTAATATTAATTTAAATTCGTTCTGTTATGCGACACAAAACAAATACAAAAAAAGTCGGTAAAAATTCAAACATTGAAATACTTTATTCGACAATCGAATTTTGTTTCAAAATATTCAGTACCTATTTAAAATACCTACAGGTGAGTGCATGTGACACATTTCACATTTTTGTTTTCGGCGTTGCTATGGATACAATGCTTCATAAATGACCATTCTGTATTACAATAGTCTTGTATGAAAACATGATTTTCGTAAATATTCAATTAATTTTCGTAATCAAATCAAATTCTGAGTATCCTATCTTTTGCCCGGTAGTCTAAGCAATAATTCGACAAAGTTTTATCGCAATTGGATTAATGGCGTAGGAGTTTATAAAAGACAGACAGACAGACAGACATTCATTTTTATATATTCTATCTTCTATAGATATAGATATATTCCGTGATGGATATTAAATGTCTTTTTTTCTATATTTCACGTGGCGAACATTCTAAATATTCTTATATCGAATATTTGGTTGCCGTACAACATTATCTGTAGAATATTAATGAATAAATAGTTTTCTTTCGTAAAAATATATTCGTTATTGGAGTTTCCATGTAAATTGATAGTGATCGCCTTTCAGTAGTTTTTATTGGTCCAATTAACTAGCTCGTCCCGCGTTTTAAAAAAATGTACTAAATGCTTAAAACTAAGTTCTCGGTTGCCTTTTTAATGGCCCCGTTAAGTGAACAAATTGAGTTTTATTAGCTTAATTTTTCAAACTGTTGCAGATGTGTACTTACTCATTAAATTCGCTCACCATTTAGATGTAACCGACGCCACTGTTAACATGATGTGCCCCTATAACCTTATAGAACATATAAATATTGTGGAAATAATTGAAACAAATTTTCACTGACAAACACCTTCAGTGCTCCGATATATCGCCTTATTTAAGGAGGTTGTAAATAACGTACATTTAATTTGATAAAAATTATATACAGCCAAAAGCATCAGTGATATTTAACTGATTGCTTTTCTTTTAAGTATGTAGGAAAATTTGAACATGCAATAATTATTGCAAAATATTAAAAAAAAAAGGTTTTTTGTATGACTATTTTCTGCAACATGCGGAAGAGTTTCTGAGATTTTGAAGATGAGATATTACGTATTATGCAACTTTCTGTCAAAATATGAATTTGATAGTTATTAGTTTTAGACGCTTCACTTAAGTATTAGATAATAACAGATAGTATATACTAACACCGTACTTTTTTGTTGTATAAAATAAAGTAAGAATCGAATTTTCTGCAATTGATGTTAACATTTGTATTCAGATTAAAAAAAAAAATATTTTGTAATCGAGAACACAGTGAAATTAATAGCAAATATGAATTTAATTATAGATAAATAATGAATAAAAACTACGTACGCCATAATATTCACTACAGAGTTCATGCAACGATTTTTAAACCGCTTATTCAAAAATTAAAACAATGATAATCTACAATATAGAATTAAATTCAGATTTTTTTTCATACTTAATGTGTTAATAATAGCCGAATGACAGGACCGCACTCTATATTTTTTATCGTTTTCTTTAAAAGATACTCATTTCTTGAAATGATTCAAGCAGCTAATATAAATTCATACATCGCATATGATTGTTAAATAAATTTTAATTTTTAACTATTTTCGATTATCACATTTCATCTGATAATGTGATGCTAAAAAACATTTAAAAATGTTTAATATCTATCTATCACAATATGAAAAAATGTATAACTGATTTCCAGATAGACATTGATTTTAAGGACAGGCTTACATGGTCATAACCCAGAACAATGGAGACAAAAAAATATTTACATTGTATAATACATTCGTTCATACAATATTCTTCTAAAATTATATTTCATCCTTATGTTTTTAATTATCTACTACTACAATGGAAGGAAATGGATATATATATATAGAAAACGCTTATTTACCGTTTCGTTCCGTGAATTGAAACAGCAAATTGTCCGCATCCTCGCAGGAAAGCTTTTGAGTCAAAATATAGCAATGCCGCATTAAACATAGATTCACCAATTCAAAGAGCTTCAATAATAAGCATCCGATTAACATACACTCCTAAAATACATTTGACAAAAGTTTTTGATTAACACACCCGAATTACATTATCACGAATAGATGTAAAAATTACGCAATGCATAACGTTGTAGAATTTTGTGCCAAAAAGGTGACTTAGTTACAAGAAGAAACAAAAAACGATGCTTATTTTGAATGTTGTGATTTAAACATATTTGTCGTAAAATAATTGAACTCAAAATAGCGAACACAAAATTTTGTATGGGCACCGAGCTCCGATTAAAAAAAATGTTTTACAAAGAACCGTAATGCCGTGCTAATCTTCACTGACTAAGAATTATATTTCTTTCGTCAAGTGACAGCAATTGAGTGTAATAAATAGATATACCTTCAACCATTAAAGTGACATTAGAAATAATAGTGACGGGTATTTTATATTTATTTTACCAATTCGGTACTGCTCGATCTCTGTGAAAATTTTTGTGTACCACAATTATTACAAAGTAGTGATAAATACAATCTTCTATTATTATGGGTGCTTAATAGCAATTTATTTCTTGAGGTCCATCTCACCAGTGGATGTGGAATATCAACACATATCATGTTTTTAGACGCTCTTAATGACTTAATATAATTAAATACGAAGTACTGGTGCTGGTGTAAATTAATGACACATAATTGTTACTTAACTATTTTACCTACGGACAATTGCATTGTTTTCTGTTGGACTGTCGCTCTTTACATTTATATTTTTTACATTCAATGTATAACTTTGTAACAAAGTCTACCAGATACAAAATAAAGTATTTAGAACGTTGCAGTTTGAATATTTTTTTGTTACTCCAATATCTTTGTGGATTTTTTTTATAATATATAGGTTCGTTAGTTTATACAAACAAGGAAACACTACAAATGTTCAGAAGTGTGGAATTATGTTTTATTAAACGCATTAAATAAAATTTCGTTTTAACACCATACATTTAAGCAATAAGTGATATTTTGGCACTATCGTCATTTTCGACCACCTTTTGCAACAGTGATCAGCATACTATGGCTCGTGAGTACTTTAGTGCCTCTAAAGCAGCCATAATCTACCTGCGGCCCAATCAGCTCTTATGTGCGGCCCAAAATAATTAAAGATTTTGGATACGTTGGTTTTTTGGGTACTTAAACGTAGGTTTTATTTGTTGTTCATTATTATTTTTAATTTGAAAAATACATACATGTATACATAATTATATATTTATATAAAATAAAATAGTTTTATTTTGAAGTCATAACCAAACATATGTATACAGTATAGTATGTGTTATTTTAACATTTTACTATAAATATGATGCGGCCCACGAAGAGAAGCAAAAATCGGAATGCGGCCGGAGGAAAAAAAGTTGAGTATGGCTGCTCTAAAGTCTTGTTTCTTCCTCAGAAAAGCTCGTGTATATATTGAATCACGGGACCAATATACTGTGAGCAAAAAATTTTAGACGAAGGTGCTGGTGTATCACAGCGTAGTTAAATTAGAGCAACTAATAAGCTCGTTGGTCACTCATGACTCATAGCAGTGAATAGAAAATTGTCATGATTTTATTTTCTTACTTAGTCATTGGTTAGCTATGACTTAGACAGATAAGCTGATCGCAATCAAACATGATCATTTAAGATTGAAAAAAGGAGAAGGTAATGTATGCCGCATTTGAAAAATATTAAAATTTAGGAATGACATTTTTTAATATGTAAAAATTATTTATTTCGTATGTAATTAATATATGATATCGACTGATAGTGCTTGATGGAAAGTTCGTGTGCCCTCGTAGACCTTTAAATTTATGTTAAAGCAATAAAGAACAATTACATACGAATTTTAGTTGTTGAAAATTTATATGATCCATATGTTTTGTTATTAATCATCGAGGTATCACCTTTAAGCTTTTAGGAAGATACCGAGGCCATTTTTTCTTGCGACTTATGATGTACATTTTCTCATATCCACTTTTCTAAATCACATTTCATAATCAAACCATCGTTTTGAATTTGTAATTGCATTTATTCACGATTATTCTACCACGCTTCAAAAAGACACATCCGTCAGCATTACGAAACAAAACGAAAAAGACAAGAGAGCAAAAATTTTCGCTTCGACTAATTATGAACCGTGCCCTTTTGTTTAAGAAGTGAAACCAAATGGATGTAGATTCTGAGAAATGGTTGGCGCAAGCTTAGCAAGTTTTATTCAGCATGTCACTAGTAGGGATCGTAATACCGAACGAATATATCATTATCGGTATTTTGAACATTAATTCTTTGGAACCCTGATTCTTCGTTTTTCAAGGTGCCTTGAAAAAAGGCGACAAATGCTGATGTCTTAACAAGAGTTCTTACTTTTTTTGGGAGGCATTTTAGTGACAAGTCAAAATACTTGCATAAAAAAAAATAGAACAATATTTAAATTGATGCTCAATGAGTGAGTCACCCGCGAAAAATTTATGAGCTTTCATTAATAACAGTATATATGCTTTTAGAATAACAGAATCCCTAGAAGAACAAAGAGACTCTGGTTTAATAGGTTGCGATTTCTTTAGAGCGGGATTGCAAATTTTTGACAGATCTATTACATAGTAACAAAATTTGTGACGAGACAGCGAAAGCAGCTGTTAGAATCATACATACTTCTGAAAGGGATGAATAATATTGAACTAAAGTGATCAATCTAAGTACTAATTGCAACGGAAATAGAAAATTTATCCTATGAATCGAAAACAGTGGATGAGGGAATATTTAATATTATTCTTACGGGTGGTTCGCTGTGATTAAACAAAATAAGCACTGGACATGGGAAAACAATGAATGCAAAAACGCAAGGTTGTGGTTTTAATGTTCTAATACCAAAAATTATCTGTTATACCGAAAAACCGATATTTTGCGTTTCCATAATACCGATATCGATATCCCTACTTACTAGTAAGTGCAGTGGATAATTACCATGCATAAAGGTAATTAATTCAGCATTGTAATGCATCCTAAAGGATGTCAGTCCACACATTCTGTTTTCATTTAAACAATTTACTGGAAACTTAAATATAGAAACGGGCAATTCAACGTCACACTGAATCTTCAGAAATTCTGTCAAGTAGAAAATCGCAAACTTATATTTCGCCACTACTTATGACTGATTCGATGGTCGACTATATACATATGATTTGCCTAATACTGTAAATGGACAATTCTAAACATAAATTGTAATATATATTTGGTAGATAAGAGATGAGCAAAAGATTTAATAATAACGAAATACCTATTTTTTAGCATAATTAATACTCGTGAATAGCGCATGTATCCAAGAGTTAATCTCAGAGAGTCAATATTAATAAATATTATATCGTTATATCGGTAAGTGGTGTCGTTTTTAATTCAATAGATCTATCGATCAATACAGTATCGTGTTAATATTTTTCTACTTTTTTTTGACCAGTCTACTCGCAGTACGGAGCAAATGCTCTCCTAATGGAGGAATCTCAATTTATTCAATCTTTACGCCTGAAAGAGGACGTAAGTAAGGACGGGGTTAAATTTTAGAAATCAATTCGCATACATTTGAACAAAAATCTATAGATTAATTTATGAATTTTACGTACGTTACCGAAGTAAATAACGCTATCCACTCGACCATTGACTCAACAATATTAATCAGTCTTTAATTTACAAGAGTCTAATGTTAAAACCTCTTTTTGATAATTTTTCAAGACAGTGGTTTTTTGTCCAAAGTTTTCCATTTCCACCTAAAAATCATATACAAAGTACACAGGAGATTTAATAATGCCTGTCACATTTGATATTTTATTTTTAGTTGTATTTTGATTTCGGTGTTATAAAAAAAAAAAAAGGAAATCGGGAAAATATGTGTCGCTACGCGGAGAATCGGAAAAAATAATAAATTCCTTTATTGACTAATTTACGCAATTGAGGTTATAACGATATATTAAAATTATATCCTTGTCATTCAACCATGGTGAAATTTCGTATACAAAACGCGTTTTTCAAGTGAAATTATTCGATAATTCTCATCACTAAATCTAATATGAAATGTGCGGTCGAGGCGGAATGTCAAAACTTTTATTATTCGTAAACGATTTTACTTTTAATAAAAAGTTATGTGATGCAATGAGTTTTGTAAATATTATAGCAAAAGACGTTTCCAAAGTCATCATCGTTATATTTAATCGCGAGAAGCCAAATTAATTCATCGCGTGTTGACCAATGCAATCAACACAAGTGTCCCTACAGCGTCCAGTAGGTTGACGATGAAGCGCAATGAATGACATCACGACCACAACATTTAAAACGTTCAAGCTAAACACTTTGACAACGGGTATGACTAATTGAACACTGGGGTACAATTATTTATATTGTATTTAATCGCGGTTAGCATAAATTTCAATACAAATACTACTTAACTTTGTTCAAGTAATATCTTTAATAATATATAATACTACGTGGATGTCAAGCCATTTGCAATTAAATTTGCATGTCAAATGGCAAGCATTTCAAATATTCGAATATCGAACATAAAATACGCATAGTTTTAAAATATTCGAGTACCTAATATGAATTTCATTATATTTACTTATTGTATTTTTTCCATATTTATGGCGAGATGAATTAATTATTATTAATTATAACTGGTTCCTAACACGTGTCTTAAATGAGTCTAAGGAGTTTAAATAAACAAAACATGACACAATACGACGATGACTGTTTTTTTTTCCCTTTTTTTTGCTATATCAGTGACTTGAAACATTAATAATATGAATGAATAATTCAATAATTTATAAAATATTCGAGAGTCCGATTATTAAAAATGAGCTGAATATGTTCTAAAATTGAATATTTGATTGATATCAGAGGTCAAGTTCGTCTTTTAAATGACCAAACGAACATTAACCCATCACCCCTAGTCACTACATTACAAGGAATTTCACTTCATTACGCATAACTAAATGTCAATGCCTTTAATTTAACAACTTATTAACAATCGTTTTCGCTTATCCTTATACAATTTCTTATAACAAATTTTAACACTATAAAATACTTAATATCTTACTTATTCGAACATATTTTAAAAGATGATTGAAAAAGTGAAATGAAGAACTGATCTCTTTTGTAACAGTCTGTAAAGTTAAACTTTAATTTACTTCGATCTTATAATATAATATATCTGTATTATGATAAATACTTCGATTTTTTCCCTATTAATATGAAGAACGTTGTCTAGTCTTGGGAGAGATTTAATCACAATTTGAAGAACATTGAACCCTTTTAAGCCATGATTAGTCGACAGTAAATTTAATAAATATATCATACTGTCAAAAAATAGGTTCTGCATAAATGACTTAGAATATTCGTTGATTAGATGTCACCAAGTATTTACTAACGCGAAGACAATTTTCATGTTAATCATATTAAATGAGTCGTTGATTTACTTGAAATTCATTTATTTTACTTACATAACTTTTACTTGAATTGTTTTATCATCAATTCACCAGAGTTAAATACTGTCTTTTCCTTCAATAAAGTGTTTCATCCTACGCAAATATAACTAACACAATAGTGTCCTCATTGTGCCTTTAAGCGCTAGATTAAATTTGAGATTTTGAGTTTTTTAATGATAAAAATCATTAAAACAAACCTCGTTAGCGACGTGAATGTTATATAATATTTAATTCCAAATATGCTCCGTTATTACATATCTATTTTCACTTAGGATTGGTTTGTCGCTATTGGCATTAATCATGGAAATGTTTATAGTTATCATGCAAATTTAAGAAAATAGATAAACTATCGTATAGTTTAGTTTCATTGATAATACCAAGTAAATTGCAGATGTATTTGAAAAAAAAATATTGACTAAAAATTAACGAAAAACGATCGTGTCGATTAAAAAGTTATTAAGGAACTTGATAGGCACAATTTCGTAAAAAATTTTACCACAATATATAATGAAGATTGAAGAATACAAATAAGTCACTATTTCACAGATTTTTAAAAGTTAAACATTGACAAAATCACGTTAGTTAATCTAATAACACGGTTTATTTTTTAATACATGAAAAAAGTGCTGTATCACAAAATATTAAGCATTAAAACTGTTTGCTGCATAGATTAATATTTCGTAACTTTTAACATTCTACCATTTAGAAATATATTAAGTCATTCACTGCAATTTGGTCTGACTAATAATAGAAGAATATATCTGATTTGAATAAGACAGAATTCTTATATAACTAAACATTTTGTGACTGTTAAATGTTTTTTCTTTGATCTTGCTTGTCATAAAACTAAATAATGTGATTCATTTGACATTGCAAATATTGTGACAAAGGTGGGACACAGCTTTCTCACACTTAACTTACGATATTATTTGTCATTCGCGTACCCAACTCCGTAGCTGAGGATGCAGTGGGTGGAAACGTACGCAGGCGAGAAAAATGCTCCAGGCTCCAATAACCGGCGACGCCCATCTTAGTGTTTTACAATAATTACTATTACTTTACGTTCAATTGTGAAATGATTTAGTCATTAAAAAACATATAAATTAAATGCGAATAACCCAATGCATTTTTATCGCGAATTTAAGAGAAAATCATAATTTAAACACCCTGTGAAATATAATATATTTTGATATATTCCTTGTAAGAAATTTTCAAAAAACGTAGCAGCCATTATGATATACTTACTACGGATTTAATAAAAATTTCATACATATAACAAAATTGGATGAAGGATCAGGGCATGTCAAAATAATCAGACATTAATTGTATTTTTTTATTGAAAAACACAAATGTTTTCGTCAAAGCTTAACACAGTAGTCTTATTTTGATATAACATAAATAAAAAATCAATTTGTGATTACTTGTCATAAGAACTGTACTAGCATTATAATGATATAAAATAATAAATTTCTCGATTAGTGATTTGGATAGATTAAATTAGACTTAATTACTAGCTATCTTTTGAATAAATTATCATATAATATATGAGATTTTAGCCATCCATGTATTATATTATATACTTTTTATTTATTTTAAGCTTTAGAACAGTTATTCGATGCAGTTATGATAAAAATATGCTGCCTAAAAACACTCACTGCAATAATTGTAAAATAATTTATTTGTTAAGAAAAGTATCACACTAAAATTACTCAGTCGATAGATTTAAATATTTTCTGCCCGCTTAAACTGGGTCGATCCATATAAGTCAATATTTGAAAGGATTTATTTTTATTATGTGTAAAATTTTAGATGTAAACATAAAATTTTCAAAGAACTATTTATAATAATAATTTAAGATACTTAAACATCATAAATGCATCGAATAACTATTCGAAAGTTTAAAATAAACAACTTTACCGTACTTATTTTTCAAAAGAAAAACGAGCTTATAACTGAAATCTTTTGACTTTTAACCGATAAAATTAAAAATGTACCATGACGTATACGCCAAATATATTGCAAGTATATAATATAATACATGGATGGCTAGAATCTAATATATTATATAAACATTTATTAAAAAGATAGCTAGTAATTATGTCCAATTTAATCTGTCCAAATCACTCATTTGTATGATATTATAAACGTCTTTTTGAATAATAAATTGTATGCGTTTTGTTTTATTTCGTCACTAGAAAACTCGTTATAAGGATATATTATATCACATATACGTTTACAACCAGTGTTATTTCTAGATGGATGGATATATTTATATATTATATGGTTAATTGTTGCCATGAAGAATTGTTGGCAAAAAAATTCCCGGATATAGGTTTACATAAAACTTTCATAAACAGATATGATGCGTCGAAAACAAATCCATCTTATCAACACACCGAGTGCCCAACGGTCAATATCTTTTAAAACTATTCATATTTGTAGAGTCTTAGACAAATTCAATATTTTAAAGTACACAGTGACTTAAAATATATATGCCTAATTATCGTTAATGTTTGTTTAAGTGAATTCAAGTGTTTATTCTTCCAAAGCTGATGTCTTGATGTGTGTATTTTTTACAGCTATCTAATGCAAAGAAACGACTTGAAACTGTAAAACGTATTTGATTTACACAATTTTAAAATACATTTTTAATTAACAGCGTACAACCGGATTTCATTGCTCATTTGTTGTCACTCTGTAACAGGGTTACAGCTACAAATAGCTCCGCAAAAAAGCATTCAAGCTAAATACATTTCAATTATTGTGTAAACATAAATTATAATATTTTTATATTCCAGTTAAACTATGTGTTTATATATAAATAAACTCAGATTTGCAGAATAAATCGAAAAATGCAGTGTACTAAAAATGTTATCCAGATTATTTGGATTAAAAACTCTCTGAATATCATGGTACGTTATATGATGATAATATCACAAGTCATAGCTTGAGAATTTACGTGCGATGGATTATCTATGAGAAATTCATATTTCAGGACTAAAATAATATGTGTAAATAATAAATTGTACACAAATTGCGCATGCACTGGGAGAGTGCGTATGTATGGATGCGAGAAAGAGAGAAAGTCTTGTGTACGTTTTTATAGAAATAAGTGATGTTTGAAAGCACATTAAAAGCACATTTTTTATATATCATATGTATCATAAAACAACAAATTAAACGCTCGATTAAACGACTTTTTTTGTCGAAGTCTTGTTGTTAGCCAATTTCGGAGTTGGAGTCGTCTTATTTGACTTTACAGCCCTGGTTATTATTATAGTATAAATATATAGAAATTATAATTATTTCGTCTATAGGCGTAAATAATCATGTTATGTTCATTATTTCTTTGAAATGGTTTAGTTGGAAACTGTTTATTTCAATTATTATATACATATATATAATATTATATTTCACAATAAAAGCATTTCTCGTAATTCATGAGTACACTTAAATATTTTTCATGGAATATTAAGGAAAATGGAATGGGACATGACTATCTGGTAACAGAGGACAAAAGGGAATCCCAGTGGTTTTTTAGTAATATGTATTTCAAAAGTAAACAATATGCTTCATAAAAATATTTCATCTATTCAAAGCGCAATAATTTGTTTACAGAATCTAGATTAGTGGCTCTCACATGCGACTAACAAAGAAATTTGCTGCGAATACCAACAACTTTATAAATAAATATTTTTAGAAATTATTTAGTCGAGTTGTTTGCTCCAAATTATTCACACATTTTGTTTTTTTTTTGTAAATGCAAAAGCTATTGTTTCACGTCCAAAAATAAAAACTTTGTGTGGTTAAAAGACATTTCCATAGGACCGCTGATTTTTGTGATTTTGCGTGAGAGCCACTAGTCTAGACAAAGGAGCGTGAAAAAATCAACTCTTAGTACAGTTAAGCAAATTAACACTTAATTCGACGTGTCCGCATGCCCAACGTCATCACAAAAAGGAGCGTCGTAATATTGAAATAATCATTTATGTAATGTTACACATCAAACCAATTCTTCTTACAGCGTATGCATTTTTACATAATTATTGCAGAGCTACGAACGTTAGGCTGACATATAGGTCACAGCAAAGAGACTGTTGGGGACAAAGAGCTTTGAAGCCATTTGGGGGAATACATGATACATATGTAACGCATTTTTAGACTTTAAATTTCTTCAAACACTTTAAACAATTTAGAATTAAAATATCTAGATATATAGATATTTCCGTAGAAAAATAATTAAATTTAAAAAAGTAATTAATTTTTTATTATAACTCATTTGCTTAATAGATAAAATAAAAAGTCAAAAATTTAAAATTTGATAACACGACATGTACTAAAATGTGCTTGAGGAACGCTTTTGTGCCTAAAACTGTAACTCACAGAAATTACAACGGGTTAAACAGATTGATTCAATATTTCCAACGTAAGAGCCAGAAGTCAAACTCAAGCAAAAATCAAGACGGAGGTGTTTGCCGAACAGCTGAAGATCAAGTTGCTTGGCTTCTGCCCGTTTGCCCCCATGTCTGTTTGCCCCACTCTTACCCTATATAGGATTGTTTCGTTTACACAGCATCAGAGATGGCAATGAGCCAAGCCTCGCCTATAATATTATTGAATAATTCAAAGCATTCCATGCAATTTATTTATTAAGACATTAAAAAATCGCGTACATATCAAATAATGTATTCAATATACGACTGGATACCTACACACAAGCGTGATTCTAGTATGACTGCGTAAAAATGATGCTCGATAGTTATTTATATTAAAAAAAAAGGAAAATATGTACCCTTCATTCGTTTTAAATATTATGCTCATTCGAAAATTTTTTCCTATATTTAGAATGAAGTGGCTTATACAGGGAAACTCAATTTATCTTGCCCGCATTCAATTCCGACTAGACACATTAAAACAATGCTACGTTATCACGAATATTATTTTTGCATTTAGTTATCATTTATGAATAGTGAGTTTCATTAATGTTTTCGTAATTCATAATTTCAATTAGAGTGCAAATCATTTCATCTTTTGCTGGCAAGATTAAGCTGACATAAAATTATTTTTATTGTAAACAATTTAAAGATAATCTTAATACATACTATTTTCACGTAACATAGCTGAGAAAAATATCAAGCCGTGAATATCAGCGATACTATATTAATGTATATAAAATTTAAAAAATATACTAAAATATGCACTTGGTTTGGTCAGGATATAAATCCTGACCACTACTTGGATAAGACACTATCTCGGTGTGAACTATAAATAACCATAAAGCGGAAATGGCATTATATATGTTTGTAAAAAAAAAAGTGATTCATTTGGTTTATATTATACTAAAACTATCAACTCTGATAAATAAGTAATACAAACCTACAGTTAAGTTACATACGTATTCCAGGATAAACGAAGAGTGAATTTACTTGACTGAATGCATTTTAATCTTATTTGTCTTATAATGTACCCATTTCATTGATATACAATTAATGCTAATACGTAATGATAAAATAATGGCTCTAGTGCAGCACAAGGCCTGCAGAAATATTAAACTAAGTGCATATTATTATTTACTCTGTATTTGCTAATTAAAATTTTATTTTATTGTGTAGTAGCTCTTATATTTAATGATTGAATTGGCATTTATTTGGTATAACTCCGTTCTAACACGGTGAAAGAATAGCAATGTATTTTAGTTCTACAAAATTTTATAAGATTAGTTAGATACAGCTATTTCGGCTCAGACCTTTGTCAGAACTATCAAATTTGGGGTGTTTTATATGTTTACTATTAAAAGCTGTGTCTGATTACATTATTGCAAATAAATACATATGTACAAGATCAAACCCGTTTATCAATTTTTATGATTGATTGGATTGGCATTTACTTGCTAGAACTCCATTTAAAACGGTGAAAAAATAGCATAGTATTCTAGTTCTACAAATATTTATAAGATATAGTTGATAGCTATTTCTTATAAAATTTTGTAGAACTAAAATACATTGCTATTTTTCCACCATGTGTTAATTTTTATGACACTGGTATGCTCTTTTTTGCGTCAATGTGAAAGAGAGCTTGTACATTAATTTTAATTGGTCGTTAATTCAAAAAAATCAAAACAAAAATAATATTTAGAAATATCGTTCGACATAAATGGTAAATACACGAAGAATTACACAATATATTTTCATTAAAGAGTTGTCGAGTACAGGTATTATTTAGAAATATATTCACTCAAATTTATGGAAAATGGTTCTATATTACGCAGGAGTCAACGGGTTAAATGATCTCGGATTAGTTATTTAGTTATTCGCTATGTGGTTAATCATAACAACGCCTTGTATGGAACGAGCATGATGATATTTCGATATTACAGGCCGTCTTTAGAAGGCAGCAGGAAATGCGCAACTTACACGAGAAAACATAAATTACATTACAGTCCGACTAATAACAGATGATAATTATAATATAATATATTTCAAATGATGAGGATAGAAAATATTGCGCAAAACTTTAGAGAAGAGAATCGAAATACAGTTTGACCAATCGATGCTCTATTTAGCATAATCTCTTGTATTTTTTTTACACATACCGCACTCCAACGTCTCAAAAATGGTTTTCTGTAAAGGAGCTGAAAATTATATACACATTAATATGAAGTTATTGACAGTTAAAGGAGATATGAGACATTTTTCAAGATTATAATATCAACTATTATTCCACTTTCAGTCATGATTAATTTAAACTTGGAAAAAGCTTACAAAACCTTTTGAAGACATAACTCAGTTACAATTTGTAAAAGAAAGTGAAAATGAACACACTACAAATCTCATTGTAGAGCTTTGCGAGAAACTTGATATTAATATTAATCGTGAAGACATAAACCAACTTATAGAAAATGATTTAGAAGATCTTACAAATGAAGAATTATTATGCATCGAAAATCAAAGGGTTGAAGAAGAGACTAAAAAGTAAGTATAAATTTTACAATGAAAAAACATAAATAAGTACACATGTCTTATTATAATATCTGAGTACATACATATTTTTATGAAATTCAACTGACGACCAATCCGGCTTACGACCATAGTCCAGGATCGTATCTCGGTCGTAAGTCGAGGATAGCCTGTACTGCAAAATTCATATACAATAGAATTGACTGGTTGATTTTGTTCGTTGAATAGCTTTGATTGATCAACGTCCAAAATATCTTTTTTGTATAGTACGTTAAGGCCATGTCATTTCTTATCATACATGAACTCAAAGTTGTGAAGAATTGCCACATAATTAATGGCAGGAGATATTCATAATATTCTTCTGATATGTATTATTATAAAGTTTATCTATGCCTCGATTATAACTATAATGTTTATAATATAGACACTATGATATTATAAACTGAAGGCGATCTTGGTGATTGAACAGCGTATATTAACATATTTATTATCTTGTTGCTTTAATCAAGGTAACGGATCCATTATTAAAACTGCTATCTTTTTAATCTGTATATTTCTTTTTCAAGTGAGTAAATTTATTCATAAAGGATCCCATTGAGATAAAAACGACTACTATATAGAAAGTCTTACGCCGAGCTCACACACAACGTGTTTTTTTTTTTTTTTAATAGAATCGTTTTTTGATCATTTATGTCACGAATTCTCACCCCGCTCTACTCAAACATTTAATATATTAATCACAGTGCAAAGAAGTTGAATACAGTATTAAAGAATTTTAATTAAAATTGTTGATAGTCTTAAATATTAATATGTTTATGATAAGAGAAAGTGAGATGAATTAGAAGGGGTTATATCAGTGGTGGATTACTCTATTAGCGCATGAAATGAATAAATTGCATCTAAACGTTAAAAACCTCAAAACAACTCGTATATTTAAATACATACGTCTTGACATTAGAATAATTAAAATATCCGCAATTATTTTTCTTGAATCCATACCTGCTTTTCAATTCATGTTTCATTCAAGTCTTCAATTGTGATATATTTATTTTTATATGTTGTATGAAATTCTCTAATTAATTTTCCAACAGTTTTTTGATATCCAAAAATCACGGTCTCTAGATTATATTGCGTTTGCGGTCTCATTAGTATTTAATTTGCCTTTGTGTTAAGGTCTAAAGATCGAATGTTATTGCTTATTTTAAACAAATTGATCAGCTGTTTGATTAATAACCAACTATTCACACCTTTTAAGTGACATATTCTTGCTTTTCTGAAAATATGAAATGGCGCTATCCTATAAATATTAATTATTAAATATTATTCGGAGACGTTTTGGCTACTACTGGATGATAAAATTTGCCAAGCAATGATTCAATCCTTGAGTAAATTTCTAAGAAAAAAGTAATATTTAACCGCATTTTTTCAAACTTATATTTAAAATAATCGGGCGATGGAATTTCTTTTATTGATATTGCGGTTAGATATAAATATTTGAGAATTCCAGATATGATGGTATGCCATTATTTTTTTTTCATTACTACGTTTGAGGTAGGCACAGGAAAAATTGTTTAAGAATACGGTATTTATAAAAATTATAATTATATGTAAAAAGTTAATAAAACTGAAATTAATATTTTTCGGCATTAAAAGTTTGGCAAAATAACCTGTTTTGTTTTAAATATTTTTGACAAATATTTTTTATTGCTAGATGCAGCATTTTTTTTATTGGACGGTTCATTTCGACAAATGTGTAATTGTCCGTTTATTTTTTCGCAACACAATAAATTTCCATTGATATAAAAAATAGATTTGGCTGAGTGATAATTCGATCTCGATATAGTTTTCAAAATTTAAATAAAAAAATCTTTTGTACTGCCTACTTCCATATTTGTTTTTAAATAATCAGGATATAGCAAAATATAGCGAGTTCACAAAAAACGTGTTTAGTTTTAACAAACATTATGCCTTTCCTCTAAGAGTTCACAGTTTACACCTCGAAAGATATTAATTTTTATTTACTTTTAAAATTAACATTTAAAAATCTTAAAGTTAAATAATTTCTCTCCGAGAAGATAAGCATACCAACCGCCAATAAAAACCGTTAAATACTAACATACCAAGAGTTTGAGGCATGTAATTAAAAAAAGATTTTAAATTATTAATTTTGTTGAATTTATATCCAATTAGCCATTATAAATCACATCAAACAAAAATAATAATAAAAAATAGTGAGATACGTTTCTATCAAACTCGTTTTTCTATTTCCACATTGTTGATGCAATCGAATACCTTGTTTTAGATTAGTGATTCTCAAAAATTTATACACCTTTTACCACACATTAATAGTAGTTAACATCAATAAATACTATATTTAATACCATAATAATTACATAATCTGACAAATTTTATCACATTGCAACTAGGGATTGCAATAACGAATAATTATAAAATGTCAATACCTATATCACAAATATCATAATCGGAACCACAAGAATAAATTAAAAACGACTTATTTTTAGTCATAACAATAAATGAGTATTATATTTTTCATATTAAATATTTGTGGTAAAATATTACCAAAAAATATCAAAATTATTTTCTTTATTTTCCTTTACTTACACGGCCCATTTATTTATCTTTATATGTTTCATTGAGAAATCTATCGGATTGTAGAGAAATTTCTTTTTAATCAAATGTTTGTCGATAAGTCAAAATTTTTAATTTGAATTATTGTCGAATCTAAGAAATTGTGTCATCAGGAATATTCAAAACCTCTAGTACTCATGACGGTCTATAAATTATAACTATCTGTCAGAATTTACGAATGAGTGGAAAAATCGTGTGTGTGTTTGTCTTCTATTACCAATAAGCAGATATACTAAATATGTATTGGAGACACGTGGTTGTGTTTCGTCTTTTGAAACGGCCCTCAATTTGACCGAGTACTTCGAATCACGATCCGTGATTATTTAAAGGTGTTTTGGTAAGAAGGTGTCACAGATTGAGAGCCTCTTCAATATTATAATACCATAATAATTTTTAGACGCCAGGCGAAGAGTTATTATTTGATCACGAACACTTGTCAATAGTTCTTTAAATTAATAGATTTTAGAATTAAGATAATATTGAAAAGAATTAAATTTATATGGCGGTCTTAAATTAGTGTAGGAATATAATTGATTGAACGTTTTATTGATATTAAGTACGTCACGTGAAATATTATATATCTTATCTTGGAGCGATTATACATTTATTGAAAACAATAATATCAATGCTATTCGGCAATGAGATACATTCATTCATCTTTAAATGTCTCGTAATCATAAAGATTTTTTTTATTATAAATATCGCAATTGGTTCACACTTTTATTCGTGTGATACTAGTAATAGAATGTAAGAAATAATATGCTGGATGTAAATATTAATTTTTGAATCTCAAAATCAATATTCTACATCGATGTAGTGAATATTACCATATTAAATTATTGCCAGAAATTATCAGGTGGTTTATCGCTTTTCAAAAAAATCTTAGATTTGGTTAGTTTTGTAGCAGAAATAATATTCAATAAAATCACTTATATGCTTTATTAATCGGTAAATACATTTGATTTCAAAATTAATAACAAATACACAATAAGTTAGAATAATCTCTGTCAATGTTATCTTGCTTATAGCAATTATAATTGACTTCCAAAAATATTTATACTGTAATATATTTTCTTTATCGACCTTTATTTTTAATTGTTGGTGAACGGTAACAATCAAATTTTTTTTTTAACAGTGGCAAGTGTCTGCAAATTATTTTTCAATATTATTTCAAATTAGAAATATATATAAGATAACTGTATTTTTGCACTTGTTGTTTCAAGCACAATTATCTATTTACACAAGTGGTATAACCGCGTAACATAAATATAGTCATAATACTTATAGAAGTTGTTAAGTAACACAATTGTCAAAAGTTAAGTAAGTGCACAATGAGATTCTTGAATATCAATCGTTAGAAATAATTCAGTAGGCGTATTTATTAAACGAGTTTGGCATAAACATATTTTTTAAATCGAAACTTTACACATTAATTCAAATTTATAAGTAGACAATTGTACCTGTACCTTAATCTCTACGTTAATTTGTGTTATATCGTATAAATCTTTACATGAATATTTTAACATTAAAAATAAATGTAAAATATAACTCTACGCGTTATTTCGTTGAATGGTAACCGTCGTTTACTTTGATTATGGTTCTCGTAGGCTCTTATTCTAGTAGGGAGAGTTTCATGAATGTATTATTAATATTTGAAGGCTTGTATGTCTGTGATGACTTAAAATCCCTTCACATTCATCGAATCCCAAAAGTGAAGCGTAGCGGGAGCGATTAGCTAAAAAATATTTCTTTCTTGGTCTAATCTTTCTGTTCTTATTTTCTCTGAAGAACAGAGGCTGAAAACACTGATATGATATTTTATAAACTAACTTTTTATTTAATAAATCAAGTGTACATGTATTTAAATCTAAAGTAATTTCTACTTGTGAATTCGTTATAAAAATAATATATGCATAGCGTTGTTACGCTGCGGAATAATATCTGCAAGAAGAGTGTTAAATCATAGCGATTGGAGGTGGGTACAACGTTCAGTACACCCAGTCCTTTTTTTACGCGATACATTGGTTCCAGAAAAAGGCGCGTAAAAAAAATCGCGTAAAAAAATGATTTCACGCAATTGCATTATATTTCTTTACACACCCTAAAACATAAATTCGCATAATATCCGATACACTTGTTAACATTTGGCGATTTGTATATGCGATGTATTTAAAAAAATGGAATGCTATACAAAATTATGTTTTAAAAATACAAATATTTTTTTATTCAAAAAAAAATGAAATGTACATGCCTAACATCATATATAAATGTCTTCTTTAAAACAATTTTGGGGGAAAAATTACGTAAAAACGAGTGAAGCACGTAAAAAATGTAGCGGTGCCGTCCAAAAAAATCGCGTAAAGAAAATCATATGCACGCAGTTCCCACTTAACGACTTTTATAAGACAGACTTCATTGAGAGTATATATAGTCAATATAGGTAAAATTCTACTCAGCGAAGAATATGGATTCCTGATGGAGTACCATACCAGAAATTGTTTTTCCAAAAACTGGCATTAGATAATTAGTTGCCTCGATCTTCGAACAACTATATAAAAGGCAGTTAGGTAACATGTGTTTAAATAAAGTAAAAATCACATAAATTCATGCCTTAGATCATAGGCTCCCATCCTTTTTCGGGTGGCGTCCGCTTTTCAGAAAATCCATGTGATCCGCGACCCCCCATACAATCCAAAAGAATACAAAAAAATATTTTTTTTAGTTGACCGTATAAGTTGGCTACCCCCCAAAAAACCCTTCGCGACCCCCAGGTTTGGAACCTATGCTTTATATCTTTAATAAATCAGCACATTATACAAAAGCGTCATATCGCAGATTCGAGCCCGTGACCTCAGCAGCCGAAAAGAATGAAATACAACAGCGTTGGCTATTCTGCTGTGGGATTAGCTATAAAATTGCTTAACCAAAAAAAAAAAATAAGAATACGATTACTTTTAAGTTTTAAAAATAAACTATCATTTATATAGATAAGCATCATTCTTTTCTAGGTAATGAACAGTCGTACGATGACGAAGAGAACTTGTAGAAATTAAAATTTAATTTAAAAATTCAAATGGATTTGCTATATTACAAATGTTTAATTCATGGAAAGCTTACTGAAGCAAGACGAATAATTATTTTTACTTCACACCTTCAATATGATATGTACACTGTACAGGTGTGAAGATTTTTTTATTCATTCCAAATCTGCATACAATATGTATAAATTTGAAGCGATAAAGAAATGTGTGTTCACATCTTGACATCGTAGCTTTTGGCCATCTGTCTAAAACTTTACTCAAACTAATTTGCATGTTTCTATAATATTCGGAATGATTTAATCAGTGGGACACTCATAACAGAAAAATTCATATTTAAACAGTTTCTGTTTATGGCTACACTAAAAGTTTAGCATATCACTAAAAAAAGAGCAATTTATCTTAGATACTATATTTTTTTCAATGTTAGTCTTTTTATTATTTTCTTTATTTTTTACACGTTATGCCCGTTTTCCAGAGCTTCCATCTTCAGACCGAATATGTTTTCATACGAAGTGAAACACGTGTAACACTTTACACAGGAATTTGAATACACAAATAAAAAAATCAACGTTAATATTCATTTTTCCTCTCAAAAGACGTTTAACCTCAAATTCTTGGATGACAGTGTACATGTATACTTTATTTTGATTTAAAATACGATTTTATTTTAAATATGCATTTTCATAGATATAAATATAAACTATAACGACCATACATATTGAATCCAGTGATTTTGCGACAAAAAAAATAGATTGAACTATGCATCATGCTTCGAACATCTTAACGAAATCATTCGATAAAAAATAAGAACAGTGCTTTTGTTTCGACATGTGCATTGTGATTCTTGATGTCGAAGATGCAAAGCGTCCCGTCAGTTAGGTCCGTCGAATATCCTGTTCAATAAAGAGCTCTCGCTTAAGAATCAGACGGCTCGGGTTCGATGTTGGCGGCATCTCGGATCAGGTGTTTTGTAAGTATTCCTATGCGCCATCCATAAGTTTGTACCGTTCGAAATAATTGACATCGTAAATATTGATCGCCGTTGTCCGATAATGCGATATATTCGAGGGGCGTTCAAAATTAATGGCTATAAAGATAATATGAATTTTTGATTATTTTATTTGATAATTATCGCAGAAATGATCTATTAGTGATACTTTCATAACTAAAAATAATCGCAATATAAATTAAGACTAAAGTATTCACTGCGAACTAATAATTATTAGATATTGTCATGTCAGATTGCAAATCGTCCTTCCACGAGGCTGCAACATTCATAACATAAAAAAAGAGTTCCCATCATTGATTTAGTTTTGGTTGTTTTATTGCAGTAATTTAACGATGATTCAATCAAAATTCCACTACATTTGGGACTACACACGCTTGGATACTGAGTTTTCATCAGACATATAACAAGTTATGTTATGTTATGCCATTAGACAGCTTGAAACCGAAGTAGGTCTCGTTTTCAATGTAATAAAACATTGAGATATTAATAATTGAACCATGTCATTGAAGCACATTCAACATTTCATATCAGTAAAGGATTGTTCTGCAAGATTTAGAAACCTACCAAGAGCACAACTAATCTTAACATTAAATTTTCCAAATTTATATAAATTATATTTATACAAAAATCGTTCAGACCTTTAAGAAATTAACATTTATATCATTTTAACAATGTGAATATTACACGGTGAAAAAAATAGCAATGGATTTTAGTTCTACAAAATTATTTTTTTAACTATAGTTGATAGCTATTTCGGCTCACGCCATCTTCAGAACTATGCTTAAATGAACATTTGCTCTGCTGTTATTTCACCGTATTATAATGGAGTTCTACCAAGTGATGCCAATTCAACCAATAAAATAGGAATATTGTTTTACAAAAAAATTTGACAATGTTTTTCTTTTTAACATCTAGATTCTATCCTTTTTTTGATTACATCGATAGAAGATACACGTACTTGACATTTCAACGGTAGAATGAGTAACAGAATTACTCTGACAGAAGTTAGATTCCGTGATAGCTTTCTGAGTTTTTTTCTGAGTCATTTGTAAGCTAGCGAATATCAAAATAAAACCACTGGTCACTGCTGATCGTCCCTTGCCAACAAACCAAAAGCCGCCGATAATGGCGCAAGAGACAGCTTCTGGCCGTAGAGTAAAGTGAGTCGCAGACACCTGTAGATGTAGATGTACTCAGAGACGCCAGCGCCACTACTAAAATACCACTCGCCACTACACTGTGCGCCGCTAATGATTCGCCACAGATAGAAGTCGCACAGCGGCTTCCTACATACTCGACGAGGAGGGCCAGAAGATCTAAAATATTTTTAAAAAAATACACAGTATTTTTGATTTCATTTTAATTCTAAAAAACCTAAATGTATAAGCCAACTGATATATGAGTGATATGACTTTTACTTATAGATTACTCTATGTCTAATTTTATTACATAAACCAAACATCAACATTATAAATAAATATCTCATTTAGGTATTAACTCTTTCTGGGTTCAGATGATTAGTCAATTTATTACCGTTCTAGTGATGTTTTTTTTTTTTTGGTAGATATAATTTTTTTTTAACATGAATCATTTCTAGACTTAGACTAGGGTACAAGTTTTCACTTTAAATGTAAATGTGAATTGAATAATGCGAAAGACCCCAATCTGTCGTTTTGTTATTCATCGATGTCCCGGTGTTATTTTTAGTATAGAAAGAAACGTAACTTCGTATTATTACATTGTTTTTGATTATATTTTCAAAACGATTTCTTGATTTATTGATTGAATTGCCATTTAATTGTGTAAACTCCACTATAACGCGGTGAAAAAATAGCAATGTATTTTATTTCTACAATTTTTTTATTTTTACAATTTTTGTACAATTTCTACAATTTCTGCAATTTTTTCTACAATGATGCTTAGTTATTGCTATTAGTAGATGCTTAGAATATTATCAACTTATCGCGATGAGCGAAACCGGTCCTGATCAAAAAATATATTGTGGAAATAAGTACTAAAAAAATGTGTTTTTATTATTTAAAATATCATGCCTTTCCATCAAGAAGTGACAGTTAACACCTTAAAAGTGATATAATTGTACGTTTATGAGCTGTTCATACATCGGCGGTGTTTGCTGATCAATTTACCAGGTACACCAATGCGACGATAATAAGTATCAAAGTTTCTTTACGCAGAGGTGTTGCCTGCTAATTGCGAGATCAAATCTGCGTGGGTATGCCAGTGGAGATATCGCCTCGCTAGGCAGTGGTATTCTAAACACATCGTCCAAATGACAAAGTGTCTTAAATCACTGTATCAAGCTATAAATCGTAATGCAAGATGCGTGAGATAGTACAATAGATCCGATTGAACAAACTTGGATTGAATTAAATTGCTAGATCGATTATAAATTAACAGCAAAGGCAAGAGTCGGATATGTTTTGATACTTTGAACAGGGCAAGATATTACAATTATTCTCACGCCATTTAAGTGAGTGTAAGGTTAAATAAAGGACGAGTTTGATTTTTTGTTAAAACCTGTTAAGATAAATATTCCGCTTTTAGCGTATTGTATAATATTATATACCTAACGTAGAGATGACCACGTAGTCATTACTCTCACATGGCTAATTACTCCTGATACTAGTGATGGCGATTTATTATAAACTATACGACTTATTCGTGCATAAAAATGTTAGTTTAACCCAGTGGTCGGCCAACTTATTAGCCAAAGAGCCAAATGTGTGTATTACAAAAATATGTTTATTGATTTAGCAAACCCATATCATAATTTAAGGACTGTGTTAAATCATCTGTACACTATATAAAACTTGATTTCATACGTAATGAAGATTTTCGTCACAGTTAAAAAAATAATATATATTCAGGAATCTATAAATTTAAATCGTGGCAATGTCTAACAAACACTTCATGCGAACAATGTCTTTGCATTTCTTTGGAAAGTTTGAGTAAGTTAGGTTTGTATGTTGTTATTCGTAATTTTTGGTACGATTCCAGGTCATCAATAAGACGACTTCTCGGTTTACTCTTGGTAAAGTTCCCGTGGTTTTTGTGTCACAACCGCACTTTGCTGACCTCTGGTTTAATCAAATTGACTTAAAACATCGATTTTTGTGCACTGTTATTCAAATACTCGTTGTCGAGTGGTGACCGTTGATGGATTCTATTGTGGAGCCCACGGTGCTCGAATATCCGTACGGACATCCCTACTCTCTTTAAAAAAGTAATGCTGAACGATTGAATAATAAAGAAATCTCGTACAAAAACCACTGTTGAGAAAGTTGAGTGTAGCATAAGTTCATATTCCATATACATATCGAGTGCGGACATGGTTAAAAAAAAACTTCCGCAATCAAAATTAACACAAATCTGACTATTTTTTCGTTTAATTTATTTTCTAAAACCTGTAATTGGGTGGTTAACGTTGTCCAACTTTTGCTTAAGGTGGGTATGAAATCAAATGAAAAAAAATATTTAATGGTAACTGCATTTATCAACACCATTGTGAACGCAAAATATTCATTGACATGGAAAGTATAGTTCGAGAGAAAATGTGTTTTAACTAATGTAAACATGTTTTCCCCATCAATATAGCGAAAATATACCAAGCCTTACAACGGTATTATGATAATATGTTTCAATGAAGTTCTGACACGAATGTAACGTCTCCGAAAAGTATATGTTAAAATACATTTTCAGCTTATGTACGATGGCAATTTGTTTGGATGTGATTTCACCGAAGTATCGATTTATATATATAATATTTTTACCTTAAATGCACCGTCGCTGTAACATTGGAATACCAAAAAGGTTTCTAACACGTAGGGAAAACCAACAAAGAAAATATAATTATATGCCAAAAATACGTAAAATGATCAAAAATATACAGCTTTACGTAGGTCATTACGACATTTTTGTAACACTACCTTTCACCTGTGTATATATATATATAGATAATATTATGGATTTTAATATACGGGAGATTATTACAAATGAATGCAACATCGTTCGAACAAGCGCTCACTTGTTTTTAACGGCCATTGGAGTAGCTTATTTCATAATTTATAGGTTCGAAGCTTCGCGTGTTTGTTTTATCGACAACCAAAATCATGTTAATTGCGATCAGTTGCAGTCTTGCTTCTTTGACGACATATTTTTTAGTCCAACCAACGATGCGGCATAATAAATTCGTTCTAAATCAGATTTTATCACCCCGCTCAATCGTAAATAAACGAAAGATGTATACACTACAGAGCTGGGCTACAGTTGCAAGTTTTGCTGGTAACCGAGCGTTCCGGCGAAATTCAAATGTTGTCGAATAAACATTAACTCTTTCTCAAAAACTATTTTTACACTCTCGAGCAAGCTTGGAGCCGTTTTGTCGTTTTTGAAGCATTGTTTTCAACTCTTGGCAGCTGTTCCAGGTGGACTGCAAGTCGCCTAAACTAAACAATGGCGGTGCTTTTGTTTTTTTTTTTTTTAATTTTTTCAGTAATATTTGGACTTAGATCTACATTTTTCTTGGTAGAACAAATTTATTTATTTTGTCAATGCTCATTGATTCTGTATTGTTTGAAATTTTATGTACAAACTCATTTTTATATTGCCTGCAATCTTTTATTAATTTTCTATAAAATATCACAATTATTATTCGGTTTTGTCAGTCTACTAATCAGGTTCAAAAATCACAAATGGTTAGTTTATAAAATAATTAAATGTCAGTGGCAGACCCACCTTAATAAAGGATAGTCTTCGTAAATTTAAGACATATGGCTAACATAGTTATAATAGTATTATATACATGAAGTTGAAAGGCTTATTTTATATTATTAATAGAATTTTATATGTTTTAGAAAGCTCTTGAACAGCTCTATCTACGGTCATGAAATATTCTTTAGCTCATTATTTCCTCTTTACCTAGACATATTGAATATATTCAAATATATAAGATCTCCTGGCTCAAGGCTTTGTGATATAGGAAGATTGAAAACTACGTAGAAAAGCTTTTTTCTTATATCATTATTATTTTTATAGAAATCATTGTAGAATTTAATCGATTCAACCACTACTCGGTAATTTGACTTATAGATCGATTTATGTCTGTAATACATATTATAAATTGCCATCCAATCTTACGAAGAGTGACATAATCTTTCTTTTACAAACAATATTTGATCCTAAGTATTTCTGAGAAAGATTGATTGAACAACTAAGTAACTTATATGTATTGAGGTAAGCTACATAAGGAACACATATCCTCCGTATTCTGATTGAATATGGATGCAAATATTTTCGTGAGATAATTTTACAATAAATAATAAAAGGTAACCGTTTGAGAAGATCCAGATTCGTTCATATTAAACCATCTCCAGCAGTGCAAAGAAGTTGCTCAAACATGCATTTTTTATGTAAATATAAATAAACCATTTGATAAGTACAACTACCTTTCGAAATTTTCCAATAAATTTGATGAGGATTTACATACTACGATATTCAAGGATGACAAAAGAATAAAAATGCATGCGCCTCATTTGTATGACAACAATTTTCGGATTTTTATATCCGTGGGACCGTACAGGATTATTTCAATATAAATGACTTAGTCCTATTACAAGTAGATTAATGCGATCTTTTCTGAGTGAATGATTGAATATGTTCGGGACTTGTAGAACATAATAATTCTACAACAAAGTTTCGATATAACACATAAGATGAATTGTGATGTGTTTTTGCGTTAGTCGATTTTTGGGTTTGGCTGATTAATTGAAATTCTTAGAATAAAAAACGATCCTATGATGGAAAGAAAATTAAAACGAGGTTTTATTAGGCTAAATTAAAAAGAAGAGTCATCTGATTATGAAAATATAGTAGTTTAACTGATCTTGAAATGGACCCTATCCATTGTTTAAATATAATATTTAACAGCTTTGAAAATTTTGAAGTACGAATTAGACATTAACTGTATTATTTATTTATTCATCTTCATTTTTTTGACTTTGTATAATCTTCAAGTCTATCCAAGGAAAACTTGAACTTGCATTAATAAATTTTTATTATTTTATATAAAAAAGCAAGCGGTTTTATTCTAAAATTAATGAGATTTAGCCTATAAAGTAATATAACTTATGAAGAAGATCAATCCAATAAATATATGTATTACTAATCCTTTTGTTCTCATAATTGATTTAATTCTTATTTTTATATATCCTCTATACATATTTTATGTGTTGGTAGTTCTTTGTTTATGCGATGTTATTCAAGGCTCTTATTAAACGATTTACTGTAAGTCATGATTTTGTAAGTTGACGGTATTAAGTAAGTATTTACCTTGATAATATATTATTTTTATGTCTGATTAACATTCTTTACTCATTATACGTATTTGAGTGACCGTTATGATGCTTCATGCTTACAGTACTGACCTATTTCCGATATAAACGTGTTGATTATGTTAAAAACCAACATTATACAGATATAGTATAAGCATAAGTAGGGGTTAAGCATTTTATTCTAAGCTCTATAAGGGTTTAGTCATTGACCAGCAATCATATATAAAATCATTTTGGTTGGCAAAAATGTTGTTAATATTTATCACCTTATTGTTATAAGGTTTTTATTAATAGTTATGCTATGCCGATAATTTGCTTAAAGTACAATAAATTAATAAAAACAATAAATTGTGTTTTATTTTTATAAAAATTTTCTTCCAAGTTTTATTATGTTAGCAGTCATAATGGGTGCTGATTTTGTCAATTTTCATATTCTACCGGCTTGTTACAACAACAGAAAAACGAAATTCAGAAGTTTCAACAAAGTCAGCATAGTGTTTAGTGATAAAAAGCAATATCGGTATCTTAGTAAGACGTCACTCACCAAACAAAAAAAGATGACGCAATTTTGTTACCGATTGCATACTGTAGCGTGCAAATCTAGTAGAAAATTTATGTACATGCCGTACAATTGATAGAGGTTGCTGATAATATAATAAAGCATTTTCATAAAATACCAAGTTAATAACATTCCACATTCTTATACCTGGTCGACTCAAAATAAATTTTACCCAGGTAAGTTTTACTATTTTGATCTGACAAAGACCGAACAATGTTTGAACAATACAACAGTTAGCAAAGTAATATTTTGATATAAAAATCAATCAAAATCCATTTGTTTTAAAGTATCTCTTACTATCGTTTTCACACTTATTTTATGTACGGTGATCCGTTTGACGAGAGTTTAATAACCAATGAATGATTGAATCGCTTCTTATCCATGCCAATTGAGAGTTTAAATGTATTTTTTTTAGATTAACAAAACTCGAGCATACATCATACGAATGGTGGTGTTTCTATAAAGTTTTACTCCAATAATGATTTTTTACTTTGTTGGTCAATATTTTATTTTTCGAGGAGTGATAAAAAGCATGACATTTAATAATACTTGGGCTGGACGAATGATTTTTGCTACGCTACATTTTTTGAGATGGAATAGGTGAGATGCAATTTTAAGACATAACATATTCGATGCATTCGAAAATAGAGCCATACAGATATTGAAAGAAAACAGTGTATACTGGGACTTGTACTCGACTTTTCCTCGACGGAAAGCAAAGCCGTTGAGTATTGGACCATTGGCTCACCAGTAATTTATTTGGTTGACTTTTAACTGGTGTAGAAGAATCCTCTCTCGACATCATCGACATATCTCTATCAACTCCATTTTTCTGTATTATTTACAATCATATAGATAATTTAAAAAATTTCTCACACATTTTAATAGTTATAATAATGGATAACACTATTCAATACTGCACTTTGGCTTTTTTATATTTTAAAATTAAAGTTGATTTATAATACTTGGACAAAACGGTACGAAAAAACATTCACAATTTTAATAAGACGAATATTTTAGTCATATCAATTTTTTAAAGATCTGATTTTGAGAGATACGGACATAAATAACAGTATTTTTTTAAACGTTTATTCAAGTTTTTATGATTTGACTGTCAATGTATTTTAATTTAATGAAAGACTTATCATTAAGTACATCAAAAAGTGGATGTTGCAATAGCGTTGAATAGGGAAACGGAATGTATATAATTAATTACAATAAATTATATATTTTACGTTATCCACTGTGTCTGAGTTTCTGAAGGCAGATATGCATTTTTTTAATTAACTTAAAAACAATGAAAGAGCGGTTGAAAAATGACTCAAAAGAGGTATTCAAAAAATTCAAATTTCGACAGGTTTTTGTGCGTTGTCCACGGGCACAGCGTTGAAATTCTTGTTACTATGCCAACTTATTGACACGTGCTAATATCTTTGTCGACCCTGAATAAGGCACTCCCAGCCATTAAGTTTTGTTCTGCGCTGAGCCGAGCCGATTACATAATGCTAAGAGTTGATTCTAAATTGCTGTTTTTTTTGCCGGTACAAGCTGTGGACCGATTCGCGAAACGTGGGTGCTAGTTAGGACTCAGTTTCTCGGAACGAGTACCATAACTTTGATTCCTTTTCCTGTTTTTTTATAATATCAATACAATTCCTTGTGCCAAATGGCAATAAGTGACTTACTTCACTTCTAGTGGTGTCGCTTTTCCTCTTAGTAATGCTAAATATACTTTATTATTGTTTTTTTCGAATAAGAGAGAAAATAATTTTATCGCAAGAGTTTAGGAAACCAATCATTAAGTTATGACTTTAGGCAAACAAAGTTCCACGAAACCAATTGGGCTTAAGTTTATTTTGCATAATCGTGTTAATAAACTGTAAATACATGATAGAAATTGAAATAAATAATTTTGTTTTCATTAATTTATTAGGATTATCTATTCTTACTCAAAAATAAATTGGCATTTTCTGTCATGAATTTGTCGCTGTAAATGTTTTTTTTAAGTATAAAATAATGCAATAATAAATTTCTATTTGCATAAAAAAATATCTCAAAAACTCTATATAACCGTCTTTCAGTGTGTTAAATCTAATTATTTAAAAAAATAAATATATATTTTATCAAAAAAGTTTATATATATATATATATATATATATAGTGACATAAGATTCTATTTCACCATTGTCATCATCATCGCGATTACCAACAAAAAATATCACACCAGACAAGAACAACGACGACATATAAACGAAAGGAAAGAAAATATCTAATTCGGTACTTTACACGAGATAAAGGAAACCAAGCGAAAAAATATAATTCGTTTTTGACTCGCTTTAGATAATACATTGTTTCTTTATGTAGAGCATCTTTATTAAATTGGAGTATACATTTCAATGAATGAGGAACTTAGATGCAACTTATACCAATGAAAAAAAGCGAAAAATTCGATGTCGAATTAACATGTGAACAATCGCGCGTGGGCCGAATATGTACGCCCCGCAAAATAAAATAATCACGATTTTGATAAAATACAATTTCTATTCTTCACCTCGTCATCATTTCTGGATAAAATACAAACCGCCAAACAGTCTTCCATCTCATAATGGGTTTTAAAAAACAATCATTATTTTCGTTAGCACTGTGTTATTGAGAAAATATTGTAAGAAATCTAATCTTTTGACCCTTTGAAATGAATATACAGTGTGAATGTTTTATCATCAAAAGAGGCTGTTTTTTCACGACATTTATTTTCTCAATTAAGTTACAGTGGGGTCAGTAAGTATGGGTAAACTTTTAATACAGACGGCCGTATTACGTTAACTCCCAAAAAATATATTTTTGGAACATATTTTAACTAAAAGATTACAGTACATAAGTTCGAAAAAAAGCATTCAAATAAAAACTTATTTAATAAAAATATAATTAATTCAATCAGAATGCCACACTTATTCCTACAACCACGTCGAGTTACCCTGAATTGGTAATATTGACAAATTAATCGTTTTGGCCCAGGTCAATCCACACAAATTTCACGAGGCCTTCCAGGTCTCATTTGCAATCGAATTTTCTATATATCTGTGGTTTGATAATTTTATATTTTTTGGCCTTTATTGCAAATGCGTTTCATTTACATACCTACACTATTCGATGATATGACTGAAAATATCATTTGTGACTTTTTGGTACTTAGCCTAGATAGCTTAATACTAACTTTGGCTAAATAATATATATTTTCTTATCTACGTAATCATTTTATGTGTCTTATTCGTATAGTACACCATCAATGTGTACATATTATATTTATACTTTGTGAAAAACAAAAGTTCAAACGATATTGAATTTGAAATTATCAAATAAATAAAAAAATCAATTATACTTTATATGATGAGCCTGAAGTTATAAGGGTATTTTGGCGTTTTTAATTATTTTTATAGCCGTATACAAATTTATATAAACATTTATTTACATAAATTATAGTAAAGTACAAGTGTTAAATGCTTATTAAAAAAAGCAATTAAATTCAAAATAAACAATTCAATACATTGACAGCGGAGACCACCCACGAAGCATTCCGCAATGATTATTATTCGACTTTCACGTGAGCTATTCAACTTTGGATATAGCTTATAAAAAATAATATTTTTATAATAAACAACAAGTGCAGTGAGGTCATCCTATCAATAGGTACAGCGATGATTAGTGATTATATTTTACATTATAACTACGTTAAAAACTTTCATTCAGAAAAAATGGATGAGCAATTCAAAAATAGTTCTTGACGAAATAAAAACAGACACTAAGAATTCTTTCGCGCCTCGTATTACCGAAGAAAGATCTAGCAAGGTTCTGTAATTTGTATTAGTCAATTCAAATAATTTTATTTCTATTAAAATTTTTCTAAATTCTGTTTAAAAAAAAGTTGGTAGACGTGTTTCATTTTGTTTAATAAACACTACATTTTAAATAATAAAATCTCATTTTTTGTACTTTTTCCACAACATATTTTATAATCACAACCATTTTAACTTAAAATTTTATAACTTAAAATATCATATCTTTCCACCAAGAAGTGACAGTTAACACCTTAATAAATCATTTTTGATAAATCCAATGTATCTTAATCAACAAGTTTTATATAACTTTGCGAATTTAATAATATAGTACAGGGGTCCCCAAACTTTTTGTACTCTAGAGCGCATTCTAAAATATCGGTAGGGTGGCGGGCACCACCTATTTTTGAACGACAAACTCCCTCCATAACTTTTTATTTTCTCATAATTTATTTTCTTATATTCATAATTTATTAATAAATAATAAAGAAAAATGTTTCAAAATAATAAAATTATTATTCAAATTACATACACACAGAGAAACATATTTACAAAATGTAAACAAAGTAAACAAATTATATTATTATATAACGTCGAACACGTTAATTGTAGAAAATCAATTCGTATTATAATGAATAATTTTCGTGAAAATGGTATTGATCATAATGTAACATCCTGGGATTCTGTGGCTCTAAATTATATTTTACAATCGTAGTCAAATGATCGTTAATAAACTTCAGTAAATATTATTTTGTTAGATTTTATAAAAATCGTACTGAAAGCAAATAAAATAAACATGTTTTTTTAAATGTCAACGCGTAGAATTATAATGGAAGCGTGTCATCATTATTTACGCATATCAAAAGTTTGAATACCTACATACATATTCCGGGCTTTTCGAATATCGAATAACAGCTTTTATCACAATTTCGCATAAATGAGAGTCCATTACTATTTTTCGTCCATACAATAATGGAGGCCATAACAAGTTTATTGTGTTTTTTTAGCATTTCACAAATGACCTGACGCGTTTGTGAATACATGTGTGTGAGCACACTCTGGTGACAAGTCATCAAACTCTTCAAATAACATTTGGAATTTCCAATATTACATATGCATAGTGCATGATACTTTATGTTTTATGATATCCATCTATTATATCTATTTATGGATAATATTGCACAAAATTAAGTGTCAAATATATGCATGGCGTCCTCTCGTCACATCATACAATAAGGCGTGTGATAGAATATTAAAAAATATTATCCGTACGCTGCATTTTAAATTTTATTCGTGATTATTATCTATGCAGAAAGAATAAATCATCATAAAAATATAATTTAATGATGATTGTTTTTTCATTTTCTTTGTCGGATTCATTGATAAGGCATGATGATTTTAAAGTTAATGTTTCATCATCATCATCATCATTATATTGTAAAAATGTTGTATTGGAAAAAATTGGATTTCATACTTGCAATTAGATTTTAATGAATAATTCACTTGCTTGAAGAATTATAGAATATAAATATACATGGGTCTCGTATAACACGGTTACATGGTTCCACAAAAACCTCGTGTTATACAAAGTTTGAAGTTTATAAAAAATTAAGGTTTGTGTTCCAAAAAAAAGAAAAAAATCGACGATAATTTATATAAATATATACTTTATTTTTTTAAATAAACAAATATACATTTACACATTAATTGAAAGAAACCTTAATAGCATAATATACCATTCATTTATTATCGCTTTCACTTAGAAGTCTATATTTTTTACTTTTATTCAAGATCGGTTGTGAGTTTTCAGCATCGGACTTTGAATTTTAAAAATTCGTTAATAAATGATTGTCTGATTTTAGCGTATAATCTTTACGCATTTCCTTCCAGGAGGATCGAAAACATTTTATAATTCCCTCTTAAATTTTGAAATCCTTTCCACTAACTGTGGATCATTGTCAATAAAATATGGTAATTTTAATTAGCCAATTCCATGCCGTCATTTATTGTTTTTAATATGAGACATGTAGCTACTTCGTTGCAAGTGCTTTCCGAGTCAATAATTGAGGTGGATTCATTCAATTCATTTCATTTTAATTATTTTCTTCCCTTAAGCTCCCTCAAAAAATTTTTTTTATGACTAACATATTTCTACTTGCTCTTCTCTATTCAGCATATCTGCTGTGAGGAGCATATGTCCTTCGGCCTATGTTTTTTCACTTTCAGTCAATATATAATATTTTGTTCGCCGTTTACAATGTGGTGAATCGGTGTGTGATGGCGAATTCACTTGAATCTAATTATTATTTCCACCGTATCACAGTCGCGGTTCTTTAGTTCCTCCAAATATATTTATAATTGATCTTATAAAGAATATTTGATACTCTTAAAACACATAATCTATAATCGCATTTACTTTCCAATCGACTGACTTACTGATAAATTTAAGAAAAATTCGATGAATATTATATGAGACTATTTCTGTCTGAAAACCTAATTATATCATAGGATATTTTTGAAAAACAGTACCGAATCCAGAGCTGTGGAGCCGCGGTTTTTTGGCCGGAGTCGGAGACATTGAAAAATATCTCAATAAACAATTTCTCGGATTGTTGGTTGATCTTTAAATTAAGTCATATAAATAGGAAATGTAGGAAAAAGCCCGATAAAATTAACCTATTTTTAGTTGGGGTCGGAGTGTTATTTTTTAACGACTCCACAACTCTTGCCCAATCCCATGAAGCAGAAATGGACTCCTAGTACGTTGATGAAGTTGGTCTTAACATACTTCTGCCCAACTGGTTGTCATTCAGTCACACCAATATAGAAGGATTTCTTAGAATTTTATGATTTGTATGGTATACTTTTCATTACTCGAATCCATGACTTCAAACATAGATCAATGCGAATTCATTTCTTGGAATTCCTTCCTTAAGTCTTTCTTTAATATCAATTTTAGAATCGAATATCTTTTCCCGGAGTTCAGTTAACGGTTTTTTGATTCTTTGGCATCTTAAGGCATTTATTTATTTATTAAAAATCTTTTTACAATATGACACTAAAAATGATAAAATATAACCGAACAGTTACTTGTTGCCTGTTGTATGCCACGCCTTTTGAATTTTTGTACCTGGTAAAACACGACTTTATTTCTTCTCATTGAAATCAAGGTGTTCTTTTAATTTTATTATTTCTTTGGATAGTCGTGGGACTCATGGGTGACTCACAAATAGTTAAGCACAAAATATGACTAATCCAACGTCAAATATTTTATGGCGGTGATTTATTTTTTTACTGCGTGGAAGTCATTATTTATATTTTGTTTCCAGACTCAGATTTGACGGAAAAAAGGAAAATTTTGCTTAATAATATAACAAAAAAAAAATAAGGTGAGGTTATCAACTTATAAACAAATAAGCTTACAAAATAAACTTTCTATGTTTGTAAATAATACATTAAATATAAACATTTCACACCGATAAGTTGAAATAAATAACTGAAATAGAAAATAATTTATTAACCAAGAAATTTTATCTTTATTCGTTTATATGAAACAAGAAACACAGAAAGTGTTACTTAAAATAAATGCGGGATCGTCACCGTTTTTTGTATTCCATATAAAAATACATTATGTAGAATAGGTTCTCTTGACAATAAATAATATTCTATAAATATGCTGCATATTCTTTTTAATGTGTAATTTTTTAACTGATGTTTTAGCAACACGACACCAACTAAAAAAATATGATTGCCAGGTTTTTTCCTGCCTTTCCTATTTATGATGGTTACATTAAAGATCTACTTATCAATACTGCAAATAATTTATTGAGATATTCGCTCGTTTTTCACGAATTTAACTCCACAGCTCTGATCGTCCATGTTTTGTAAATGTTCAAAAATTCATTATATTTCTATATAAAATGTGAATTAAAAAACACCGGGCATTTATACAACAATCATAATTCGATATCTTTGCTATCCTAATTACAATGAAATATTAATTTATTGGGGTAATATCTAATGGAAATAATCCCTTCAAAACTTGTCTGCTTTAATCACAAATCAATTGAATGACAGCAGGTAAGCATATAATACCCAATCAAAATTGGTTAGAATAGAGGACAATATTTTATAGTACAGTATGTATTGTCTATATGCATTGAAGCGGAAATTAATAACTAGTTGTAGCCTTAAACGTTCGGTTGAGACATACCTGGTGGATTTGCACTTCTGAACAGCTGTCTGCATTTTTGCTGAATGAATACAAATAATATTACGTTTTTTACTATTTGTATTATTTACATCGTTCGCCGCGTTTATAACCAGAATGATTTTTTCATATTTCTCCGTTTTATGCTCTGGTTGTATTAATCAAAGTCTATGCAAAAAGGAAACTGCACCATTTTAATTGACTATGGTTTATGCAGCTAGGAACAAGTTGCGTTTACAGGTGACAAATAATGATTATTAAAAGAGCTCGTTCGTTCAATGCTAAGGTATTCGTGTGTCTATTCAGTAAAGATGAGCTAGGATTACACCGATTTAAATTTTATACGTATCATCGTAATGTACAATATATTTGATCATCAATTTTTAATGGCTAATTTGTCAATTTTGAACAATTCTATATTTTGTCACCTAGATCATTATATCCCTCTAAGGTACCTAAATAAACAAGTAAAATAAATCAGTCGCTAAATTTCCAAAAATTTCAATAAAAAATGATTGAGTTTATGGTCAAATGGAAGGTATTTTTTGTGTTATGAACATATAACAAACATCCATGTTTTTGAGAAAAAAATCCACGATCATTTTAAAAACTTAATCAAATCATTGTTCGTCTTAATCCAGTGTGGTGACAATAGGCTCAAATTGCCGTACGAACAATTTTGTATATTGATTCTCAATTTGATTTAAGCTTGTATTGTAGATATGACTTTGATATAAACTCACACTATGTACTTCGATCGATATCTTTAGTCTATCGTAAATAAGTCATGTCTTTTACATTAGTTGTGTTAAAAAATATACAAAATCTTTGCTAAAAAATTGCTTATTACAAAATTTCACTTAATTTTAAGCATATCGGTTAATATTTCTTAGATTTTCCCGAAATTCAGCACAGAGAAAAGCGAAACAGACACACTCACTAATAGCCTTAATAAATCCGAAAAATATTAATATCCATTAATATTTCGTACTACAATATAAACATATGTATATTGAGAGAAGACATGTTTGTGAAAGATATCTTATGAATTGATTATCAAGTAAAAACACTTCCTGTGATTTATAATTAGGAATTACAATTCTGACGCTAACTGAATTTGGGATATTTTTTGACCGATTTTTGAATAAACAATTACCGGAATAAAAAAATGATATTTTGAAATAGTAAGACATGACGCTGTTGACGTATTGACACCTCAATTACCATTATTTTTTTGTTTTTATTGTACCGATATTTAGTATCTTATTTAGAAATTTTTATTTTATATCGCTCACTGAATAGTTGTAGAGCTATAAAATAATATTTATTTTCAAGGTTCATGGAAATATGCATTTAATATTCTCGTATAGCGACACCTAAATCTATGCAGCAATCCTTTCAAACGACTATTCAATCGCTTGCATTATTTTTTTCTAAATAGTCAAAGGCATGCATTTGTAATAAGGCGAACCATAATGTTTTCATACATAATTATGTGCACGTACCAGCCAGGGGTAACCAAATTAGAAAATATGTTTTCATATTTTAATAGTTATAAATATATAATAATCGTACATAATAAGTATGACATACAAATCAAGATGAGAAGATTTAAATATTCATACTATCTGGCATTCAATTGGAATTTAGATTATCATTATTCGAAGCCCGGGAAAAGATGGACGTAGCATAGTGAATATAGTCAAATTATTTCGTTAGGGTTAATTAGTTATCAGTGCTAATTAATCGGGTAAATTGTTAAAAATCTTTTCAGCGATATACTTTCTGTTACGTTCATTTTTACATTTATGCATTTTATTAAAACGTTAAGCATATATCCTAAATAATAATGAAGCATGTCAACGAAAAAGGTTTTGTATTCACTTTATCAACGATTTATTCTTCAGCAAAAAAAAATCAACGACAGAAAGCGTTGAATGAAGATTTCAAACCGCAACTTAGCTACTGAATAAAACGATCGCCCAAATACACTGGTCATTCAGCCATAGGTCCGATAAAAGGATCTGTCCGTTTTTACACGGCTGTCAATCATTGGAATCAACATGAAATTTTAATTCATCATTTCTTTGCATTAATTTTTGTAGAATAACAATTTGGCCACTGGAATTTCTATTCATTGGCACATTTCATGAAAAGCATTTTCCTGTGACAGCCAATGAATTGAGACGTTTTTCTTTTTTACTAACGTGTGCATTATAAAGCACATATCACAATTACAGACCTAATAGAACTTTTAAAGTTGGCTTTGGTGTAGCGGTAAAAGTTTCCCTTGACAGTTTCAGGACGGTGTCACATATTGTCAATGTGAAATATTTAGATCATTATAGTTTATAAATGTAATACATGTAACGAATTGTATCTTTCGCGATCTTTATAATGAAACTAGCAATATAAATTTATGAATAATGAGTAAAATAAAAAAATGTAATAATTGACATAAAATGTATTTCGAAATATTTCCGATAGAATATCCAAAAAATAGACCGATTTTGAATATCCAATTGTATTCTTTCTCAAAAATATCTTAAGTCGAACTTCGCTATTACAGTAGCATTAACATTTTCAATGACAATGTGGATTACCACAACATAATAATGTTTTTAAATTCTTTAATATTCTCGACATAAATGCATGGGATTTTGCGTGCTTCTCTACTGAATCCTTCAAAAATAAGGAAATTTAATTTCCAATATATATATGAAAATATTTTACCATATAAACCTAAATGTAGTATTTCGTGTTTATTTCACACGCTTTTTAAAATTATAAATAAAGTGATGGTCATTTTACCACTACTGCTTTTCGAATCAAAGCATATGTTAATTCGGTGCATTATCGTAAAAATAAAATACTAAAATAACCCTACATTGATTTTGTGATTCATATATAATATATCAAGTTTCATTCCATCGATTCATTACAAATTGAGTTCTTTGCGACTAACAAATGGGTGTTGTTTTCTATCTCATTTTATTAATATTATACATATAAGTCATATTATATGTTTATATAATCACCGAAACCCGACTCCTTAATAATCTTTGTATAAAATATGTATGTAATCATTTATTTGAATTTCTTATCAGTTTACCTTCCATGGCACGTCCACTGTATAATACGAGATCTTATTGAAAATATGCTCAGGTTTTACTTGCCCACGTATGCCGTTGACAGATCAGGTTCCATAATATTCAATAAACAATATAATAAAATAATGCAGAGGGCTTTTTCAAGTGACCGCTTCTAAGCCTAGGAAATATGTTTCTTAACTCTTTTAGAATACTGAGTAGCCTGTTTATAATACTCGAAGACAATCCTTCTCAACAGCTGAGCTGCGACTCTTTACAAGGCGTATCGCCAGATAATTTTTGACACATTTAAAACTTACATAGGTCAGCATTCCTTTTTTTCAAATTTATTCTTATCCGTACACCGATAGATCCTGGTTACTAATGCTCGATATCTTTAAGGCGAGCGTTATGATTTGATAATTGTTCTGTACTCGTTGTTTTACTATTATTGTAGATGTGAGACGAAAATAAAAATGAGTTTCCGAGAAGCTACCACACAATCCCTCAAAATATGGTTCAACTCTATTTAAAATTGGGTAAAGATATTATTCTTTTTTAGCTTCTTTAATGAAAATTTATGTTACCACTGACTTTTATTCTGTATTAAGATATTGAGTTAACTATGTACCAACATTATAGAGATGCATAGAGAAAAAAGGTAAATTAATAGATTTAATGCTATGTTGTTGATCATTGCTGACCTGTTTGTTTTAGTGTCTTGACTAAAAATATCGATAATAGGACCGCATAAATACACTTCTATAAATTATCTCATTTAAACATTTTAGCAATATTCCATATATAATGACTGGTAGAATATTCATTGTAACTTCTGCTTCTTAAGTTTATTCGATCCAATACGGAGGATAATGCAATTATACTATTGTACCCTTCCTTCAGTCTGCTGCCATTGTTATGCAAATCGTTGTATCAAAAATGGTGTATCACACTCTTGGGTGACATCTCTTAGACATTTCCAAGCCACAAAAAAAGTGTTTACCGTATTAATAGTCACTAATGGCAATGATTTCTGCCGAATAGTCACGATTAAAAATTTCAACAGAAATGTATTAATTAAATTTTTTGCTCTTTATCCATAATATAGAGGTTCATAAAGCAATTTTAATCTGATTAAGTATATCATAATCCAAATCTCATACAACAAATAAGCCCATTGTTTTTCAATGGTTTGTAAATTACAATATGACAGCGATGTAAAAATGGTTGAGAAGGGCTGCATTAAGTCAACGGCGGCAGAGTTGCTCAACCATTTATTGTAGAGATGAAAGGCACATTATTAAGAAATGTCACTAGTCATGAATTGATGATCTTAAGATAATTTAGAGTTTGAATTCTATACTATATAGGCAAACATTCCGAGTCAAAAGTTAAAGCTCAAAGCTATCTACCGAAGACTTAGAGCCGAACCCGTGGGCAAGCAGTTTAAAATGGACTTTCATTTTACCCGATTATGAGGTCGATTGTTCGAATCCTTAATTTGGAATTTTCATAGATCCGGCAGTATTGAAGTTTATGGAGTTTTTCATTCCTGGTATTAGAGCGATTCACTAAATACTAGTCAACAACAAAAATATCAGTCATTATATTCCTTTCAATTCTCAACGTGACAAATGTATTTTCTTTCGAGTTTTATGCAGTATAAAACTCGGTAAAAATTCTGTTGAAATAAATAAGTCGATAAAGTCACACACATTCATTATATTAAATAAAAAAATTGAAATATCTTAAATTTGATAAAAAAAAAATGGTTCTCAATGAAAACAATTGTAGAGGAACTGCTTGATTCTAACATTCCTTTTCAAAGTAAATATGGTATAGAGCGACAAAGCTAGGATATAACAAATGGCTAGTTAATCGTTCTCGCTGTGCCTCATTTTCAGAATCGCAGGTTGATGGAATACCTACGAATAGTAATCCATAAATTATCCGTAGTATGATTCGAGCTTGTGAGTTTTGTATCTGAAACCCTCTATTGGTTAATGTGCTCATTAGATTTTTCCAAAATTTATATCTTATATCCAGTAGGATACAAGTTAATTTCCACTATGAAATAGAACCTGGAAAAGCTTACAAAATGACAGTTAATCAAAAAAAAAAAGATTTTTTAGATAATGCTTAGTCCAGCTTTGTTTAGACTGTTGTCTTTTAGTATAAATCAGTTTATCTATGATTTTACTTCTATCTGTAACAAATAACACTAGTTTTACAGGATATATTTTTTGCCTGTCATTATTCATTAATAACAATTGTCGGACAAATAAATTTCCGTTTCTGAAAAAATTGTTTGAAATATGATACATCTTTCAGTTTTTCAGAGTGTATCCAATAATATTGTGCACTTGCGTAATTTTCGATTGTCTGGTTACATATTTAACAACTATTTCCAATATTATTTGTCACATTCGTCAGGAAGAAAATTTTCTGTTTTGTTTCTAGACGCATTTTCTCTATTAGTATAAAAAATTTTTTTTTATAGAAACGCGTTTTTTTTCTTGAAATCTATCCCGTCAGCTTTAAGACCTTCCTTAGACGGTAAATCCTGGAATTTACATGGGTGTATAGTCCAAGGGGTGCGTTTAAATATGTTTTAGCAAATTCTCGCCTTAAATCCAGATACAAATTCTGTTCAAAGCACAGCTGTAAAATTTACGGTGTTGCGTTTAAATTACGTCACCATTTGGTAATATATCAATCATTTTCGGAAATGTAATGTGAGATTGACAGAGTTTAACCAAATATCGCGCTATCACCGGACGAGAGTCACCATAAGTCGGTGCTGTCATATAGCTACGGCCGGATGCGGCCAAAAACGCAATTGATGATGCATTGATAATATATATTAGCTTTTTATTTCATAATGTTGATAAATTGACTTCGAAATACTTTGTTGAGTTTTACTACTTGTCTTTTTGATTCTTCTACGGTTGGTACATGTTGACTTAGCAGTAAAATACCTATTTACTACTTCGTACTAAATACTTGACTTCCTTGAGAATTTCATTATCTTACTTATCATAGTAATGAAATTTAACTCATATGTTATTCCAATGATTTTATTCGATTATTCCGATTTTTGAATAATTGTGATTTTACCTATATTATTGAATGAATTACTATACAAAAATGTCTGAAGATACCATAAAGCGAAGACTAGTTCGTAAGTGACATGTGATAAAGTGCAATATTTTAACAAATGACATTTGATATTAAAATTCTATTATGTACCACATCGTTATAAATATTAAATTTGAGTCTCATTAGAGAAGCAGCAAAATCGATAAAACAAATATGTTCGTTTTGAAATGTTTAAGAATACTAAAAATGCAGTTGTAAAGCGATAGATATACATTTTCCACTTAAAAGCAAACAATACTTAATGCATCAAGCATATTGTATTGTTAGCGAATTGTTGAACGCTAATAGCTCTCCCGTTAAGTTACAATTCAAAACTTACGATGGAATCGTACTGGGGGTGCGGTACATTAAATGTTTGTGTTATTTCTTCTTTGAACGTTGACTTAGCAATCATCATTCGTCTGAAGTCAGCCTTCTGGAATCTCGACTATGGGGTCATCTGAAGGAGATCAGCAAATCACGTTACTTATTGAGGAAATTGGCTGACCTTGGTTCACATATAAGCATGATTTATGTATGACATCATTCTTTTAATGTGTGCACACATTCAACACACATTTACACATACATTCACACGTTTTGAAAGCCACTGTGCAAGGAAACAAAAAATCAGGTGGTTCAAGGTCACATTTCAATTAAAAAATAAATACTTTTGGGCAAGCAAAAAACTGCAAAAGTGTCAGTGATTTGACATACCGTTTTTATTTGTTTTTAATTAATTTTGCGCCCAATGACGCCAGCGTACGGAGTAATTATACTCATTACTGGCATATGCCCGCTGAAATATCTGTCATTAACATAAACCATTGTCAGTTGACTAATTTACACTAGTACCTCCAAATATAACACATTAAAAAACAAAAATTCGTTCAATAAAAAATGTAATGTAAATCTAAAAATTATTCGTGGTTATTGAATTAATTTACTTAGTAGCATTCAATTTTCATAAGTTAAAACTCAAAATATTTGTCTCTACAAGAAATAAAGGGTAAAAAAAACTTTCAAAATGACATTCTAGAAATCGTTTTGAAGAATCGTTGACACATATTATTCCTTTTTCAAAATTTTGTAAATGAATACCAATGTTTATAACAGAAAAAGAAACTTGCACAATTCCATAATTTTATTTTTCGTGTTTTGGATCGGCCTCACTAAAAGCGAATATTTTCCAACTTTTTTCTAAATATTACAACCCTACATTTGCTTCTTTAGTGCATTGTTTTTAAATCTTAAAGTAAATATGTCATGAGATCTGAAGAATTTAAATTTCACATAGGGATATGTCAAAACTGAGTCTACATTTTTTACTTCTCCATAGTATTAAGCCTAACGCCCACAATACAATTCGTAAGATGTTGCAAACCTTTTTACTAATGAATATTGTAAAAGTAAGTGGATAGTTAAATTATAAAATTACATCATGTAACTTTTTCAGTTATAGATCATGATTGTAATATCAGGAAAAGAAAACTATTTTCCCGATATTAGGTGGAAAATTACCGTCATCAAGTTTCATGATGTTTGATATAGTGAAATATCCACTTGACCTGCTGCGACCACATCTAAAAACGATTTTAAAGATAAAGTTTTTATTTAAGCCCTTAATTTGAAAAATTATATTTCAATACACAGAGAGTTGTAGGAGTAAAAAAAATCGTTACTATAAGAGTAGTACGACCCCGAGTAATAAGGTTTAGGTTATTTTTAGAGTTTTCGAAAAAATCCGAATTACAGCTAATTTCTCAAGCTTGATTTCGTGGGTTAATTTTTATCGCGAGATTTCAAATGATATTTGTTTGTTCTAATAGTTTTATATGATCTTTTACCTTTTTATTATATTATTCATATCGGTGTAAGAAATCAAATGAAGTTTATATCTAACGACTCTTTAACAACACTTGCTTTAATATATTGAATTTATAAAATTAAATATGGTAAATTGATGACACGTCTAAAAATAATATTTACACGAGCAGATTTCATAAGAAATTATGTAAGGATCAGTATTGATAGCATGTGAATATTATAAAATGGTTGACAGTTCGCTGTATCAGAATATTTTTTGGTTGGATATCAAGTGTGATATATAGAATCGGATTCGTACCAGGCCTCATCTGAAGAAGGCGGGCATGGACTGGTTAATTTTATCAAAATTTCGACCCGTATAGACATACATACATATTATATACATACTATTCAATCAAATACATATTATTCAATCTTAACTTGAACTGTTTGCAGATACCAGAGATATCATAGCTTGTATATGTAATATGATAACGAGCGACGTCGTTACATGTTGGATAGAGGAATAAAGTATCTCAAACATCTGTGCTTTATTTTTGGTAGCGTTATTTTATCGACTACTTAAAACAAGAAATGCTGAAGACACAATTTTCCCTTCATCACCATTTCCAGTATTGCTAATCTGTCCCATTGTTGTGCACGTTGACGATCACTGGTTTCGATACTCTCACACACAAAACAGCCAGATGTACAGAAACTTTCAAAACCGGTTTTCGATTCGTAAAGCCAACATGATTTGCAATCAATTAGATTCGTAGTTTTTTCTTTCTCTTTCCGTCTATTGTTTCGACTTGTGTCCTTGAACTTAAACAAATGGCCGCCTGTCTAAACACGACATTAGAGCTAATTATTTTAATGAGGCGACAAAAAATTACGTCCACGCCACGGCGGGAAAAGAGCAAACCAGTTATGTCCAGAAATCGATCAATCAACCAAATTCACCAAATGTACAGTTCTTATCAAGGATATTTATTACTGTTAAATATGTTTGCATTATCCTATAACTCATTACGTCACTAAATCTAGTGCGAAACATTAAGAGCGAACTCTTTCCTAGAGTAGTATTTATTGCACGTTAAAAAAAAAACTGCCACGTCATAATCACATATTTGGTTAATGATATGGTCATAATAAAGTACGTTATACAAATATTCAGCTAGATATACGTGAATAAACAAATTGTTCATAAATTGTATAATATGTATTACATACATAGTATACTTCAAGTGAATATATATTGTCACTAGTATTTCAGCAAAATCATATCACATCGATTTTACAATTCGTTACCGTCATTGAATCCAAATTTGATAGTTTTGAAATGACTATACATAACATGAATGCTCATCACAAATCAATAGCATTACTGGTAAAACATAATACAACACATTTAGACTGTTTGGTTGGCTTAGATTGAATATTTGTTATAATTTTTTTACATTGGTAAAAACAACAATTCAACATACCATGTTCTGCCGCTAGAGAATAAAACGAGGTCCAATTTACCAAGTCTTATAGGGGCTAGCAATCTGTGAACTTTTACACATCAAGTGAAAGGCTATTGTTTTCATTACTTCGATTCTAATGATTTTCTGCATTGAAATATTTTATATTATTAATATTTTATCTCCAATTTTGAACATCATGTTTCTGCTAAATTCGATGCAAAATCAAAAATTTTAGTTTGGCAATTCTGAAACACTGTATTCATCATATAAATATAAAAATAATGAAATATGATGGTTCATTTGTTTTATACATACATATATTCCGCCTTTACTTTCGTGATCTAGTCAGATATTGGCTTAACGAATGTATCTTCGGTTGTCACTTCATTGGTTTAAAAACCTTATCGTAATATTGAAATATTCATAAAGTTTTACCACGTGGAACATACGTACAACTTGCCACATTTGGCTTTGAACGTTATGTTAATTCTTTTGAAAATGGTCAAAAAAACATTCGACTAAACGTTATAGGATGTGATATTAATTTCAAGTGAGTGTTTTTTGATTATTTAAAAATGTGTATTAACAGTGCACACGGGCGCGTAAATTTCATGCGCTGAAAATGAGAAAAAAGACCCCCACCGAGATTCGAAAAAAACCCTTTCGTTTTTAAATTAGACCCATACAATTTTAGGGTCACACACAGAGCGCGAGTTCTAAAATGAAAAAAATGAGCTTATGACAAAGGTTCTTCATCTTTTTAAGATTTGTCATAATTAATAAAGCTTTCATTGAGCCGAAAATTATACAATTGGATAAAAGACGACGGAACTTATCTTGTCATATGAGAAAACATTTCTACCTAATTTTTTCTAAAATTTAGAAATGAAATATTAAAAAAATAACAATTCATGAAAAAGATTTTTTCCAACTGTTGTATTTGCTACATAATTTTTTATGTCAACGAGATTCTTTTGTTTTGTTTATAGTAATCGAAAGATACAGTCACCATCTAATTATTTTAAATATTATACTGGCCGATACTAAGATTTTTACAATTTATTTGATCGTTATATTTTTTATGACGTCAACCAATCGTGTAAGTCTCAGTCAGAACGGTAATCTTTTCACTCGATAATTCGTCACATAAGACCATACACAATTTTTTTATCAACTGTCACAGCCTATGATAATTGTTACCTTTTCCAAATAAGCTAATTGTTGAAGTTAACGAAAAGTTTGGCAATCGTTGCCGCGATTTATAAGTATAAAAATAAACTCACGAAATTATTCAAGTGCGGTGTGCACGTGCAATCATTTTTTTTGCTCCTTTTTATTTGAAAAACAAAAAAATAAGCATACGGGTTCAAATAGTTATGCCCATTACAAATACATACCACAAATATACGAATTTTATATAAACGTAAGTTCTTTATGCTGCCATATTTTGATGTTTCATTTTTTTCTCATATATACATATATTAAAATTATTAGGGGCATTCTGCTTATCATTATGCAATACACACATCGGATGATACACAGATTCTTTGACTGTACAAAATACTTAACACAATATATCCCCAAATATGCCGTACATCGTTATTCAGGTAACGTCATCAATTATATAATTCATATTTGTTTTTTTTTTGTCAACGTACCACATTATATGTTTAATTACAAGCAATATTCTAAAATTATGCAATATTCAAAGAAAACTAATGTATCCGCTAGAAATATGTGGAAAATTCTGACATTTTTAAATGTTTATATTAGTTGCGTGTGCATTGGTTAAAGGATATAAACCGTCATAATATTTAAATCAATTATTTTAAAGGCCTCATAATGGATTTTTTTTTTTAAAAATCGCAATTATTTTTGCACAACCGATAAAGAAATACTCGAGGGGGTGTGGTTAAATTTTAATATTATTATTGTAGGTAATGAAAATGTCGGTCTGCATATAAGGAGATATTGACTAAAACCACCGTCCATATCAAACGTTCCTACTTGTGATTAAGGTTTATTAATATATAAATTTTTATTTACTGTTCGTTTTATTATGATGCATATCGCTTTGTAGAGAGTAAAACTAGTCTTACCATATATGGAAACTTATGCAGCAAAAAGTGTTCATTCTTATAAGGCCATAGCGAGCAAAACGAGTTGCATTAAAAAAGCAAATAATTATTGCAAAAAAAAGCTATTGTAAAAATGGATACACTTATTTTATTCAAGATATAATAAATACCCAACATAGCTGTCGTTTTTATAATAGTTTGAAAATATTTCATACACTATTTTCCGAGTTGTTTGTCGCAATTATTTTATAAATGGTTGATATATTTTAGATATTTTATTCAGAGAAACTTTTGGTGAGTATTTACTTGTTTCTTACTTGACCGAATAGAACTCTGTGAAGATGTCAATCGAAAACTCTTGCGTGGAACATTTCAATATTTCATGCCAATTGTACGAGCAGTATTAGTAACATTATTCAATATGTTCGATATCTGCCTGACTAATGTACGCGTAGAACGGCTATCAGTTATATGCATACGTTAATATCCAAAGAAGCTTTTGAAAAATGCAAATCATGTTCTCCAGAAAACATATAATTTTAAATCGAATCATTTATTTTTGCGTATCCATGCCTGTTTATTTTTTAAATAAATGATAACTTTAAAGGAAAATATGTATGTTTTTTAAAACACCGTTACCTAAAAATAATTAGATGTGGCGTTTTGAATAAAAAAAATTGTCACATTTCGTATGGCCCAAAAATAAAATACAGCCCTGAATTTTGCCCTTAGAATTTAGTATACTATACTATCGATGTGTTCGTGATATAAATTTACATAACATATACAATTTAAATCCCTTGAAAAATACTTCTTAATAGTATTATTATCGTTGTTTTAAACATCTCTTAATTGATTCATGAAACCTGATAGCCAATATCGATAATACGTGACAAAAATATTAAGCTCTTTTTGTTTTTCAGATATATTGCTATATTGGTTTGTGTTTTATTACACATATATTATATTCGATTTAACATTAAAATGAGTATTTTTATTTTTCTTAATTCGTGCATCATCAATGGATATTTTTGGTATAACGTCTGTGAAAAATGTATAATTTCAAAATATCAAATAAAATGACATATTCATTAATTATAAGCATACTTATCAATTGTTAGATCTGTGGTATAGTGTTCAGCATCGTTGATATCATTAACGAATACCACGGGTTTGAGGCAATCGATTTTGGGATTCTGCCCGAAAGTAAGGGTTTTATGTTAAACATTTCTCTTCCACCAAGTCGATTCTAAAAAAAGGCAAATTTATATAGAGCAGTACGAACTAAACCACTTGTCCTATTCTAGTCCTACCTTCTGAAGAGACTTGAGCAACTGAGTACTGAGAAGTGTTCGTTGAAAAAAAATCGTAGATAAAAAATTACACAATCCGCAGATTTTTTAAATTTATAGCAAATAACATAAATTTATACCGCAACTCTGATAAAGAAATCATGATCCCATTTGTATTAATTTTTAGAAACAGAATCTTATTATTTAATAATGAAAGCGTCTTCATTTCAATATGTATTATTCTTAATGAAAATCACTTAGAAGTCACATAGTTTCTGTAGAAAAAGGTTCAGCCTGGTTTTGATATTAAAAAACAGTGAGTTCGACCACACGCCAATGGTGAGCAATCTCTGTTAGGGAGATATTTCAGATGTTGGAATTATTCCATATTTGAAAAAAGGGGGAGTGCCAAAAGTGTGTGAGTGTTTTTTCGATTGTGTTGGAATGATGAGATCTGAAATGCGCGCGCAAATCATATACAATACAAATTTAATCCGTGTATGGAATCTCATATGCCATATAGTAAGCTTGTGTGTTTGATCGAACACACATGGACAGAAGTATCGTTTTGCATCAAATATTCCAATATACACATGAATTCAAAATTACAATCTCATAAAGACTATTTAATTCATATATTATTGTGAATAAGTTATATGAAACAAAATATCAAAGCGCTTAATTACATTTAAAGATATTTTATTTATCAATCGCTAATGTCGGCGAATTTATAAATAGTTTTTAACTGTTAAGCATATTTTTTTGCAAAAGTACCATGGTTTTTTTTCCGTATTTTGATGTAATTCTATAAACCAAATATCAAATCGGCAAAAAAATCTCTAAATGAGCTACGAAAATAATTAGAACGAAGAAAAACCTAATTGAAGACAAAATTGATAACGCCATCTAAGAAACGTTTTATTCACTTTATCAAGGGAATGGTGGGAAATATTTTATTCAGTTCTACTCAAAACTAATCAGTATATAAATCTATACTTTGCTTTGACGTATTACATGTTTTCTATTCACTAAATTGTTTAAATTCGAAGATCGTAATGAGGATGATTTAGCTTTCGTTAATTTACTGTCGTTATTGCTTTAATGTTTCGATGTTTTTTTAATATATGAATATATTCGATAAACCAGTGTGTTTTAATAGTAAAACATGTTATCAGATTCAATCTTTAATTATTGTGATGATTATAAAGATACGTGACATTTTGGATGGAAATAGTGCACCTTCAAAACTCACTATTTATTGTAACGAGTTTCTGTGACAGATAAACAGGCATAGGCTACAACGTTTAAGAATGTCATCTAAAAATATTACTGCTATTCAACAAAGTATTCAAAACAAACCATCAGTCTAAACTTGACGCCGTGTTCGAAAAATGGACTGGAGATTTTTTTTTCTATTTTGAAATCAATTGCTACAAGGGCGTTTTCTGTATTACCATCTATTTGTAATGTATTAAATATATATATATATACGCCAAAAAATGTTAATCACGATAGCCATACTTTTCATGAAAAAAAGAAAAGGGCGACGCCACTCATTTTCATTTAAGTGGATACATTAAAAAATAAAATAGTTAGTTTTGGGCAGTAGAAAATTCGATTGGAATTTTCAATATTGAATAAAACATTTATCAGCATTATTATTATAACTATTTTCTTTTTTTTATATAAAGTCATCCAAAGAAAGAGTAGGAAACTTTCCCGGCGAATAACCTATAAAATTGAATACTATCATCTCATTATTAGAATCTAATGTATTGATGTTTTAAATGTGTATTTTAGGAATAGTGGGTTTTCCAGTGTTTGACTTTACGAATGACAGAATATATAAAAATTCTGAAGTGTTCGTTATTTTATTAGTGTGCGATAGTGGCACATGTGGTAGCCATCTTTAAGAATAGTGACGTCATTGATTGACAGATTGATATCTCGTTTCTCAACTGGACAAATAAGAGTTTATCACAAAAATGCTATTTTGCTAATCACGTGCTAAATTCCTCAGTGTTTATGGCGCTAAAAGTTTTTTTTTACGCGCCGTATGTGTAACGGTTTTTAAGAAATTTTTGTAAGTGGAATCTTAAATATTTAAATAGCGTTGTAAGTTTTCTGCATTCTTTTAAATTCGATAAGAAAAATCGTGTTGGTCATTAATATTTATTTGATTAATTAATATCGGATAGTGAAATTTTAATTATCGATAGCGATTTCGAATATGTTAAAACAAACATTCTTGTCGATATAAATAGTTAAAACTAAAAATATACAAAATATGGATAAAGTGAGAATGGAATATCACGACTAGTTACGTTAGAAACAAGGAATGTTCAATTGATATAGATTGATAAACTAAGGATTTTTTTAGGATTACATCGTTTTAGAGCAGGGATTCCCAACCTTTTAATACTCTAGAGCGAATTCCAAAATATCAGTATGATGGCGGGCACCACCCATTTTTTTCTACGGGTTAAGATCTCTACGTTTATTGCGTTTATGAAAAAATCTGTTACGTTCAAATAGTGGCGGGCACACACGAAATGTTCGCACAAGGGCACGGGGTTGGGAATCCCTGTTTTAGAGGGTTCAAAATAATTCCGATCGTGAAATACTATTGTGTGATAGCGTATGTCCTTTCAACGCTACTTCTATATTCAATTCTCCAAGGATAGAATTGTAGCCGTGAATTATGTATTTGTAATTGATAATTTCGTAATAATATATTTATTGAAAAAATATCCATTGAAGGCCAATGGTTTTGGGTAAATACCATAACGCATACTGCAATACCGTGTATGGTGCTTCTTTACGTTATATATTATTTGAATAAGCACTTCGTATTACACGGTCTCCGAGAAGGAGTCGATAAATCCACCCCCTCGTCATCGGTTACCAATCGAACGTTCGAGTATCGATACACCCCTGACGATTTCATGCGTGATCAGCGCTCCGGTTATCCGCCTTCTAGCTCGATTGCTCCATCGCTGAGTCGTTAAGGGTTGAATCACCCCCCTCGAAGCCAATACGGTTTCGATATATCGAACATGTATGTAAAAGCCACCCCCAATTTTTATATCATTCTTTTCAATTGAATACGGAATCATCCTATCGTTGAGTAAAGATTGGATATATCACGGTGAAAAAAATAGCAATGTATTAAAATAAAAAGAAGTAAAGTTCTACAAAATTATTATTTTTTAAGATATAGTTGCATATTTGAGTTGCACGTTATGGTGCAGAATTTGACGATTATTTTAAAATCATATTTTTCTCAGTATCGTAGTTGTATATTTTTAATATTAGATAAATCGGGATCTATCTTTACACAAGTGTCTTAGTATATTTTTTACTATATCGCGCGGTGAAAAAAATAGCAATGTATTTTAAGTGTACAAAATTATTTTTTTAAGATATAGTTGTTTTGGCTCACGCCATCGTCAGAACTATGCTTAAACGAACATTTGCTTATCTATGTATAGCTGTGTAGAAAAGGTACACAACATATCTTTTCTCCTGTTATACCCACCTAGCATGTTTCTAAACTAAAAAGTTTACATACGGCACGAAAATGGTCCATTATGGAAACAAAACGGCCCCCAGTAGCGCGTTAAGCAATGGCGATCGACATATATTAGTTTGTTCGTTAAGAATTGAATATATTTTAATAAAATAAGATTTCTGAAACATATGATATTTTTTTACTTTATCGGTATTTTATTAAGGTTTTTTTTAAATATTAATTTATACTATTGCTAACCCGTTCCCTGCTAGGCCATATAACGGATATTCCAACGTTAAGCATTTTAAACATTAATTCAGTAGTTTTCGAGTTAACCAAACCTATGAAGATGTTTGAGTGTACACTGAAATCAGCCGTCTACGTAGTGGAGACGTAAGTAATCATAGGGTAAAAAAATAAAATCAAAAATGCTATTTGAAAATTTTATTATTTTTGTTTTCACTGACTACCATTTAGTCTTTCCAATGATCGGAAAAATACGATTATTTTGTATCAAATCATAACAGAGACATTTAGTTATTGTAGTGGTTATTCAAAACTTTTCCGCATTCAAAGTTTTCGTACATTTATCGTTTTTTGCGGTCCTTTGAAAAACGACAAATAAGGGATTTGCTGTAAGTAAACAGTTTGACTATTACATTTATAATTATGAGGCGTCATAATTTATTTTTAATGTTATATTACAATATAATATTGACAGTAAATATAAAATTCTCAAGCACTGTATCACGCCATATAACAATACAAATTTAATTACTAATCGTATCATTTTGAAGTTCGAAGTTTATTCCACTTTCAAAGTGCTCACTTTTTTGAATAAATAAGTCTAAAATATCAACATATTTAACGAGGTAGATATTTTAATTAATCGAATCACGTTTAATTTATTGTTAAACGTTTTTCTTTAAGCTATTGTGAACAGTTTAATTATCATTTGTGCTATGAAAGTTGTAGTTGTCGACGGATATTTGGGTTTTCAATTTACGTTATATACTAACGTTTGTTAACATTTATAAATATGTGCTATTTGAGATTTTATTTTGTTAGTCTCAAATATTTGCCTCCAGCGACTTGTGAACGTGAAGGTTTGGCGGCACTTCGGAGATAATATAATATTATAAACGGAATTTTAAAAGTTTGAGTTTCATAACAATATCAAAACATTAATGAGCGGAAATATAAACAGACGTGGCTCTAAAAACAAAAACAACAGCCATGTAAATCTACATAAAAATATTGTTACAAGAATGATCTGTTGAGTTAAACTTCTGGAGAAAAAAAATGTGTTTAGGACAAGCGTCGAGTGTTTTTAATCGGTCGTAGCTTTTTTATACTCCAGAATAACCGTTGAGCATAACAAGTGCCTAACTTCCGTTAAAAAGCATGACTTTTCAACAGATTTTTATGACGGTTCGCCTTATTACCCTGCCACGCCTTATTCGTACAATATTTTGTGCAATGTTTAATCGGTCGCAATAATATCTATTATATAATATATTACTTTGCATTGAAATACCTTACAAATTTTTCTGAATCTAAGAATAATCAGATTAAATATTAATTTTACAACACGAACTAATACTACACCAAACTCATAAGTTATATTCCAACACTAAGAAGATCTTTAAGCATCTTTGTGTGTCATACCAACCATCAAATTCTTAATATACTATACCAATTAGTCGACCACCGTATTATTATGAATTTTTTTTTTTCTTCTGTCCCATTAAATTTGTGTCCGAATTTCATTATGGTCACTTTTGATTATTGATATATGTTAATTTATCCGAGAATATCTTTTGCTTTGTATTTAAATTTTGTATTCTATATCATGCAATCTTTCACAATATGATATTATCTTTTAAGGCTTAGAATTAAATCAGTGTCCATCACGCTCCATCTCGAAAATTCTTTTGAAGTTAAAATGTTTAATATATCTTAATTATTATAAGATGCAGATTTCACCTAACTTTATAACATCTTTTTTTTTTTTTTTGAATTATTTTACAATAGATTTTTTTGTATGTATTAATTTCAAAATTAACAATATACTCTTTCATAAAATTATCTTTATATATGGTAAGTGTTTCGAGATAACTTCACGATCTCCTATAAACAGATCAGTAAAAATCCCATGAAACTATTGAAAGAATAATTATTTTCAGTAACACTTCTTTATTTTATTTCTTTTATCTTTTATTTTTACAGTATTTCAGAGTATATTTTTTATCAAATTAAAATTGAGTATTTCAAACAATAATGTCTTCAATATTTCACTCAGTGGTCGCCATTCTTACAGCCTGCTAACAGCGAGTGTTCAGCAACGATAAGAACATCGCTGCTTGTTGGATTTTATATTATTAAGTATAGGTAATTTCATTGAAAAAGTAATACGGTGTAGGACTTTTACACGAAATTTTTAATAAATTATTTTGAATTATGATCCCGAAGCTTCGACAAATTTATGCCACAAGGTGTGAAATTTCAAATTGAGAAGATGTATACAAAATATGTTAAGCTTTATGAATTATTTTACAATATCAACACGTATTTGAATTATATATTTTTAAATTGGAATGAACGTTTAACTCATTTACTGCTGAGCATTTTAAAAGATATTCACATAAACTTCAAAAATTTATTGAATAATATTGGTTTGAAACAATCTTATTGAATTTGTCAGGACAAATCAAACAATGCATTAAATCAAATATTAGCGAGTACAAGAAAGTTTTAATCACTGTTAATTTATATATTTTTGGGTATCAACTATTAACACAATAAAAACAACCGTCTCAACAGTTGAGACGTTAACAGTGAGAGAGATAATGTGAAGTCAAGTTCGGAGTTTAAAACTAAATAAAATAATATGTTAACAAAGAACAACCAGTTCCTATTGATTTTAACATCTACTTAAGCCAACTAATTTTGATATATAATACTTTTTTTGAGAGACTTTTGATATATTGTATATTTAAACTGTCATACGTGTCTCAAGAGTATGATATATACATACAAAAATATAATATCGATCCAAAGCGTTGTTGAAAGTTTTCATTTCCATGAAGGAAAACTGAAAAAGCTTCCAATTTTCACTGTGCTTGAAATATGAGCTTAAAACGTTTCAAAGCCAGTAACAAAGTGGAAAAAAGTGTGTGATTTATCTGCATCAGTCAAAAAACTCTGCTGATAAGTGCTAACCCCATCAAAAGAGCGTCTATAGTGTGAAGCTACTGTCTCGCGATTTACGATGACATAACACTTTTGAATTTTTATTCGAGCAGCCTCGGAATGCTAAAGAATAATCTATACACATATATTCATTCATCCTCCGACTTACGCAGTAAAAATGTTCCGCCATAAACCGCGTAAAAAGGTCTACAATTTATTTTATAAAACTGATCATTATTTTCATGGAATTTCATTTATAATAAAAAAAATAATGATTGCTTTATTGTTCCACCCGGTATATAAGCGAAACTCGTGTTACATCTAGTATCACGCCGAATGGAATAAAAAAGTTATCAATTTTAAATTACCCAATCATATGTCGTAACTAACGATTATTTATATAATTTATGATATCGACTGAAGGTGCTTGGTGGAATTTCAATATCAAAAACTGACAGTCAGTTCTGTTGCATCCGTGTGATAGAATACCTGACGATGCCGAAAGGCGAAACCCGGGTCGTTAGTGACAAAACATGTACAAAATTTTAGCAATTCAAATTTAATTATTTATATAATATACACATAATAATATTTATCATTAAGCTTCTTGCCTACACCTGAGAATTGTACTTTTACAATCTCTTTCATCATCATCATAAGTAATAAAAAAAATCAGTTTTATTTTGAAAAAGAAAAAATTGGTTGTTTTTTTTTAACAATTCTTTATATTGAGCACAAAAATTTGACGGTCCGTTCCATCTAATCAACATTTATCCTTTGCCCGAACAAATAAATGGAAAGTCTCTAAAAGATACTGACAGCTCCCAAGTAATAATATCTAGTTAATTTATAATCTTCTTATGTTATCTGTTCTCAGAAAATAATGTAAACAATATGTAACGTGGTATTGTTTTGTGATCATTATCTTAGTGGATATTATTCAAATGACGTATTTTGAACGTCATATTCTATTGTCAACTAAAGTTATTTTTGGACATTTTCTCACGTTTCTTCGAGAACAGCTCGCGTTATTCTGTCAAACATCCAAATGGCATTTAATAGGCGATAAACATTTTTAAAAAACAAGCATACCAGCGCTTCTAAAGATATATATGTTTTGAATTGATATTTTATCAAAATAAGATTTAATCGATATTCAAATACACCGAGACTTTTTGCTCTTGTCGCTCAATTTCTTAAAATCTTTTTTTTCATAGAAAATGGATAGAAAGCAAAGGGTGGTACAGAGATATTGGTTGTCTAATCGGATGGTGCAAATTCAACATATTCGGTAGCTAATATCGACGACTTTAATAACTGCACCTAGCTTCATAAAATTAATTTATATTTGTAAATGTAAAAAAATATTTTAAAAATTCTTTGTTGATTTCAGAACTCTCTGACTTCGCGTAAATAATTATTATGTACGTTACATCGCAACGAGTACTACAAAACTTTACTTATTGCATTCTTTCCTATGATTTCTTATTCTATATGCGCATCATGAAATGTGCAGTAGTTTTGCTTTGAATTTTAAAAATAAAAACTCGATTTACGTGATTTCCAAGAATGAGTGAATTAAAAGTTATAATAATTATTGCTGCTGTAAAACTGTGTATGATTTCATCGTTTCATTTATATTTTGTTTTTCTGTGTTCACTCTAAATGACATTTTATAATGAAACCTTAACTTTGAAGATTGCTGGTTAAAGACATATCATGTGTGTATCTTCTTGTTTCTCAAATGGTTTTCTTTGTATGGTTTTCTTTGATTTATACCGCTTTTTATATTTACTTATCGCATAATTCCACACTACAAAACAAAACTGACTTTTACTGTTTTCTTCCAGTGATGTAGCACGTTTCAATGAATTAAGATTGAAAATAAATTTAAGACTATATTTCTTCCAAGGCTAACTAACTTCTTTAATTAAATTTAGCTAGTCGTTAAACAAAACACGACGTCGACTGCGACATTGACAGCACGACGTCGATTAAAAATATAATTTTTGCCAAGTTTTTTTCGTACCATTTTTATGTATGTGTATTAAATTAAAGATCAACTAATCAATCCGACAAATTGTTCAATAAGATAATTCTCAAAATCGACTAATCGAAAAGTAGTCGCTGTTCTTTGTTTTTTATGACTCCGCTCCGGCCAAAATACCGCGAATCCACAGGTCTTTACATGAAGGATTTCATAATGTACCATGGTAAATAACTTATCTCAAAACAAAATTGATTGATTGAACTATGATAAAAGTTCACAGATGACCGTAAAATTACTCAAAGATAAGTCAAAAAATTGAAAAACCTTTTACAAATTCATTGCTACTTATCTATACTCAAAAATGGAATCACATTAGTCAATTACTAAAGAGAATATTGTGTTCAAAAATAAATCATAAATATTAGCAAATCGAAAATCTTACAATAAAATTGTTCAACAATTAAAATCATAGTATAAAAGGTTATCAACATTGAAGATAATCAGCACTTAGATAAATTTGTAATGGGTGTGTTTATTCAGAAATAGTAAAACGAATTATGCTTAAATGTTTTTTTTAATTGTGAGTCGATTTTTCAACAGCCAATTTGAGCTGAAGAAATCGCTATTATCACATCTCAGTGAATAATTATCTCATCATTACGGTACTATAAAAACTTTTCAATTGTAGCGAGCGTAAATTTTTCAGCACGTGTATTTTTTCGAATATCCACAAGGCAGTGTAATAATTTCAATTATTGAATGGGTGGGTACCCTTAACGCAATAAAAATGCTTTTTAATTCCTTTGATAATTAAATTTACCGTCATTGTTAGATACCACAAATGTTTTAAATAATACACCACTGGCTTTTAAAAATATCCCTTTTCTCTATGATCTTCTCTCCAGTGTTGTCATATCTGTTAATAAACACCGGAAAGCTTACAAAGGTTTTAAAATTAACACGGAGGTGTTGAAACAATTAAAACGTCTTTGAATGCGTAGTTTTTATTGCTTATTAGTTTAAAAAAACACAAGTTTGGTAACAAAGAGTAATAAATAATGCTGTTGTATGAACAGAACTATAAATAAAATTATTTTTATTTGGAAACTGACATGATTTAAAGAGGCGTTATAATGATTTTTAATTTAATATAAGGCCATCATTAAACGTTTTCTCGTTGGTTACATATTGTACAAAATGTTTAATTAAAATGATTTAGTGGATCACTTTGTCAATGAAATTGATATAAATATTCAATAGACAAAAAAAAAAAAATTTCATTGTTAAGGTGTTTATTTCGTGTTTGAAGAATAGTCAGGGTAAAGTTTTAACGATTGGACCACTCAACTTTGTGTATTATTGATAAATCAAAACTAAAAGTTATTTTTAGTTTAACATTCGCTTATGCTATTGACTCTGGTATAGCAACATTTCAATAAAATATCAAATTGCCATATAAATGGAAAATGAAAATATTCGACGTGGTTTTCATAAATTAGATCACTAAGTTTTTGATGTGATCATTACGTCATCTTTATTTAACTTAAAAATAATTTTACAGACGCAGAGAAATTAAACTAAAATTTTTGGCGTCCTGTTCCTTGTTTCTTCCAATGTATTTTATAGAGAACCAACATCAGTGTTGCTATGCATTGGCTAAGGCAAAATCTATTTTTCTTAAAAAATATTTTGAAAATGTCAAACGTCAGGAGTCGCTTGGGATTTGCAGTAATAAAAAGTAAATTATTCTATTATCACAATTTCAAATGATTTAATATATATATACATACAATTAAATTTAGCGAGTAGAATCATACCAATATTAACGTTTGATAGATTTGATTATTATAGTGTAAGCATTATCAATGCACTGAAGTCAACCACTTTTTTACCGTAGCCTCTAAAGTCTTGTTTGGAAAGAAGACGATGTGAAGAAAGTTTTCATATCGTAACTTGTAACGTTCTAAATACTTTCCACTTTGTTTCTATCTGTATACTAATAGAATCAAAAAAACACTGGTCCAATGACCGTAACCTTACCCTAATTTTAATAAAATATTGTTCAGCCCACATTTTCTCTCATTAATCATGCAAAGGTTTGCCATACCCATTTCAATATGATTGTTAAAGCTCGAATATGTATTCAGGTGGAATCGGCAATTTTTGATACCCAAGATTGTGGAATGTAAAGTTGTAGGGTTAGTGGATAATGTATTTTAATTAGTATATACTTATTCATGATGTCAATTATATGATTAAACAAATTTACTCATTGAATTGAACCGCTATGACTTTGACAGCTTGGATATTTGCACGGATGATTCACTGTAGATTGCAACAGAGTTGCATACGCATACTTGCATGTATTACATTGCGCTCTTATAATCGTTCAAGTGAAAGATGGATGAGATTCATTATACGAGCATTTTTATTTACATTGTGAAACCAAATAAAATCCTGAGTAAACATATAAAAAAATATAAGAAAAATAATGGCTACTTAAATATATTTTAAGCTGTCTTTTACATCTATGTATCGAGATGTAACCCACCATAATCGGCTATGTAAATATTTTTTTACATCTATGGAAAAAGGGTAAACAAATATGTCCTTTGTTTATTTCCACAAGAATTTAACATTTTAGTATATGGCGATTTCGACATAACGCCAGTGTCAAAATACATCATTTATTCTATTAGTGGCACAGACAAACAAAACAAATATTGATAAGATCGTTTAAACGCTGTCTAAGATTTATTTGATGTATATTATAATACCAAATACATTATCGCGTAGATTCTTCGGAAACAACATAAAATTTGGACGTGATTTGAAACGCAAAATAATTTTTCAAAATTAGCATTTTAACAAATCAACCCCAGCGTTGAATTGGTTACCATGCTTCTCACGGCTCCCAACCCCCTCGCCCTTAATGGCGTTTGAGATTTCTCAAGTTGACCTAATCAGTTGTAAGCAATTTGCATACGATCGGCCAGGTGGAAATAATATATAAACACCTTAAACCAGTGGTCCCCGATTTTTACGTTGAATATGAACGTATGATCGCTTGTTATGCGATATTATCTGCACATTTTTTTTTTTTTTTTTGAAATAACAAGTTTACTAACACGGTCAACTGCTAGTACAACGTTGCTTAATTAATTACATAGAACATTGATATAAAATTAAAATATCGCTTTAATTGGTTTTTATAAACGTATAGATATTTACCCAAATAATAATTAATATTTTTGATGAATAAAGAAAAAAAAAATAAAGAAACATTTGGTAAATATGTCATTCATCCAGACAAAGTATATATTATATAACACTTAGAATATTTAAAAAATATTAACCCGTTCTTAATCAGATGCAATAATATTTACCAGTGTGTTTGTATTTAACTATGTTTAAAATTATTGAATTTGAATAAGCCCGAAACATAAAAGAAAATGTTTGAGAATCGGTGAGACGTGAATTAAAGCATCGTATGCAAATTACCGAAACATAGGAATTATTCATTTCTAGTTTTACCTTACGTACCTTTGTGCATTCTTGAAAGTTTGCACTGCAAACTGCAACCCTTTAGGGTGCAACAAAGACTGCATTACAAGTATCCATTAAAAGTGCACCGCTTATGAAGTAGCAGATGCAGAGGTGGCGGGTGATTTGATATATTATAAAATCTGAAAGTAATTAAAAAGTATTTGAAAAAAATATATACGATATATATATTTACAGTAGCATTACAATGTATTGTTTTGGCTTGATTTTCATAAATTTGTTAACAATAATAGAAGCAAGCAAAAACACTTCTTAATGGAAAGTCATAATATTTAAATATTTCGGTGAAAACTGTTGGTATTACACGCGATAATCAAAGCTTTTGCTAAACCTTTTTTTTATAAAATTGTTGAAATCGTTATCGGCATTTTGTTTAACGTCTTTAATCATAGTAGAAAGTATTATAATTTATTCATTCGTATTGCAATATTACATACCAACGACAACTTTTCCACTCAAGTTTGGTAGACGTCAAAATTTGATAATATAAAGGAAGAAAAATATAATTATTTTTATTGTAAATGTTGATATTTGGAGTAAAACTTTTCTTTTATTTATAGTAGATTTATTTTATTAATAAAAGTACGATTGTCTACTCTTCGGTAGATTTTATTTGTTAATGTTGAGAACGTAAAAAATACTTCACCTATAAATAATATTAGTTGATAATATTTATTTATTTTAAGACTAGACTTTAAATGTTCTTTAAATGACATTTATTACTTGTGATCGTTGCACATTTCTAATGTAGTTTTTGCCACCAGTCACCGCCACTGTTGTACCCTTTTACTATTTTTTTAGTTTCGTGGTTCCCATAACACTAATTTGCATACTGAGATGCGATTAACGAGCCGAAGTTTATTCAATCATTCTAATGCACGCTGAAATATAATTCTTTACCTCGAATAAATAAGGGAAACTTTTGATTGCGTACAATTTATATGCACTTACAAAAAATAGCGTTTTATTTATTGCTCAAAAACGAATTTAGGTATTGAATGGTCAAACCGAACACCATATCCTCTTCTATCAATAATATCCTCTTCCATTATCAGATATATATTAATCAACAATTATTTATGCAAAATTTTGTTGTTTTTAGCCATATCTGAAAATATTCAAATAATGTATGCATATAATTTTTACCTAACTTTTTATAAAATAAGTAAGTGTTTAGTTATATTTATTATATATGCTTTGTTACGCGTAAAATTGTTGTCAGGACATTTCGAATCATAATTATCATTGATCGTCAATATATCGTAGTATTTCAGGTGCTTATGTTTTTAAAAAGCTAATTGTTAACTATCCCACAAGCAAAGTTATAAAGAAGAATGGATCTCCAACGCTTTTTATCTGTACAAGTTGTTGACCACTGCCCAATTTTTTCTGTCTCTTTTCTACATTACTTGATGTTTTTGTATTTTCACAATATGTAAAAAATATTTATTTAACATGCGAAAGTTTTTATCCCTTGTATATATAAGAGTACGTATATTGATTCTAAGAATATTTCCTCACTATATGCAAATTATAGTTTACGGTGCAAAACTTCACACAACTCTCAAATATTCAAAAAGTTATAATGTTCCAATTTCAAATTTAATGTATTCCGTAAGGCTCAAGTTCCCACAATATTGAATAGTTCAAATTGTATGCAAATTAAACGGTAGCGATTTTTGCTTACCTTATAATACCTTCTCGGAGATCGATTATTGAGTTTTGCATATGCAGTTAAGGGTGAAATACGAAGATTTTCAAAAAATCTCACGAAGTTTGGTAAATTAACATAAAATCTATACCACCGATGTAATCCATATAACCTGCATACATAAATTTCATTGTCAGTGGTGATATTCTATGAAGGATTATTTTGATCGGTTCAATAACGAGCTCCTGTGACAAAATGAATAAAAAATAAATTTTATTTATTTCCATGTGAATAAATTACTTACACACGAACCTATGTGAATCAAACGATTATTTAAATGAATAAATTGTTAAATATTGTAAAATGTAAAGCAGTGACAGTTGATATAATTTAATTTTAAATCCTATTTGTAATATAATCAGAAGCGATGCATCAAATTTCTCTTCTCATCGAATTAATTGTACTGTGTAAAAAATCGTAAACAAATTGTCTCGGAATACTAAAAAATTGCATTATAACTTAGCGGTAAATTGTTAGCGTTCCGTGTGCTTTTTTTAAATCAACATATCCATGAATTAATTTACTATACTTAATAAACAAAAGTGTCACACTTATGTCTCTTTGCCATTGATTATAACAGATAACAGATAAAAAATGTTTTGGAAAATGAACTTAAATAACAGTCTATACTATTTTTTTTGTTTAATAAAGAGTTTACAATAATTTATGATATTAACTGAAGATGCCGAATGTTGAAACCCGTTTCGTTAATGACAAAGCATGTAGAATCGTTAAAAGTTTTAATCATTCAAAAATGACTTTACAGTTCAATAAAAAAATATTTCTTGATTTACTTTTATGATTATTTAATATGTTACGATCGACAATTTTTAATAATCATGAAAGTTTTTTAAGTCGTGGATTTTTTTATTATCATCATTTTTTTTATACTTACGGATGAATAGTATATTTTATTTCTTACTAATCTATCTAGTTGGAACGTTGTATCTAGGAGATTGTTTTTGGCAGTAAAATTTCCTTTTATTGCCAAAATATTTTATAATTTGTTCTTATGCCGGTAAGTCTTCATAAATAAATATTCACAAAAAATAAAATAGTTTTATTTTGACATCATAATAAATACATATGTATGAAGTAAAATATGTGTTACATTTACAGTTTACTATTAATATGTTGCGGCCCACGTAGAAAAGCAAAAATCGTAAAACCTGAGAAAAAAATTTGAGTATGGCTGGTTTACAGTATAATTTAAATGTTCATTTCTTAATGTAATCATTCTGTACTTATCATTTCTGAAAAAGATACGATGAACGACTGAAATACAACTATCTGTCATAAAAAATGCTATCGAGACTCTTTATAAGGAGTCTATATATTGACATGAACGACAATGAACATTTAGATAAGTATTATGGTTACAAGTATAATATTTCATGAAAATTGATTCTAATAAATAATAATCTCTTGAACACTTGTGGATGGAGAAGATTTTTATGTCAGATTTTTTAATAAATAAATCAGTCAATTGATTAATAACGACAGATTAAAACTGAGAAATTTTACGCGTATTATTTAAGTGATGACAGTTTGTTCGCATTTATTGATGTGGGATTAAATCTCCCGTTCGAAATTTAAACATCAAAATGGACCTGTGAAGACTTATGTGTGATAATTTCGGTGACGGATGACGGCTTATGGATGATCTAATCGTATGTCATATCATCGCATCATAACCGTAAAAAGTTCGTAAGGTCCACTAGGTATCTATGAGTCATGTTAGCACTAAATGCAGGGATGGCATCGGATGTAATAATTCATTAAATGGCCGTTTCTAGCAATACAGCAGAGGATTTTCATAATAAAAAATCACATTTCTTGATCCATTTTTAGTTATGCCGTTATTTATTATTAAATGTAAACCTTTCGAGTTAGAGTCGTGAAAAATGAGCGACTTCGACTAATTTTTCGATTCGAAGATTTTGAAAAATATTTCAATGACAATTTTGCCGGGGTGGTTGGTTGATCATAAATTTAGTACACATAAATAGGAAATATACACAAAATAACTGACAAAATTAATCTTTTTTTTAGTTGTTTTTTTTTTGTGTTGTTGGTCAATGTCGGAGTTATGTTTTTTTTAACGACTCCACAGACCCGAATGTAAAAAAAATATACGTCTCCAAAATTTTTTTTATTTGTTCATACAAGTTATGTATTTCTTCTATGATTTTTGGGTAAAATAATCATAAAGATCATCTGACAGATGCTTTTAAGACAGCAAAAAAACTACATTATCGTTATTGATTTCATCTTCAAAAGAACACCTCTATCAATGATATTTTTAGTTAGCTATATCTATTTGTCCAAATTACCAATTGTTTTGGTATACGATCTCGGCTTAAGATCACAGAAGTCATGTTTAAAATTCATGGAATTAAGTGAGACCTAATTTCGATAATTCCATATTTTTTATTTCATTGTAAAAAATCACTATCGCAAGATTCAATCATTTGTAAGTTTGTATCAGTATTTGTTAATAGTATTAATAATTCTAGAACAGTAGCTGTCATGTGCGACCGCTATAGGATTTTGCTGCGGCCGCACATGAAAACCACCAGTTTTATATATTATACTTTACGGTTCGCACATTTTCTTTAAATAACTACACCGAAATGGTTTTTTCCTATTTTGATTTTAGACCTTATGTATATTCTTTATCCATCTATCGATAAATTTTGAGAGTAAAAATTAAAATTCATATTAATTTTTGGTAGTATAGCTGCGCGTATCCACCATAGGCGTTCCCGGATAGTAACGTTTGTCTCGAAAATGACGCCAAATTGAGTCCGCGGACCGTAAAGTGTTAACTTGATTTTGAACTTATATATAATGTGATCATATAATATTATTATTTGTTTTGTTCGTGATTAACAAAAATAACGATTATTTGCTGAATCGTTATTTCTTTGAATTCATTGAAAAATTAGTTATGTATTTTTAATCAATTTGGAACGATATTTGAATACTGATCAAGTATCTTGCAGCCCTATCGATAAATTCCAATATACCGTCCATCATTTCGCGCAGTGTTTCTGGTTGGCAACAAACAGGCCAGCACAGTTTTGTTTGTTTAATTAAAATTGGTATGTTTCAATATAGCGCGGCGTGTACCATATTTATTACAGTCGACGCCATATTAAAATGTGACTAGGTACGCTACGAGAATAGATTATTGCATTAATCAAAACTATGTCTCGCTTTAAATAGCGCCTGTATAACGAGAAAATTACCGTACATATTTGTTTTGCAGGGTGGCATCATTGGCTGATGATAAAGAATTTACGTCACTGGTCGCCCAACGATGCACTTGCAATGTTGCAGTGTTTCTATCTTAATCTTCTTTTATACTTACGATATAATATTTATATTCGAATTCCAATTCTTAAAATCAGTGAGCTACCAACCGGTAGCTCACCAAAACTTTTTCCGTAGCTCGCGTAGGATACTTTATCATATTTATAAATTTGGCTATAAAATTATATTATTGAACTCCGAAATGAATCCAGCTAAATTTCAACGAAATCAACAAGGTTGCCGTTGTAATATAATTTTTTTGGCATAACAATTTGTGCGTACAACGAAGTAAAATAGAGAAGCGGTCAGAGATATATTACGATTGATGCGAACTGCACCATACACTTTGTCTATCTCTCTCGCTCATTTGTGTCACCATTTATAAAGGTGGAATATGTATAGGTAGCTCACCAAACAATTTCAATTTATGAAAGTAACTCACATCGTATACACCCCACTTCCGTGAGCTTTGTTGCTAATTGTTACAATTAAATTCCACCAAACTTCGTCGGACCATACCATGGATTTATGGTTATTTTTATAACGTAATTGTTAAGTACTAAACCTAGTTTTCAATGGTTTTCGGTTATCTATGTCCACGGATTTTTTCAACAGTATAAAAGTGTAGAATAATCACAAAGAGATATTGTTTAAATTCGTTTTTGATATAATCATTAAAAGCGTTACACACAAACAAATATGGAACTTTTTTTGTGTCTTGATAATTTAATTTGTATTTCGATGTTCTTTAAGATTTCGATCTTCGCAGTGACAGTCTTAGATAACGCGAGTGTTGGCGTGTTTATAAATGACGTCAGAAATCGTGAAAAAATGGGTGCATTGATGGCACGATGTTTGCCGCATTCCACCAGCTCTTCTAGCAAATAAAATAATTACCGCATTACTATAACTGAATGTATAATTTGTTTATGCAATGATTTTATTGCACTCTAGTAGCTGGTAGACATCTTAATAATAATCCGTTTGGTGGTTTGGTAATAATTAATTGCGAGTATAGTATAAGAGAGTTCATTTTTTATATATAAAATATAATTTCATTATTGATTACAAAAATACAATGTGAAAGATATACATATGCATTCACTTATATTAGTTATTTGCTGCTGTTACTATCGGTTTATAAATATAATCGTTTGCGATTTTTTAAAGAACTAGTTCTGACGAAGGCGTGAGCCGAAATAGCTATCAACTATATCTTAAAAAAAAATTGTAGAACTAAAATACATTGCAATTTTTTTCACCGTGTTATATTGAATTTTGTTTGAATCTTCGGACTCATGATGAAGTGCTGTTTTTCGTAGATTCTTGGTCTGATTCAATCATTATTACTTTTTTTTTTTTTTTTTTTAAATAATAAAAACACATTTTTTTTAGTACTTATTTCCACAATATATTTTTTTGATCAGGACCGGTTTCGCTCATCGCGAGCATTATCAACTGATAGAATACAATTTACAAACAAGTCTATTTATACAAAACAAAAAATTAATTTGAGATAATGGTAGCAGGTGTACAAAACCATGGGTACAAGAACTAGGAAACTATTTACATAAAATCATACAATATTGATACAAATAAAGTAAATTAGTATAAAAATTAAATGTTCACAATCACTTATTAAGAATTACAATTATGGTAAATCAATAATCCATTAGGAGCTCTAAACAATCAATAAGGAAGTAAGGAGTGGGAAATTTTTAATGACGAAAATAACCCACAATCACTACTTAATGGAACAAAATAAATTAATACATGAGAAGTCGATTAAAGATGAATCGATGAGATGGGAAGATATGGTCAGTCAGGGGTGTTCCAATATTTTCTGTAAAAAATTAAGTAAAAGGAGGCAATATCATTTTTCAAAAAAAAAAAAAATATTTATTTGAAATATATATTCATTAATCTAATTTAATGAGTATAACAATCTATCAGTTCATATCTATCAGTTCTATCAGTTGATAATGCTCGCGATGAGCGAAACCGGTCCTGATCAAAAAAATATATTGTGGAAATAAGTACTAAAAAAATGTGTTTTTATTATTTAAAATATAATGCCATCCCATCAAGAAGTGACAGTTAACACCTTAAAAGTAATTATTACTATTATTAATTATAGATTCAGTTATAAGTTTTTGGTTTGATTTCTGCATTTACCATTTCCGTACCATTTCACCATGCAGTCTCAATTCATTTTTTAATTTTTTAGCTCGTCTAGTATTAGAAACGTTTTCTAACGAAAAAAAATCTATGCTGAGAACAAGGGTGCGATAATTTGTCGCTGAGAGCATATGCTTAAAATAAGGTAAATGCCAATTTAATCAATAAATTAATTTAAATTGTTTACTACTGATAACAGCACAGACATTATTAATATATAATATTTACTGGGTAAATCTATAAAACATTATATGTGTTATTTAATCAACGCCATTTTGTTACCTTCAAGATTATGATTTATAAATAGTAAAAAGATGCAAGATGGAATCTCCATAAATATTTTATGTTTCATAAATGGTTAAACTATCAGCAATAAATTTCAATTAAACCTTTTAAACATTCACCGCCTTATTATTATTACAAGAAGAAATATTTCAAAACTTTTTGCAACAAAAACTGGATAAAAAATAATGATATATACAATAGAATATAAAAATGAGAAGAGAAAAACTTGGATGCAAATAGTATGGCAGCTCGTTAAGTCAATTGCCTTTAAAACTAAGTAAAATAACTGTTTTATAAAATTAATATAAGACATGAATAATATTTAATATCATTCAAAATATATTTTGAGATAATTTTAAATTTAAATTACAAAACTGATATTTACACTGGTTTTCAATTAAAATTGAATTATTTAAGGTGTCGATTGAGAAAAACATGTAAGGCAATAGGTGACAATCTTTTGTTTTGTATTTAAATAATTTCAACTAATTGTTGATAAGCTAGACCTGAGAGTGCTATAATAGCAGTAACAAAATATAGTCAAATAAAGTCTAATTAGTCCAGATAGAAATCGAAAAGTGATTTTTATTCCAACCTATTAATTAAAACTGTTCGTCGCTGTCTTCACAAAATTCTCTTAACAAAAAAAAATACCAACACAAAATGAAGAAAGTTATACAAAAAATAGAAGTAATGCATTAAATTTGTAGTATTTTCTTTATTCATTGAACCTACTTTCACTAATACGCTATCTAGGTTAACCTATTTTAAAAATCATACTTACATTTTTGGTAAGAAAATGTAAAAAATATCAAATGTCTATTTGTCATTGGTTTATAACGATTTTTCGGTACAATATTTTTTTGTTTCTATAACAACGTTGTTAACAATGTTTAAACAATATACATGATACGAAAAGAAATTTGGTATGAATAATGCCATACAAATAGTACCAGTGCGCCTAGTGATTGTTAGAAAATAAATACCTAATGCGACACAATGTAATACAATATATCAAGATCGAGTAGATTGGCAATTTAGATTTTGATTATCCCACGAAATTAGCGTTATTGTAAAACAAGCATTGTATTACTACTCACAATGGGTGCTTGCCACACATGATTTTTTATAGAATAATAAATTTGTAATTATTGATAATAATACATACACACAAATAAAAAATTACATTATTTACGTATAAAAAAATCCACAAAGCATATTAATGTATGATATCATCTTTATTGGCCAAGTAATTAAAAGCCAAGCACGACTGATACTCTATCAATAATATCCGTAGAAGCATCCCATAATTATTTGCTAATAACATATAATATACAGTTATCTATTCATTTGTTGTAATGAGTATGATTCTATAAATCTTATTTGTTTATTCGTCATGGGAAATTTTCATTCATTTGTATGAGAACGATTAAAGCGTAGCGAAAGAAACAGGCAACCTTCCTATAATAAATGCCATACTCGAGAACATGGTATCGTAACTGGACGGTTTAAGTGTTGCAATATCTCTTCTACAACATGATACCGAAGGATTATTCAGATAACGCTTATCCAATTGAGACGTGATATCATATTTAGTAGACGGCAGTGATGTGAAAAATAAAATGACCGAATTCAATCAAATTATTGCTCACTTTTCATATATCACTGTTTAATGAAAATTCATTATATTTAAATAAATGAAACCATTCCTAGAATAGATGCTTCCATCAGATAGTGGGGGTGAGGTGGTATGACTTTGTGAAGAATTGGAGATCAGGGAATGTACAAAATAATGCCTTGTTGTGTCAGTGGTTATGGATATACGTTATAGCTGACTGGATCGTGTGCTGCGGATGTTTTGGAAAAGTCTTAATTTTGCCTGCTTCTTTTTCCAAGAAGTGGATTTACGACGGCTTTGACGACAGTCGAATACTATCCGCAGGATATACGCGACGTAGACGAAGGTATTTTATATGAGAAAGTAAAGCAATTGAAAGGTGAGTATCATGAAGCGAATATGGTCACGAAGAAAGAAATAAGACACAATTAATTTATACTAGTCAATGATCAAAATGGTTTTGATCATCACGAGTATTATAATACGATATTTGTTTAAAACTGAGTCCTATTTTCCAATATTACACAACAGTTTTTTTATTACCTCCACAATAATTTACAAATAATCATAGAATATGGAGCGTTATTATGTGGTATGAGGATATTGCTAAGACCTGAAGTACACTGAGCGATTCTGAGTTCCGTTTTCTGAATTTTCAATTGTTTTCTTCAAGCGGTCGCATACCTCAGAAAACAATTGCAATTCAGAACGCAGAAAGCTCTCACTGAACGTCAGACTTAAATGCGGCTTTCTAAATTGATACTAAGATATTTTATTCTTGGAAAAAATGTGTTAAATTATTTTATAACAATGGTGAAAATATACACCAAAGTGTTAAATGAAAAAATTAAATCCTTCGTATATTTTTATTGTTTGATTTGATAAAGATTTGAGATTCAATATACCCCAAAAATGTATTGAATTCAATGAAAAAAAGTACAACATTTAATATGGATATAAAAAATAGTACATGTAAATAAGTGTATAAAAAAATATAAATTATATTTAATAATTGTCATTCTGTTTAACCTACTGGAAATATTCATATTTTTTTCGCTATAATTTTTCATATTGAAATTTTTGTTATCATAAAAAAAAATATACAAAAAAACAAAACCTACAGCTGCTTTCATTTTTTTTTAATTTAACCGTCGCATCATTTTTTCTTAATTAGTTCAACTAAGTGATGAAAAAATCACGTTGTGTAGAGGGGCTTCCAATATGTAAATTTGTTATTTTTTAATACAATAATTTTAAGAAGCGACCCCTTGCAAATATAATGATTAACAAAAGGGGCCGGGATGCATTTTATACTCAAAATAAAATTCATCGCTAACATTTAAAGTTGACTATTTCATTATTACAGAAAAAACAATTTTTGATTTTTATGCATTATAGCTGTTCTTTGAATCAAAAATTATCTCATTGGTCATTATTTTGTGGCAACAAGTAATAGTTTTTGAACGATTTCTTTTGGTAACAAAATGTTTTTATTTTTTGTAGTTCTTTTTAATATATGTTTTTATGCAGGTGTCAAAATAATTGATGCTAAATATGTACACAAACTGAAAAACATGCATTTTACACGAAATATGTATTTATAATATATTTATAAACTTAGCCAACTCAAGAAACCATATTTCCAACTAGAATTTATTTAATAATATCTACTTTAAGCAATCCCCTTAGGATTCTGTCTATTGTATAACTAGTTATAAGTTTTGTATTATGTATATATCAAATAAAATTTGATCGTACTGAATGCGTTTCCAAGATCAGCAATAAAACGTAGCATATTTCATGCAGGTTAAAAAGGTTTTCATCTTATAACACTAAAAAAGCTATGGACATCTTTACTAATACACATTATTCAAACAGTTTTGAAGCAGTTGATCATAAGATTCTCATAAGAATATTGTTTTTTTTCGAAACCATTATTTATTTAAGAACTGAATTCTGATACGCTTGATTCATAAATAATATTGCATTATACAATAACTAAGTTAGCATTGATTCGATTCGATTGAAATTTGCTATTTATTTTGCTTTTAGATGTAGTTTATGAAATAAACTAACAATCACATTTGAGGCGAATGTCCATGCAGCATCAAGCAATGTGACCAAAGATTTTTTTACGTTTTATCAGTACCATCACCATTAGAAGGCTGGTATACCTCGCGTTAGATAATCACAAGGATAGCAGATGTCTTGATCTTGATTGAAATTAATTGATGCAAGCTTCGTAATTGTAGTCATTATGTTTCAAAACCTTTACACGCTCAGGTTTACATAGGCATATTTGAATTCGAACAAAAACAATAAAAAAAGTGCAGGGCTGCCCGTATGGCGTATGCAAAATGCTGGTCCACAATATAAAACAATAAAGAGGGCAAGCGAACAAAAGATATGTCTGCCAGGGTTGGGGTATAAAGGGGTAAGTGCAGCACAGCTTCAAATAATATAATGTAATAATTGTTTTTTCGTCAAACAAAGGCTTGCTCTAAAACAAAAGACTGGTGCGCCGTATGCTGTCTACCCTGTGAGAGCTCAAAACGGTTTTTTATTGTACTTTTAACGACGTGACTTACCCTTCCTTTGATGGGGTAGACAGTGGTTGAAGTGGGTCGTACTTGTAGAAAAAAATGAAATGTATTTTATAATCGTATGTAATTTGTTACTTTTGACAGCATTTGATAACATAGCGACTTCTTATAAGATGTAAAATAACAATATAGCTATTCGGTAACACGGTGACAAAATAGCAATGCATTTTAGTTCTACATAAACATTGCTATTTTTTCACCGTGTTATAATGGAGTTCAACCAAGTAAATGCCAATTTAATCAATCAATAGTTATTCGGTATTTGTCTGGCAATACTTTTTACTGTATTCAGCTAGAACAAGTTGTTTGTCAGTCGTAGATTGGATTGAAGATAATAAAATTTATTATGAATATAATATATATTTTTATCTATAATAATAAATAAAGAGGGCCTTTTTAATAATACTTTTATTTTTTGATTTTTCATCATATTCAAATTTATAGACATCGTTTAAATTTTGTCGTATCATTCGTTTGTAATCTTATTAACCCATTAACTATCCTATTTTTTCTACTTTCACACTTTAACTAATATTATATTAATTATTTACTAATTGATTTTTGCCTCGAGTAGCATTACTTGATAAATTTTCAGTGGATTTTAAAGTTATTATGAATAACATGCTTAATAGTCTAATATAAGTTTAACAAAAAGCTGCGATTTGAACACATGGATAAAATAATGATTTTTCAAAACCTTGAATGCTATTAAAGGTTGTGTTAAAATTTTCGTTAGTATTTTCCTCAATCATAAATAATGTGTTGCACATTTTAGTAAGCATACATAAAATTCATTAAGTAATGGCATACAGGGAAAAACACTTTATTTCATTAATAATAACTTAAATCAAAGAGTAACGTAAATAACGTAAGTAAGGCAAAATATTATTTTTAAATCAGATAGGCTAAATTGTCTTTAAATCCAAGTTTGTCATTGTAATTAACGGAGTGCATACTTATGTATATTTTAGTATAATAGTTTATAAAACCGACATTATTAATTTTAGCAAGAAAGTCGCACCATAAACATTTCAATTAATCTGAACTGCTTTAACTCAAGGGTCACTGAATACGTATAAGAGAATTGTTGATAAAATAAATTTTATTTCGACGATATATTTGTTATTGTATTGCTGTTTAGTAAAACATGACGGTAAATTAATTTTCTGAGCATCTAATAAATATACAATTAAAACTCGTGTCTTTAGCAATAAATTTTAAAAGAAGCTGACCAACTGTACACGTTGTTTTATGAATGTATTAATATAATATTTTAGGCTCAATAAATCATTAAAAACGAAACATTTTTACAAATTATCAAACATTTCATTCTGCCGGACATAATATTTCATTTAATTTGAAATGAAAAAAGACGCTTTTATTATTTTATTTAAACGGTTATTTACGGCGTGAAACGGTCGAACTATGATATGCTTTATGGTCACCCCTATATACCATGACATTTCTGTTAGTAAAAAGTAATTTATTAGAAAATTCAGTTAATTCTAATTTTTGTGTTGTTAAGCTATTAAGTTAAGAAAGACGAGATGTCGTTTATTTTGACAATTATTGTTATCTCATTGTTTTAAGATATTATTTGTGATTCCTACGCATAACAATACCGTTTTAAACTTGTTAATCGTATCCACGTCGATTACCAAAACTCTAAATCTATATAGGCGTTAAAAGTCTTAAAGTTATTATAAAAAATGTCCACACATTGTGACACATTGAACACTGAAACTGCCAGTAAGAAATAAAATGTGAAATACGTATGGACACTGGACCCCAAAGGGATAAAATTCATATGAATAAAATCAGAAAGCAATTATACATGTGCTGTAAAACTATATGTTATCCTTCCTGATAATCATCAACCAACGCGTAGGGCTACTGGTGATGTCACCGAGTAGAGTTTTACTGTTTTTCAGAGTTTTTGCGGCAGGTGTCAACATTCCGCTGATTGATATTATGTGCACATAAGAAAAGATGTAATTTATGATATCGACAGAAGGTGTACAATATGAGGTGTAGAATACAATATAAGTAAATACTTTTTTATTTTTTTTTAATTTAAATTTTTGAAACATTGACGGTTCCACAAATTTTGTCGTAAGCTAATGGAACTATTTCAAACAAAAAAATATTCATATAATTTATATCGACTCAAAGTCTTTGATGGAATTACAATATCAAATTTGAATTTTTGAAGCTTTGTACGATCCAACATGTTTTGTCACTAACGACCCGAGTTTCGCCTTTTGGCATCTTCAGATATTTTATCACACGTATGCATCAAAATATCCACGTTTCGCCTTTTGGGGACAACGGATGCAACAGAACAAACGGGACAAAACATATGGAATCGTACGAGATTTCAAAAAATTCAAAATTGATATCGAAATTCCATCAAAGACTTAAAGTCGATATCATAAATTATATGAATATTTTTTTGAAGTGTTTTCTTTTTTAATAGATTTAGTCAGAACGTGCACGTTAGATTCTTCCTGGTTCTTTACTAATAAATATTTTTAGATAATAACAACTGAGCTATAAATTATTATATGACTTTGCCACCTGTCAAAATTTGTTTAATACAAATAATTGACAGACTGAGGGTGAGTGTGTGTGTGTTTTAGTTATAGTAATTGAACAGGCATATAATCCAGTCATATGTACAATAAAATATATATATTTATTTAATTCTACTATTTTTTGGGTTCCATAAGCTAAATTGTATTTTTAGATAAAATAAACCTAACATAATGACGGTATCATAAAACAAAGCTAACAAACTTTTTCCGCTGAACGTACATGATATGTTTTAGAAAAATACAGTAAATGCCAAAGAGAATAATTCTATTGAAAATGGGATTAAAACATTGGTATTAATTTAATTTAATAGCGCATTGTTTATAAAACCATGGAAAAGCTAGTTTTTTAAGCTTGGAGTATTTTTCATCTGGAATTTGCCGAGCCAGTTTTCTGAGACTCTCTAGTAAAACTCTAGTTGGTAAATAACTTCAACTTACCTTACATGCTCAAGATTCTGAGATAAAAGAACATGGTTAAAATAGAACACCGGAGCTCTGCGCCGAACTAATTAAAGTTGATTCAATTAAATGTATCATTTTATTACAGAGCTGTGGAATAATTTATTCCCGTCGTAATTTATTGAATCCACATTCTCTTATAGATAATAAATTATGTTTGTCTGATATTTCTTTTTGTAAAATTGCGACGACAGTATTGATTCCAGCATGTGCTGTAGATGTCTCAGGGGAGCCTGAATCCTGCCTGTCTATTCCACAAGGCATGTGGATTATGATTCTTTGGGAAGCACTGATTACCCATCATAAGACGTATTTGAAGAACTCAAGATACGCTGCGATTACTTGAGAGGACTTAAACAGACTGACTGTGGACAGTGTCATATGATTAGGAGTGGATATGGTAAAAAGTAATCAAAATAATATAGGATTTTACATTATTGATCGGTTAAATATTGTATATTATTATCTCGTGTCACTGTCGTAATGTGCATCCAGATACAATGCAACATGTTCATAATACACGAGCGTCAAAATCACCAGTACCGCGCCATGGACTGTGCGCCGTAATTCAATATTCTATAAGGATTTAAAAGCTTTTTCATTTAATAATATAAATAAATTATGAATTAGAATTTTTATACTGCATTCATTTTTTTTATAAAATTATATGGACACTGACGACGTCGTTCTTTTAAATCGTGTCCTCTATTATTTATAACGATAACCGTTTTGTTGCCATAACGCTGACGAAATCATTTTTTGTCGGGAGAATTGTAAGGGTCGCAGCACACGTCCCCTTAGCATAAGATTCACACTACACGACCACTCGGCGTCGGTGTCCATTGTCTTAGTTGGCGACCCGACGATGACAGATTTTATCAACATAGAAGTAAGCGGTGTACTGGCGGCATGGTCACACACTTGTACCGTGAAGTACTCAGACAAGTAAAAATACGACAACGCTATCTTTAGTTACTTGAACTATGGCTGGTACGCTTTTTTACTCTACACACATAGTTGTTTTATCATAAAACACTTCTAAGAAGTCGTTGATGCAGTTAAAAAATATATTTAATAGAGGTAAGAATCGCTTACACATCTTCATCATAGCAGTAATACATCACTCGTGAATAAAATATTTAGCTTATCCTACAAAAAGTAGCAATTAACTCTTAAGTAAAATGAATAAAAGATTTATGTATATATTATAATATAAGTATGACCCCAGTTATGTTAATATTACTTTAATTAATGTGCAAAATTTTTAACCAATTCAATACCAAGAGTTTTTTGATCAGTTGTCATTCATATGCCATAAAATTAATTGTTTTTCTTAATATTTTAGTTAAAAATGTATCACAATTGCAAGTTATTTTTTGTGTTGTATTAGCTGCGCCATCTACGCTATGCAAAATTGTATTAAATATATACCTCTCATATGTAGAATAAATGTGATATCTTATAATATTTAAGCACTTATGGATTTTATACTCATTAGTTTCAAACGCACGTATATGAGTTATAGGAGAAATATCAACTGTAGAAAATGGACGAATAAGAAAATATTTTTTTTATAATTATTCTAAAGGCAAAACATATCCCTTTTCATTTTAGAAATTAATTTAATATTTATATAATAATTACAAAAATATATATAAATTTTATAGTCGTATATTATTGGTCAAATTGTATGTAGCTTTTTATATACTTTGATTCTTTTTTTCGTACAAAATAATTGCACCTCATCTTAAAATAAATAGAATTGAAGCTGCATTTATATTAAAATGTGCACGTATTCATAATATTGTTATTTGGTGTAATATTTTCATACAAAAAAAAACAATAAATAAATAAAAACAACATTGTTTTACTGCTTTTTGGAACGGCTACAATGTTTTTGTACCGCAGTCTATACCGTGATTGTCTATTTTTTATTGCTCGCTTAACTCGACCAGTGCGTACGACACGGCGCCCGTGTCCATGTCTTAATTGTTGTCTCGCGTTGGTCACAAGAACCGTGTTCAATCATATAACAAAAAGTCTTTCAGTATTAGTGAGGGGTGACGGAATCACCGACTCAAATTTGAATTGTTAAAACTGTACGAGGTCGATAGTGACAATACATATGATATCGTACAAGATTCAAAAATTCAAATTTGATATTTCTAATTCCATTGAGCGTTTTCAGTCGATATCAAAAATTATATGAATATTTTATGTTTGAAATCGTTTCCTTGGTTGATGAAAACCAAAATATGGACATAAACACACTTATATATTTATTTTGCGAAACTGAATGAGAAATTGAGATTTTTCGACAGATATTTGAAACAACGCTCATACCAAATTAAATCTAAATTAAATGATTTAATATAAATTAACGATTTAATATATTTAAGGTATTTAAACATTTTAATACCACGCACAAATGAGTCAAATGAGAAAAAATATTTCAAAATGATGTTGTATTTATGTTTAATAGTCCAGACCAAAATAACGTGTGGATTTTTTCCGATTTTCTATTTGAAACATTTGATTTTTCCGTTTACAATTTATTGAGCATTTTATTTAGTACTTGGTACTATTTTTATATCCATTAGAACCGATTTCGCTCATCAGCAACATTATCGACTGATGAAATAAAAATAAATAGTCATCAATTGATAAGTCTATATTGTTCGCTCGCACAAATATATTGTGAAAATACTATTATAAAAACGAATTTTATAATTGAAAATATAATGCCTTTCCTGCAAGACGAGACAGTAAACACATTAAAAGTGACTATCAGTATCGTTTGACATGTTTGTATCGTAAATCTTATAAGAAAGAGGCACAAGAATATTTAATTATAATAATTACGTTATAAATTATCGTAGAAAATGGAATTATCTTTATGATTAATAATACCTTTTCTCTTTCGGCAAACATTTCGATAGTTTTTGCAGTATGGTAAGTTATGGCTAGAATCACAAGTCATTTACCAATTGTTTATTGCAGGTCAAAACATACAAAGAATTTATGACAAGTTTCATTTTAAATCATAATTTGGTTGATGGGATTTGGCTAATTTATAAAACAAAATTTACTATAGATTACTATATATATTTCGTTCTTTCTTTTGCGCATGTAATAAACAGTTTCAGTGTAAAAACGATTAAACCGTTCGAAATTGTCAAAGCAGACGAGTAAGCTCAGAAAAATTTACTTAACGAATAGTACTCGCCTGATTTCAGCCTCGTCCATTTGGAAATAATACCACTAACAATGGTTCTTTGCCAATAAAAAATCTTCTCAGTGGCATCCCTACTAGCAGGATAGTTCAACTTTTTTGAAGATCAAAAATTCATGAATACGACTTATCAAACCTTAATCAAGAATAAACATATTGACATTATCAGGTATACATTATCAATAATTGTGATTTTGTTTTCGCTTGAATCCAATCAAATAAATTTGACAGACTGTACAATGAAAAATCAAATTTGATTATAAGTTTATTAATATTTATGTTTTGCTCACTCCTTGAACGCAAGTCTGATATATTTGTAAAATAATATTTTCCGTAGAAACTTCTATGATGGAATCAAAAATATATATCGACTGTGAGAAACTATTTAGGAATATTATTATTGACATCTCGTTGGAAAATATTTGAGCACAAGTGAAATTATATTTAAATGTTTATTATGTAAATATATATTTATCAAATAATATATTCACGGATTAAGATAATTCTATCGTATAGATGCGAAATTTAATTGACAATGAATCAGTCATTTTTAAAGACTCATTGTTACTCAAAAATCCATCTCCAAATTCAAAAGTATTAAAGTCGCTTATTTATTGTACAACAACGAAAGTTGCTAAAAATTATGTATTATTTGAGATAGACTACATTCTTGTGAAAACGTATCCGTTGAACATTATTATTTTTCTACCAGACAGTGAATGCGCAAGATAAAAATAAAGTTATATGAAAATAAAAGTTTCATTTTTGAGCAAAAACAACGGAGTTTATATTGGATATAATGATGTGATCTCACATCAGATTCTTGTTAAAAACTATAGAAAATATATAGAACATATTTTCATACCGGGAGAGGACCTCTGAAATCTGTGCTATAAAATTGATTTTGGATTCAGGGTGATTATTTAAAATAAATGTCGCACTCCAGTTGGTATATATAATTGTATTAGGTCCAAATAAATAATTTACGCGTACAACTCAGAAAACTCAATAGGTGTAGAAATTTCAACAGAAGAACTAATATCACAGTTAGAACCGTTATGATGTTTGTGATTGTTATTGGTTAGCCTTTGGTGTCATAATATATTCATGGGAAATTCACAATCATCTCGCCAAACGATGCTTACGATGATTGTTGTTAATGATGTGACATGAAGTAAGTATGTAGTTAATTTTAAATAACGGATAGTTGATGTGGTGTTTTATTTGCGTTGAAAGAAAATAGATAATTTAAAAACATTTTTTTTGTCATTGAGTCAAATTATGGAAAAATTATCCATTTTTTTATATTGAAGACAACACAAGCGTATGAATTAAGAAGAAATATCTTTTAATGTCTATTTATATTGAAACGTTATATTCGAATTTCTTTAGTGTCACGTATTAATTACATACATTTATTCAGGTAATTAACCACTTAAATAGAGCTAGAAAAATTATTTTTGAAAAAATCAGATTTGAAATTATTTCATATTACAGCCAAAAATATACACTTTCGATCCAAATTCCCATTTCAAGCCTTATTCGTACCGTCGACGATATTTTTAGCGGTTAAGAAAATTGATTTAAGACTTAATCTAAGTCGATAAATATTATAGAATGTTTACTAATGATATATTATACGTTCGCTTGAAATGCGTTCATCTAATGGAGGTATCTCAATATAACTATTTGCCGAGAGACAGTGGGGGTATAGTTAACTTATCGCTCTTGCTACACATCGTTTTTATTATCGAATGAGTAGGATCGAATTTATTGATATTAAATTTCAAAGATTTATTTCTTATTATTACAGACAGTTTATGAAACTGTCCGTACTGAAGTTTGAGCTCGTGAGCATCATAGACCTAATACTTTTATGTTTATTTGATGAAATCGTGTTGTTTGAAGAACTACATACGAGTGGGTAGAGTAAAGTTTGTAAACACTGGCAGATATGATTGTTATACTTTGGAGACTATTTTATTATACTACTTAAAGATAATCAATCGATCCGATGTCAAAACGAACCATTGTAAGCCGATTCGTAGAGGAAGTATTGCTAATAAACATTTTTTTTAAAATTTTGGTCATGTCATTGATGTAATCTAATAAGTTATCACAATGTTATTTAATTATTTCATATTTGCATGTTAGTAACTCAGTGTACCTCCCGCACAATGTCTATAACTTATAACACAATGTATATCTTACAAATCAATCGACAATTTGATGAAACATGACTTTCAATTAATTTGGTACGTTGGTTTTCTATACGAGAACAAGGAATTGAATCAACGTAAACTAGTTTCAGATCTCTTTTGGGATTACCAGTCGCTGACTTGAGAGCCAAATTATAATATTAAATATTATTTTAACCTAATGATTTCAGAACAATTTTTAACAGAATTTGAATGTGCAGTTTCAAAAAGATTTCGATGTAATGATATCATTCGTTGAATATTATTCTGTAATAAAATGTCATGCGTGAAATTAAATACGTTCCATACATTAAAATGCCATTAGAGAATGTTACCTAAAACCGAAAGTCTCGTTAAATATTACAATATCCAAAATAAATGAATGAAGTATAATTATCGCAAAAAAATATTTAAAAAAATGAACTGTAATAGAATGTCGCAAACACTATATATTAAATAAGTAAATTATATATGCAAATAAGATATGACTGCAATAAAAAAATGACCAACACCGGCGCCGCACCACTTTACTGCTGTATTGTTTAATTATCTTTCAACATAAAGTGAGAACCGTTTGTTATGAGTTTACCTGTTTATTAACCTTAAACTCTGCAAATGTGGAAGTAAATTACATGTTCAGCGAATATTCGTAGAATTACAGTTCTTTACGACTTCTTATTTTTAAATTATATCCAATTAGATTTTTCAGTTCAATTAAATGTATCATGATTGATTGATAAATGAAAAATAAAAGTGTTAGTGCCAATACTTTGTTGTGAGACTAGAACTTCTTAATAACATTCGATTTTTAAAAAAACACAACAAAAAATTTTGAAATCAAAAGTATTGTTATAACGTTCGTTACTTTTTTGGTAACCGAACTGATATTTATCCACAATGTATTTAGTTAAGCACCACTGAACAGATCGACTTATCATATTGGATCTAAATCAAACGGAGTCTTATTAAATTAAGGTCATACTTCTTGATGTGACATATCAGATGAACAAAAAATCTCTGATTATTTTAATTGATGGGGTACTGGCATTGTTGATAAGTAGACAAAGATAATTAGTATAATGTGGTCAGACTTCGTACAGTGACGAATTTTTTAAGGGTTCAGATCCTTGTGACCAGATCTATAACACAGATAGAGGTGCATAACATAGCTAATTTGTCAAAGTAAAAATTACATCCATTTTGTCAAGTGTAGTTAGCTCGTCTTTTTATTACATATTTGTAGTATTTATGGCAATAACTATTGGGTACGAAATCATTTTCTAAAATTTTAGAGATGTTTCCAGCTTTGATTGTGATATATAAAATTTTATTTTTACACCTTTGAACATTTTAATAATTACATAGAAAAAACATTACGAATTTTTCAAGGTACAAGAAGGAATTATTATATTCAATAGGGTGGCGATCACTAAAAAGGTTAAGTATCACTGATTTTAAACGCAAGTATATGCCTCATTTCTTTTTAATGATATGTAATTGACGTCTATCAACTATGTTGTATGTATTCATTTTTTACGTTTGTGTATCAAAGTTCCTCTACATCAAATCAGTCTAAGTAATAACATGTAAAATAACTAAATGACAATTTTTTCTGCTGTGGAGGGATCAACAATTATCAAAGATTTTTAATCATTTTTTGTTATACTATGCATAATTGATTTTTTATGTTAGAATACTCCAGATTCAAAGAAGAGAAAGATAATATATTTAATGATATAACTAAGTATTAATTGATTGATGATTTATTTATATAAATGCAGGTATAATAAAAATGAAATTATTTGAAATGTAATAACTTTATTGTTTTAAAACCCCCAAAAAGTTGTTTCTTTTATGAAAATTTTCCATTGACGTCAACGAAATAACTAACTGTTCATTAAATAAATTTACTATCTGAATAAAAAGTATTATAATTATTGAATTAATTTTATTCGGTGTCATATAAATAAATGCTATAAGTATTACCAAATGAATAATATTAATGTGGGCTGTTGACATTATTATTAACAGGTATGTTCTAAAAATACGTTTGTCATAAATTATTAAAAAAATATTTCCACCTATTGTAGTCTCATGTTGTTTTAGTTATGGTAATCTGTACGGATACAAAATTAGTCAAACTACATTTGCTAAAATAAAATGATAAAGGTATCGATTATTGTGTTTCAATGTTTAAATAATTGTAATATATAATAATCAAAACAAGAGAGTTTATGATCCTATCCACAAAATTTTGCGTATTTATACAGAAGAACTCCGTGAAAAATAAACACCTTGCTCTATTTTATCACTGTTCTGATTTGTCGGATTAACTTTCAAATGTATTGAATGTCGTATTCGCCACTACCTACTACGAATTCAATGTGTTGCATGTGGGATATCTCATATCAGACACCCAACTGTTAAATGCAACAAAATAAATACCAGGGCGTCTTGCAGGGCATACCAGGGCAAGATGTTCAGAAGAGAATCTAAGTTACCTCAGTCTATCACAGTGGTTCTCACGTGAAATTTCACTCTGGCCACATTATAAACATTAGTTCTCCTAAGGAAATGTCTCAAATGTGATAAGAATAGTTTCTATATTTATTTTTTATATAATGCATTACACTGAATGATCTTTCACAATATACAGTTGTAGGTAAAATCGACAAAATTAAAAAAAGTATTTGTTTTTAATTCTTTATATTGACTTGATTCATGGTCAATGTATAACTTCAACCAAAATTTTTGAACAGTGTTATTATTAAAACGGTCTTTTACTTAAACTCGGCTAAATACTGGATAAGTCAGGTCTATTCATTCAATTTTAAAATAATAATAATTTTACAAAATGATTTGTAAAAATACATTTATTTAAATATCGATATTTACTATAAAACTGTTGGTGGCCGCATATGAGAATCACTGGTCTATCAATACAATTTTCTCCACTCGGCTTTCAATCGCCAATCGCTGACCACCTGACCACTTAGGGTAGATCAAATTTGAATAGTTTTTTCACTCACTATATAGGTCTCGTCTTTCGGTATCTTCAGGAAATCTATCACATGGATGCAACAGAACTGACAGTGGATAAACAGCTTGCTTCGCTTATATATTATACAAAATGAAAATTAAAAAAACAGACCCCAATGCCAGGAGTTAAATAAACACCTGAAATAATTTTTAAAACTAAAAATTCGATTTTAATGAAAAACTTGTTAAAAAATTGAATAAACGATAGAGCCTATTGATTTGTGACGAGAGATTTCCACTGCCATTGTAGAATTGTACACAGTTAATGTGTCAATTAAATCTGGCAATGCCTAATTTAACATATAGACTATCAATCTAGTTGTGGTGACACCGATATCTTTGCAGACCATGTCTAAAAGGCGTTGCAGGATTTGGAACTTAGGAATTTGCAAGACTCTGACCTATACACTAGAAGTAGTTCTATAGAAGCGAAATTTTGTATTTTGTGCCAACAGTAAATTCAAGATTAATTAATGATCCAATCGGAGACCACGATTGCTATGCAGTGGAACAAAAGTATATATATTCCATACTATGGGAAGAATAATGTAGGCGACATATTCATAAATAAAATTTAACTTTACCCGTCTTTAGATAAGATATATTTATTAAAATAATAATGTTTACGGATCGTATTACATGCATCCAATAAAATTGAATTAAAATAGACCGACTTCCTTCCAAGTAATCAAATAATATAATGTTTATAATTTTTGTTCCTGAGACTATATAAACATTTCGTAGAATTATTTATTACAGCAATTGAAAATATAACGCAAATGAATATAAAAGGAATCTATTATGTAGTATGTAATTTGACAATGAATGTTCATTTATTCTTAGAAGTTGATGATATCGTATAATTTACAAATTGTTATCATGTTTTGTTAATGTGTCCGATAGTATCTCGTAAACAAAACAATTCATATAAAATAAAATGGTTATTTTGATTATATTTTTATATTACTGATTATGATATATATATCAATGCATTCAAAAGGAAGTCACACAGATGAATGATATAAATTAATTAAACATTTAAAACTTGTTATCGTTGCATATATTAAGTAACATTTTTTTAAATGGTGCACATTTAATTCATCACAGAATAAGCAACTACTCATTATTTGACATAGTGATATATATATGTACCAGTTTCATCGAAGATAATACTCATATCAGACCTAAATGCGATCTGATACCGTATGTGTATCCAATTGTATGCATTCCACTGTACGTATGTCTGCTCCCGCCGTTCGGCGTTTATCCTTGGCCACTTTGAACCAGTCACGAAAAAGAGATTGACAGTGATTTGTGATAGAGATGAATGATAAAAACTCCACCAACCGTTGCAATATTTTTTTTATCAATATTTTGGATTTATTTTTTTTGTTCCTCTACATATGCTTTATGTGTATTTAATTAATAAAAGAATATGTATATTTAAACTTTTAAATAATTTTGTTTTATTTAAGTATTTTAGAAAACAACCAAATTATGCGTTTTTTGTGAACTTTTCGATTTACACGTTTTTCTCAGGAACCTGCCTACCGTGTAAATCGAGGAATAGATGTATTTCCAGAAAAAAATATTTGCATTTTTATAGAGATTGTCATCTATTAAAAGTTTCGGAAGGAATGACGGGGTATATTACAAACAATTCAATTATTAAAAAGAGTGAGAATATAAAACGGATTGTTGTATGTATTAATAATTAAAAAAAGATTATGGAATTAATACTATCGCTGATACGATTTCGAGATTTTCTCCAGACATGGATTAATACTCTCATCCACGTGACACAGGTTTGTAAAAAATATCTCCTTGTTATGTAGCTTTTTTATTATTGTATTTGTTGCTTTATGGAAACTTGGTGGTCGTATTTCCAGGGATTCGGTGAAATAGCCGACCATAATACTACACGATGTAGTTGTGGTGTTTACGTTCTAAGCTAGGTTTTGTTGAATATCTTCTCTAAACGATTTGAAATCGGCGATAAAACAAGACCTACCATTTGTAGATTATTTAACGCTAGTAAGAGAACGAAAGAAGAAGCTAGATACGACATTTAACGTAGGTAGCTATAATTCTGCTTACTGGAACCATTTTGGCCTTAACTTAATCATTCGTTGGTTATTAATATAAAATTAATTAACTAATTTTGATGCGATTTATCCGCATGTATATGTTGCATTAATATGATGCTTCATATTGAAACACGTGTCACGTAAGAGAAAAGAAAAGGTATAATTTCAAAAAGAGCATTACAATGAATTTTTTCCTACCATTACATTTAGCATTCTAAGCTATAATAATCAACTTTAACTTTTATTTAGCTGAAATCCTGAAATAAGCGTATTTATTTTTTTATTAAACATTTCTTCAGAGGATTTCATTTTTCTGAGCCCAGTTATAAAATATTTTTTGTCACCATATCTTGATTCGTATATGAAAAGATTTAATTATAAAATATTATGGTTTTTATTTAGGGAAGGCAGTAATTATACAGTTTTAATTAAGGAAACCGACCAACGTTGTATGTCAAAAACAACTTTTAAACAAACTTAACAAAATTTGCTCTAAAATATATCGCAATTGAAATATTTAATAAATTATGAGATCCGTTAAAATTATGTTACAAATTATTTTCTCGTGGATTTTTTTTTATTTTACTTTCCGTGCTAATTATCACAGTCTATTCTCTGAAGATACATTTTAATCTTTATTACTTTGCGAACACTTGATTATTTTTCAAATAGTAAAAAAATAACTAAAGGATAGAATTTGATAACACTCATTTTCAAAGCAAACAAAATACTATTAAATATTATCTTAACTTTTTATGTCTGACAATTACATCACACACTATTCAAGTAAATGTCGTAATGTAAACAGTCATATGAAGTAACGTTCTATCGCACAAATCTTCTATCGGAACGGAATCTTATGCATGTCTGGTGGAATTATGGAGAGAAGAGATACAAGACACTTCCTGCGAGGATAACGCATCTCTCAAGATTCTTCAAACTGACTCTTAGAGAAATGTTTCCTTCTATGGGACGAGAACAAATTATAAAATTCGTTCACGTAACGCCTCTTGGTCAGGAGTAACTCGGTATCACATATAAATTTATTTATTTGGTCGCTAGATAGAAACTACGACAAGGAACTTCAAGTGCTTTGATAATCGGTTAAGTCGTCGTGGACGAAGATATATGGTGCTCATTCAATGTGCCTTCTAAGACATATGGCCTTAGGTATTTCAAATGATCATTCTGTGTAGAATGATAATTGATTTCTCTCCCCCATTTAAAGAATTTACAAATATCGTTTAAGACATTTTACTTATTTTGATCGAGGTAAAGAATAATTAACTCTTTTTTTTCCAACAATATTACGGTAAATCGATTAGTCACAACTATTTGCAATTATGTGAATTGATAATTTTACAATATTGATTTATTTAAATGCTGTGAAATGTTTGTAGAAATAATCTTTAATGGATAGAGAATGAAATATTATTTTCGAAATAAAATAACTATAAAAGCCACGCAAACCAGAAATTAATTCTAACTTTCTAATTTCTTTAAATATATAATTTATACATTTAAAGAAAGTCCTATAAATTGTAAACTTTTCTTTACTGTTTTACGATTGGACTAAGAGTCATACGATTTGGATAAATTTGATTGAGATCATTTATTTTGAGTAATTATAATTTCGACTAGTGTTTTTCACATCAACTTTTTATTGTGATTGAATGATGAGTATAGCAAAGTTGTCACATCAAAATTTTAGACAAATAATAGAAATCAGCAATATATACGTTCCATTAATGTATTTACATAATGTCTTGGTTATATAGAACGATTTGGGATGTATTTAAGTAATAAAAACACATTTTTTGCCACAATTTCTATAATTTATAATTTTTAAGTATTATGAAACAAATACAACATAATTTAAACAAGGTTATTTCTATTGTACAACTTGATAATGCTCGCAATGAGCGAAACCGGTCCTGATCTTAAATTATTTCAATATAGTGCCTTTTCACCGATCAATTATAGCCAAGAATTTAATTTGGGAATTGCTTCATAAAATTCAAAAATCTAATAAGTTTCGGACTAGCAAATTTAAATATTTTTAGAATCCAAAATTTTCAATCAGAAATGTAAGATAATGACGCTTTTTGATGACTAATTTACATAAAATATGTGTTAGTGATTGTATGTTCCTTTAAAAAATTTTGAAATTTGAAAAACGATTCGTTTATTATTTATAATTATTTAACTATTTTTTATATTGTTCAGAATATTTTCATTTTCAGCCGATGGCAAAATGAAAAAACTGCGAATATATATGGCAATAAATAAAAGCAGTTTTTTAAAATTGTAATTTTTTTAAAGTTTCAGTGGTCAAAAGCCCTGGATTTAGTGAAGACCAGTTAGAGTAAGTAAATTCAATTACAAAATACTTTTAACATGCAGTCGAGGAGTGGATATCGTAAAAGATTGTAAAGAAAATAATTCTGTAATCGGAAAAAATGTCCGCCTCTCCACCAATGCAGAGCTACATCGATACGAAATGTATATGGAATATGGAACATTATGACCAAAGGATTTCTCGCTTTGACAGAGGACGATAGTCTTCATTCCAAATCGGGACATGTCCGTTTTTTTATCGTCACTTGCCTGCCAACGTGATATCCTGTCCTAACAGTCCCCGCTCCTGAATATGGCGAGGTTATTCACATCAAAATACGGTTTTTTTATAGCCGTGATGTCCACAGTATGAATTTAGGCACTACATTTAAATAAAAATTAAAAACCTTCAATTTTCACGATATTGAATTAGCACAAATAATGTTGGCCGCGTTTTGATGTATATATTATACGTAGTTTAATGCTTCGACGGAACACGGTGTTTTTAATATAATATATATTTCATTCACAAGTATGTTTGTCTAAGATTACAAAATTTTTTGACCAAAAGACGAAAAGAAAAACATAATTTTAAATAGAAATCAATAAAATTTTCTTTTTCAGATTAGTTAAACATGTAAAGTGTTATATTGTTTTAATATTTTTTTCTTGTATGAACATTCGGCGTAAAATGTACCTAATTTTATGATGTTCGATTGATTCCTCTTGAATAAAAAAATGTTGTATTTACCATCTAAACATCATTGAAAAATATCTATTGAGTATTAATAAAAAACAACAGCATTTTTTAACTCTTTAAATTTATGAAGTTGAGAGTTCTTATTATTTATATTAAAAAAAACTTGTACATGTTAATTGAAACATAAATGTTTAAATGTTAGCTACTTCTCATATAATTTAGGTACCACCAATAACACGGTCAATACTTTTTTTCTTAATTCTTTCTTTAAATAAACGAATAATTATCTAATAGAGTGCTAAAAGAAACTTTTTAATTATAATTAAAATGATTTTTAAAGAATTGACACACAAATTACTTCTCTGCAAAATCTCGATCTGTCAAACTTAACATATGTATAATATATTGGGGACGGGTGATTTTCATGCTAAGCGTTTGTTTTTTTTTTTCATATTAACACTCGGCTGGAAATTATTAGAGACTTTTAATTTTATTAAAGACGGAACATTTATTCTTTACTGTTTTTTCCTATATTTTAAGGGCGGATTAAGTACCATGATAACGTTTCATCGGTGGACAAATTCATAAAATCTTATAACCTTAGAGATACATATCAAATCATCGATCAGAGCACGTTAAAACTACTGCAGATCTTTGTGTTTCAATTTGATTGTTGGACTTTACGTAGAGAGGTACCCCGGTTATCGCGACCGCGGCGAGCGAGGAATTATTACAGCGCGACCGATTTAAAAAAACGTAAACCGATAACCGCTTGTATTTAACGTTTTACACTTACCAGATATCTTCAAAGTATTTATATTACAATACAATTGCAAGTGCGACTATGAATATATTCAGCCACTTTTTCATGACATAAACACACATTAATTGAAATAATTTTAAATGTTTCTATATATAATCAATAAATAGAGTTGTAATATGCAATTGTCGATGATTGAAATAATCATCGGCTCTACAGCATGGTCTTATAGGAATATTTGACGATAATAAAAAAAAAAATTTTTTTGCAATCAAAATTGTTATTTATAACGTTTAGTTTGTATGTCAGGTTTTTAGACAAATTGTTCTTGCAAAGTGTTTGTTTTTAATTACCAAATTATGTTAAAAATAAGACACTATATTCGTTTAAATCCAGCCTTACAACTTGATAAAGAAAAAAGCTGTCGAATATAAATATGTTTGGAGAGCTTACCTTTGGATTCGTGCTTTGCTAATTTTATTCGTGGCTGAAAAATTCTTGCAATTACGAGTTGTAATATAAATGCATACTAATTGCCAAGATGATTATCCCGATGATAGCTTAACCCGGTTTTAAGCCAGTCAGTTGGGTCCTTATTGCTCCTGGTATCCGTTGGAGATGATGTTTATGCAGAATAATGATGCATAATTTAATAAACTATATATAATCGCTGGTCATCCTGGAATGAAATTGCGTTTTAATACTTTTACACTTCTTTGTTCATTTATTATCACAAACAAACGTGATTTAAAGAGACGACTCATATTGTGATAAAAACAATAAATTTGCTAATTAAAGATAATAAGTATATTTTATTTTATTGTTGTTGTGTTATTATAGCTACGTAATGGTTTATGTTATTATTAAATAATTATGATCTCTTGACTCCCTGACACCCATATTATCTTTAAATTGAATCACATTAAGAGATATTGGCTGACAAGTAATTCAAAAGCCGTATAATATTTTTTTTATAAGATTAAAAAGTTGATTGATGGAAGAAAATGAAGGCTCGAGTGCAAAAATATACACCATCTGATCGATTCAAAATTGATGTTAAAATTTCACCAAGCTCCGTAAATTACTTTAACAATTAAATTTACAGCTATAATTTTAGATTTATCAAAAATAGGTACACAGAACAAAAATTCATTACACACATATGGGTGAAGTCATTTTTATACCGTATCTTTGTGCTTTTTGTTTTAATTTGGATTTTTTGCATTATTTATTTTCGTGCAAAATCTTGTACTATTATATTAATAATTTTAAATGGACTTTTTTTCCACGACCCTCGAGAAACTTATCATTCAAGAGGGTGCTACTGGTCAAAAAGGGTTAAGAAACATTGAGTGCTATATCCCAAAACAGCCAAATTCAGATTTCTCGGGTTGCGAATATTCTAAGGAGTTTTTCAAATGAAATTTCATAAAGCCAATATAATTATGGCGTGTAACTTGTTTTATGAATTGATAATATAATGTTAGTGGCTAACGCCTGTTTACGAAAGGTGCTATTTTTTATATTTGTCAACAAGAAAGTTATGGTTAGTTTTTGCTTTGAAATTCTATTGTTATTTGTCATGATTTATGCAGTGTTTTTATGAGCTTATATTCTTTACAATAATTACTATCGCGGATGTTTTAAGTGTTTATTTTTACGACTCGAAATGCTGTCAAAATAATTTTGCTTAACAATCGAGTGATCGAGTGATTTATATGATTAGTATTCAATTTCTCAATAGCAAGTTTATAGGATCGAGTCCCGAATAGATATTTTCTGATATTATATGATTCCGATCGATTTATGTGTTAGTCTAGAACAGTGGTTATCACGTGATATTTCACTGTGGCCGCGTTATAAACATCAGCAGCTTATGGTAATGTCTCGTGGCCGCACCAAATGTGAAAAAAATAGCAGACGCATTTACTAAAAAATGGATTTACTTATAAGTTTATAATAAATAATACTAATTTTACAATTTCATTTGAAAAAAACACATTTTTTTTTAAATATCAATATTTACTAAGAAACTGTTGGTGGTCGCACATGAGAACCACTGGTCTAGAAACATCATTGTAGTTCTCGTATAAATATGTTTTATTTTTAAATCGACAAAAACGAACTCACTTAACCCCTCGGCAAGTTGTTATTTATCAATATTTAGTTGTAATTTTTTTAAATAAAACAATAAAGGTCGTAAAAGAAGTAATTTTTTATGTAACTAATATCATTTTCGAATTCCTGCAATATTAAGTATATTCGTTACGTATGTCCATATATGCTTCACAGAGCAGACGCAGTTAAAAAATAACGGTTTATCCTACAAATTAAAAAAAACGTGACAATTATATGCACTGGAAAGTATTAAAATATTAATCTACATTAATTCCCAATGATATTTAAAGACTTTTTTGACATATATCTGTCTCCATATAAACAGTGTGCCAGTATAATTATCCTATGACCACTCATCAGCGATTAAATGACTCACCCATACATGCACGGATGACTCCGCAATAATTAATTGTTTTAATCAATCTTAATTAATATCTCTCAGTGGTGTATAGGTTAATTGATATTTTACTTTGAGTCTGTTTCAAAATACAACAGTCATTTCCTGAGCAGTTCAATGATGCATATTCACATATTCAACATCAATTAAGCAATACCAATCACCCTGTGATAGTAATATCTAACAAGGATTATAAATGAAAAGGTAAATTAATAAAGATATATGTATGCCAATAGAAGCCAGTATACAAGTATTTCAGTAAAATTTTATTTGATTGGTGTGAGAAAAACAATTACATTCTTCAATATAAAATTAGTAGTTTTAAATTAATCGCTTACGTCCCTATTAATTTCAAATAATTCTTAAGAAAATAGCCATTGAAATGAAATTAAAATAAATAAAAAAGTCACCGCTAACTGGATTAAAATTTTTATTACAATAGTCATTTTCAACTTCATAATTAAAATTGATTTTCTTACAACCTTCCTTAATTCAAAAGTACAGCATATCGATTCCGTACTAAGGTTATCGGAAAATTTTGTTGAAATATTTGTTATTTCAAAATTTTTTTTTTCTCTGTGGAGAATATACAATTACACATACGCCACTTCAGTTTTAGAAATCTATAATCATGATCCAGAAATTTTAAAATATAATTTCGAAGTGATAAAATGAAAGATGATGTATTAATTTTTCTATATGATTTATATTATTAGGTGACGCTATTGTCATTTTCTTAGCAATTTATAATCTTGTAACGGTAGCTATTTCAAACGGGACGTTATTGGTAGAAAAAGTACTTACTGGAAATAACAACATTTTTGCATGCGACAACGATTTGACGATTACAATGCATCTTATTTGATATATTTGACTTAATGCTGAATACAAAAACGAAATGCGCACAGAAAGATACTAAGTAGAAGGTATTATTTTCACTAGTTGAACATATTGGGCATTTATTTTATGTGATTTGTGCGGAGGAAATAATTCCCGGGAATCATGTTCCGGGATTATCCGTGACTGTTGCCAGCCATACTATCAGTAAAGGTCTTAAGTTTTTGAAACCTAATAGATGTATGTGAAAATTTTAATTTTGCAATATTTGTTGGGTCTTTGTTGTGTTTAAAAACACATTAGCATTACGGCTTAAATAAATGTTTAATAGCAAATTGTCATTTGCGGTTCATTGTATTGCTTATAGCTCTATGGCCCCGTGCTTTTTCAAATGGATAATAAACAATCGTTAGAGTTGTCTTTGTGGCTAAGCAGTAAAGGCTTCGGGTGTCATGAAAGATGTTCCGGGTTTCAAAGTTTACTGCAGTATTTAAAACAATACCACGTTTCGATCCATTATATTATAGGTAAACAGTTATTTTTAATTTCTAAATTTAGGAAGTTAAACATGCTTAGCACTAATAATAAATCATTTTAGTAAAAATAAATTCTTAAAACTATTTTGCGGATGAAAATAAACTTTTCACTGGCTTTATTTTCAGCAAATATTTTATCTAAAAAAAATTGAAATCAATCATTGTAATTTTACAAGCATGAGATGCAAAGCAAATGACCTTTTGTGTATTGTGCTCTTGAGGTAAAATTGGCAATCATTTGATGAAATTCCACGCTATTTTTTCAAGAGATACGTCTCGTAAATCCTCATTGGAAAATAAATGACTTTATAGAGATTCACTTTTACGCGTAATTAGAACATTTGCGTCCCTTTAAACGACAACACGTGTAGCCCACATACACATCGTTCTTGTTTTAGAGCACACACATCAGCCAGATGCTCTTGGATCCACCTGTACGAAAAGCTCTCTATTGATGGGTAGTATGAGTATAACGTTTTCTTTGAAAAAAAAAAACCTGATAATTTTCTTTAATTTGTTTTGTGACAATGTAACATTGATACTTATTATATTGGATGAAAGATTTTTTGTCGTGAAATTATCACAAATATTTGAAGTGGCATTTATTCGCGATCAGACAATGGCAGTAGTATCATACCCGTATATGTATTATATATGGCATATTTCTATAAATGTTGCACACTCCTTCGTTTCAATAAATATATTGGTGAAGACATGAAGGTTTATATGATGTATCAACCTATCAAAAAATCTGTTCCTTTCAAATAAGTTAACTTAATTATTCTATTAGACATTTTACGTTTTTTCATCAAGTCATAAATTACAGTTTACACATTTTAGTCCGTGATATTATTTTTGTTCAATAAACTTATTGTTTTATGACTTAAAAATCTCAACAAATAATATATTCTTACACTTGAATAATACCCGAAACAGGTGTAAGAAAATATAAATTAATGGATTGCATCATAACATTATGTCATATTTCTAATTATATAACGTAAAAGACGTAACATCTTTAGCAAAAAATGAACTAAAAGCTGATAAAAAAATGATATAAAAATATGTTTCTTTTTATCTATTCGATTGAGGCTCTGCTTATCATAATTATATCATAATAAAGAATCATTTGTGATTGATAAGGTGCCAAATAAAAATTATTTTTGTATTTATCCCAGCAGAGGTTTTTATCGTTTCAATTTTCTAGACTAGTTCCATACAGAGAGAAACACGCAGCCAGGTACAATATATAATATTAGTTTGTTAGTAGAATCATATAGCGGTAGGGAATGTGTTAAAAATGATTTCCTTAATAAATTAATGTAATCGAAAATGTTCATTCCTGAAATATTTGTAATGCACTGGTACATGACATTAAACATTTCTTTCTAACTGAAAATCGAATACTATTAACTAAAAGCAGAGTCGGTTCAGTCGTTAATTTAAACCATTGAATATTTATCCATAAAACGGACGAGGATGTGGCCATTTATTATTACTGCAACGCCATAACATTCTTCATTTAATGTATTGATTGCCCCTTTATATATCTATGATGAAACATTCAATAAAATCTGTTTTAAATTTATTACATTTCAATTGTAGAGATAAACTGTAAAACGGTACAGTTGATGGACTCGATAGTTAAAGTTAATCCATTTAGAACAGCAGAGCTGTAAATTTTGTATGAGTTCTCTTAAAATCGAACATTTCAACGGAATAAAAAAGTTGCTGAAAAAAAATCAATCATTTTGAATAATTATAAAAAATATATTGTATCTGGCATCAATGTGGTCACACTTTATCAATCCCAAAAGGAAAAATATCAAAAACACACTCTTTCAATATTTCAAATTTGATAACATTAAAATTAAAAAACTTCAATTTTATGCTAATCTTTCCGGAACTTGAATCGAGATCTATCAGATCGGTAGGGCAGTGTTTTACTAAGCTTTTATAATGGTAGGGATGTGCTAGTCTGTTAAGCGTTGCAATATTAATTTTATTTAAATACACTATATTCAATATATTCCTTTTAAATAACATAAACACTACTCAGATTTTTCGTAATTTTTCTCTTTCATTGACCAACTATCCGATGGTTTTAAAGCTTGGTTCACCTTGTGCCTGTTCGTCTGCGAGGTTTCATATCATTACACATGATTGACAACTAATAGACATATAACAAAGTATTTCTAATAAGTTTTTAGGAACTTGCTAGGAAGAATACACAAAAAATGTGTCAGGTACGAACGAAAGAATCTAATCTGCTTATCCTTTAAAGTGAACAAGTCATTGTGAACAGCATTTAAAAGATTGTTCAAACAAATTCATTCATCATATTTTACATGCGTCGGTCGCAACTGACCAAATCCAAACGACCTTATCTTTGAACCAAAAGAAAGCCATTTAAGCAAATGATCGAAAAAATCTTAACAAAACAGCGACAAACTTTTCAGGAAACACGTCGTTATAAAATATCTCAAAAATGGCATAACTTAAAACATTACGTGAAAACGGTCGATGAAGAGGAAGAGAATCTTGAAATAATGTGTTTAATTACGGAATTATTTTTCAATTTCACAATGTTATGAAAATTATTCATTTTAATTGTTGAAAATAAAATTATTCCCTGACAAAATAAAACGAATTATACATATTAGTACCTTCCATCGTCGAAGTGTGGATAGAAAAAAAAGAATCAGCAAAACGATTTGAATCAACGAAATTTTATGAACGGATCGCCGTAGCCAATAGACTCGCGAGTCACCATTTATGGACGTCCCATGCCTAAATACACTAATGAAAATATACTAAGTTCGACTCTGTCCGTAACTACTTACAAGAAATGCCGCTTACATACCGCTGCGACAGAAGCTACATATGTGGCTGACACAAAAAAATGCAGTTTACCATTTTTGGTAACCATCTAAGAGGAGCATTCAACACATGCGCTCGTATGTGCACTGCCTTGGTAATTAATGGGCATGCCATAGCAAATGTCGTGTATTTTAGAACAGACGCCACGTCTCCGTTGACAATTTTGACGAGCGTCTTCACATAATATTACAATAACGACCAATTATTTACACTGCTCCTTCGATTCCCAGATTATACACCCTGCGAACATTTGTATGTGATTTCAATTTTCAAACATTCTTTTATGGATTTTTTTGCGTTACAATAGTCAAATATGTTTTTTGTGGTAAAAAATAAAAACAAGTTATATGTTTGATTTTATAGAAAGTTGTAATAATCAATATAAAAAAGGGATTCAAGATTTTACGTCGTGATATATTTTATACTTAAAGGCACGATTCTAGCACCGCATTGGGAATCAGAAAAAACAAGTAAATATTTACTGAAATATCTTGAAATATAGATATTAAATATTAGCGTAAAAGCCTTCGAATAACGTTCATTGTTTACTTTTGTCATTTTACAACATTATTTTTGTATATTGCTATGTAGTAGAAAATATACTACGACACGATTTCATGAAAAAAAAATTTTTGGGTGATCCAAATATTGTCATCGGGGATAACAATTGGACGTAAAAAAAAATGTATATTATTTATTTGTAATGCATCACAATAATTGAATTTGCGTAGTGTATAACTGAGCAAAAGACGCAAATATTATGAATAGTTTTTGACATAAAGCTGAACATTTTTCATACATGATCCTTTTTTGTTCATTTTAATTTAAATATAAAAGTTCTTTGCCTTTTGGATAAACTTAATATCAATCATCATACAATATTTCAAAATTTAATCTATAAAATTGCACCGACACTTCACTTCACATTGCGCGATATCTTTTGCTCAGTCGAATGAAATCATACATCGACAATAGTTAAAATAATATTTATTTTTCATAATGGAAGGCGACTTAATCTTATCATTTTTTTGCTGGTATATATGTGAATGTTTACATTATTGAGCACTTTATCTCTGTTGAATAGGAAATAGCCCTAAGTAAGATCGCTTGAATATTATGAAATAAATAATAAATCTAGCTACGCAATTAATGTGCAGCGGATGCAAATATTGATATGCGCAAGAGAAAACATTAATCATATGATATATATGCAAGCTGAACTATCTGAATAATCAACATAAATATATTACTGTATCCAAGAAATATAATTGGCAAAGCGATATCAGATTACCGTTCATTCTTCAATCACTTACAGCACATTTTATACACTTTGTTGTAATTATGAAATTCGATACAGAAAGTTAATAAACCGTCTTTGATTTGTAACTATTTACAAAATAAGGATTCAAATCTTATTGTGACTTCATTAGAATGTTGTTGCTAGACGGATTTTTATAAGCTTTGTTAAATCATATTAACTAATGAATTGCTGATAGTTTTGTAAAACTATACATTTTTATTTATGAAATGAAAATGATGAACCTGATTATTTAACAGTGTTATCGAATAAGTAAAAAAAAGCATATATTTTTTAATTTTATTCAATGGAAATCATTTTCACTTTTAAGGTGTTAACTGTCACTTCTTGATGGAAAGGCATGATATTTTGAATACTAAAAACATATTTTTTCGTACTTATTTCCACAATATATTTTTTGATTAAGACTGGTTATCCAGGAAATCCTTGATTAAAAAGTTGGACTAGGGAGCTATTTTTCTGTTCATTTCAATCAGTTTCGATGGTTATTTGAATCATTAAAAACAACACTATTATTTATTATCAAACATATTGTGTAATATTGCAACGAATTTAAACACAATATGAAAACATGATTCAATTAACGATATCGGCTATGTTTGATGGAATTTCAATGTCAAAATTTAAATCGTTAAAACTATGAATATTTCCATATGTATTTTGTCTATCAGGATACGGGCTTTCTTTTTCACCATCGTCAGGATACTTGTTATAAGATTCCTTTTTCGAAATTTGAATGTCATTACAATGAAATCAGTTGGTATGTCAAATATATGCTTATATTTAGCTCTTTAACTTAGGGCCTGTTATTTTCGGAATTCCTTTTGTGAATAAGCAACGCAATTTATTTACTGAATGTCAGTGCTATTGCATCCATGTAGTGTAATACCTAAAGATTAAATATCGATTTAAATTTGAATACATGACTGTTTATTTTACCGAATAAAATATTTGCCTAATGGCATATTGTAATCAATATAAAGTGATTTTTAATAAATATGTAATTTTAATAGATATATTTTCGACTTTTTATACAACTCTAATACCTTCTTACTGATTCGGATATTTTATCTTGAAAAACTCTTTTCTTTTTATGAAAATTATGTTTTTGGGAACCATGGTGATAATTTTTGGAAAACCTTCTGGAATTGTACTAGCATATAGATGTTTTATTTTTAATACTATTCACCTATTTGTTCACAATCACATGAAATAATTTTAAATATTCGATGTATTACTCTAATACTCATGAGACTTGCATGCATATAAATTTTGGGTAAGCAAGTTGAAATGGATAAACTACTGGCACTTTGTGGAGGTAACGTAGTCTGTTCATTCCCTAGTTATTTTTTATTTCCAGTGTTGATACACGCCAAGGAATATTCCGTTAAGCATAAATGTTAGCATAAACGTACTGTAGTAATATTTTTTTGTTCTACCACTGTTCTTGAATGGGAGGGACTTTCAAAAAACTTACACATAAATAGTTAAATGTTCACCTAGAAAGTAAAATCACTGAATTAATAACAAGTAAAAAACTTCACACCTTGACCAGTGAGTTAGTTATCAAATTCTTTCAAATATTCAAAGGCAAGGTAGGTTACTAGTAGGTTGCGTACACAATCCATTAAAAACTACCTGGTAGACAAAATTTCCTATAAAATTGAGTTGTTTGTTGCCCAAATACATATTGAGGTATCATATGCTTATTTTATGGCAAGATAAATTATTATTATTTTTTTTTTTGTTCAAAAATATTATGTATAATAGAAAATTTGATTTGTTTTATTCCATTCAGCTATTCAATTCTCCATATATTATTCGAACCTAAGCTACTCAGCACTTAAATATAATTGTTTCCAAAAAACATAATAGATTATTTTTTATGGGAAATCTATTCAAAAATGGTAGTTTGAATTTATGAAACTTTTACACACTATCAAAATTTAACCTTTGGCTTTTTTAAGACGTAAATTTCGTTGAATTGTCTACATATAAAATTTTTGATGTCAAAACATAACGAAAAAAAATGCCACCGATAGTTATATTTAACTTTAAATCACATTTTTTTCTAAGCAATTATACCAAATAAAGATGTTTTTATTTGACATCAAACAGTGTGGTTTTAAATATTGTGGAATTAAATATGTAAATGTGCCAAAAAACATTTTTTAAGATAGTTTATTAATAAAGCATTCTAACATCGCTACATTTGATTTAAAATATATAAGGAAAAAAATATTCGATGAATGTTCATAAGATAGCGAGGATATGAATAAGACAAAGATAACAATTTATTTTAATTACCCCTAATTAAAAAAAAACTGCTTCATAAATATATTATTCAAAATAATATGACTAGTAATTGCCGTTTAGTAGAAACAACAAAATTGTTAGAATTCCCTTATTTTTTTTTATAAAATAATTATTGATTTTCGTTATTCATGGGATTTATGAGCAATATTGTATAAGAGCATAATGTTATGCTATTAATTTAAAACGAGTTAAAAATCAACCTTGTATTTTAACATTTTAAATAATGATAATAAACACATTTTTTATTAATACAACATATTTTATGAAGGCATTATCAATTTCAACAGGTGAAAAAGCTCGCGATGAACTAAATTAGTCCCAATCATAAAATATAATGTGGGAATAGGACAAAAATGTGTTTTATTATTTAAAATATCATACCTTTCCATTAAGAAGTGACAGTTAGTCACCTTAATAGTGATTGTAGTTTATGGACAACGCTGTACGATATTCGTTCAATTAGTTGTGGATAACATTTTTTATTTCGATAATTCAAGGATACCCGACCGGTCGATTGCAACGTAAAATTTGGTAGATTTCGCCAAATTTCGTGAATTTTGAAAAGAAAACGTCATTTTAAATAAACATTACTCGTTGACGACGTTAAATAATATCCTGACATTTGTATTTATTCAACTCGACTCCATTTGTGATTATTTGCTAAATTAGGGGATAGATAAATGAAATAATAATTAATAAGATAATTTTTAAAAAATACGACAATCGAACTATTTTATGAGCTCTGATGATATTTTTCATTTGAAATAAACATTTTTATGTTTGGAGGAGTGAACAACTCGAAATACAATGTCTTCCAAGAAATATGTAAGGAGTCGATGAGATTGTAAAGTAGCTAACACCTAGTGCAAAAATGGTTAAATAAGCTTGCTTCACAGACAGTTGAATACATGTCGTATAAGAATTTTCCTATATTGACGTCAGACTCAATAGATTTCCAGATTTTGCTATTTAATCAATCATCGCTAGAGTAGCAAAATGCGATTTATCGGATTTTGATAGAGGGTTGATATTAAAGTTTGCAAACGCTCCAATAGTTGAAATCATTTCCCTTAAATTATATGTATATTTAAGCTTATCGTGAGCAAAGACATTATTTGGTAAGAGTTTCTTAAACGTTTAGAAGTCAATTTTACTAAGGTGATCTATTGTATAATTGAACTTTTTTATTGGATGGCATACCAAATAGAATTTGACAATCATTTTTCATAAAACGTTTTATTTTTTGTGATTTGTTTACGTTGAAGGATACGTGTAGAAAGTTTTCTGCTTAAAAAAATCTTTAAAAAAACACTGAAATTCTTGTTTATATTCTTAAGTATGTTTTCTCATTTCACATTTTTTATATAACTGTATCGATTTTGACAAAAGAGAATTAACGTTATAAAACTATCAAATATATTATATCTTAAAAAAATATTTTTGTAGAACTAAAATACATTGCTACATTTTTCACCATGTTATAATGAAGTTCTACCAAGTGAATGCCAATTCAATAAAAAAAAGAATTAACTATTATTGAAAGCAATACTGTACCTTTAAAAATGCTTGGTGCGCCAACAAGTAATTCTCAACAACAAAATCTTACTCTATGGAAAAAGGTCACTCATTTTTCTCTGTAGAAATATTCGAGCCATCTTAAATCACTTGTTTTTTCAAAGGCTGCTTTCGATTTTCGTACACCCAATTGAGTGTTTTGTGTACTTTAAAATGCTAACTCTCATGAAAACTAGAACATTAAGCACATCCTTTATCGTTTTAAGGCACACATGCCTTATGAACGTGCATGAAAGTGTCATTGTGTAAAACTGGATAATAGCAGACGCAGTGATACAACTAATCAAGTCATACATAATATTATGAGAATCGAAACATCGTTATATGTTGCACAGTTACATATAACGATTAGCTGTCAATCAGTGTTTTTTTTAAATAACATAAGTAGTGAGAAGACAAATGGCTTTCGAAGAATCTAACTGGAATTAAATCACATGTTTTATAACATCATAAATAGTAAATGGTAGTTACAGTATGTATAATATATATTTTTTTTTATGTAAGGAATCACATTTATTGGATAATGGGTAGTTTTCTGATAATTATAAATCCATAATAAAAATCACATCAATCTCGTGATGCATTCTTCATAACTTAAGTGAATGTAAGATACTGACGAATTCTTTGCCGCATGTATTGCATGTCGTCCTAATACATTCCTCAGTAAAGTTAATGTTCAACTCTTTCAAACTATTTCGTTTGTTCGTTTATGTCCACATTAAAAAGGTGATAAAAGTTTTAAAACGATTTTTTCTATCTCCACAAAATGAAAGAAGAAAATGAACATTGAAGAAACGACATGTGTTTTATGTTGTAAATAAGTTGTACTATTGTTAACTGAGACCCTATTAAATCATATTTAGAAATCTTAAATGATCGTTAAACGATATTAAAAATAGAAAAAAAAACTTTTATTACTTTTATAATAATTTGTATTAAATCATTGTTATTTTAGATAAAATAATAATAGAAGATTAAATCATTTTTGATGATTTATAAGTTTTATAAAATTTTAATATTTTATTTATTATATAATAACGAATGGCTAGTAAAACAAAATTGGCAAACGCTTGTTGAATCTTATAGGAAATGCATGTTTTAAGTAAAGGAAACATTTATTCGAGTTATGATGCACTGGTCAACATTGATGGTTTCCGTTTTGTATTTCACGGGTTTGAAAACCAGTTCCCGAGTGGGTTTTAATCAGCATATGGATTTCTGTCCCAAAATATGAGTGTTTTGGTTAAACAACCTCTCCGAACTTTCCCACAAAAAAGGACGTAGTTACATCACGGAAAGTATATTTTAAGTTAAAAAATTTTATTGTATACACTCTACACAGAGGTTGTGATAAGCTGTTTCGAATTGCTCCTTTGGACGTCCATACATCTACATTATCGTTGGGTATGATTGAAGAACACTATTATTATATTGATGCATTAATAAGTAGGATATATATCTATAAGTTTTAATAAATTGTTTTTATTTGTTATCGATAACGTAAAATAAATTGAGATTATTTCTACTTAACCCAAAAAAAAATTGTCGCCCGATAAACGTTATATATCCAGGACTACATCTTTTTGTGGTCACAAACATATTTCTGTAAGTGGTCGGGCGGCATTTCCCTTTTAATGGGTGGTAGATAAATGCTGTGGCATTTGGTGTCTTTGATCACGCGATCCGGTTATTTCATGACAAATACGTATGACGATTCGGAATTTGTGTACCGGTTGTGTACAAACTTTAGCATCCTTTCTTTATTAAAAAATGTGTTTTCTTGCTACATCGTTACATCGTGCTGTGCGTTACTGTCTTTCTACTAAGGTGCCTGTATATTTTGTGCCCTTATATCGACCTCCTAGATATCTTTTCGCAAAAGCATGATCTGGTTTAATTCTACTGCATTGTTGCATACATTCAAGCTGGTAGTGCTATGAATATGGATAACTGATTGATGTATGATGAATAATGTAATCACTGTCGGAAAATTAGCCAAACATAATCATGCATCCATTAATTTTCCAATCGAATCATGGATTTTTATTCAAGTGCATTAAATAATGCTTTCATTGTCCAACTGATGTTTGAAACATTGAAAACAAGATGTCGCTGTCCTTAATTCTTTAAACTATCTGCATATAATGGAAGTGGATTCCTGATTAATCGTTCTCGGATAATAAGTTTTCCCGGATGTGTCGTAAACTTTTTATAGTCCCGTCAAACACCCATAAGAACAATTTTAAATAATTCCGCATCAACCGTTACCCGATTTATCAATTTCCTCGATCTATCGTCAAAATATTATGGTCCCGTCTCAAAATTTATCCCGATTGACCGGTTTTGATTGATAAATCTTTTTATATTATATAATTTGTGAGTGAGCACATTAAATCTAATATATTAACCAAAATAATTAATGATGGAATAAATAGTTCGCTCAAATATTTTGAGATTTTCTTTGATAAAGAATTTCTCAAGAAAAAGAAACACTATTCGAATATGTCAACAAATTAGATTTAATTCAATATACCTTTCATAAAACCCTCATTTTAAAGTAAGCTAGGAGTGTCTTGACGGTGTGCACTGAAGTATACAAAAATCAATCTCTCTAGAATCTAAATTAAATTTTTGAAACTTCTTCCTTGGGTACACCCTAAGAATTCTTGCTGTACACAAGTAAGCAGACACTGATCTAGATAAACGAAATGTTTCTAAGGCTTGATGTCTTCTCTTTCCCTTGGTACGAAGCTATAAATGTTAAGGCTTATTCGTCACCAAGTCAGCATGCGAGAGTTTTAAAAGTGAAGCTCGGCGGAAAAAGAATTGATTGAAAAAATTCAATGATGTTGATCAATCTTTGGGTAAGTAGATGACTCAAAATATATTTCTAAGTACCACTCATGGAGTAGTAACAGAGCTTATCATAACATGCTGTGCCGTAAAGCACTGAATTTTTAAATTAGCTTTTGAAGGCCTAAATTGCATAAAAATCGTAGCTTATGTAATACAATAAATAGCAAACCAGGAGCCATGTCATGTTGAAAAATAAGCTTGCATCGTTATATGTATTGCATGTATATTCTAAATAATATTTTTAAGGAACTAACGGTCAACAAAAAACATCAGTGGCTTCAAGATGTCTTAAGTTATCAGCGCAGATTAAAAACAAGTATTATTGATACTAAAATACAACAAAAAATCTCCTTCTGAAAAAGACCGGTCCGGTCGGCTATAATTGCATCATTTGCAAAAGTTGGAGTTACATTAATTTTTATGTTTATATTAAATCTCATTATTAATTATTGATATGCAAAGAACGGACAGGTAAGATCTTGAATTATCTCGTATAATACGGAATACGTTTTTTATAGTTTAAAGTATAATATCATCTGAAAACTTTACCTCGATCAATTTCAATGTCAGTTAGACTGAGCTGTCGTCCAATCGAAAGGAGACTATAATAGACTGATTTTTATCGTGACCCATTGAGCTCCAATAACTTGTAAAATATTAAACATAACACAATAAAGTGATTGTGATTTTTTACAAAGCAATACAATGTTTAACCCTTCTTAAAAAAAGCTTAGCTTTTTCAACGACTATTGCAGAAAAAATTAAAACCCAATGTGAAAGCTCGTGCCCATCTTGATTCACTATACACATTGGGAATTATCGAGAATGTTTAATAATTGAGTGTTAAGTGAAGATAACAATGACAGTTGTCTTTAGAAAACTGATTTAAGTTAGTAGTAATATCGTAAGGTTACATGGGAGAAAATTCAAGTACCTATAATTCTAAATGTATTTTTATACTCATATAAATCGCTCTAATGAATCCTAAATCACATCAATAGCTGGACCAAAATTACACTTTGATATTTTTAATACGTTTATTTTAAGGTGAGCATTAAGGCAGTAGAGAGATTTATTGATTTAAATAAATGATCGTTTCTTGGTCAATCTTTCATATCAATTTACAAAGAGAGAAACTAAGCGACTGACTAAATCATAGTTCATAACGGCTTAAAGAGTAAAGCGAATATGGTAGAAGTAATCATTAATATTTTTTAAGAATCCAATAGTATATACAGTCAGAATGTGTTAAACTGGTAGCTTTTTCACCCAAGTAATTATAATTTCTCGTCAATATTGTAGTGTTAATATGTACTAGAATTTCTCTACGTGGCAACACTGGCAATAGACAAAGGCAATTTTTTCAACTTACAAAATAAAATTAAGTTGTTTTTGAACCTCTCTTGTTCATAAATACATAGGTAAGTTAATTATATGAATATTTAATGCGTGATATTATAATTTAATCAATCATTAGTTTTTATTAAGAATTTCAACAGTACTACTATGAGATTGTGTGGGCTTAACATAAAAATAGTCTTTTTTGTGTTAGCGTCAATAAATAATATATTTAAAAAAAGTTATGTAAATACTTTTATAATGTATTTTGACTTGACATTATTCATCCAACTTTCGTGTAGTTTATAAATTATATGATATTTATTGCATAATGCCAACATTTTTATGGTAATTCTAAATAATCTGAATATCTTGTTTTGCTTCTATGTGTATTATTTTTTATTGATTAACATTTCGATACTTTTTGATTGTCATGTCGAAAGCGCCACATTTAATTTCTCCAAAATTAGTGTCGAAGTATAAATGAAGAAGTGATAGTCATTTTGTACAGCAATATTATAATGTTCGAGGTTAATAAACAGTTTCTACAATAATTTATGTATATGCGTTTCCAAAAAGAAACTGAAAAGAAATCCTTTTTGTTTATCACGGATAGCAACAATGCGATAAATATCTTTCGAATTTCGGAATTTAATATTTTGTAAGAAACGTCGCATTTACTTATAGAGAAGACGTTATTTGAACCAAATCATTTTTTTATAACAAATAATAAATACATACAAAACGTATAATCTGCCAACTGAGTAACATTTGGCAGCAACAATTTTGTTTGAACAACATGTTTGAATGTTCTACAATTTAAATTTTTGTATTTTATAGAAAAACACAAATGAAGTAAATTTTGAGTAACATTAGAATTAAATATATTTATTTTTCATCTTAAAACCTTTAAATTATCTATTTGATATTTAATTGATATGCCTTAATAGAACAACATAAAAAAATATTTTTATAGAAGTTATAGCTGTTGATAAAATTTTATTTCTGCTTAAAAATAGATTAGATAATTGGTTGTATAAAAACATCAACACTTTCTCAATGTCAAAATTTAAGTAAATATCTTGCACAGAATTCACTATGGAATATTTAACTATTGCGACTTCACTTTTTTGATTAGCAACGATAGAAGAATACTTCATGACAGATCACAAAAATAAAGACTACGAGCAAAAGCGAATCTGCATGTAGTGTAGTAACTAAAATTATTATTAAATAATAATACATCCAAGAATTTACATTTATGTTAAAACGCACTTTTCATATCCTGGGAGAAGTTTTATATATTAATACAGATATAATTGTCTATCTCGTATAAAAATATAATTAATTACAATTCAAATTTTTGGCAGTAAAATTCTTAGCATATAAGACTGTTATCTTTAAACCAGTTTATTCATTTTAATTAGGTCCATATTTGTATACACACTATTGTCGTTTTGCTATTCTGTAATATATATATATGTTTTATTCTTTAAATTTCGATTCGAATAGATAAAAGTCATTCCAGGCATTGCATATAATTAAATACATAAGCTATCTATCAATGTGATTTTTTTCTTCAGCAAATTTGTTAGAGGAATATTTCCACCCATCAAATTTACATAACATTATGCTATGATTTTTTAAGCATGTAAAAAAGCCTATCGTTTTAAATTATTGAAATTTGTAATATGCATGAACATTTGGATTTGATAAAGGCGTCACTAACTACTACCACATACAAGATTTTTTCCATTGATTATATTTATCTTTGGCTGGCAGTGGTAGTCAAATACGGCCGCAACTAGGAGCTTTGGAATTTTGACGGTTCTTAAAATGTCGCTATAACGATGGTCAATGCAAAATTCATTATAATAAGACAAGATAATAAAACACCTAGAAATACGCAAATGCTTTCAAATTATTATAAAAGAGGCATCGAAAAGTTGCCCAAACAAATCATTAGCAATAATGGAAATTATTTATTTTAAATAATAAAAACACATTTTTTAGTACTTATTTCTACAATATGTTTTTTGATCTGGACCGGTTTCAACTGAAATGGAAATAAATACTAAAAAATGTGTTTTTATTTTTTAAAATATCATGCTTTTCCATCAAGAAGTGACAGTTAACACCTTAAAAAAAAGGAAATTATTTAGTAAAATAATATGTTTGTAATTTTAATGTAAATATTTTATTTAATTTCAACTGAATAAAACGGTAATTTATTTTCGCTTTACCTAATAGTTCAATAACACTTTTCGAAAAATGAACTTTATAATTCATAAGGTAGGGAAATTTCGAAGGTAATCGACACTTAGCTATATTTTCTTTCATGGATACATTACCTCCTCCGTATATGGCTCAATATATCCAGGAAATAATATTTAAAAAAATTGTTAAGTTCTAATATGATGTTCGATTATTCAAATAAGATGAGAAATAAAAATGATCGATTTTGAAATTTTAAAAAGCGAATCCATTTTTTAATAGTTTAATTGAATTTAATCTTTCTATATTGTCAGCTATGTACCAATGAAGTTAAGATTACTATTGTGTATGAAAATATAATTGGCATACATAAAAAAACGATTTGTACACGCGTCACGTATTTTACAGGAAGGAAGCAACTAAGGAAATGTTGCTTCATGCGTTAAAATAAAATAAATGTGTCTTCGAAGGAAGCTTTTTACTCGTAGATATGGCTACCATATTGAAAAAGAGTACAAGTCTTCGTTTGTGTCTTTAATCCAACCATTTTAGTAAATGTCCTCCATGTCATTCACAGATCATCGCAATAACTGTTATAATAATCACATCGTAAGTTTGAATTAATATTCTCCATCTAATTTAAAAACGGTGATTTACTTTATTAATTATTTTTCTATTGTAGTTTTAAATCATAAAACATTAATACCGCGCATAGCGCAATTAGACATTAAAAATGTACCTAGGTTGATCTCGATCATTTTGTACGAATGTCGTTCAATGATTAACATATATTTGATACACCATCAACATATAAAATAATACTGAAACAGTGACATCTATTAATAATAAAAATAACTAAAATTCACTAAAAAATCGTAAAATAAATTCAAGTCCTTATAATACATAAAATATCTTTAAGTAATTCAACTGTTTCATCTACTCTGTAAAACAGATTGCAGTACAAGTTTTTTTTTATTACTTAATCTTAATGAAAAGTTATAGAAAAAATATTGGTATATTACAATTATAGCATAATACATACATGTACTATTATTTTGTCTGCGGTCGGTTATGGAAATAGTATTGCATAAGTCATAAATATGTTACTTAAAAGTGTTCATTCGTGTAGCATACCTCGTCGCATGTCTAATTCGATAAATAATATTAGTATATTTCATCAAGTATATTGTAAGCCTAATAAAGTATCTATTAAAAAAAACACATTGATTGGTTTGCAATTTTAATTTGCAAAGGCTATATAATAATAAACGACATGTGTATAAAAAATTGCTTCCTCATGAGAAAATATATTTTGAGTGAAATTATTCACAAACTATAAAAAATAGTGTTTATTGCCCTGCTTAAAACATGAGAACGTTTTGACGTCTCCGTTTGATTTAGTGATCCAAAGCATTTTATATATTTTATAATATCGAAGATAAGATAATTCAAACCGGTATGACCTGTACAGTGGACACTTTGGCTTCCCGTTGCGTGGTTTTTTGATAATTACTATGAATAACGGGCGTGGTAGTAGTGTAAACCATCAAATAAGCTGAAAGCTTCGTAGATGGCTCGCTTTATCAAAACAAGTTATTTGCCACTGAGCTTAAATTATAATTCCAGGCGCCATTTTACTCTGACTGCCACCGCATAGTGTATGTTGTTACTGTAAGGAGACACTTTTCGCCACTCGATGGTACACATCAAAAATTCATATAAACTTAGGTGATACTGGACGAATACATTTACTTCCTAAAGATATTTGTAACGTATTACAACTGAAATAAATGCTACAAAACAAACATTAGCATATGTCAGTTGAAAAAATATTTAAGATGAATCAAAGAGAATGTAAGATCAATAATTTATTATCATCTATAATAATAATATCACAAGATGCACACATGAGCAAAATATCAAACGTCACATGCAAATTTTGCTGCTGGTCGACTTTAGTCGATTATGTATAAGTTGTATTTTAAAATAACTTCATAAATTGCAAGTTTTAATGAGTGTGTTACAAATTACATGATCTTTTTACACGAACATTTTATGATTTTAATTGTTTTATAGTTTATGTGAATTACTTACTTTTTCATATAATGTCCTTCTTTAGTCATTGAAATTCAAGGTGGTCTTTGGTCTTCCTACAACTCTCTATTCACTTTTGTCTTATCCGCCATTTCTTGAAAGCTCTGAAATTATATAGCCACTGTTGAATGACAAAATGCTTGACGTATTACAACCCTTGAATATATATTTTTCGGTCATCATGTATTTTAGAATTTGAAATATCTATACATGTCTAATCTCTCAGAAGATTCAAATGGCATAATTAAAAAATACAAAAACAGAAACTAAGAGACGACTTTAATCAGAAACTGTTTTGCACATAGGTATAATAATTTTTGCTTTCAACACTATTAAGTCTCGGTGTTGACAAATGATTTTCAGGCAAATGATTGAGGTGATTTATTATTTATTCTCGACGATATCTTTCTTGGAGTTATAAGAACGAATAAAGTGCAATTCAAAAAATGTAACCGATGCCGGAAAAAGTTTCGAATGAAGAAGACGTGTACTTTTATAACATACATAAAAAGTGTTTTGATTACCACCAAGCATCATTAAAAATAAATTGTTTGACCCTTCGCGCATGGAAAGCCTGGTCTAGGATTTTGTTGAGTCTCTAAATACCACCATTAAATGATCATAAAAAATAATGTAGTCTTCAATTAATTTACTCCGGATTTTACCTGTTAAATTTTCATCCCGAGCAGTAACGCTGTAAACTTTGTGAGGTGACCATATTCTAGGCCTAATGGAATTATTTGAAATTAAAGAAAATAAATTTATACATAATTCATAATTGAGTCAGTTCTGGGGATTTTTTTTGTTTAAAACTGATTTGAGGTAGTTACGAAAGAAACTGACAGCGACTGCATTGTAAATATATTCATCTTCGTCAAAAAAAAAATTGTACAAATCCTTTTCATTTTTGATGTCATGATTTTAAAACAACTCTATGATTGATAAGAATATCGACCAACCTAGATTTTTATTAAGTTTTACTTAACTTAGACCAACGCTTAAAAAATATACATTGCAGTATTCATATACTTATTGAGTGTACCACAAATTTTATGTGGCAAATTTTGTTGTATGAATTACATGGGTAAAATGCTTTATATAATTATTAAATATATTACAAATAACCTATGAGGAGAGTTTCTGCGGAAACATATTTGACGAGAGGGTTACCCGACGTAACATATTCAATTAAAAAAAAATGAGAAATTATTATTGTAAATCCTATTTTTAATGCTTTATTCTTGTGGATGAATACGAAAAAAAAACACAGAACTACGAGTTTTATTGCAAACTACAAAATTCGTAACAAAAAATATTAATTTGAATGATAAATTCAGATTGTTAAATTGAAGCTTCAAAATCAACAACGTTTGGTCCTCCTTCGGACAATAAACATTTGGAATATTTTCAATAATCTGTTACTCCATTTAAGCCGTAATATTGTTTTATTATTTAATTAATATTGTCAATATATTTTACTCCTCTAATGGATTTTTAGACCACCTGTAATTCGACCCAGAAATCATTATCGATTTAATTGAAATTGGTTGGGTGGTAGCGGCATTTTTTTGCATTTTTATTACAAACAGTTTAACTTAATTTATTGTATTTCCAAGCCTATTAAGTTCGAGCTTCATTAAGCCACTCTTTGATATATCGAAGCTCTAATTGAATTTAACAGTCACTGGACCTAGGCAACCAATCAATTAAGATTATTGTTACAGCGTAATCGTGTTACGGAAAACGAAATATTTCATATTAAATTTGTAAAATTTTACATTTTTGTCTTATAATCAAAAACAGCCGCTTATCTACAATAAGTCATGTTTCTTATATGACAGCGGTAGGCATTATAACATAAGTTGGTATAGCGATATAATCGTGGGAGAAATAAACTAATTTGAGATATTACACCACGAATAAAATTTAGTAAATAAGAGAATTATGATCAATCCTACGGCCGTTTTGAGCATCAAAAAGTATTTTTTTTCTTTTGGTACAGTGGTCGATAAGATATGTTATTTTAATTTTGTTGGGCGTGGTAGCTTGGATATTGATATATTATTAAAACACAAAATAAATATAGTATGTCACGTGGTTGCGAAATATTAAAAGGTTTATATTGTAGAAGCGAGTATATAAAATAAGTCTAAAGTTGCTAGCCTCTGTATTGTTTAAACGCTCAATAAAAAAAATATGTTTACCATGTTACAATTTCCTTATTTCCTGTTAATCGTCAATTTATTTCATTATTCACATATAATATCACCACTTTCGAATTCCTATATATTAGTCATATTTCTCCCATAACATGTTTCATAAGTGTTGAAGCATCTTTTTCATTTACCATATCAAATCAATTGACAGAACCGTACGATAAAATAACAATAACCGTCTTAAATTAACCAGGAGTGAAATAAAATCTGAAGCTCCGAAAACATAACATTGAAAAAGTTTAAATTTATATGTTTATATATTAATTTACCTATTGAATATGAGTATCCATTCAATGTCAAGATATTCAATTAATTCTTCTTTCAAAAATTTCACAGATCGGGTGAGACGTAATGAGTATTTGGTGGAAGAAACTATTTGCCAAATCAACTTATAACCTCACTTTTTTCTTATTCATCTATGGAATTTTCTGTGTTTATTATTAATCAAGCTGCACTGTTATAATTTATATACGCTGTATTTTCGATCATTTATCATTGCATTTAAGCTTTATAAATAATATTAAAATGAAGTCGTTTCGATTCCCAGATCCAAAATGCGTATAACGAAGTGTCACACATATTATTTCTATATCATACTATGATAGTAAAACATAAGATTGGTGATTTCATTTCTACGTTTCTACAACATGCCGCCTACACAATAAAAATGTTCAATTTCACACCTGACTCGCCAGAATGTATGTCTAATCAAACTGGTTCCTATAAAGCGTAAAATCCGTTCAATAATGAGACTGTCACCAATTCTATATACAATTTAATGTCTCCGACTCCCGACGATAAATGCGTTAAAATATAATATGGCATTATCACAAATAACTTCTATAATGTCATTAGGGTACATATATGGATGTTATAAAACAATTGGATGTGAACTATTTATTTTATTGTATTACATGAATTACATTTAGTCTTGAATTTTGGCAAGTATATCAATTATTCGTCAACTAAGCATGAAATAATATATATCATAACACAGGTTGAGATTAGATTTATTTTACGTATCTATGTACCGAAATTAATTTTTGTTGAGTAGTTTGACATGTTTTTATATGTATTTAATACTAATGCAAATATTTTAAAACTGTTGGTTGGTTTTTAGCATTTTAATTATATCCTTGGCACGGCTGAAACTGCAATCGGCAACACACCCTGATCATTCATATTTACGATAAATGTACTGCTTTTACTATCCATCTACTGACCACATTATCGGAAGTTATTTTCAGTAAAAGTTTTAAGCCTAAATGCTTTTAATCCAGTAGCGGCTTACTGTAAGATCAAAGAAGCAGACCACCGTAACTACACTTTCGGTGGTTAAGCAATTAGTGATTACAAATTATTCACGCCACTTGCATTACTTTTCGTCCGCGGTGAGTGGGAAACATAAGCCTCATAGAGATGGGTGTATTTGAATAACGATCTAGTCGTCCATGAAAAAATATTAAACGGGAATATCAGCTTACTAATTGTAGACGCTCTTTTCTCTTTATAAATGAACTGACATTCAATCGAGCTTAAAACACTTTTTGTAAAGAACACGTTGAATTATATTTTAATTTAATTATGTAGAATGTTTGCCAAATTTAACTCAAATATTTATGATTGGGTATTTTAATAAATGTTACCAACACTATAGCTTAAATAATTTAATTATCTGATATATTTATTTAATATTGTAATATTTTACACGAGTGTATGTATATAAATACTTTGATTTTGAACATTAATTCAGATAGGTAATAATAGGCAGTTTAAATATTTCTAAAGTATTTTATTTTGTATAAAATATTAGTTAATTTTTTCGGAGCAGTCATCTTTACCATATTTTGTAGATACACTATTATCATTCTAAACAACTATTCGTTGCCTAGCTGAAGACAATCGTGGGATAATGTGTGAAAGTTGTTAGATTTTTTTTAATAATAAATATATTGCCATCATTATTGTAAATAATTTACATTGAATTTTTTTCAAATTTTTTATTACAATAAAAATGTTTTTTTGACATCCTGGTTTTTTTTTTTATTGAAAATTGTAATATTTCTCGAACTTTTTTAAAATCTACTAACTTTTTTGACAGTATTCTCTAGAACATAGTTTCTCAACCTTTTTACTTCTGCGGACCATCAAGAAATCTTAAAATGTTTTGTGGGCCATCAACACTGGAATAAAATAATACATATTTATGTAATATTATATAATTGATTTTTTATTTAAAACAAAAAAAATTTCAACACCTTGCTGATATAACAATATTTAAGTATATTAAAACAGACATTAACGAAAAAATATTATTCAATAATCCATAAAATACAACATAAAATTCGATTGTTTATCGAAACAATACCACATCTTGGACTACCGGTTGACAAACTAGGCTCTAGATCACTCTCAGAGAAGCAATTGAATATTTTAAGAGCCTTTAAAATATATGTTAAAACAAAGAAAATCTAAATATTTATTGTATGTACTGTTATTGTATACAATGTGCCAGAATGAATAAACGTTGTCATAAAAATCAGTGTAGCGCGATTGACGCACAAATGTGTCTCTTTGGTGCATCTTTCGCTAGCAATTGTGATGACCACGGGTCAGTAAGTACGCGAACAAAGCGACCAACTCCACCCCAGCTTCTAAGCCGACTCAACTGTTTCATTATTTCCACTGAAACGGATGCACGCCCGAGTACACCTACCGAGCTATTTTTATTTGTCTATACAGTATATTAACAGTTTAAAAAGAATATTTTATATTTCTATTTGTTGCGCTGTATAGATACGGCATTGCACATATTTAAGTTTTTTATTTTATTTTATTAAAAAAAAAAATTACAAATGATTTGAAAACTTACTGATTCTATTTTCATCTCTCACTCCTACCTGATTACAATTTCAACCCTGCTTTAAAAAAATATTTGAAATACTAGACTGATTGTATTTTTTTATGTTTAATTCCGTACCAGTTGCAATTGAATCAATTGAATGCGAGTAAAATTTTGTAATTTTATTTAGTTGATACATAAATATGTCACTTCTTGTTGCTTAAGCATAATATTTAAAATAATAAAAACATATTTTTTGACACTTATTTCCACAATATATTTTATAATTTGGACCGGTTTCGCTCATCGCGAGCATTATATAAATACATATATAGTTCTATGACTGGCTCTACAATACTTTTAGATATACAAATGAAATCATAATTATTTATTCTCTAGGAATATCAGCCAGAGGTTATTTACATCCAATTGCCCATATTTAACCCTTCCGCGACCCTTTTGATGTTGTCCACCCATTCTGATAGTCCGGTGCCATTGCGAAGGTCTACATCCAGGGGATAAAATCACGCAACGAACACAGCTATGTCGTTTTGCTCACAATCATATAAATAATTAAAATGCAACAGGAATTCCGTGATATATATTATAATGTTTGAGAATAATATATAAAAATTTCTAAATAATCTGTAAAATTAAATAAATATCGAATGAACTTTTAGATCTGTATTAAAAATATTCCGTCAACTTAAGATCGAACATATATTGCAATATCCATTGGCGTATCTAGTATCTATTATTGTATGCCCGATTATTGTGGTTTTTTTAATGTTGTGGACAAAGGACTGTTAAATATGTGTTTTTGTCAGGAATCATGGACACAATGAAAATACTAGGCATGCACAAACACTGCTTTGACTGCGATTACATCAACACAATTGTATTCAATTTGAGTGTAATGTTACAAAATTTTACACCACACGGAACAAATTTAGATAAACATCTATGAACTGTTTAATCAAACTTATTGCATATGCGTATGCTGGTACTAAAAATTATATTATTCGAATGTGTTACAAATGTATAACATTATACATATTCATATAATCTTGTACAGCATCTCTTACTGAGAAATATCTCCATTTTACCTAAAAATACTTAAGATTATAATAAAACGAAAGACGATTTCTTCATGGATTGAAAAAAAATCCTAATTGACGTATTTTAATGCTCATATATAAAGGCGGTACACAATATTAGAGTTGCAAATAGATATTTTTGAAATTACAAAAAAAAAAAAAACATATTTATCTACATAGAATATATGTATTATTCAAATTGAGAAACAATTATTTCTACTTCCCTGCGAATACGTTTTCACAAAATATTTTATACTGAATACGTATTATTTAGTTCTTCTGTATGAAAAATGCTCTGCGGCACACCTGGCATCACCTCGTGACACACTGGATGGGGACCGCTGGTATAGATGAAGAAAAAGAAGAACTTCGCATATCGGTCCGACCGCCTAAATGACTAATCGGCTGAACCGACCTGCACATAAAAATGACATATTATGAGTCATTTAAAAAAAAAAATCGGTGTCATAATAACAATGAGTAGCCCTTAACTCACATAGATTTTTCATTTGTTCACTGAAAATGATTTTCTTCACACATACGCCACCAAGTTTTGGGTAGTTGCTTCGATAGTATAATAATTTTACTTTAAAAAAATGAGACCGTATATGATATATATGTAAAGTTTGCCATGCCACTGGTTTCTACTGCATGACAAATCGAGCAGTTTTATCATTAAGCCACTGTTTTCGATACTCATAATAAATTGATTTGTGTTGGTATAAGGGTTTAATGAAAATGCTTATAATTTATTCGTTTTACTAGTACTGGTAGCGCAGATTATGAACTTGTTGGCTAATTATTCAATTATAGTCGCCGATTTGCTTTTATTCTCTTTGTAACTTACAATTCCACATTAAAAAATAATAATGGAGCAAAAAACGGACTGACGGGCGGAAGAAGGCGTTTGTCGCAAAAGGAACACAGTACCTACCTTTAGTGTTTTATTTGATGTTATTATTCACAGAGCATTCATATTTTATAATAACCTTTGTTGCTAGTGGCTACATTATAATTTGCATTTTTTATGTTTTATTTTACTATTTTTTTTCATACCGTTAAAGTAATAAAACAAAAGAAATATATCTATAAGAGTCTAAATGTGTAATTGTAAATGCCTCCATCTTAATTATTTAAAAATGCTTTGAACATTTTACACGTTTCGAAGTGACAGAACAGTTTCTAATGATTTCTATCCAGAGTCTATGAAGATATTTTTTAGGCAAAAAAAAACTATAGCATAACAGTCCAATTACAACGAGAATTCATATGTTCGACATGAATTATTTTTGAACTGACTTATTATAATCCATCCATCTTATTTTATTTCCGATATGAAGCACACGGAAGCAACATAGTGCCTCCATGATTTTTTGTTACCAGCCAATTGCTCTGGTTTCTCCCATAATATGCCAGCAACCTTCGGTTATGACGAGTAAATCCTATTGTTAGATCAGTCTCGACAGTCATTGAGAATGCCAGACTCCCATCGGTCGGACAAAGAAGTGTTAACTTAAGTGTTAAGCAGGGTTAAGACTCCCCCAGAACATGTTCTGATAAGTCTCAACGTCTTTCCATGATTTATGATGTAGTAGGGCGTTACTTGATACTTTACTATATATATGAGATCTTCACGAAACCAAAATATCTCAATGTTATCACCTCCGGTTGACATTCAGTTGAATATTGCTCTAGCAATATTTATAAGTAAACAGTGACCTCTTTATTTGTGCCTATATAATCTGGATTGAGCACACTGAGGTTCTACAAGTTGCTGACCGTCCATATGATTTGTTTCACATAACTCAGAACTCTTTCAGTCTTGACATGTTTGGTTATAAGGTGTCCTGGATTAACTCATTATCTGTGATCAACAAGAACGAAACATGAGCACTTCTTTATCCCACTCCAGTTGTGACCTCGTCCAATTCTTACAACAGATGCACTATTCTCATGAAGAGATTTGATAATGGACATGGTGGTATTCCATATGCATCCAGTATCGTTTGTGAAAAATATCGATGCGGACTGTAAAATAAATGCGTTCTTATAATCATCAATTTATTTGAATTCAATTATTCAAAAGTATATATATATTACAACTATTTCTACAAAGTATTACGTTCGAATCAATTTATTCTAGTAGTTTATTTCCTGTGCATAGATATATGCATAGATAATATTATATGTATGCAGTAAGCACTTAATCATTATTGCTCGGTTGTATCGTATAATTATTCTATTAATTCAATATTTACGACTTTAGATAGTAAACACGTGTAGTTTAAATAAAAGTAGCACAACTTTACTACATAATCTATAATGGTATTGACTGTCTCAATATATTTTCAGAGTCATTATAATATATATAAATGCATATTACACAACGAAATAATTTATAAATTAACATTATTTTTTTTAAAACACTCCACTTTCTACTTAAATGTCATTATGATTATTAAAACGCTATTTTTGGCGTCGTATTACAAACATCTTTTGCGTAATGTAATTTATATTCATCATATTCTGTACGTTGATCTAATATTATATTACAATACGAAGACTCGAGATAAAAGCATAAATAAAGTATGCTTCAATCCGTTTGTCCTCGTTTTTCGTCATAAAATTGAACTTACATAACATATTATACTCCCTTACATCATGAAAAGAATAATTTAATTAAAATCATTATTTGAAAAGAAGTAAATAAAATTATAGTCAATTTGATTACATTTTCCTGCAATTGCGTTCAACTTCATAAAATATGGACAGCCCTACATTTCCTCTTATCGAAACTGCATAATGTAATTCTTGTAAGAATGTGCTTCCCGCTCAAGTCAAAAGTATTTCATAATAATTGATAAATATCTGGTTCTCACATTCATCGCTTTCTTACGTATATCGTTTTTTAAAAGTCCCGGGAACACCCATAATGACAGAATTGAATAATCCAGCATTCACTGTTCCTCAGTTTATCGTTTCCTTGGTTTATCGGATGCGTATTAAAGTTCTGTCAAAAATATTAACTAAAATTGTCGTATTGGTAAAAAAAAAATATTCTACATAACGTAGATAAATACACGAATCCATTCCGCTACTATTGCTGTCTCGTTTTCGCGACTTGTATGACCAATTGATCATATTAAACATTTACGTCTCGCTCGAAGTAAGTGCATCTACATTTGACGACTGCAGCGCGACCATGTTTCCGCTGATGAAACAACTACTGAGTACTTATGTATTTACAAGTCTGTCCACCCGGCAAGCAAGAACGTATTGTTTTTTTTTTCATAATATTTCGAATTGTGATTTTTCGTGACTAAAAATTAAAATACATCGTATGAAGAATGTTTTATAGTAAATAATTCTGACGAGAATAATGCAAATTAAGAACAAAGAATCGGTTTTCTACGATTTTTGAACTAATTGCTATCGTATGCAAGTGAATGTTTCAGGAATCCATAATAATCTGTGGTAATGTTTGTCCGTTGTTACAGATTTGGTTTTTCAGCCATATATATGTGTATAAAATAAGGGATGGTTTCATTTTCACAAAAATTCATCCGATCAAACAAAAATTTCAGTGTACAATAAAAGTTCACTGTCAACGGCTTTTATGAAATATAAGAAAGAAGTATATATATATATTAGAAGAATATACATATTAATTATGTAGGCTATAAAACAGTATATTCATATACAAACTGTTCTGCGACTTGTCGTTAATCAGGAAGCATTTTCTTAGCAATCCCTGATGTGACTATATACTATGTAAGTAGAACATTTAATTTAAGTAATAAAACTAAAATAATGAAAGCTGTTATTAATCAAGAATCATGCTCTATTGCTTCCAGTAGCTAGCTATAAATAATATATTTGATAATGTAATATTTTTATTTTTTTAAATCAAACGAGATATTATCTTTCGGAGAATATCTTTTGATTTTCCTGTTTAAGGGTATACTTAACAGCTATTAAATAATTTTATTTGCGATGAAATGTTATCATAGATTTTATTAACCCAGCTTCCGCCGTACCACTTTTTAAAAAATCGTTTTGAAACGAACGTTTAAAAAAATACATCGAGTGTAAAAGAAACATGTATGTCGTTTAAGATGCTAAATTAACTGTTTTAGGACTATTAAATGAACTGAGCGCGGGTTTATTTTATGCGTTTTTAAATTACTAAATACTAATGACTTTGTATGAATACATCCGTAATACATGTATGTAAATCAATTTTAACATCTTACTGATATTATAATAAAATTATAATGAATGTTGAAATTGAGAAATTCCTCAATTTATAAGAAGTATAAATACTTCAGAGTATAAGATTTTACGTCTTTTTATGTAAAATATTTACTATACACTTTCGCTATACACATTTTAATAGTAATATTTGTGGAGTACAGAGAACAAGTTGATCGTGTATTCATAAAAGTTGTCCACCGAGAAATTTTAATTATTTCAGCAAAATTCTTTGCATATTTATAAAGAATTAGTTAATTACTCCTCAGACATTCCAAACAAAAATCTATACATATTAATAGCTTTCATTTGCAGCTGGAAACGTTTGGTAAAAATACGATTTATCAGTCCACTTAAATGTATAAAAATTTAACGAATCTCGAACAACTGGACATAAAGTTTTTTTCTGTTGCCATGCCTGCAACTGTTTGCCATGCTAAAATAAAATCCACCTGATTCTAAAAAGACTTTTTCTGAACTGACAAACATTTTAAATTCACAAATAAGTTTCCGATTAACAAAACGTGCACTTTGTATGTACTCTTTCGACAGAATGACATTTGCCAGTGTTTCAATGATAACTGAAAAAAATATAACAGACATTGAGTCTTGGTCAATTTTCAAAAATTGAGTGTATTTTGAAATTGAGCACGGTGTTTACGGGTTCAAATCACCGTGATCTAACAAACTGAACAGTAATGGCTAACAAATAAATATTTTTTCTTCAGTATATATAGGCAAAAACAATAAAAGGCAATAATTTTATTTCTTAATGAAGTCGTTAAAATACTGATTGCATAAAGTATACATTAAATAAAATAAAAAAATGTTATGCTGTATATTGAAAGTGGATAATTCATTTTTTTCGAAAAGATTGTATCAAGTATTATTGAGGTATTTAATACGCACACTTGCCTCGAGATATTTTTCGTAGACTCTGCGAGTTATATCATATTTTTTTAAATGGACATGTTTGGTAGATAGTTCACCATTTCTATTAAAATAAAATAACCCATATAACAATTGTATGCAAGCGTATAATATGTTTATTAAAGCCTTTTTTATTGTATAAGTTAACGACTAAAGGGTTTGATGGAGTTTTATTATCAAATTTATTTGTAATGATTGTTTGTGTGAGAGAATTTTAACACTCTACGGTCCGCACATTTTCGCTTAATAACTACACCGAAATAGATTTTCCTACTTTGATTTTAGACCTCGTGTATATTCTATATTCTTTGTCCATCTATCGATAAATTTTGAAAGTAAGAATTAAAATTCGTATTCATTTTTGGTTGTATAGCTGCGCGTATCCGAATACGCCACATGATGTTGAGGCTTCAGCTCGCGTTCCATGAACTGCACCTTGCGCCCCCTACATCTTAGCGACCCTTAAAGGATTTAACATAAACTGTCAATAGCTTTGCTTATTTATATGTAATCACAGATTTGAGCATACTTTAGTTTATGAATAAAATTATCATGTTGAATTCCGTTGAGTGGAACAGGCTTTTAATGAAATTTTGAAATTAATACGTAAAAAATGTTTTGCGTTGAAATTAATATTTTTATATGACCTTACATGGCTTCAGTTTTCTTACTGCGTTCTTACGTCATCAAAAAAAAAGTCCACACCTATATCCAACAGCACAAAAAAACCGTTAAAAAAGAGAATCAGGTGTATATTTTTCACAAAATAAATTCATATTAAAATAAAAACTTATTTGATGTGAGTATAAATATTAAAATTATGTTTATTAAATAGCTTCCAGCAGCCAATAAAATCAATTATTAAGCGTTGCAGTCGTGTTTGCATAATATCGTAATAATTATTATCATTATTGTTGGTAATTATTATAAAAATTGACTTGATTCAGTAGAATGATAAGCAAACAACTTCTAGATTGTCATATTCATGCAAAAATGCAAATATTGCCAGATCAAATTACACCTTATCGGATTCACTTAATTGCGTCGTTTTTACGATAAGTGAGTATTTTAATATATTATATTTTACAATAATTATTATCCGATAAATTTAATTGATAGCCCTTAGGATAAAGAAGCCAAGAATTCTTACAATATTTGCGTTATATTATATTTACATAATTAATACGCTAGCCAATTACGAACGCGTAAAAAACTGTTTTATTTATTTATTTAATTTGCATCAACTTCGTAGAACTCCATTATAACAGTGAAAAATAGCAATGTATTTTAATTCTACAAAAATAAGGAATATAGTTAATAGCTATTTTTGCTTATGCCTTCGTCTAGTTCTGACGAGAAATTTAAATATCATGCCCAATATTTTGAAAGTTAACATATTGATAGATATTGAGAAATAAAAGAAAACAAAAGAACTCCGTATACGTACAGGTATTTCGAAAAAAATCTGATCCTTAATATTTCGTGTTAACATAAAATATAATTGAGACATTAGACTATAATATTTACAATGAAATACAAAATACGTGTGCAACCGCCAACGCTTTTCTATTTATATTAAAAAATATTTATTGCCCATGTCAAATTTTAATTTGAGGTTATGCACTTTGCGCTTAAAAGTAGGATGACATAAAAGAACCATATCACAATCTTTTCTTGGAAAAAATGATGTAAATCGATAAATAATGATTTATCAATTCACATACAGCTCGTAGGATTTTTGAATAAGATTTATTTTATATGGTTATAAATGGCAATATTTTTCCCATAATAAAACGCGTAATAGTTTATTCATCCAACCCTCTATGTTTAATTTTTTGCCAAATTAGATTGTCAATTTATACACTGAACAGATCAATAACTTAACTAGTATTATGGTTATGTTGCCATATCTATGTGAACCTATTGTATTATATTGTATATAACTGGTCATATCGATGGGCCGTTTGTAAGCATTTCCCTTAGTTGAAGGTGAAGAAATGCTGGAATATCGGTTATCATTGATTTTAATCATATTTATTTTATTAGTATTTAATACGTTAAAGACTACAGATCAATAGAAATAAAAAATGTTATGATTTTGTAAAAGTTTTACCACCAGTTGGTTGTATAATGAGGACTTGGCGATATCGGTGTAATGGATTGGATCATGAAACCGTACTTCTCTTGTAAATAAATTAAGCTCAATTAAAACTGTAACACTTATTTTGAAGACCATATAACAATTTAAATATGAAATTGTTTCTGGCTACAATATTTTATTTTTTACCTTGAGACAAAATTTCATTGAAAAATGCTCTTTCTACATTTTTGTTTTTGTTTTTTACGTTTGACAATAGCATTCAATATTTAATTAAACGAAATCTTTATTTTTATCCCTTGGAGGCTAATATCCCGTATATAAATTTAGAGAAAATATAGTCGAAGCTATTCCTTACCAAGACGATGATCATCTCTTTTCTCAAGCTGTATAAGCAATATGATTTGAGTTTTTGATCTTCGTTACATTGTAAATATTTTTCTCGTACATATAAGCTTATCGACAACTTACTAGTCACGCGGGCTGTAAATAGCAGAGATTGGTTTTATTTATTATTAATTAAACTTTTATTCACACATAGACTCAATTTTTACTCGTTTAGTGGAGTGTCAAGCTATTTGGACAAAATATACGACGCATTAAAACAAATAATTGAGAACCTAAGTATCGCGCATCGCGTGACATTCAGTGCCCTATGGGAATTTGTCCTGTCAGGAGTTGAGAAGAGTTTTTTTAAAATACATAATTCAAAAGAAAATGTGGAATTGTTCGTAAATATTTTTCCGAATCCTTCGCTTAGCAATCATTGTACATTATCTGACATACAACATTCAAGGACGCCAAACTATGTTCATGGCTTAGGACTTAATACATTAATATAAATCATGAAATATGCATATCTTTTCAATTAACGGTTATATTTCAAAATACAGTGAATTTTTCTATGAACAGTCCTCATGGCGAGAATATATCCATTAAGCTCACCCATATCTACTTACCTCACTATGAAATAATATTGACCAATATTGCTTAAAAATTGTCACAAAAAATCATTTAAGGCAATATAGTCAGTTTTATGTTACACATAAAAGCAGTAATGATAAGTGATCTGGGTTTTATATCCAAATGTTAAATTTAATAGAAAGACGACAAATGATGGTGTTTAATAATAAGCAAAATATATAAAGCGATAACTTATTGTTTATGGTAAGTTACTGTCACAAAAGTACCGTGGATTGAAAGTCTCAGGGAAACTAAAAAGACTTTCGTACAATATTGATATTTTCGTTATGTTTACGACTATTATATTTACGACTATGTATTTTTTTTTTTTGAAATACTCATTACAAACATCTGTAGATTGTTTAAATGTGATTTGGTTATCTACGTTAGAATTAGCTGCATAAATGAAAGAATGTCATTAAACACTTAAAATAATAAATAAATAAAGGATTATTTCCTATTAACATTTTTAACTTTTTCCCAAATTAGTTTAATTCTTGCCAGCTGTTGAAATATTGAAAATCTCAGTCATAACGATGGAGATGGATGGGTTAACAAAGAGTCATTAAAAATTCTGGACAGTCTTGTAAAGAAAAGACTTTTCTGTTAAGCTGGCGCGATTTTCATCCTAAAACAAAAATGAGTCGCGTACCAATGGTGTGTCATCCATTAAGGGAATAGTAATAACGTGAAGCGTATGGAAAATGCGCGCGTGCACACATTGTGATCTCTGCCACCTCTATGTTAATTAATGGGCATGTCTATATGGCTACCTGCTTACTTACTTTGTCTGCATCAGAACGCACCCATTTCTCGCTAAGCTCACGCATCGGCGACAAGGCACGCACCTTACTACCTATCCTAATGTTTTAACATCAATAAAATGAATCTATACAATTATTACGATGCAAAATATATTAGGTTTCAAATTTGTACGTTCGAAAAGGTAAAGATTTTCACTGCAAATATATTAAAATTTACAATATCGACTGAGAGTGATGATGAAATTTGAATATCAAATTCAATATCGATTCACAACTTTGTCACTATGTTTTGCTTTTCAGCATCTTAAGACTTTTGTTGATATAGATTCAATAGAATTGACAGTCAGTAAACGGTTTGTATCTCTTATATACACGTAAAACACAATAATATATACCATAATGCTAGGAACTAAATATATGTAACTAAAATATAAATGCAAGTTTTTTTACGATTTTCCGACATATTAAAAATGAACTGATCGAAAATCAACAGACCCAATTCCACTGTTTCACTATTATATGATATAGAAACAATAATCGTTTCATATTTTAACAACACCTGAACTCATTGTGCTTGAAAGATATGGAACCGAAACGCGTATTTGACTGATTTTGATAATTTTATTTTCGTTTAAATAACACATATTTTTTTTAATTTCTATGACAGAAATCATCATCATCATCATCATCAGCCGGGGTCAATCCACTGCTGGATGAAGGCCTCCCCCTGTTTTTTTTAGGGGGGTTGTTTGGACATAGCAACACCACGCTGCCCAGGCGGGTTGGTGTTCGGTTTTCTGTCTGGGTTTTCCTTCCCATAGCCAAGAGAACACGGCACGCGGTGTTCCCGAGCGGTCACCCATCCAAGCACTATCCGCGTCCAATGCTGCTTAACTTCGGTGATCGCACGAGAGCCGGTGCTTTCAACGTGGTATGGTCTTGGCCATGACAGAAATATCGAAGCGTTATAGCTCAGCGGTCTGTTAAAACGGTTTTTCTTCGAAATGCTATTTTGATAATCATTTTATTAAATTAATCTCACGATAAAAAAAGTTCCAAGAATCATGAGCGATGACAGTTGTAAATTAATGAGCAATGACTAGCCCTTAGATTCTACGAAATATGATTTAACAATAATTGTGTTGTCCTAACGTGGCTTCGTTTTATTTTGTAATTGCAGGATGTACCAAATGATTCCTTCATATTCAAATATTTCTGTATTTTTCCTGGAATATAATTTAGGTATTACTTAACATGTTTCGTTGATTTGATTACATAAAATATGAATTATAATTATTTTTATTAGTGTTATATAATATACACATCTACATATTATTACTACTTGTTGGATATTTCCATTTTAAAAAATGCCTTAGAAAAAATATAATCAGTTTCTATAAAACATTGATGTAATAAAAAAAAGAAGGAAAAAGTATCTTCATTTATTGTCAGGACAATTTTTTTGCTGAACAAAATTTATCGCATAATTTTGATTGTTGTCTGTCTCTTTGAATTGTCGATAACGACTATGTACATACAGCACTTTCCACTGTTGGCGGATGATACATGATAACTATTAATTACGTACACCGGGTAGCAGGGACACATGGCAAAATTTTCTCAACTCTCTTTTACACACGTACATTTGTGTATCCCTGCAACCTAACCAAACAAATAAAAAACTTTACCACTTACCATATTATAGTACCTGCTACATACACACCCGCAACTGAAATATTTTGCTTTTCAAAATGAATATATTTAATGAATCTTTCAATAATAATTACATTTATAAGTTATACATTAAAAAATAGTTTATATATATTATTTGCCGCGGCGAATGATCAATGTTGTTTTTTTGTTTTTTAATTCAACGTTTGGAAGAATGGCGGTCTGGGAGGCATTGAATTTCTCTGTATTAAGAAAGATTAAGAAATCGAATAACAATCAGTTCTCATAGAACAATTAATTGTCAGTTCTTTTGCATCCGTGTGATAGAACGTCTGAAGATGCCGAAAGGCGAAACCCGGGTCGTTAGTGACAAAACATGTGGAATCGTGCAAAGTTGTAACAATTCAAATTTGATTTTGAAATTCCATCAAGCACCTTCAGTCAATATCATAAATTAGAACAATTTATTTTTAGATAATCTCAACTTGGATTCTATATATAATAAGTACTTACATATAAATACTTTATAAGAAATAAAATAGAATTCTTATATTATAATTGAACAAAAACATTTAGGGATCGAAATATAATAAAATTACTTTGAATATTTTGTACTGTATTAATTATTATTATTATTGTCTATTAATATGCTTAGATTTTTTGTAATCATTTGCATATCAACAATAGTACAGAAATAATACAGGCAACAGTCGTAGAGTAACGTGCCAAATTATTATTTAACAAGGTATAAGCACGTTTGATAAGCCCATAAAACCATTGGTCGCCAGTGTCTTGCAAACTGCATGAGACGTGGAATGTCGCTAAATATCCAATTATTTTATATGCGTTTGCACAACGCTTTCTAACATGTGGCTCGTATTCGAAACACCAAGCCTTGTGATTTGCTGTTTAATTGGTAGACTCTGAAAAAGGTCATTCTACAGTTTTTGGAGTATGCAGAATCAAAAAAGATGTCATCTATGAATTAAAATATATTAATAGCAGGACTGCGGAGTCGGAGCCGTGAAAAACGAGCGACTCCGAATGCATTTTAGATTAGATGATTTTGAAGAATATCTCAATGAACAATTTACCGCTTTGGTTGGTTGAACTTTAATTAAATGCACATAAATAGGAAAGGTGGGAAAAAACCTGATAAAAATAAACTTTCCGGTACTTTTTTTTTCTTAATATGGAATCAGAATCGTGTTTTTTTTGACGATTCCACTGCCCTGGTTAATATTGTGAGTAATGTAGACAACACTTTGGCTTCAAAAACTTGATTAGGTTATTATGTAGAATATAAAACATTGTAATATGGTCAATAATATAAAAACCGTATATATAAAAATTGTTTGAAAGGTTTCCGAAGCTTTAATTAATATCTTTTTATATTGAATTAGAATTTTTGAAACCTTGTACAATTCCGCATTTCAAATTTAATATTGAAAATCCATCAAGCAACTCAGTTGATGTCATAAACTTTATTGTTTTTCACAGTTGTATAAAAACATTATTGTATTCATTATTAAGAAATATATGACTGAACGTTTATCCTTTACAAAAATTTCATTGGTTTTCTAATATTAAAATATTATGATGTAAAATTAAACTGAATTTCCATAATGTTAACGCCAAACGCATCGAAAATATTAGTTTATAATCTCTGCATAATAACCACACATCATTTCATTGATAATATTTATTTCGTTAAATTTATCAGTATTCATTTTCAAAAATATTGTTAATAAAAAAAAAAAAAACACTTGAGTTTGAGCAACACTACAAATACATTCACGCGTATACAATGACAGATTAAAACGGCGGATAAGACCCGACATGTTAATAAATCGAATATTATTTTCTGACGTATTCGATAATGTCACGACAAATCCGTCAAATCTCAGTTTGGTAAACTTACAATGGTTTCACAATGCTATCATTGCCTAGGATCATGTACAGTTGATAAAATGAATTTAATTATTAACTTTAGGTACACTATTTTTATAGTAGAAGTTATATGATAAGTTTATATTATGAGATTTCGTAACAGAAAGGTATTCCCAAGTCCTTTGGCCAGGATCTATATATTTGAAAGTACTTAAAAATAATGACGCCTTTCAATGAGATGACGTAAAACATGAAGATTGTTGCATCCGAACATGTTTATATTATTCTGTATGTCTACTGTCTTTATATAATTCTTTGGACACACTGTTCAGGTCCTGAGAAGTTTGCCAGGTAACTACACTTTAACTATTGAGTTTCCTCCATAAGGTTGCAGAATATGGAGATAACTACTTTACCGTAAAAAAGATGTAACGAGTGTGATTAGAAAATCACATTTCAGCACGTTCTCATCGTATCTTATCATAATTTGAGTTTACATATAATTTTACACGTGAAAATATAATTGTATCTCTATTCTCTAATGATATATAATTCGTCTTAGAACTTTCATTATTACGATAGTATTGTTTATTTTCGCTGTCTAAATTCGTAAGCCATAGTTTCATTAATGAAAATACATTTTCAGTTGAAGTGTAATTTCGCTATAATGTATATAAAATAATTTTTATGCTCTATCAAATCTATATTTAATATGAATTAAAGATTTAAATCGCCTAAGCTATCAGTAATGTGAGACGTTTATTTTTAAGCAAAATTAAAACTTTATTGATTGAATTGGCATTTACTTGGTAGAACTCCATTATTACAAGATGGAAAAATACACCCAGTCCTTTTTTACGCGATACATTGGTTCCAGAAAAATACGCGTAAAAAAAATCGCGTAAATAAACGATTTCACGCAATTTCATTATATTTTTTTTCATACCCTAAAACATAAATTCGCATAATATTCGATACACTTGTCAACATTTGGCAATTTTGTAGAGCTAAAATACATCGCTAAATTTTTCACCGTGTTCTAATTAAAACTACCAACAATCATTTCAAAATTTTGGAGATGGCAAAAAAACAGTGTTGATTATCGATAAAAGTCATTTCATCGGAAGGAATATGGTCGTCCGAACCAAAACAAAATTATGTGAACGTGTTGATTGAGTACATTGCAAATCAAGGTACAAGTATATGCAATTATTCGTTTATATTAAGGTATTCTTGGATAGTGTAGACAGATAGTATTTTTAATTTTTGATGATTTTTAAAGACCCACAAGTTGTTTGAAATTAAATGTCATATTTCCGGCATATATAAGTGTTAGACTTTTAAATATAATATAATCCTTATTGTGTTGTCATACAGCACTAATAAATTAAAGAATGGTAGTAGTAATTTGACATAATATAAATCAAAGATTTTATAGATGCTTAGGCTATAACAGAAATGCTGTACATAACATATGTAAAACGAAGCGTATTACATTTCACATTAAAAATTGAAAATTCGACGTTTTTCGATATTTACGAGTTTTTTTGACTATACAATATCATGTTTCGACACGCCAGAATACCGTTTTTTAAGTTAATAAATATTCATAATATAGCCACAAATATATTCATCAATTCATGCATAATTCGATAAATTAAAAATAAATCATCCAAAAAACATCGAATTTTAATCAGTTTTTGAGAATGATTCGCAATAAAATGTATTTACTCTTTAATCATAGGCTATTAATAGCTATAATTCTAGTTTTCGATATCGACTATACGAGTTTTTATATCGTTAACGGCTTTTAACGTATTGAAACGTGTTAAACGTATCGAATTTAACCCATTAAATACATGATTATCCTTATCAATCTTTCATTTTTAATCGGACATCAAATTGGGAGATACTATAATATTAAGGTCCTAAAAGTTTCCGGCCTTGGGGCGTATTAGAGGTAATAGAATTAAATAATTATTTTTATTTTGCTACAGATATGCTTTATAAATTGATTTCTTTTTAATATATGGACATGCGTTCGAAGACAGGGGTAATAATTTATTTACCACATATATAATCCTAAAGAAAATTGCCAGTGATGCTCAATAGTATTAAAGGCTATATAAATTAAACAGTTTAATTTGAATTCACACTAGTTTACCTTTGCCGTTTATATGTATTATGTAACATATGACATGTAAAATTATGATGCATAAAAAAATTATACTTAAAAGTTGTAAGCTGTAAAATTTAAGCAATATATTCGAGCCATTTTTATTTAGTTACAAAGTGACATAAAAACGGTTTTTTTTTATTTTTGTTTTTAATTATAAGTCATTTTCATAAATATAATTGTATATTAATGAAACCGTTTATCAAATTAAAGCTTGCCGATTTTTTAAGTTATTATATAATAGTATTTACTATTCAAAGATTCTAAAGGGTCAAAAACACGTCTTGTCCGAGTAACGACATTAATTTAAAATTTTCATTTAATAATCATCGAATAAAGTACAAGAGGCTGAGAATATAATTATTATAAAAGTACCACCAGAAACAGGTTGGCCGAGCGTAAATGGCCGCTCTGAAGTGTTATTTCTTAAAAAGTTGGTACACCTGTTTTCTATCTACATATTATTATTCAATTCGACTCGGAAAACATTAATTTTTGTTAAGTTATTTCCCTGATAATACGCAACGTACGCGTTTGGATATTATTTACTGTTAGTCCGCTGAGAGATAATATTGAAATCATCAATCATTTTGTTTTATTATCTAGTATATTAAGTGTAAATTTATGAAAAATTAAATTATCGTATTCTATTTAATTTATAATAAATACATAAGTATTCTGTATGATTAAATACTTTTTAATATTACTGATTTATTTCCATAATGTTGTACTTGAGCTATCCCATATGAAAGATCAGAATTTCCTAAAGTGCGTTACGCATACGCTATCTGTGGAGAACTAGAATAATTTGTGGGTTATGAACATAAATAAAATGGGAAAAAAAACGTTTCGATCGTTACAATTTTTTTCCATTTCATTTCATTTCACTTGGGAAACATTCCCAGAGATTTCTAATTAGCGGGAAACTTGTGAATGGTCGTGTAATTTACACCTCATATTACATATTCAATATAGCGTTTACCTATATTTTTGTGGAATGTACATTTTGAACTGAGTTGAGACTTTTTAGAAGGGGGGATTATATTTTGAATAGTGGCGAAAGGGAGAACAGAGCAAAAAATATGTGTAACGCGTGCAATGATGGTTTATGCTAAATGATTATAAATTCGAATACTGGCAAAGAAATTAAAATATTCTCGATTTTTTTATAAATTTACATTATAAAGATTTAAATTACGTCAGTTCTGTTGCATCCGTGTGATATAATGCCTGAAGATGCGGAAAGGCGAAACCACGGTCGTTAGTGACAAAGCATGTGGAATCGTACAAAGTTGTAACAGTAAAAAATGATATTGAAATGCCTTCAAGCACCTTCAATAGATATCATAAATTATTTCTTTTCTTTCCATAATCTACTATAAGGTACAGTACAATGCAAAGAATTCTATACGGGATACGATTGTTTTCTAAATCTTTCGAGGTAGTTAGTTACCCCGTCAGTTGACAATTAAATATGGTCCAAAACATTACATTAGAATTTGAACAGTATAAAAATGCTAACTAATGTGTCTACATGTAAGTACGATATGACATAGATAATATCTGCACCGAATTTCACGCAATTTATATAATGAACTTTACGTGTTCGTGGACATGCGTCATCTGGTCATCCACCCTGATAAATCAAAGGGGAGAGTGCATGCATTATTGTGCTTATACAGTGTCTATGTGACGGGCACATACTACACGATAATTATGCAAATGATCTCAAAAACTTGTATTATTCGTAATGTTTACAATTGGGAAAAATGCGGAAACGTTTGTATTTGTGTAGGAGGATATAGTGTATCGCAGTGACGTATAACCTTTTTAACTATGGGTATTTTCTAATTGTTTGCAAGTTGTGGAGGTCAAACAGTTCAAAAAATACAATACAATATCACTTGATATAGACATACAAAGAATAATTTTTAATAAAATAACAACGCTTCAGTTATTTCAATCATGGTCTACTATATATAGATTGTAAATAATAAACAAAGAAATCATTTTAAATGTTAGTGTAAATAAAAAGTGCAGCTTTTTAAAAACTTTTTTGTAACATCAAAAATAAAAAGTGTTAATAAAATAATCTAAAACTTTACTTACCATATATTGCAGACACGGTGAAATAATACATTTTTCGTCACAGAAAGCTTAACTGGTATTTAAATCGATATACATCATAATGTTCTCTTCACTGGAAAGTTTTGGAAAGCGGGTTTTCGGGCCACATAAACATAAATTTGTGCCGCGGGTTGTGTATCACTAGAATGATAAAAATGCAGGACATTCATTCGGAGGTCTCGAGAGCGCAATGAAAAAAATTGCTTTTGTTGATTTATTATAATTTGTAAACCAGTTTGACAAGAATTGCAAAATATTTTCCTAGTTCAACTTGATCTTGAAATATTATATATTTTTTTCAACAAATTCAGCGGTTACTTGCTTTTTATACTTTCATTGTGAATATAAGTGTTTATAGGAAATAATAAAAAAAAATGTATTATTTTTACATTGGTAAGTTGATTTGTACATTATATTTTATAATACTTTTACGATAGTATATCATTTCGTTGAAACAAGCATCATAATAAATAATTACATATGACAAAATGCAATCGGCTTTTTTCTTCCTAAAAATCCCTTTTGTTGAAAGAATAATAAAGAAAAGTATTTCTATAACAGACATCTTTAGTTAAATAAAAAAAAGTTATCAACCCCCTTAAAAATAATAAAAAAAGATTAGAAACTAGGAGTACTTCATAGAATATTTCTTCTTGATGGGGTCTACTTTATTATTATTGAATGCCACAAAAGCAAATTCTAACTAATCCGTTATAATAGGATTCGACGACGAATTTTTAATGCTATTTCCACAGTATACAAAATGATTAGGATCGGTTTTGCCAATTGCGAGCATTATCGACTGATTAATTATTTAAAAGATAATACCTTTCCACCAAGAAGTTTCATTTGACATATAAAAAGTGATTATTATAGAGATAATAAATGCAGTTTTTATGTATTGTTTTGGAAAGCATTAAGAGACTTCGTGTATTAAAATCGAAGTCTCACAGTAGATAATTTTTACGATTTCTTCAACGGTTTTATGAGGGGTTGAGTAATATACAGGTCTATTCTTTTTAATGTACGAACATAAGTCTCGTATCGAATGTTAAAAAAATATACCTTAGATTAATTTTGTACAAAATCGCATCTTGCGGTAATTAGTACCGGTCACTAGAGACCTCCATGGAGAGACATTAATCATGCAATCGTTTAAGACGACATCTTGTTGCGTCATCTGCATATTCCAATCTGTAAATGCATCAGTATGCACATTTATTTGCATAATTAGTTATGGACTTAACCCAATAAATGATATGCGATTATTGATAGTATTTAAGATTAATTAAATAATTTTTTGACGCACGAATAATTGAGTACATTTTTTTTTGTATATATTAGTAAAATATTCCAAACATTAACATTTTTTATTAAGAAATATCTATGGATAAAACATTATAATATTACCACATATATAATTTATCGAGAAAGGTATCAATTTAACAATTCAATTATTATTTAAGTAAGAAAAACGATACCTGATTATAATTGCAAAATGTTTTAGGAAAATAAATCGTTATTTCTGAAATTTATTACAAACATAAAGGATCATTTATTTAAAATATTTTATTGACTTGTGCATGCATATTATTAATATATAAATTCAATATTTTTAGTTTCAGATATTGATACTAAAATTCATAATTTGTGTAAATGTCAAACATTTAGTACCAATATTTCTTGACAATTAAGTGCTGTTATAAAAACATATCTGTATTCAAGTAAAATGAAATATATATATGTATATTAAATTTACTATAAATTGAGAATTATAAAAAGTTGCCTAGTTGATAAATATCTCATAAGTGTTCTCTTGTAAAGATATTTTCCTGACGAATATAAAATAAAACATTTGTTTCTTTGTTGCTATGGATGAATAAAATATTTTTTGTCGATGTGTTTATTGTATTATATAACATATTTTTATGATACATGTTATTCTGACGTATTAAAATTATTTTGTGTCCATATTTTTTTCAAAACTTACCATCTCTGAGATATGAATTATTTTATATTATTACAGTAAAACCTCGATATAATGGACAAATTGGGTGGATGAGGTGTCCGTTATATAAAAATAGGAATATTTAGATAAAAATAAAACACAAAAAAAATAATCAATTGTCTTCGAATACTCTTCGTGGAGTGACGTTACTGTTCGACGTATATGTCTGATATGTTTCAAATTCTATTGCTAAACGTATGACGTAATTATCATGTTCGCTAAAAATTGTTTAAATGTGGCGACGCTAAAATTTAAGTATGTATAATATTAACAGGAAGTTTTTTTTTTTTACATTTGACCGGATTTTTTGTCCACTATATCCAAAGTCTGTTAAATAAATGTCCGAGGTTTTACTATATCATAGAAAAATATTAAAATAGCAATTCAAAAATGAAATGCTGTAAGAAATGTGTTCGCACTTCGTAACAAAATGTTTACAGTTCATTATGTTCGAGAAGAGTATGAAGTAAGAATTTGCGTGTCGTAAGTAAATAAGTCGGATGTGTATTTTTATTGATATTGTTTTTATCAGCTACTTATAAATAATAACTCGTTTATGATTTTAAATGTATCAAAATAAAATATTTATCGATTGATGTTACGTCAAGTATTTTTTTTATTATACATTATTTTCCACAAGGCAAAAGCTTAGCTGACGAAAAAAGACCTCTGCTTGATTTTTTGAGACATTGAGAATGTTGATTTCCACTCAATAATAGATTATAGTGATTTTACAAACAATATTACTGGTTAAAATAATATGAAACAACTATCCCTTTTTATACTTAATGCTTAATATACACATTTAAGCAAGTAACTGTAATAATTCGGTGTCAGTGCCTGTGCATCGTTCAGTTAATTCGGCTGATTATTTAATTAACAATTGAGGTCCTTGAAAAGGAATTTAACTCAATTATTTCATTTGCGAGGTGACTGATTACCTAATTACTCATAAAGCATCGAGTGGGTGAGTGAGACCTTATCGTTCACCAAGAATAATCATTTACAGTTCGACTACACAATTTATTCTTATAAATTAATTATTATAATGACGCGCAACCATGCTACTGAATTAAATCGCTTTTAAAGCCATATTGCTCTTTTTGGTTTACGATGTACAATTTTATAACAGTTTACAGTTTGTTAACTGTAGCGAAATGCTATTGGTTTTAATTATATGAAAATCGTTTGAAACCCGGTTGGGTATCGATAAGATGCTGAAACTGAATAAATCTTATTAAATCACTTTTGATGATCATTTTGGTAAAACATAAATTAGTTGCATAAAATATTCATTAGTCACCTTATGGTATTTACTATCAAGCCTTAATGAAAATTTTGATATTGCTATCTTATGATTTATGTTTTATTAATTGATAATGCTCATGATGAACTAGACGAATGAAATATGAAAATGTAATAAACAAACTGTGTTTTATATTGCTTTAAGTATTACTATCTTTAAGTATTTCTAATTGTTTAATCGTGCAATAACGTGTTTACATCTTTGTAATAAAGGTCGCAAGATGAAGGCTTTAGAACAGCTGGAAATCAATAGATATCAATCGTCACACGAAATCTTAAATTAACAAACAAATATAAGTCGGTCGCCGCTTCTCAGACCATTGCGAGGGACTATTGCCTACCCGTAATAAACCATAGCAACCAAGCCGTCCAATATTTAAGCTCATTGAAATTGCCGCTTGCTTCATTTACATTTTCAAAATTTTTAGTTTTATTGCTAGCAAGAAATACGCTAGGTCGTTAAAAAAGAAGAGGAGATGTAATGTGTACATTTCCTACACAGCTATATATATAAAGATAAGCAAATGTACGTTTAAACATATTTCCGACAATGGCGTGAGCCGAAATAGCTATCAACTATTTCTTTTAAATTTTGTAGAACTAAAACACATTGCTATTTTTTCACCGTGTTTCATGGAGTTCTACCAAGTTAATGCCAATTCAATCAATAAATTTCTAATTGTGTTTTTTTCTGTACATAAATCAATTGTAATTTATGCAACGCTTTTGTTGTCATTACTAGTGCAACTTAATGTTAGAAAGTCACATAAATCGGCGATTTCTCAGATAAATCATAATAAAAGATTGCGAATTATGTGAGATGAAAATAATTTTCCGCTGAAATTTTTGAAGAAATTTGTAGGCGCCTTTGTTTGTGTAGAAAACACTCAATAGACAGTTTTTTTTTAAATATTGAGCCTATGCTCGATGCAATTCAAATTTATATAAAAATGCTTTTTTATTGCATAATAACATTAAATTATAAATTCTATTTTTTTTTATTAATCGTGCTTGTATATAGTTCCAGTATAACCAAGTAGCTATAGAAAGACCATCATGAAAAACGTAATCTTTTTTGCATATACAACCGTAAAACATCTTCTAACATAACAGGTATTACTAGGAAAATTCGGTCAAGAAATAAAAAAAAACGAATTGTGCTTGGAAACGGGAAATAGTGATATTCGAAACTAAATTATTGATAAAAAATGTTATTTGGGAGTTCAGTAAATATTTTAAGCAGTAAATATTATACTACAATACTTGGACGGTTATTTTGGAAAAAAATATGCCGTTCATCAGAAAGTGGCTCAGTTCAAAAAAAAAATATAGTTGGATAATAAAGTTTTAAATAACGCAAGTATAAAATTTCTTCGTAGGTGGCCTATACATAATATTTTGTCAGTAGTGTTTAATTAAAACACGCATTAAAAACGATACCAATAAACATATAAATAATCATTAAATAGGTTTGCTATAAATAATACTCCACTCACCTACAGTGAAAAGGCTTTAATTGCACAAACTAATAAAATGACTACTACTAATTAAGTTCAGAGAAATTCGCAAAATAAGAATAAATCTTAAATACGGTAAAATATTTGAGTTACGATTATATACACCTGATTTTTTAAACATGCTTTTTTAGTCTCAGTGTGGAGCATATGGCATTTTAATGAAGAATCTCGACAGACGCTTTCTACAAGAACTGTTGGTTACTTCGTTGCTAATTCTCGCTTTTTTACGTGATAAGGTATACTTATGATTGTTAGGGAGATAAAAATGTAATTGTAAAATAATGCTTTCACAGAAGAATTAATGTAACCGTTTATTTTAATTTCATAGTAATATGGTTTATATGACTGTTGAGAGACTCTGTTTTAGTTTAAATGACTATTATGTGCATCTATTTCATATAAAATGCTAAATCATCTTCGTAGTGTTTGCAAACAAGCAACATTAGACACATACATAGTGTATCAAAAATAATACCTGACAACTAAATAACTATCACTCACAGCTTTGATTTCAAATTTGACTATCGATCATTTAAAATAATTTTCTTGGAATTACAACAAATGGTTTGAATCATTTCCATAGCACAATAATAATTATTATTCAGTATTCATCTTATGCAACGTTACAGATCATAACTGTGTTCATTTTCGATGGAATGTATCTTACAATTTGTATAATTTTAAATATCGTTGAACTCAATTTCTAAGAATTTTTAACCCACATGTCATTCAGACGTAATTTTATAATAAGGTGTTGTAAAATATTTTCTATTGACTCTCAACTTTTAAATATTGTCACAACATTCTTAGTAATAATACTTACAAAAATCATATTGAATTGTCTTTGAATCTTAATCTTACTGTGGTTAGTGCAGTTATCTGCAACATTTTGTCATCCGCGGCACACTTAAAATTCCTCAAAATGTTGCGGCACACCATAGGCAAAAATGTGTTTATAAATTAAAAAGTCTAAAATTTACATATCACTATATCATTTGGTTTTAATTTGAGTATATTTAAAATAGTTCTTTTTATTATTATCAATTTAACCCCATTAAATTGTCACAAAATACTCGAAAAATAAACTATGGCAACATGGTGGCCATATATTATAATAGGAATTGTCCTCGATTTCGATTTGTGAAGTTTGTTGCATATCAAAAACAAGATCTATAATATATTATGAATATGATTTGTAGATAATTAATAAAGGAAGATCTTAAATTTTTTATAGATTATAATCATTTTGAACGTATTGTCCACAGCACACTTGACAGTATCTCACGGCGCACTGGTTTCACAGCACTGTTATCGTAGGTGTCAAGGATGCCAGAAGGGTTTTAATTATTATAACATAAGCAGAAAAATAGTGACATTCGAAACATTCAATTGATCACAAATTAAATATTCTCTCATTCATATATTTTTTTTTGTGGAATCAAAATGAATTTATTAAAAGAATTACTTATAGCCGTTAAGAAATAGTTTTGGTGAAAAATAATTTTCATAAGCACGTGTAGAGATGCAATAACTTTGTAAGAAACAAAATTTTGTGCAATTATAAGCGCTAGGGGGCTATTTTTACGTTGGATAATAAACATATTTTCGATTATACTCGTCGTCTAAGACCATTTAACAAAGATAAAGATCATATTATCTTCTCGAATCGACGCACTAGCCCCTCTTTGCTAGTAAAGCCGACACTTAAAAAACGTAACAGGTAAGAACGAAGTAATTTAGCGAATTAATAATAAATAAACGATGCTCGGTCGTCAGGCGCCGGGGGCAAGCTCGAGATGTAATTATATGAAAACACTTTTGCCAATAAATCATTTTAGTACTGCGACGCGTGTGACGGACGATCGACTGCGAGGATCGCAGGGATTCGGCCTTACTAAAACCTGAAGCGCTAATGTAACCGTTCACGTTGTTCTGTACGGATATTACAATTTCGCTAATATACCTATAATTATCATAAAAAATGTTGCGATATATCTACGACACCAGTTCCCGAACGTCTGATGAGCGAACGCCTTAAATTTTCTGCGATTATCTAATATAGATATTATATTATTTAAACTGATAATTAGAAAAACACTTTTCCACACTGCAAGAAAATTTTAATCATTGTCCAGAATTCGACGACATTGAGCTTGGTTACAGTGCTCAGGGGTACGAATTCCAGTTAAGTAATTCATAAAGATGACTTTTAATAATCTAACCTAAACACCCTCCTCTCTACAAATCATGAACAATAAGGCAATATCGTTCCATGCTAATCGAAAAATATGGTTTTATCGACTGATTAACGAGCAAGACTTCATAATAGACTCTATATTAATTCTCAGTTAATGACGACAATCTATAATAGTTATTATTGGTTAAGGTTAATACGATATTGTTATTCAAACACTTCATTCCCTAGATTTTTGCAACTAATTATTGTAATTTATGTATTATATTTATCTTGTCAAAATTTTGAAAATCTCCAATTACTCGTCAGGCTCGAGAATGATGTCGCTTGTTCATAACGAATAAATACCTACAAAAAATGTTTAAGTAGTAGGATAAGAAGTTATTTTGTAACCATATATAAATATCTCATATTATTATATTGTCTTAAGTGACAAGATATGTAGATAAACGATGTATGGTTTGCATGGAATAGTATGATTGTCTTTGATAACTTAAATACCATCCACCACACACAAACAATAAAAAATTGATGTAGTGAGGGGGATATCATTATAATATTATTATTTTAATTAACAAACATGTAAAACTCTTTTGTAAAACAAATATGTTTTAAAGAAGTCCGACGAGGAATCAATATTCTTACATTAAAAACTTAGTGATTATTTTCCGCAAACTTGACACTGCACATTTATAATACTAATGTGATAACTAGTTTTTTTGGAACACGTTTGACAGAAAATTAATTTTCGTCTGTGTAAGTCACGTTTTATATTTTGACATACATTCATTTTACTGAAATCAAAGATTAAGAGATTTATAATTCAATGTTTGGGTAATACCATATTATTCTTGCTGTATACACCCTGCCTAGCAAGATACAAGTGAGGATGTTATATAGTACATATTTGTTGCAAAAACTTTAAAAATTCGTAATTGTGACAATGTATTGACTGTTGTAACGGTAAAACCTGGTCCGGACCACTTAAGTGCAACTTTTTCGTAAACGGCACCCTTTTGTATAAAATACTTTCACGTTCCCACTTGCAAATTGTATATTATCTTGAGAGTTTACATTTGTTGCGAGATATTTTTCCTAAAAACATTAGCATGATTATTGTTATCATTTCTGCCAATGTGAACAATATGACCTTATAATGAATGTGCATTATTAGAAATTTTTTGGAAAAACTCACAGCTATCCAATTGTTTAACCTCTCTTTTCCATATACAGACAAAATAATACCACATGTTTTTGATGTTAGATTGTCATAATAATTTTGAAATGAGTTCAAATGATCCAACATCATAAAGAGTAATAAAGATTTAAAAATATCCTCTCGTACCCCAGTTTCAAGAACACTTAACTGGAAGAACTGGACTGGAATTCAAAGTATCCTTAAATGATGGAATTACCAATTTCATACTTTGAAGGTTCAGATAATTGCCATAATTTCACATTAATATATTAACAGTTTTTAATATACAACAGAGAAACTTTTATTATAAAATTTTATAGGTAGTATATATTTTAATATACGAATATTATTGATTGAATTGGCATTTAGTTGGCAGAACTCTATTATAACATGGTGTAACATCACTTATACAAAACTTTTAAGATATATAGTTGATAGATATTTCGGTGATAGTGATCAACTATATACCTTATAAATTTTGTAGAACCAAAATAGATTGATATTTTTTCTCTGTGTTATATGTATGCTACTTAAAAATAATTTATTTATGGGTTTTCAAATGGGTACGAACAGATTAATCCTCTTTAGTTACTAATAAATTATTATTTTTGTTTGATAAAAATGAAATCAACACTATTATAGTTTTTATATATATATATATATATATGTTATATTTAAGTATTTTCTTACTTTAAGTTCTGAGGCGAGTGTTAAATTTGAATAATTGGGCATGAAATCAATACGCTTAGGAAAATATGCAGAGTTACCGTGCCATTTATTTATTATGTATTGAAAGATTCTTGCAGGAAATTCCTTATCCAAACTAATACCCGAATGCAAGGCAACGGTTAAGATAATTAGACAAAATGAACGGTCATACATTTACGTTGTCGAATGACACGCAGTGTTATATTTCAACACGAATATATTATATAATATTCTGTTCGGTTCCTGCTGCTTCAGTACTAAGATAGATCGCTGGTTTATCGTTACAGGTGTTTACGATTACTAAAAAAGTTACTATGGTGAAAATATGTCATGTTTTTTGATTGTGAAATTATTATAAAATTGTCAGAAAAGTATCTGATTTTATCTTATTCAGTATACTAGTTTTATTATAAATATTGTAAATTTCAATTAAAATTTATATCGTCACAAATATTCACCATCGTTGTTTGGTTCCGATTAAAGCTTGACTGCTCCAAATAGTTAGATTAATATTAGTTCTATGATACATACAAATCTCAGTTTTAGTTATGATAGTTGACATATCAAGAATTGTTATAAGCATTATTTGACATTTTTCACGTGAAAATGATACTGGAGTTCCTTCTATTATTTGAGTCAAGACTAACTATTCAATAATATACACAATAAAGTTACTTTCTATTATTGGAAATTTTATTTACAGAATATTTTCAAATACCTTCATTTGCTTATTGAGATCTCGTCAAAATCACACAGCGTCTGACAATGGAATTTTCTAATATACCAATAAAAGTAACGTGTCTTAATCGTAGAAGGGTTGACACAAGTCAAGTAATATTAAAGATGTTACCGGTAACCGGTAATCATTTAAAATCTCCATCATCGCACAAGGCAGCTTACATCGGTAAGTGATCATGAAGAAGTTTATGTTCTTTAATGATAGAAAACAGGATAAATTGTACATGCTAATGTAACCGGTTAAATGATTTGTTGTAACTTGTTTATTCATTTAGCTGTCGCCCGGGGAAGTGATATATTATTTAACCATATTAAATTAATAGTGCTTTCACAGGGAAACATTATATCGAGTGATACGAACGATTTGATATTTAAAAATACAAGATAAGAAATAACAAAGATGGTATCTCGGATTTGATATGATTGAATCGGTGTAATCGGTCAATGAAAAATTTCAAGGCTTTTTACATAACATAAGCAATGAACTTCTTATTAAAGAAATCAACCATCCAAAAAGCTTAAATATAGTAAGTAAATGAAAGTTATGTTTTTAAGTATTACATTTTCAACAGAAAGTATTACAAATAAGAAATTTAAGGACAATCGTTGCGTTGGTAGAGAAAGATTTTTGAAAGATGCGTCACACTTTCTAAAAGGTGATCTTGTATGTCAGGTTACAAATAGACAAAAGAACATGAATCACAAGTCATAAACGATTATATGACAACTACATTTCAGACAAAACAAACAAGTTTTTAGAGTTGATATTGATGAGACATTTATCATATATGACATTTATTCACCACATATATTATGTTAGATCAATGAATTTATAATATGGAAGTGTGGTTGTTGCTTTGGGTTCGTTTATGATAAGTAAAGCAAGACGGGACGAGGAGCTTTAAGCGTGGTACTACGCAAAGAAGTAAAAAACAAATCGATAGATCAGAGAAACAACTAGAGTGGTAGAAATGATGATTTCCCAAGAGACTAAAATGAATATGGGCAGGACGTATCGTTCACATCTTCGATGATCGTTGGACAAATTTAGTCAACTAGTTGTACGTTGAAACAACTTCACACAGCAAACCTGGATGCGAATATAATATATGGCGATATGTTTTATTCATATAGTATATACCAGCGGATGGCAACTGGTGGTCTGCAGAGAAATCTGATATTATTTCAATTTTCAATCCTATCACCAGAAAAAAAATTAACTGAATCTCATAACACATACATACTTTTCTTGATGCATTGAATGTTCTCTCACTTTCTCACCTTGTTGTATATTCTTTTCGGACTCTTTTCACTACATACCAGAAGGTTACATAATGTCACATTTCAGTTGTCGCGAAAACTCCACAACAAATTAATGCGAAAAGGCGTTTTCATCTGTCACAGCAATCAAAACATGGTATCTATCTCGACTTGAAATCCATTCAGTTCTTCGTCTTGCAGTTACGTCATTGGAGCCAAATATAAATTTTATTATTTCAGATGTCCAAGAATAACCATCACTTAAAAATTAATAAAGTTTCATAACTTAATTATAATTTATTGTTTTATTTTATGAACTAGCTGCATTTTTTAATGTTTTTATTTCATTTTATTCACTTTAATATAAATATATAATGTTTAACACAAAAGTCCATCTGGTGGTCCGCCGGATCAAAATTTTGGCATTTTATTCCATCTAGTGGTCCGTGAGTCCAAAAACGTTGCCCACCACTGGTGTATACAACATACAACTATGTCGTTTTATCAATGATTTGTATAATTCAGAAATGCTCGCTGCCTTTAGTTAAATACACAATTTGGATTACATACGAAATGTAACATCATCAATAAATTCTCAGTCGTTTTTTTAACACCGAATTCAGTATAGTAAAAATTGATTTCAAATACTTAATTTTTCTTCAAATAAAATACATAGCAACCACAAAAGAACTTGATTATCATTCATGTTGTATTTCATATCTAACGGGCAAGTAAAGTTTGAGTAAATATACCTATAAATATATGATAAAGTTTTTATTAAACGCTGACTTAGACAAGCTTTTATAAAATTCTCATTAAAAATACCTACGTTATCACAAATAAAAAAATAAGCTGCGTTAAGTAAACCACATAAATATTCAAATATTATTTTTAAGATAAGTGGGATTTTAATCAATATATTTATAATTATTAAGGAGCTAAATACTTTTCTGCTTTTTATACGTCGACAAAATTGCGTTTTAATATGTGCTTTGCAGCACTTCAACCCTTATTGCCACGTCAAATAACCGTCGAAAAGCTTACAGCAATTATTCGATAAAAAGAAATCACATCATTATTATTATATCGGCTTTTATATGTCGATGATTTGTTATAATACTATCAAAAAATGACGTTGTTGTTATTAAAATACAAAGATTTTTTATTATTAATAATATCGGCTACTAGTTTAATTGCCTTGAGCGAAAACTAATCTATTCTGTATAAAGAAAAATATTATCTCTATATGCTTGAATCAATTATTTCATCGACTATAATGAAAGCTATTTATCACGAACAGTGGCATAGGAGTAATTTATCACCTTTTTGTGAAACAGGAAATATTCAAAAACAATATATTAAAATAACAACTATTTTTCAATCAAATAAGTTCTAATCGTCAATAACAATATTAATATTCCTTTAATGTTATATTTTTTTATATATAAATTTGTAATATAATTTTAGCATTGTTTTATGTGCAATGACAAGTCGAACATATATTTATCGTCTTAAGATTTCATGAAATATATATGCTACATATTTCATTACACTTAAAACATAGAAGATTATGTTATTGACTGAATCGGCATTTAATGTTTGATATTTACTATAGTAACAGTAGGTGAAAATAACAGCCAAAAATCCTTTAAATACTATTATTTTATAGCTAAAATACTAACTCATTTTAAAAACAAATATTTACAGATGGTACCTTAATAAAGAAATATCCTCATATTTAAATATGATAACTTTAATAATTTCCTTTACGCATTTAAGAAACGACCCATCTGTGTTTTCTATTTCTAATTAAATTTGCAGTCAAGATAAACGTACATACTCCTAATGTACCATACAAAAAATTTCGTTTCTAAAAGAATTAAGTGTAAGACCATCATTAGTAAATTCGCAAATAAATAAGCATGTGGCTAAGAATGAACTTTAGTCAAAATTAAATGGATGACAGAAGTGCGAAGAAGTGACTTTTCTTTTTGTTCATGATTTTCAGAACTATTGTAATAATAGGCTGATAATGAAAGACAATTTGCTTTTCGGCCATGTTGCTTAATAGAATTAACGACGAAAATCACAAACAAAAAACCGTATTAAAAAAAAATCTTTTTAATTTTTATCATCTGTATTTGTACCATACATTTAAGTCAAATTACAGCAGAATATGGAGCGGAACAATTCAAAATCACATCTTAAAAATTGTAAAAGAAATAGAATATCAAAAATAGTGAAATTAGGTTTCAACGGGAATGCCTTAAATTAATATTATATCGACAACGATGTTGTTAATTATTTTTACCTCCGATGTAAGATATTTGTCAGTTTGATTTTACACGCCTCATACAGGGCACTCATGAATAATTTCACCCGGTTTGTTTTCCACTGAACCGAACTAAAAAAACCTGTTTTTTTTATTACCGAACAAGCAACTCGGGAATAATATAATCAATCATCAGACCTAACCTTCATTCGATACATAGTTTTGACCGTTATTCGTAAATCTGGACACACACTACACGTTTTTTTATTACATGCTTATAAGCTGCAAAAAATATATATTACAAAAAACATATAGCTTAATTAGAGTTGTATTGTTTTTTGTGTAGTACGTTAATAAATTTTATCGAAATCTACACTGGCAACCTCATAAAATTCCTATTCTTAGATGCTTACCTAACTAAATAAATGCCAATATTAATGTTTTATGTACATTTATGATTGTTTTGATATAATAAAAAAACGTTATGCTGAATGTTTGAATTTGTTGTTGAATTAATGTGGGAATGGTCTAAAATGCATCTGGTTTGGATGCGTATGAAGGAAGCTAATTTTTGATGCTTAAAATATTGAAAATATTATGTTTCCAATAAGATGACAAATTCATGTATTCGTCCGTACAATTATAATACGTAACCGTTCCATTATGGATAAAAATTTTCGTACATTAGACTAGATATTGGCATACTTCAGTTCATTAATTTTGAACTAAAATCGGGCGCATTAAAAAAAAACAGTATTGTCGAATATCCACGTTCATTTTGATCATCAATTCGAATGGAATAATTTCAAAGTGCTGCGTGCGTCCGTTCATTGTAGCAATGCACAATTTGCGTTGTATCGTTGTCAATAGTTCACTATCATTACCTTTTGTCTGTTTCTTTGGCAACTCCAGCTAGCAGCGTCTTGATACCTATCCGCCCTATTATAATACATCACTTTAACTATAATAATAATGAAAAAAAAACATTCACAATCCGCGATCAAATCTCCAAGTGTATAGCTAATTTAAAAGTTTAATAAGTTTGTGATTGGTAACAGAATTTTTTGAAATTGGTGAGCTTTTATGCGTTATGCGATATTTTCCGTATTATCAGTGGCGTGCCACTAATTACAGATATATAAACCAGTTTAGTGCGCATGATAAGATGTTTATAAGTAAATTTATGACGAATGAGAAACAGTCGTATATTATTTTAATCTATGTTTTTCACAATATAAAATATTGGTATAAATAAATCAAGTGCATTTAATGTTAGTATTGTCGATGTCTGATATTTTTTTTTTACGTTTTTTTTTATTAAATACTAAAATATTGTACGGCCTTAATAAGTATGGCGTAGAGTAAACCATTTCATGAAAAAAATGTCCTGAATTTTTAGTTTATTTGTAACGCACAACATAGCACACAAAGTTCAAATCGCAAAAATAGAGAGTATTGTGAGGCAGCTACAGGTGGCAGTATCACCTGAAATAGTTTAAAATATTGAACGCGTTTATTCAAACTAACTGTCATTCCAAAGATATTTCTTAATGATAGGTGTTATAAAAACAGTACGATAAAATTTATCAAATTATGTATTTTATTTATTAAAGATGTATAAGGAAAAATAAAAAAATCAAATATCTGACGTCAGCAATATAAAATTGTGCAAGCAGTATAAAAGGCTAATGCATTTCTGTAATAAATCATCTCCGAGCAGTATTTAAGCTTATTGAAAGTGCCGCCTGTTAGGTGTTGTTTATTTTAAATTTTAATTTAGTTTTTTTTTGCCAGCAAGATATAAACTAGGTTTTTAAAACAGAAGAGAAGATGTATTATGTACCCTTTCTACACAGCTTTATATAGATAAGCAAATGCACGTTTAAAAATAGTTCTGACGATGGCGTGAGCCGAAATAGCTCTCAAATATATCTTTTAAAATTTTATAGAACTAATATACATCGCTATTTTTCACCGTATTATAATGGAGTTCTAACCAAGTAAATGCCAATTCAATCAATAAAATTGTGTCCACGGAACTGTAAAACATGATCAGAAATAAATATATACGCAGATGATATACGTATGTTTGATTGTGGCATGACGACACCAGCGAACTGAATTCGAAATCGAAACAAATAATTCAATCAATAATTTTATTGTGAGACACATTTTTCTTAATACTCCACCTGTCAGCACGTTAAAATTAATGTTCGAAGAAGAGAACAGCGGCAGTTTAATCGGGCAGTCATTTTTTGGGGAAATTTAATTAGGATGTCTTATAACGCTAAGCATGCATAGTCAATCATCTCCTTTGACGTCTAAGCATAAACACAATTTAATTCTCCCGTGTATTAAAAACCGGTGTAGCAAATAACACTATGTTCAACATGGATAATAAAAACACATAAAAGTTACACTCTCTTTTTCAAATTAAGAACTTAAGATGTAGGATATTTGTAACAGCAATATAATATAGCTCCAGAATGACAATGAACAAACTCCATCAAAACATTTAGAAAGCATTTTATTTATATTAGAATAAATTGATAGATCAAAAACAATGAGTTTAGTATGTATTTAAAATTTACGATATAGACAGAAAATGCTCGGTGGAATTGCAATTTCAAACGATCTGAGTTTCGTCTATGGGCATGTTTAATCAATCAACTGAAAATTCAACCTGACATCGAAGTCAGCCTAAATTCTTATTCTTTTTTTTTCAGATAATTTATGACATCTACTGAATTTATTTGATAGAATTTAGAATTCATCAAATCTGAATCTGAATCAAATTTGAATTGTTGAAAATTTGTGTTTGAACTCACCTTTCGGCATCTAATCATTTTCGGTCAGCTATGTTGCATCCGTGTGATATAACGCCTGAAGATGCTGAGTGACAAAAAATTTGGAATTATACAATGTTAAAACAGTTACTTTTTTAAATTCAGATTTTGAAAAATTGATAAAAGCCTTTCAATAATGATATCTGGAAATACCTCAAAAAAAAATTGAGTTGGTTTAAAACTATTCTGGGACATAATGTTAGGTAAAATTCACAGTTCTCAGTTAATTAGTCAAGTGATGACTAATTAAGTTTTTTCGACCATAAGGCGATACTGTTGAATCACTGAGGAATTTTCTAATAATATGTATATAATATGCCAATTGCTACAACTGTCTGTGATATTTTGTGAGATTTATATTCTGGAACTTGTTCTGGTATATTTAGGTCTGACTACTGACGTATTACATACCAAAAGCAAACAGAGAGTATTTGTAGACTTGAGCAACTCTGACAAGATGATGTTAAGGACATATTCTCTATGACAACCTTAAAATTAAGCATAAATAAAAAAAAACTTGTGAAAATTTGATACGAGAGCCAGTAATGAACTAGTTGCTCCACTTTTAAGAATAAAAACGATATTTAATAAAGCGGACGAGGAAAGATTCACTTGTTACTTTATCACTCTTTTAAAAATCAGGTTTTTGAAAACAAGTTTAAGATATCACAGAAATATTTATTTCCCGACGAAAATCCATAAATCGATTGAAAAATCAATTTATATATATATTTTTTAGAATGGGACTCGAGTCTGCACCGCATGGTCAATGATATTAACATCTGCATCTCAGACCCAACATTCTTCTTTACCCTTTTCCAATCTAATAGCTGAGATACCAACATAAATACATTTTTCATTAAACGCATTTAGTTGCGATGCTTTTCTCGGATTTTTTGTGCCCGGACACTTAGATTGTCTGGTTTAACACCTTTCTGTCGTACATAATAATTTTCATTATTACCGAATAATGTTACATGAATGAAATAATTGTATACATGTATTTTACATTCAACTGACCACTGACTTTTTTTCAGAGTATGTTTTGTACCAACCAAATAAATACGTATACATAATAAAAAAAATACTTAACAAGAAGGTGTTCAACTTTACTGACCAGACACTGTTAATGTTGAGACACTTAACATATACACATAGATTTGCAGGTACATAATGAAAAAAATATTAACAACCCATGTTTTTTCAATGAATACGCATCTTAAGGTTATGACCTTATTGTGTTAACAATTGACCTATACGTATAAAGGTATACTTATTTTTATTGACAATTAAATTAGACATACCCAAATAAATAAAAGCATTTTTTTACTGTACCCATTAAAAACTGAGCTCAGAAATAGATAAAATAGTTAATTTAAAATTATGTATTTTTTATTAATTATATTTTTCAATGTACTGGCTTCAAATATCATTAGGTTGTTTAATTTTATGATAATGGAACGACATACGTGACTTTATCCACGTTGATCAGTGCTATAAAGTCAATATCCATGCAAATATGTATAATATATATATAAATGTGTTTTTATAATTAGTAAGAAACTATTTATTTGGATTATTTTATTTTACGGGCGAGAGTGAGTCAGGTTTAAAATATTTAACGGCAAATAAAAACTAACTATCTCATTTATCAGTACAATTCGAAACACCGTTGTGTGGCTTCAAATAAAATAACCATGCCTTCGAACATCTCAATATTACTTTTCCTATTCGAATCGTTAAATATATTAATTGCCGAAGCTTTTTATAAAATAATTAACGAAGGCTGCCATTTATATGGTGGAAAATACATTAAGAGAAATCATAAAGATTAAAATAAAACGCGTTAGATGTGATAGTAACATTAAATTTAATTATTCATATCGTATATTCTGAAACCCTCGACGATCTCGGAACGGTTTTGAAAATGTGTTTGATCCTGTAACCATGGGGGGGATGTAGTGTAGTAGCTCTTGGATTCAATTGCAAGACGGCTAGTTTCAAAAATTAATTTATGGATTTGTTTTCAATAATGTGAGTGTTTGTGATTTCGAAAATCATTTATTTCCATTCATGTCTAAAACGGGTAGTAGCGGGAGTGATTAACAAACCACTAATCCTACCCTAGCACTAATCTTATATATGTGATCTTTTTGGAGAGAACATATGGAAAAACTGTGATACAAACAGTTGTCGTAGCAGATTTGATAACAAAAAATAGTTCTGTGATAATCGTAGTAATTCCGAATGAACTTTTGTAAACATTCACATTGTAGCATGAATATAAATAGGTGCATTCAATGCAGATAAAATAACAGTGCATCGGTTCGGGTAAACAACATTTCGGTCTCCCCCCCATAGTCCTCTTCCGCACAACCACCCCCTGCCCTTCGGGGGCCGTTAAAACGTGTCCTGTTATTTACGCTCAAAGCTGAAAATTCTACTCCAGTGATGAGAAGCTCTCGATTCACGAAACTTTGTCTGTATAACCACTTGTTAAAGCTTAAATTATTAAATTAGGAAGGCATTTATTAAAGCTGAATTTTAAGCGTGTATCTCTGTGTGTTATATAATTACTTTTAAGGTGTTAACTGTCACTTCTTGATGGAAAGGCATGATATTTTAAATAATAAAAACACATTTTTTTAGTACTTATTTCCACAATATATTTTTTGATCAGGACCGGCTTCGCACATCGCGAGCATTATTAACTGATACTACCGGTCCTGATCAAAAAATATATTGTGGAAATAAGTACTAAAAAAATGTGTTTTTATTATTTAAAATGTTATATAATAAAAAATATTTTCCAGTAAAATTTCCTGTTTATCGATGATTAACCCTTCCCGATTTTATCAGACTCATCCATTTTCTGATTTTGAACAGCTTTAGTACTACTCCAATTGATCATAACCCCAATTCGGAGTTTTGCTTATTTTCAATGATATTTCAGTATGGCTTATAATCTTTTAAATAACAAAAATGTATTACCAGATCAAATAATTAGAAATGTAATAATATAAAAAGAATACGCTTGATAGATACAGTAAAAAAATAAATCATTTCGTTCACCTCACAAGTAAATTTATCAAATATTCTTATAATTTGGCGAGATGAACTGTAGTTTATAACATTTAGTTTCAGGTTAATATTTAAATAAATTTTTATTAATTTTATATACTTATTTTGAATCTTCATTTAGTCACATACAATAGTTGTCCACAATGAACTGTTTAATTTTATACTCGTGCATATTTAAAAAAAAATATCGCTGGCTGTTTAGGATCCCTGACTTTTTAGAATTGTAATTTGTTGTTAAACCGGAATACAAATATGTTTGTCGTAATAAATGAGATAAAAATGTTTTCCACAACTGCTCACCATGGCTTGACCGAAAGGTAAAAAGTACAAAAAGCAGGCGGCGTGGGTTTTTAACCCTCGGGTTCGTTAGCCTTCGTGCGGGGTCTACCTGACCACGGTGGATAATGGACCGGCCTGGATCAAGGCTAACCGCATCGCAACGAGAAGACACTGCGTTGATATTTATGCTATGGAATATTTTTTTTTATACAATTTATTTAACCGCGATGCTTAATAAATTTTGGCAGAATTTAAAATTTCATTGAAACGGTATCAAAGGAAATTGGAGATGGAGTCTTAATTCGTGGCTAATTAGTCTTTATACCATACTTCATTTATAACATTATAATGGAACATAACTCAAAATACAGCGACTTAGAAAAATCTGGATATAAATCTTTAACAGAAGTCGGAAACAATAAATGTTTTTTTTATTCATAGTTGTTATTTAGATCGACTTCATGTCTATCATTATTTTGTTAGGATAATCGTTATGAGAACCATAATTTTTAAAAGAGCTAATTTATGCCAATAAAAGATATTTTGATGATAGCTTCTTTATACTCGTCTGATCAAATTCTCCTTTGCAGTGAGTGTAGATTGAATGCTATAGGTAGAGAAAGGCTAATATTTAACTAGTTGCTCAATCACGCCATAAATTTGCTAGAATGGGCTAAATCGTTTACCCCTATATTTCTATAAATAAATTTCTTCCTGTTTCCCTACAATCATGGAGGCAGAAACCTATGATTCCTATATTGTTGATTTTAAGATGTTGCTCAAGCAATTGAATAACCGTACCAAATATGAGTTGCTCAAATTAAAAGATGTCATAAAAAATCGTGATATCAACGCAGCCGTCTCGTCTAAACTCTCTTACCAGCGGCTCTCTCGTCAGATCGCTGAGCGGGTCCCGTCTTGGGCTGTGTACACGACGGACGCGGGTTCGAATCCTGAATTGCTTGCGGCTCCATCTTGTAATACCCCCGACCCTTTTCGAGAACATTCCACAAATTTATAATTCACATTCGGGATCTGGCTACAAAAATGGAAACGGTCATGTTTTTCATCGGCGCATAAAGCCAAAAATTTCACCGTTTCGTCATTGAAATACGGTATGTATGTTCAAGTATTTTATAAAATTTACACTCCTTTGTGTTATTAAAGTCATAAAAAAATTAGACGTCGCATAAAATAATGGTTATCATACATTCACTTGTTAATGTTAACAGAATACTTGTTCTTAATGTCTCTCTTTTAAAAGTATAAGAACATATATAACAGATGATTAAATCAATAGTGGAATAAATTTGAATTGTTACAACTTTGTACGATTCCACATGTTTTGTTACTAACGACCCGGGCTTCGCCTTTCGGTATCGTCAGGCATTCTATCACACGGATGCAATAGAACTGACACTTGGGTCTGACAAACAGAACTTGTCAGTTCTGTTGCATCCGTGTGATAGAATGCCTGAAGATGCCGAAAGGTGAAACCCAGGTCGTTTGTGACAAAACATGTGGAATCGTACAAAGTTATAAAAATTAAAATTTGATATTGAAATTCCATTAAGCACCTTCAGTCGATATCATAAAATAGTGTAATAATTAGTTAATCACTCTCAATACTCCCCGTTTAAGGACGTTGTTGAGATGTAATGAGAGGTCAATGGAAAAAATAAAATTGTCACTTTTGGCAATGCCACTGAGGACTCGAAACCAAAAATTCATTAAAAATCAACATATGAATATTTCGGAATTATCTAGGAAAAGAGATACGATCACGGTAAGATTTATAATTTGCTAAAAGCTCCCGCTAAAGCGCGTTCTTATGACAACCGCATCTAGAATGTGAGGGAATATTGGCATCCATGCCTTAAAGCACACATTTATAAATCGATTGAAAAATCAATCCACGATAATGACCGTGATGCAACAGCTTACATGATAACGCAAGCTTCTATAATTCTTGAATGGGTTATCCAATTAATAAGGGTGTCCCATTGATTGGAGTTTTTTTTTATAAATCGTGAAATTTTAATGAGAAGGCGATATAAATGTTTTAAATAGCGTAGGCCGTTAGTGAGGAAACGTATTATATTAACCCTTTCTCAAAAACAATATGTTGATAAAAAGTAGGAGAAACTAAATTCATTGATTCTAAAACTCTGCAGAATATATTTGATTTTCAAAACCGAAATCAACCTTACAAGAATCAAACAAGTATTCATGTATTCATATAACCGAACATAAATAATCTCATGACGTCCCACCAACGTCACCCGTCTACTAATAATATAATTCACAATTCCTGGTATCAAAGATAGTTTTGTATTTATTTTACTGCATAGTTGTGTATGCAGTGACACAATCAATTTTTTTCTTTTCATAGTTGGATTTTTACTATAAGAAGGGGTTTGCGAACATGATAAGTCTGAGAGACACTGGAGAAGGGTAGTAGTCAATGTATTTATAATAATTTAGTTTTGTTGTGTATTCGGGGATATTCTTTGTAAACAAATGGAGATACAGCATCTATGATAGTTGATTTATCTGTAAAATATACATCAAATACAAATCAAGTCTTTCCATGATAAAATTATAAAATATATTATAAGACTTTCAGTGCTTATCACATCGTGATATATTTACACACATTGGGAACCGTTTCGTATAAACTTCTGATAGGAGTAGATTTTTTACCTAAAAATCCACAGGTATCATGGAGCCTGGACACAAGATAGTGAAGGGTGAGTGGGGTAGTTTTTTATTTCTTTTTTCTTTCTCCTATCTTTAAATTAAACCATAATGGCTAGTCAGATGAGCATTTCGTATGTCAACTCGAGGTGCTTGAGCTATTTTTTTCTTGGATTTTTATGAAGAATGTTTTTTTTTTTTGATGCGTAGTGTAAAAGGCAATATTATATATGTCTACCATAAAATATCGTTTTGTTTGTTGCATAATTATTTTCTGGGATTTTAAATAACAGTACAATATTAGACAAAAAATAAATATATATAGTATTAAAAAAGATTCCAGCTCAACTATATTTTGTGGGTTCAAGCGAACCGTCAATGCAAGAAATTTTCATAGCAACACTAGGAAAATTCTGGCAACTAAATATCAGATGTACTCTCATTTCCATAAACTGACACGTTGAAAAAAATATTAGTTTTTCTAATACATAATACGAACCCTTCAATCATTCAGCTTTAATAGAGAGTAGTAGCTCGTCTATTGTAATCAGTATAACGCAAGGAGATTTATATCGACATACCTGCGATTTCATCCCTTATTAAGGGGTTATAAACTTTTAATCAGATATTCTTAAATAATGATTGGGACCGACTAACTTAATGGAAGTTTCAAAATTCTTTGTATTATATTAGTAGCTTTTCCATATGAATTATTGAGTCACCTAAAAATTCTCGAACAAAAATTTGTTGTGAAACGTCAAATTCTTCATCTATCATTAGATTTACTATTATATAATACATTTACGCTGGTATGCAATCACTTCCTTATTGAGTACAATCAAGTTTTATAAACTGTACATATATATATATATAGTGAAAATTACAATGAACGTGCGTTGTGAAGTGGAAAAAAACATATTTTTATAAAGACGAGATGGCGAATCAATAATATTAAATAATGATTCTTTCGCCGCTCCTCAGACCATTGCGAGGGGTTAATGCATTTTTGTAATAAATCATCTCCAAGCAGTATTTAAGCTTATTGTAAGTGCCGCCTGTTTGCTTAATTAAAATTTTAATTTAGTTAATTTTTTGCTAGCACGTTTTCTACACATCTATATATAGATAAGCAGATGTACGTTTAAACATAGTTCTGACGATGGCGTGAGCCAAAATAGCTATCAACTATATCTTTTAAATTTTGTAGAACTAAGATACATTGCTATTTTTGCATCGTGTTAATATTAAATAACTCTTATAAGCTACAACTGAATCCATTTAAAATAAAACAATACTTATTGAATTCCTGTTTCTCAAAATATGATTTTAATATTATCGAGGAACTGGAATTGAGTTTGCATGGTTAATAAATGGAAAATTTCTATTGTTATATATTATATAGGTCGAAAGATTTACCATGATTTTATGCCGATGATGCTTCTTTTCAAACGGGTGGCCAAATTCCTTTGTAGGGACCCTGGATTAATGTAACATAATAATTACTAAATTTCAATCTATATATACATATAAATGACACGGATAATACGTAGAATACTAATTTTCTGATGTAATACTTACATTTTGTAGGTGAATTGTCATTGGACATGGTTTCCAACAATTTAAAAGCCCTTGTCATCCCATTAGTGCGTTCGGTCTTTAATCTAGATTTTCTGTAAAAGATAGAAGCTCATTGCATAGAAAAAACAATAGGGTAGACACATAATTTCTCCGCAGCACTTTTGTTTTGGATATCATCTAGGGTAGTTCCTGCTCTCAGGGCTGTCAAATCGTTTAAATCACGCCAATGCAATAAAATAAATGGCACGATATTACAAATTTAATAAACATTATTATTTTAAAATAGTTATCATAAATATATGCTCCAAATTGCGAGGTATAATTATTTATAACAATAGTGCACGAATGAAGCATGCCAGCAATTATTATACAGTAATTTAACACATGCGTAATTTTTGAAAAGCGTTACTCAAAAATATATTTGCTATAGTGCCAAATATTTGTAAAGTAAAAGGTTGCAGTACTTTTAAAGTGTTAGCTGTCACTTCTCGATGGAAAGGTATGATATTTTAAATAATAAAAACACATTTTTTAGTACTAATTTCCACAATACATTTTTTGATCAGGACCGGTTTCGCTCATTGCGAGCATTATCAACTGAGTACGTTGAGTTTTATTTTCATGAATTAACTTTGTGCGAATATAATTATCAAGAAAAAATCTATTTAAAAATAAATTTATTGATTGAATTGGCATTTACTTAGTAGAACTCCATTATAATTGTAGAATTAATATACATTGCTATTTTTTCACCGAGTTATAAATTAATTATTTCATAGGCGTTTGCATACCACAACCAGGTAATCTGTATCAATTTTGGATTGAAATCAAATAAACGTATGTGCTTCACCTGTATTATTCAAAACGTATGAACACCCCAAAATTTTCAAATTAAGAATATAAGTATAACGTAAATATATATGATTATAATAAAACATAATGAGTACGTTAGAGTCATAAGAGTGGGAAGCCGTAAATGAAATAATTTTAAATTCAATTGGTAATATTTTCTACTCCTTGATTGAGTATCCAAGATCCTAAGCACTTTGAGTAGTTTCGTACGCTTCTATTTATTTTTTTATCCCCTTCTGACATGCGGCAAGATGTGTTATTTTTTTATTGCCGTTGTTTATCTCTCTCGAAAGGTTAACTTATGCGCGACGAAATGTTTTGTACGTGTATCGTAGCTTAATAGTCTTGAAAATTAAATTTTATTACACGATAACCTTCCCCCCTCTCGATATTTACCAATATCTCGTTCCGACAAGAATTTAGAAAAAACGTTAGACACTCTTATTTCTCTTGAGTTTCGCCACATTTTTATGTACGGTATTTCTTTGGGCTACGATTAGAAAATGCGATACATTGGTCATGTCGCCTCTGTTGATACCAAAGTGATTCGGATTGAAAATAATCAATCATGGGGCTTTGTTTCTTATGAAAAAAATATATAAGCTGGCCACAATATGAATGTGCAATTGGAAAAAGTATCAGTCTGGACTATCAAAGGACTACAAGAAAGCTACTGTTGTTTTTGTATATTTATTGAGTTCATGTAATCATAAATGATTGGTGGCAGTTGACTGATACCGCTTGTCTTTGAATATCATCACATGACAACTAGCATCTATGGTGAAAATATTTTTTTTTTTTTAAAATGGTCTTTTTTATAAATTGACAGTTTCATTTGAAAATTTTGGAATAACGACAAAAACCATTTGACCAAGTAAAGATTCTCAAATATGAAAGAGATAAGCGCATAAAGTTATACTTATATCTTTATAAATCGAAAATTTTAATTATTTGCATCTGAGACTGTTCCCTACAGAATTTTTACCTTGAATGAAATTATACGCATACATAGAAATTGTTATTATTTGTCAATTTCTAGCGATGCTTCTTTTTGATTCACTGGCAATTAGTATTAAATAAATGATAGGTGAAAAAAATAGCAATGTATTTTAGTTCTACAAAATTATTTTTAAAATATAGTTGATTAAACTAACATTTGCTTATCTATATATAGCTGTGTATAAAAGGTACACAATACATCTTCTCTCCCGTTTTAAAGACATAGCTTGTTTCATGCTCGCAATAAAACTAAAAATTGTAAATGAAACTAAAAAAGCGGCTATATCAATATGTCTACATATGGCAAATCAATAGACATCAACTATCATAAAGGATTCTTAACGAACAGACTAAGATATGTCGATCAGCATTGCTTAACCCTCTGCAGGGTGCTTCTTTGTTTCTGTAATAGACCATTTCCGAATGCCAATTCTATCAATGAAAATGATAGGGACTAATCATAAGACAATAAGTTAGGCAAACATATGACTCTGCATTAAAAACTTTGAATATTTGTTTACTTTATTACGACGTTGTACTGTGCACATATGTTATTGTATAGGAAATAATGCTTCATAGAGCCGAAAAAGGTAGAAGAACTATTATAGAAAACTTACGAAATAAAAACTCATTTAAATAGCCATTCTTTGAAAATGCGCAACGTATCGGAAAGCTATAACACACTTCGATCTTGTAGATTTATTCACATAGTAAAAGTAAATATAATAATGATCCATCAAAGATAATATTTGGAAGAATAAGGCAAGACGAGAGAGGTCTTCCATGATTTAGTTTTACGAGCGGAGTTAAGTCGTTTTTAAGGTCCGTCACGAGTCTTTGATAAGGCGCCATTAAAATTCTAACTATCTACGAAATGAAACGTTTTGAATTTTGCGGAAAATACTTTACAACAACCGATAGATGTAATTTATAAACGCTCTTTCTCAGATAAACATTTTTATTAGTTTCATATTTTATGTCCGACAATAAATTAAAATACTTTTATAGGTTTTTTCTATCGTCTTTTGTTTTTATGCCATTATTTTATCTTTTGTTCAGGTGTTTGCTTTACACACTTCATACACGCAAATGCTGCACGTATTTTTTTAATATGTTACTTTGAATTTCATCGTTCGAAAATTTCTGTAAATCTTATAGAGCACTGGTAACACTGCGGTCGAAGTAAATTAAATTAAATAAAAAATTCGAATCAGTGAGATGTTCCACATCTCTATTCTGTGAGATTATAAACAAAGAAATTTATTGAGAAAGTACTTTTAGTAAGCCTATCATTCTTTCTGCACACAAAACGTGATTGTGTAGAAGTAATAAATACATTTGAAACAATTTCATCTGAAATATGAATTACGTCTCCATTCGAGTATTTCAGTTAAAGCAGTGTATAAAATCCCCAAAAGATCTATTGAGATAATTATATTTTTTTACGTAAATATCACAAAAAATACAGCTTTTTTTAGATGATCAAGACCAGATTCTCTAATTTTCCACCAACGAATAAGGACTCTTCTTTACAAATAAAAATAAAAATGAGAAAACGTTTAAAGTCTCTGACTAATTATCAAAAACTCGTAAATATATTAAGTCTTTCCACATCTGATTATTTATAATATCATTTCGAATCGACCCTTTACGACGAAAAATATCTTTAGAAACTTCTTTTTGTATTTTAGCATAATTATTTATCAAAAGATAAACATATATTTGGATTTAGTGTTGAACAAATATCTCGATAAACCATGCATTCGTTCAATCTCATTTAACCACTTCCCTGACGCAGTTTTTTTGATTTTTTTTCGTTTTTTTTTTATAACAAAAATTAAACCTATATCTAAATAATACTACATATAAACTGGTTCCATATTTTTATAATCAGTGAAAGTATTAAATCTGTGACACATTTTTTTTTAACAATAACTCTAGCACATTCCGCTGCTGAATGTTGATGTATGGTACGAACAAAAACATGGCGCAATACAATCATTATATATGTAAAACGTTTCCTTCCTTTTTATGATACCTTGTGCGTTTCAGACAAAATTTTCTGGTTAGATTCGGATTTTTTCCGTTGGAATAAAATCAGTTACATGACCCAAAACAAATGAAAATGAAGAGTATGTGGTAGCTTCCAATATTATTCCCGAGTTTATTCACTGACCAAGAAAGGTTGACAAAGTGATTTACGGAAAGAATAAGCGAGTTCCAATGTTTAACATATGGGTAAAGCAAGCAAGCTAGCAAACAATAAATACGACATATATCTGTAGAAAATCTTTTGGAACTTTTCAGAGGCATGCTAAACTTCCATAAAATATATATAAATTTATTTGACTTGTTTACTTGTAAATGCGGAAAATAGAACCTATATCTTTGGACGAGTATACTCGATCACGTCAGGGAAGTGGTTAAATATGTTCAGAATTTTTGGTGCGATCAGTTGTCTTCGAAGAAAATTTTCTAGCGGCTGTTGTTCTGTGGTTGATTTTATACATTTATTTTATGAATATATGAATATAATTATATTCAATGATAAACACAAATTCTTACTGACAAAGAAACCATTTAAATTAAAAAAAAAAACAATATTGTATATAAACGTTTTAAGCATTTGTTTTGTAAAAAATATTATTGACTATTTTTAAAGATATCAGAAAATGGGCAATGATATTCTGAGTAAAGATTATTTGCTTAAATTCAAAGTCATAAAATTCTGTTTTTTTTTTGTATATTATCATTGCCTGAGGTGCGTATTTAAAACCCTAAAATATTAATTATTTTTTATTGAGATATCACACGCTAATTTATTTTTTAAAAAATCTTAAAATGAAGATACTTATAAATATATATATATATATATATATGTACGTATTTTGCCATGCAGAAATAGTCATTATGAATGTAATATATCTATCTGCCTAAAGCCATTAAATGTTGTATATTGAGCCTAAACATCATTTAATTACCACAGTTTTTTTTTGACATAGATATTTGCTAGTTTTAGACGCATTTATTGATGATCTTTCAAAAAACTCTTCAAAAAATTGTTCGTATATTTACGGTAACGTTACTTAATGAAAATCTACCGAAAACTGCACTATAGAGTCTATAGTATAGACTATCATTTCATTTTCAATCTAAATCATTTTAGCATTGGTTGACTTCATATAAGTTTTCAACCGGTGTTTCAATGCAATACAAATTCACACCATTAAGAGACTGTACACACGATATTGGCGACAATCTGAATAGATTAATTCACAGAGTCTACATTACTTTGAACGTGATAAAATATATAGTTAATGAATAGTCAAAGGAAAACTTATAACATGTATCTTATTGAGAATCTTTCACTACTAAACGTCATCACAGTTCGATCAGAGAAAACAAAAACATAGAAGGCTACTGTCTTTTGATATACGTTACTTATAAGTTAAACTAGTGTTCATCATTTACAATAGTCGATTGAGTAAAACAGAAATAATCTATTTTATATTAATTTTCTGCAAGAAGTTGATGTGGCCAATCTGTCAATTAATGAATATACTGAAATTATTTATGAAACCCTCTTACAAATAGTGTTTACGTTAAAAAAACGTTTACAATAAACAAATGTGCTCAGTAGTTAACCTATTTCATGCTGAGCCACATATAGGATATTCCAACAGTAAATATTTTAACAAATTATTCAGTAGTGTTACTGTTAAACAATTAGGAAGACTCAAGCTATATTTGAATACAAAAACTAGCTTTTACACGAGAGATTGAACCTTGTTACCGATCTTATATTTTAATATAGACTATCAGCACTGTTTTCAGCCGTCTCAATAATTGAAAATCAGCAGTGAGTGGGATATCAAAATGTAATCAACACTTCGACTACTCTTTCTGTTGAGTGGTGATTGTAAAAAATATAGTCCTTCACATCCATTATTGAAATAATCATAAAATCAAATAAGCCTGCATATGACTCACCCAATTAAAAAATATTTATGACACGAGTACTGATAAAATATTGACAACTGGTATTATCATAGAAGACCCTCAGGGAGTATCTCATGCACCAAAGAAGTCTCAATAAAGCTGTGAATTAATGAAAGCCGATGGTTTGGATATCCAATCAATATTTTGTGATCTCGAGTGAGTGGGACGGTTTAACCTTTACTCCAAGTAAAAATGTAAATTTTTCACATCTTGCCAGCAACAATGATGTCAGATTTTATCGTATTTAGTGAGCTAAATGTCAAGAAACTCAATAACTAGTCGTACCATAATGATACTATATGACTTTCGATTTACAGCTGATATATATCATAATTTTACTATCCAAATGTCTTAAAAGTTAAAACAATAAATTTTTTATCTTGTGGTATTAACATAATATTCATCGATTGAATCGGTATTAAATGTCCAGAATTCCATTATAATGCAATATTGGAGAATTTAAATCCACGAGTATTTTGAAAAACGATAACAGTCATTTTTTTAATTCTTGAGAAAGATATTCCTACCCGAATATTGTTTTAGTATTTTACAATAAAATATTATGTCGCAATGTCATGTCGAAATAATATAATGATATCATTTTTAAATGAGAAAGAATGGCATATCAGTTTTTATCTAATAGTAGTAGATTTCATCTAACACTGAAAGATACATCCATACATGAAGTTTATAAAATAAAATATAATAAAAACAAACAGATAAGCTCGAATTTTTTTGAACATCATTGTTCACAATTTATTTATTAAATATAAAATTAGGAAGAATGAATTAAATTTCAATCGAAAAAGTCATTTCACATGTAAAAAATAATAATTTATCGATACTTGCGAAATTTGATAAATCAAAACAAAAAACCAAAAATAAAAAATCTTCCATATGTCACAGAAATTACACATATAAACCGATTCACACTGGAAGGAATAATTTTATTTCGTTAATATTAAGTGCAATTATGGTCTTTTTATTAAATCCAATTATCTTACAGAACGGCTGAGAAAATAAAGGAGCGATACTCTTAACTTGTTCCACGCTAAGCATTTTAAAAAATATTCCAATACCTAGATTTAAAAATTTTATTCAATAATATTAGTTTGAAATAATTTTATTGAGTTTGTCACGACAAATCAAGCAATGCATTAACTCAAAAATTAGCGAGTATAAGGAGGTTTTAACCACCGTTAATTCATTTATTATATTTTCGGGTATACAAAATCAACACAGTAAAATCAATCGTCTCAACAGTTGAGACATTAGCAGTCAGAGGGTTAACAAATTGATCATGTAAGTAATAAAAATAGAGAGTTCTGTATTCACTTTTAGACGCCTCATGGTCTTTTAGGTAAATTTGAATGTATCGCGAACTTTATACCATTTCTTGGAGAGCTTGTGAGCTTCCATGGTGATAGTATTATATAATATTTATTTAATAATACCTCGCTCGATAAAATGCACTGAGCATTGTAATGCCGATTAATAACTTCTAAAATGATTAATCTAAAGGCGCGATGAATCCCTTTGTTTGATCTAAAAGCGAGTCGATTTAAATACATTACAATACTTATATGCTAATTTCTTTGATCGATGTCTTAATTTAAAATGCCAATGCTTTTATTTAAATATTTCTCTTATTGTAAATTTTATTGTTCTTTTTTTTTTATAAATTTACATTTATTTGATAAGATTAATGATACCATCGCCATTATCGATAGTTTATTGATCGTTCAACCTGAAATCATGCCTATAATCACGACTGTAAGAGATAATGATATAAAATTAGGATTACTGTTCAAATCGTCGTCTAGGTCGACATTTAGTTTTCGTTTGGAAGCTTAATAATTTATAGCGAAAGTTCACTGCGTGTAATATATCAAAACAGTGTCAACAGTGCCTACTAAATATTATGTTTCCTGAGCGAATAAAAAATATATGTTGTTAATTATTTCACTATGAAAACAAAACGGTTCTAATAATATTGAACGTCTGTCGTAGTACTGTATTAGGCCACATATTCGAGGCGAAAATCATAAATGTATTATGTCTCACCCGCATAATTATACGTGACAAAATGGTAAAAAATCTACACATACTCGAGAATTCCCACTAGAAATTTGACCCGATACGTTCTATTGGTAAAAACAGGGTTCTCTCGCTTGATAATATTAATGGTAATGAATTCAATGAAACATTATCAACTCCTTCCTTGCAATGCACAGTCGAAATTGAAGCGTTTACTTTTTAATGCTTTTTGCTTATAGTGTTGCTTTTGAATTAATATTTATAATCTAGAAGAACCCTTCAGTCAATAATATTAATTAGTTTCATCAGGGCAACATTGTGTAGACGTTAATAATAATGCGAACACATGTTGTACGTATCAAATAAAGCATGCCTTGCTCGGGCATATGTTGAAATGTACCATCTTTAACTTTGGCAATAAAAACTTAAGAAAAGCTTGTTTAATGAACCTTGAGTGATTTTTATAGTACCAGTATTACAAAAGGCTTGGTGCGTCTTTTTACCATGTCATTATTCAACACACAGCTATGAGAATAGAAATTAAAATATTATAACTGCTTGGTATTTTATGATATCGACTGAAGGTGCTTGGTGGAATTTCAATATTAAATATGAATCGTTACAACTTTGTACGATTCTACATGTTTTGTCACTAACGACCTGGGTTTCGTCTTTCGGCATCTTCATGCATTATATTACACGGATGCAACAGAACTGACTCTATGAAACCCGGGTCGTTAGTGGCAAAACATGTGGAATCGTACAATGTTGTAAAAATTCAAATTTGATGGTTATTTATTGTTTCAACCCCTTTTTGTTTAAGAGAGCAAACATAAAAAGATTATAGGCCACTGTTGTTTAAGGAATGCCTTTAAATATCACAATGAAATATGCATTCGAACATACATTAACAAATCGATTAAAAACTACGCCACTAGTAAGATTTAATTTTTTGGAAGTCCTTATGGTTACACTTTTCACGAACACGTTACAAATAATAAGGATAAGTCTCCAAATAAGAGAGGTTCTGTGTGTAAATTCTTTAAAGATGTTGGCATTAAAATAATGAAATGAAAGGTTTCATTTAATTTAATGCATGTTTCATGCAGGTAAAAGTATTAGCTACATGAAATAGTCATTACTGAATACCAAGTCTTAATTGAAGGTCTCAATAAACAGTATATTACTCTTAAGCGCAGAACAATTGTATGATTTGAAATAAATTGGATTAAACTGAGCCACCGTTTCCAGATCTCACTTGTCGTTAATAAAGCTATAACAAAAATGACGCTCGTTGAGTGACGGCCGACATTTGGGGCGGGTTCGACTCCCCGTCGGTACATTTTAACCCTTTGGAGCTTAAACAGCTTGATATCCGTTAAACCTACCGCCTTCGCTGAGCGCAATGTGTAGGTCCTGTCGTAAAATTAACTTCCTTCGGGTTATATTCTGTGAGCTTGAATCCTTATTTAACCCTTTCCCCATGATTATATTATTTAATCGCTGTATAAATTATCATTATTGTAAGTATCTCTTTAATGAATAGCCGAATAATAGAGCTCAGCTAATGAAAAATGAATTAAAGAATAAATGAAAATTTGTACATTAAGTTGATTTTGTAACACACACCCACACACACACACACACACACACACACACACACACACACACACACACACACACACATATATAAATATATATATTTATATAAACTAATACGAGGAAAGTAAATTATTACAGTCATGGCGACTACCAGTAAACAAATAAGTCAATGAATTTTTAATAAAATCATAAAACAGTATACAATGTAAAATGAATATAATTTATGATATCGACTGAAGGTGCTTGATGGAATTTCAATATCAAATTTTAATTATTACAACTTCTTCTTCAGGCATTCTATCACACGGATGCAACAGAACTGACAAACTGAACTGTCAGTTCTGTTGCATCCGTGCCATAGAATCTATGAAGATGCCGAAAGGCGAAACCCTGGTCGTTAGTGACAAAACATGTGGAATCGTACAAAGTTGTAACAATTCAAATATAAAATGAATATTTTTTTTTATTACTGCAAAACAATTGATGTAAGAATTATAGGGTAACAGTCCCTAACTGGTGATATATTATTTCTCTGAAATTAATTATTCTTCTCAACAAAAATGCCATATTTTGTTAGACTAAGTTTATACGTATGCTTGAAAATGCTGAAAGGTGAAACCTCGATAAAAAATTATAAAAGTTAGGGTACTAAAATATAATTTAGGAATATGGAGCACTCTGAAGATGCTAAGAATGTCAATAAAATTAAATATTGTGTTGCATAATTTGGCCAAAATTTCATTTGATTATGTAACGTAAAATTATTAAATTAAAAAGGTCAAAAGGAGTAGCTGCCAACAATCACCAATAAATCACATTTTTAATACGCGCTGCATCATTTGAATATCATTGAAAATCATTAGAAAATAAAAAAAGCTATAAAGTCTTCGATGCCAGGCCATAAAACGATGGGACTCGACGATTTCATAGCGGGTTTATTACACAGGTTTTTTGCTGGGTTGATTTATTTTTTTCATATCACGCCAGTATACAAGCCTGAAATCTTGACAAACAAAAATTAATAAATCACGCTGTAATACAACTTTAAGACGTTATATAAATGATTTTGTGGAAATCAAACACGGACAACTACTGCGCAATTGTAGTGACGTTTTCAAGAGCGATCTACTGTCGGTCAGCTAATATATTCTGTGTTAACGGTCTTATCAATGTAAACATGGAATAAATCAAATTAGTGCGCTCATTTTTCTTACGAATTTTATTCGCGTTCCGCTAGCTGACCATCGGTAGTGCACATACGGTACAATTTCTTAAGATAATAAAACAAAATCTTTGGTACTATTTCTATAATTTTAAATTATCAAGATCACAGCTACTTTCGCTCATCGCAAGGGTTATCAAATTTGATTCAATTCAAAATAAAAAATAAACGATATTTATACAATATTTTGAGTTGATAAATTACCAGGTATACAATACTAATGGTTCGAGTGCTTTTTTTTTTGTTTAATTATACAAAATATATTAATATATTACATTAATACTAGAAAATTGTGGAAATAGCTTATATAGACATTCCACCAAGATTTGACAGTAAACTCCCAAAAAGCAATATTTTTAACAGTGGTGCGGATTTTCGATGTGTAGCTTGATCGCTCGAATACTTTTTACGAATACTCGTACGCACACAATATAAGTATCACCTTTTTTTACCCATACAATTATATTTAGTCGTCAAATCACGAGAAATGTCTTGCGAATCAATGACTATCTTCAATAATTTTTGCTGCACTTACATTAGTATTCACAGCGCATTTCGTAAATAAATCTGTATGTGTCCAATCATATTAGCTGGATTTGCGTGTCAATGAAAACAGCAAGGATTGCCGAAGTCCTTTCGCCTGCATGAGTTCGCAAAGCGCACCGCCCCGGACCCCGCTCCGGACGTCTAAATAACAATACAATTCGATACTTGATGAAAATCTGTGGAAAACATGCGGATTGTGATGATAATATTATTAAATTCTTACAAAGGGATGACATCTTCACATTGGAAAGAAATGCAAAATTGAGCAAACATTGCAAAAAAGTGTCATAATCTACACGTACGATGTAAGACTGCAGTCTAGTACAATGGCTCTTAAAAGGGGGTGCGGTAGAAGCCTCTAAAAATTATTTTTGCAATATTTGAATTTTTGACGTCATCGGCCAATCGTTTCTTTTTATGAGCCTCGCTTCTCAAATATTATAATAAACAAGCAACAATAGCCAAGCCGTTTAAATAAATAATGTTATTTTGTAATTAGCGTGTAAAATGCAGTCTTTTTAAACAAACAATATATTTCGCAAAACAAGTATTTTTCTAAATTTAAATATCGAAAAAAATTTGCAATTATGTGCGGAGACCTATTTTCAGATTCAATGGTTAAGAAACACTGGTCTAGTGTAAGGTTCCTAGCTCCACAAACATCACCATCACAGAAAAGTGTCAAGTTTATTGGGCTAGTTAATTTATCTTTAATTCATTTGTATCAGGCTCGAATCTGAACATAGCAAACCGTCTATTTCAAACTGTTGAGAGAAAATCATATTCAACTAATATTGCTGTAAAATAATTGGCAGTAGGTGCGTGAAATTTTCCTTTCTGAATCTGAGGTTTGGACTAAGTATTCTCATAATGTTAAAAATTCCGAGAGAGGAAATGATGAGTATCTAGGAGCTTGGTAAATAGTTACACTGTAAAAAAAAATGTGATGCACAAAGCGATATATTTTTTATGAACTAATTTACACTGATCCATTCAGAAATTTTTAAGGTGCCTACTGTATTAAAGTAAATTTTACACGAGCATGCTTTGATGACTTTATTGCTATCCTTGTTTTTTGTTGATTATTTCTTTAATTTCCAACATATTTTTTTAAATTTTAATATTTTGACGTTGTAAAAGCAATAAACTTATAATTTGTAATTGTTCGTAATGTTTATTTACCAAATATATTTTACAATTATTCAATAAGCTTAGATTGCCAGTGCTATTCTAAGATAAAAATTTCATTATTGATTTTAGAGAATATACCTCAGAATTCTTAGAAAACTTAAAATCAATGATAATTTAAAAAAAAATGATTGTGAATAGAAAAAATTATTACCTACATTTATGTTATAAAAAAATACTATTTAATTTTATATATAATCGAAATTAATAAATTTGAGAAAGTATCCAGTTGGATGTGAATTGACCTTGCAAAAATATTATAATATTTGAATGCTCAAAAAACGAATTTCTTTAAAGAAGGCTGAAATATATGGTTTCTTATAATATGGATAGTATCAGCATACAAAGCGTGGTCAATTGAATTTCAAAAATAAGAAAATAAAATTTATTATAGTATATTATTAAAATTAGGGCTGCTCAACATTTTTGTTTAAACAGTAAGAATAAAAATAGTAATCGAATATAATAAATTTTGTCGGTTCTGAAACTTCGAGAAATTAATGTATCGCAAATTGTTATGTCACAAGAAAGTTTCAAAAATATAAGTTAATATAATACATATGAAAAAAAAAATCATTTTCAAATTTAAGCTGAATCTTCTTTGGAAGCGAGACAACAAATTATATAAATTTATATTATATTATTGACATATATGTATGTATAATATATATATTTTATAAATCCCCGTAAAATATTTTTACAAACGGTATTTTTTGGTTTATGTTATTGTTATTAAGCCACTTTGTAATCGATCATTGTTTAATTTTATATATGTAAAGGGTTATTCTAGTATAAAAAATATATGTTTAAAACTAGGTTGAAATAATGTATCGAGAATAAATTGCATTAATTCAGGGAGCCGCTCGTGTGTATACTCGACTAACTTAATTTTCTGACAATTCAGATTTCAAGTGAGCTTAGTTTTATATAAAGTAATAACTTCATTCATCTACGTACTTATCGATCAAACAATTTAATGTCTTATATTTCAGCATTTACTAGTTACACACTACTGATATATGAAACTTGGCAGAAGGTTGAGTATACAGGATTTTTGAAGGATCTATAAATTTCTTTCTAACATTCTTTTTTAGGTCTGTTATTACGAGCAATACAAAAAGTTAGATTGACTAAATGAATACTGATTGCTCTTTAGTATAGCGATTTATTTTACTGTAAAAATATGCACATAATTAATACAATTATGGTTAAGCGATTAGACATATGAGAATACGAGAAATTATTGACGTTTCTTTAATTTATCGGCAAACATTTTCGCAAACGACGCAATAAAAATAATTCCCCAGTCGTCTATCGCGGCCCGTAAGATTTTATGTATATTCAAAATACAAGTATTTTTATGTTTATTTAAAAGATCGCTTATGTATATTATAATTTAATTGACTGAACATGTATACATGGATTTTAAAATATCTCAATACTATCGAAAAGCTTCATTAGACAGGGCAAGAACTGGAAGGAAATAAAGGGAATAGGGAAATAAATAATTGCTGTTTACAAAATATTTAAGACGCAAATAAACCACATAATCAGTGACAGTTAACTGCACTGCGAGTGATTCACGAACCTTGAATATATGACAAACCAATTCGAGATAGAGGTTTGAATCTATAACAATAAATTTGATAAATATTTTCGATGTATTGTGCGGCAACTCTGTGGATGTTCATTTTAATATAATATGTAATGTTAAGTTTAAATGCGTAAATTGTCGACTAATGTCTTAAGTGTCTTAAGAAAAGTTTTTTTCTTTCTATTTTATTTTTCTACCTCTCTTTTACAGAGTGAGTAGGGTAGTTTCGGATAGGACAAGGACTGAAGTTTTTCTCAAATTTTCTCGCTATTGATAGGTGAGAGGAGTTCTTAAGACATCTAATGCCCTCGAATAGAATCGATAAATTGATTGGAAAATGTCGACTCGGGTCTGTGAGAACTTTCACGAAAGCAAACGACGTTGACCCCTGCACTTTGGACCTTACAATATTCTCTAAAGGCGTCGCTATTATAAAACTAACACAGCAGAAAAAATACTTGGAGGATATAACGGAGTGTGATAGAAAGACCATTTGTACTGCTTTTTAACCTAAGTGTTAAGCTTTTCCTCGAGTACGTTACACCATCGGAAAGTTAGGTTAGGTTAGGTTACACTATCGGAAGGTTATTGTATTGATAAAATCCACCATTAGGAATGGTGTAATTAAATCATTTGCTTAATTTGGTAGGTATTATTAGCATAAGCTTCGAAAATTATACTAAATAATTACGAAAATCAATATTTTAATCGAATCGGATGGATATTTCGTGTAAGATATTGTTGAATTTATTCATTAAATTCACATAAAATGGCAAATTCCCAATTTTACGATTTTTAAATCACCGTGTCAAGTAACTATCATACATGGATAATAACGTCTCTTCTTCGTGAAAATACACTTTAGAACATAAAATAACACTTAAAATGATATTTTGTTTGATTTAAATATCATCGTCCGTGCGCAGGTGACGTTTACTGTCAAATAAATAATGAAATACAAAGATTATTAAAATATCAACTTAACTAACGATTCTCACTTTAGAATAACTGAGTAATTTATATGCGGTATATGTAATAAATTTTGTTTTTAGTTTAAAATTAATTAGGTTTTATGTATACATATACACTTTTCACGTGAGTATTTTAATATTAATGATTTACATAGGAAAGTTTTTATTCAACTGATTAACAATGATTTTTTTTAAATACAAAAAATTAAAATAACACTTTCTATACTGTATGTGCACGCATGCATAAATTTGTCTGTCACAAGAACATGTCAATTTGGATGCCAATACTTCACTAATTCACTTTTGATTATAATTTTGATCGACGAAAAATATATTTCGGTTATCACATAAGGCAATGCTTCCCAACATTTTTTATAGCATCCCCCTAGATCTGAAAAAAATAGTCCACGACCCTCCAGAATAAAAAAAAATGTTGAAAGTTAAAATAATTGCGGTACTCAGTTTGGAAGCATTGATATTAACACTTTCGGTCAGCACGTTTCGCTAAATAACTCCTCCGAAAAAGTTTTTTTCCTATTTTGATTTTAGACCTCGTCCATCTATCGATAAATTTTGAAATTAAGAACTAAAATTCATATTAATTATTGGTAGTATAGCTGCGCGTATCCGAAGACGCCACATTGTGTGTTCCCGGATCGTAACGATTGTCTCAAAAATGACGCCAATGTGGCGTCAGCGGACCGTAAAGTGTTAAGTACGATGTACGGCAATACTTTCAACATTTAACAATATGTTTTATCAGTGAGCGTTATTTTGTGCTATGAGGTACGGATTATGACAATATTTTCGAAACTTCAACATTAGCTTCTACCAAGCAGCCTCAAAATCGGAAACGGAATTCTGAAAAATATTGCGACTGAATCCCGTGTGTTCTGTAACCGAAGCCAACATCGTCGACCGCTTGATGATAGATCTAACATATGGAACTGATAATTTCTATATTCGATATAAGCCAATTTGGACAGTCAAAATTTTAGATTTAATCTTGAAATCAATCCAATATTGATTTTAAATATATGCTAGGCATTATTCATTTCCAATTTAGTATTATTATACTTACGAATATTGCTTCTTCTTGTAAATATCGAGAATCTGTTCCCCTATTGCATCATGTAAAACGATACTATGATTCGATCTCACTGTTTGGTATCCAATTAATTCGTGGGTATTAAATCGATCTCAAGGAGCCGCTGTAATAAATCAATCACAACTCATTTCATGTTTATTTCACCGCTGACAGGCGGTAGGTGTCTCTACTTGTCATAAATTTATCCAAAGAATTATAATATCCCTTTTCATTTTATATTATATTATTATTGACCGATTACAAGCTGAAACGGTTGATTGATCCAATTTAATCAACTATTTATTTATTTAGTTTGACGGGAAATGATTGCAACACTTTACTAAAAGAATATTTATTTCAAGATTACGTTTTAAATTAAGTTTATACAGAGTGAGACCAATTTCGAAAAAATCCTTTTTTTTAAGCCAAACTGGGCATTGAGATATGTGTCAGGACTTCGATCGAATATTCGAACATATTCATTTCTTTTTGATATTCGGATAATCAAATATTCAAAAAAAAAGGTATTCAATCATAATATTAACCCTTTGCGCTCAAATGCAGCCATACACACTCCAATACACGGCATCCTTGAGATTAGGCAAAGCTTTGTTGTAAAGAAATAAATTATAAAACCAATTCGTAAGTTTTCTACGAATTATATTCAATTACCAAAAAATAGTAGGTAATGCTAACGACACGGCATATTTTTTATGTTTTTTTGAATTATCTATCGCATTGGTTCGTAAAATTTTCTTATTCGAGCTTAAAATTAGGAGAGAATTCATAGTTTGCTTTAAATATCTCATGTCATACATAATTTGAAAAGAATGCAAGAATGATAGCAAAAGACGAATGAATATTTTTGGTTACATTTGGTAAATATTAATTCTATATAGAATTAATATTAATTAAGGTATTAGTCATATAATAACAACTGTATTGTATACGCTATATCCTAAACTATTTGAGAAAACCATTGAAGTTTGAAGGAAAATGTAAATTATGGTTGTATAATATACATTTCAAGTTAAATATTATTATAACTTTAAGCTCGAGTTTACTTACTGGAGCTTTTGTTCAGTTGGACTTTGTAACGGCAATTGTGGAACAAAGATTCTGGAGCTTGTATTTTTTTCTGATTACATTTCGTAAATTCACATCTTTTAATTTTTGCTGTGCTTAAAATCTTTATTGTTATTTAATTGTGCTCCTAATTGAGGAAACTCAGAATATTTCATTTTATATCTTTTAAATACGCACACGCGTTGAAATTATGATATAATCAATATTCCACTTGTTGGTAATATTTTCAATGCGTCATTATTGCATCAAATCTGCTATATTAAGCTGCATAAATACTGGGTTATTTTAATTATTAAATATGAAAAAGTTTACTTGAGATGTATTATTACTTATTATTATTATAACATGGTCAGTCCGTATCATTCCCGTGTGAATGTACATAAAATGCGTTAAATAATTCATTCTAAGAATCGAAGAAATTCTTAAGTCGATTTGAGTTAATTTTCAAACCATACATTACGAACGTGAGAAATGTTCATACATTTCTCAGTGAAACTTTTGCCTTCCTCATACAGAAGTTTCGTTTACTCATTAAAAACATTGTAAAATAGTGATATTTCGTCAGTTTTTTAATTTACAATAATAAATACAATGTTGCCATTTGTTGTGCGATGAGGTGAAATTTAAATGATATTCCAGTTTTTTTAATCGTTGCTCATTAGAAAAAAAATCTCAATTTGAGTAAAAACTTACAATACTTGCAGTGTCCACACTATTTATTGCATATTATTAATAAATAATTATCAACTATCAATTGCATACATTAAAACCAGCTCCCAAATATTCAAATAGTCTAAAAATTTTACAATTTTACGTGAATATCAATGGAAATATTTATATCAACCGATGTGATTTAAAATAATTAATATACTGCACTTCAAAACCAATACCATAACTTTTTTGCTGTTCCACATCTTTTTACGATAGAATATGGATATAGAGCTTTAAATATAAGATTTTTTATGAGCTTATCGCTCTTACTTCGTCCCATTTGAAGAATTTGAACGAATTGTAAATGTCTCATGCATTTCTGCCGTAGAGAATTATGCTTTAATTTAAGATATATATCAAGTAACGGTGGAATTTGATAAAATCAATATTTGTACATTTTTATATGCTCAGGTTAACCTTTCGACATCTCCCGAAATCTAGTGCAAATTTTCTGTAAATATTTTATATCGTTAGAAACATTTTCTAGTATGTTTTGTTTGTAATCTTACATGACGACAACGTAGAGAAAATCATATTTCGTTTAACAATGGTTTTTCTATCGAAAAATTTTGCAAAGCTGGTAAACAATATAATGTTAAAATTTCAATTTATGAAATTGTGTACATTCCAACATTTAATCACTCACGACTCGGTTTTGACTTTTCGTCATCATCAGGCATTCTATGACACGGATGCAATAGAACTGATAGCTTTTAGCTTTTTGTATCCGTCAGTTTTATCAGTTCCATAGAATCCGTGCTATAGAATGACAAAACATGTAGAAATTAACAAAGTTTCAGCTATTCAAATTTAATATTGAAATTACATCAACCACCCTCAGTCATAATATTAGATTGGTTATTGTTTATTTGAGACAGTGCAGCATGTTTATTGTGACGCTACAAACTTCTGTTTTCAAATAACTTTAATGCATTTCATTGCTCCGCCTCAAACTGTTCTCAAGCCATCGGCGCATTCAAAATGAGCTTGTACATTATCGCGTTTGATATCAGAATTTAATTGAAACAACAATTTGAAACTGTCATTTTGTCTATCTAATAAAATAGCTTTCCGGCCCATAAAACAACTCGCCCAACAATAAGCCACATTGCTGATATTAATAATAACAAGACAGACAACTAACTGCATCTGATTGTGCAGAGACTGCTAGGTATAACCTTGAAACAAGAATTTAAATTGACTGATTGAAACAACAGCAATTTTGTTCCAGATTGTAAAGAAATTTTTATGATTGACTCTCATATGTAAATGAACAGTATCACCTTGACAAAAGTAACTAATAATTATTAATCAATTTTTAAAATATTCAATCAAAGAGAACGGACATATTAATTTGCATGCGAGAATTTCCCTGTTCCGGGTAAACATGTATCTTCCTTATTTGATTTATTCAGAGCTTACTAACTACTGATATATATGAGTTTGACTTTTGTAGAACCAGCATCAATAATTGCGAATTTTGCAACACAACTTCAAAAATTCGTTTTTTAATCACGTGCGATTTTCAAAAATTGCCTATCGATACCAACCCTGGACGTTGCCATCATTTAATTTAATATTTTGATATTATGTATATCATTTTAACACAAATATGGCGCGATATTTTAGACACATTAGCAATTTAAAAGCATTCGGTTTATAGAGTTGGACCGGTCTGGTGCGTTTAGGTAACGTGATGTAAAATATACACATAAGCATACTTGTCATCGCTTGAAAATTATCTGTAGAATAAGAATTATGCTTTATTATGGCTTACATGATAAATTGAGTTTTCATTAAAAATAAATCATGATTGTCAATTTTTTGTGACGAATAAAATGTTTTTATATGTTATTTTCGAGTTTTAACATGCTGTACAATATTTCACCTTTGTCGTTATACATTGCGTGGGATGATTTTGATACAGGATTTTATCAGAGCAATCTTTGAATCAGTATGATAAAGTGTCTCGGTAATTTTACAAGGCAGGTTATTTTAACTCCTGAAGTAGCCCATTGTAGTAAGTACGTTGCATAAAGAGTATGTTATACATTGGAAATATGTTGCCGCAATATTGCTTGCTAAAATTATAAAATGTACAATAAAGGAATTGTAATCCTTTATAGTAACATATTTGTAGTATAATATAAGAACAATTGAATTTATTTTTAACGTATTTTAAACAATTTAAATGATTTTGCTTCTGAAGTGAACTAATTATCGGAATAAAATATATATCTTTATTTTTACTTATTTCGATTGAAGAACACAGGCGTACATCATATATTTATTGTTTTTATCTATTAAATCGTTATTCTTCTAATATACACGATTGTTTTTACACCCAGTCCAGTTTTTACGCAATACATTGGTTCCAAAAAAAGGCGCGTAAAAAAATGATTTCACGCAATTGCATTATATTTCTTTAGACACCCTAAAACATAAATTTACATAATATCCGATACACTTGTTAACATTTGGCAATTGTACGTGTATTTAAAAAATGGAATGCTTTACAAAATTAAGTTTTAAAAATACACATATTTTTTTATTTAAAAAAATAATGAAACGTATATGCCTAGCATCATATATAAATGTCTTCTTTAAAACAAATTTGGGGAAAAAATTACGTAAAAACGAGTGAAGCGCGTAAAGAAATGTAGCGGTGCCGTCCAAAAAAATCGCGTATAATCGAATTCGTGTAAAAAAAAGACTGGGTGTAATAATCTTTCATTATCCAACGTTTTTTAAAAATACTATTTTTTAAGAAAATGTTAATACATATGAGACAGACATTCTCTACAAGATAAAATTAACAGTTTATTTGATTAAAAAAGTGGAGTGATATTATGTGTAAACAGTCTTCAACTGAAATCTTAATATAATCGTTCTAAACAAATATGTAGGTACTTCCACTTACAAATTTTATTTGATACTCAAGTATGATCAACGTCAGCTAGTTGACAAAATTATCCATAATGTTTGAAGTTGTTTTATCTAGTGTTTTGTTTAATTATTAATACCTTTTCAATGAGTCTCATCATTTTATAAATAAAATGTTAATTGATCAATGTTTATAAGTGTTTCATTCAACGCTTATTACTATGTACCTACCGCTATGATTACTTTTTACTTTAATAATCCAGACTGTACTTGTTGTCATTAATGAATTGAATTTTATTATATTTACGATTTCATGCATAGTAATATTCAAGCAATATAATACACCCATACCTCGCTATTCGGCCGCTCTTTATACGGCATTTCGCTATAACGGCCCTCTTCAATTAAGGCACGTTTTCGATTTACGGCCTAAAATGTTTCGCTATAACGGCAAAAATAAACTTATTTTCGATATCGATATATCTACATGTTGCCAATCTTGCGTAAGCGGTCTTGATGTATACTCTTTTCTTTTGATGAAACTCTAAAAATGATGACGACAGTGATCTGCAGGTGACCATTTCTTCATCGTCTTCAGATTAGAGCCATTAAAAAAATTATGTATCTATACATACAAATATTTTATATAACATGAATTTGTTTCATTTTTGTATATAGATTGATGTTGGTTTTTGGAGTCTGTTATTATTTAATGTACAAATGTATATAAATTGTTATGTATGTATTTTCTATTTAAATGAAATAAATAATGAAATAAAAATATAAAATGAATTTTGAATGTTAAACCACGTTGCATATTTAAAAATTTTGGAACCGATCCCATTGAATTTGTACGAATTTGTATTAGAATAATTGATTCCTTATACGGCTTTTCGCTATACGGCTCAGTTTCGTGAAACCTATCTAGGCCGTAAAGCGAGGTATGGGTGTATTGTCAATGAAATTGTACACTTCAAGAGTATTCATACTTACTAAAATATGCCAAAAACAAGAAATAAAGACACATACAAATATTGCATCCGAAGAGATACTTGTGTTTGTGTAGTGTCAGCTTAATATAAAAGGATCAAGTGGCAAATGGAAATGTCACTGCGTGGGCAAGTAGTGTTAACTCAGATAAATTTTATTTGTCCTCAAATTGATGACTCACGATGGAACATCTTGATGCATATTGGGCGTTATGTAAAAAGCAGAAATTATTATTCCAAAACGTTTTTATAAATATTTAGATATACGGGTATGTAATTTTTTCTCCGCAAATTATTCATGACATTATGAAAACACTTCTTGTATTTAACATAAGTACAAGAACATGTGGCTTTAAGTATCTACTAGAACGCTTTTATATCGACATTTTGAATACTTTTGTAATGTTGCCAATTTAATTGGAGATTTTCGAGAATTACCTTCAATTTCTATTACAAAAGCGAAAGTTGGCGCTTTGATTTGAATAGATTGTAATAAAAACGGCATATGTATATATTGTATTTGTGTTAGGCGAATAATATTTGGATTGTTGTGACGTCTGGTGTTTAAGGTATATTGATTAAGAACGTGAGCGTTTGTGTCGCCACTGTGATGAAATAAATTAATTTGATGAAAACACATACAAGCGAATGACCATTAAGCTTGCAGATGTCAACAATCATAGAGATGAGGTTTTGACAACATTTAGGCATGATGAAGTGAATATCAAGGCAGCGCGTAGTTTTTTGGTGTCCTTCCACGTGTTATGTTTATGAAATTTTTAATTACTCTAGGAAACTATTTTTTTTCCAATCCACGACTTTAAATAAGATAAAAATCTTTTTTCAGATTTATATATATTTTTTTTACACCATCTTTTTTTATTACTCGACAAACTGAGTGGTTAGTCATTTTTGGTGTTCGTAGGTTTCGGTTGCGGTGTTCCTCGACTCGTATGGAACGAATCCATACAAGGATAAATTACTATGTTGATTTTTCGAGAGATAGATGTGTCTCTGGTTAAATGTATGATCTATACTAAATATACATTTCATCCAATAATTGTTCTTTTTGAGAGCGGTTAGTTTATTAGTAAAGAGTTACTCATTCTTAAAATCTTTGAAAAATACAGTTCAAGCGACTGAATTCCAACCAGTCTTCATTACAATAAATTAAAAAAAAAATAAAAAATAACAATGGCATTTGAGATATTCCATCTAGAGTCCACGTGGTGAATATGTTTATTAACTCTTAAGTTTGAATAGGTTAATGTATATTTTGTACTTTTACGACGTGTTATAAAAAATATTTCAATTGGGCTTTATTTTTTGTGAACTACTTCATAGAAGTCTATTGATTTTTTTTGTGCGAAGAATTGGGCAATATCAGACAATGCGTTGTAAATTCAAGCTATTATTATTTTAATGTCTATAAATCATAAGTTTAGCAGACATATTTGCTTTCGGATATGAAAACAATACCTTATATATGATAACATCAAGTTGCAATGTAAGATTCTTCTATATAGTAGGATAACCTCACGTTATTAATTTATCATTATGACCACGGAATATAATTTTAAGCGTAACTGAAAAGCACTCTTAAAAATTTTTGATGTCGTAGAGAAACACTTTTTTCAGTGAATCCAAGTAACAATGTAATTTTTTTTAGTGTGTTTAAATGTCAACTTCATATCGCAAAAAGATTCCAAAAATGAATTAATTATTTCACACATTTTTGCGAATATTAGACGTAAGGTTGGATAAAAACTAATCTTGCTAAACTGCTAGTTTACCGTAGATATCTATAATATTGTATAAGAAATATTTTATATAATATATACAATCTACTTTTTCTTATTTGTCATTCGAGCTTAGTTATTGTCCGTTTTCTAAGTGTTAATTATAGAAATTATTTAATTTTTCTTATGCATGAAAAATATTAAATCGATGCAATTATAGCAAGGATACATTCATTAAGCCCAAGAACATTTGTAATGTCACTTCAATATTTTATAATAAACGATGGCGGGTATAATACCAAAGTGTGTGTATTAGTTACGCTACACTCTCTCGTTTTAAAGGATACATATCGTAGAGTGTATAAATCCAATGACTGACAGATTTTCAGATGCATAATCCATTTTACGTATTGAATTTGCTAACAAAAACTACCTCATTTCATTTTTATTTAATATAAAATTAAAAACGAATTTACACATTACTGCAATATACATGTATAAAAAATGTGGTTTGATCTTTCGTCTCCTCGTTATCAATGATTTGTAGCATTTCAGATATTTAAAAAATATGATGCATTTGCAAAATATATGACAAAAAAATTTTGACTTTTAATCATGGTGAACACATTTTGAACTCTTGCCACCGTTTCCCATTAATAACAATAAAGTCCATGAGCTTTTGTTGCGGCTGACAGGCATACCTACAATATATAATATTTATCTCGTTACTTTCCAAATCAAAAACGAACAGAAATTTATTATGCAATAATATCTTATTAAGTAACCAATGTTCAAAATATTAACACGATGTTTGCGAGACATGTAAAATTACGATTTAACGAATCAATCAGCAAATTCTAAATTGCATATTTATTATCCTAATTGATTAAAATTGGCCGCGAAAATTGGGTTAAAGAACGCATATTAAACCTAAAATTTGGCCAATAAGCGAAAACATCGTAGAATATGAATAAACGTTTATAAAATCCACAGTAACATCATATATTAACTACTTTTTATATTTGTAGCAAAAATATTCTGAAACATATTTGCCAAAATCTGATGCAAGGTCGATTTACAGACAGTTTTTTGAAATTTATTATATGCACGCACAAAACAGTGAATTCGCAATAATAATATGTATTTAAATTTAGCCAGGTATTCTTTCTCTTATTTTTTGGCAAACGGGTAAACTTAGTGCCAAACTGATAGCTGCATATATAAGAAAGGGCACCTAAGCTTAACGCTTCTTTTGGTTTCAACTTCAATTTATGTGTAGAGAAATGTTATATATCTCACAAAAATTAAAATAATGTCTCTCATACGCTATCTTATAACGGAAAACATATTGATGGGCTTAAATATATCGGTACTGTGATAGCAAACGGTTATAACTGTTGTTTACACGATTGTTCAAGAGAGCAAAAACGATGTTTTGACATCAGTCTGACAAGTTAGATGGTAAGAAATATCTTTAAAGTTGCAGCTGTGATATTTGCCACATCAAAGAATGTATCAATTTAAAATATGTTATGGAAAAAAACCAAAGATGTGAAATAAACAACAGTTATAACTGTTTGCCATCACAATACCGATATATTACATATGTATTTAAAGTTGAAACTTTGTACGATTACACATATTTAAACGTGTGAAATCTTACTCAAATTTGATATTGAAATTTCACTAAGCAACTTTAGTCGATATTATAAATTACATATATATTTATAATGGCTTTTCTTTCAGAGTATATTTCGAAGCGTAATAATGTTCTACGTGTTTCATTTTTTTCCCAGGAATATTCGATTCTCAAAACATGTTTGCATGTGCTGTAGTTTATAAGAAAACAATATAAAAACTATTCCACTTCAGTTTAAAAACAAGATTATAAAAATATTGTTAATAAAATTTATTTAAAAAAAAATGTTCAATTTGTTTTCTACCATACATAACGACGCCAACTCTTTGAATGTTTTGTAATTTGTCAAACATTCGACTAAGGCACCATGACTTTAAATCAATTTTGAATTTTCTCTGTAGATATCTGGACATTATTGAAGGATGCGATCAGAATCCTGGATCATATTGTCACATTCAAACACCGGATACTGACCGGCCAAGCTATTAGACGAATATAAGCATTGTATTTAAATTCATAAAATTAATAACAGGGAAAGGTATTTAACGGCGACTTTATGAATATAATTTGTAAGTATGGCGTTTGCCTAATTTGAACATTTTATCTGTGCTAGCACGCCTCCTGTATTTACAGAGTATATTTTAATTTTTTTCTCGTCCGTCGGGCTTATACCCACGAATCATTCTATGATAAATATATCGATAATGTACTACAGTAGTTTATAATAATATACATTATTTGCAATATTTTGGAATTAGAATAGCATATTTAGTTACATCGTGTTTTGCTCACAACATGGTTTAATGGTTTCAGTTCGTGTCCGCACAATAGCACTCCAGTTTTTAATTGGCTTAAATTATTCTCACTCGTATGACACGTCCGGTCAAAGTTGACCTCAAAAAATTGTGTGCAACAATAAATTTGTATAGGAAAACAAAAGCCAATTAAATTCTATTATATTGGGTATTGTGCAACATGAGCAATGAATAAACATTGTATTATTTAGTAAAGCTCTTGGTATGTCTGGTACGGTTACTCAACCGGTGCCTGAAATGGAAACACGTTTTTATTAACACATCAATCTTTATTTGAATCATCTTGTATCTCGTATGGCCAATGATTAAAAGTGTAGCAATATAACAACGCTGATTAAAATTTTCATAATTATGACCTGTTGACGAATTGCTTAGATCCGATAAAAATCTTCTCGGCGACCATTTTTGGAATAATATAATACTTTACTTCTATAAATAATAAAAAAAGAAGACGGTAACACGAAATGAGAGGTATGGAAACAAAAAGTTAAGACTCAAAAAACCAAACAAATTTTAAGTTTTTGATCATCTGAAACTATCCAATGAAAAATTTGCAAAAAAATTTTCTATACAATATTCCGAACAGTATTCCTTGTAATTACGTATTTTATAGTCAAAATATGTTATTACTAATGGTTAAGATTTCCTCTCGTTGATTTGAATTCACAGTTAAGTTATTAATTTACTGTAAAACATCAAAATATATCTGGATACATTTTCAGTCATGGACGTTTTCAATATTGCTTCTTTACATAAAAGATTTTAGCAGATAGTGTATTACGTGTACTGTATGTAAGTCAGTCGTTCAATATGAAGATATGCAAGGGAAATAAGTTTTTATTGGAAAAAATCGTAGTCGTGTCATTATCAAATTCTATTTATTCTGATTAGGGCTATTGGGCATTTGGCCACAGAATTAATACATTTATCTTTAGAGACTTACCACTCGACTATGGAATCGACTTTTCCAGGCTTATCTCAATAATAATGTTAGTTCTATTTTTTACTATATGTACATAGATATGCATATTTAATCCCTTTAAACCCCACGTGGCCCAGAACTGTTTCTACTAACATATAGCTTGCGATACTAAATAAATTCGTAATTAATTATACAACCTATGATTTCTTAAATAATACATTATAACGATGGCATTAAAAAACTGAATAGTCGATATTAGCTCAAATAAATAATATAATGAATAATACCGTATTTTGCACTGTGCACTACCTAAAATGGTTTGGGAATAATTGGGTTAAACGTGTATTTTTTTTTTATTTAGGCATTTTGATTTTTAATGTCAATATTTAAATGTGTTTCATTAAATAATTTTATAAAACGGAAAATATAAAAAAAAAAATGTAAACTCAACTTAAATATATGTTTTATCAAGCTTCAGTTAGCGACGTTGGATTTCTAATTACACATTAAATAGACTGAACCCGCTGAAAATGAATTTTCATAATACGAATCGATATCATTCAATATTGATAACTGTGAACCTAATGGTTACGATATATTTAACATTTCTGTAAAAAATGAACATATATTATTCTTGTACATTGCACCTGTTCCAAAATAAAAATGTTCTCTCTAAATTGATTTACCCAAAAATATTCATGAGATGTCAATCTGTAGCTACCATAAACTATTTATTTTTACTTGAATAAAAAAAAACGATTTGACAAGCTGCGATGATAAATTATTCAGGATTATTTATTCTTCCTTTGACGCTGTTAATGGCAGCTTACCATTTACGTTACCTATTGTACTCATAAAACTAAATACATAAGATTATTTTTTGCGTCATGACTTCGCACTTTGCAGCGTGACCACTTAAACGCATTAAATTATATTTTAATTAAATCAATTTGGTTTGATCGCGTGAAAGTTTTGACAGATTAATGACATTAAAATGCAGCTTTGTATTACCGCCATTAATTCTTATTGAATACAAATTCAATTACTTCTTTGACACATGTGGCTATGACACATGTGGCGTGATAACCGGATACCTTGTGGATAATGGATGATAAAATGTCTATCGAAAAGTTTTCATATCTTTAAAGTGAATAGTTAAGTGAAATTGAATGTTTTCCGGCTATTCCAACCAGTTACCAATAGGATAAATAATGATTATAAATAAGATTTTTTCTTCAAAACATAGTTTTTCTGTAAAACTTTGTTAATCAACATACCGTTATCTTAAAAAGTACAAAAACAATTTAATATAGAGAAAACTTGACTGATGCGACAGTTATGATTCCGCATACTAAAAGTATTGAGTATAAACAAAAATCATGCATATTTTAGATTCCAATTTTTCAGTTGTAAAACTAAAATAATCGAATATGAATTTAATCATTCAATGATACTTAACCGTAATCACAAATAGTATTAAAATAGTTAGTTGTTAATACAAATAGTCCCGTAAAAACGAACGTTTTCTGTGTGGATAATTCAATGCTTTTTGTTCAAATTAATGTCTTTTGTTATATTTTATTTTAATATGACATTTCGAGACAGAAATATGTTGTTACTTGAGGCCATTTTCAAATGTATTTTATAAAATATTTTTAAAAAGATTTATTATCAAATTAATTAACCCTTTAAGCTCTACTCATTTAAAATATGCATATTTTAAATATTTTTTATTTAAATGTGTGCCTTCACATGATGAATACTCGTGGGTGTGGGGGTGAGGGTTTGTTGATCAACTGTTACTTGTAGCTTAAAACTGGCAAATATTGTCAGCCTTATATCTTACATTTTCTTCTTTTAATAATACAATATATGCTTCAACGAGTAGATCAATCAGTTCTTGTTATCTAATATTACTCCGAATGCTTTGTCGTTGGGAGCATACTGGATGGCAAAAATGACATTGATTTTTCGATTGAAACACACTTCGTTACACTTCATACTGATGAAAATACATTTTCACTGTACCGAATTGATCTGTTGTGATAAAAATCTCTAAATCATAAACGTTCTACAAAATCATTGCATTCTGAAAACATATGATTATTATCTATTTACACGCATTGCTAAACAATGTTTTGGCTTATTTATTGTCTTCAAATGTCATAGACTAGTAATAGCTGAGGCGAATTATTTCTGACATTAAAAATGACGAAATGGCAATCAATTACTTTGAATTATTTTACCGTGACTGAAATGAAAGGTTTAATGTGCTATGTATCAAAATAATGTTCTGTTACAAAACACACATGGATTAAAGTAATACGCGGGAAATAATTTGGCCGGAAAGTGGAGGAATTTACTAACTTGGACGCATTCACCTTCGACTCCATTGCAAGTACAGAAATTCTTAAATTTAAACAGCCAAAGATGAAGCTTTTATAAATGAAAGCTTTATATATATTATTTAAAAAGAGATAGGGTAGAATTTAGATGGTTGGTCGCAAATCCAAAAGGTAGAGTGAACATCAAAATTTAAGTAGAATTAAAAATAATTATTTCCATGTAACTTACAGTTGACAGAATTGTGTCGATTCGGATTAAATTAACAATTTCCATCACGCATAGTTTTGAAATATAAAAATGATTGATATCATATATTTCACAAGATTAAAAATGATGATTAATGTATAATGTGTCCATTAAATACACAAAGGAAAGCAGATTGAATCTTCAGGTAAAATTTAAAAATATTTTTCTTTTTTATATGTGACATTAAGTTTATTTCCTGGTTCAAATATAATGTATGAATTAACTAGTAAGAGAGCTTTTCATGTATGACAGTTTCCAAAATCCTTTATAAGAAGTTAGATAAATATTTGTTGCTAATGCTGATGATGGTAACAGAATAAATAAAACGTGTCACTACTTATAGCATATACTTATTGTTAGTCGTCTCTTGTAACATATCGTGAGATAACTAACTATACATTATTTAGTGCTGCAATTCTTGAGACGCCCCCGGTCATACCGCCTCTGTGCAATATATGTATATAAAAAACGAAATCAATTGAAACAGACGTTGTAAATCTAATTGATAAAAGTGATTGGGCGTACTTAGATAGGTAGGTTCAAAGACGGCCTTGCATTGTGCAACGCGAAATAATATAATTGCATTTCTGCCCACTGCAGCCACTGCAAATAGACATCAGTCTGTTTTGCGGCGCGTTGACTGACAGTCTGTATCTTTTAAATGATTTTATGGAACCTAACAGAACGAGGCCCAGTCATAAAATTGTATTTATTTATAAAGCAAAGAATTTATTATACAAATCTGTATACTTATCTTTAACGTTGCGTACGTTGCATTATTTTAATTAAAAGGCGAACATTTTTGTTTATGTATTCACATTCTAATGGGTATTATAATACAATTCAGACATTCAATTAAAAATAAATTTAACAATAAAATCGATAAAAGTTTAACTATTAATTCGAATATTCCTTTTAAACCCACTCATAACGGTCGATTTATTTGGCGATAAAGATTAAAGACAACAATTACTAATGAAACTAAAGTTCTATCAAAATTATAGAGTAAATGTGCCACTTTAAAAAAAAAATGTTTTTCATATTTAGTATTTAAAGATTCTCGTCATAAAACACGACATTTTTATAACAAACTGTTCAATTGAGCAATAAATATCAATTTTTGTGTATCAAATAAATCTCACTTATTGGATTTGTATTTATTGTTTAAATAAATAACAAACCACAAAGATTAGAACCGGTTTTGATCATTGCGAGCATTAGTTGTTAATGCTCAGGATGAGCGAAATACATCCTAATATTTTTATATATATAATTGTGAAAATATCCTAAAAATTTTACAATTTTACTGAATTTGTAATTTTAATTTGGGAAAAGTGCAAGAGTTATTTTGAATCCACGGTATAGCTTACATCGTTAGCAAAATAAATTTTAATTCTGCTTAAATTATATATATTATTTTTGCAAAATCTTGCGTTCGTTAATTAACTCGTCTTTACAATATACAGCTATTGGGATTTTTTTAAATTTTATAATACATTTTCGACACCTGTATATAACAGGTTTCATTCTTCAAAGTATTGCTCATTTATTTCATTCGTTGCAGCAGAATGTAGTTGACCGTACTTTGAGATTATCTTAGATATTATAATATTACTTTAAACACGTTGATGATATCAAATCAGTTTACTGGATTTCATAGGGTATAATGTAGCGATACATAATCTTTATTTAATGTGTTCATTAAAAGATGCGAAAGATCAAGTATTGCAACTATTGAAATCTACCCTCTATCCAGTAATCCCGTTTCTGATAATTTCAAAGAGCTTACACTATATTATCTTTTTTTATTAAGAATGTTTCCCATTACAGTAATATCCGACACACTTAGTATTCATTTTGCTGATATTAATAACCGTACAGTATCATAGATATTGTATGTTATTTCCATGTTATCAATAATAAGTCGCAATTATTTGTTTTACGTAATTGGATTTAATAAATGAAAATTGAAATGAACGCAACTTTTCAAACCAGAGCTAGTTAAGTTCACATGGTAATAAGCTTATTAAACGTATTCAATACGCATTGGTCTTACGTAAAGTATTTCTTATCCAGTTATTTGAATTCAAAATCAGGGATTCTTAAACCCACTCACTAAAAGGTCCTTACGTTTTTGACCAAATATTTTATTCTGTGTTATAAAGCAGTACATGTCAACAGGTAGACCGAGAGTTTTCATTTTAGCAGATAATCATTTATCAAAAATGGAAAGCATACGATCAAATGTTACCCAAAAATGAAATACAGAAGGCTAACGAAAATAATGAATAGATTTTTATGAGAATCTAGAAAGATCGTTTTGGTTCGTTATCCGAATGTTTCTACGCTGTCCGAAAACAAAAATATTTTGTGATATTGTTCGTGGTCCGATTTGTTCGCAGTCCGAAATGTTCGTTAACCGATCACCCACTATGATTCTTTTTCTTTATGATAATACGTTATTTAGTTAAAGTATCCGATTATCTATATTAATTCATTTGCTTTTTTTTTGCCGACAGTGGTCTGATTCCAGCTCGCACGTTCAGAAGCATTACATCTATTACGATACACCAATATCATACAAGACTTACCTACTCTTTATTCCTCTTGATTCAAGTACTTCTACTTTATATTTTCATTATCTATACCAAGAATGCCTATGACCCGATCATCTAAGACAAAACATCTTGGGAGAATTGATTGACAAAGGGTCTTCGTATAATGCACACCGTCGTTGTACTTCCGTCTGCAACCAAACTCAGATAGTTAATTGATAATTTTTAACATTTTTACGCGAAACGGATTTATATTTTGATATCACAATTAAAAATTTTATATTGATAAGAAGTATATAAAAGTAAAATGTTTGTTATATATATATATTTAAGTCAATACATCAAATTATTGACTTTAATGAGAAACAAACGATCAATGTTTGACTTGTTTGTTATATTTTTTATGTCCGCTGGAAATCAAGTAATACATACAAATACATTAAAACAAAAACTCATTTTCAAATCAAATGTGCCTTTTTTACTTATAACATGTGTACTTAGATTCAAATGTAGTCATTTTTCAATTATCATACTATTACGATGCACGGTATGTGGTAAAAATCAATTTCTGAAAACTAATATTTTTTCATTTTGTGAGAACGATTGCCGTTATATGATTTGGATTTAGTATGAAACACTAATAGCGAACATATCTTCTTGTTTAATTTAACTTCATAATTTTTGTCTTAAAAAAAAAGAATTGGCTTCCTACGACAATTTAAAAATCTGGTCCCCATATTGTAAAATATAATGCAAAGTAAGCACAGGAAATTCCAGCATTCAAATTTAACGAGCATGATTATCAATTATCTATCGTAGATCTAAGTTAGACAGCCAATTCGAGATAAAATTAAGTATCTACAGATATGGCAGCTCTATAAAATACTTTTGATAATCACTGATCTACGAAGCATAAGGAACACAAGTCAATCAAGCGGTTTTGAATAATATTTTATCGCATGTGTCAGACCGAACAATCTCGGGATAGAACAGTAGCCCCAGATTGAGACGAGATTAAAAAAATATCTACCACAAATCTGACGAGCGTTTTCTTACTGACTATGTTACGTTACACGGTAGGTGATATAGTGGAATTTGAGTCAGTGAACTTGAAAAGAATTATTTACAATGAAATAAAATAACTTCATTTGATTGGCGTTTCGAATGAGTAACGATATTATTTTAACTTTTATAAACAAACAGTAGTTACTATGCGTAAACAATTTGGTATTGGTTGATTGAATTGGCATTTACTTGGTAGAAGTCCATTATAACACGGTGAAAAAAATAGCAATGTATTTTAGTTCTACATTTTTTTTTATAAGATATAGTTGATAGCTATTTCGGCTCACGCCATCGTCAGAACTATCCAAGCTTATTTTTGTATTTAAGCTTATTGAAAATGCCGATCTATTTATTTTAAATTTAATTTGTTTTTTTTTGCTAGTACGATAAGAGAAGATGTATTGTGTACCTTTTCTACACAGCTATACATAGATAAGCAAATGTACGTTTACACATAATTCTGACGATGGCTGAGCCGAAATAGCTATAAACTATATCTTATAATAAAAAAAATCGCAGAACTTAAATACATTGTTATTTTTTCACCGTGTTAATTTGTATTGGCTGTTGATATTTGCCGATCAATCTATCTATCTATACAGATTTTTTCCAACTTATTTCATAATAAAGCAAATATTTAAAAATAAAAAAAATTATATGTTTGAAACACTGACAAGATAACTTTATATTGATATTATAAACTACCCTAGAACAACTTATAAGGCTGATTTCTTAAACACAATCATTTGTTTTTATTATACGCAGAAAGAATTGCTCCATCAGTCGACTTGGTTGGCTCTAGGACAAATTTATTATATGGTACTCAAAGAATTCACAGTGTCATTAAGCAAAAAAAAAAATGATCTAGATCAGTGGTTCTTATGTGCGGCCATCAGAGGATTTTGCTGTGGCCACCAACAGTTATATAGTAAATATTGATATTAAAAAGAATGTGTCTTTACAAATGAATTTGTAAAATTATTATCATTTTAAAATTTATTGAATAAACCTGACTTATCCAGCATTTAGTCAAGGATAAGTAAAGGACCGGTTTAATAATAAAACTTTTGTAATACGTCGACCATGAAGTCAATATAAAGAGTTAACAACAATTGCTTATTAATTTTGTCGATTTTACCTATAAATGTGTATTGTAAAAGATCATTTAATGTAATGCACTATTTTATTATTATTATAAAATGGCGCTAGGGGCCGTTCAGGTCCATGGCCGACTGCACAACCTCTCTCCAGGCATCTCTGTCGAGCGCTCTTTCTCTCCAGTTGACTATCCCCAGCCTCTCAACATCCTTTTGAATGTTATCCGCCCATCTCTGTCGAGGGCGACCGAGAGGTCGGGTGCCAGCTGGTGTTCCTTCATAAGTCTTATGGAGAGCTCTAGACTTCTCAGATCGTACAACGTGACCCGCCCATCTGAGCCTTCTCGATCTCAAGACATTAATGATTCTTGGTTTGTATCGGTCGAAGAGCTCAGCGTTCGTACGAATGCGCCACTGGTGGTTTTCATTAACGGGTCCAAGTATTCTCCGGAGGATTCTGTTTTCAAATACTTGGAGGGCCTTTTCTTGTTTTTCTGTTAAACCCCAGGTTTCACATCCATACATGACTATCGGTTTAATGATCACGTTGTACACCCGGCACTTGGTTTTGATGGACAGCATTTTGGACCTAAACAGACTATTTAGCGCGAAGTACGCTGCATTTCCACTTCTCAGTCGGTCAGCAAGCTCCAAAGTCATCTCATTTCTAGAGGAAATATTAGAGCCCAAGTACTTGAAAAGAGAGGTTCTCTCGAACGAGGAGTTTCTTATTACAATGTCTCCAGAGGGTTCGTTGCCTCTTGTCATTTTCAAATACTTAGTCTTTCCCACATTTACTCGTAGGTTTAACCTTTTTGCTGTGTCCTCCAAAGGAGTGAAAATGTCTTTTATTTCGTCTTCAGATTCTCCGAGCACCACTAGATCATCCGCGTAGCCCAATATTTTGTGGGACCCATTCATTATAACTCCGCCTTCTGCTTTCATTGCCTCTCTTACGGCTTTCTCTAAAGCTAGGTTGAATAGCATAGGTGATAAGGAGTCTCCTTGTTTTAGTCCTGCTGTCACCTCAAAAGATTCTGATAGACTACCCTGCATATGAATTCTGCTCTTGGATCCATCCATACATACTTTTATTATATTTATAAGTTTTGATGGTATTTGGAATTCCTTCAATATATTCCAGAGAGCTTCTCTATCTATAGAGTCATATGCAGTTTTAAAATCCACAAAGAGACAGTGAACATCTTGGGCGTATTCCCATTTCTTTTCAAATATTTGGCGCAGTGTAAAGATCTGATCAGTGGTGCTGCGGTTTCTTCTAAAGCCGCATTGGTAGTCACCGAGAATGTTTTCAGCATACGGCAGAACTTTTTCGAGAATAATATTTGACAGAACTTTGTATGCAGTAGGAAGAAGAGAGATGCCACGGTAGTTTGCACAGTTGAGTTTGTCTCCTTTCTTGAAAATAGGACAAACCAGTGACTCTTTCCACTCTTTGGGGATCTTTTCTTCTTCCCATATTTCTTGCAGTAATTCAAGCATGGCGTTAAGAAGGGTTTCTCCTCCATACTTGAGTAGCTCTGATGGAATATTATCATTGCCGGCCGCTTTGTTATTCTTTAAATAACTAAGTGCTCCCATTAACTCTGACTTACTTGGTGGTGGTATTAGAGGTTCTGCTGTAGCGATATCTGGCGATTCCAAAGGTTCATCTGGTGCAGAGCGTTGAAGTAAACTTTCAAAGTGGGACTTCCATATGTTAAGCACTTGCTCTTTGTTTGCCACTATCTGACCCTGTAGGTCTTTGATTTGTAGCGTGCAAGGCTGAAAGCCTCTCTTTTCGATGTTCACTTTAGAGAAGAATGACCGGGTTTTATTCCGTTTTGCTTCTTCTTCCATCTGCTCAAAATTACTTTTGATGAAACTTCGTTTGCACTTTCTCAGATGCTTTCGGACCTTTTTGCATGTCTCGTTATATCTTTTCTGTGCTTCTTCGCTTTGAGTGTTTTGCAGATAGATCGCACGTTCTACTCTTCTTTCCTCCACCATTTTTCGGCATGTATCGTCGTACCATGGGCACTTAACATTCTTGGGTGCCAATACTATCGAGGCTTCCGCAGCTTTGACTATACCTTCCTTTAATGATTTCCACCTCTCATCGATATTAAAAGCTTCTCCTTCGGTGGGTTCTACCATATTTTGAATTTGACTCTTCAATTCACTTCTGTAGTTTTCTCTTCCTTCTGGAGTTTTTAGCTTTTCCAAATGGTACTTCACTCTCGTCTTCGCGTTTTTGCGGACTGTCTTTTTGAGTTTTTCCCTAAAGGTTGCTATCGATAAATTGTGGTCCGTATCACAGTCAGCGCCTCTGTAGCTCCGAATATCTTCGATAGCTTGCTGGTGTCTTCTATCAATTAGAAAATGGTCAATCTGGTTGAATGTCTTTCCATCCCTTGAGTTCCAAGTCACTTTGTGAATGTTTTTATGAGGAAAAGTGGTACTTCTAGCGATCAAGTTTTTGGCGCTGCAGAAGAAAGCCATCTTTTTACCATTTTCATTGGTATGTTCATGTAAGCTCTCTTTTCCAATAAAGGGTCTGAACACAGCTTCCTTTCCTACTTTCGCGTTGAAGTCTCCCAGCACACATTTGATATCATGTCCCGGCAGTCTATCAAAGGTTGCCTCAAGGAGATCGTAAAAATCGTCCTTTTCGGCCTCATCTGAGGCCTCTGTCGGGGCATGTACATTCACAAGTGATATATTAAACCATCTTCCTTTGATTCTGAGAACACATATGCGCTCGCTTACGGGTTCAAAGGAAAGTATAGCATCAGCTACTTCCTTAGCAACAACAAAACCTGTCCCGAATACATGTTTTCCATCTGTGTTTCCGCTGTAGTAGATAACATGTTGTCCAACTGTCATTTCTCCGCTATCCGGCCAACGGATTTCCTGGATGGCGGTGATTTGAACTTTATATTTTGACAGTTCGTCCACAAGGTTTTGAGATGCTCCTGCTCGATAGAGACTGAGCACGTTCCAAAATCCGATTCGTAGTCCATTTTTCGTTCCGGGTCGTCGAGGTTTGGTTATCCTGTGTCCGAGGCGTTGTACGGTGTTCGTAACAAGTTTGTGTTTTTATGGGAGAGGGTGGTTAGCCCTTTGCCCAACCCCCAACCTGGAGGGCCAGATCTGTTGGTCCGCGGGAGATACTTAATTTCTCTCCTACCCTTCAATACCTGAAGAGTGTTCCCCTATCCGCCACCTGGGGACACGCTGTCTAGGGGTTACAGACTCCCCCGAGAGCACTATACTATATATAATACTACAATACTATATATAATGCACTATATAAAAAATAAATATTGAAACTATTTTTATCACATTTGGTGCGGCCACGAGCCACTTCCATAGGACAGCTGATGTTTGTAATGCGGCCACAGTGAAACTTCACGCGAGAACCGCTGATCTAGATTGATAAAAACGTTTTCATAAACCCAATTTTAATTTATTTCTTTGCAAATGAATCAAAGTAGGATCATGCAAACAAATCTATATGAACCTTTTGTAATAAATTTTTGGTAAAACTCTGATAAAACACAAACGATTTTGTAATGCTGCCAATGTTAAAATGACGCCGTAGCACAAAATGTATAATGTCTTAGAATTTAAATATATAATTCAAAATGTTAATACTGAATTAAATGTGATGTAAGTGCAGCTGCAGAAGAGGCCTTATTTTATTCAACCCTTGTTACAACACAAAATGCTTATATTTACTTGATTGGACATTGAAATATTGAAATAACGGTATTACGTGTTTTTTAATCAAAAATCTGGTATTAAAAAAAACAGTCGAAACACTGTGAACCAGTTTTGAACTATGAATATAAAAATCTGCAACGAACCGTAAAAAATATAGTATATTGAATCAAATTACACAAATAATTGGCCAACGTTTACGGGCGCTGCGCTATTTCATATGGAGTAGAGTGAAGTTGTACTAAGTAAAAGACAATCACGAGTGCAAATATTTTTATAATATCGATAAAAACGTTTTTGCTGCACGTAATCGCTATTATTATGATAGTTGTTTCGGCGGAAAGAATTCAAATAACAACGTCCGTTCTGCGAGATTTCAAGAAACACTTTAAAAATACCGCTCGTTTTACAATCGGGTCAGGTATTCTAAATACTAGACCTATTGGGTTTTTTCCCGCGAGCACTTTACATTTGACGTGGAATAGGACTATGCAGTTATTCAAACTTATATAACAAAAGTTACTCTATAATTTATGATATCGACTGAAGGGGCTTGATGGAATTTAAATATCTACAATATTATTAGGCATTCTATCACACGGATGCAACAGAACTGAAGATGCCGAAAGGCGACATCCGGGTCGTTAGTGACAAAACATGTGGAATCGTACAAAGTTGTAAAAATTCAAAAGTTACCCTTGTTTCCAGATTATTAAATGTAGGGGGCATAGTATAACATTTTCAATATGTTTTTATTATTGGTGTCACGAAAAACATCAAACAACATATTTAATTTCGTGAGATCAGGTAATATTTTATACAGTTGCATCAGTATTTTGTTATCTTCAGAACTTGTCTACCGCTAGTATTATACTAGATGGTAGTTATATCTTTCAATATTAATGTGCATGACATACAGATAAATCAAGACAATTTATGTTCATTAATCCATCGCCCAATATAAATTATTCTTTCTGAAGGTATTGCTGTCGGCTTAAAACATCGTTAAATTTAAAATCAATAACATTTTTAGTGTTGATTTGAATGATAGGTTAAAACAAATTAATGTACAAGTGGTAACTCTGTACTTAAGAATCAAAAAAAAATGGATAAACGATGTTAAAAATATCTAAGCACTTTAGTACTGATACTACTTATAAACAAATAAAGTGAAACAATATTATTTATAAGTTTTCAATACGTTTGATCTGTGGCGAAACGAGACATAAAAAAGCGGAATGATTATATCAGTATTTATTTATAAAAATAGTCCCGTTATAAAACGAAGACTGAAGCATTCTGGTTCACATACAAAAAGGAAAATTATAAAGTTTTTTATTTTATTGCATCGGTACACAGCTTCTAGTTGAGACCCCCTGAATCAGAACGTCAGTTTAAATGAAAGATATTTTACCATGGAAATGAATTTGTTGCATTTCGTTTTGCAACAAACTTGCATTCTGTAATAATTGTAACAGCCGTAAAAAATCCAAGCTGATAAAAAGCAACTCCAATTATAATTATTGTTTTACTTTTTTTATGGAAGTGGAAGAAACAATTTTGCTATCGGATGTAATCCAAGATATGCAAATAAGAATGCTGAAATAGTTAAGCAAGATTATAAATACTATTCATTTTGAAAATATCATATGAACAATAAGATATTCTCGCTTCATCATCAAATATAATATTTTGAGTAAATAATAATCCTTGCCTTAGTGTATTTCAACAAAGTATTGAGTAGCATTTGATTAAAAAATAAATATCTACTTCTAATAATTTCATATTAAACTAACCATCCCTATTTGATTACTGTACACATCATATTAAATTATGTATCACTAAAACTGTTATTTTTTATGAAAACATAATTGATGTTGAAGTATTTTTCGAAATTTTATAATTCAAAATTGGAAAGAAGTAATTTTAGCAACGCGAATAAAATTTAATATTATATAATATTTTTTAGAAGTGTCGTATATTTATTCGAGATAAAATCTTTATGCGAGTTGGCAACACTCTTGGACGTCATTAAAATATTGATTTGTCACCACGGATCGTCATGTTGGCGTGTCACGTGATACGGTGACAGTTCCAAATCGACACAAGAAAACGTATCCACGCAATCAAATATTCATATATTATCATTCACAATGGGAGTTAATAAAACTACAGACTGTCAAACACAAATTCCTTCTGATTTCATAATGAAGTATGTTAAGAATAAGATAAACGCCTACTGCCTCTCAATACGGGACAACTATGACTCCGTAAACGGAGTTCGCCTATTACTATCAAAATATAATCCTAAGGCACGTTTAGATGTAATAAACAATAAAATTTAATTAAATTGTAAAAAATATCAAATATCCATTTTATTTGTACTAAAGATATTAATACTTTTTTAACACGGTGACATAATAGCAATGTATTTTAGTCCAAATTTTTAAAAAAAATATATAGTTGATAGATTTTTCGGCTCACGCCATAGTCAGAACTAGCTAGATAGTAGATAATAAAATACATTGCTATAATTTATGATATCGACTGAAGGTGCTTGATGGAATTAAAATATCAAATTTGAATTGTTACAATTTTGTACGATTCAACATTTTTGGCACTAACGACCCAGGTTTTGCCTTTCGGCATCTTCAGGCATTCTATCACACGGATGCAACAGAACTGACCGTACTGTTAGTGACAAAACATGTGGAATCGTACAAAATTGAAACAATTCAAATTTAAAAAAAATACATTGCTATTTTTCACCATGTTATAATGGAGTTAATGCCAATTCTTACTAAAAATTCTTATTAAAAATGAAATTTACGAAATCTTTTGACATAACTAAGCAAACTTTTCCCTGTTCACAGAACAGTTTTCAACTAACTGTTAAATGTGCTAAGTGATCATTTTATAATTAAATATTTTGCATCATCTATTAAAGACATTTACGGCGTATGTGGTGGTCATCTAGTTAGACCCGTGGGTGGTCGGCTGAAACGACGATTAAATTGATCAGACAATGTCCCATGAGTAAGAACATTATATCATAGATTGCGCAAACAAACAATTAGGAAAAGGTTCTATATTATTGCATTGGTGTAAGTAGCCCTTGCTTGTTTTTCAGAAAAATAATCAAATTGAAAAACGGAAAAAAATATCAAAGAATTTATCTGTACGAATTTGTAAAGTTAAAGAGGAATAACACATAATGTTTAAGCTGTAAGCAAATTATTTTTCATACCTATGTAATTTTATATTTGCCGTCAATTATTCAACATACGTTTTTTAATTGAGTGGTAATTTGAGTCTTATACGGTAACACTTCTCCATTGTTATCTCTTTTCGATTGTAATTATTTAGTTAAACAATGGGTGTAAATGCACCATATCCCAATGACAATTGAAAGTTGCCCCCGCTCGACTGTTGCCCAGCGACCGGAATAAGCTGTTATCCATTTCGTAGTTAGTAGTATGGAAGCATTTATAAATCAAAATCTATTTATGGCCTTGCAAGGAATGTGTGTCTCCATACTAAAAGCTGCCGAGATTTGAATCGGAAACAACGGCAAATAAAATCGATTTGGTTGTGAGATATAGAGAAATATGCTGCAATGATTGAATGCCACTGCGAATTGTTGAGGACCTATTTAGTTTACGATTCAAATAGTTCAAACCAATCATTCGAATAAATAACTGAAATATACATCAAAATCGTTTTTAACAATCTAAGCCTAGCAAGCTAATTTTAATCACATTTAATAATACAGAATTAATCTATTTAGAAGTAAAATAATCTCATATTGCCAAAAAATCACCATTTTAAATATTGTGTAGAAAAAATCTAAAAATTCTTGGAAATATATAATTTGCAAAAGTATTATTTATTTCTGGTTGAATATCTTCCTCAAAATAATGATTATTTTAATAAATGGTAATTGGTAACGGGCATGAGTGTACTATTCATTCAGGGGCTCAAACCCGTTTTTATGACATAAGAATGTTAAATAATGTAACTTTTCCTCATGTGTAATAATGATTTTGTATCTGATTTGGTACAGCCTAATAAGGCTGTACCAAATCTTTTTCATAAACGGTGACGTCCAATAAACCTATTTGATTTCGATGAACGCTTTGTACATAACGGATTTTTTGCGGCCAGAAGAAGAAACAGTCGGAATTAAAGCTTGTAGGATATCATTGGTTGGCGCTAATGTCTTCAAACTTTTCACAGTATCAAGACGCCCTATCTCGATTAACTTGCTTCAAAAGGTAACTCAGTATTAGTTAATACGAACTAAAGTATAATACAGACGAGAAAGCATGAGCATACATAGATTATAAATGTAACTTATTGTTCTAACTGAATACAATCGTGAGGTCGGGATATCTGTCTGAAATGAACAGAAAAAATAAAAGAAAACATCAGTGGATTTCACATACTTAGTAAATCCTCAAATTTATGACAAAGTACATAATTTGATATAGATTTTCATATTGCTGTAAAAAACAAACGTTTATACAACAATCGCATCCGAGAAATGAGCAAAAAATGAAACGATTTCTAGTTAATTGGCGCAGTTTAAATAGTGCAACTGTCTTATCTGTTATTAAAATCATATTTACTTGATAGTCATCTCTATTAAAGGAGAATTTGTAATAGTACCGTGCCAGATAAATACAGAACTGCAGCGTTACTTCACAACCATGAAAAAGTAAACCGGTAAAAATACTCTATAATCATCTTTAATGAATTAATATATATGCAAATTAAATTTACTACTGTTTTAAATACTACAAAAAACGAACAGTATTAATTGCTTTTATCATAGATGACTCAATGCTATTTCTGAGAATTCAATCGATACAAGTAAAAAAATTAACACTTATATAATTTGTATAGTATCAAGTTGACTGTTCGACGACAGGTTCTTGTATTCGAATTTTGAATTCCTGAACGGCTTCTGCCATACATTTTATTTGATCCCATAGACAATCGCAAGTTAAATGGAGGCAATGATCAAAGATAATCTAAAACTTAAAACAATATGGTATATTAAACGATCAAAAAAATGTTTTTTACCAGTTAATGTAATGATTTCGGGCATTTTGCATTTTCTTATTGATTTGCATAACATACTGCGCGTCTAATGAGCCCTACGCTCATCAATGAGGTGAAGAGGCGGGAGCTTTGAAAAATGATTTTTAACGAATTGTTGGGAGGTGAGTTAAAATGGTGTCGTATGATGTCATCTATGAATGGCCCCATAAATTATTAATGATTAACTATATCTCGTCATTTCTTATTTATATCCTACCTTATACATAAACGAAACGGGGTGAGAAAAGAGACTATTTCTAATTCCGCATACCTAAGAACCAGAGTTCCTTTTTTCGACATTTTCAGGCTTTTAAGTACACGGATGAACTTTATTTGACAAAAATATTAGTTGTGTACTGGAAGCTCTGTTAGTTTCTATCAATAACATATTCTCACACATAAATACATTCTTCGTGTGAAAGTGTATAAGACCCTTAAAAGCGCACTTATGAATTTTAATGAGACTTGTTTTAATGATTGAAAACACAAATTTAATTTAAAACAAACAACGTCTGGCGCATTTTACACGATGGTACCTTGCAAATATAAAATCCGCCATTTTCCAGACGTGAAAAAAATTACGTATTTTCTTTTTGGTAAGGTTCTCCTGCACATTTTTAGGTGGACTTTTTATATGTAAGTGATATTGAAGTATGGCACGAGTACTATGTTGAGACAGCAGTAGTATGACAGTGAAAATCAAAGTTGACCGCCATTTTTAAATCATTATTCATTAGCGCTGAAGAGTCGTTAAAAGAAAACGTGGCATGGGTTCTGAAATTTACCCACAATCTGATTTTGACTCCAAGATTTTCCAACAAACTGACAGCAATTTACACACATATTTAAAAACAGAACAGTGCTCAGATTGTTTTGCTATCGACACTTATTTTGAATTTTTTGCCTTTAACGTGTTGACAGAAGAAACTGCCGATAATTTAAAAGAAAAAAATGTGTGAATTAAAATAATAACATTTTCACTGCATGCAATGGAGCTTTTCATATTCATTTTGTATTTGAAGTAATTTTAAAAATAAGTTATTGTCACTCGTATCTTTAAAACTCGATCTCATCCAAAAACACCACGACTCCGACTTTATTAGCTGTATAGAAAGGTATGATTATTTAAATAATAAAAACACATTGTTTAGTATTTATTATTACCGGTTTCATTCATCACGAACATTATCAAATGATCTTATGATGAGAGAAACTGGCCAGTTTTATAGTTAAAGCATTAATTCAATCGCGAGTCAACATTGAACTTCCGTTATTAATTTCACAGTGAGAAGCCTTGTTTCCTTACACCATATTCAACCGTGCTTTAATTACGCCAGTGTACTCAAAAACGACTCGCAATCTAAAAGCGATTCGACGCTTATACAACTAGGCGCGCCAGACGAATTTTTGGTTGGTACTTGGACATTTTTCATACTATTATTGATGTGTATTAAATAAACACATATACAATACAATTTTAATTAAAAACTGCATGTAAATTCATTTATTTTATTACTGTGGTGATAGCTCGTCAAACCGCTATGTTTATTTAAATCCACGGGCTTTCAACATTTTTTGAGTCGCCACGTTCTAAGCAACAGCCATGCAATCAATGCAACTGCCACTCTGTGCTGAAATGTAATTTTCGAAAATGTATTGAATATTAAAATAACTAAAGCAAATTTTATACGTGTGATACTAACTTATCCATGTTGCACTATGTTAATAAATATAAAAAAATCAACCAGAGGTTAATCTCTTTACTACATATGTATGAGATAAATACAAAGCACACGGAAAATTGAGTAAAAGTTCATACAAAAAGAACTACATACTGAGTAATCCACAGAAACCACGTTAAGCTCGACCCAGTGATTGAATGCCCGTGATCTAATTATGCTACCATACATTGCATTTCACTGTTTATTTTATTAACCGTTAAATAAAATACAGTTCTGTCGATAATGGGTGCATGAATGTAATTCATGGTCAATAAAAGATGTAATACATAGTATCATTTGGTTTAAATTCCATAAGTGGATTATTTTAGTATGTAATCTATAAAAAACAAAATTATTTTCGACAACCCTAATTTTATTTTTTAATAGCATGTCTTTGTGCTTTCTAAGACACTTATAACTATTGACTTGCACAATATTTCTATTCCACGCCTTTCAATCTTCAATTTTCAGCACATAGTCAAATAGAGATCGAAAATTTATTTTTCTTATAGGCTCTTAAATGCAACCAAATCCAGAATATATAATATCTTATTTGTCATGAAATTTTCTTTAATATAAATTTAAATAAAAACATAATGTTTTGATGTTTTAACCACAATCAATTCTCGATTGAGAATAAATTTACAAATACTTCAACATCAAATCTAAATGACAATAAAATTTATTATTTACAACTCTGGCTACACTTAGGTCTGGTAAAACTGGTTAAAATAACAATTAACTTGTACTGGCGTCCAAAATATCAACGGGAAATAATCGATTACATTATTATAATATAAGAAATAGTTTATTATTCAAATAAACATGTTTTATTCATGGAATATTAATGGAAGCATCATCAAACACCTACTGTCCCAACATTAAAGATACGCGAGATATTTTTATGATTGATTTATCACGCCGGGTATGAAAAGATGAATTAATTAATAAATAAATAAAACGCTAAAAAATCTTATTACTTTTTACCAAACACACATCTTGTAAAACGTTTTTTTTTTTTTGTAAGAATGCTCCGCAGTGATTTTTATTACCAATAATTTTATATAGCACCAATTTGACGCTAAGTCGGCATGTGTTCATATAATTATTAATTTCACAAAAGGTTAACCAACCTGCACAATCAAAAATACAGTGCTTCTTAAAATATAACTAGTTTTCTATTGTAAAAGGATTTGGTAAAGTTTATTGACTTCTTATTTTTTTGTTGCCGTTCAAGCAAGATGGCGATAATTGGATTTTTTGTTAGTTTATGGCTTTATAAATGTGAAATTTTTGCATCGGCAACGGAAAAAATGCTAATTCGTATCATGTTATGAAATTGACCTGTGAGTTTAATTTATATTATTATTATTGATTTTGAATTACTAACGTCAAAATGGTTGGAATGATTTTTGTCAAACTTGAATTTTATTACACGGTGAAAAAATAGCAATGTATTTTAGAACTACAAAATATTTTTTTTAAGATATAGAGTTGATAATTATTTCATCTCACGCCATCGTCGGAACTATTTTTAGTCATAATGGAGTTCTACCAAGTAAATGCCAATTCAATCAATTGAATTTTATTACAAAGATTTTTGTTTCATGATCAGTAGAAAGAAAATCAATCAAGAATCAGTGATAATTTATGATATCGACTGAAGGTGCTTGATGGAATTTCAATACCAAATTTGAATTGATATGATTTTGTAAGATTCCACATGTTTTGTCACAAACGACCCGGGTTTCGCCTTTCGGCATCTTCAGGCATTCTATCACACGGATGCAACAGAACTGACGTACGTACAATGACGTTGCTAACTGTTTATTGTATGTAAGTTCTGTTGCATCCGTGTGATAGAATGCCTGAAGATGCCGAAAGGCGAAACCCGGGTCGTTAGTGACAAAACATGTGGAATCGTACAAAATTGTAACAATTCATTACAGTGAATTTGATTAATATTTTTTTAACCAACATAAATTGAGTCCAGTGAAAACGCAAAAAACGTACCATGCTCCCTGAAGAAATCTAAAATTTATTACACGGTGAAAAAAATAGCAATGTATTTTAGTTCTACAAAACTATTTTTTAAAAATATAGTTGAGTTGAGCTATTTCGGCTCACGCCAGGAACTATCAAAAGCTAAAAAGGAACTTCAAAAGCTAAAAATTGAATTTTATTGATTCGCTGATGCCCATATTAAAAACTTTGACTGTTGATTTTTGTGAAACTTGACAGTTACGGCAATGCGAGCTTTAAGCTCTGAATTTATGGCTCTCTCATATAAATGACGATTTTATAGTTTTATGAACTCACTTACTCACCGATCAGATTATCCAACTGCCATTGCGTATAAATATATTATTCATTTCAATATGTGTGCTGCATCAGGATTATAGCACATCCAACTTGCGGTTAATCTGACATCTCATATAAATAAAACATAATTTATTACTGATTTCAGGCAACATTTCATGAATACAAATTTATCGCTTAATAGTAAAATTATGTTTTAAACGATACGTTTTTGAATGGATTTCAATATCGCCTGTCAAGTTCAAGGTTGCGATGATTATTTAACTGAATTAAGTGACCAATAAATTACATATTACGGAGTCAGAGTGCTCAATAATCGCTCTATTAAATTGTACTTCCCTACGAGTGTACGTTTTTACATTTTCTTAACCACTGTATGAATTTAATCAAAGAGCAGAATTAAACAGATACAAACAGACAAGCGTCCCAGTAAACATGCAGAAAGTAATTTGACTGACAGGTGAATGACTTAATGATGTCGTTTTATTCTTATATAAATTTTCTCTAAATCGAATATCATTTTCAATGATTTTTGTGTAAAATTGTATGTTTCAACAAAGTAATAATGAATAGATTTGCCAATATGAAAAACGGTTGTCAAATCTACCGGTTTACGGGAAAAATCTTTTTATAATTTTGAAATCTGTTTCAATCTGCAAGATGGAGAATAAGTCGGTATGTTTTGAGATAACCGTAACTGAAATGCCTAAATGCCGCGTTCCAGTGGTATTTTCTGGTTTTTGATTTATTTATTTGTAACAGTTAGAGCAGTACAATTCAAGGTGTATTGAAAAATTGTAGATTGGAAATAAGGTATTTGTTTTGTTCTAACGCATATTGAAAGTGAACTTGCTGATTTCAATACAGAATTGTTATATAACATACATTGTTGATGTTTTAGTTTCCTGGTTTGAACTTAATTCCCTGCACTTGCCAAAGGAGTTATGGATAATGTAGAGGTCAGTAAATTAGTTAGGAATGCCGCAAACAATTGCGCCAGTACTGATATCCACATTGCACCCCGCGGCGAGCTATTGTACTAAATTATTACCGGCCAAAGTTTGTAAGGCCAGAGGCAAACTTGTCTATATGAATATAATACTAAAATTCATGTAAATATTTTATTACTTAAAAAGATGTTTTTTTTTATATTCAGCCTGCGCCAGACCAATATGTATATACAATCGATTTTCAACTTACGAAAAACTTTTAGGCGTATCATTTTCAGTTTTAAGCGAAAGAGTTTATACATATAAATAAAAAATAAAGCACCATTCACACAAGTCGTGAACACGTTCATCTGTTGAAAGTTTTGAAATGTTAATACTCTTTAGGTTCAAGTTCACCAATTGAAAGTGGAAAAATTTCGAACAATTCCAAGATGGTAATAAAGTAACATCAAACACTCGGTAACTAAAATTAAAGATTAATCTGAATCGAATTTAACCCATACTCCACTGAGATGCTCAAAGAATATCCTGTAAGGACCAGTCAGGCTTTATTGAACATGTAAATTAGCTAGTACATAAAAAGATTAACACTGTTAACAAAATAATGATTTTTAGGATCTACTATCAACATACTGCAATCCACCTCCTTAACGGTTGAGAATATTATCGACTGAGGGTGCTGATTTTATCACCAAATTTGAATTCGAAATATTCATTACATTTACACATATGAATTTACTAAAGATTTGAGTCTCACATTTCGGTATCTTAATGCATTCTACAATAGTACACGGGTGCATTTGAAATAGTCAGCTTCCGAAGATGCCCAAAGACAAAAACTGTGTCTAGATTGACCAATGGCATATAGAAATACACAGAGTTTAAAAGACTGAAATTTATGTTGAATCTACTTCCAATCGTATTAATATAAATCGTTTGCAGTTCGGTTCGATTTTATTTCAATAATTGAAATATACACGCTAGAAATCAATTAAGCTGTGCCAATTTATAACATGATTTGTAGAATAGAAATTAATAATATATTTTATTCAGTTCAGCCCTGATCACCGTATGTGGCAAAGAAATATAACGAAAGAGTTGGACGCCTCGCTGTGAAGATTAGGAGAAAGACTGTATTGTTGTCGCGGAATCGTTGTTTTGAGACAACTCGCCAATACTTATATATAATAAAGAATGTCAGCGAACGAGAGTTGCAATGACCTGGCATGTTTTAGAAATAAAAATAATAATACATTTTCTTATCCCAACTGATAAACAAACAAATCTCTTGTCTTTAACACTATCTTGTCCGAAATATATTTGTTCCACAGCAATACAAATATCATCGCTGCATCTTGATGTGTATGAAAGCGCGACTTCTACGTTCGTCTACCCTGTAGTATTAAATTTATTTTTCAGAGATAGTATATCACACAAAAGAGTACACTCAGGAGAAAAAATATTTTTTCAAGTCATGGTAAATATGTAATTAATCTATTTTTACTCGTGCATTGTCGAGTCCAATCTTACTATGGAGCTATTTAAATATTTCATAGTATTGCATTGAATAAAAAAATCTGTAATATTTTTAACAACGTCCACTCTCAATGTTAAGCATTTCACAATATATTTATTTTTTTGTAGAAATGGTTTGCTACTCGGAAGTTTAAACTCCGATTTTTTACAAAGAGAGTAGGAATTAATTATTAGACCAAGTATAGGATTTCTGGTGGATTAAGCCCAGTAGCTACTTACGCCCTGATTTAAGAATATGATAGACAGAAAGAAATCTTAGATATCACACATATCCATGTCTTTAAATATAAATAAAACGATTGAATGAAAAATCAAAATTGTAAAATATTTTCCCCTCAGTCCGTTTTCTATTATTACGAAGATGTTTTTGTAGTTTGTTAACTTTTTTTATAAATAATAACCACTGCATATTTCTTATGGTATCACATTTCTTGCCTACTCCTCAAAACATAAATGTCAATTCAAATAGGTATTGAAATTCCACTTATTTTAATACTTTAATGCTGTCACTTCTACACAGATAAAACCTTATTGTTTTCACCAATCATAGTAAACAAAAGAAAGTTGAACGATAACAATTTTTGTATGAAGAAATAAGACAAACGACAGCTTGTCATTTTTAATGTAACAAATATCAAATTTGTAATAGTCAACACGTTGGATGGACGGCATTGACCCCTCCCCAAATAAATTCTTTTTTTTATGTGATTTTATGAGTTTAAATTGTTCACCAAACTACAATTAATTCACATAACAATCCTACATCTCTATTTGGTGGCACATATTTTGGAAAGGTGAAAATCCTTTACCATTCAAATATATTATAAAAAAAATATTTTAGATTAGTTATAATCATTATCGATATTTTTCCACAGTTTTCCTGAAACATATCCCCACGCAATAAAGAATGATAAAATAATAGCTAATAAAAAATAATGAAGGTGTTATCATATATATTATATATAACTTTAATATTATGGTTATATAAAAATATTCAATCAACTGTCCACAAACCCTTGCCTCTTTCAAAAATATATTTTAAATCAACTTTCTGAAAATTCGTTTACTTTGTAAACAGAAAGTAACCATGTGTTATCATGATTACATACGTATGGGCAGTTTAACCTTTGGCTTTCAAAGCCTTCTTCAGAACACAACGTTTATTATTATTAGCTGTCGTAGTAAAAGTTTCAATAAATTTTCTAGTAAAATTCCGATTTCAATTTAACGAGTATTAACCATTAATATGATATTTCTTTGGATGATTGTACAAATACTTAATTTTATATACATACATTATTTTTAATTAAGCTTTAGTAATCGACTGAGAATTATTTTATGATAAAGCTTCTGTGTGCAAATCATTCCGTTTTTTCTTAATTAGTTAACGGCCTGTTGAAAAATACACTTTTTTTAATGAAAAAAATATGAATTTAATTTCATATCATTTAGTTGATTACAGTAAAACAAAATAGGGTATTTTCGAGATTATACTATTATAATAAAACACAACTAAAAATACCAGTTTTTTTTATTTTTGAGGTTATACTTTTAAATTTCACCTTTCGGCATCTTCAGGCATTCTATCACACAGACACAACAGAACTAACTTTGCCGAAATGAAAAACCAGGGTCGTTAGTGACAAAACATGTAAAATCGTACAAAGTTGTAACAATTAAAATTTGATATCGAAATTCCATGAAGCACTTTCAGTCGATATCGTAAATTATGCTTTTAATACGTTAATTGTTAAAATTCTTGATGGGAACTCAAGTATTACATAGTGAATAGTTTTATCTTTCAATATGAATAAGTCATGACACAAAGTGTTTACAAAAGAATACACATGACAGTATGAATATCTCAAATTATTTTAAAAATACATTTCACATTAACGTCACCAATTTAGTATGTAATACGAATGCGATTTTCTCATTTCGTTTTAGAAAGCACATACAAAGGGCAACAATTACATCACGTTGGGCTATGGTATCCAGTGCTTCTACATTTTTATTTAAAACTTTTAGTTTTCAGAAATAATTAAGTATTGCATCTTGTCGGCGCCATCGCTGTCTGTCGCCTGCGCCTTTTTCGCTGATTGCACATCCACCGTCCATACCAAAGATTGCATCTGCATAGAGATGCAGTATTGAGAATATCGCGTGAGCGGCTCTTATAAAGAAACTCACCAGCTCATAGATTTAAAACCTTGGGCATACACCTGCAGATTGATTTATGACATTTCTACAAAGATTTTTCGATCTAAGATTACTAATAAAGAAGTCGAAGTAATTGTCACACTTTGGCAGAGAATTTCCAGAAACAGGCAATGTCGAATTTTCATAACAAGGAAATTCGATTATATACCTCAATCATTTTATTTTCCCGAACGATTCTTTCAAAATCTAGCCCTTTCTAAAATCAGTTTTTATTTTTTACAACTATAATATTGATATATTCGAATTCCATTTGATTGTTCAAAAAGATGATTCTTTACACATCTTCTTTTTCTTACGTGCAATACAAGTAATTCAAGTACGGTTGTCCAATAGAGACAAAGAAATGTGTATGATTTTTTTACTTAAGCCCAAAACCCTTTTCAAGTAATCAACAATTAAGACAAAAAGTAGTTTTATCAAAATAAATATTGACGCCACTTTATATTCTTTGGTCTTCTTGGTATGTCATATTATAACTTCGTTATCTATGTTATTTGAAGTCTAAATGTTACGTTCATGAGTTTTTAAAACAATTCATTAACAAACATGCCAGTAGTTTGTCAGTAAAGATCGAGTAATAAACTTTCTGTCTTTTCCTCAATCAACTCACCTACTCAACTCGGATGAGGCCCTAACCAATTAGAAGTCTCTATAACTAATCATACTGGCTTACGTTATTTATAATTTTTTTATGTTAATAGTTAGCGATACCACATTGAATTCGGGCTTGTTTCAGTATCAATATTTGCAAGAGTTCGCAAGTCTTTTTAATAAAAAAATTAATTCCATAAATTTATATAAAATAATCAAACAAACTTCTAAGTATTATGGTATACGATAAAAATATATTCGGTATTGATTTTATATATCTTGACAAAATTAGAAATGTCTTCAATCACTGGTGGCAGCCATCAACAGAAGTCTACCACGCGATGACACCATAAAACAGATATCGGTTACGTCACACACTTTGTATTTGATTTCATCATCTTCACGTCTTCACTGGAGACGTCTTCAAACCCACTTGACTATGGATTTTTTCACAATTCACCACTCACCATTATCATCGTACGTATGATTTGCAATATTATCTCGGAAGAATGATGTTATTATAAGCAATAAGTTTTGATTCAACCTACGTATGTCTTTGGAAACAATACTAAAGTCGTGTTCAAACAAGTCATTTAAATTATGATCGACTAAATTGATGGAACATCTCGATGGACCAATAAATGTCGTAACATTATTATTGGTTTTAATCATTATTTTATGTTTTATTACGTAACATAGAAATAAAAAAAATCATTACAACGTAATTCATAGTTCTTGCCTATATATCAATACAGAGGTATGCACAGACAAAATTTTGTAAAATTAATCAATGCGACCCCAACCTGTTCGTCAAGTCCAGTTCGTCTCAGGACCGATACTAAATATCACACCAATTACGCAAAGTCTACTCGAAGTCCAGATTTATTTTTCGGAGCCAAACAACTTTATCTTTTTTCATTTACGATATAAAATTATTTTATATATTTCTGGTAACTTTTAATCTCATATAAATGAATGAATTATCTAGCTCAACGAACCATCTTAATTGAAGTAATGAAAAACTGATACAAAATAATGTTAAAATTTAAAATTTATTTTTCTGCACGAACGAATAATACTACAATTAATAATTCTTTATCGAAAGTAATTCGGAATATTTTCTATTAAAAATGAATTTAGATTAATTTATATGAACGAATCGGCGATCGAGCTAAAGTTTTCATGTCGATATTCGAATAAACAATTATTATGAAGATTTGATATTAGATAGTCAAATACATATTTACAACGAATATTTGAACCATTTAATACTATTTTAAGTTTTTCTTTGGCATATTATTGTAATTAGGAATGTGTCGTCCTAATGAATACAAGCAAACCCATGTATGTATGATCAAATCTGAAAACGTTATACAAATGGATTCCATGATTGCTGTGTTACGGCAATTTCAATCTTTTGTATCGGATTTATGCGATGCAATCACGGATGTTGTGTATTGTTTGAACAATTACAAATACTATAACATGCTGTGGACCATTTATTAATGTCGGGATGAAGTATTAACTCGTTAAACTGTCCTGCGGTGGACCTCAAAGAGAAGAGGTATTTCTTCATGTATAGGAGCGCGTTCTTGTAAGTGTCCAACGGACGATACATTTTTGATTTACTTCGACTACCGGTGCGGCAAATTGCAGGGGAAGTTCGAAATGAAGCTTCATGTTTTATTTGTATGCCATATTTTCCTTATATTAGCTGACTCTCGTTGATGGTTAAAAGATGGAAAAACATCCATAATAAATCCCCCATAATATCAGAGAATTATAAATAAAAATACGTCAGATATATTATATATATAAATAAAAATATGTTGATTTGAAACTACAAAAGTTTGTATGAATGTATATTTTTGATTTACCTCCAGAGTTAGATATGAACAAAATATTTTCGATACAGTCGTTTAAATTTGTTGAAATTCATTTTGAATGTTATTTCAAGATGGTCTTATTAGAGACTTATTAGGTACTTATTAGAGATGTAAGTCGCAAGATATTGATTGAATTGGCATTTACTTGGTAAAACTCCATTATAACTCGGTGAAAAATAGCATAGTCACGTCAGAACATAGTTCTGACGATGGAGAGCCGAAATAGATCATTGGTATTTTTTCACCGTGTTATGTCGCAAGGCTCTACTGTAGAAATACTATCTTACTCATTACGTAAATAGAAAAAGTGTTGGATTTTTTTATTGTATTGTATGCAATAGAGGTAAAAAAATACGTTGGTAAAAATTGATTTACCCCCTAATGATTTATGACTTCTGAATGAATACATGTCGTCTGTCACAGAGTTCGCTCTCACTTACCCTACCCACAATCAGCAACCACACCTGTAATTTTGCACAAATGCTACCATTTTTCTTTCAAATTGATTCCGAATAGACACGCCCAAAATTAATTGAATTGAGTACAATTAATAACGATTGAGTTTTATGAGGGGAAAACTTTTATGTCATTCACACTTGATGATTGTTTATGAAGAACATTTAACTGCAAGTTTGTACTCGAAGGTGTTTTTCTCAACAAAGCATTTATTAAAAAAAATCATATCAAGTAAAGTAGGAATTTTCAAGCATATTTGGGATCCTTAGAATTAAAATAATATTATATTACCAGAAGTATAAATTTTGTCGATATTAGTAAAGAAAATTACCCACAGTTAGTAAATCGTAAAGACTACTCTTAAAGATTCAAAATATAATTCATTAGACTTACATCGTTAAAATCTGCTTTATATATGTTAACCATATTACTAGTTTACCAATTTAACACCCATTTATTGAACATATGGTCGTTTACGAGATTTCAATCAATGTTTGAGATACGTAGGGAAAATCTGCCAGATTTTATGAAATAAATCTTTTATTTATTTTGGAAAACTTTACGGTTTATTTATTTCTACATTTCAACATGAAAACGTTTCCCACGACTGATTAGCAATTTATTATTAACTGTTTAAAAAATATTGATCTCTACAATACAAAAATTACGTCTATTTTGGCAGCCGCACAGAACAGAAGAAATACCCAAATCTTTGGTCGAATCTATTCAATTATTAAATACGCATAATACAAATTTGAAATAAATATTTTGAATTGCAAACTATATGGATTATTAATTAAATTTTATATTCCGTAATCAAAACGCACTAAAAAGGTCTAATGAACACTTATAATAGACTTATATTTATGATTTTTTTTATGAAGAATATATGTTATGAATGACGTTCACTATGTTCTATTATTGAGTTCTATAATATAAGTCTTTCGCCGCTCCTCAGACCATTGCGAAAGTCTAATGCATTCCTGTAATAAATCATGCTGACTGAAAGTGCCGCCTGTTTAGTTTAATTTAAATTTAAATTTTAGTTTTTTTGCTTGCATGATATGAACTAGGTTGTTAAGACATAAAAGAAGATGTATTGTGTACCTTTTCTACACAGCTATATATAGATAAATAAATGTACGTTTAAACATAGTTCTGACGATAGCTATCAACTATATCTTATAAAAATTTATAGAACTAAAATACATTGCTATTTTTTCACCGTGATATGTTCTATTATGTTTTGACGATACAATTATTATTGTATATTTATAATTTGTTACAAATAGCTGGTAGTGATGATGATTATATTAATGCTCCCAATAAAATGAATATAATTTAAGGGGATGACGGTTGCAATGTGGAATTCGAAATGCTTGGTCGCATTGATTGCTCTTATTTAAATAATTGCAGGTTGCTATTTTTTAAGTCGTGCAATAATTTATAACGACTACTGTTTTCCAACTTGAAGTTATAATTAGCGACCCAATCCATCAGAATTATATTTATGAAATTTTATCTGAATGAAATCTGACAATAGTAATAAAAGAACTTTTTTAATCATTAAGTCGGCAACGTCAGACCAATAATTTAAAAGAAAGTTCTCTTATGTTAGGTATATATATATATATATATAGGTTAAGTAATCTTAGAGGACATATTTCATACTTTCGATAGGAAAATTTGTCAGTATACCGTAGTCGTTAGTAAGCAAAAAAGTCTGCTGAAAATCAATTCTTTTGCTATTATAAATATACTTAAATATTTAAATCTAAAATATTCTTTGGATAACCTTACATAAGATTGTAGAAACAAGGAGAAGTGTATTGCACATTATGGAAGAGTTCTACATATTTTATATATTCAATAGACTATATATACTTTTATGGTGTTAACTGTCACTTCTTTATGAAAAGGCATTATATTTTAAATAATTAAAACACATTTTTTTGTATTTTTTTTTACAAAAATATTTTTTGATCAGCACCGGTTTCGCTCATCGCGAGCATTATCAACTGATAGAATGCAATTTACAAACAAGTATATTTATGCAAAATATTTGAGTTAAGGGTATCAGGCATAACTAAATAAATCAAATCAAAAAAATATATTGTGAAAATAAGTACTAAAAATGTGTATTTATTATTTAAAAAAGACTATGGATAATCAAAACTTTTTTTTGAATCTATATTTACAAAAAAATATGGTTCATTTGTGCAATAATCTTATTTTGCAATTCTCGTTTTAACGCGTAAAAAACTATCTAAGGAATTACATGTTTTTCAATCCATGTAAAATCATAATGTAAATACAAAAATATTATGATTAAATTCGATCTCTTAGCCGAATTATTTAAATAAGGTTTGAGCAATCGTTACGTCTATCTATGAATCGATTGCTAATAATATATGTTATATTTGAGTACTGGCTATCAGGAGAGTTGTTTCAGTTTTTTCACGGGAAATCAAAAGTTACTACCATGATGGTTCTTTGTTTTAACTCTATGGGCAAGCTAGGTCAAAAAATGACAGATGTATATTTCTTTAAATTTTGCGGAAAATGAATTCCTCTCCTCCCACAACCTTACTAGACGGTCGAATGACGCCGTTACTGAATATAAGAAAGTAACACTTCTTTGTAAGACTTTTTCAAAATTCATAAATCGAACACTCGTTACAAAGATTTGATAGCCGTATTTGACTTGTAATTCCTTGATTAAGCGTATGATTTATGATGATTTAATCATTCTCGTATCCAAGAAAAAACATATAAATGTGATGAAATTGCATTTAAGTCTATTCTTTCTTTAGTTATATGCATCCTGTAAATGCAGTTCAGGCCAGTTTAAAGACTGTTACATCAATACCATCGAGATGGTGAGAACTATAATTTACATTATTCACGATTATGTGTTAGCCAATTTCCTTCTAATTTTGCCTTATGACCATGTTTCTGACGGCGTTCATAAATCTTAAGAATTTATTATATACTCGCAACAACAAGTTACATTTTATATTCTTGTTAAATTTTATCAAAGGCGTACATCTATCATTTGATTAAATATTAAATAAAAGAAAGATTTTGTTTTGTCTTAAAAAAAACGCTTTGATTAGCATATTCTTTTATAAATTAACGAAATCCTTCGCCTCAATTTTTTAAAAAGCCATATCGAAATATTTTGATTTTTACAAATCGGTTACTTCAAGTATTAATACGATTACTATTGTATTATATATAATGACTATAGATCTTCTGAGTATTCAGATCAGATGAAAGATCATTTTATAAAATTGATAATAATTAAGACTAAAATATCGCTTTTAAGGTGTTAACTGTCACTTCTTGAAGGAAAGGCATTATATTTTAAATAATAAAAAAAAAAAAATCGATTGAAATAACTAACTGCGGTAGAATTTTTTATTGTTATTTTAATGAAAAAATCGACTAATACAAACATATTACAGTTGGGTTATTTTATATACACTATTAAAAATTAACACTCAGTATTAAGGTTGTAAAAACTGACTGGTCGCCGAGTAATCAACATCGACCCTATAGTTGCAATATATATGGCATCAAGTCTCAAAAATGGATTTTTCAGAAAGATTCGATTATACTAACAGTAGCATCCTACTACATTGTCATATCTCTCTATTTCTTTCTTCAAAAATTGTGGTAAAGTTGGTAATTATTGTACGCAGCAACGATCGTTTAAAACTTGACCAGGATATTATAAACAATTGCAAAGGTTCAAAATAATGAAGCATAGCTCTTTAAATTGTCATTTTGGTGTTCAAACCGATAATTGGAAATTACTGTATATCATGATTGAGTATACACCGATTTGTTTATATCAACTTACCGCCTCTGTATTTGCCAGGATAGATAGTAAATTACCAGAATAAAGACCTTAGCGTGTAAGTGCCCAACGGTTGATTACAACCTTCATATTGGTAAATTATTGGTTAGCAACGTCTTTCAGAGGCAGTATCGACTCCAGGATCTTGGCTTTTATAGTTTGCAATTTGAGAGATTGGCTATTACGGTGAAAGGAGGTTCTATTGTACGAGACAATTTCGATAACGCCAATCATCAAACGCAGGATTTATGACTCAATTTTAAAAGGCTGTTAGGTAAGGTTATTGATATTGCAAAGTTTGTTTATGAGTCTCAACGAAATATATTTATACTAAAGCGAACCATATAGCATCACTTCTTCTTTCATTTTGCCATGTAACCGAGAGCTATTTCTAAAACAGCATGGATAAAATTATCATATCTTTAATATTATATATACAATGGGACCACGATTTATTATTCTCAAATTTATCATTTTTCACGTGCACAATTCATTTTTTTTTGTAGTACTGGTTAAAGTATAATAAAAAGTTACCCAATAGAACAATATCAATCAATTTCTTATTAGACACTCCCTCATTAATAGTATCCCAATTAATAGCTTCTGATAAAAACTGTCATCTCACTCAAAGTCCAAATGACTTAATTATGTTGCTATTGCTTTCTTATCACAATATAATACTCGAGTTTCACTCAACTAATATAATTAAAGGGACGAAAAGACAAGCCTATAAACATTGTTTTGTTAATATCATCTCATATTATTTTCCCTAATAACTCATCGACGTAACGTCTATTTGAAAACTGTCCAGTGATCTCACGTAATTGGTTAGTGTTGAAACAATTATTTTAACTTACAAGTAAAATTTTCCTTATGACAAATTCATATAATGATGGTATATATTCTAAACTACGCATTAACTTATTCAACGTTTTTTTCTGTATGTATCAGTTTTTAGGGTCCTATAAAAAGCGATGAATCTGGGTTTCGCTGTTTAAAAATACAGACGATTGCCATGCCTTATTAGACCTACTTCTAACATTGTCGTGTGCCTAAGGTGTATTTTGTTTTAACCAGTTTTATGAATTTACATACGTACAACATCCACATTTGTGATAATTTTATGGCAATCTCCAGTTGTCACCGCCTCATACAAATGAAGCTTTAGTAGATCAATTAATTTTATCATTGGTCCTTATCATATACTTCTATCTTCATCTTCTCTTAGAAGAGGTTGGTTTACCGTGATGCAACTCATTTTAAATGCACCGTCATGAGTCCAAATGGTCCTGAGTGAAAGGATCTTGCGATAAAACGCTCGATAGATAGTACTTTGACGCGTCGTTTCAAAATTCCGAGGATACATTGTCGCTTTGGGTTAGTACACGTGATTTCGTGAGTAAATTATGCACATTTGGTTTCCTACATGTTATATACTACAACAATAAAAAGGATCATTCTGTTAGTAATGTTTTCGCTGAATGCAATGGTGATGCAAATTTGAATATCAATTATGGATCCAATCGAATCTTTCAGTTCACTCTCAGGGGATTTCAATATTCCCAATTTTAAATTGAAAAGAAATAAACGAATACCTCTTGACGATTTTATAAATAATATTTATTCATTAAAACTGATTCGACTTTTTTGAATTCGTGGCTTATCCACATATTTGCTTTATTACTGCAAACATAATATAATAAACTGTACCATAGTATCGACAATAATGTAAAAAAAAACTTATAAGGATTTTTTTCAGCAGTTGATAATAATTGCGTTGTGCGAAACTGCTCCTGATCTTAAAAATATACCATTTTAGAAATAGTAATCTACATTGTATTTTTATTATTTAAATATAATGCCTTTTCGCCATGAGATGACAGTTAGAACGTTAAAAGTGATTAATGATTTTGAATTTGATGTTTAGACAAACAATCATAGACACTGCATGTACCAAAAATACTATAACTTTTGGTGGATTACATTTTGACCACAGGGTAAACTTCGAGTGGAAAACATTTAAGCATCTCTATTATTCAATTGCGCGGCTTGAATGATTAAATTAAAGTTTCCATACATCAAAGTTTTAATTGATTTGTTGTATTTAAGAACACGTAATTTTTTGAAACTTAAGAATGTTTTTTATTCTTTTAAACTCCCAAAACAACACTTAAAATGAAACAAAAATTCACTCTGTCTTTCTTTGTTTATTGTAATAAATGTGTATTTTTTTACATATTGTCTTTGAATATACTAATTGAGAATTGGGTTGGAAAAATTGAAAGAAATTAACCACCACATCGAAACCATTGCTGGGTATGGTTATAAACTAAAAATTATAATAGAATTCGTGCAACAATATATAGCTTGTAAATAGTCGAATCTGTGACTGGATACGCCAAGCATTCATTGAAAACAATTTGGATATCGAATACTAAATAATTTAACTATTAGAATATTCACAACTATTTCAATTATATAATGTTTCAAATTTGTCCTTTTATATTCGCTGTATTTTCATAATTCTGGTGAGAAGTATTAATTCCTACCACAAAATACTAATAGCCATTATAACTCTGTTATTTTAACATATACATGTCCTAGCATGGCATTTCAAGCCATGGTTGGTTTTATAATAAACAAAATTGATCAATAGGCTCAAGAAACATTTCTATACAAAATAATAATCATCGAATATTATTGTTTTTTCGAACATAAGGATGTAACATAGAAGGTTGGAAAGTATTAAAATATTTGATTGAAAAACCTGCGACCTATGAGATTTTCAGGTGTACGCTATTAGTTAATCTGAATCATTAAACCTCATATTTTATCGCAAAATTTCGACATCTCGTTGATATTGGACAATTTGATACATAGAATAACAGCTGAAAGACCAGCTCTTTATTATGCCTATATTCAGAATCCGGTCTTGACTTTAATACTAACCACCCATTTTGGAAGTCTATATACTGACTGTTCAAAAATTAAAGACAATTTTCTTTTAAGACAATATATAACAATATGTATCCTGATTGTTAATTCATATTTAATTATGAAACACAGCTTTACTCGTGTGGTAACACAAATGAAAACGTATTGATCAAGCTTACTATATAATATTAATTTTATATTAATTTATTAAATTTGTTTTAGTTGCCACTTAGTGCTCGCCTTGGGGTTTGTATTTTCCTGTAATTAATACCTTTGGTATATAGACGATGCTAGCTGTTTATTGTACGTCAGTTCTGTTGCATTCGTGTGATAGAATGCCTGAAGATGTCGAAAGGCGTAGCCCGGGTTACCAGAGACATAACATGTGGAATCGTTCAAAGTTGTAACAATTCAAATTTGATATAGATATTCCATCAAGCGCCTTCAGTCGATATCATTATTACTTCATTTAATAATTGATAAACGCCAGCTTTGTTGTATCAATCAAGTAATTTCTGAAATGAAAAAAAATATGAATCGCATGTATTATATTTAAGTAATATTTGAATATTGTAAGAATAATTATAAATTCAGTCCAGCTATCTTACGACGCGGAAATAGTTAATGATTATTTTGACTTTGTATGTTTAAGAATTACTCGACAAATTAGCTTATGTCCCGTGAATAGTTTCAATAAAATCTACCCAAAAAGCAAAAATTCATTATCAACGACGTTCGTGTATAGAACAGGTTCTTTCTGATCACCGCGTTAAATAATAACCCGTAGTTAACCATCATCAGAGCTACTTTGTCTCGAGTTAATAACCATGATATTGCAGTGAATTTTTATTGCATTTCAACACTGAAACTCCTAACAAGTATTTATTTCTTGTGACTTGAAAATATCTACCCCAATGGTCATTGCTTACCAGCTATAAAAACAAAAATGTTTCTTTAAAAAAAATGCACTCCTATATACTGTGTTCAACACAAAAATCGATGTACAGGTAATGCTGTTGAATTAGCTAATTATGTATGTATAGTATTACAGTGCATATTCTATCGGTGGTTAAACTCGATGATATGCTAATACTGAAGTGGTTTTACGGCAAGATTGAATTTTCACCTAACAAAGGTCGAAGGGGTTAATAAATGTCAGTATCAAATACAATGTTCCTTGTTTACGTACTATACAAATATTTTTCAATAAAATAAGTTTGCGGGCTTATGGATACTATTTGTTACGTTGTGACCATTGGGCAAGTAATATAAATACAAAGTTATATTTAACGATGAATATCTTAAAGTTCTAAAGCTTCAGTCGTTAATAATAGTATTTGTATTGCTCGTAAAAGTTTTATTTTCTATTAAATTTTCTATCATTACGTGTTGAGTTAAATAGTAGTTTTGCCACAAGTGTGCAGCTATATACTGAAAAAATTTTAGAACATATAATATGTAAATATAAATATAATCTTGCGACCATATTGTCTCGGAAATCACGGCTTTATGGTAATAAGTACTCAATAAATATTAGAGCCCAGAATACTAGGGATGCAACGTTCAGTGTTCTGGGCTTCATCTTTAAGAAACACAAAAGCAACATAACCGGAAAACAAGTTTGAAAAAGCAAATTTTACTATGTTATTGATTTACAATTATTTCTAGTGAAAAAACAATATAACACGATAAAAAAATAGCAATGTATTTTAGTTCTACAATTTTTTTTATAAGATATAGTTGATAGCTATTTCGGCTCACGCCATCTTCGGAACTATGTTTAAAGGTACATTTGATTATCTATATATAGCTGTGTAGAAAAGGCAAACAATATATCTTCTCTTTTGGTCCAACGACTTTGTAAAAATTTTGAAAATGTAAATGAAACTAAACCGGCAGCAATATCAGGTGAAATTGTTGTTATGGCTTATTACGGGTTTATTGCGGGTAGGCAATAGCCTATCGCAATGGTGTGAGATGCGGCGACTGACATACGTTTGTTTGCTCATTTAAGATGTCGTATAACGAATGAAACCTATTGATTTCCAGCTGTTCCAAAGCCGTCATCTTGCGACCATCTTATAAAAAAAGTTTGTAGAACTAAAATGCATTGCTATTTTTTAACCGTGTTATAATGGAGTCTACCAAGTAAATGCCAATTAAATCAATAAAAAACAAAATAAACAAAAGTTTTTTTTAATTCTATATTTTATATATATTGTATTATTTCTATATTATATAAAAAATACCTATTTTATATGATATGTTCTCTTTTCTCAGTTCCATGCGAAAAGTTTTAAAATTTGATTGATATACCAACATGATGAGACACTTGCCTAGTAAATGTTAAATTACAGACTCAAACAGCATATAATTAATATAAAATAAACAAAAAAACCACTGTGTGTGCTTCGATCAAACACAATAATACAATAGATAAAAAAAAATGCATATTTATTAATATCGACGTGTGGTTACCGTTATAAAACAGTTGTATTGCCAATATGCAAATTTTATATGACAACAATGCCACTAATTTGAAATGTTATCGGGCCTTTATGTTTTATGCAAATTCAACAAATAATTATATCTCAATTTATGTGCTAATTATATCTGAGCACGAAAAAAAAATATTAATCACCCTGGATGCCGGAAAACACCTGTTATTTTTAATTAAAATAGTTTTTGACTTTTTTATTGGCAATTAAATACAATTTAGGATAATTTATTTATTAATATATAGTAAGAAGTAAGTTAACTTTAGAGAAGAGGATTGCTTCGCGTAGGCTTATTGTATATGTATTTGGATATTATTTATTGCAAGTGTTTTTCTATATCACTTCAAAGAACACCGCTGAAATAATCAATTTGCTTCCAATGTAGAGGCAAAGAATATTTATTAGAGTATTTCACAAAAATATTTAAATTAGAAAGATTGAATCATTTTGTTAGGAGAAGAAAATCGGTAATCGTTTCCTGAAAATGTTAACACTATAGAATTTTTTTGGAAAATGTTTTCAATCTTGTCTACTCGTGTGTTGACATCTTTTTATCAAATACTAAAAACTGCATGAAGGTATGACTTAATAAAAGTTTATTGTATTAGAAAAAAATGCAGACATGCATTTCGCAATTTAATTAATAAAAATATATTGTACTAACATTTGAGATTTTAATGATTGATTTTCAATTGGGAACAATACTTTAGCAAGAGTCTTAATATACTGGTGTATATAATAATATATTAGATAAAAAATGTCTTTTGGTTACGTTAATTATATTCTAAACGAATTCAATCGAAATAATAGTTAATAAATAGTCGGTAAGGTGGAGTTTTCTTATGCAATATTTTAATTAAAAGTTCGTAGAAAATATTAGTGATAAGCACGCTTTGTTTTTTGGTAGCTAAGGCAAAACTTACTGCCATTATTTGCATTAGTTATAATGATGGTTTTTAAAAATAAAAGTATTAATAATTTAATTATAGAACATATTTCATTACCGACAATTCTAAGAAGACACTTGAATGTTAGTTGGATAAATTGAGGAAAAAAATATCTTATTATTTCCATGCTAAATTCTACCAAGAAAAAACTGTAGCACAATGAATATTAATATGGCATACGAGAAAAAATACCATTGAAATGTTTAGCTTTTTATTTGAATCTTTATCCTTATAATTAACATAATATCGTTATAAAGTTACTAGTCGATGCAGCCTACTTTTTAAAATGCATGCAAATCAACGATATTACTTCATAGTTTCGAGAAACAAAAGAGATGTGATCGTTTGTGTTTTTATTATGATTACAACATGAACAAGTGTAACGAAAATAACAACACATTTTTCCATTTGTTTTATTTAAAATTTAGTTGAAATCGAATTAATTAGGGCAATATCTATTCAATAAGAAATCAGATGGACAATATGTAATTGTCACACTGTTCTGATTTGTGATTCATAAGATTACTTTTGCAGTAATATAATTTAGCAAATTTGTCACATAATTATTTTTGCTTATGATATACAATAACGCATTTTTTTATCGATATCGTATTTTGTATATTTATACATATATTAATATTTGTTTTATCTATTCGCGTGGTTGATCGTACACCGTACAAGCAAAAAGAGAAAATTTCCGACGTGTTTGTAATACTGTTTACAATATATAATAGAATTCATAAAAATATAGCAAACACCCTCTACTTCAATCACTATTTGTATTTACCAATAATAATTTACTCACCTTAAATGTAAATAAAAACCATCCTATGTTATAAAATATACACTCGCACGAATTTATTATGAATGTTATTTTTGTGTCACTTGGATACTACAGAATATAATGATTGCATTCTTACATCCTTCCTTTCACGCTAGACTCATTTTCACGACACGACAAAAATATTAAATTCATGTGTTTTAGGAGCCTCTTTTTATCGGAATCATTTTTTATGATTATGTAATTGCAATTAAAAAATGCTGTAAACATTTAAAGTATGTTAAATCATAAAAAGTTACGAACGACTTAAAAATTTCACTAGTAAATAACAGTTTAGATTATTGGGTTTATCCAAATTATTTCATAAATCCAAAAAAATGACAATCCGTGCTATTTTTATTCATTCAACCTACGTTCAATCGAATATTGATAACGGGTCGTAGTGAGGGTTATGTTAAGTGTAAGTTATTTCATTATCGTTTATCATTCTAAGTTACCTTACACTATTTGAAGATAAAGAAAATTGAAGCTTATTTGGCGATGACGATTAGTGATATTACAGGTAAAAAAACTGTTTTTATTTGTACATAATTTTAAATGGTATAATGTTTACTTTCTGTATGTAGTTAGGTTCTTACTTACTGTAGTTCTCCAATTTAAAAATGTATTAAATTTAAAAAGCATTTCAAAAAAATATCGTCAGTGTGTTCAAAAATATTTTCATCGATATTTTTAAGTTATTCAAACAAAAACAATTTGTCGATTTAAAGAACGAATTCAACTTTTATATGGAATTATTTTACACAAAAATATTCGTATTAAGAATGAGAATTGAAAATAATGGAATTTTAATTACAAATATAAAAATTGGGCAGCCGCAGTCTGATTGACCAAACTAAAAGCTTTGGAGGTACTGAATAAGTTACAGAAATCTAATATAAATATATCAAAGTAAATTGTTTAGCGGGACGAGACAGGTTACTATAATATGTCACAGCTTGTCACCAGCTGATTGGACGATGTCACGACGCACCAGACGTTGATCGAGAGGCTGCGCGAGTTTCCTGTCTTCGTGAACTCATTACTGGCCACATCAACTTATTTCATAATAAATGTTACATTACTTAAGCGCGGTGACATCCTAAACACGGAACCAGTCTGCCCGAGAAATAGACTTCATATTTCTTCCGCATATCACATTTGGAACTGAGACACTCAACTCCCTAATTTATGGTGTTTATGATATATATTTTGATTGAATAAGTTATGTTCTCATAAACTTCGACAGCAATTCTAAGTATTAAGCTTTGCGTCTACTTTTCTTCAGTATAATTAATTGGTAATGATTTGCCCTCAAAATATTTATAATGCAGCATCTTAGCTGAAATTTTCCTCTAAAACCTAAATTGAAAACGAGCGATGCAAAAAAAATATTTTTTTAATTGACCGTATAAGTTTTCGACCCCCCAAAAAACCTTTCGTTGGTCGTGACCCCCAAGTTGGGAACCTATGATATATTATACACACATTAAAAACTTTAGTAATCGGAGAAAAAAGAAAAATAGCCTTTTGTCATTTACACAAAATAATTAGGGTTGGACATGATAATTTTTCAGGATTCTAGGCGCTCTCTCTCTCAACCAAATATAATTTATTAATTTATTATTGTTAGTTATGTTTTTATCAAGCCACCGTCAGATCTATGTGTAAAAAATTATTGATCACACTTTATTTGATTCCGTTAAATATCATATAAATAAAAATATATAATTGAAAATATTAAACACTCTATAGGATCATTAAAAAATCGTATCACTTCAAAAGATTTTCTCTATTAAAAGTGGATCTTCATTATTATTTAGTAGGAAAATCAACCTTATATAAACTTATTGAAATTAACTATTTAACTGTAACTGTATATTAGCTTACCTTTCGACCATTTTGGACAAATATTTTTTATTTCGTTTTATCATCAATGTCATTTACTTTTTTTAAAAGACCTTAAAGGCATATATGGTCTAAATAAGTTACGAGTTACGCCATTCATGCATTCACTGCGTAACTTTACGACTTTAAGCATCATTAAATCCTTATTCAGTAAATGGAAAAACTGCACAAGTCACGTTAGTAATGGAAATTAATGTGAGGCATTGATTTTTTGACATATGATTTTACCAAATACAGTGAAAATTTATGACATTATTTGTTCCTCGTACACGTAACTTGAAACAGTATTATTTTATTACAATGAATTTTATATGAAAACGTAAAAAAAACAATATGAGACAAAAGTATGGCGCAATAATTTCATACTTATCTGAAACGATGCTAAAGTGTAGCTAATCACATTGAAGTTCCCATATAATTGTATCCTGATTTGCAGATACCGAATTGTCATCTTATTTATTCTTTGCTGAACTTTGTAAACCTTAATTCAGCAGTATTGGTAAGAACCAAACTCAAACAACTATCGGACTATATTTTAACACAAATATAAACTTCGGCACAAAAGTTTTGGGGACACTGTTAATACTCTTATATTTTTGATTATCAATCTTTCGATCAATTCAAATCAGCCGTCTCATCAGACGACATGTTAGAAGTGAGAGGGTTAAAACGTATACGATAACCCTTCAAAGGCCGTCGTAAATAATTATGCAATTTACCTACAGTTCTATTGCCATTATCAGTAGCTTAAGTAAGAACCATTTGGCATGTGATAATTATGTGACTTTATATCGAGAAGAACCAGCTCCCAGTTTTTTTCAATTTACAATTATTTTAATTGAAACTACGCATTATGAAATTGATAACATTTTGACGCTATTATTTTAGTATTTAATGACGGCTGTAAACTATACCGTGTTCGGATTTTGGTTACTTGCATCTGTGATAATGACAGAAAAATACATTTTTTTAAATTCATCATAAATCGAATTTATCGAAAGGTTGTTCTCTTTTCATTTGATTTTTTTATAGTTTCGGATCTGGTCGAAGAAGTTTAGCTTTATCAAATGGACTGTACCGAAAATCGGGATGAAAGACATGACACCGTAATAATTCAGGAATACCGAGACACCTGCCAGCCCTATTTTGAAAGAAAAAAGGATTCTGTTGCGTATATACACATATATAATATTGAACATTTATGCCAAGATTCGAAACTATCTGCTTGATAAAATTACGCAAGCTTCCAAAACTCTCTTATTAGAAAGGAAGCGGTCTGAGCTTGACTACGGCTATAATGCCATCGATAAAAAAGAAGAAATTACAGCCAGTGGTTTTGAATTACTTTACATATATGATATCTACAATCCGTACTAAGAAATTGCATCATCTTCATCATAAAATGTTTGATTGACTGCAAAGCTTTCGTCGGCACTTGTGTTCATCAAAAAGAGTTTTATTAAGAACATGCATCGTCGAATATTTTCATTTTTTTTATAAACATAATACTAATTGCAACTTTTTAAGCGTTCAATAAGAACTTAATGCTGCGTGATATTTATTCATTATTTTGGTGGAAATTTTTTGAGTCGCTAACATTTGAATTTAATATTTTTATTTTTATCTTTGAAATTGTAAGCTTCGCGAATAGTAATATGAATAATAAAAACATAAGTTTTAGTACTATTTACATAACTTTATACTTTTGTTTCGGTCAGGCCGTTTTCGTTCATTATAAGCAGCGTTACAAATTACCAACTTACAAAACAAACCAAAAAGATAGCTAATTATACAAAATTAAAAAAAAATCCCACTCATTATACTTGCTAATGAATTTCATAATTAATATCTGTAAATGGAATTTTAATTTGACACGCTTTTGACAAATTTATTTTACGAATTATCACTGAGAGGTCCTAAACATTTATTTATAAACTATTTTAATTCATTTAGATATATATTGTATGGTAGCTTTTAAAATAATTTTCATCTTTAATTTTGTATACATGGTAAATTTTAATTCAAAACGTTATATAAATAGCCTTGTTTGTATGATGATACCATTCACATGATGTCATTCCAATAATTAAAGTTTATTTATTTTTTCATATTAAAGTACATGTAGTGATCATGTTGCCAGTTTACTGATTTATGAATTTCTTTTGAATTATACACTTTCTCTTTCAGAGATTAGGTGTAACATAAAATAGATCAAACTATTAATTTATTACAGTCACAGATACGCCATTTCATTAACGTATAAGATGCATAAGCTAAAATGCTACTAAATTATAATGTTATAAATTGTTTGCTTCTGATATTACAAAAATATTTCAAAACAAAAAGCGGAAAATACTTTACCTTTAAAAATCATTATACTAAAAACAGCGGTAATTTCACAGAAATACAGTCAATGAACCTGCCTGACATATACAGTAAAATTTATTTGATATACTATATAATAGAATATAATTTACGATCCCAATAAATTTCATTAATAAATAAAACCGCTTTCATCAAAATAATACGACAAATATATAGCAAACTTCTCTTACAAAGTCTATAAGGCGGCGTAAATTTTAATGTATTTTTATGTGATTAACGGAAAAGTCGAAGATCTGTAGGTGTATGGTTTTCGTAATGAAATAATGAAAATATATGACCCATAACCAAATGCTTTGAAGATGACTACTTCAGTGGATAGAATAAAGGTCTTTATTAAAATATTATATTTAATGTACTATTTGAAATCAGTGGAAATAAATACAGTAGATTGGTCGTTATTTAACATCTGTGTATGTTATCAACGTACATCGTTGTGAGACGTTTATCATTCAAGACCTAAGCACTTTGAACAAAATGAGGAAAAATCAACAAAACAATAATGGTTAATGTGATATTGAATAAATAGATAGATACCTATCGTGTTATTGAGGTTTTGATGGAATTTGCCTAGAGACCCTTACACTAGATGGCTAATAACTAAAGTGAATTTGGAAAATTGCATGTCGTAAAATTTGAGTATTACTTATATTAACCAGAATTTTAAATTTAACTACGCCACCTTACGCTTTGATTCAATTAGCAACGTTCATAGCCGTCATTTCGAGATATTGTCTATGTTATTAGAAACTCGACTATTTTTTTTTCTTGGAAATGTTATCTTTATATCTTTAACTGTAACTTTAAATCATTTAAAAAATGAATATAATTGGCGCTTTGGCTGTCATATGCCGTTATACTTGTAATACAAGTGTGAGGCTATCTGCGCAAAAAAATCAAACGTTTAGCAAACCAAACTAATAAATCTAAAAAATTCATTGCATATATTAAGCCTTTGTGTTTTTGATCTCACAAGCGAATATTCATATTGTAAAAAGTTTTTGGCAAAAACAATTGCAATGATATAAATCGTCGTATTTATTATTTACCAATATCACAAAACAATTGAAACTAATCATTAGTCGTTAGTCAAATTTAAAACACTTTTATTTGAGATCTACAAGTTCTTGTTTACAATAATCAAACTTTGTAATGGTTCATATATTATATTTCAACGTATTTTTTTTATTGTTAAATAAGTTAATTTATCCTAGTGTCTGATCTATGATATTTTTTTGTATTAAAATTCATCAAAATTAATCCACATCCACTTAAAGAAAAATCTTTCCGAGCTGAAAGTTCTTTGAAGTATATAAACACATAATCAAATTTGAATTGTTCTATGATACGACTGGCAGTTATGTTGCGTTCGTGTGATTGAATGACTGAATATGCCGAAAAGCAAAACCTGAGTCGTAAGTGACAAAACATGTGGAATCGTGCATAGCTTAAACCTTTTCCTTGTTCCTGTCTTTTGTTAAAATACTTCACGCCATCATCGTCGTGTAGCGCATAGCTTACGGGGAATTGACTGCAATTTTATGTTTAATTTATTGATTGATTTGGCATTTACTTGGTAGAACTCCATTATACCACGGTGAAAAAATAGCAATGTATTTAAGTTCTACTAAATTTTTATTAGATATAGTAGATAGCTATTTCGGCTCACGCCATCGTCAGAACTATGTTTAAACGTACATTTGCTTATCTTTATATAGCTGTGTAGAAAAGGTACACAATACATCTTCTCTTCTGTTTTAACGACCTAGCTTATTTCCTATTAGCAATAAAACTAAAAAATTAAAAATTGTAAATGAAGCTTAACTTAGCTTGAAGGCAATTTCCACAAGCTTAAATAAGGATATGGTTTATTACGGGAAGGTAATAAATAGTCCCTCGCAATGGTTTGAAATAGTTTTCTACTATATCTTATAAAATTTTGTAGGATTAAAATACGTTGCTATTTTTTCACCGTGTAACATTTAAAAAAAATCGTGTTTCGATCATTTATTAATATCAAAACTAAGAAAAACTTCTTAAATAAACATCTTTATATACAAAACCTATAGATATGAAACATCACGGGCCAGACACTAAAGCCATTAAAGCCAACACTTTATAACAGAGTTGTTCATATGAGGTAAATTTGTATTGAAAAATGCATTAAAATAGACAAAGATCATTGAACCTTGCCTTCATTGTTTTTTAGTGTCTTAAAATATTTACATATTATTTTAAATAAAAAACTGAAAGTCAGTCCACAACATTAAATTGGTTTTTTATTGATGTCTCACAATTCTTTGACATTAACAAAATATCCTACAGTCGAAAAATAAGAAACAATAAATCAATAGATTGTCTTTCAATAGTTTTTTATAAATAAAATAATATTTACAAAATAAATTATTTATTATATAATATACAAATATTTAAATACCAGTTAAACAACAGATAACATCTAAAAGATAACATCTTGAGATTTTTTTTTTTGAATTATGGACGTATCGTTTACATAGTTTGTTTTGTAGATATCATATTATTTAATGCTCAAAAATGGAAATAGATTTATTATAGACGTCCGGTAATCCAAACTGAAATTATTTTAAAAATTTTTAAAAATAATGGCACGATTATTTTTAAAATTTTTTGAAGAATGGATATTTTCCACTTTTTTGTCATATAATTGACTACAGGCATAGCCTTGCCATATTCTATAATAGTTAACAATTTCTTATAAAGTATAATTAACTATATTATGAATTAAAAGTACGTGGCAAGACAGCTGAAGTTACATACGCTCACGTTTATGCCTTTTAAATACTTTAAGCAAAATAATTATTCAATTAAATAACTCCATAAATAGTCGTAAGTTTTGTAAATATGGCTGACGGGGAGAAGCAATTGCACATTGAATCTATGTTTTACATATTTGATACAAAAATTTTATAAACATGCTGCTATTAGATTTCAAGCATATGGTCTCATTGTAGTGGTCAACAGTAAATCTATTTTTGCAAAAACTTTTTACTTAATTTTTTGAAAGGAGTGGGATAAAAATTATAGGGCTAGGACAAAACGAGCGATTGGCTAATCACTCTTGCTGCGCATCTTTTTGAGAATAAGGTGAGTGGATATCGATAAATAGAAAAACTTCTCGTATTTTCACTTTCAATTCAAATTGATATCAAGACATTGAAATTTACCAGCGACGCTGGTCATTGTACCACACGCTTTAAAAAAAAACAATTCCTCGTTCAATGATAGCTAGTCGCAGTATCAAAATATTAAACTGGAATTATAAAAAAGATTAAAATCAGAAAAAATAAATGTTTAAAAAGAATTAAAATATGTATTTTTATATTTACCTTTCTATCGAATCTTATGATTAATTGTGTTATCGATTTAATTAATATCATACGATTATACTTGATTTATAGAATTTAACAATGGTGCTTTCAATTAATTCTCTTTATTTTATATAAAGCGTACTAGAGCTTAAACTAATGCTCCAAATAGACACCAACATAATTAATTACAGTTTACTTAACTTTGTCATGCTTTTCCACAGGAATATATAATAAAAACTCATTTCACTCTTACGCTGACTTTTGAAAAACAACAGGTCTTGTGGCGATTTATTAAGAATAACAGAGTGATTTATTGTTACGACGGAAAGAATTGATTGTCGGTGTCAGTTTATGGAAACCTTTAAGGAAGTGCGCAACTTTAGTGTATGACAGCACATCACTTTATAGGGTCGCGCAATTTATCTTACAGAGTACAGTGCTTTTACTTTGAGCTTCATGAACAATAAAGACAATAGTTATATCAAAGAAAATATGCATATTTATTATGTATTTACAAAACAATATTGAAGTGGTTCCTACTAGTATGTCACACTCTTTTTAAATTAGAAAAATAACCGCGATCTGTACAATTTAACATAGAAAATTGTACATGAAATAAATAAATAATTGTAATTTTTTCTACCACGGATATAGTGATAAATCGCCATGACATCACGAAAATTATTCAGTATTTGATTTTCAATGTGCTAAGAGAGTTTTTTTCCAGCATGATACACAAAACATTTGGCTGACAACATGCAATTGGTCTGACATTGACAAAAATGATAATAAAAAAAAAAAATTTAATCCGTAAATTACTTCGTCTTCAGAGCTGCGATATGCAAATATTCGTTGATACAGAATAATAAAATGTTCAAATTTCCTTATGTATAATGTTTATTTTTTTAAATTTATAATCAGACGTATTAATTATTTATATTTTGATATGTGTAAAGGTATAATATCGAAAATATTAGTCAGTCAAGATAACTCGCGATGAGCGAAACCGGTCCTAATCATGAATATATTGTGCGAATATTACTGAAAATGTGTTTTTATTTCGTGAATATCTGTGGTGTATACGATATTAGCAATACATTATGTGAGACGGAATGATGTTTTTTGCTAACCTATAGTGATACGATGCATATTAATTTGCACATATAAGAAAAAAAGATGTCAGTATGAAAAGTGAGATTTTTTAAAATCGTATTTCAAATTAAAGAGGATTGCGTACGAATATTTGATTGGAGTCCCTAGTTGCAACGTTTCTTTAAAATGATTTTTTTTATTTATTTATTATCTTATAAACTATCTTATGGTCATATCAATTAATCAACAAACGTTAGACGATTACTACAAATCTCCTTGACCTCAGTCAAGTTTCCAAAGAGAACTCTTCCGTTTTTATATCTCATAGAAATTTTATGAATCATAAAATATGCTTTTAAAACCACCGTAAAAATCTGTTTTTTTTTATTACAATATTATCTCAAATAAAATTGAATATGCAAAAAAAAAAACTAAGATGTATATGGAAGGAAAGTCTATTTTTTGTCATAGTTCCATAACTCTTTTTTAACTATATACAGTCAAATGTCAGCCATATCCGCTATCATCAAATATGAAATTGCGTGGAGAAGGTGATACGAATATGGATTTCGTAACTAAACAAATTTTTCGATCGCTGAATGGATTTTTTAACGAATGCATGAATATCTATCTACATTTCGCTCTACCCATAAGAAACCAAACACAGAGCGCAGCGGGAGCCATAGAAAAACCATTATTGAAATCATTACCGTATCTTTCTTTCCACTCAAAAATATCTTAGGCTTAATGACTGGTCGAGACGCAGTTCCTGTACAGTAACTTCTATCGTGTTAAGCCCAGGAAAGTCCACACTTATAGCGGACACACTAGAAGTAGTACGGAAACTATTATTTGTATGGTATCAGTTTAATTATATTGATTTATTTATTTGGTACATTTACGCTACATGAATTATAAATATATTTATTTACAACGTAGATTTTTTTTTAAATTGATGATAAAATAACAAAGAAGTCAACCAAGCAAGCTCGTGCGAAATCTACTTTCATTCATTAAAACAATGGTTTTCGGCTGAAATCACACTCGTCCACTCATCAATGCCGCTACACATGTTTGCAAGTGTACGGTATAACTGAAAAATTGTATAACAATATTTGTTATTATTCTTATGAATTGAGTATTATTTGTCTCAATTTCTCAAAGTTTTAATTATTACTTTTTGATGGAAAAGCATGATATAATTTATGATCAGGATCGGTTTTGCTCATTCCGAGCATTATCAACTAATGATCAGTTGATAATGCTCGTGAATTGTTAATGGGAGAAACCGGTAATGATCATAAAATACATTGCGGAAATAATTATTAATGTGTTTTTTATGATTGTAAAAAATATTTATATCGTTTGTTTATTAAACACCGAAGAGATATTTTAACGACGGGAAAAAATATTTATTGGTGGTATTCAAATAAAGTAATGTAGCCATCACTAAAACTAATGGAAAATGTTAGCTTCTTCTTACTGCATTTTTTATGACGGCTATAATTTAAGTTTTCACTACAATTTTGTTAAATAAAATGGATAACTATGATTATTCAAGATGCTACATAAATTATGGTACTGTCAAGACTGTGCATGAAGAACAAAATTCTATTTTTTAGTTATCTCATACATGTAAAAAAACACTATAAATTGCAAAGCGGATAACTAGCTGACTCTGTATACCTATACTATTCAATGACCTGCGTTGATCTTGTATGTGAATGTGGCTAGGAATTTGAAAGGGTTTCAAATGAGTGGAATAATACTATTTGATATTTGGAAACATTTTTTTGTCAAAAAATATAATATAATATAATAATTTCCTTTCGTGCTAGTTATCAGGTTCTGATATTTTGTGCTTGTAACCGTTCAATAATTATTTATCCTAGAAAATCCTTATTGTTTCGTATATCATCCTCTTTGGCTGTAGTCAATGACATTATGCGCTATTAAATGGTTTTAGGGAATGACTCTGGAGCTATTCAATTACATAAGTCAATCATGCATAATTCTACTCGTTCATCTAATAAAACTTTAAAGTCATCAAATACAATATTGTCAACCTCCGTTGTCATCCAGTCACCTTTGATCATACTCGCTGACATAGACAATGATGAAAGGGTGATTTTTCACAGTTAATTTTTTCGACATATATTAGTTTGTTCGTTAAGAATCCTTTGTAATAGTTGATATCTATTGATTTCCAGCTGCTCCAAGGCCTTTATTACAAAGATGCAAACACTTAGGCGCTGAGTTTGAATTTATATTATGCGATTCCTTTATAACGTGATCAGCGAATTGTGAATCTGTTTTTTTACTATTGGTTTCAATTTAATGTATCGATGGCTGTCATTTAATATTTTTATGCCTTTACAGCATATCCATATACAATGTAGCTCCATTTTTCAAAGCCAAACACGGTACTTTTGATTGCTTTGTAATTGGACAAGTTTATTTCTTATATCTGATCACAATTGATGTGGCTTAGCTTGATCAGTACTTACTTTTTGTGTTTATTTGGAAAGTTATTCTGTATCAAGTTTTGATTCTCAGGTAATAAACAATCTTAGAAGAGTTCGTGGGCTTTGTCTGTAGCTTCGAATAAGCTACACTTCACATAGATCATGAAAACGATAATTTATCGCTAAGTTTCAATTAAAGTTTTTCGATATCAGAACGCCGAGAAAAATTTACACCACGATTGATTACGAGATACAGAACACTATCTCGTAAATATTAAAACGCGTTTGGTATGAAGTAAATTACCCGTTAGATTGTTAAATGTTAACGAAATCGCTGTGAGGAAATAGGACAGTGGTCGTTAAAGAAGTCGAGCTATTTGGTATTCTATAATACAAGTGAACAATATAATTTGCTAATCGAAACAATAAAAATGTTTATTAATTGTTATTTGTAGTTGTACAAGCTGAATAGCATGAAGACTGTGTGGTCTTCAAATAATAATTAAAGCAATTTTGATCGCAAAATCTTTTTTTTCGATTTAATTTGTCTTCAGAATTAATTCCTTAATTCACTCAAATATTGTCGACGATCAATATATTATTTTTTCTATAATCGATAGCTATTTCGGTTTACACCTACATCAGATTAAGTTAAGAAAGAAAAATACATTGCTATTTTTTCACCGTGTTATAATGGAGTTCTACCAAGGAAATTCCAATTCAATCAATAAAATAATAGTCGTGTTCATTCGGCCGGAATTACGCAACACAAAAATATTTCGTTGGATTTGAGAAATTGAATAATGAATTCTAGATGAAATTAAGCGCTGTTTAGTTTTAAAAAACACGACTCCTAATTTAAAACTATGTGGCTCAGTTTGATCAGTACTAACTTTTTGTAGTTAGTTTCAGTTTTTTGTTAATATAATTCTAAGAAAAATGGTATTGATGCCTATAAATAATAATTGAATAGGTTCACTTAGAAAAGTTCTTTAGAATTGAAAAAAACAATGGAAAGATAAGTTGCCCCTATAGAAATATTTAGTCTTTCAGATTTACAAGTTCTAATTCCAGCCGCCGACACAAATCTTCATGTTTATTGCTATTTATTAACATATATGTAGAATACGCTCTTACATTCAATTCAAATATACTTATTTATTAAATATCCTAATAAATTAACTTTATTATTTTTTTCAAAATTAAAAACAATCGGAATCGCTTAGATTTTTAGGATTCTGTCGCGTTTACCTCCACTCCTTTAACTTTAAAACAAACACGACTTTTAAGCGGCCCTGCTTAAATTGAAGTCAAATTCTTTTTGTTTACTTATTACTCTTCAAACCACAGATATATACAATATTTAATTATAATAAAAGACACCATTATTATGTAAAACAAATTTTAAATCCATATAAATTATATTATATTAAATTTTGTCCAAAAGGAAATAAATGGGGTACCAAAATTAAGACTTTGACTACTTTTTTATTTTGCTCAAAGTAAAACAAACTCAAAATACAGAACCGTTCTGAAATTTTTTGAATCAATATACCAAAATAAAGAACGTTTGTATAATATCCGAGACAAACTTTCTAAATCGTTTTCTTGCATTTAAATACTACAACTTTAATGTGTCGCATGACATTGGTTGTCAATGACTGAAGAATATCGTTGTCATAATAAATTCTATGTTTACGAGTCTTCCGCTCCTCCTGCATTTCTTTTTATATCAAAATCGCTGATTGGGTAATATCATTTTATTAAAACAGGCGTTTATATAGATTTTTAAATCGTTCATAACATAGAAAATATAATTTAAGAGATAGTGAACATTGTATTCAATACAATTTTAATGAATTTATAAATCTATAACAAACATCGCTGATATGATATATTATAGGCGTTTAAATATTGAAATCAGACAATTTACTATTGATCTGATCTGATCTGATTTATCTCGCACTTACTCCTATATGGAGTAGGTATAATGATCCATATTCGTTTGCATTGTCCTGAATTAATTACTTATTATTTTCTACCGCAAAGTTTTATGAAATATTCTCAATATCCCCAGGAATACATATAAAAACAGCGGAAACATGTTTTTTGTACTAGTTCCTGCGTCAACTTTTCAGACTAATCGTGACGTCGAGCTTTATGTGTAATAGGAACTTAAAACTCTTACAGAAGTCATTTACAGCTCTAGAAATAGCATATTTTAATTCAACTATAATACAATTACGTATTAGGATGTTTGACAGAAATTCGATAAAAAAAATCTTGGAAACTATGAAACTGGAAACGAGTCACACCGGAAACTGTAAACGTTTGAATTCAAATGGCATATCTGTTGGGATCATTGGAATACGTGGCAAGAGTATATATTCGCCCTTTGAATTATCATATCGATCAGACGAATGGTGTAGTAATGCATAAAAGACAAACAGAAACATATACTTATATATTTTTATACATCTAGATATGCAAGCAAAATAATTATGTAATAAAAATCAATAATTATTATAATATGCATATCGTGGGTAAACTGCAGAATAGCATGCAGTCGTTTTTTTTCCGGCATTAAGATGATCACGTTATTAAAGGGTATTTCTTCTATTCGATTTTGTTTTTTGCCAGAATGCGAGTGGAACAGTAGTCTAGGTCAGTGATTCTCAATCAAGGGGCAACATAGAACACGCAAGAAACTTTTTGTTGCTATTTGATAAGCAAGATGTTTTTGAAGTGAAATAAATTTGCACATTTAAAATGTAATAGCTCAAGGCAATGTAATATGAACACCATTTATTTGGATCTTTTGATGATGCCGAAATGCTGCATCTATTATAAATTACAATACATTAAAATACGTAGTTTACGGTGTGCTAAAGAGAGTTAGTGGTTCTCTTATTCTAACTAGTGAAATTGTTTCCATTTTATTAATTATTTTTTCATTTCGATAAATAATGGTGCATGTCATCAAATTTTCAAGAATTTGTCTCCAATATTCGGACTGTAAAATAATTTTAATTATTTTTTCTACCTTAGATACTGCAAACCATCATAATTTAGTAATCATTTTTTAAAATAACTTAGATTCAAAGTTACTTGTTATGTACTTTCACTCATAATTCTTCTCAACTATGTAAAGCGTTTATAATTATACAGGTAGTCCTCGACTTACGACGGCCCGACTAACGACCATTCGCACTTACGACCAAAAAAAAAAAGCATTTTTTTAAATTGTAATACGGTGCGCCTTTGTCAACCCTGTCGTTTGTTTTTCACTTCTCCCTTTCGTCGTTTTTAAATTATGTATACATAATTCAGTTAACACAGTGTTTTTAACTTAGATATAAACACACATTAATGTAATATGTTAAGATATAAATAATAAATATACCCATTTAATTTCTGAAGTGAATAATCAATAAATCGTGCTCATAATTACTGGCAAATGAAGTAGACAATTAGAAAAAAAGCTTAAAATAATTCAAATTGACCAAGTAATGCAAGAACTTGCAAAAATGGATTCGAATAACGAAAGATTTTTAAGTATAAATCGTCATATTTAGGAAGATCTTGCTTGCTACAAAGACATATAATGTATAGTGAAAAAAACAACATACAACTCAACTAAAATTGGAAATGTTTTTTAAAAAGACTACTACTGCTTCTTCTTCCACTACTGATGATGAGCCAATGGATTGTACTTGTATAAGTACAGATGACGAAAGACTTTAAATATTAATGAAGTAAATATATTGTTTTGTATTAATAAATAAGTATGAACTTAACAATAAAAAAATACACATGTTTTTTTTAATATGTATGTAAATATATATTTTGTATGAAATTCGACTTACGACCGATTCGATGTGCGACCAAAGTCTAGGAACATATTTCGGTCGTAAGTCGAGGACAACATGTATTTATTTACAATTTAAACACATTTGGAATAAGCGTAAAGTTTTATATTAAAAAAAACAGTTAAAGTTGGTAAAAGATGCTGCCAGGGGTACGGAAGTCAAACTATGTTGGAAATAGACGGTCTAGACAGGTCTTCGGACGATTTGGCAAATTAATTATAGGATTCATTGAGTAATATAACATCATTAGACAGTCAAAACAGCAAACTGGCTTAGTGTTTTTCAATGCAAGCCCACGATGTATAATATTTTCGCCATATCTAATCAGACATCCACTGAACCACTATAATCCGATTCAATTTGATGAAGATATTTACATGATACAGTACATTCTTATGGTAAACATAAATAATCGAAGCTATAATTTAGAAGTATAGGCAATGTGAAACCAATTGCTAATTAAACCTTATCTTTTTCTTCGGTAGCAACTTTAACTCCTTTGAGACCGTACTTCTTTTAAAATTATATAATATATATATTTTTTACATTTTTAACCATGACCGTTCCCAACGTGTTGGAAATGGTCTCATTATGGAGTTTATTTCAACAGAAGTTTTATAAGAGAACTGCTTGTAACACAGTTACACGGAACCTATTTTTAAGAAATGTTTAATGTGAAAAGGTTGATACTTAAGATTGATTGTTCTTAATTTCTACGATTCGTCAACCGCTAAAGTTTCACACTGTTATACACAGTACAGTTTAGTACATAGGTATTTAAATATAATAAAAGGTTTTGAAAATTGTTATTATTGAAGCGTTTAAGAATACCTACTCAACATTTTATCGACCACCGTGTAATATGAATCCAAAATGTCATTAGTTTCAGAAAATCATGACCATATACAAAATACACTACAAATGTTGTATTTTGAATGTTTACGCGGTAGTCAAACGATAACGTATCCAATGATGGATTTCGTAGATGTAGTTTTTTAATTTCTATTTGAATATTATAAAGTAAATATATTTTTTTAATAATAAACATAAAATTAAATATATGCAGAAACAAAACCTCTACATTTAATCAAATATTATTTCGATTGTGATTTTTGTAACTCTAAATAAATTTATCCGCTATACATATGCACAATTTTATTGAAATATCTGAATATCGTATTTGTTGAAGGCAAACGTTATTTGACACTGTCAGATTTGTAATATTGTAAATGTTTTAATTCAACTGGTAAATTTAAAACAAAAACATGACATTCATTTATATTTGACCACATTTAGTTTTCCAGTAGCAGTTTTAATATATCTGCATCAATCTTTAAGTTTATCTTCGATGGTTATTTAATAAGAATCAATAGTAAAGTGCCTAGGTAATTTTATTAATTTACAACTCCGTCATCTAAAAATTAATTACTTTTTGCCTAGCTTGTTTATTGACTTTAATATTAAAGTGTTCACGATTGCAACTTTGCTTTTGTTATTATTTAATAACCATTATACCAAATTCTATTGAAAAACGCGCCATGAATGTGTTATTGCTCAATCATAATATACATGAAAGAACCATATTTTATTACTTTTCAATTCAAATTCACTGATTGCTCCTTCGTGAAATCGATTCAAATTAAATAACTATAATTAATCTTCGATTGAAAACTCCGGTATGGGAAGAAACATTCTCTATTTTTTTGCTAATTCAATCATAAAAGTATGAGCAATCCCATTATTGCGACTCACGAAAATCGTTTAACATATAATATCTAGTAACACCATCAAATTTCATTGACAGATTATTTACTATCGCAAATAAATCTTATGATCATTGTAACCTGGCTTTGGGTTCGCCAAAAATCTCTTTTATCTTACACTTTAACGTAAAACAAGATGGTCCAGTAGCGTTTTTATTAGAAACATTGGTTGATAAAAATTGTTGTGAGTGGGCGGTTATATACACAACTCATAACTATTGTACTGCATATGAATAAAATAATTATATATATTTATTTAATTCACAAATTCAATCAAGTATTTATGATCAATGAAATACATTCTGTATCCAATAGAAAACGTCTAAGTACGCGAAATCTAACTTTAAAATTGACTCAAAAAGATTAAATCCAAAAAGACTTCCACACAAACACGTTTACGTGCTGAGCGAAATTGTTTCTATGTATATTGAAAATTATTTTGTATCGTTTTATTAGTGTTAATATTGGATTTAACTACTAGTAACACAAATTTCTTATTCAAGCGTAATTTGTGTGCGTCTATGGCATACAATTTCCTACAGTCCTCAACATTTTATTTATCATTTCACCAAATTTGAGGAAGTATAGGCCTTAACAGACTTTTAACGTTTTATTAATATACAATATTAAGATAATTTCATAAGATATGGCAACATTTAACAATATGAAATAATTGAATACTTTGACCATTTTTCCATAGTTCATTGACAGAGCCAATGGAACGCCATTCGAGGAATACTACTCTAAACCAGTGTTTCTCACATGCGGCCACCAACAGCTTTATAGCAAATATCGGTATTTAAGAAAAAAAATCATATCAATTTTTACCGGTGCGGTCATGCGACATTTCTATATTACCGCTGATGTATATAATGCGGCCACAGTAAAAGAAGTACGTTATAACCACTGCTCTAAACCATACATATCATTAGGAACTCACGTGAGGTTATATTGAAGATAACGTACTAAGCGTTTAGTATATTATTTTTTAATAAAAAAAAAATTATTTTAGGTAGGGAATTTATGTGAGAAACACTGGAATAATAAATTATTTATATATCCCCGCATATATATGTGCCGCTCCTATTTTTTATTTGTTTGGTTTTGCATATACCTGACATATTTGAGAAGAGCTGCCCAGCGGTCATCTAATGCAAAAATTATGCAATTAGGTGGGTATATTAGTACTGGGTGGGTCATTGAGACCCGTGTCGTTTTAATGGTTTACACTCTAAAATGCTTTTACGTGTTGCGATTTTTCCATTATTTATTTATTTATCTGCTTCTCCCTGTGCTGCGTGACCAATCATAGTTGTGAGGGGTCGTAAAATGAACGATTTTACACTTGCTTTAATCAGTGACGGCGAAAATAAAATAACGTCCGAGGAATCTCTTCTCTACACAAAAATCAAAACCCAACTGAGGGTTCTTGATGAAATTTCAGTACCAAATTTGAATTGTTGAAAATTTGTACATTTCCACAGTTTCGACACTCACGAGAAGATAATTGAAGAGAATAAATGTAATTGTCTATTGCTTTAGTTACTCAGTCAGAAAATATTTGTACAAACTTAAAGCATATATTATTTTATCAGTTAACACAATTGTGATCCAGTGATCCATTTTTTAATTTTATATAAATTATTTTTGATTCATTACCCGTAATGTGGAATGTTTAGGCATGATTAGCTGTTTGTATTGTATTTTATAAACAAATATATATTTAACGTGATAAAAAATCGCCGACCATGCACTGGGAGGCTTTGCCGTAAAAGGAATCCCATGTTTTGAATCGTTTGTGTCCGCTTGACATTTTTGTGGCAAAGTAAAAATGTCTGTGGGACTCATTCCTATTCCAAAGTCCACTGATCCTTCAACTGTAATTCGTATAAGTACTTACACTTCTCAAACTTTATAATATTAATGCTTGCTATAATTGTCATACTCCAGTACGCAGTGAATTTGGTTATAAAAATATTAGAACACATGTGTTTTTTATATATTAAACATTGATTCTTAATAGACCTTGTGTTAATAGAATTAGGTTTAGGGGTTGGTAAATGGTGCCTACCGCTATGCCATATTTTTTAGGATCTTATGGTGAATGATTTATGTTATTATTTATGTGAATGGTATATATATATAATAGGATTATATAACAAATTCACTGTGATAAAGTCATTTTAATGTTTTTATTTTAATTCCTTATTTTGATATTTCAATAAAATAAATACTTTTTATCGGTAAAATTTTTAACACACCTAGATTCAAGTCATCCAAGAACAAAACCATATGTTTTGTTTTATAATGTGATTTAGCCAATTATGTTAATCTAAATTATCAATTAACTCAAAAAATACATATATTATTTCCTATAACAGAAATACTTACCAACACGGTGAAAAAATAGCAATGTATTTTAGTTCTACAAAATTATTTTTAACAAATATAGTTGATAGCTATTTCGGCTCACGCCATCGTCAGAACTATAATCATATCAGTCATAGTTCTGACGATGGCGTGAGCCGAAATAGCTATCAACTATATTTGTTAAAAATAATTTTGTCGAACTAAAATACATTGCTATTTTTTCACCGTGTTATAATGGAGTTCTACCAAGTGAATGCCAATTCAATCAAGAAATACTTACAATGTAGAAGTGATGAATTAAATTTTAATGTAAAGTATCCAGAAATAAAATTCAATCGAATAATGAACTGACTTTTTATACCTTTATCAATGATGGTACTGTCAAATAAAAAAATGTCGCCGGATCCGTGGTCTATTGGTCAACGTTGTATGCTTCGTCTGCAGGGTTCACAAGCTCGAATCGCAATACGAACAGTTCTATAAATTGATATTCATAGCATATATTTCATTGAAAAAAAATAGATACTGACTAATAGACTGCACTATTTCTATTTTCCTATAATTTCTTTCTGAATAAGCAGTTTTTTAAAAAATCATCTGTGGTAACTCCATCAGAAATTCATATACTCGACACTGGCAGCGGAAATGGGTTTTGAAAATAGTTTGAAAACTTCTCCGTTATTCTTATTTCTAAAAGCATTTTATTTTATTTCAGTGCGCAATATTCTGAAAGCAAAATATGGCCTAAAAATATTGCGATCTAAACACTTACGCACAGTAATGTGCACTTTCGAAAGCTTTTTAAAACTTACTCGTAGGTATTAGTAATTTAATCCGTTCGTCTATGGTACTAGTAAGGAGTATTACAAGCGTTACTTTGAGATTATTTACGACGTCAGTTGACAAACAAACTCATGTTCCAAGAATACTATCCATCACACTCTTTACCACTTAACCACGAAGCAATTCCGCGTCCGCAATTACACATATTAATTTAGTCAGTCAGCGAAAACAGTAAAACTTTTTATGTCCCTTGTGGCTCTATTAAGCATGGCCATTTTGTTCGCATGTTTTCTCACGGGAGGGTCAACGAACTACTCCTGTGTTCCTCCTATCTTTAATTATTATTCAAAGTAAACACGTATTCTGTTTTATAGGTATTTTAAAGGATCATAAAAGTTTGTATGCCATTAAATTCACAAGTATGTCGGCGCATAACTAACGCATAACTTTATCTGACCTCTTATTATACCACGCTAAACAATACCTGATTTTACCACTATGGGCGTTAAGGGCATATTACATAAGCACTTGTGTGCCATAAAAAATACAATAGTATCTAATCCACACCATAAAGGAGAAAAACATGTATCAACACATGTTTTCGATTGATTCAACAGTAATAAAAATTGATAACTTGGTGATTTCACTTGTTGTGTTGCTTGATGTGATACGTGCTTTACTTCTTTGAGAAATATCTTAATGCTTAACTGTAACGTAAAGTTATTCATAACTGATTTAAGCAGTGAATTTACTTCGCAACTTAAAAATGATCACTGGGATGGGACTATTCTTTTTTATGTATCAATCTGTCTGCCTGTTATAAGAATCCCTCCTTACCGATAAAACACAACGATGTAAATTGCAAATGTCATTTCAGCTGCATATCGAAGTGGTACACAACTAGCGGAGCCAAATTGTGATTAATTGTGGCTCACACACAAAACCTGGACTATTTTTCAATATTTGATGTTCATTTGATTCGATTTCAATCTCAAAAATAATTAAAAATATGTATCACTCTGCCTGCAATATATTTACATATATAGCATACTTTAAGATTGTTGTATTTATAGCATGCATTTTAATTTAGTTTTCTAAAAAATGTTACAAAAAAATGTACGTTCAGAAGCAATTATATTTTCTTGCATATTGTATGAAAATGATATATAGGTAGTAAACATACTACAGTAAATACAAAAATTTAAGAAAGATTTTATCAAACCCCAAAACACGGTTTCTGCAGTTCGCGAATAATCAAAAAAATCGAAATCAGCCTGACTATTTCAAAGGTTGGGCATTACTGTTCTTTATCAGTTTTACCGTAATAGGTGGGTTATTTTCAAAGGTTCCGCGAGGTGCCTTTTTAAATTATACATGCATTTCAAATGGAACGCTTATCGAAAATAATAGAATAATAAAAAATCCTTTTTTTTATTTTTCATATAACTATATATATATCGTTTGCTGAACGAAAAAGCTCTGCGACTATCTTACTCTCGGTGGTAATATATTCTTATTGTATTTAAGTGTTTTTAGTCATAAAAATAAATAAAGGGCAGATGGCATGTTTTGAAATTTATTCGCCCGGCCCTTTTAAATTCTATTAACCGAAATATATGCATTATAAAAAAATAAACAACTATAATATGTATTGTTATTGAATTCGTTATTTTCTTCCTTTTATTTATATTTAAAAACATGTTATACGTATTTTGAACATTGCTATTTGAATTTATATTATGAACCTTTATTTCATTATTATAATACAAACAAAAAATGCTTAATAATATTTGATTTTTTTCATATTAGACACGTGGTGGGTGAGGAGGTTCCGTTGAAAAAATGCTGAGGAGCACTGCCCTGTAGTAATTTCTTTATTCCTGCGTTACTAAAGAGTTATTAATGATTTAATTGGTTTTTTTCTTGAACTAATAATAACCACCTACAAAAATATTTAATTTTTTATATTATTCGCCAGGTAACAGAAAAATATTTCTTTGTTAGTTAAAAGGTATATTGTATTTTTTTGACATTAAATATACTCATTTTTAGCCTGGGTGTTTTAAAAACATAATCTTTTAAAATCATTATAACTCAATTTAAAATTTACACCTACGTATTTGGAGTTATTGATGCTAAACATGGACTGTTATGAATAATGTCTCGAAATTTTTAGTCACGGAATATAAATTAGTATATTTAGTAAGGAATATTAAAAATAAATGCCATCATAAAAATAAAATGCTTAATGAACTATATTGAACTCAGGCACTTGTTGCATCAAATGTTTTTATGGCAATAATTATGTAAACTTTGGCTTACGTAGGTTCTCCAAAAAATGTTTACTATATATAATCTATACATAATAACATGCCATTTAATCATATGAACTTAGCGTCTTACATACTAATTTGGAATATTACATCATGTTGTATAGATGTACATTAGAAATGCCAGACTATTTAGGATTTTATTAATTTACAAGTATATATTCTAACCTGGAGTTAAGATTCCGATTCTGAAGAATGTAGGGTCTTACAATAGGACATTACAATTTTGTGAAAATGTAAATAAAACAAGCGGTGTGTGAGATATCTACTCATTTTTTTTCATTTTAAAGTATATTTTATTACAGTTTATTTGAAATATATATTCGTTCGAATTTGCTTGATGGCAACTCATTCGGAAGGTTTAATTTTCAATGACTTAGTATAAATCTAACTGAATTGGTTGGATGGCGTTTGTTGTTGATTTTAAAGGCATCAATTGCTTGCAATTTATTTGCAAAGACTCTCAATTGGCCAGTTACATTCCCTTAAATCACTCGTGCAGAATGTCCGTCTAAATTTGATAATTTTTAAATGTTGTTCAACACTATTAATCTTCCTTGGTAATTTTCCGTTCATTGTTAAATAATTCCCCATACATTTTACAGATGTCACGTCAACAAAATAGCTGATGTAACCTAACAAATTGTGAGCGTTGTTATTGCAAGACCCTATATTAGATTTATTTATCTTATAATGACAGTCACAGAAGAAAACGTTTTTCAGCCATTTGGAATCATTTCACGAGATATTATTTCCTGTGTGAGAGAATGTTCTAAAAATTTTATGATCTTATTGTTATGACAAAAATAATATAATATATATTACATACGCAATACAAACTTCATAATAAGTAGACCATCACACTCTCATACAATATTTGTTTTTTATTATTATACAGTGGAAGTTTTATATGACCATAATAAAGGTAACGTAGCTTTATTGCATCGTTTAACTACTTCATAGTAATACATATTTTATGAGATATTTTTTTTTGTAATCAATTATGGACGGTTTTCATAAAACCGTAAAAGTCTAATACGGTTTCTTTTACATGGCGATATTATTATTATAAAGATATTAAAAACTTTAAGGTGTATATCATTTTTAAAGTCGCTTTAAAAGATATTACAAATCGACAGAAAATGGTTTAGAAAGGTCAAAATAATTATTATTTTATTCAAAAGAGTTGTGCATGTTTATTAACAGTTTAAAATGGATAAAACTATTTCCGTAATAAATCGTGTAAATTCACGATAGCGTGAATCAAAAATTATCTCCGTACCATAAATAAAACGTTTAAAATACGATGAAATATTTACGGGACTAGTGAGAAGAGAAACTCTGAAGGTTGACAAAATATTATTTATGGCTCTTTGCACTGCTGTAGAGTCGTTTTGAGATCTACCGACGTTCAACTTACACTCATATACATATTTTTACAATTTATTCACAAAACAAAAACATTTAATTTATAAGAGTTATTATAAGTGCTCATGGTAAGTTTCACATGCCTTATAATGACAACATCTTTTAGTTAAGCGCTGCATTGTATCGAACGAATTACCGTAGATTTGAAAAATATGTTTCTCGAAACGTCAGTCAGAAAATAACATCTCTCAAAAGGAGCCGAAGTAAGTCGACATTTGATTCCGAAACCATAATTAACCGGCATAAGTATAAATCTGTTACGATCACTATTTTTAACACTTCATTATGAAAAATAATCCTTCTTGCGATCGTTTTGAAAAACGTGACATTTAATGCAATAACACAGTTAGCTTGCGAATAAAATAACATCATCGGATTGAAAGAAAATACACGTTTGTTAAAAATATAGTTTATCTTGGCAGCCGCGTTATTGGCTAAAAAAACAATTTGTATAAATATTGTTTATTCAATATGGAAATGTTTTTTTTAGAGGACGCAAAATTGTGGTTAGCCTGCAACCTGCAAATAACAAAATATACTTTAGGGTTCGTTAGTCCAGATTGCTATGTATTTGTGTATTTTTTTATTCGAAAGAATATAACAGATTTGTAAAAGATAACATGATTATTCATTAAAAAGAAAACAAGTCAACTGATAAAGCTGAAGCAAATTCTACTTTAATACATTGAAATAGTATTCGTCCTAACTCACTTTCGTCTACGTGAATTCCAACATAAGTAATAACACAGGTAGCGATTTCATAACTTTTTTATAGTAAAATGTAAATGAAAAACAAAAATGAAGACGATGAATATATATCATTCCAAGGGTCTTAAAACATTCACAATGTGGCTATTGTTGTACGCAATCCTTAGTATTAAGAGTAAAATATTTTTAGTTTTTAATTCACACGTCTGATATGGGAGATTGAAAAACACTGTCATATAAATCTTCCTCTAAATACATTGTGTCAAATAAAGTTCAGTATTAAATTGCATTCACTTAGTGTTTAAATAATCGGAAAATATTCATTAGGTCATAATGTAAACTATTGACAAACGTGTGACAAATGAGGCGCAAATGATAACTGTCTCATTAAAAATTATTTTAGACCAAACCTTAATCTCAGTCAGACGATGACACGTAAGTTTTCCAAATTTTAATATCTCTTCTAAGTACATAAATTTATGCATAAATCGATTGGTGTGTTTATATTAAGAAATTAAAATAAATAAAGAATATTAAATAATCAATCGACAAGACTTTCCATTTTGGTAAACAATGTCACTAAATTATTAATGGCATCGTGAAAAGAGGCAACTTTTATCAACATAAAAATATTATATTTTTTAAGCAATGTCTGCACCCAAACTGGACTTATAATAGAGGCTAGTTCAAAAGATTTTTCTACAAGTACTTTGCATTACTCACCCTTATAATTTCTTTTTTAGTATAGTATAGTAGTTGTGGTAAGTTCATTGTTCCCGCAACGCCCTTTTTTTCGGATCAAATTGGTAGAAGGGACTTTATTCAACATTGCTAATCAATTGTCGTTATAAGAAAAATAATTTAATGATGTGAAAAACCAATGCATTTTTTTTTTAATAAACTTATTCATGAATGAAATATATGTGTAAATATAATGTATAAAAAAGCTCAACAGGGTGGCCAAAAACTGTTTTGATACATAAATCACGCCGCTCGTTATAACATAGTTGATGATTTAATTGGAGTGATTTAGGAGCGGTAATAACAGTTACAGATAGTATAGAATTAACTTGTTGCTTCTATGAAATATTAGTTCCTCATTCTTGCATGCAGGGTATAGCGAGCATATTGTGTTTTACGTGTTTTATAATTTACGCCTGCTGAATAAGAAATGGATGTGAACAAATTATCGCATATGCCGTATTGATAGGTCGCCAGTTTTTATTGCCACCAGGTCATTAAATAAATGCCCGGGTCTTAGATACTATATGAAATATTTGAGATCGATTTTTGGTGTTTATATTTATATTATAGAATTACCACATCGGAACATGACTTAAAAGATTCTCAGTAATAGTACATTACTATGATAATCAAAATAGAAAATAACCTGAAATATCAGAAAATTTTACTACTCTTACATGTTTTAACAAATGTAAAAAAACCTAGATACATATTAATAAAATGGTGAAACAGACATTTTTAATTAATTTCTAAAATCAAATAATTCATTTTCTATAAAAAAAAATGCTACAAATATAATGGTAATATTCAGTTGTTCGCAAGTTTTTCCTTTTTATCTCTCAAAATTTTCTAACACAGTGTTAGAAATTACATCTCAATGAATACGAGGAACTGATATGATATGAACCAGAAAAATCCAGAAATCGCTACTATGTTGAACGTCAATTCGTGTAATAATTTTTCATTTTTATCCTATGATTTTTTTTTATAAATTATGCTGAAAGCTGCTTGTTAACAAATCACCCTGTTGCGTTCGGATGGTAGAGGTAAAGATAAAGGAAAAAATATAGAAATAATTGTCTTTGATAAAAATTCATAAATTGATTGAAGAAAGATGGAATCTTGAATCTAGGCTACGAGATTAAAATGAAAATAAAATACATCAACAACATGTGTTATATAATGGGGAAATTTTAATGGTGATTGAAAAAATTATATAATACTCAAAAAAATTCAATTTTTGAAAATTTTGTACGTAAGCATTTATGTGTCATTGTTAAAGAGATGTTCAAAAAATGATAATATTCATGTAAAGTGTTTTTGAATATATTTTTTAGAAGATATCCTGTCCAGCCAAACATTAATTGAAATAACAATATAATGGAACTAGTGTTCAGGGGAGTACGATTTTAAATAATACAGAATATATAATACTTAGCGTACTGTAATGCTCACAAATATCAGATTTTTGGGGGGTATGTGGTATAATTTTTGTATATTATTCGGAGATAACGCATGATTTTTTTCCGTAATTTTTTGAAACGCTATTCTTTTGCTATACAATTGCTGCATGTGATTTGTGAGCCTGAGTCTAGTCCAGTGGTTCTCATGTGCTGCCACCAGAGGGTTTCGCTGCGGCCACCAACAGTTTTATAGTAAATATTGATATTTAAAAAAATGTGTTTTTACAAATTAATTTGTAAAATGATTATTATTTTAAAATTGATTGAATGCTCCTAGCTTATCCATTATTTGGTCGAATTTAAGAAAAGGATCGTTTTATAGGACAGCTGATATTTGTAATGCGACCACAGTGAAATTTTACATGAGTACCACTGCTAGTCTATGTCGCTTTCCAATCAGTGGAATTACTTCATTCTGAATAAGTGGTCATCATGTGGTACTTACTGGAGCTACTTGGTGCATGAATTAAATGGCTTAGAAAATGTTGCCAGAAACAGTAATTTTTACATTCTTAATGGATAAAAATATTGTAGCGTTTGGTTATATAGCTGCAATTTTATCTATTAAATAAATAATGAAAATCCTTTAGTTTTAGACCGTTTCTTTTAAAAATATGTACTACGACGCGACAGTGCAATATCGTCATTTAAAAGAAAATGAGACATTCGTAACTAAGAGAGCTTATTAATATTGTATAATACTTTGACCAATCGAATTATTTTGATTTTTTTTATTTTAATTCGTTTAAACTATTCTTCGCGTCAAATCAGAGAATAATTTCAATTATTGTTTGGATAAATTTAGAGAATAAGAAATGTATTGATTTTTGTAATAATTTCATAAACAGACCATCATACAAAAATATAACCAAGTATTGAATGTAAACATTTTTAAAGTGATTCCATAAAACGTTCAAGAATCTTTTTATAATGAAAATAAAAAAAAATGACAATGATAAAATTACACCACGTCACTGTCAAATAGAATACCTTCTAATGCATTCCATCTGCTGGACTCGACTTAATTGTGACTCGCGTCCACAGATTGACCTCTGAACTTCTTAGCATACTTTTTCTGGTTATTAATGGAAAGGGACTTCTGACCCCCGGTCATTCAATCAAACGCCTTCACATTCGATTATAAATCTTTGTTAGCCTGTTGTGTGCCGCATCAATTTATTATTGAGTTGTTGAACTTGAATGGTCACCGATACTCGGAACATTTTAATACTATCATTTTAACATTTATCATATTTGAATAATAATATTGCTGGATGTTTCAAACGCTTTGCTCGAATGGTAATGTGTCGATCCGGCTAATTCAGTTTGAACTTTTGACTGTTTTGAATACAGTAATATTTCTTATCAGATGTTGCCAATATGAAAGAAATAATAAACTTTACACAATTTTGTTTTTGCATTGTATCTTCTTTAAGAATGTTTAGAAGATCTTTTCTATGTTTTTTTGTTAGGTCAAATAAAATAATATTTTTTAGTTTTTAAAACATTCCATGGATATACTAAGAGAAAAATTTTAGACGAATTATTTGTAACATTTATAATCACTAAACCATACTAAAATATTAATATATATGATAAATATTGCGTATTTATTCATAAGTTGTCCTAAAACAAACAAACAGTTAATTACAGCTTTGATTCGCATGATTTTCAATTATCGAATACATGGTGCAGTGGTCCACATCGTTGATGTCGTAATATGTTTCACTGGCTTTCATTGATATTCTGATCAATTTTTGGATTCTGTTCGAAGAAATTAAATGCGAGTGATGTCTTAAGTTCACTCCAAGAAATTATTTTGCTTAAGTCTTATGTTTCAACAATATTGTCTTCGAAAAAGAAGATCGTGTTACTAAATGACATACAGCTCTCGTAGATATACATCATTCGAAATAATACCAGTTGGATTTCATATTCTTTGCTTAAAAAGTCTTCGTGTATCTTTAGGCTTAGTTAATATTATTATATAAAATATATCATGGAAAATAAATGTTTCTTGTGAAATTATCTTTATATTGACTTATATGTAGCGTTAAGGTAAAGTGACGGCAGTTTCATATTCATTTCTATTCACTGCCATGTTACGTAATAATTCAAATGCATAGGTTAAACTGTATTTGAGTTGATACGGTCAACAATAAATCAACTATTTTTTCTTCCTACCATAATCATTAACACTTATTTTTTCTGCAATCTAACATTTAAATTTCACAGAAACTGATAATTTTCCAAATGGCCATACTAATTATTATATGGTAATACGAGAGGATGTTTGAATGTATTATTTAAGCCACGATAAAAAATTGAATGACATAGATCATCAATAACCCATCTAAATGGTAATTTGTTTGCGGCTTTAGTTAGTAATGTTTTTAATCCAGCAACAATTTTTCGTGGATCGCAAACCATTCGTCAACAAATAAATTTGAATTGTGATGTTAAAAAAATCCCAACAATGACTCGAGCGTCAGATTTTTTATTCGCACTAGGTGTGTTTTTTTCTTTTTCATATAAGTACATTGTTAATATCAATTTCATTATTGTATCTGACTTTGTCCATTTTTTTTCACTATCGATAAATTAAATACAAAACTGTGCACCAAGGTGAAAATAGTCTCATTTATCCGAATGGTCATCTATGAAATGACATTTAAATTTCACTACGGCAACTTTTTTCTACACGTGAACTACTAGGGATAGAGGACATATGGTTAGGTTAGGTTAGGGAACAGCACCAATGCCTTCAAACAGAATCTATAGATCAATTGAAAAAAAATGCTGTTTGTACTTCAAGTGGGCAAGATCTATCGAGGCAGATCCGTGACATTGACCAGTGGAACATAAATATTTAGGCTTAACAGATTTGACAAGGCACTGTACAGCATTGAAAGTATGGTTCATGCTAATTGGCCAATTTGTTGTGTTTAGTTGAAAAAAAATACTGAATATACGCAAACCGAAGAGTGCTAATTCAGAAGGTGGTCATTGGGCATCTTCAAACTCAAATTTATGACAAGCATAGCACGCAGCGTCGCAAGTCTGTTGCACAGTCACCGCGATAGAGCAATATTAGACGGTTCTCTTACATTGCAAATGTATCAAATCAGTGTTGGTTTTCAGTGTGTTTTTACTATTTAAATTAATCATTATGACATTTTTTTTATATTTCTCGTTAACTACTCTGAATGTACTTATGGGTTATACTATACTCTTTTTTGAATCATGTTATATTAAATGGGTAAATTGTCGCGACTTAAATTTTTTTTACGTATGTCTATCTATCGTACTATTTATTAGAATAAATCGTAGACATTGTGTAATAATTATTAAAGTGACAATATTCGGGAATGAGTTGGTAAGCGACCGACAGCTCGTGGACCGAAAATTCATCATCAGTATCATTCTCGAGTATATTATATTATTAATGATTGATAATAGCCCACTATTAAAATATCTACCGATATTTATTGTGTTACAATCGTAACTGAGGTGATATTTCAAACTCTTTTGACCAGATGTTGTACATTTTTTTTAGCTGAGAACACTGACATCTTAATTTTGTTTCCAACGCTCCACTTATACATTACGAAATGTGTTTTGTATTATATTGTATATAATATTTATGAGATGGTTTGAAAGCGGAAACAACTTTTATTCGATAATGAACCAGTATAAATATTTTTTTTTGTTTAATCATTTCTTAATTATAAATCTATTTATAAAAACTCTCCATTCAATAATTGTATATATTTAATAATAATTTTAATAACAATATTTAATAATAATTGTCTGATTAATTGCAATTACATATTTGACAAAACTGCTAATGCAATTCCAAAATTTTGTATATTTAAAAGAGATCTCGTATTATTCACTCAAAATTAACATTAGGACAAATGCAATCTCAAGATCTCAAAATTAAAAGGTATTGTAAGATTGATATCATATTTTGAAAGTGTTCCAGCCGAAAATTAATTCCAGACCCACATAGTCGCTAGGGAAAAGCTCTTGCCGTTCAAAAATAGAGATCGAAAATGTCGTTTAAGAAAATATACAAAATATAATAAGATTAGGATTTGTTGCACAAATTTTATATTAAAAAAAGTGTAAATAATGATACACACTCTTGAATTATGTATAAGAGTTATGCAAATGGTAAACTGGCACTCATACAGCAATTAAACGTTATATTATATCGTATAATCATGTTTACCTGAAGCCGACAATATTCTATTGGCTAAGATAATGCCGTCAACCTCTACAGTCTAGTGATAAGAGCTTTGCCCTTGCGTTAAAGTGGGTATGAGTTAAAGTCCCAGTAAGGTCGATCTGAGATGCTCCATGTAGATTTATGTGGTATTATATCGATATTTCTATATGTATATCTACGTTTGAAAAAAGTATTTTTCACTCAAGTAATTCGAATGCAGAATACATTTCCGCGCACCAGAAAAGAATACACTCGATGGTGCAGAAAATAATTGTGGCTCATTAACTGAATGAAAAACTAGGAACCTTTCTTGTTGATATGTCATATTTTTCAACTGTTCGTATTTTTAAATATTAATAAATGACAAAAGTAGCATTTTTGCTCATGATATATATGGTTAAATAAAGAATTTATTTTCAAGATAAAGTTCCAATTAACGATTACATAGAACCACTTACCAGTAAGCCTATTTAAGTAAGATTATTTGACACTAAATACTTTCCTTAAATTTTATTACATTTGTGGCTTTAAGAATTAACTGATTATTCATATAATTGATTACAAAATAATAAACATACCACAATGGAATATTTTCCATTATTGTTTATTCGACAAAACATGAAGCATTATAAAATCATCGCTTAAATTTATTATTTCTATACAATAGTGTCAGCACGTAATTATCCTTTGTTATTTAAGATATTATGTATTCAATTTATATAATTTTACCCAAAGTATATTTCCAAAGACATTTGTCATAATTAACTGCCTTTGATTATCACCATTGAGAGCTGTAATCCATCAAGCGAACTGAAATAATGTATAAAATATTTTTTTCGCATGTCTTTATAAAATTTATGTTACTTTGAATGATTTATTGAATAACATGTTTTTGAAGAGTTATTACAGAATATAAAACTAAGTTTCGTAATAATTTTAGCCTAGATTTGTATTCGCATATAATTGAAGTTAATTTACAAGTGATTTTTTCAACGATAATGACAGTAACGGTACTAATAAGATCGATTTCAGAACGAACGCTGTCATAAAAATATTTTTCAATTGATTTTTGAACTTGTGATGCCTTAAAATTCATCTCGACCATCAGATCCTTTTAAAGGAATAATGCGAGGACGATTCGTAAACTGTAATTCCTGCTTTACTTACATTCTTACTCGATAGAATAAGAGAAGCTAAACAACCGAGCAGAAAACTTTTTTTACAAACGTTTTATTATTAATTTAATAGGCAAAAGATATTATTCTATCGATGATGCATTTTGTGATAATAATTATTGATTATTTACAGCCGAAACCGACTAACATGCTTTCCTTGTGATGTCATTGAATAAACAATTAAATACCATTAAAAGTGTCTATTAATCGACAATCTTATATTTCAATATGTCTTCTGATGTACACCATTTATAAATTTTCTTTTTAAATACAAAAAATGATGACTTATAACAATTTTACTCCAATAACATTAAATATATTACTAACCTTTAAATTACTAAAGGCTATACACCCAGTCCTTTTTTTACGCAATATATTGGTTCCAGAAAACGGCGAGTAAAAAAATCGCCTAAGAAAATCACAAATTTCATATAATTTAACAATTTGGTTCCACTAATTAAAATATCGCGTGAAAAAGTACTAGAAACGTATGAAAAACCAAAATTTGCTTTTTAAAATTAGTGCAAAAAAATATATATATATATTCATGTCTTTATCTATCTATATAAAAATGAATGTCGGTCTGTCCTTCTATACTATTAATCCTAATAAACTCCTACACCATTAATCCAATTGCGATAAAACTTTGTCGAATTATTGCTTAGACTACAGGGCAAAAGATAGGATACTCAGAATATGATTTGATTACAAAAATTAATTGAATATTTACGAAAAACATGTTTTCATACAAGACTATTGTAATACAGAATGGCCATTTATGAAACATTGTATCCATAGCAACGCCGAAAACAAGATCGACGCGAATCTGTCACATTCATTCACCTGTAGGTACTTACGTAAGGTACTAAATATTTTGGAACAAAGTTTGATTTTCGAAAAAAGTATTTCAATGTTCTATTTTTTACCGACTTTTTTGTTTTGGTTTTATGTCGCATAACGGAAACAATTGAAATAAATATTACGTATAAATCGTGTGTGATATAGAAAGAATTTATTCAATATATCAATTTTTTTATTTTTATTTTTCAAAAGTGAATTTCAAAACGTAACATTTACTGTGAAATCAATTATGCCACCCAAACGAAAAGGAATAGGTCAAAGTACAACTCGAGCACGAAAGAAAAGGGCGAAACAATGAGGTTGAAGTTGATAATCGTTGGATTGTACCGTATTCACAGCTTCTCTCGAAAACGTACAAAGCACACAACAACGTCGAGTATTGTAATTCAGTGAAATACATCAAATACATTTGTAAATATGTCAATAAAGGAAACGATATGGCAGTTTTTGGAGTAGGAAATTCAACTGCATCTATCGATGAAATCAACCAATATCAACTGGGATGCTACATTAGTAGCAATGAAGCAATACGGCGCATTTAATCATTTCCAATTCATGAACGGCATCCACCAGTTACTTATTTGGCAGTTCACCTTGAAAATGCACAGCGAGTGTACTTCACAACAGAAAATGCACGTGTAAGAGCATTGTCACCACAGCCAACAACGTTAACTGCATTTTTCTTATTGTGTAGGGATGATATGTTTGCAAAGACGCTACCTTACTCTGAAGTGCCAACATTCTACAGATGGAATGCATCAGAAAAAAATTCAACGTCGCAAACAAGGTAAAGCAGTAGAAGCACATTACAATGTATATTCAACCGACACATTAGGCCGTCTGTACACTGTTCAACCAAATATTGCAGAATGCGTTTACTTGCGATTACTGTTAATCAACATACGTGGACCGCCATCCTTCCAAGAATTGAGAACAGTAAACGGTCGAACATGTTTCATTTATCGCGAAGCTTACCTCAAATTAAATCTTCTAGAAAATGATGCACATTGGGACACTTCACTCGCTGATTCATCGAATACTGCTGACCCACAACAAATACATGCGTTATTTGCAGTAATATTAACAATTTGCTTTCCATCCAATCCAAAAGATCTTTGGAAAAATACAAAGGCTACATGAGTGAAGATATTTTACATAGTTTGCGTGAAACAATTCAAAATCCACACGTTCAATTCACACCAAACGTGTATAATGAGGCATTGCTATTGATTGAGGACATATGCTTAGTAATCGCTAACAAATCATCGGTACAATTGGGAATGGCTGCGCTGAATCCATCTGAAAACGACTGACGTGATCGTGATTTCCAACGAGAAACACACTTTGATGTGAATGAATTGGGTAAATTTGTTCAAACGAATCTTCCGAAATTGGTTTCAAATCAACGTATAGTGTATGACACAATTATGGATGCAATTATAAGTCAAAGTGGTAGATTTTATTTCATAGATGCACCCGGAGGCACAGGTAAAACCTTCCTCATTTCACTCATTTTGGCAGCCACACGATCACGAAAAATCATTGCACTAGCAATCGCATCATCTGGAATTGCAGCAACTCTTTTGGAAAGGGCCGAACAGCGCATTCAGCACTGAAACTGCCATTGAATATGTAAATAATTGAGAAACCAACATGCAATATCAACAAAAATTCTAAAACGGGCAAATTATGTTACTTACATCATGTAAAATCATTGTATGCGATGAATGTACTATGGCACACAAAAAATCATCGGAAGCACTTCATTGCACACTAAAAGATTTGAGAGGAAATGAGCAACTTTTCGATGGCGCACTCATTTTATTGTCTGGTGATGTTCGACAAACTCTATCTGTTATATCACGTTCAACAATGGCCGATGAACTTAATGCATGTCTCAAATCATCCGTTTTATGGCGATACGTACATAGATTCACTTTGAAGACCAATATGCGTGTACAACTACAACATGATGCATCCATTGAACGTTTCGTAAAACAATTGTTGGATATAGGAAATGGGAAAATGGCAATAGAGGAATCCACACAATGTATCACATTGCCAGCGAATTTCTGTAAAATAGCCGCAACCATAGACGAATTGATTCACAAAGTTTTCCCAAATATTGCACACAATCATAAAAGTCATTAATGGCTCAGTGCACATTGCTATATTAGCAGCCAAAAACAAAGATATCAATGCAATCAATTTCAGCATACTAAATGAAATACCACGAGAAGCGATAACGTATAAGTCCATCGATACTATAACGGATCAAGACGAAGCCATCAATTATCCAACAGAATTCTTAAATTCACTTGATTTGTCAGGCAGGCCGGTGCATGTTTTAACATTGAAAATTGACGTGCCTATCAATCTATCCGAAACACAAATCCACCGCGACTTTGCAACGGTACCAGGCTTTCTGTACGAAAAATGATGCGCAATATTATTGAAGCTACAATTTTAAATGGAAAATTCAAAGGAGAAGATGTAATGTTGCCACGCATCCCAATGATTCCGACAGATATGCCATTTGAATTTAAGCGTTTTCTGCAGTTTCCATAGCGAGTCGCCATTGCAATGACCATCAATAAGGCACAAGGACACTCGTTACAAGTGTGTGGACTAAATACTAAAAACTAAAACTAAATTTGGAAAATCCATTCTTCTCACATGGACAACTGTATGTTGCCTGCTCACTCACGCGTTGGAAAACTTTCTGATTTATTTGTGTATGCACAAGATAGAAAAACAAAAAACATTGTGCATCCAAAAGCATTCCAATAAATTAAAACACATACGGCCGCCACTGTCAAATTTAGGTAAGGAAAACATAACCTCAGCTTTTCGCTTCTAATTGGCTCCGGCCTCGCCTCAAATCCGACTTATCCAATTGGAAGGCGAGAGGCTCCCGACGAGACGCTTCCATAAACTCGCGGTTTCTTTTTGAGTGGCATTGCATCGCATGCCGGGTACACGCTAGTTGCTTATAAAAATATAATGAGACTATATAATAATTTTTTTCTCACTTATGTGAATTACTCGCTGCTGTCACTCTCGGTTGGGAAATGTAATCGTTTGCGATTTTTTGAACGAAATTATTGAATTTTGTATGAATCTGAATTTTGCTCCGACTCTTGTTTATCGGAATATGTATGAAAGCCAAGTTAAAACTGTCTTTTTTAAATACTCATGCAAGTGTAAATTATTTTATTTTTAAATGCTTTTTACTTCAAGAGTAATATTTTTATCTTGGGCTCGCATTTATTATTTAACATTTAAAATATTTGGATGTCATTGGAGGGCATTTAATAAATGCATTGTGTTTAAACAAGTTTACGAGCGAACACACATCCCATGATTTTACGCAATTGCATTATATTTCTTTACACAACCTAAAACATAAATTCGCATAATATCCGATACACTTGTCAACATTTGGCAATTGTATGTGTATTTAAAAAATGGAATGCTTTACAAAATTAAGTTTTAAAAATACACATATTTTTTTGTTTAAAAAAATAATGAAACGTACATGCCTAGCATCATATATAAATTTCTTCTTTAAAACAAATTTGGGGAAAAAATCGCGTTAAAGCGAGTGAAGCGCGTAAAAAAATGTGACGGTGCCGTCCAAAAAATCGCGTATAATCGAATTCGTGTAAAAAAAAGGACTGGTTGAAGAGTAAATATAAAAAAAATATATATTGATCATTCATTATGCAGTATCATAATGAAATCATGACTTTTAAGTATTGTCGTGTGATATTTGAAAGTATATATTAAAAGCTTATCATTAATTTCTCATGTTCACTAACGCGTCGATTATAAGGCATATAAATAAACTTAATTCCGTTAATTTTACTATCACGTATTTAATAATTTACTGCCACCCAGGAGCCAGACGTAAAAGAAAAATTTATGCCAGCTTAAAATATCACGAAACGGTACTTAAAAAGTGGCAATTATTAGAATTTTCATTATTTTACACATGCAATGCGTCTGTTCCACACAAAGCAAATTAATCCAACTGTTTTATCGTGATTTCCCAAAAGAATTGTAAAAAATTTACCATTAAACATTTCCACGTCCAACTAATATAGTATCTTAACAACACATTCGGCTATTTTTATTCGCACAACTGGTAAGTAGATTAAAAAAACTAATTATATTTTAAGCTTAGTTAAAATCATTTATAATATGTTTAGTATTTTCTGTTAAAAATTAAATGATTAACAAACATGAAGCATACATGTTACATTTCCAATTAAAATCACTCGATTGCTTATCAAATAGAAAATAATCTTTGTATAGGTTAGCGTTATTATTTAAATATTTCATAACATTTTATAAGAGTTAATTAACTATTTTTTTGCTGAACATAAATTGTTGTTAAAATCACAATGACTTCACGTTTTTTCTTTTGGACCATATCCGCTCCTATTGTAGGATATATGAAATTTCGACCATTTTTAATTGCAAATCTTTACATAACATAAGGACAATCTTCACTTCTATTGAGTACCGACATCGAATTGATAGTATCCGATGTATCCCATGGGTGTAACCCCACAGGCTTGAAGATGAAGCAAGCAGTGTTTCTAATCTCCGGAGACATTCACAGCACGAGATCCAGGCAATTTGAGCGTCGTTAGTATATCTGAATTGCAAAAAAAATATTAAATAATATATGGTATTTTATTATTTTAGCCAACGCTAGATAAATAGACAATCGTCAATAATCTACCTGTAAAAGTGCTTTCGTACATTGTCATCAAAAATCACAGTAGTTATTGATTTTTTTTTATTAAATGTATCGGAGTTAAATTTAATTTAAATTGTGATTTTTTTTTTATAAAGATGATAAACTAAATATTATAGTATCTTTGAATCGCAAAGTGTGGGTTTGATAGGGACACACATTATGTTAAACAGTATAGAGTAGATGGGAAATGAATCATAACTTTTCAAATTGTTCTTGTTTAATTTCATTGTCATTTGCTGAAGAATATTACGAATGATTTGTACAAAGATCTATTTATTTTATTTTTATAAATTGTCTAATATCGAATGATAATCATTATTTATTGTACTCTAACTAATGCGCATCTGAGATTAAAAATGTTTATAGTGTCACTTCTCACCTCAAGTGAATAAATTTTCAATTCAAGTACATTTGTTGCATTGAAACCGATACCATACTATTCAAAAATTCAATGTAACAAATCTTCATAGTTACTCTAATTAATGGCTTTTTCATTATTTTACAAACTGGATATTTTGATATAGACGTTTATAAATAGTTATATGTAATGTTTAACGGAACTACATTTCTCATTTTAAGTACTACACGTTCTTTAGAATTAATATTCACACATTGCTCCATTTTTCATTGTTGGTTTCGTGATATTTTTTCTGGCCGAACTTCTCGATTGAGAAATAATAATATTTAAATTATCCAGATCGGAATCGGACGTTGATATATGCCAGAATATCCACATGAGAAGTACTTTTTTTTAATAGGAACGCCTCAGCGGTTTTGAGAAATCGCTTTCAACCAACAGTTATTTAGAATGCTTTATTGAGTCGTTATAAAGCCTATTAATTTGTTAAATGATTTTTAAGCAATTATTCAAATTTTAAATCGAATATTATTCAGCGGCATTGGTGATAAATGATTTATGAAAACAAAACGGACGTGAGCAATTTATTTGAATTTGGAATCTTTTCGTTTTACACACTTTTTAAATATGAAATTGCAAAATTTTAAATCTACAGGTGTAACGGTTAATGATTTTTTTTCAACAGATGGAGTTACACATGCGATGAATTTCAAATCGATTTATTAAACTGTGCTTAAATGTGAAGATCTCTTTGTTACTTACATTAGCCTGTTTTATTTTATGAAACAAATACACAGAGAAAGTTAAACATCTATCAATTTTATAGATGAATCTAATTAATGTTACTCTGTGCGATAAATAAAGTTAGACTGAAAAATAAACAGTTTATGCGAAATACACTCCATTAAAATTCTCTATTAAGAGTCCATATTCATCATACTAGAAAAAATATGGTCAAAAGGTGAAGTTTATTATTTTTCAAAAAACTATATTTTGTTGAGAAGGTAATTATATACTATAAAAACGATCAATAACTACCGTTCGGAATAATTTGCTTCTATTTTAGTAAATGACCTACTACTTAGAATTTACACTCAAATACGCGTTAGTACGTGATGTTTTCTTGATTTTCTACGATACACTTTACATGAGAAAATTATTTATTTCAAAACAGTTGAAACAATAAATTACATTTAGCTAATCATTTGGACCTGCCTCTTTTTATGAAGCATAACATGAATTATACACGTTTGAAATGGGCTAGGTGTAATAAAAAAAAAACTATAATATTTTGCAAGTATCGTGAGTAATAGCGAAAAGAATTTAAAATAATCAGGTGATCATTCCACAGGTGTTGTGAATCATGTAATATTTATTAATATTTTCTAACGCTACTATCTGTGATTCATTAATATCATCAACGTGATTTTATTTATGTGTTTAGCATTTACCTGATACGTATCTGGGAAAATACAGGCTTACATAAGTGATTCATATTAATTCAATAATGATTTGAATCATACGTTGATAATGTATTCCAGAGCGACTCAATGAATCCACGAAATAGTGAATCAATCGGTATAACATCTTACTATCGATACTTCTTAATTTCAATCAAACAGATTTTGTTTTCACTGTAAATAAATAGATACATTTGCTAGGTAAGTATTTGTGTGTATCTATCTCGTAATGCCAGTGTTTCGCATATATTTTGTTATTTTTTTTTTCAATTTTGATTGCATACATATGTTGACAATTAACATATAAACTTTGTACTCCAATAATAAAATGGCACAATATTTTTTTGACCATTTGCTTTTGTGTTACTTACGCATGATCAAAACACTATTTGATATTTTTTTGCAAAAAATATCCAAATCGAGATAAAGGATGCACTTATGATTATTATTGTTCTCTTTTCAAGAAAGTATTAAGTAAATTCAAAGATACAAATCATTGGAATTAATATATCTTGATATTATTAGAACACTTTCCAGAGTACTGTATTATTTACTCTCTTCTAATAGATGGTAGCGCAATAGATGATTATTGGAACGGTGGTCGACAAACTGTGATCCGCGAGAAAATTTCGGTGTTCTACATAATCAATACACCAAACATATTGATATTAAATTAATTCTTATACACAAATATCGCTGTCATAAATTTGCAAGAGGAAATTGTTGAGCTCTGTGGTTTAGTGATGAGACCTTTACCGTAAATCGTAGGTCTCAGTTTGAGTTTTAGCAAAGTCAGTTTCAAATGTATTATGGATATTTTCGATTTCAATTTTAGATCGTAGGCATAGATGGGATTGAAAAAATCTTAAAATATTACGTCTTGTCTAATTTGTGAAGTGTCAGGTATCTTAAAAAAAATTCCAGATAATTATTTTTTAATCACTTAATAATTATAAATAAATCGTAACTTTTATTAACATAACTTTTTTTTTCAATAAAAAATTGACTGCGCGATCTCAAGTGATGGTACGTGAGATCAAAAAGATTGGCGACTAGTGTAATAGAGAACTATAAATATGATGTTATTTTATTTTTCGTAATGACCAACACCGATTTTCATTTGAACTGGGGTTATGTTCTAGTTTATAGTTACAACAATTAAAAAAAAAATACGGTATTCTAACGTACCTTATCATAATTAAGATAAAAGTATCGTTTCATAGATATTTGTAAGGCAATAATATCAGTTATTATTTTTGTAAACATTGTTAACCATACAAAATATTTTCTAAATAGCAATATTATGCATGTAAATAAATATGTTTTTCTATTAAAAACCCGCAGGAAACTAACACATCATTGCGGTTTTCTAGCACCAAAACCTTTATTATCATTCTCGCGAAACCGCAGAGTTCTTATGTTTTGTTTTACTGGCTCATCGACCCATTAAGAGCGGCGACAATTATATGAATGTCAGCGAAACTTAGTCATTCGAACGTTAGTCATGCAATTTGTAACATAGTGGCATGCCACATTAAACATTAAAGGTTATACCAACAAACAAAATATATTATCATCTTCTCTATGCATGTTAATATAGTCATCATCATACTACAAAATGGGTGCATTCTAGCTCGATTTTCGTTCACTTACAATTTCAATACTCAATGTCTGAATTTTTGTCTGTTTTTTTTTTAATAACTACGTTTTCAATAAAACACTAACGTAAGCATGGTTAGTCTGCTCGATTTACTAGGCGCTTTTACAGTGGTTATTTGATCTTGCTAGAACTTTACATTCTGTACGTTTGAAGTACTTACAACGACCGATAAAGTAAAGACTAATATAAGAGTCGGTTATTATTTTACTTATATGCAGTAAATCTTAACGAAACATGAAAATTATACTAAAAAATAACAATTTAAAACTTAAGAAAATATTTAACTGAGGGTACTATATATAAAAGAATATATTTTGAGAAGCAATACATTAAAACATTATTATCTTTATATATAACATATATATATTGTCATCAATGTAAGTGTGTCTGTTTGTCCATTATGCATTACTACACCATTCATCCGATCGATATGTAACTTAACAAAGTTTTAAAGTACACTTCTGCAAAGATTTTGATATATCCCACAAACCCCCCTAGGACCCGAAATTGATATGGAACCTTAAGAATTTCTTAATTGCACTCCCGCAAAAGTTTTTGGTATACCACCCCCAAAAAATCTATATTATTACTATTAACTCTATTAATAATAAAATTGTTTGTTATCATAACTTGTTTCCTTGAATTTTCTTACACTGAGATCGCAACTAGTATTATTATAAAACAGAATGCATAAGTATATTTAAAAAAAACGGGTGCACCATGGTATCCATTTTCTGTCCTTTTAATATTTTTATTATGAGCGACTCATGCGTACATAGTGAATTTATTGATATCTATGCTACACCCATGATGAGTGTGTTTCACTTTCATTACAGTAATCCGCATGATAAATATTATGTCAGCAGCTGACATTTTAACTTCTTTTAGATTCGCTTTATTAATAAGTTATTCATTCAGTTTATTTAACTAACCGTAAAAAATAGAGCATGCTACATAACATTTTTATTTAAACCTTGTTTATAGCAGCCAATCAAACGATAAAACAAAGCCCTGTCCACCCGCTTCTAGTCGAAAATTAAGTACAGTTGCGCAAATCGATATTAAGGTTGCATTGAAAAATTTGGACTGAAAAATATATACATTTAACAAATAGTCAAAAAACTGATTGCTTATGCCATACAAAGGCGCAAATTTTGAATTAAAGTTGATAAATCTCCATATTAATTTGAGTTATCGGCAGAGTGTGCTCGATGCCATTTCAACTGCACATTTGAATCATTCACGTTTTACACCTCCATAGATTGTTCGCTCGCTACCTGCTATCGCCTTTCGGAATCTTCAAACATTCGACTTACCTTATAAACGAAAATAAAACTAAAATATTAAATTTAATAAGAAATGAATTTACATCGTCTGTTTGACTGTTTGTAATTCTCTTTTTTTGGCTAGCATCTCTAATTTCACATTACTTCTTGAATAGGCTTAAAAAATGGAATACACGGTATATGAAAATGGAAGTGTTGTAATGTATGCCAGTACTGTTTTAGTTTATATTCATTCTTGTCCGTGATAGGAAGTGGTTCCAAATTATTATTTTTAAATACCGTTCAAAATCAATCATATAAAGTGTAAGAAGTTGTCATATACATTTATTTTTAACAATGAATAACATAATAGTGCTAAAGTAAAATAAGAAAAACTTTATTACAATTGCGAATTTATATCAATAAAATTGGATAGCTAAGATTTTTGTAGCAATATTAAAAATAGTCTGGGTTGAATGAAATAACAATGTTTGAAACCGTAAATGGAGGAATTTAATTATAAAAGGTTTTTAATGTTCAATTCATTCTAGTAACGTTGATCTTACAATATATCACCACTGTTTTCAAAAATACTTGTTTTATTTTTGATACTTTCGGTTGTTTTCTTTGAAATAAAAATTTATTATCTAATCACTCACAATAAGTGAAACTTCTCGTCCTAAAAACTAGTAACAACGAGTGTTATTTTTTCTTTAGAAACACCGGTATTATATCGGAACGTTTTTCTAAAATAGATTGTGGACTGAAAACAAACATAGTAACACAATTGCTGTTGTTTACATTATTGTGAATTCATATGCTTTTCTTGGCAGTATCGTAAATTTAAAAAATATATATATTGCTGATTAATGTCGTCTTACGATGTGGATTACTTTGAGAAGTGCTGATCAGAGGAATAGTTCAATATCCTATGATTATATTTTTAGTTTCTTGCGTTGCGTATTAATTGTTTTCTTAGAACTACGATTCTGAGATAGAGTTCCTAGGAAAGTGTATATTAGACTGTCAAATGAAAATGTGAATATTTTTTTATATTATAATTTGGAGAACGAAAATGATTTATGGCTTTGCCTTGACGCCTTGCACCCGGTATGTAAGATGAATTGAACTTATTATTCTTAATGAATGCAATCATCTGGATTTACTGAAGTCATCATCATCATCATCATCAGCCGGGGTCGATCCACTGCTGGATGAAGGCCTCCCCCTGCTTTTTTTTTTTTTTCAGGAGGGGTTTGGACATAGCAACACCACGCTGCCCAGGCGGGTTGGTGTTCGGGTTTCTGTCTGGGTTTTCCTTCCCATAGCCAAGAGAACACGGCACTCGGTGTTCCCGAGCGGTCACCCATCCAAGCACTATCCGCGCCCAATGTTGCTTCACTTCGGTGATCGCACGAGAGCCGGTGCTTACAACGTGGTATGGTCGTTGGCTTACTGAAGTATAAGGTGTTAATTTGACATTTGTATTTAGACTAGTGATTGCATTAATTTAACGTTTCATTATAGGCAAAAAGTTTTTTATCGTAATTACTGGGGACATATAAAACAATTTTACATTAATTTATGTGAATACAATTCAGAAAATGAAAGAGTAAGATTAAAATATTGATTTAATGAAATCCATTTTTATATTTACTCAAAATAGTTGATACATATTTGGACACCGCCAACGACACGAAGCGGTTTTGCAAACTACCAACATGAAAGAGATACACAAAAACAATGGAAAAGTCTAAACAGAATTCAATTTCGCAATAGAGCGAAAGTAAAATTGAAGTATATCGATCAAAAATCAAAAGTCTTCTATTGAAAATAAAAATAATTCAATAACTAAAATCTTATTTCGTTGATTACTAAAATAAAGTTATTGATTTTTACACCGGGGACGTTGGTTTACGCCTTATGAAATATGGAAGTAAATTTGAAAATACGTGGTTTAAAAACGTCACATTAATCTCGACTATATAACTACCGTTAAGGTGGTGAAGTGGTCAGTGTCATTGATTACGATTACGAACCTCACGAGTCCGATTCTCAGTATTATACATACAGATTTGTCTTCCTTACTCTATATTTTAATCACTGCTCATAAAGGATAAGCAAGTGAGCAACAAGCAGTTTTCATATGAATAACATATGTTGATATACCTAATGAAGAGATCATAGAAATTACACATTGGAAGCGTACACGAATATATATATATAAAACTGCCACGATATAGATACAAATAGATATGATTATTTTCTATTCAATATCAAATGAAATGATATTATGCCGGAAAAAAGCTCGTAAAGACTTTTGTTATATAAAGTTTGACCTGGACAGTGTCATATGGCCTACAACAAACGACCATGCGTAATTGACTTAGTGGATATCAAATATAATTGGTGAGTACAAAAACAAACAGCCCATCAAGTAAATGAATGAATGTATTTTATTATAGGGGCCAACAAATTGTTTTAAATGGAGTAATGATCCAGCAACATTCGTACATTCAATGTATTAAGTTCATAAATGATTCCTCTGCATAGTAGTTTTTGTTCGATTAAGGTCCACAGATTATAAACTATCTATTATATTAATATGACGAAATATATATTTCAATGAATTAATTAATAACACGGTGAAAAAATAGCAATGTATTTTAGTTCTACAAAATTATTTTTAACAAATATAGTTGATAGCTATTTCGGCTCACGCCATCGCCAGAACTATATATAGTTCTGACGATGGCGTGAGCCGAAATAGCTATCAACTATATTTGTTAAAAATAATTTTGTAGAACTAAAATACATTGCTATTTTTTCACCGTGTTATAATGGAGTTCTACCAAGTGAATGCCAATTCAATCAATGAATTAATTAATCTTATTGACGTCTACTTGAACGGACGCACATTAATAACACTTTATTTAACACATGTATTTTAAACCTCGAAATTTATTCCGGTGATGTACAATGAATGCGAATTGCAGCTTGAGTCAGTTCGACCACTATTGGACCGGTCGGTAGCGATACGCTGGTTCTGATTAAGACGTGTTATATTAAATTTATTAAAATTCAATCGTAAAACTAGTCAGTCTATATTGATGAAATTGGCATTAACTTGGTAGGACTCCATTATAATACGGTATAAAAAGAACCATTTATTTTAATTCTACAAACTTTATAAGTCACAAAGTTGACATCTACTGAGAGTATTCATGTAAATTTAATATTTAAGTCAATGATTGATAGATACAATAAAAAAGAATGTGCGACGGCCGGGAATCGAACCCGGATCAACTGCTTGGAAGGCAACTATGCTGACCATTACACCACCATCGCCCATATGAAGACCTCAAAAATATTGTTTCAAATTGTCTAAACAGTGCTATATAAATTATGCCCATAAACATTATACTTTCACTTTTGACTGATCGCTTGTACAATGTAATTGCAGGATATCAGTAATGTAACGGCAAACGGTTATAACTGCTGTTTAATTCACTATTTCTTGTTCATAAAATGTTCCAAAGTGTTCATTATTTGATGTAGTAAAATATTAGAGCCCTAACATTATTTGTAACAAAGTTATGTTAAAAATATTACCTCTTGCCTACTTACTTGTCAAACTGATTGAAAAAGTTTGTTTTTGCTCTCTTAAAAAAATATTTAATTAGCAATTATAATCATTTACCATCAAGGTAGCGAAAATTGAAGATCGTTTTAATTGAAATAGCTATTCTATACGTACGAATTTTAATGAACATATGTTTTTTATTGATAAATATTGCTGGGAATAGCAATATTGTATTCTTAGTAATCCAGCCGATAATGATGTACTTCTGTGATTAATCATATTTAAGCATTTTTATGCAATGCGTAACACTGAATGGATGGAATTCTAGAATTTTATAAAAAAAGTGTATTTTGGCAGCTTACAATAAAAAATATTTCATTTTTTAAGTACTTAACACATTATTGTTTAAATGCTTTTTGCTTACTTATATTCTATACCGGTGCCTATAGAGATAATTTTTTTTTATAAAAAAAAATTTTTGAGTGTCATAATCATTATCGATACTACAGTAGGTACTAAGTAAAAATTTAAGTAAATAATTTAAGAAACAGAAAATATGTTTTCAAACTGAAAGCCACATTCTAAGCCTATCATTAACGGCGGTTATTTTTTATATGACATAATATTTAACAAAATACTAATTCTATGATAAACTATCAAATTTATACTGATGATTTTTCTTTATTGAACGTCTTTAGGGAAAAATGTAATGATTCTCTGTAAGAAAAGTGAGTAATCATCGCATCTTAACCGTGATGAAAAAATTTATGATTGATATCATTATCTAATTTTAAAGTGAAAAATCGTAAGCATTTCACCTCAGTGCGTGACAATGCAAGCTATTTAATCGACTGAGGGTGTTTGATGAAATATTAAAATTAAATTTGATTTTTTTAAGCTTTGTGCATTTCCACATGTTTTGTCACTGACAAAACTGCAAAAAATAGCATAGTTGTTCCATAAACGGCCACCAAATTTTTACGTTACTACTGATAAATATGCGATGAGATCTTATGACGGCTATACAGACATATTAAAAATGTACCAAAATATATTTTTGTTCGCTAATAAAAAAATAGCCATTATATAGATTTCTCGCGAAGTGTGTTAATCCTTGACAAAGCAATATTACAACGCGGTACTCTTCAAGTTACTTTTGTTTTTTTTCCTAAATCCGTCACTTAGAACCTTGTATTAATTGCAATTAATTGCACACTGGGAAAAATGTTTTATTCTCATGAAAAGAAAATTAGGAAATACCCATTATGTTTGTAGTTCAATGGAAATTCCATACAATATATAAGGAATCGACAAGCCATATAATTCTTACGTATATTAAGAGCATTTCAATGTAAGGGCGCCCATATGCTTCTTGCAATGAGGAATTTATTTTTTTAAGAATGCTTGCAAATGGATTCATGTCATTGTAATGCAGTCATGAGCAACTTTTCCTGATTCTATACGAAACTCTCATTCCATTTCCGAGCTGAGGTCAAATCAAATACATATTTAACAAGGAAGTATATCTTAAAACATCTTGATTAATTATTTTCTTATACTGTATGCAATAATATTAATATATGTAGTTTAATGATTATTAATTTGAGTGTGTTAATTGGCATTTTACGTGAACTAGGACATAGTTTCTTAATTTTTTTACATCCACGGATGTCTAAAATAAACTCAATTAAGACAGACAGTATAAAAAATATAATTGAAAAATCCATAAAGTTTAACATAAAAATCGATTATTTCGGATTGCTGAAATATCTCCACAGACCACCGGCTTAAAAACTATTAACTATAAGACAAAACAATATGATGGGGTAGGTAATTCTCACATTTAATATCATATAATTTTTGATAGTAAAACTTCGAAATGATTTTCCTAACATAATGATCCTTATATATGTCCTGGAGAATTAAATATATTACAACGTTTGACACAAGCAACAACCTTTATGTTATAGTGTAAAAATCGTATTTATTAAGAAAATTTCAAGAATAAAGATGCATTATCCGTTGAATATCGTATCATAAGTAAAAGCCATTCATTTTAATTACTTTAAATTAATCTGATTATTTCGAAAAATCGTTTCATATAATATCGCACAATCAACGGAAAATATTATTAAATCAGGAGAGGTTTATTCTTACTACAACAGAGTAAAAAGATAAATTCTGTATGTCTGGTTAATGATATGTATATTATTCGTCCAAGTATTTATCTTGCAAAAAAAGATTTCGGCCCAGTCTTAATTTTAATCTATTTCCGTTAGCAAACAAATAAAATAATCGGCTCTTCGCCTAATATTATTAAAAATGACATAAGTATAAATTTTAACGTCACCCATCAACAAAAATGCATTCATCCCTGAATAAATGCGCATCCAAAATGCGTTGTATGTAGTAATACGATAGCAGAGCTTATCCCGCTCGGCTGACCCTGCTTCTCAGGCCAACAGGAAAACGGACCACCTAAAATCACTGGATTAAATAAAGACTTAAAAACCTTTCCTTGTCATTTTCGTGCATTAAACGCAGATGGCACTTCGCAATAAAAAAATAATTATCAGGGCTGTAGAGTCCATAAAAATAACACGACTCCGAATCCGACATTGACCGACAACACGACTTCGACTAAAAGAAACGTTTATATTTGTTAGGTTTTTTCCTAACTTTCCGATTTATGTGCATTAAATTAAAGATAAACCAACTAATTCAGAAAACTGTTCATTGAGATAAACTTCAAAATCGTCTAATTGAAAAGGTTGTCGGAATCGTTCTTTTTCTCTGGCTCTGGTAATTATCATTTCCATAGTGCTAAATTAAAAGTATATATTAATATGATTAGTGAACGACATAAACTTTTGATTAATATTCCAAATATTTGTTGTATTTTCATAATTTGGCTGGTGAGACACATAATATAATGCAAACAATTTTTTATAGTTATTTTTATTTGTGCGGACAAAATTTTGTTGTATTAAACCAAAACAGGCATTATCCAAATTGTATGTTATGGCGAATGATTTTTTTTTGTTGAACAAAGACGAAACATTCATTTTATGAGAGAATAGTTTGTAAAATTAACGAATTTTCGAATATTTAAATCTTGCAGGAATCCCTTGCTACTTCAAGTAAATCTCTGGTTTTAAACATTTTTAAATGAAAAATATATTTTTAAATCTAGTTACATTTTGAGACTATTCTATGAGTTGCGCATTCTGTGACTAAAATAATTGATATATTTTATATTGCTACCTTAATAGCGATTTTATGATACAGTAAAAGCAGACAGCAATTTGCATTACAAAGGATGATGTTAATGACTGAATTTCTGTTAGAATACATTAAGAGATTATATTTTTAAGCAATAAAATGTTGTTTAATCTCTCTTTTAGGAATAGGTGAACAGTAAGGAAAACAAACATTACTCTTGAAGTCTCTTGGGGACGTTTTTAGGATCGGAAATTGGAGTCAGTGAGAGGTATGAAAATAACTCACAACAATGAATATACAAAAAAGCAGTTTGGGAAATCGATCTCATGATCCTGCAAGAAAGAAATCCTAAAACGTTTGACCATTCAGCTACAGGGTGACAAACCGATGCGGCCACGTGAAAATAATTGTGGCGTGCCATTATTTCAATATTATTTTCATTCCTGATCTCTAATTACACTGGACTGTAAAATTGAAGTTTTTTCGTTGACAGAGAACGCGGTTGAACGGGCACAAATTTCGACACAAACCATCTAATTGAAACGTAACATACAATTTACTCAGTAATTGGTTCAATTTCGGCATTGTGATGAGTGGAATATACGAGGAGCATGTCTGCGTAACGCCAGTAGTTTATTTTCGTACGTATTTAACGTGGTGTTTGTTTTTCTTTCCAAAAATTAAATCATTCTAACATATTCCCTACTTCTTGAGCAATTGAATGTTCCCCTTTGTTCGATGGTCATGTATGGATTGTCGCTTTCGTAAAATATTTTGATTCATTCATAGTAATTGTTAAATATAATATTTTTTAACTGAAATATTTAAGATAACTAAGGCGGAAGATATTGTTAATCCTTCCTATAGATAATATTTAATATTACTAAAATAAATTCGTAGTAAAAATTCTCAATTGCAAAAATACAATAAAAAAATTACTGTCAGGCAAATCTCAAAAAAGACAGTTGGCACGGTGAAAAAATAGCAACGTATTTTAGTTTTTCATTTTTTTATAAGCTATGGTTGATAGCTATTTCGGCTCACGCCATCGTCAAAACTATCGAGAACTAAAATATATTGCTATTTTTTCACCGTGTTATAATGGAGTTCTACAAAGTAAATGCCAATTCAATTAACAAAAAAACAGTTGGCCATATATGTCATAAAGCTAAAAAATTGCTCACCGAGTACTATTTTTTTAATTACATCACTTTTGTCAATTTAATATGCACAAACTTGTTTTTTTTTTTGAAATTTCTATACTTCTATCTTAATAGTTCTATACATTGCTACATCACCAGTTTTGAAGAAGAATTGATAATTTTTATTCATTACATTACAAAATGAAAAAATATATCTCACCGGCCATATAATATTTACAGTTTAATTCAATGTTAACCGTTACAAACAATCATTATGATGATCGATCAAACACAATACAAATCACCTAAGTGATGATCTTGACATGACACGATGATCTTTGGAATTCCTCCAATGCCACTATCCGAAGGGAAATTACTCTGAAGTCATTGTGTCGTGACTTTTCCCGGAGAATCAAACCTCGCCATCGGCATAATTAGTTGATGCGCTTTACATGTTTAATCCAAAGGAACCTTGTGGTCGATTCAAATGTGCAATGTTTTATTGATGCCTTATGCAAGTGTCTGTCAATTGCAGGACTGCTTAATTGAGGAGTAGGAATAATACATAAATACAAAGTATCTTCATTTAACAATTATTCGTTACAACAAAGAGTTATAGAACATTTAGAAGATAAGTTGCTTGTTGAATTTTTGAAATGGCTTTTGACTTTGAGTAAATTATAAGCGATTATCGATTGCTCAGGACTAAAATTTCACACTGAATCTGATTTGAACAATTAAAATAGTCCATACTAAATTTGTGTAATATTATTGCTATAAATATAGTTCTTAATATAATCTGCCTTTGCGATGAAACAGTTGTACATTGATATCGTAAGTAAACAATAAATTATATTCAAACAAAGTAATATGATTGATTGAATTGGCATTCACTTGGTAGAACTCCATTATAACAAGGTGAAAAAAAATAGCAATGTATTATGTAAAACTATTTTTTGTAAATATAGTTGATAGCTATTTCGGCTCACGCCATCGTCTTGTAGAACTAAAATACATTGCTATTTTTTTTCACCGTGTTCAAAAGTATTGCTTTGGATGACGACATACTCCATGTGAACGAAAGTGACTTCAGGCGAATACTATTTTTTAATGTATTAAAGTAGATTTTACACGGGCTAGCTTGGTTAATTTTCATGCTATCATTACTTTTTATTATGTTGTTCATTTCTTTGATTTCCGACATAAATTTTTAAATATTTGGACGTTGCAAAAGCAATAAACTAATAATGTATTATTTTCGAATCGAAACCTTATAAAAATAAAATATATTCTGAGTATTTTTATTATTTTATTGAATCTATCTAACACATAAAAAAATACCAACGTTCATTTAATTTTATTCGATTTGGTTGACGTCCTCTGCTTATGTACACAATCTCGACAATGGAGGTTAATCTACCGTGTCGATAACGAAAGGCAAAATGCATTTCGCATTTGGATGACTTGAGCAATCAGCTGCAATCATTGAGCATGTAGTGACATAGCCAGCACTTCCTTCATATGTCAATCAGACCAAGTCGTAACGAAACACAAAGCAGGTAGGTGGATTATTGTACTCAGGTTAAGTGGAATAGATGCCTGCACACAATGGCCACATGACGCAGACATGATTCTATTGTAATTGATTCCTTGATTGCCGCTGAAGATAATCAACGCGAAGAGTCACTGCCTCATACTAAGTAGATTGCCCGTAATGATGAAGACAAAGTAAATTTCAAACGCTGCAATAGGAACATGATAGAAATCGAATCATTTCGTAAAACTGTGTAATGAATACAAAAATTATGACACGGTGAAAAAAAGTAGTAATGTATTTTAGTTCTACAAAATTATTTTTAAAAAAATATAGTTGATAGCTATTTCGGCTCACGCCATCGTCAGAACTATGTTTAAATTAACATTTGCTTACCTACATATAGCTGTGTAGGAAAGGTACACTATACATCTTCTCTCCTGTTTTAACAGCCTAGCTTTGCTTCTTTCTCGCAATAAAAATAATTTTTTCAAAAATTGTGAATGAAACTAAAAAATGCGGCTATGACAATAAGTTTACACGTGGCACGGAAATGGTCTATTACGGAAGCAAATCAGACCCCTTAAATGTGGAGCGGTATAATCAATGGGCTAAACAATATATTAGTTTGTTCGTTAAGAATCCTTTGTGATAGTTGATGTCTATTGATTTCCAGCTGCTCTAATCTGACGATGGCTTGAGCCGAAATAGCTATCAACTATATTTTTTAAAAATGATTTTGTAGAACTCAAATACATTGCTATTTTTTTCACCGTGTAATAATGGAGTTCTACCAAATGAATGCCAATTCAATCAATCAACAAAAATTATGTTTTATTTTCAGACATAAATATCAGTAGTTTGTTTTTGTGCAGTGCAGTCAAATTTTACGTCAACCGAATGTAATGCATCAGAAAATAATTAGTTACATCTTAATAACTCATGAAAGTGCCAGACTCAATTTCTCCAAGTCTAAGTGGTGGCCATACTATCATTGCTGTAATTCCGATCTGCAAAGATCTTTTGATAACGTTGTAACCATCAATTTATTGCCGTTTTATGGAAAAACATTCATCTAGTGCAATTATAATAATTTTAAAAGATGTGGCAAATAGTTAGAATTATGGAAAAAAATAATTCTTATAATTAAGCAAAAAGCGTGTGCGACGGCCGGGAATCGAACCCGGATCAACTGCTTGGAAGGCAACTATGCTGACCATTACACCACCATCGCCGGTACCGAAGGTTTATATATACAAATATATTTCATTGTAGAATCGTGCAAAATTATTTCACTTCCACTTGCATTGAGATCATCGTCTTTGCTCACTCTCCCAGCGACTTGATCGCTAACAGTCAGTCGTATGATGGCAAATAATTAACACAATCTTCATCAAACAGAACGATTATCTGTTAAGTGATTATTTTTTTTATTATAATCATTATTTCGAAAATAAAATTCTTCAAGAACAACACATTTAAAAAAACACAATCTTTTGAGCGAGGAGGCTATAGAATCATTTTAAAAAAAGTGACTCCAACTCGAATCAAAGCACATGCATCATTCATATTATATTTATCAATACACACTTTAAATAATTTTAAAAAGAAAGAATCGTAGTTATATTTTATAATCCAACTTCACAGCTCTGATTATGAGGAATATGCATACTTCAATGATATCATGTATCAGGTTGATTTATGGCATGCACAAATTTGATGCATTATATGCATTTAACCGCAACTATTTAATCGGCAGTTCCTCACCTTTTTGTAAGAAGGGTTAAAAGACATGCATGTAGCTTGAGAAAGACAGAATGAAATATTTAAAGCCAATTTTTGGTTTTCTAACGTAATCGCCTTTAAGTGTGACTTATTTTTTTAGCACATTGATATTTACGTGCAAGATGTTTTTAACAGTAAAATTGTAAACTAATTCATTTAATTTTTGCAATTTCTTAGGCCATTATTAACGTTCAATTTCATGTTCATATGTTTTTTAATGTTCTGTTTATCGGTTAATGATGTACGAGATCAAATAATCCGGCCTTGATAATTTATATGAAGAAATTAATATAAATCAAATTGTTTGTGTGTTTGAATTGTTTTATATTAATAAATATATATAAAAATCAATGTATATGTGTATATTTGTCATTTATGCATTACTATACTATTCTTTCGATTTATATGAAACTTAAATTTTTTTTTCAGTTCACTCCCGCGAAGGTTTCTGACGTACATACCACCGCCCTAAATCAATGTATAATCTAATCTATATTACTATTCTAACATATTTTTATGCTAGCACGTTTTCTTGAATCTCTTTATTCTGAGATTGCAGCAACGCGCGAGGAGTCAGCTCATAATAAATAAAATTGGAAAATGGATAAATTATTCGAAAATAAATAGGTGTTTTTCACGGCTAGTTTAAATTTGTTTGAGCTTTAAGTTTTGAAGTACGAATATTTGATCGAATGAAAAAAATAAGAGCTTCAGAATGTTGTATTGAGCTTTGGAATGGAAAATAAAATCAGCTCAAGATTGGCAATCCTAATATGATTATTATATTTCAAATCGGTAATGTTTTAAATACAAGAAAAAAAAATATTTAAAATTATTATAGTAAGCGTGCGTCATGTATTGGCCATAAATATCTTCTTTGGATGAGTTAAAGTAAAAAAAATACGAATAATATTAAACTGTCTTTTCCTTTTACGTTTTTATCATTCTATTATGTAGATATATTAATCCAATCCATTAATCGTGCGTATCACCCACAAAAATTCGCCTCGAATATCAAAGTGCTCGTCCACATAATTTAATTTTGTAAATAAATTATATCATAGGTGCGGCATAATACGGGTACACTACGACTGATTGATGTTGTCTCTTTGATTAACGACGCGCATTAATATTAGTCATCATGTGTTTTTATTAACTCCCACTCTCGTAAACTAATATTTTGAGAAATTACTCGGCAGGAAAAACAAGCCTTTCGTGCCAGGAAACATGATTGATATTTTTACTGCAAGAGTTTTATGCTTTTTGTTATTCATTTTTACACATTGCGTTTCACATAAATATTGTATCAAGTTATTTTCAACTTTTCGAAATATTAAGTCGGTGGTGATTTATTAATTAACATCTTTAAATATTAATCAATTCACCACAACAGTCAAAATGTATTTTATCATATAAAAAATATGAATTAATTGACGTATGAAAACGTTTAGAAGAGTGTGCATGATACTAGAATATATATTGAATTTGTCACACACTGAATCTCCAAATTTGCCACCACACAACTGTATTCGAAACAAAGGCACATTAAAAATAAAACTTATGATTCCATTGTTTGCTTAAAACCTCCAAAACAATATACAATAATACATTATATATATATGATACATTGCACACGTTTTATAAAGTCGTGATTCTGCTTTAGTAGAAATCATAATTAACTAAACTACATTCTTTTACAATTCATATGTAAAGTATATTTTTCTTCAAAAAATGTTGGACTTAATAACTAAAACTCGCAATCGAAAATTGATTTTAAGCTTTGCTAAAAATGACCACATGGTAAATTTTCTAACATATGGCTTTCTGTCAATAAATGATGGTCAATTCCACTGAGTAAAATATCCAACAGACGTATAATTATTACGAATTATTATCATTGAAAATAACGTTTGTTAAATGGTTTAAATCGATTTACATTATTAGACTAGTTTCCACCCTCCCTACTCCTTCCGCCAATAATACATTCACCGGGTACTATCTTCAGCTTGGTGATTCAAATTTACAGCAAACATGCTCTTTGATTACCAATTCCATTTTTTTAAATTCAATTATTTAGTATGAAATAGTCATATTCATCACCAAATAACTATGCCATATTAAGTTAAACTCACACACATATTCTGTCTCGAGTCGTTCGCAATCACAGTGTTGAAGTGTACAGTATAGACAGACTGATTATTTGAGATAAGAACACGGTGAAAAAATAGCAATGTATTTTAGTTCTACAAAATTTATAAGATATATAGTTTATAGCTATTACAGACGCTCTTGTCAGAAATAAATATAAAATATGGCTATTTTTAAGTATTCGAATAATTATTTCACGCAATTAATTTGATCAATGTTTTTTTTTTATTTTCATTCAGTAGATAGGGATTGCAATTTACCGTCAAATTTCAATAACCGGTAAACGATAAATAATTTCACCTCTTACCGGTATACCGGTAATTTACCGGTAAATGAAAAAAATAAAACGACGTGGGTTATATCATTAAAGTATAACTGTACGTGGCTACTTTCACAGAAATGGTATCCTGGATTGAAACATAAATAATTAAAAATACATTTTAGGTGAATAGTAATGTCATAAAATGTACTTTAAATATGTTTCAGGTAAATATATGTATGTTTTAAATGTACTTTTGTAAGTTAAACGGATAATTTACTATTTGCCACACAAAGATTGATTAATTTAAATTACGACTATGAAATATTTTGTTTACCTGCCTATAAGAAGTTCATACGCTAAACTATTAGTTAACCCATTAACTTATTGATGTAGTATATATATTTTTTACATGTATGCATAATTTGTATCTATGAATATAAATTCATAATTAAAATAAAATAAAAAAACAATGTATTGTATTATACAGTATATTAAAAAATGGTTATTTGCTTTGGTATAATGGAAACATAGTTGAATATGTACCTTAATACGAATTTTCTTCGCTATATTTCCTATTAAAACTAGAATCTATAATATGCCTTAATACGAATTTTCTTCGCTATATTTCCTATAAAACTAGAAACTATAATATGCCTGTATCTGGCAATAATTCGCGATAAAAACATTTCCGGTAAAAACCGGTAAATTTTTCATATACCGGTAATTACCACTGGTGCATTTTGGACCATTTACCATTTACCGGTAATGCAATCCCTATCAGTAGACATGCAAGCGCGTTATTTATAATTGTATTCATTACATTTAAAGGAAATGCGCTTTTTTATAAACGAAAAGATTACCTACTAAAGTTTTAAATTATTTTTCTACGGCGTTGTTTGTCGTGAAGATTTAAATTTCAATGAAGGCATGCTGCACCTAAATAAATTTCGTTTTGTTTTTTTTTCTCGGCGGTAAAAAATCACCCGCCCGCATAGTAATCCATTGAGTAATCCAAAATATTATCAAGGATGTGAAAAAATCACAGGGCTGTTGATGATATATTTTATTCAAGAAATTTTCAAAGATTAAATTTTATTTAATTAATAAAAATTAAAATACGTTTTCTCACGGATGACATTGTATTCTCATTTTAGACTACATTCATGCGCATGAATGAAATATAGTCGACAAAAGTAAATTTACTGTCAAAAAACACCCGTTTCGATACTAATGCTTAACTGCTAATGTCTCAATTGTTGAGAAGACTGATTTTACTATGATGATAGTTGATACAATATGAATTAGCAGTGGTTAAAACCTTCTTGTACTCGCTAATTTTTGAGTTAATGCATTGCTTGATTTGTCCTGACAAACTCAATAAGATTGTTTCAATCCAATATTATTCAATAAATTTTCTAGGCGTTGGAATATCCTTCAAAATGCTCGTCAGGGAACCATTAATGAACATTAATCAAAAGACAAGACTTATGCTTCATTTATCAATTAACAAATTTTATGTAGTAAGAAATCTTGCTTTAAATAATTAAAAAAACTCTTTATTTATATAATACAGCGTTACTGTAAATTGAGAGAAAATATAATAAAAACCATTCATTTGAATTATTTAAATAACATCAACGATTTCGCTGGGTACATCCCTGCATTTAGCGGTTCCGATTACTCGGGTGTCCGAATCGATAACCGTCAACCAAACCTTCTACGTTTTTACCAGCTGACAATAAGAACATCCACCCAAGAAACCTGATAGCCATGGTTATATGACACACTGACTTTACATTGTTGCCAACGTAAAGACTCTGGTTTTTTTGAACATATAACATGCGTATTGATCGTAGTTTTTGAGAATCTGCAAACGAGTTGAATTCAACTGATACATAAACTAGGAATAATTTGGACTTTCTTAAAATATTTTTGAGTTAGTCTTTTTGAAATCATGCCAATTCATAAGCAGTATTTTAAAAACTTCCAAAAAACTGAAAGCAAATGTTTTTATCAAGAATTTGTTGTAAATCATTCGTTCTCTCTTTATCTCAGTTTCAGGATTGAATAGGGATTGAGTGAGATGGAGAAGAATCAAATATATATATTGTATATACAGGTTATCCTCGACTTACGACCGAGATACGCTCCTGAACTTTGGTCGTCGAATTCGAATTTCATACAAGATATGTATGTACTTACATATAAAAATAAAAAAAATATATTTTTTATTGTTAAATTTATACTTATTTAATAATACAAAATAAAATATTTACTTCATTAATATTTAAAATCTTTCGTCATCTGTACTTATTATATGTAAGTACAATCCATTGGCTCATCATCAGTAGTGGAAGAAGAAGCAAAAGTAGTCTTTTTTAAAAACATATACAGTTTTAGTTGAGTTGTTTGTTGTTTTTTTCCTATATATTGCAGCGTAATGCAATTTAAAACAAATGCTTTTTTTGGTCGTAAGTCGAGGACTACCTGTATATATAAATTTTAAATAATAAAAACACATTTTTTAGTACTTATTTCCACAATATATTTTTTGATCAGGACTGGTTTCGCTTATCGAGAGCATTATCAACTGATGATGAGCACGCGATGAGCGAAACCGGTCCTGATCAAAAAATATATTGTGGAAATAAGTACTAAAAAAATGTGTTTTTATTATTTAAAATATAATGCCTTTCCATCAAGAAGTGACAGTTAACACCTTAAAAGTATATATAAATGTCTTTTGATTCTAATCTGTGCTCATTAATTTTGAGATTTGAATCTTTGAAAGGAGGATAAACTCTTCAGCGTTTAACAATAATTAACTTAATTTTCAATAATCAAAGCTCTTTCCAAAAATACTATTTTTTTATAAATTGCTATCCCAGAAGTACACTGATATGATTACTCCTAATTTAGTATGTATTATTATATAATATAATGTCATCCGATCGATACATAAGAATAAATTGTATCGTTTTGTGATGTTAAAAAGTCACAAAACGTTCAACTTATCGGAATTCTAAAATTATTCCACTTAAAAATTAAATGGTCGGCTGCATTTTCGAAATGACAGTCAAGTTAAAAAATTCACCAGCAGCGACTGTATTCATTTGGCGTCCACAATAATTATTATTGCTTCGACGATGTACGAACTCGGTGTCTAATAGTTGGAAGTCACGCAAGCCAGATCGGCGGCGGATTGTGCCACTGGACTAACGCGCTTATTAAAGTCGGTTGCTCAAAAGCATTAATGCGATCTTTATCTAAAAATCACATAGATTCCGGTATAAAAATCAATATCGCATATTAATACTTTAAATTCGGTATGGAGATATGCAGTGCTTTTTAGACTGGTCTATGGATTCATTTAAAAATCTGCCGACACCATTTTCCCTTACACGTAATTCCAATGTCAAAAATATATGACACGCCATTTAATGAGTCCACCCACCATACAAATGTACGGATATCTATCAATACGATACATATCAAAAGTTTATATTATTTAAGCCTTTACGTGCATAAGTGAATTCGCTTTTATTATATATTGAATGTATTCTAAAATCAGGGGAATAAATAAATGTATGATTGGGTACGTCCATTTAGTTGAATCATTTTTCAGCTACAAAACGTTTCTAGCTCTTAATGGATTCCTAGACATCATTCTCTCCCTATACTTATTGTATCAAAATGTATAAAATATTTCAAATGCTAAATCCGCATAAAAGGAAATGTCATGACAAAAACCTCTAATACTCTCTACCTCTTATAAGTCTGCTCGCGTATTGATATTCGTTATTTTTTATTTATTCATATTAAGTTTTATTATTATCAAATTAAAGAGTGGCATTACACATGGCTTGATTCGTTTGCAAATATTAATACATCAGGCGAATCTAAGTTGCCATACTGTTAAGAATTTAAATGTTGTAGTATTGGTACAACATATGTATTATATGTATTTGCCGCCAAAAATCGTATTCGATATTTATATAATAGAGTGAAAGCTGTATCATCAAACTAACATAACATTATATGAGTTGATTGAATTGACATTCACTTGGTAGAACTCCATTATAACACGGTGGAAAAAAAATCGGATTCTCAACAAACAAACTGATATATGTCGATCGCCATTGCTTAACCCGCTGCGGGGGGCCGTTTTGTAGCCATAATGGACCATTTCCGTGCCATATGTAAGCTTATTGATATAGCCGCCTTTTTAGTTTCATTTACAATTTTTAGTTTTATTGCGAGCAAGAAACAAGTTAGGTCGTTAAAACAGGAGAGAAGATGTATTGTGTACCTTTTCTACACAGCTATATATAGATAAGCAAATGTTAGTTTAAGCATAGTTCTGACGATGGCGTGAGCCGAAATAGCTATCAATATATTTAAAAAAATAATAATTTTGTAGAACTAAAATACATTGTTATTTTTTTCGCCGTGTTACTTTATATGAGTATCAAATTTTCATAATTAAAATCATAGGAAAGATTTTTTAAAATTATTGTTTGGTACTTTTTCTACTCGATCATCTTTGCCAGTGTTAGCTTAACTAAAATAATTTTAAATAAAATCACATACGATATCAGTTACATTCCAAATGTTTATATTTATCCAGATGAAATTTAAATTAAAATTTTGAATGTTTGTTCTACTGTGACAACGCCTAATTTCGTGTTAAAAATGCGAAGTGCATATAAAATTTAACTGTCTTCAATTTGTACGACGTCTGCAATCCGCAAGTGCATTTATGTTTTATAAAATCATCTTCTATTTAATTTTAGATTGTTGAATATTATTTTCCCAGATATATGCAGTGTTAGACACTCCCCGCCTATATGAGACACGCGCAGCTAGATTTCGTGTAGATAAACGAGTTGTGTTTCCTTGTTAGCACAACTCGGCGTGTCATTTGAAATTTTTATCAGTTGACAGTAAAAATGAAGTCAGATTGCATCAAATTCAGAGGTTGAAGAAAATTAATGAGAAATAAATAAACAGCCCTGTTCTTTTACAGTTACGTCTCACACATTCCTTTCGCACTTCGTCGGTTAATTAACAGATATTTCTCTGCTGGTAAAAGATATTTAAAAATCAATAGATAAAAAAATAGAAATATATTTTGTCAAGTCTCGACAAAATTGAACACTGAATTGAAATCGTATTTATGTAAATTAGAGCTTAAATCTCATTATTGAGAGAATATATAATATATTCAAAAAAAAATGGTTGAGGAAAGATTAACATCAAGATTATCTGGGTTTAGTGAAGTATTCAATGTTATCGATTTCGTTTTTTTTACCAATTTCATTAATTCATTCTTCTATGGATATATGGATTTTAGTTCGAAAATTACCTCCCATCCGTCCGAAACTAAAAGTGAAGCGTAGGACGTAGCGAGAGCGACTAACATACGGCTAATCATATCCTAACTATATTCAACCATCCCTTTTCTCCCCAAAAAATAAATGATTGAGCAACAGAACAAGTAGTTATCGCAGATTTTTTTTTCTATGTACCTCCATCTACGAATTCTTGCAATCCATATTACGAGCGTATATGGTATAAAAAAGAGCTTTGAGCGTATAAAAAGAACAGCTAAGTAGGATAATATATTTTTTGTTATTTTTATTAAACTGCAAAATAATGTAGATTCCCAGATATTTTTTCAAAATTATTATTAATTAACTGTTATCATTGAAAACGACCTTAAATGGGTAAAAATAAAGAAATGTAAATTTTAACTATATAATTTATTCAAACTGTATTCGTATGTAAAAGTATACTGCCATTATAACACGGTGAAAAAAATAGCATTGTATTATAATTCTACATTTTTTTAAAGATATAGTTGATGGCTATTTCGGCTTACGCATCGTCAGAACTATGCTTAAACGAACATGTGTTTATCTATACATAGCTGTGTAGAAAATAAAATGGTACACAATACATCTTCTCTCCTGTTTTAACGACCTTGCTTGTTTCTTGCTTGCAATGAAATTGATAGATATCAACTATCACAAAAGATTCTTAACGAACAAACAATATATGTCGATCACTTTTGCTTAACCCTCTACGGGGGGCCGTTTTGTCTCCGCAATAGACCATTTCCGTACAATATGTAGTAAACTTATTGATATTGCCGCCTTTTTAGTTTCATTTAAAATTTTTGGTTTTATTGCGAACAAGGAACAAGCTCGGTCGTTAAAACAGGAGAGAAGATGAGAATATCTATTATCAATGGAGTTCTACCAAGTGAGTGCCAATTCAATCAATATACTGCCATTTTTAAGAATGGTTTCATGCACATGTATTATATTATATATAAATTAATTTTATACATCATATTATTTCTGTTCCTTTTGTCGCTTTTATTCTTAGCTGCTTTAAATTAATAAAGTTTATTTTATCATAATATAAGCATCATGACTCAATATGTTAAAATTGAATCAAGTAACTTATCGACTTTACGGAATGCGACCCATATTAAGAGCTAAATCTATCCAGTTTTAAATTGGTCACGATTTTTGATTTATGTTTTCGACTCGGATTTTAAAATCTATCAACATTCCAAGAACTAAAAAGACCTTTATAGTAAATAAAGCACGACAATCCTGAGCTTTATAATGTTTATAACAAAATTTCAATTTGATTATTATTATATTGATCTGGTTTCCGCGAAAAATCGTCGATTAGAAGTTGTAAAATTATCATGCTTTTACAACAAGATTTACCATCTCGCAAGTTAAATCATATTTTAATAAATATCAGCAAGTAAAATAAGTAGGTAGTAGCATAATATATATGAATACATATTTAATAGAAGCTCTCAAACTAAGTCAGTTCTGTTGCATCCATGTGATAGAATGCTTGATGACGCCGACAGGTGAAACCCAAGTTATTAATGACACAGTATGTAGAATCGTACAAAGTTTCAAAAAAATAAATTTAAAAAAATGTTTTTGTAAGCACACTTTAACGCATGGCAACTTCATCTTGTAAGCATCTAAAAAGTAACTTTTTTATGTTAGTTTTCTAATTTATTGATTGAATTGGCATTTGCTTAGCAGAACTCCGTTATAACACGGTGAAAAAATTTTGTAGAACTAAAATATATTGCTATTTTTTAACCATGTTAGTTTTCTAATTAAATGTGTGATTGTATAAAATTTTAAATAACTTTAATTATTCCACGTTTTGCTTTACAATTAGTAACACAATATAAATCAATCAATTATAATTTTTACATTACAATGAGCTTTCACAAAGTTACCGCCGAATCCGTCGAAAGAAATGTGTGATGTCTTCTTGTACCGGGATTAAGTTGGCTACACCTCATAACTCTTACGTTATAAAAATGATTAAAATATCTGAAAAATCTCTGTGTATAAAAATAGCTGTGTAAGATACATGTAATCACACCAAATAAGACAGACATCCATCGATGGATTTTGATTCTGTATGTATAGAGACTTATACACACTACAATTAAAAAAAAATACTTGATAGATTTGGTCAAGATCAAAAGCTTGACATAAAAAATAACAAAGAGCATTTTGTCTCTCTCTTTGTCTGCACATCGTTGGCATAAAGCATTCTAAGAATTTGTAATATCCCCACCGAGCAACAATTTCTCATAATACAATAATACCGTTTCAACAATATGTTTATATTAAAAGTTCACTTTATCCGAATGTGTTTTTTTAAATTGCATTTTTTTCTGAATCTGACTTGTCTAACTGATTTATGATCTCAGCTTTTGGTGCAATCGGGGTATAAAGTTTACAGTTAAGAGATAGTCTCGACGCTCAAGTGTCTCAACGAAGGAATTTGGTTTCCTGTTTTAGCTCTGCTTTTAATCGTGTACAAAAAAATTCTTGCATTGATATTACCAATTTTCCAGAATATATTTAATATCACGAACCACAATACACGCTCTTTGTAAATTGTAGATCATTTTCATTTACTAAATGCCTATTGTATTACTGGAAAAAATATACTGAAAAAACTTAACTACTTGAGTGTAATTTAATTTCTTGCACACAAATGCACTACATTGCTGTTTATATTTGCACGATTTTCTACGAGCGGTCAACGCTTAGAAAAATATGTATCCATATACTTTAATAACTGTGATTCACGCTATGAACACTGAATTGAAAACAAATATCAACATACTACGACACGAAGTCCAGTAAAACAATAACAGTTCTCGTATTCAATAAGTCTTGTGTTTAAATTAATAAATTTATATCACGAAAATATTCAATTGAGATTTCAGTTTAGAACAAAAATCGACGAATCGAGTGAAAAAGCAATCAATTAAGCGGTCCTTACATGGATAAAACCCTGTGGGCTTCAAAAATATTGTAGATGAATGATATTTAGCATATATGCATGTAGTCGATTGTTGAAAACGGATCATACAGTGAGAAGCTGTCAACCCTATTGTTACATAATATTCAATATTAAACACTTTTTCTTTGAAAAGATGACAAATGGGAAGGATACAAACATTTCTTGACAAATATCCATTGTTGATATATATACTAACGAGATCAGATATCCTTTAAATATAAACTTTCAAGATTAGATAATATTTTAGAAGTAAATGAATGTCAATCAATTTACACGTAATAAATTGGTATAACAGATGATAATGAATTCTGAATCAACTAAATATTTTGGCCATATTCATGTGAAATTCATTTTTTTTTTAAAAAAGCTGGATTTCATCAGATTAAATTTTCTCATTTAACATCTAGCTTAATCTTGGGTAAAAAAATGTATATTTATTAATTTATTTAATGAAAGAAGCAAATTTTTATTTTTTATCATTGCTATTTCCCACTACAAATATTTGGTGCTAAAACACACACTTGTCAAAATTACATCGATAAAAATACAAATGAAATTAATAACTGTCAAAAATTAATAAAGCATTTGTGTTCTATTATATTTGATAAAAATAAATCCACATATTTTTCTGTGTAGAATGTAAATACTATTGCACTCAGACCGCATTTAAATAATGATTTCAATAAACATAAAAAAGACAAAAGCGATAATATTATAATGTCGAAGGGAGCACAAAGCTTTTGATAGGTAATAATAAACAAATAAAAACGTACGTAACGCCTCCATTCCTTTTTAGAATATATATCGCGCGAAAGGGTTGCCATAATTCATTTTAAAAAATTGCAAATAAAATAAAAAACGCCAACCCTTCCATTGTTTATGATTTCGCAGCGGCCGCATAAATCGCGTTGTATTTAAATAAATCATAGATCAATATCGTTTAATTTACGATGTGTTAGTGTCGCTCCCTTTGTATATCATGAATCCGTAAGTAAAGATGGGAGAGAATGATGCAACCATTTTAATTAATTAAAACTGTACTTTTAAATATTGGAAATAAATATTGTCGATGAAACATTTGGACTATTTGTAACTGTCTTAAAGTAAAATACTTAGCTGTGCTAAATGAAATTAAATCATATTTCTGACAATGTTGACAAGCCGAAATAACTATCACAGACGCCAATTCATAGAAGCTTAATCTTTAATATAAAGATATTATGTTAATTACGATTATGTTTAGCAGATATAGAAAAATGTTTTAATCATTTCTGATTTCGATAATATGTATGACGTTAAAACGTCACTAAAGTGAATTCGTATTTCTATCGAGGTTCTTTCAAAGATTGAAATCGTTGTCAAGTTTACGGTTCCAGTATGAAAATTAATACAATTAAAACATACATAATTCATATACGTATACCAATAATTTATATTGTGAGATTGTTCAAATGTTTATCAATGTATATTTTAAAATTCTCAATTTTTTCTAATTCGAAATTTAGTAAAGTTTTTTCCAATGTGCGTAAATGAAATTTAATTCACACCGTAGCAAAAAACCTCTTACAACACTTATTGAAAAATTTCAAACATTTACGAGAACTGGTTTATCGGTTCAAGATTCATTTTGTCGTCATGTCATATTTCGCTTATAAATGAATTCAATTTACTTAAGTGATATTAAATTAATATTTATATTCCGTTTCAATTTAATAGACCGTACTCTGCACGGTGAATCTTTTCGTATTCTTTTTAATTATGTAAAACTGTAAAAAAAATGCGAAAGCGCATATCGGCCCATAAGTCCCGAGGCAGTCCTATAAGTGCATTGTGCACGCGCGTCACAGGGAAGCCGGGACCAGTGATTTACGGCCCGGCGATCAATAAAACTTTAACACGTAAAAAATTACCTGCTATTAATCATCCCATTGTAAATACGATTTGGGTATATAATGTATTGCCAAGTGCGATGCGAATGGGCAAATGATGATGCAGTTTATTCGATTTTTTCGTGTGCATTTTTTACATGAATTTGAGAGGCAAAATCGAGTAAAAAAATGACAATAAAAGAGTTGAACATTGCTCAGATCAATGTGGGACTTAACGCTGCAGATGTCATGTAATAATTATTATTTAAAAATAATACGATTTAAATAATTACGTTTTTACTAAACAACTACACAGTCACGATATGTATCTACAAAAATAGGATAGTTTTAAATAAATTATTAAATAACCATATGTGAATTTGTTTAAATAAAAAAAAAAATCATGATTTATCATATGGATTTAATAAAAGTATCATTTAATTATCATGGTACTATAAACATAACTAGAGAAGTATAAAAGACTTTCTGACTTAACCAACTTACTCCATTTTGAGGTAATCATAACAAATTCGCACAAATATAGTTTGAAGCGATTAGATAATTATTTAAAATTCCACAGAAATTTCAATGGGATATTAATCACAAAAGATGTTTGTTTCAAGCGTTTGTGGTTGACATTACTTAACTGTCTGTAATGTGTTTTTCCTTCCATTTTGGTCCTAGACGAACCCGTCAGGTATTTTGGAGCGATCTTGACATATTTTTCGATTACAATACGAAACAATATTTTTATTTGAAATTAAAAAAAATATTACATTGAGGCATCCTGAATATTATCAATCAATTTTTTTTTTTTTTTTTTTTAAATAATAAAAACACATTTTTTAGTACTTATTTCCACAATATATTTTTTTTTTTTGATCAGGACCGGTTTCGCTCATCGCGAGCATTATCAACTGATAGAATACAATTTACAAACAAGTCTATTTATACAAAACAAAAAAAATAATTTGAGTTAATGGTAGCAGGTGTACAAAACCATGGGTACAAGAACTAGAAACGATTTACATAAAATCATACAATATTGATACAAATAAAGTAAATTAGTATAAAATTAAATGTTCACAATCACTTATTAAGAATTACAATTACAATTATGATAAATCAATAATCCATTAGGAGCTCTAAGCAATCAATAAGGAAGTAAGGAGTGGGAAATTTTTAATGACGAAAATAACCCACAATCACTGCTTAATGGAACAAAAATAAATTAATACATGAGAAGTCGATTAAAGATGAATCGATGAGATGGGAAGATATGGTCAGTCAGGGGCGTTCCAATATTTTCTGTAAAAAAAATTAAGTAAAGGGAGGCAATATCATTTTTCAAAAAAAAAAAAAATAATATTTATTTGAAATATATATTTATTACTCTAATTTAATGAGTATAACAATGGTGACGACGCAAAAGTAGTTTGTTCATTTATAAGGTTAGAATTAGGCAAAAATGTATATCGATTAATTTCAAGGATTTCTTGTTTATCTAATTTCAGTGATTTGTTATTGAAATGCAGAATTTTGTAGTTTATAGTAAAATCACATGAATGTTTATTTTGAAACAAATGGTTTCCAAAAGTAGAAATCTCATCGCCTTTTTGGCACAAGCTAAATGTTCCTTAAATCTAGTATGAAAGGATCTTCCTGTTTGACCAATATACCTAGCCTCACAGGAATCACATTTTAGAAGATAAATACCACTTTGGCTTAAAATATTAATTTTGTCTTTCGTGTTAACTAACATTCGACTAAGATTATGATTGTTATAAAAAGTTACATTAAAATGTTTTTTGTCTAACTTCTTGGATATGTTTTCAGAAACTCGGCCTAAATAACTTAGTTTTACCCAACGTTTTTCAACGGAGGGAACATCAATCATCAAGCTCGAGGTTACATTTAATAAAGCTAATTTTTTAGTTTTTTTAAAGACAAGTCGATCAATCAACTTTGCATCGTATCCATTGTTAAGTGCGATCTGTTTAATGGTGTTTAATTCTAAATTGAAATTTGATTCTGTCATAGGAATTGTCAACAAGCGATGAATAAAGGAATGAAAAGTTGACAACTTATGTGAAATGTGGTGTCTAGACGAGCTACTTATGATATTGTCACTAAAAGTCTCTTTTCTGTAAATACTGAAACTATGACGATTATTAATTAGTTCAACGGTTAAATCTAAAAAGTTTATTTTATGCATACCCAATTCCATTGTGAATTGAATTGAACTATGAATCTTATTCATATTATTCAAGAAAGTATGCAGTTGCCTTTCGGTACCTCCCAAAAGTACTAAAATATCATCTACATATCTATACCAATAGATGATATTTTTAAAAAGATCTAATTTTGAAATTTTTGATTCAATCAAATTCATGAAAAAATCAGCTAAAATTGGTGACAATGGACTACCCATTGCCAAACCATCCAACTGTTTATAAAATTTATCTTTAAATTTAAAATAATTTTGATCTATGCAACAGTTAATGATTGATTTTACATCTGTAGCCAACCGGGGATTAAGATTTTTCATATCTATGAAATCAACAATCGCTGACTTTAGGTCAGATATAGGCACACTAGTAAATAGGCTCACTACATCAAATGAAACTAGCTTCGCGTTCAAAGGTACTGATAAATCTTTAATTTTTTCTACTAATTGAATTTACTTTATTTGTATCAATATTGTATGATTTTATGTAAATCGTTTCCTAGTTCTTGTACCCATGGTTTTGTACACCTGCTACCATTAACTCAAATTATTTTTTGTTTTGTATAAATAGACTTGTTTGTAAATTGTATTCTATCAGTTGATAATGCTCGCGATGAGCGAAACCGGTCCTGATCAAAAAATATATTGTGGAAATAAGTACTAAAAAATGTGTTTTTATTATTTAAAATATAATGCCTTTCCATCAAGAAGTGACAGTTAACACCTTAAAAGTAATTATCAATCAATATAGAGAATTTCAATTGTTTGATTTGCATACGAAATGTGTAAACGTGTTCAAAATACGCGTTTTCTTTCTCTCATTGAATTCCTATTTTGAAATTATTGAGTATGTTGTGAATAATACTCATGGAAATACAGTATTCCACTGAAAACTTATTATTAATTTAAAAGTCTATTTGTTATCTTTTATACAATAACTGTGAGTATAAACGATTAAATTTGTTGTTATTTCATTCCACCAATTGATTTACTGAAAATTAAACATTTACATGGTATAATTGAATGTTCATAAATTTTGATCTTTCTTCGGTAGTTGATATTTTTACCCTCGGAAATATTTTTGGTTTTTTATATATACTACTAAATATATAAAAGTATGAAGTGTCGGTGGTGATAAGCCCCGGGACGCAAACAGCGGATCACAGATAAATTGATCGAGCGGTGTGTGCGCCCACCGCGGATTAAATTGTTTGAACCTTTTTGTTTCGCCGAAAAGCGGATGCGAATATTAGAAAATATTAAAAAAAGGCTCCCCACCCCCGTGGGTTTGGCACGCCATAAAGCATTTCGTAAACGTTTTGCAGTTGGGCATAATGTTCCAGCTACTATCTCCAATTAAATTCAACAGACGCTATGGAAGCTTTACCATCACTAACCCACACAAATTCTATATCAGTGTTAATCATGTGCGGCCACCAGAAGATTTTGCTGCGGCCACCAACAGTTTTATAGTACATATTGATATTAAAAAAAAGTGTGTTCTTACAGATGAATTTGTAAAATTATTATTGTCATTTTAAAATTTAATGAATAAACCTGACTTATCCAGTATTTTGTCAAGTTTAAGTAAAGGACCATTTTAATAATAAATTTCTTCAAAAATTTTGGTCGAAGTTATACGTTGATCATGAATCAAGTCAATCTAAAGAATTAAAAATAATTGTTTTATTATTATTGTTGATTTTACCTAAAACTGTCTATTGTGAAAGATCATTCAGTGTAGTGTACAATATAAAAAATAAATATCGAAACTATTTTTATCATATTTGGGGTGGCCACGAGACTTTTCCATAAGCAGCTGAAGTTTATAATGCGGCCATAGTGAAATTTCACGTGAGATCCGCTGCTCTATAATATTTCTTTTCAAATGAAAAAATGAGCTAATATTTTATGAAATCATTTTCTCCTTAAGATATTAGATCAATATAATTAAAAAATCAACGTATTTGCGATAGATAAACTTCATAAGGTATGGAAATGTGATCCTGCTTTTCATGATTCAGTAGGATAGGAAAATTATATAAATGTTTAGTTGACGTTATTTGTATAAGTTACTTTAGGTGGCATCTGTAATACATAAAGGAAAAAATCTTTAGTTAATTTCTTTTAAATATTACATAAATTATTAAAATTTGTTACACGGCAATTGTTACAAAGACTTAGATCATTACGACTAGACTACAGGGATTGACGTTTATTCTTGTGATAACCGACTTCTTTAAAATCTGATTCATCACGAAGTTTGTAATTTCAAAGCTTCAATGAAAATAAATTAGAGCGATCAATTTGGTTAGTAACCCTTGAGCCATATGCGATTACGCACAACTCTGAAAAATAATTTTTAACCTACCTGATACATGAATAATCGATTTGCCCAAAGGGAATCGGATGATTTTATAATAAGCAACGGTATTGGGAATTTTATTAAAATAGTATCGGATTTTAATGGCTTTTTGGTAGTTAACGTGTGTGGTTGTATTGTGAATATAATTATTCTTTGAATAGATTATAATATACGTACATTAAACGCAATTTAATCTTCGCGAGACTTTTTGCTCTACATATCAGTAAGAAGTTTACTTCAAGTCAGATATTAGTACAGTTTTGATTTAATTTTTTTCTAGATTATCGAAAAAAATATTTTTTAAAAAACAAAAACCAACGAAATCATTGTTAATCTTGAAATAAATTAATAAACATTTTGTGTGATTAAAAACTAATTTTCCAATAATTTAAATATCGAAATATCTTTTTTAACTTGAACACTACTGTTGAAACCAAGGATATCATTTCAACTGTTTTTCCGAAGTGGTGCGGAGTTTTAAAATGTAAGTGCTTGTTAATTTTTTCCTATCCATTTTCCGTATCTGTAATACAGAAAAAATGTTATCTAAGGAAAATATTCAACAGACATCTTCCAGCACAAAATTCCCACGAGAGAATAGACCTGGGTTTCACAAGCTACGTTCCGCAGAATGTGAATAGGTTGTTTCACAAAAATGTAAAAATCGATTTTATGTGCTACAAAGATTGCAACAAAGTTGATCCATATTAGCGAGCAATCTTTGAGTGCACTTGGACAAGTGAGTGAGAGAGAAGGATTATCTTTTAGCAACCCGTGAGAAAATTTACCAAAACACTGCCGTTGTGGGTAAAAATAATCGATCAATCCAATAATAATCTTAAAAGCTAAGGTAGTACAAAATGGCAAATAAAATTATGTGAAAAATTCACATCGCTACTGTACACAGTTCGGGATTATTTTTTGTAAAAGACAGACTGATTTAAACATGTATTTTCTACTATATGAAGAAGTAGAGATGTTGAGCAGAAAATTAGAATTTATTTAAAGTATGATTTTTTTGTATGATGCCTTTATTCGGCAGCGAATAAATAACTACGGTGATAAGCAGTATTTAATCAAAATCCTGATACAAAACTTTATCCCAACTCCAAACAATGTCGGCCAACATGAGCAAAGCATTTAAGCCTCTTCCAATACTCGCAATCCCTACTTCAGTAATGAAATAGGTCCATCAATACTCATCAATAATGGCCTAATACCCCTCAAAATGGTTTGGCTTATGTTCCGTACACATCGGTAAGCCACTTGTGTAAGTCCCTTGTCCTCCATTATAAAGCCCGGCCATTGTCGGAATACTTCGTGAATAAATGCTGCAAATATCTCTAATAAATGTACTCTCCTACTTAATATTAAGTAGTGTATCATATAAAACATTGCAAATACAAAAGTATTTTTATTTATCCTTATATGTATTAATTTAAAAAAAATGCATTGTGCGTTTCGATTTTTACTCACTAAAGTAATATATCATATTAAATACTTTTTTATGAACCTCTTAAAAACGCAATTTCAGTGTTTTAACAAGGGAACCATTATTCTTTGGAAGTTCAAATTTTTGAATCTCAGTAATATAAGCCTGACTAAACGATAGCATAAGCCGTGCATATAATTAAACGATTATTTCTAAGTGACAGATCATGTCAACCGGTTTTAGGAATATAATAAAATACAAGTGGAGTAGTAATGTTGATTTGCTCATTTAACTTAATAGTAATGATGTAAGTGACTCGATTATGTGTATAAGTGATTAAAAAAAATAAATACAAGTTTAGTTGATAATGCTCGTGATGAACAAAACCAGTCCTAATAATAAAATATATAACACCTTAAAATTTATGTATAAGAGATGTAAAATATTTTTTACAGCTAGTTAAAGTTCACAGGGTACAAGGGACCCGAAAGATGCTTAAAAATTAAAGTCGCTTTGTAGGTGCAAGAAAAAGAATATATGATGCATTTGAGTCGTTTAAAACATTATTAATATTCAGTATTTAATTTAAAAACCTTTTGTTTCCCTATTTTTCTGTTATTCATCAATTACTTTACCCGTAATACATGCATATTATTTGAAGCTTTTTAAAGAAAGTTGTAATTCAATTTTTTGTTTATATGAGCGACAAAAGTTGTCTTAATAATTTATTTTTTATATTTTGAAAAAATTTCACTTGCTTAATCGTTTACATTTGAGTATGAATTTATTTTTTTGTTGATATTTTCTTAAGTAGTGATATTTAGTTATAAAAAAGAAATTTTAAATAAATTGAAGAAAGAAAAGGTCGTAATATTTGAAAATGAACCCCTCTCTCAATAAATACGGGTGTTGAATTGGATGAAAAAAATGGCAAAGGATCGATTATATTGATCTGTATTGAAGGGCTTTTGTACTTTTCTCAAACAAGTGATAAACGCAATATACTATAAGGGTGTTTTTTTTTTAATGGGACATTGCCCTCTTAACCGAGATCAATATATTATATTACACAAATCGATTAAGGACAAAAATAATCTTTTTGCATCGACGCCTAATAATAAAAAGTAACCATAAGAAATGATTTATAAAAAACAAATATACTCAAATGCCATCATTTGAAATTTTGTGCTTATGCTCATGTAACAATCATAACTTAACACGGTGAAAAAATAGCAATGTATTTTAGTTCTGCATTTTTTTTTTATAAAATATAGTTGATAGTTATTTCGGTGGCTATACGGTGGCGTGAGACATCTTATAAAAGATATCTTATATATTTTCTCACCGTGTTATAATGGAGTTCTACCGAGTAAATGCCAATTCAATCAATAAATCATAGCTTACTTATATCAAAATCACAGATAGATGGATATTAACGACTGATTAATTACCAGTTATCCTGTAAAAATGGCCTACCAGAAAACATATATGACAAAAGTTATTATATCGGTGATCAGTGATAAATTCTTTTGTTATTTAATATCGTTAAAATATGTTTTTTTTATAATTTTGAAGAGTCATATAATTTTATCATTATCATGATAAAAAGAAACTTGATTTATAAATCCGAAAGCTAGATAGAAAATATATTGCAGAGATACAAAATTGTAATTTACAACAACTCAAAAACAGTGACACATTCTAAATGGAGTTTGCAAACTAAGAAATAGTTGTATCGCGGTTAAAATTTCCAATTCAAATTGGCTAAATAGTTTTCGAAAGCATTCATAATTGAATAGTATATTATCAGTTACTTTTTTATTTTAAAGGATTATTAATCATTTAATACATACTAAAATAGTTTTATTTCTAGTTATTCTTATCACTCACTAAATATCGTAATATAGAAAAAATAGTAATAAAAAGTAAGTCAGCTTCAGCAAAAATACATCAGTTTACAATAATCATAATAATTACACATAATTATGAACAAAATATTTTTTTATAATAAGATGTGACTGACTGGTCGATATGTAATGACCGATTAAAAGTAAACATGTTTCTGTGTAAAATGAATCTATGGACAATGAAAAAACTATTAAATTACAAATATTTTTCTTTCGACACTACGTTATCAAGATCCTTAAGATGCGCTTCATGTGCTACGGGGTTAAGAATAGATTACTCATACCTTCGATCAAAAAAAAGTTAATTTAAAGAGATACGGCACCAAAAACTAAATGCTTATATTGGAACCACGTATATCATTCTCGCACCAAGGTTTTAATATTTTTGGTTATGAGACTTTTACGTATCAATTGTTATTTGAGAGAAAGATAATAAAACGATGCATCGAGGATTATTGTTAATTATTACAATACCAACAAAAATAAATATACGAGTGATTGCGAGATAGATATATAACTTAATTGGTATGGAACAAAATATTATACAATACCATTTTCTACCTTACTTTACGACTTATTTTATAACACCCGATCTGCTTTTAACTATTCGCCATAATAGTGCAACACACACATAATTCATGGCGGAATCACTACTCTAAGATCTATTCAGGAAGAACCTGCTTACTTCTTTCCCTTCACACGAATGCATTCCCAGATTGTAAATTTCGTATCGGAGAAATATTTCGCATGCAAGAACCACATGCATAATCCAACCGGCAAGAGCAATATTTCCGATTCGACAACCCAACGCAGCCGTTCAAATAAATTCAAGCATTTGTACGCATAAACACATTCTGCTTTGACTTGGACCTTTTGTACGGCGGACGCTGCATACCTAACCGCTTTTGTGAAATAACATAAATATTATCGCAACTCGTTGAATTTGAATTTTTAGACTGGCGGTAGGTATGTAAATTTTTGACATCGTATTATAACGAGCACTGCGATATGTCAACGCAGGTTATTTTTTATATTTTATGGCGATCTGTCAGCATTTCGCTTTTATACAGTATCTTTATATGAACATATCGAAAATTAAAAAAGAAATGTGATATACAGCTTTTCCAAATGGACACGGGAAGGGGTCGTCAGACATAAGTTTTCTTTCAGAACATTAAACAGCGAATGGAAAAAAGCGAAGTCTTAATACAAAATTGCTGGACGATCCAATTCATTATTGACTATAAAGTTTTTGTCACTCAACTTTTTTGCAAAACAGACGCAAAACAAATTATATTGCAGTATCGTGTAATTGATGAGAAAATATAAGAGCTGCCCGTCAATCCAACCTTTAATTTGACCGATCGATGATTTGGTACCGAATAAGGCAAATACTCAAGTCTTTCAAAAATTTCTGTAGTAGTACACAGAACGAGAAGATCCATTCTAGAAGATTATTTTTATATATCTAGAAGGATTGATTTTCACTTAATGAACAATTCCTCGGCAGTAGCTTCCAAAATACTTTGAAAATAGCCTGACGTTTGTTACGCCTATGTATAAAATCGAATAAAATTAATGAATGAGAAAGCAGTGGTGTGTGTACATGTATACACAGAGATAGATAAAAGTTTTAAAATTTGAACAAGTTAATATTTTAAATATAAATAATATATATTATTGACAATTTTGAGACCCATTTTACAAGTCCAAGAAATATTTAATTAAGGCATGTTTGTTAAAACAAATGTCAAATGTCGTGTGGAAAAACCAAAAACAGGGTTTTTATGATGATGGTAGTGAAGTCGACCAGGGATCGTAATCCGATCGAAAAACCCATTCATTGAGAAAATCAAAATTCGTGTGATATTTTTCAGGCTGATGGTTCAAATTATGAATGTACATGTAATATTGTACTTCTTCTGTATTACAGAATAATTTGAAGAGCAAAGTATCTATGAATGTAAAAATACATAAGCAAGAAGAAATATTACAGTTCGCCCAATTATAGCACAATTGCTTAATGATATGAACTATGTGGAATGCCACAAAAAAGCAGAATGTTCGATTTGAATTGCTGCGTCGATTCATTGTAGCCATGTGTATAACGCATATCTGTGTTGTAAAATATCATACGACTCCATCATTGAAATCAATTTAAAAAAAAAACCAACAAATTAACAGTTATTAATACTTTAATGTTCTTAAAAACTGATTAGTGACATGTAATACTTTGTATTCGTTTACATTGTATCAAGTTAATTATATTAAATAAGCGCTTAAGATATTTACATTACCAGATTAACAAGACGCGCTTTTTTAAGGCAGGCTTACACTTAGGCATCTCGACTGAAGAGGCAAGGCGACATCACACGATAAGATTTTACTCAACACAATTACAAGACGAATTTGATACATAATGGACTCCCACTGAGATAGTATTTCATCAAACTGTCTCCGTTATAATTCAAAATGTGTGTATGATGTTCACTTAGCAGATTACTGAATAGATTAAGCAAACACACACAAAATTAGATATTTCCATAAATATTATAATATATAAGTACTAGTGTAACTCAATACTTACTTAAGATTCACAATTAGAAATTAAAACAAAATAATCATTTTATTTTAAGCATATTTGTTTATTACAATAATGTTTGGAACGCATTTGTATAAATCGTAAGATAGTGTGAGAAGACAGGTGTTTATTTTATTACACTATTTGAATTGAAAAATATTTTTTCTTTTTAATGCAATCATGTGAAACACTATAATGATGTCCCACACATATAACGGTATAAAACACAAAATAGCAGGAGAATGTATCGATGATATATTCCCAAATATTTCAATTTACGAGGCAATCTTCGTGGTAATTTAAGCCACGTGGCCTCGGGCATCTGCCTTTATTGCATACTGTAACGTAATAACTTTATATTACCATCGTTGCTACTATGCGACATATCACATAACTGAAAAATCAATTTATTATATGGGACATTTTTCCATCTTATGTAAAAATATTTTTTGAATACTTCCTCAAATAAAAAATGCGACGGGTTAAAGTAAACATAACTTTTAAGTGGAAATCTTGTTTAACATGACACAACGGTCACAACTAACATTCTGGTATTTTTTATTTCTGACGATGCTTGTGCCAATGTTGTATATTTATTTTTATAGTTTTTTTTATATATTTGAACTTATTCCATATACTGATTTATTATTGCCATATAGTAGCTAGCTAAAATAAATATGAAGTTAGTTAATTGGAACTAAATATATTAATCGAACATTCAATTATTAATAAACGTATCACCTCGAATATTTGCTTGAAGAAAAAATAATACATCTGTCAAACTACTAATAACAAAACTATTATCATCATCATTATATAAATAGCTCAAGGGTGATATAATATTACTTAGGGTTTGCGCTTTTGTCACAATGTTCTCTCATATTGTAAAATTCGAAAAATATCCATTCTCAATATAATTCTACCCTTATAATAAATTCCCATACAAGAATGATACACCTCTCACATTTTTAAGATGTGAACGATTTTGAATCAATGACGTGGTATAAAATACTTGCACATCGTATTTAAATAAGGGACTACTTTGAAGGAATATAATTTTGTCTAGTCTTATTAAATTCTAGTAAAATTGAACTGTTTTGCGACATATGAATACTGTTTTATTGCTTAATACCATATATATATATATATATTGCTTTATCTTTTTTTTCTATATTTAATTTTGTTTTTATACACTGAAAAGCATAATTTTAAATAATATGGTTAATCGAATCCTTCAATCAGTTACTCATTAATTCTTTACGACGATTACTCCCAATGAAGAGTAAACTCCCTACGTATTCCTATTGTAACCGTTTGTCAGAATATTTAATTTAGAACTTGTTGGCTTGGCTATTTAGTTCAAGTAAAAGTATGCTGCCGTATGAAGATATGGTTATCGCCATATGTACACTAGATGAAAAAGATCTAGATTAATTAATACTATTTTATTGTGAAACTAGATTATCGAATTCATTTAATTTTGTATCAAATCAAGAATGTATACAGTTTCATTTTAGCATTTCAAATTTTATATTGAATTTCCATAGTGCACACTTATCAAGAATGACGTTGATAGGTTCAGAGCAATATTTTCATTATTTTGTAGTATTTCCGTAAACTATTTGAAAGCATATTTTTTCGTTAAACCAATTCTATATTGACGGTTCATACACTATTAAACATCATTCGTGAACTCTGATCGCATGACGAAATTGGAAATGGGGTCGTGGCTTTAAAAAGTATATTCACCCAGAAAAATCTCCACATTTTATATTCGAAAAAAAGATACTAAGCAACAACTTTTTTCTGACTTCCCTCCAAGTCTTCGTACTACTCCTGGCATCCTTCAGCCTCACAATACCTCATTGTTCCACCATCTTTGTCGCTACTTGTGTCGAGTGGAAGAACATACGTAGCTTTACCTCCTCCCAAGCATCCGCCTTCGTCCACTTCACTTTCGAATGCACAAAAAATGTTTGAAGCTTCGCGTTAACTTTTTTAACATTTTTTGTAAGCACTTTTTTCGTCTCACTGAAATTCTTCTATCATATACCTACGTAGCCATCGGTGTGATTTCTTACACTCCACTAGTTTTATATTAATTTTTAATTCATTCTTAAAATACAGTGTATTTGTATTCAATTGTTTTAAAATATGTGTACTGAATCTGTAGTTTCCTTTTGACCTTCATTATCCTATTAAAATTATATAATATGTATATAATATATAACAGGAGACTAAGAGTCCGCAAAGCGGGCTCTTAGTCTCTTGACATTTTTTTGCTAATTTAAGTACAAATTGAATATCTATACCATTTTTTCGCACCTTATTATTAACGCAACCAAGCAAGTTATTTTTTTTTAATTTTACAAACTTCTTTAAATTACACACTATACACAATTACAAATTACAAATATTATATTGTTCTATCACCCGATGGGAATTGTTTCAGAAACTTTTTAGGAGGGGTTGCTCAAAACCTGGCAGCGTTAAGTATTACTGGAATAAATGTGATCTGACAGTTTATGGTTTGAAACATCTCGTTTGACTCGTTATGAGACTATGTAAAAGAATGTCTTAGAACATTCGAAAGGTTAATATTCGTAAAAAAAAATCCTTTACTGCATAGCATAATATAAATAATAGAATAATCAGACAGCAGGTGTCAAGCTCAGCGAAACTAAAGTCATAACCCTACCGTTCTTTATTATGTCAAAATGTATATATATTCCTAATCGTTTTTTTGAAAAGTCGTGAACATGAATTGTTTGTTTTTCGAAGTGTAGAAACAGCGTGCCTATGGGGTGCCACTGGTCAGAGATAAACAATGTTTAACAGAATTGTTTCAGATGTCGACATATTTTATAATACTTATACAAAAGTGAGTTTAGAAGATTTACTGTTACTTTTTTTTGATGTATTAAATAGCATATGTTATACTTGAATAACTCAATTTATTAATATTTCAAGTGCTTAAAAATATTGTGACTGATTAAATCTTTCATTCATTTAAAATTAATTATTCACGTGTTTTTAAAAATCTATGACTGAATATTCATGATTAGTAACGAATAAATAATTAGTGATAATATAAAGTAAATTAATTTTTCATAAAAACATACGTTACATTGTTTCAGCACATATTATTCACATCATAAGCTTTTTTTTGTTTAATTATGCATTCAATTCAAATAGAATCGTACAGTCAATTAATCTAATGCAATATTATTCACATTTGTTAGCTTCCGCAAATTTTCCGGCCGTTTACCGTCACACGGAGAAAATGGTGGCGTAATTATTATGAAGTTCATCGAGATACTGAGTGGAAGATCATTCTCGTGATTTTATTTGCATCCCTCTCCGTGTCATGCGATACTTTGAAGCTTTCTCTTTGTCATATTCTACATATTGTAAGCTTTTCCACCCTTGCTTGCCACCCTTGTTAGTACTGTGGAGTACGTAAAGCCGTGTATTTTTAATTTGAAATAGAAATTCTGTCAAATGTTAATTATTTTTACCTAAAAAATAAACTTTAAGCTTGGTTAAAAATAATTTAATTTTTATTTATTATTATTATTATTATATCAATTTTCATTTTTTTAAATTTCTCTCATTCAAAATGTGTCGCTTTTTTCAAATTAATAAGAAATGAAAAATAATTATTTAATACTAATTGTTTAATTTTTTTAATTTAATATTAATCTTTCGTTTGAAGTTTCTGTCTACATTATAAATGTATTGGAAGATCGTAAATTTTGTGTAAATCATTCATTTAATAAATATTTCATTAAAACAAAAATGAGTCCGATATTGATCTTTATTGGTAGTAGTTTTTACCCACTTTCTGTCCAGGTTTCATGTTTTTTAAAGTAACAGTGAAACGGTAGCTAAAACTATTTATGATGTATAAGGTGATTATAATTATGATGTTACATTAATTATTAAACTAACACAATTTGAAAAATTTTCAGTTTTCAAGCTGAAAAAATTATTGATATAGAACGGACTTGCATCAATTTTTTATTATTTTATTGAATGGTAAAAACTTATAAATTTTAGATGTAATTTAAATGTAATAAATATTCCCGTAAATCAGCAATACTTTTTTCAAAATCATATGTTTTTTTCTTTATAGTTATTAATGTAGGTGTATAGCATCAACCCAAAGATATATCTTGTGAAGTTTTATTGTAATCTGCGTCTCAGTCATTTCATTGTTTATTGCGATGAATAGAAATAAAACAACTTGTCTAAGAGATTTGAAATATTTTTTGGCCGCCTGGAATTTGTTAGTAAAATAAAACAGCGCATTTTTTTGGCAAAATTGAAAATTATAATTGAGACATAACAAAATGTTTTCGTGTTTATTTGATCTAAATCAAATGTTTCCAGAAATATATGACACAGAAACAAAATATTTCATGAAAGCACCGATTTTAAATTGCTTTTTCAAAATAACATAATATCCAGTGATGCGCGTTCTTCTATACACAGCACATAATCCAGTCTCATTCGTTTTTTTCCGGAATACATAGATAAAAAAAATGAAATGGGAAATCCCCACACCGCGAAAGCTCAGCAGCCTTTGTCTCGCAGCGCCACTTGTGAATTTTCTTCCTCATTTTGTGTGGAAAACTCCTCCACCCCGTGGAAGACGCGCGTAACATATGGCAGGCGTACCTGTTGGTCACATAACCAGACGATATTTTAAATAACAAATATCAATTTCGAACTTTTTTAAGCCATTTTATATACACTCTTTTGTTTAATTTTTACGCAAGTCATCATAGTTCTCCGTTCAAAGAGGCTTAGTTTTTTTTGACGGTGTTACCAGTAGCCACACAATTGCACAGACTATATTTATATTCGAAGCTTCACGATGTCCCCATAAACATCGCAAATGGTCTGCATGGCTTCATTGGATTTCAATCCCTTATCAAACAAAAACAGAATGATATAGCGCAAATGAGTTTCTTCGATTTCAGGCTTCTGTATTTTTCTACAGCGGCAAAAAAATTGAAAAAAAGATCAAAAAGAAAGAGTACTAATAGAGCTTTAAAATGATACCAATCACGACGTGCTAACTCAACGGCGACCGGTGATAAACTGACGTTAAAGTGACACAAAAAATGGTCATTTCTTTCCGAACTACCTAATATATATGGTTCGTATATTCTTTAATGACAGTATTGGCGAAAAGCAGATTTGGATAATTGACTATTAAGCAATGAAAGTAATGGAAATTTTAGAAGCATTTTTGAAAATACGGTAAAACTTTAATTATAAAACAGTTAAAACACCTTAGAACACTTGTAAACTTACGAATCATTCAGTCAGTACAGTTTTGTGTTTTCGCGTTGCGTGTGGGGTTCATCCTTTAACAATGCAGTTATTTACACATCATTATGACAGTCATCGAAAAAATATCCGTATTTTTACTTCTTAATAGTTTTTTTTTATTAATATCATGTTATTTATCTCTGATACATGGCCTCAGAGGCTGCCTCTCCCACTAATAATAATAAAAATACTTTTTCGGGTGCCCACTTGACGATGAAATCGATATTATGAGTGGAGCACGCCCCCAGTCACCCTGTGCAAAGCTGCACGTCCTTACGGGATATATGGACAGGGTGTGGAATATTTTTTATCATTATAATCGAACGGGTGCTGTGACTATGTATTATATTGCTTTTACTTTTCCCGATGAAAAATATTTTAACAATAGTATTCTTGATTTTTTTTCATAATATTAATGTGCTTACTTTTCTCAGTGAAGTGGTAAATTATAGAAGTCGTTATTTTATTAAAAAAAATAATTTAATCAAAATTTAATTATTATTCAAAACTAGAATGACGCGAGTATATGAAAATTTTAGTTTTATTTCAACAACATTCATTTTTTTCTCTCACCACGTTATTGTATTTGGCAATTATTTTCATAAAAAATTCAATTACACCATTGCGTTTTTAGTCTGAAAACACTTTTTAACGGATATGTGGAACGGGAGCGTGATAAACAGTAAACTCTCTCTTATGACATAAACAATTTGTGACACATTTTGTATTCGTTTAAAAATCAGAAATGATCTTAAGAATAAAGATTTTTTCTACAAGGACTTTAAATAATAAATTCAGAATAGTAGAAATAGGAAAATTAAATGTGTTAAAACCAAAGTGAAAAACTCAAAATGAAATTAATAATGTTACAAAATTGATCATTGAAAATTGTGTTTATTTAACAGAAGATTCATAAGTTGGTAACTTTCGTTTTGGAAGAAAAATATTAAAAAGTAAAAATGCTTTAAAATTATGCTCACATTTTTGCTCTTCCGTCCCTTTGTGTTTTGCTTCATAATATGAAAAAATGTTCTATCCTTTATGCTTTGAAATATGCATATATGAAAGAAAAATTACAGTGTTAGATATAATAACATATACGAAATGCTTCTGTGTATACAACAATGAAAACGTATTTTTTACCCTGTAGGTTCCTGTGTAACCTGCTTTGGAGAATGACGAATTGTTTCTTTTGAGACACTCCGGGAATATAAACTCAACTGAAGGGAATTATTGAAGTTGTGGACTTTTACTTCATGTGCAAGAAAACTTGTTTGTATTCTCTAGCGAAATACTGCGAAAAGAAAAACCCTTAAGGAACAATTTCTACTTGAAATATTATTCGAGTTGGGTAAATATTTTGTTAATATCCCCCAAATCACGAAAAACTTTTTCGTCGCGTTACGAAAAACAACTTTAGTTATTCCGATCCCTCATTGTACATTCTTTAAAAAACTTTATTCCAAAAATCGTTTAGTAGAGTTAGCAATTGTATACCCTTACGTTCTTAAAATAATGTTTTTTTTAGCTTCAGTATTGCTCAATTATATATTGCATTACATTATTCAAATGGTATAGATTTTATTAAAACACTGTTTGTATTATAAAGAAAAAAGTTATTTTACTTCAAATACTTATGTAATATTTGATTCGTAGGAAATATAAAGCAAAGTGTATAATATATTTCATGAACAATTTGAATATATATGTATAAAACATTTAAATATTGAATCATGATTTAAAAATATCGTACTACTCATTTGATAAACAAAACCGTTCTTTATAATGTAAGAAAAATAAAAAATATTAACCACAGAAGATATATATATGCTATATATCCATATATAATAAAAGCCTCATGCAGCTCTAACAAATCTGTTTTTCGCCTATAATAAGCTGTCGACCTAGATATTAATCAATTTTGTAAATAATAAAATGTTTGTTTGTTTTGTAAACATTATCGTTTCTAAATGGACGATTGTAAGTTTCATACGTAATCAGTAGATATAAATTTTGTCTATTTATAAAAATGTTATATGAAATGCAACCCAACAGATTCTTAAGGGACTTAATTATTAAGCGTTTTAATTGCTAAGGGATCTAATTACCTCTAAGTGGTCAGACAAGCTTTACACTACTCATGTTAAATGTATTTAAATATAAGAAAATAAACATGCCATTCTGAGAAAACACTAAAGACTATATATATATGATGTAATTAATCTTGCTAAGATTCTGATAGTCAGCGTACAATACAGAATACAAAAGATAAACTTAGTATAATATTAATTCTTAATCATATTAAAAAATACACTTAATCGAATTTTTATCAATATCAAATTGAAATTAAGATTAGATTGTCTCCAATATCAATTTGAAGCAAAATCGAAGCTACTGATTGATGAGGATTACATGCATTTGTTTTTCACTTTTAGGACAAGTTTTGACTAAGATTAAAATTTTCCACCAAGAAAATTTGCTATGCAATTTCGTGAAAGAAACTCATTAGACATTGGAACACATTGAATAAATAAAATGGTTAGGCGTATTTACAAATAGTAAATCAATAAATATTAAGAATTGGCATAACACAAAAACTAACCGTTCAAAATCTGAAATAATCTATTCTAAATATATAAAAAAAAAAAAAAAACTTATTCATTTAAAATACAGATGGCGAAAATGTGCAAATAAATATACTTCGCTCTCAACTTGTATATTAACAAACGAAAGGATTCAAAATACTTTATTTTTGTACCGGAAAAGAGTCTGTATTATCCTTTATGGAATTTTAGTTAGAAAATATGTAATGCAAAAAAACAAAAACAGTGCTTTTATATATGGAATTTTATTTCTAACTATGAAAGTGGTATGAGTATTCAGTGTGTTAAAATTCACAATATACGGTAGCAGGCATAAAAGGATCAGATAAAATTCTAAATATTTCACAACGTAAAAGCTTATTCCAAGAGCTTTCAATGTACTCATACTAAAATGTATGTAAGGTTAAAATATGAAAATACGTATGGAGCCTTCTCATTAAATAGACTCGACAAGGCAAATCCGTTGGCCATGTCACATAAACTTATCTACCAGCATCATGTAAGTGTATAGGGTGATTATAGTTTATCTTATTGTGATAAAAAATGTATTTTATCACCACCTGAAAACGAATTTCGAGTATATTTTAAAATACTTAAATTAAATTCATTAATATTTTTTTTTCTTCTCAAATTTAGCGTGAAGTAATTCAATATTTATTTTTTCAATACCTATAACTTATTTTGCTTCGTATATCAATATTTAATTTATGGAAGATGTTAACGAGCAATGAATGTTTATGATTTGTTTTTAGATTTAAGAAGCACTACATAATTTATGTAATTTTTTTGTACAGTACTTCAGTAAGGCAATTTTAGCAACTGCGTTTCAAAAAACATCTGCAGTGACGTAAATTAAGCCCTTCGAAAGTTCGATGATATTTTATTTTTAAGTGTTATAAAAATGGTTTCAATCTGGGTTTTTTGAGATTTCCGAAAACAAACATAAATTAATGCAAAAGAAACGACATACTGTTGTATTGTATGGGAAACTCGCAATTGAATATTTCAAAAATAGACAATCACTTGAATGAAGTAAATATTGTTGAATAATATTATTCGAGGAAGTTAAAAATCAACAGTCTACAGAAAAAAATACTTATATGTTCGTAATTTTAACGCGGGACTTATAAGTGTCATCATTGCACGATGACCCTGTAGGTATGTCACATGACGTATAAAAGAAAGCCTCGGGCTACGAAATCCGAGTTGTACGACTGAACCTATCTAGCCTCCCGAACAGAGGGCTCTGTAAAAATGTCAAGCACCTCCTCGGTCAGGGGATATCACACTTTTCAATTTGAAGTGAAGATATTTTACTGAGCATTGGTTGGCTTCAGTTCTTTTGTTGAAATTATAGATTTTTTAAAAGTTACAATAATAATAAAATATTTTTTTTAAGATAAGTTTATTGAGATATATATATATATATTTACGAAGATACCATCAACAACTTCACTTGTAAATTTCTGATAACTAAGCGGAGCTTTTACTGCTTTAATATAAAACCTATAAGGATTCTTAACGAACAAACTAATATATATCGATCGCCATTGCTTAAGCCACTCAGGGGGGCTTTGTCGTTTTGTTTCCATAATGGACCATTTCCGTGCCATGTGTAAACTTATTGATAAAGCCGCCATTTTCTTTTCATATACAAATTTTAGTTTTATTGCGAGCAAGAATCAAGCTAGATGTTAAAATATGTATTGTGTACCTTTTCTACACAGCTATATATAGATAAGCAAATGTTCGTTTAAGCATAGTTCTGACGATGGCGTGAGCCGAAATAACTATCAACTATATCTTAAAAAATTATAATTTTGTAGAACTAAAATACATTGCTATTTTTATCACCGTGTTATAAAGCCTACCTTTTTACATTTCGGATGTTTAGTATATTTAAATGATATTTCATAAAGGATCTTTAGTTATATACGTAGATGAAGCATATGATAAATTAAAGGCTTTTCAAGCGGACGCTCTAACTCTTGATTGGAAGATTGGCGTGCCTTAAAACGAAAACGTTATACACTCGTTTTCACATTTTAAAATACACATTGCTAAAAATTCGCGCCTGTGTTATAAGCTCGCTTTAGTTATTAATAAATAAGTCGTGAAATTTGCCATGGAAAATTCAGTGATATTTTTTCCTTGGTGATTTATCAGAGATATAGTATACACAAAAACGCCCTAAAATACAATAAAATAGTCACTGCAAAAACTATTGAGTATCTTTTATTTGAAGTAGCCTAATGGAACTAGCGGCTTTGTGGATGTGCATTACTGTTGATATTGCTTTAGAAAATTGTAAGTTAGAGTAGTTATCTGTTATTTTTTCAGCTGAATGTTAAGCAAATCTATATTTTTCTACAGCGTGGTCTTACATGTGTCTGTTGAGTATCCCTGACTAAAACCCAGTAGTAGGCAACCGTACACCTAGACGCGGCCCGGGGATCATGCATACCTCCATATTTACATATGGCTGCTTTTACAACCGGTACATTTTTCAAGTATCTTTGTAGTCTCTCTTTCTTTTCGTTCCCTACTTCACATACTTTCGGGTGTATTATGTACAGCCCAGTGTGCAGAAGGTCTTATGTGGCGCATCTACAGACTCTCGGCACACGTGTACGGGGGCTTTGTGTGACCTCTTCTTTAGGTATATATGAACGTACTGCGTTGACAAATACCGCATGAACTTTTTCGTTTTGTTTATCTTAAAATATTTAAATGAGAAAACTTACAAACATGTTCAGTTTTACAATAAGTATACAAAAGATTTAAGCGGCGTACATGTCTCGGAAACGCGGTTTTATTTTACATCGAAGTATCTATGGATAATTCGTCTAATTACGTTACGATAACTGGCTGTTATAAGAAATTTCTGAATAAATATGTCTTTTATAACCCAAAATTCAATCGCCTAAAACTTACTCTAAGAGAATTATTCGATTGTATGAAGGTTGAAAATGTTACAAAATCAGAATTAGTTTACCAATAAATATTTCAAAATTTATTTCTTGCCGGAATGACGTGGCAATTTATCATGAAAACACACATTTCACATTTTGATACACTAATTACGATATGTAGTGTGTCTTACTACAATGTATTAACTGTAAAGAATCTTACTTGTGGAAATAAATGATTTTTAATGGTAATTGAGATAAAATGATCTTGCTATGTATAAAACATCATATACACGTATTCAACAGTGTTAATTGAATGCGTTTCATTCTGTTTTATTAACCCTCAGACTGCTAGCGTCTCAACTGTTGAGACGGTTGATTTTTCTGTGTTGATAGTTGTTACCCAAAAATATTATTTTAATTAACAGTGGTTAAAACCATCTTGTGCTCGCTTATTTTTGAGTTAGTGCATTGCTTGATTTGTCCTGACAAACTCTATAAGATTGTTTCAAACCAATATTCTTCAATAAATTTTTGAAGTCTAGGTGTTGGAATATCGTTTAAATTTGTCAACAGGGAATGAGTTAATAATATTACACAAAATAAAAATATTAATCGCTTGTTTTGTATTTTTAAACATTTTTTAGGCTTATTTATAGATAGAATCTTAGCTTCCCATTGACTAAGTTTGATAAGTTTGATTTACCTTTTCATTATGACATAACAGAAATCGTAGCAAGGTTCGAATACTGAAACATTTTTCTTCTAATCTTTTGCGCGGTCAATGTGTAGAATCAGCGAATTTTCTTTAAATATATTAACGCATTCGTATACTAGAATTAAGAAGATTTATAATTATACTGTCTTTTTTAAATAATGCACGTATGAAGAAAAAATGGAAAAAGTAGTTATTTTGTTCTTTCCCATCATTAAAAAAACAGACGAACAACTGATTTATTACCAGAAAGATACTATCAACGAAATATTCTGAGTAAATATCAAATATCGAAATCCCCTCATCAGGTATATAACGTATTTAATTAAAAATAGTATACTTATTTTCATGCAAAAGATCTATGAAAACCTATACGCCTTTATTTCCATTTCATATTGTATATATATATATTACTGTAGAAAAGTATACTGAAAACACTTCATAGAAAGCAAGGAGAAGATAAGCAATGTTTCTTGTGTATACAATATAAAGAGTCCTTTTTTAAAACTGTTCACCATTCAAGATATTACATCGTCCCTTGTTTTCCAAGAAGTTTTCGTTTGCTTGTAGTTTCAAAATTTTACTTTATGATGAGTCAGTGGGTAAAATATTTGTTTAAATACAAATTGTCGTTTATAATCCATGATTAAATTACTGATTTAGTTCATTTAGTTCATTCAAAGAATTATTGATTATCATATCATTTCATAAGTATGTACTTCTCGAAAAACGAATGAAGTGTCAGACTTTCACAAAAAGGTGGCTTCTTAACAAAGCAAAAAAATAAAATTTAAAAAAAACAGATTATAAAAATAAAGATAGTTTTCACACATATAATGAGTTAGATAATTTTTATTATCTTTAATTATGAAAAATATTAGAATATTAGAGACTGTATTTTTTAACAATATGTGTGAAACTATATGATTGTGATCAGTGAACATGAAAAAATAAAGAAATACCAATAAAAGACTATTTTTAATATTCATCATCTTACCATTAGTTATTGATATCATTACTCACTATCTATTTAAAAATAACTGTTGTTTAATAAATTCATTTTTTTTACCATTTTAGTATAAATGAGATGCAAATGGTCATGAAACATTTCCTGATTTTTCAATTTGGTTTGTAATCGGTAGACACATAACTAACTCAAGGAAAAATGTAAAAGCCATTTTGGTCTATAAGTAGGTATTTCTTTTGTAATATAATATATGTTGTACATTAAAATTTAACTGTCAAACATTTTAATGATCTTTTTTTTAATAAATAATATAATTTTTAGATAAATAAATCAACAGCTTTTTTTTCCATCAAAACAAAAAATCATACGATTTTCGAGCCGCAATTGTTTACTATAGATAAATATTCTTACATGTTTATGGTAAAGTACGTAAAATGTGTACTTATGTACACTTACCACAGCTTAAGGTATTCCTAAATATTTTCCACCGAGATTTCTGGAAGAAGAGTTCGTAATGACGTAAAGAATTTTACAAATATCCCCAAACGAGCGTTTGTGCATACTACATATTACAAAGATGAATACTTTATTATTTGAAACATTTTTCAAACGGCTTATTTCTTGGTTCCATGCGTAATTATTTTTTCTTTGAAATTCAAAAGTCGTGAAAAATACTTAAATCACGCGAAATAAATGTGCAGTAATCAAAAAGTTAACGAATTAATTTTATCATTGGTTTTTAAATTTGGAAGGTCAACTCAGTTCTTCATTATATTGTTTACTCTAATGCGATAATGTCTCACGTCTTATATACTTCTTATCCAACAAGATAGCTGCAGCTACGGTGACGGCAGACGTATTCGATGGATTACGACAAAATGGAATGCAGTGTTGCACTCGAAAGCGGCATTCTCAAAGTACACCCAAGATTCCGTAGTGTTTCTTTATTATGTCACTAGTCAATAGCGGCCGCTGCCACTTTCAGTGTAGCAATATCGACAGATGCATCGATAATCATAAAATAATGAAAATTTTCATTACATATTAGCGGTTTATATGCACTGATGAAACGGTGAACACATCTGTGCAGCGCTGCATCGGTTAAAAAAATTAACTTTCCACGCACATTTTAATACTAAGAGCATTTTGAATAATATTATATATTCATCACAGTCTTAATACGCAAATAATTGATCAATTTCACCTATCACCGTATTGTACAAACTTTTGAGTTTTACACTCAAAGTTTTTTAAAATTCTTGTGACGAGTGGATCCGGTACACATCATAATATAAATTGAGTAATAATCACAAATTTTCTTTCATTATTTAATGAAATAAAACATATTAAAAGTGAAAAAAGTTCCTGTCAAAATATACTATGCCACTTTTCATTATATACGTTTCTTGAAATCTATGAAAATTTCTAGGAAGGAAATTTGAATATTTTAGATTTTAGAGTGCTTAAAATATTTGGAAAAAGTTTTATTATTATATTACCCAACGAAGTTACTATAATGATAAGAAAAAAAAGATGTTTTCAAAATATTTCGTTCACATTATTTTTCTTTCAGTAGCTCATAAATAACAAATAAAACACGATGCTTATCTCTTTATTTCAAATTATGTACTAACTATTTTAAGAGAGCTCATTTATATTTTTATACAACTAGTTACAACTTCCCTCACACAGTGCTCAAAAAGCTTTTATTGAAAGATTTCTATCAACAAAATGTGAACTCTCAGTTTAAGTTCTCAAAAAGTTTCTTTGTAAAATCAGTACGACACAAGAGCTTCAGTGAATCGGAGACTAAGAGAAAAAAAAAACAAAAAAAGCTCGCTTAAGAAGCTGACTTGCAATTTTCTGACAATCAATAGTCAGACAGAACAGTTTGCCGACCCTAAAGCTCTATGCTGGCTTTATGTACAAATATAATGAAAGTTTTCTAGAAAGGTTTTTTAACAATAATAAATATGATGTAATATTTGTTCATTATAAGAATGAAATAATAATTAAAGGTTTCTGTAGGTATTATTTTTATGCTTTTAATTAATTACATGATAAATCATGCAAATTCATTGTTAAATATTATCTTTAAAAGGTTTATGTCACTATTGAGTTATTGACTAACTGTCAATTAACGGTTAAAGGCAAACTACTTATAATAATAAACTGTTCTGTCTAAAAATATTTGGTACTAATTTCAAAAGTTTATATAGAAATCATTGTCAGTTTCACTAATTGCGATATTTTTTTAGTAATGAAAATTTGAAAATCAGTGTAATTATTTTTTATTATCATATAAACATTGATTTATTGATAATTTTAAAATTGAAAAAAAAAAATCTGAAAGAACCTAATATGAAAATAGGATATTCAAAACACTTTGTTGGACGGAAATTAAACATCACTGTAATGTTCACTTATTTCAAAAAGCTAATAAAAAAGACAATGAACTAAAATTGATATACGATACATCTCTCGATGGACAGTAATGTATTTGAATAAACTCACATGTAACATTTAAATAATAAAAACAATGATTTTTATTATTTCCAGATTTAATAATCATTATGATCATGTCCAACTTTGTTTTCTATTAATACTCGCGACGTGCGCAACCGGTCGTGATGTTAAAGATATAAAATTACAAAACGAGTGCACACTAAATATTGTGCAATATTATTGAAATAAAATGCGTTTCCACAAAAAGTGATAACTATTCACTCAAATATTGAAACTTTTTGTCGAACGATAACTCGATATGAAGTAAATCTCGTATCTTAAGTTTTTATTTTTGTCTGTTATGTTTTTTATTTTGATCGTAATAAGGTCGTCGAAGGTATTGAACATTTAGATGTGACCAAGTTTGTTACAACGGATTATGAATGTGGAAATCGAATGCACACAAATTTGAAGTAACCCTGTGCACAGTAATCGAATTTTACCCTTGTTAAGTTCAATATTTGCGCTAGTTCATTTATATTACAAGATGCCATCACTGTCCACTCAATTCAACGGTCACGCTCCTTCATCCATTCTTAGAGGAATCAAAAATCGCAAATCATTCAAAAATATTTGAAATTACTTGGCCTATAATAAACAGCTTGGGTAAATTTCAATCGCCGAGTTATGTGATACTATACCTGAAAATCTGGATCAAGAGAAAGTGTTTGTTGATTTTTTTATTGTTAAATGCAATAAATCTTAATTAATAAGAAATGCATTTGCGATACGGTTTCTATTTGTATAATTTGTCATTGGTAGTGAATGACATCTATTTTTAAGAAAATTTATTAAAAACAAAGGTGGTATTTGAGTTTTAATTAACAGTGTTACAACTATGGAAGTTAGTCGAATATTAAAATATATTCCGATCTTTTTTGAATATACGTTTTGTCATTCATATTATTAATAACCACTGTGTTCTATAATCATGCCATTTTTGGTGTCTGATTATATTTTGACAAAACCTATTTTTTATTGATTGAATTGGCATTCACTTGGTAGAACTCCATTATAACACGGTGAAAAAAAAAGCAATGTATTTTAGTTCTACAAAATTATTTTTAACAAATATAGTTGATAGCTATTTCGGCTCACGCCATCGTCAGAACTACTCTGACTAGAATAGTTCTGACGATGGCGTGAGCCGAAATAGCTATCAACTATATTTGTTAAAAACAATTTTGTAGAACTAAAATACATTGCTATTTTTTCACCGTGCCTATTTTTTATGATAATGGTTGCCTCTAAATATGTCCCAACAAGTACAATGTGTTAAAAATGTATGCACATCTCAAGAAAAATCATAATATTCCAACTATTTGGAATCCTTAGAAACAACAAATCTCCTGCTACACAACAAATTATGCCCTCGAGCCAGACTTTTTACAAAAACATTTACGCCGTTGATTGACAGATCTTTGAAAACGTTATAATTAATTAATTTACATAAATTAAAAAGGAATCCATTGTTCAAAAAAGAATTTTGATGAATGTAGCTTTTTTCCGTTTTTCTTTTCGTTCTATACAAAAGTAAAAAAAGATAATGTTTATGACAGTACAGAAACTTACATAGTAAAACATATGCATACATTGCAACCTCAATATTACAATATTGTTGGTTCAACCAAATTCGTGATGTTTTCTTTTAACAGAATTTTTTTAATATCTAGAGAAGTCTTAGTGATAAAAACCAATAATTTTCCTGAACGTATTTCAGAAAGCAGTATAATTTTTAATAAAAATATTCTTAACTTTTTAATCCAGAGAAAAAAGCTATTGTATATAACTTTTGTATTTACAGTGCATAAGAATATGAAACAAAACTCTTCGAATTATCTTCTTATAAAATGATAACCTTAAACAAACAGCTGCATTTATATTAATAAACATGTTATTTTATAAATTATTATTACGTTAAGTAATATTTAAAAAAAACACGTCATTTTGTCAATGATTATGTTAGGTATTTTTTCGTAACAAAAGATTACACAGACAACCAATAATTTGGTTATTTTCATCTTTAGTCTTGAACATGAAATTTTCTATGTACGAATTTCTTCCTTGGGGCTGAATTTAATTAAGGAGACTAGAGAGAAAGCAGTGCGGATATACGAGATACGGTAAGGAAAAAAGGGACAGTTATATTGGGGAATGAATAATAAAGCCTATGAACTTGTACAACAAAAGTCGGAAGGAAGCGGCTTTAAAGTGTTAAAAATGCAGGAAAAACATCGTTACTTACGTTGTTTTATTTAAGAATTTAAAAAAAGTGTTTTTCGAGATTGAAATGAAAAACAATTTCTTAAGTCACGTAAGATTAACATTATTGTGATAACCGTCAATTCTAGAATATTCCTTTTACAAAAATTTGGTAATAATATAATATAAATCAGATTGTTTCTTATTTTTTTCATATTCACTCAATGTCCTATTTTGATAGACTTGCCCGATGAAGATTCTATATGTGGTTATATGCAGTATAAAGTATTCCCAAAATACTAGCAGCACTTGAAAGTATCTCCATAAACTATCTTATTTATGGATGAACACTATATTTTTAGAAATATTTAGTTCAAATTATTATTTGCGAAACGATTGCATTACATCGAATGTGATCAGGATAAATAATTAATTTTTCATTTTCAGCTACCACTACTAACAAATCCTCAAAAATAATTAATCTACTCAAAAAAATAATATGGCTAAGTTATACATTAAAGTTAAGCAATAAATATTGTAAATCTTTTTAAATACCTAATTGGGGATCAGATAGCTGTGTATGGGTTTGTTAAAATATATTAGAACTAAATGTTCATCTACCTAAAGATTAATTAATGTCAAATGTAAGTTTTCAGACGCAAAAGAAGTTAATATTTTTTTGTGTATATAATTCATATATAATACGTAGGTCAACAAGTAGTTTATTGCGATTTTTTTTAAGCTATATGCAATATTTTCTGTCTTCTTCTGAGTGACTTTTTAATAACATTTAAAACGAATCATAGTCTATAGATATGTGGAAATCACTACTGATAGGTTTGTAATAAATAAACAATTATTATATTTAATTTATGATGTCGACTGAAGGTGCCTGATGGAATTTCAATATGGAAATTTAATTATCAAGACTTTGTACAATTTCACATGTTTTAACATATTAAAACATGTAGAGTCATACAAAGTTTTACCAATTTAAATTCAATATCTAAGCATTTGTTTAAAAAATAAAAGCGATGATGTTAAAACATTCAAAATCTAGTTATGATGTTATCTCTCCAAACCGCCAGGGTATCAGCCGCCTATAATTATCACGTTGTACCTAGCGCCACCCTCCTCCCCCTCGAGGAGTCATTGTACTCGGTACTCTCAACTTACCCCTCCCCATACCTCCTCACAACTCGGTACGATCGATTTTATCATCATTCTAATGAACTTGAACTGGGTTTAATTTGTTGGGGCAGGTCGTGACCACCCTCTCCCTGTCTTTCTTAGTTCGTTTCATTACCGCCAGAGCGAACTCTGCCACGTCATTAGATGAGTTTTTTCGACTTCAGAACTTTTTTTCCGTTGTTTCAATGTTTTGAATTTGGAATTATTTTTCGTCTGATAGATATTTTCTATTCTCTCTCTCTAACATTGTATAGAATTTTTATAGAATGTACAACTATTAATTACACAATGATTTTTTAAATCATTTGATTTTTTTACTACGTATATATATTTGCATATTATTGTATTAATAAATTCATATAATTCAATTTTATAAATTCTAAAATATAGATTCGAAATCAACAAACAGTTTTCGTGGAGAAATTTCGGTTCATATAAACTCCGTTAGAATTCAATTTGAACCCGTCAAAAAATGGTCATAGTATTAAAAATTTGCTCGAAACGTCATAAAGTAAACATTGTCCAGCTTATGATCTGTAAGACGTCTGGAAAGTATCGAATTGAAACTAAAGGAATCTTCAGAACGTGATGAAGATATATCCTTAAAAAATCAAGGCCATGTATAGTCACGAAGGCGAAGAAATTTTTTGTTTTAATTATTTGAAAAATAATTCCTTGGTGTATCTCAGGAACTTTCATAAAGATTGGACGAGATTAAAATTAATCGTGATAAAAATTATTAAATATTCCATGGGAAATACGATTATAACATGCTTACTTTGTTTACAATTTAGCATTTGTTTAATAATATAAATCACTTTATCTTATGTCTTACATCCACTACATTTATTTGGGCATAGATAGTGTGAATGAGTGAATTATTCAGCTTTTTATTTAAATTCAGTCTATTTTAATGATTTTTTTAATAAAAAGCTAACGAATCTAAGTATCGATCCCTGAAAAATGTAAATATGTCCGATAACTTAAATAATATCCTAAACAAAAAGTTTACAAAATATTAATGACGAATGTGCTTTACCAAAAAGCTTTCAACGTAAACCCTAACAACCTTTTAAACAAAATATATTATTATGACTTTTCAGCAAACACGCTGAAAACAAATTATCGTAATCTGATAAGGATATGATTAAAATTATTAACAGCGACATCAACATGGTAATAATAATAAGGTAAAATATCTCTCATACATTTTGATTTTATTTGCAATGAAAAAACCGATTTATTTTACTGCAATCTGATCATTTTAATGGGTGTCCATGGTTTTATTTTTTGGTCGAACAACGTCATTTTAACTTCTCGGGCCTCGAAATTTTTATTACACACTCTTTCTTTCGAAACGCATTATGAATTTCTTGCCATTCTCAAACTAAGGTGAAGCTTTTTTACCCTTCCCTAAATACTAAATAATTTATCAAATTATATTTGTACACAGTGAATTCTTACAGCATACCAAAGATCAATAATTACAAAAAAGTTACAAACTATTCAGGAATTCACACCCGCTGTATATTTTCTTTATTCTTTACAGAAAAGCAGTGTTTGTTGGGCGTTTCAGAGACACAAATATGGGAATATTTTTTCAATTTATATTCGCATCAAATGTGAAAGATAAGGCATCCAAAAGAGTTATTTCTACAGAAGTTTTATGGCAAAAAACTGCTTATTATTCAATTGCTAGACATCTCTTCTTTTTCAAATATATAAATAATTGGACTAATTGAAATTTTACAGAACAAGTAGTCAGCTAATTTATCTCTCTACACTGCGTATTAAGGAATCAGCTGGGAGAAAAATTACAAACACTCCTGCCTTCGGACAGAAATCCATAAATAGGTTAAAAAAAGGCTATTTTTATTGGGATTTGACTTCTGAGACCCGTTACGGAAGCCAATAATTTTCACAAATGCACCACGTAAACCCGTTAGAAATGCACATATATTTATATTGTGTCAATTAATTATTATTTTCTAGTTTCATAAAGTGATAAAAAATCTTTCGTTTTTCAGCATATGATAACAAATAATTAGTTGCGATGGTCCATAAAATATTCATGCAAAATAAAAAAATTACCTGAAAGAACGAATTTATTTAAATCTCTTGGTAAAGTTGGCGAATCTTTGTCCGGGTGATCGTTGGCTGAGAGCACTTAGCATTATTGCGGAGAGGAAGGATTCCGAACGTTCGGTTATTTTTGAGCGTTTGAGCATTACGCAAATGAAAAATTGAATTGTGCTCGTTGCAGGGTTCTACCTCACTCAGCAAGAGATCGCAAATGGCTTTGTTATCAAGAACATTTTTGCTAGTATTTCAAATTGTTATACTAAAACAAACTTGCCATAAATTTCAATGTAAATAAGCTTCAATCACTGTCTAAGTATTGAATACTGACAAAGAATAGTAATTGAGCCACCTTTATTAAATAACTTAGAAGAAATTTTAAATATGTTCCTTCTATAGTACTATCAACTGTACTGATAGATCAATATATTGAAAATATTTGAAGGTTTCAAAATAAAAAATTCTCATAATAGATTTATTTGTCGTGTGAGGAGAAAATGTTATTTAATTGACAACCAGAAGAACAGTACAGGAAAAAAAAGAACACGTATATGGTGTTGGAATAATTTTATTTATGCCTTGAATACATAGAAAGAACATACATAAAATACATGAACAATAGAACTCCATCTATATTCCTTTTGTTTTCTCATCTAATCAGTTACAATGGTTTGATAATAGAATTACATTGTTTAAGTGATATTGTTGATTATTTAACTGCTTAAGAATGTTTTTTCGTTTTGAATATTTGCCTAGACCAAGTCGAAAAACAATAAAAAAAATTCAGTGATCAAGCAAAACAAAAAATATTTTTATTAGATTGTTCTGTAGTTGAAATATCGCTTGTTTCATTCATGCATTTGTTTGGACTTCAGTACATATATAATTGATACTTATTATTAAGCCAGGAATAGTTTTTTAACAAGTTTTATTTCCAAAAACTGTTAAACTTAAAAACTTTAACATTCAATATTAGCTAGTCAGGTAATAAAGATTATGCAAAAAAAATACTGTTTCTCTCTTGGGTATAGGCAGAAATTATTTTTAAATATCAAACATTCATTGCGATATTCGACGATCGAATAAAAAAAAGAATTTTAATTTAGTCATCGTATATAAGGAAAAATGAATTTATAAAAATATATTATTAGTTATTTCAAGTATTTAAAATATTATTTTTTCCTGCTTGTGTTTAAAAATAGTGTGCTATCAAAAAACCAGCACACATAACAGTTTTCTTGCAGTTTGATACTGCCATAACTTGCTCATAATATTAGAGTGGTAAAATCTCGAGAAACATTCTTGGGTCATGTACAGTACATTATCAAGATAACAATCTGGGACCCTCGATTCAATTCAATTTGGTGATTATTGTACAAATAAATAAATCAACATAAATATTGTTTTATATCGCTAATACTTGTACATTGTATATATGTATATTTAATACTGTTTCACACACATAAAAAAATGCTTATTAATAGAACGACTAAGCATGGTACAAACAAGATGGTAATTACAAACTTTCAGAACTTTAAAGATTTCCAGAAATTTGAAAATACGAGACGACTATTTAAAATTTGGTTCTCATTAGGTTGAAAAGAGAAGTAAATATTTTTGTCATCTCAAATCCAATAATGATATATAATTTAAAATTCTGAAATGTCGATTAATATGAAGAAACGCTGCACTTTTAAAATATGTCTGAAATGGACTATGAATAATCATTTTTATATTTCAAAATTTGATGAAGTCGGGATTAGTAAAATATTATACTGTTTTAAGGCTCGTGGACATTATTAATATTCAAAACTGAAATAATGTATGAAATTGATCAAATTCAACTTACATAAACTTTTTTTCAATATATGTACAACGCCAAAGAATCTCTAAGAGAAGCAAAATTTGATGAGCGGAAAATAATAAATAAAAAGAATTTCCTGGCGCTAATACGCGTCACGTTCGTAAAAAGAAATAAAAATTCGTTTTTCTACCTCCGCCTGGGGTGAAATATTTCAGGGATTGAACACACAAAGTTTGGCAAGCAAACCACGTATGGCGACGAGCGAGCAGAACGTCTCAAAAACAACCCTTATAGAAAGAAGGGGGTGGGAAAGCTTATATACACATGTGCTTCTACGATATGTGAAAAAAATCTTCAAAGTAAAATGCTTCTACGGTACCGATATTGCAGTGTTTCGTATTCTGTGATGCTACGTCGTAGCGATCGCTCGCTACGGTAGAGTGCTACAACGCATATACGTCTATACTGAGATGATAGTAAATAGAAAGTCTCGGGTTGGTTGGATGAAAAGCGTCTTTGGTTATATACGTAAAGAAAGGCGGAATAAATAAAAGAATCAATGTGAATTTGTGAGCGTGTGTGTCTTCGGATTGTTCTCTTTGTTTGCTATCCAAGCGGAAACAATGCTTTCAAAAACGGGTCGTTGAGAGTTTGTTGGTATTGATTTTTGTAGAAGTAGTGATAAAAAATACTGCCTCAGTCTAAAACACATTTTATCACTTATTTGAACAAAAGATTGAAAAAGTCTCGCGCAAAGCCCGTCACACTCATTTTATACGTAGGCTTATCTTGAAATCGATATGCTTTTGAAAAAATACTCTTTTTATAAGTAGACTCTTAAAACATTTTGTAGACATATATTTTTCCTTTCATTTTAAAAATATTTCTTTGACCCGACGCACAGCTATCTTCTTACCCGCCTTATACTTAAGCCAAGAATGATTTTGCTCGATGTTATCATTGTTTTTGAAAAATATGTTCGTATTATAAATTTTTTATTAATCTTTTATAAAGACTTCTTAGTTTTCCATTTAGGTATAATAAAATATGTTGTGAATATAGATGAGCGTTTTAAAAAATATTTAAATTCAATTTGAAATACAGTGAAACCTCGATTTTACGTTTTCCAAGGGACCCGAAAAAATAATGGTAATTGCGGGAAACGGTGAATGCGGGAAAGCTTCAAATAATAATAAACAAGTAAAATCGTAAAAAACATTTTTTTATTAGTTACTTGTACATACTGTATATAAAATTTATTTTATAAAAAAGTCCTTTATGTTAGTTTTCTTCTTTGTTATTTGGCACTTTAATCGGAACAAAGACTTGTTACTAAACTTTTGACTAAAAGTTTGTATGTACAGGAATCATTATTACCATAAATTTTAAACAACTCTACATTTACATCATACACAATAATACGCGTGTGGTGGATTTCAACCCAAAAAATAGCACATGCGTCCAATACGTCACGTCTAACATGTACAGCGGATTCCAACGTGTCTAGATATAACACCTGCACTCGGCTGTGTCAAACTTGCTTGATTATTTAACATTGTTCTAATGGGAGTTTGACGGGACTATAAAAAATAAGCGTTCCAGCCGGGAAAACGTATATTATGCGAGAACGGTTGATCGAGGTTCCACTGTAATTGAAAGACGTAAATTAATATTAACGATCATGATTTAATTCCATATATACGATCTGATCACAAAAAATACATGCCACACTATTTTTAATAAAAATAATTTATTTTATATTATAAATGTTTTACATGAACAGGAGAACTGTGATAACGTAGAAGTTGTGCTGATTTTTGTCAGACTTGAATGAATATTTGATTTTCTTTATTTATTCCTATACTAACGGAGATTATATAAAGTGTATTAGAAGACATGAAGCAGGATGAGCGAGTTGGGTATTGGAGGAATATTGTTTGCACTCCAAGTTAGCAAAATCTTGTGCATTTGATCGGAAATTTTCTTCGAGAGGGTGAATATAAAATGGATGACTATTATATAAGGAATTCTACGTCACATTTTCAAATGGAACGTTACTGAATAACGATTTCAATTGGAAACATATTATTTTTATAAAAATCGAAAAAAAAATTCTTCACTATCTCGAATTTGCTCTTACTAAAGTATTTTGTTTTTATTTAGTAGCAATTTTTATCAGATCTTATCAAAAATAAATAAAATTTGTGTTCAATTTACTTTTTAATAAGATCTGATTTTATTATTCATCTATCAATTAGTTTATACAAAATGACCTGAAATCAAGTCGTTTTTAATATTATATTCGATTGCTAAGAAAATTCATAGTTTACCAAAGACTGTTAATTTTCCCCCTTAGGTATCAAACTATAATATTCTAATATTTGGAATTCCTTTATTTTAAGTTATCACTATTTTTAAGAGCACAATGAATATTTATTTACAAAAAAAAAACAATACCAAACAGTCAATCATTTAACACATTACCAAGTAGTAAGTAGACTTATTACTTACAGAAAATGTATTCCATTAAGATTCGCATTTTAAATTTAATATATTAGGCTCTTATTAAAGCCAACTCGTAATTGAAATTTCCTTTCCAATATTTGCATCAAAAATTTACGGAAACTTTTTATCCGGGTCCGTGAGACGATTTCTATAAGAAAATCTCTATTTACTTTGCTCACGGTAAACTTACATCTGAGTTTAAACACTCCAAAAGCTTCTCCCGTGGTTAAACTTCACTTATGGTAAAATGGCGAGCGAGCCTTTGCAGGAGAAACCTTTTCTCGAGCCAAAGTGTTTACCGCGACCTTTTAAAAAACTGAAAATACTTACGTAAGTCGCAACTCTCTCACAAAGTAAAAAATAAATATATATAGATAAAGCAAATACAATTTTCTGTCGCAATTTTGTTCGTTTTTAAAAGGATAAATAAAGCTACTAGTACCGTTGAAATGTATTACGTGCTTCTAGCATTCAAAGTTATTCTTTGTTGTATTCAAAATAATCTTGAAAGGATTTCATACGAAAATAAATCGTCGAATCATTTGAAATCACATAATTCAAATGTAGGTATAGAAAGTGCTATATTTTCAAGCAACTTTTCTTGTATTAAATATTATTTTTATCACTTTTATTACGAAACATTAACCTACAACAAGGTACTAAATTCGTTTGTTCTAAAAAATACTATTTACACAGTGAATTAAAAAAAATAATTTGCTTTATAAACGTTTTTATTTTGCGTTAAGAAAACAAATTTTTAACTACATTTTTGATTCTTGATTGTATACTCTGCCTTTATTAAGACATTGTAAGTGGTGAAACAGAGAGATATCGAATAAATAAATCGTAAATATAATATAATTCTACACAATAAATTGTTAAATAATTCGATAAGGTAAAATATCGTTTTATGTTAATATTCATTTTTTATTTTGTACATGACATTTTAATAGATTAAATTTGTCTGTTTTATTCGGATGTATACTATTCCTAAATCAAAGTGTGTTAGTACAAATAAATTTGAAACAAATAAAGTAATATTGAATTACGACAATGGTTTAATATTCGACATAAGTTTACATTAGACTTCTATTTGTCAAAATATATCAATCAAATTGAGATAATCTGTATAACAAAATCGGGTATTTGAGTAACATTTATTACATTCTTTAATCATACTTTGAATATAGTGTATTTTGCTTTTTGTCTAGTCTTACTTTATCAAGAAAAAAAAGCAAGCAATTAAAGCTGCTTATAATGATTCATATTTATCTTTTGAGAAAAAAGGTTACTTCATCTTTAGAGCCATCTATCTATAGAAAATGTATTTTTATCCATCGAACTATTGAATTATATTTAAATTAACACCCACTCATCGATGAAGCGATTTAATGAGATGATAATAATAATGCTGTCATTCGAGCCAATAACAAGTGAAGTGGACCTACTGACATTCCGGAAAAATGAGTTAGGTGCGTTATGATAGTAAACATGTTGTTACATATCGTAATAATGTAACGATCTTATTAAATTGGAATCTATTCTTAAAATAATAGTATGAATTTAGCCAAAAAAAATATACGTAATAAATGTATATAATCAAATTAAAGCATTCAATAAACAAGTCACTCTATTTTGTCACTCGGCTCACGCAATCTTTTATTGACGTCGTGATAATAAATGCAAGATGACAGAAGCAATGTTATTTTTAAATTTGTTTATTAACATTAGTGGTTTTCAATCAAAATAAATGAACTTTTTAAATGTTTTCGCTTCTAAAAATACGTGAAAAAAAAAACAGATTACTACAAATGATTTGTTCACTTAATACAGCCGTTCCATAAAGCTTGTAATGGTTCAATGGACTGATACGGATGGCCACAAACTATAATTGCACAAATAATGAAAACACCGCTGGTCAAAAAAAATATCTTTTACACCTCGTTACAAAATTTATTTCTCGTTCGGTTCCAATAAGAGCTGAGTCACCAGTGTAATCCTTTTATTGTGCTTGTTCACATCATGTCTTATTGTATGAAAACAATTATTAAATCAGTGACGGAGATGTACCTGAATGGGGCTTAAATAAAGTTTATTTCACTACCGAAAAGGAAAGGGGATGCAGGGTGTAAAAGTTAAAGTTGCCACCTTGTTTATTTTTCGTTTCGTCTATATGGGTAGGCTAGTAAAAATGGGATAATATCATGTTTATTTAAACTTAAAGATTTTTTATATTTGTTATGATATTTCTGTTTCTTTGTTGATGCATAATATTTATTTTGTATTTAGTTCTGAGAGTGTTTAATGGAGCTAAATTATCTAATTTAAATCGCTAAAAATCAAAATCTGAAACAAAAACTCTACATACTTGGTCTTGTTTGCTTAGCTTCTCGGAATATAAATACATTCTAGTATACTAATGAATTCCAAATGACTGTCAGTTCAACCGACAGTCATGGAACAATATAATTTAATATGGAAATAACCAACATATGGCAAGTTTCATCTAAAAAGAGGAATAAATGTTGCAAACGTGAGATATTAAAAAATCGTACTATTATGTCGGTTTAAGAATAATAAAGTGTTTTAAGAGTCATAATAATTTATTAACTTTGTCAAATCAACAAAGTAAAAAAAACTGACAAGAGTCAAATAAAAAAAATCTAAAATTTAAACCCGGAGTATTTTGACTATAAAAGACAGATTTCAAATTACAGGCAACATCATCCGGCGCCGAAAAGACTGCACCCAAAACATTCACTCATAATCATGCACATTGTTCGCGGGAAAATGGGTTGTTTGAAGCGGCCCGGGGGATGAAAATAAGGGGTGGGATTTGAGCGGAAGTGGGGCCGATCATCATCATCAACAACTCATATTTTCTCCGCCCCGTGAAAACCATTTCCGTTTCGCGATACACGCGGTGAAAATCGACGATATTTTCACGCCTCGTGCCTCCCTCCCGCTTCCGCCTTTATATGTTCCTTGCCAACGTTGAGTAATGTATGCGAACAGTGGGTTTCAGAAATATTTTTAGAGACTTAGCTCATCTACAACATATATATACGATGCATACATTATGTCAATTAAGCATTTAGGTCAACGAAACCCAGTGGTAAACTGAAAGCCTTTGTTGTGGAAAGAAACTTTCAAATATTGATTTGTAAACAAATTATTGACTGGCTTGAAATATATTCAATTCTAATGGATCTAAAAATTACAGTAACTAAGACCAAAGAGACGTTTGATTAAGCTTTTCGTAACTCTGATGGCACCTCAATTTACACACTTCGAAAAGTGGTAATATAAGTGTTATAATTAAGGCAACCCTGGAGCCACATTTAACTCTATTTATACCTTAAGGTATACGCGAGTGTACCTAATTAAAACTAAATGTCACTTATTCCACGCTTGCATATTAAAAGCTCTACTATACGGCTGATTTAGACATGTGATTGAGCTTTGAATATAAATACTAGCGTTGGATATTGGAGATGAGGTGGTAAGACTTAGTGGGGAAGTTTGACATAAGTTAACGTATCAAGCTGCACTCGACGATGTCAGTGGTCATAGACACCGAAACTGGCGGTTTCGCGTGCTTTAGAAATTCTATAAGAGCCTGATACCGTTCAATTTTTTTCCAAATAGTGGATTCCCAGCGTCCTGACTGATAATAAATAACTTTATATAAAGTGCAACCGATAGACCTGATTAACTGATGACATAATAATTGGACGCCAGGTGATGCCTCATAGATGTGTACAAAAGAACAAGATTTTTTTTAATAAATTCAATAAAATAAAGTTGACAAATAAGCGAATGGCATTGTCGTCAGATTTTAAATATATTCACAATTAACACAAGAGAATCGATTAATCAATCGAAAAATCATCTTTACTTTAAAAAAACTACAATTTTTCTATTAATAACAGATAAAACTTTAAATTATTAATCAGTATCGTGTTAGACAGTTAATTATTCGATAAATCACACAAAAGTTTTTTTACGTTCACATTGTCTCACGAATTACAAGTCCAGTTGTATCGATTTTTCAGAAAACAAATTTAATACATCTTTGTTCTCAATCGCAAAGCTTTTTTTAACTCCACCAAGAAAACATTATAGCGAGTGCATTGTTTCTTCGTAAATTAATTACATCCAGTTTTTTGAGAAAGTTGGAAAGGGCGATTGGCAGGATCGTAAATACATGTAAACGTATGACACAGCTTAATCCAAGCAACAATTACGTAGTTTTTATCAGCCTCAATTGATTGCTAGCTAAATTTTTATTACAATCATGCCTCACTTAATAAGAAAAAATGGGAACGAATATATTTTTTTTTGACATTTTAATATGCGACGAGAAGGGATTGCAGCACATGACGGATTTATGCAACGAAACTGATATTTAATACTAAACTATCATTAACATTTCAATTGAAATTTAAATACCATATACCAAACTTTAGAAAATAACGAAAATTCGAAGCAGCCATCTACGCGAATCCAAAAAACGTTTCCACGCGTATAATAGAAATCTGAAATCGGTCAGATTTTAAATAATACATTTACCTTAAGTGCGTCTATCTTACCAAAATAGAATATCTAGTCGATTTTTATGAGTAAATATAAATTAATTTTTTGAAAAACTTTGCAATCACCGTGCACAACGTTATTGATGTTACCAAAAATGTTAAAGTAGTGTAAAATTCAAATCACTTAAGGTATATTTTGCATCATTTGCTCTGATTCGTGTATTTAAATGCTTATTCACACCAAAATATATACATTCAACCACTGATTATAGGTTCTTTGAAGTTACACACTACATAAACAAACAAATAATTGGGTTTGAATAAAACAATTTCCATCTCTTATCCCTAATGTATACTTTAACTATAATGGAAAATTTACCAATCCATGAATTGATATATCAGTTTTATTATATAATTATTACAACAAAAAGAACAGATTTTAAGTATTCTCAAATGTCAGTATATACTTTTGTAGTCAATGTAATGATTAACTGTTGTATTTAAATTTTGTAACTATTTTCAACATGTTGCATTCTTTTAAACGAAACTGCAAGCTTCTTAGAGATAGTTGTTAAGGTGTGTTTAGCGTTTTTGGGGAAGTACTGACATCCAAGCAAGCAATCCCACGCTTGTCTTGATGGTATAGTATGCAATTCAATTTCTTTTCGTCAAGTAATCCTAATCCGTCTGCATTCAATAACGAACAATAATCAATATATTCTATATTATTAGTAAAAGAATAAAAAAATGTCAAGAAGATCGATTATTTATTAAAACTTCTCATTTAAATAGATTTATTAAAACATTGCATTTTAAAGTATTATATACTCGTATATTCAACTTTTTTGACATTGTAATATTCTTGTAAATGTCTGGTATTGAAATTACTTCATAACTTTTAATACTTAATAATTACAAATTGATATTTTGACTCTTTTTCTATGATAGTTTAAAATATTGCTAGATAATGTTAAAATGTGTGTTTGCATTATTTTTTATGTAAAATATTCATCAATCTGTTTATGTAAAGACATTATTATAAAGAACACTTGTTATGCAAAGCTTGTTATCCTTTTAATAAACATCCAACTTAAAAACAGAGACTGAATGAAATAAAAAAAGAAAAATAAGGCGGAACTCCAATATTCCAACAACTCCTCAAATCGAATATTCTATTTCAGAAAAAGTACTAACCGCCACGGCAATAAAATACACTTCTATATTGAAGTAATTGAAGGAAATGAAGTTTTACTCTTAAGTACTTGAATATCAGTAGGGATGCGTCCGTTGCCGTTAAAATTATATTAGTATCCAAATATCGTTTTTAAATTAATTTGTTTATACCAAAAAAAAAAAAACATAATTTTTTATACCTTATAAAGATTTCAATGCTGCCGTCATAAACATAAAAGCCCTGCGATAAAGTCGTATTTTGAGGTATTGATTTTTCTTTTTAAAATTTGGATTGTTACAACTCTGTACGAGTCCACATGTTTCGTCACTCACGGCCCGGGTTTCACCTTTCGGCATCTTCAGGCATTCACACGGATGCAAAAGAACTGACGTAAAATAAACAGTCAACATCGTCTTATACTAAAGTTATTAATTACAGGAAAACAGTTACCCCAAGGCAATCAGTAAATTGCAGATGAAACAAATTTAACAATATTAATTTAATAATAATTACCACAATTTCCTGTGATAATTTTCATTAAAGTTCTTGTTAATGAGTCATCCTTGAAAGGGTTTTACAACAAATATCAATCAACTAACATTAAAAAACGGGCAAAACCCGGGTCGATGGTGATAAAACATGTGGAATCATACAAAGTTGTAATAATTCAAAATTGATATTAAAATTCCATCAAGCACCTTCAGCCGATATCATAAATTCTTCTTTTCCAATTTTTCTTTAAATCATTTTCCGCAATAGACGGCATAGTATGTAATTAACCCATAAAGTAAAAGTATGTAATTAACTGCCAATAAATATCAGAATATTGATTTATTACTTGGAACTGTGATCTTTATCACGATAAATTAGAAAAAAAATGTCTTAATAATTATTGTATTTATTTTGAAATTATGCCATAAGGTTCTATATTTGTCAAATTACTTTATTATACCCATGATAATTTGTGATTTTTGTAAAATTGCTGCCAGGATTATTAAAAGGTAAAGTCCCAATTGCCTATTGGACAAAGCTGTTTATTTAATAAGTCACATAATCAAAACCTTGTATCAACATTTTCTCGGATTAATTCATTCAGCAACACAGGACACCAGTTATATTTTCATTTGTTTCCATTATCTATAAGTGAATAAAGTGACTCGGAGAGGCTGGTTGATATTTTTTTTCTCCTCTATCTAAAATAAAAACAATTATTTCGTAGTAATGATTCTAAATTCAAATACTATTTCAGAATAAAACATCTCTAGTCACCATTCCGCCAACATTTACGAAAACTCAAAGTAGACAGTTTCTTCGGTCTGAGAAGATGGGACCAATAATATAAAACTTTATTGGTCGGCAACAAAAAAAAGTTGAAACTGGCGATAATTTTAAACCGTCATTCGAGTAAAGGAAAAATGTTTAGAATTCAATTAAATAAAGTAAAGCTGGGACTGATAAATATGCAATGGCAGCTCTACGACATTTCCAGTAAAATTGTGTTGTCAACATTTATTTACGTCTTGCGTTTTATTTTTAAATGCTTAGATAAAAAATCAATAATTTCCCATAACTGATTCTTGGACAATAGCTACATATACGCTTTTTAATAAAAACGTATATGCAGCTAACGTTATGATTATGAAAAATTTCTACAAAATGTGTTTCGTTTAGTTGATTAAGTTATATTCTTACAGCCGATAATTGGTAGAACGACGTTACATTTGTATAAATTAATGAAACACAATTTCTTTTTTATATTTGCAATAAAGTGGTATTCCTATTGAAATGTGATTTTCGGGACCAAGATATTTTGTGCCAAAATACATTCAGCCATTTTTTACATAGCTTAAAATAACAATAACGCTTGGAATAGCACGCTTTTAATAACAAACAAAAAATTAAAACTAGAAAACATCAATGTCTTAAATTAATAAAGCTATTTTTGTTTTTTAAATTTTACCAAATATCCTTGGAAGGTCATGAACAGAAAAACCGCATTTTACAATACAGCCATATGCGTTTTTAGTGTAAATTTTAATTACCTATAACAATTAATTGTTGTTGAAACTTTTTAATTGGTTTTGCAATTTCCTCATTTGCTGCTTCTGTAAATGAATATATTATATTTAATACCATATGTGAATTACTTTTGATACGTTTTACTTGATTACAGATGCGAAGTAATTTATTTCTTACAGCTTCTTAAAAATTTAATTGTATACAATTAAATTTTATTTGTGAATAATTTGTATGACTATTTTTTAATTCTTTTCATATTTTTTAATGGGTAGTCTGAGTTATTTTTCTGTTTCTGATTATTTTTAACACTCAATTTCGGTTGATAATGCTCACGATGATTAAAAACAGTATTAATCATAATGCATGTGAAAATAGATCGAAAGTTTTTAAAAATAAAAATATTAAATCAAACACCTATTATTATAGGTGCATAATCGATCAAAATTGTTTACTCTTAGGCAGCCGGATCGAAAAAGAAACTGATTTTATGATTGCCCAACAAATTTTTAAAAAAACACATAGCGTTTTGACTGTGTGAAAAATTCAATTATTGCTTGAAATTGAACGCCTTCTGTGAAAATCACATATTTTTAAATTGAAACATAAATTTTTTAAAAGGTACATTATTTGAAATGTCGTTCAGTCTCGTCACATAAAAACCTTCAGTAATAAATCGAATCTAACTTCAATTAATATAATTTAAATATGGCATTTCTTTAATAAATAAATTTTTCTCTTGTAATGAACTTTGTTCAATTCAAGATTTTTAAATTTAGTTTTTTACTTAGTATCTATTTGGTGATAATATTTGCACATATTTATATATAAACAAGCCTAAACAAAAGAATTTTCATAAATCTGCCGCTTTCAGTTGCGACGACATTCTACTCAATTAGGATAGTAAACTTAACCTAAACACTGCGATACACATAATCATATAATTCTCATTTTTTTTAACAATCACATAATTGATGATATATTAATTCCATGTGAGCGATGATATGTGCTTTATCAAATCTTTTCATTTAAAATATATTAAATTATTTTTTACCACAAAAAACTTAATATAATTCGTATGAAACTGTTCAATCAACATAATAAGACTTTGATACAAATAAAAAAGATGACATGATCTAGAACATCTTCTAGAATGAATATGCTAAATAGTTGTTCGAGTTTGATTCAGGAGGTTTAAGTGACTTCTACCGTAAACAAATAAACTAAGTGATACTGACCTATCCAAACTTCAAGAGGTCAAAGTTTTTCGTTTACTTTGGCAAGTTAGACGAAATGATCAATGTTTTCTTTGGAAATTGTCTCACAAGGTTATACAACGTAAGTTTATTGACTTTTAATTTTTGAAACATAAATATTTTTATATATTATTGTATGTATACAATCTTGAAATTATCGAGTAACAAAGTCAATTTTTTTTCTTTATCAAATGATTTTTAGTTGAATAAGGCGCAGCTACAAAACAATGCCCTTTTATGTCATTTACTAATATTGTAATGAAACATATCTGTTGTAAAATACCTCGATCAATATTTCAACATTCACTCTATTACACATTCTATACTTATATAGACATAAATATATTCATACTTCCTCCATAAAGCTTAAAAATATTCAATATATAACAACTATATACTCTTGTATATTATGTATTTTATATTTGTTAACCTTAGATAATTCAGTTTTTTTTTCGTTTTTCTAGTACATTTATAATATTTTTGAATGTACAATCTAACAAGTTTTGTACACGTAAGATTGTACATTTCATACATTAAATTTAAAAGGTCAGGTAGAATCATAAAAATATACAACAAGCCGACTAATAATCGAATTGTTTTTGATTTTAAGTTGAAATACGAATAATTTTAAATGTAAAAAATTTTATACTTGCCTGAATGATTTTTCTCGTTAAGATTGGTTGAACTTTTTAAAATAGACTAGTCAAACTCTCAGAAATACGAAGACAACTGCATTCGTTATCATGTATTACTCTATGTAAAAAAATAAGGGTGGCATATTTTTTTTCTAAATGCTAACGCTTCTGCGAGAACGACAATAAAAAATCACATTTTTTGATAGATCCTTGGGCGTTCATTTTCATTAAGAGTATTCCCCTCTGACCTAGTTAAGAGATTAAACTTATAAACAACCCTAGGAAGCAAAAGAGGGTGAGAAACAGAGCATCGATTTTCACGGGGTTATTTCTCGTTTCGAATCGTTTATTCAGTTAAGCAGATCGACTAATCTGTTGAATGAATTACATTTACGAATACAATATAAAAAAAACTCATTGGTTTCAATAAAGAAATTTTCATTTTAAAGTTCATTTATCGTAAAAATACAATTAAGCTATCATTCCCATAAGTAGAAATCAAGCTGTGGTATAACTTATTTTAAATATAATGTACATAAAAATGTGCCAAGAATGGGAAAAAAATTCAGTGAGATAGTACAAATCAATTTAAGGAAAAAAGTATTCTTTTTACAAGATGAATTTTAAAATATTAATTAAATGATACTATTTATTCATTTGTTTTGTGACATTTCAACTCTATTTATTGTACAAATTCATGCATAATCTATTTCCACATAAAAGAGCAATATGATATTAAATATAGAATATAATTAATTTTATCGAAATTGTCAATTCTCTGTTGCAAAAAATATAACACTAAAAATGGAACAAATTGAAATCTAAATTTAAAGATTTTGTGATTCGTATACATACTTACAATTTCTATACCAAAATTTTTGAAAAAAAATTTGCAAAAAATGTCTTTGAAATAATCTAAATAACAATAACTAAATCTACAATTTATGTTATTGTTTAAGATTTTGAACTCTTAATGGATTGAAGTGTCAAGTTGACGGGGTTCATCGATGGTATTTTAATATGTATTATTTATGAGAATCATCGCATTCAGAAAAAAAAAATACATCGGAAAAAGACACAACAGATTGATGAATATTTTTTTAAGTGATAGAGTGGATTCTTCATAAACTCATCAAATATAGAACTTTACATTTTTAATTTTCTGATAATAAATTATTTTTTCGTATTTTGATAGACATATTGAAAATTTACTTATTTTAATAAAAAGTTACAAAGAGCCGTACTGCTACTGCTATATATGTAATTTTATAGATCTTTCCGTATCTTTTACGCCTCGTCCACATCTATCCCGCATTTTCTTATATCGAATTTTTATGTATCGAGATGGAAACGTGTCGCTATGGCGCATGCGCTCTTCTACCTCCACCCAACCGTAAAGTTATTACACACTTTTCCTGAAAAGCGGGGGCCGACCCACCCCGCGCACTCGCTCAGAGTGCCCCCCAGCAGGAGGTGCCATTCTACCGGAAGAACTTGTGCACCCCTCGCGCGGAAAATGGTTCTCCTGAATATCAATTAGGCGCCGGAAATTTCGCGAGCGAATTCGCACGCTTTCGCTCGTCATTATGCCTCAAGCACTTAGTCCGAATTTTAATTCTCAAGGATTTTACGGGAATATTGGATATTTTGTTAAGGCTCGGTTATATTGTCTGTTTAAAGTGGTCATGTATTTTTTATCTAACCGATTGACTGAAGCGTTTGCAATTAATCACGTGTTAAAAAGCCAATAAATGAGATGAAAGGGTTCGTTATTTACGGTAAAATGTACCTGCTACATTATGCGTTCCTAAAATAACGCGTTTCAGCGATGATAATGTTTTCACGGGCAATCAAAGCTTAAACTTTATTATTATATTAACTTAATTATGGGCATCGATTAATCAAGGGTTATGAAATAACAACTCAGTTAATATATTTATTACATTAACATCTTAAAAATCAGTAAAATTCTAGATATAATTTCCAATCAAAATACCGGTAAAGTTTATCATTCATCGGTTTACATGAAATAATTGTGTGAATACTTATTTTTTTAGGCCTCTTACTTTATATATATACATATTTCCACTGTCTACGATTATTAAATAAAATTCAAATTTCCCAATGTCATTTTATCTATTAAATCTAACATTTTCAATAATAAATTTTATAAGTTACATATCCATGGTTGAAAATAGGCTAAGACCCGGTTATTGTATAAAAATAATCGTATAAATTGTATTGTATAAATTAAAAACATAAAAGTAAAATTTAATGAAATTATCAAAGTTCAATCAAATATAAATAAAATTTATAGTTAATGTTTTCTTTCATTTGATTTTTTCTAGTCGATGAAATTTATGTTGTATTATTATCGCGAGATAAAACGTTAAGACGTTATTATTTTATATTCGTTTATTTAATTAAAAAGAAAGCAATCTCTTAGAAACCTACATACCTGTATTATATACTCAACATTCTTTGGCTTATTATAAGTGCCAACTAGCCTCACAAACATATCATTTAAAACACTTATTTCAAAAATGTAAATTCATATTTATTAAATTATTTATTCAAAGTATTTAAAATAATATGCCACCAACAAATATTTTAGTCCAAATATTTTCATAAAATATAAACGGAATAACCCAAAAACTCTCATATTAAAATACCATCTGAAAACATAATTATTATTAAGACGATATTGTATTATATACAAAGGACATATTTCAATACAAAATTAACGTTTTTTTAACATACATATTTGCCCAAAATCGTATGGCATTTATATTGAAAACGAAATTGGATAAAAATTCTTGGTATTTTTCTTTGTACAATAATCGTTATTCGGGTTGGAAAAATATGTCTTTGCTTAACTGTGCTTATAAATTTGTAGCAAACTTTCTACGAACAATATGTTTTCTTGGAGAGAAGAAAAATGGAAAAGTTCCAGGCGCTATGGCAAATAATGTGTTCTTAGTCTGTTCGGATACATAGGCGTAGAAAATGTTTTTTTTGTCAACCTTTTTTACTAATATTTATTTTCTGATGATTATATTTAACCAAAAAATCAAACATTTTTTCTATTTCGTATCTACACATGCCTGAATCTTGTTATCAATAAATTTGGCATGACTGTCCGTGATTCCAGCCGGGGGACAATTAGCAATTTAGTTGCTTTTTCATACTTACTCACATACTCAAAAAAACTAAAATAAAAATAACGTATTCAAACTTTTCAATCTATTTGTGGTATATTTTTTTACTCTTAAAAGAGAGATTCGGCTTACTGAGTATTAAAGTTCATACAAATGTTTTTTTGTTTAATATATATTGTTACTTTTTGAACAATTTCATAAATAATTCCTACAATAAAATATATTATTGCGCAGCCAAAAAATACTTTTACTGTTTTACTTTTCTAATTTTACACAATACGACACGTCATGTAAGAAAGGTGGGACAACTTGAGTGGTAATAAATTTATCTATTAATATACTTTCATAAGTTTTATTGCTAAGTTTGTATTCTTTTTTATAATGAGAAACGAAAATTTGTCTAGTATATATTGAAACGCAATTATAATATTCAAAGTCTTAGTATCAAAAAAAATGTAAGGTCTCTTCTGGGAATCCATCGTGTAAAATTTGTGCTTTTAAGTAGTAAATATTATATTTTATTTCATTCTATTTGTGTAATTAATTTAATGAATTCACGTTCGATATTCAAATATCATACAACACTTTCTATACCCCACTGCTTTTTTTAACTTCCTTCCGGAAAACGGATCGAGCAAAGAAGGGTGCGTTTTATTTGCAAAGGGATGTAGCCGGGCGCAATTTAATTGCAGCCGTCCCTTACTTCGTCACGCGCCCTAGCCATTCACATTTTATCCACCCCTGGAAGCCAGCTCCATAGGAATTTAATTACTACATCGGGGAATAAAGTAATACCAGGGGTGGACATAAACAATTCGTCGGCGAATACTCTAATTAAGCACATTAAAACTATACTTAAAGATGTAATTTTTCATAATTTTTTGTCCCGTTAAATGATTGCATTAAAAAACGCATTTTTGTCCAAGTAAGAATGTATTGCTGTTTTTAAATTAATTAATATAAAAAAAATGTAATAAATGTGAGCTGCAAGAATTATGCCCTTCACACTATAAAATCGTACTTTGCAGAAGAGGAGACACTAATGATTACTTTTTATTATATCTGATAAAATATTTTCAACTCAATACGAGGCAGCATATGGAATATATTTTATATTATTATATTTGAACAGTCAGTGTCTTAATCTTAATTTAAAATTACTGAAATTGAGATTGTACCGACAATTTTTATATAAAATCATTATTTATTATGATTTTTGCAAATGATTACATAAAAAATAAAAAATAAACATCGCTTATTGAGATGAGATTTCTTGATTTATTGCTAACAGTAGAGATAAATTACAGCTTTCGGAACCAAAAACGACGAATTGTTCGGGAGTAAAACATTTTTAAGTGAACCGGGGCTGGGGTAGGGTGCAAGGTTCATTGAACTCCAACCTCTCGACGCGCCAGTCCGGTGGGCAATTTTTAAGTTCTAGGTTAAAATTTTTAAGTTAGTAATGAAAGTGGGTGTGATGAAAATGTAAATTGGGTCACGGTACAGCAATGTTTTGAAGGTCGGCCGGTCGATAATGTGTTAACGAGCGGGAGGGTATTTTTTCTCTTTATGGTTTGTTTTTTAATTTATTCTTCTTCAACTTTCGTCGAGTTTTGATCAAGCTAATTTTTGCTCGCGTATTCGATTCAAAGAACTTTCAGTTTCGTTTTCAAATAAAAAAAACTTCGTCATGGCTATTGTAAACTTTTTGTAAAACATAAAAAAACAATTGCATATCGGTGATTAATTGAATAGACAGAAGCCTGAAGAACTATTTCAAATAATATTATTGATTGAATTGGCATTTACTAAGTAGAACTCTGTTATAATAAATTTTGTGGAACTAAAATACATTGCTATTTTTTCACCGTGTTATGTTACATAAATTGATGTGTTGTATGGCAATAAATAATATTTGAATAAAAAAATGTAGTTGCCTATCAAGTAAATTTATCAAGTAAAATTATTCCGGATTTATTTTTAGTATACGCCAAAATATTGTGAAATATAGCAAAAAAATTATAAAATTGATTATGAATGTAAACATAAACAAATATTGAAATTTGTTTACATTTTTTTTTTTAAATTTAAACGAATATTATTATTAAACGAATGAAATCAGACGAAAGTGATTAAAAAGTAACAAGAAAAAAAATATCTTTTCGCTTATTTAAATTTATTTTTTAGTATTGTTATTTTGTATTTATCTCCTATTGATAAAATATTGTATCAGTTTAGTTGAATGATTTATCAAAGAACGTCATTAGGTGCTATTAACGTGGTATTCAATATATACAATCAATATTTTTATGCTTGCAGCTATAACCATAACATCTGTATTCAGGAGCGAATTTAGAGTTAAAACGAACATAAGGGATCACTTAATAAACAAGAATACCACTAGCATAAGCCTGAGTATTTTTTTAGGAGCTATAATTTCAATGAAATTGATTATGTCAACTATTAATTTTTATTTCAGTTCAAAGTAAATTTAATATTTTTTGTTAATTCTAATAATAGTGAATCGGTCGTAAAATCTTTTAGCGTATATAGCATTATTATATTCCACACTAATTATTTTATAAAGTAATGGCTATTTCCACATCATGTCATCATCATCCTTGAATATTTTACGTATAGTTTGAATATAGAATCGTCAGATTTTTTTATTTTAAATATTCTGAAAGTATTGAATATTGATTTTAATGAGTGTCTTAAATAAATATGTAGGGCTAAATATGATTATCTTTACACTCCAAAAAATAATCGAGCATGAATTTGAATATCTGTATGTTTTTAGTATTTTTTCAGTCAAGAAATGCACTAAAAATGCAAAGAAGATTGTTTGTTTTTTTATAAGAAAAACTCATACCTAATGCAAGTTTGCATATTTCTGTGAAATAAATCAATACTAGAAAACGACCACTCATATGAATAAACTAAAAAATGTTACAAAATTTTTAATAAGCCACAACTTCAGAATCCACCCATATTTCTTCCATTTGATATGGCCATTTGAAAATTTCATCTTCAACGATATAAAGAAACACCTACGTCTCAACTAAGCTTCGTTGTTTATTAGATGTACGAATGGAAAGTATAGGGTCATCATTGACTCTCTTAGAACTTTTACAAAAATCATGTTCAAGTTTCCTTTCATAAGCTCTAAATGCAAAATACAGAAAATATACAAGACAGATTTTATCCAGAATTATAGTTGAAAATGTACAAAAAAAAATAAACCAGAGCTTAACTCGATACAGATTGACTGGGTATCGCAGCTTCAAAACCAGTAGTATAACTTATGTCATTTGCTCAACGTTTCTATTCTAATAGCACTGTTTTATGCCCGACCCGACAAATATTCACATACATCATATTTTGAAATTAAAGAATAATCTCTTACGTCCGATATTGAGGTGAAATGGTTTGCTGATTCTGATGATTCTGACGATGGCGTGAGCCGAAATAGCTATCAACTATATCTTTTAAAAAAAGGGGAGAGCTAGAATACTTTGCTATTTTTTCACCGTGTTGAAATGGTTTAATTTCCTGAGGAACGCGCTAAGTAACGCTCTGCTATATCAGCTAAACGCCATTGTCAGAAAAAAATTCCCATCCTCTAGTTGAAATGAAGCTCTTACTTATTATGTTGCAGAACATCAATTTCAATTTCAATTTATTAAAAACAAACTACTACCTGATATTTGAAAAAAACTCTTTTTTAATTTCTGAAATATCAATCTTCAGGTGAAAGTGTCCATTGTCCAAAAACTATTGATATACGTTTGTTAATTTAAAAAATAAGCGAAGTAACTTTGTATATACCCACTGCGTTCATTTACGTATCCCGTTAATAAAAGATGAATTCAAATGTAAACACGCCTCGTAAATGAAACATGATAAAAATCTTTCTACTCATTGTGAAACGAAAGTCGCTAAGTGCGTTACACTATACAAATTTTTATCAAAGCCCACATTCACACTTTTGTGAAGTTAAATAATTTTAAAACAACAGTTGCACGTTAGAAAGTTCGTGTCCAGTACAACCGGCTCGGTCTGAATTTTTAGAACCTGTACTTAAAAGCAACACGATGCAACAAACCTATTCGGATTATATATTATAAATAATTTAAATAATAAAAACACATTTTTTTAGTACTTATTTCCACAATACATTTTTTGATCAGGACCGGTAACGCTCATCGCGAGCATTCATCAGTTGATAATGCTCGCGATGAGCGAAACCGGTCCTGATCAAAAAATATATTGTGGAAATAAGTACTAAAAAAATGTGTTTTTATTATTTAAAATATAATGCCTTTCCATCAAGAAGTGACAGTTAACACCTTAAAAGTGATATTATAAATATGTTTTTTATTTTAATGACGAAATCGAATAACAGTTTTTTTTCAATATATGTATTAATTCATGTTTTGTGTTATTCTCACTGGCAATATTTTAGTCCAATAATCATTATCTTCTTTACAGTGTTCTGTAGTGTGTTACAAACAGATTAATCACGAATATTATATATTATTATAATTTAATATATACCACGGTTTTGAGAAGTTTCCACGAAAATTTTAATATCATCTCTCATTTCGATTGTCTATGGAGGTAATCTCGAGAGTATCATAAAAAATATATCAAGATTGCATTATTTTCAGCTTAATTATTCGTTCTAAGTAGTATTCCTTTATATCAAGTCTAGGAGAAAGTGACAAGTGGACGAAGTGTTATGATTTCGAATGCTTTTTTTTCATATGTATGTGTATTGGAATCCGATGTTTTGAAATATGCTAAGGCATCCAGGCTATCCCGTTGTTGCCCCGACGATTTCTAAAACCTTTTTCTCTTAATAATTTTACTAATAATTGTCAATTTACGTCACAAATATACGTCACAAAAAACACTTTAAGATGCATTTATTGGTTTGATCTCTCGCAAAAAAACCATTGTGTTTTAGAAAGAACATCAATTGTATCAGGTTTTATGATATAACATTAAAATTAAACATATTTATATATTAGTTTTTGAAATCATCAAATCAAAATATCAAAAAATATTAAACAGTTATTATATGGTCTCAGTGATATCGCAATAAATGAATATATTTTTTTACATTATTGATTCGACAAAATACTTTCATATCCGGTTTAATCCACTTTGAATTAGAATAGCTGTTGTTGTGGTAAGCCTACGTTCATCTAGGTAATGCAGAGATGATTCTTGGAACGAGAATGATCGTCCACTTTGTCAAATTGTAAATTGTTGGTTCATAAAAAAACATAATGGCGTCATTCGGTACCGTGTGTAATTTATTTGGCTCAATGAAATAGAAAAACGCCCAGATTGTACAACAACAACTGTACATTGCTTACATTGGTTTTATTTTGTCAGAAGTATTGAAACGGATATGAACTGCATTAGATTCGCTCCAACATTATTGTTTCATTAAAGTAACTTTGAATTTATAACAAATGAAAAAAGCCGAATCATTTCTTCCGTGGATATACTTAAAGTATTTTTCACACCGAATCGGTTTCAATGGTCCCAAGACAATAATCAGTTATTAAAAAAATCATCATCGTATATTAGATTTAATAAATACCGCTCGATTTGCCAAGTCAAATATAATCTTTGATGACGAAAAAGTCATACATAATTTCCATATTCCAATCAAATTCTGCGAAAGTAACCTTGATTTAGCAATCTAGTAACATCTATCCATTATTCTAACCATACTCTATTGGGATTAAGCAATTCTCTAATTTAAATAAAAAATTAATGACGTTATCTTTCTAGCATTTAAGTTATTGTTATGTGACACATCTTTCACTTAATCTATATATATTCCACGGCATAAATTGTGCAAATTTCATTAAAAAAACACTTGGTTATATGCATAGAGAAAACAGCACGTAGATAAATATTAAAGAAGAACTTAAATGAGTAGATAGTGAGTATTAAGCATGCAGCAGTACATTCCATGATGCTGTTTACATTCTCTGGGAACTTTCAGTTATGAATAGTAAGTTGAAAAATAATGACGTCTACATGCCAACATGATTGCGTTTAGGGAAAATAACAGTAGTCAGAAGATTTAAAAACTCATCAATTCAACTTACTCCAATATTTTTATTATTGCTTCAGTTTGCAAAATTTTTTAGAAACAAACTAGTAAAATAAATATTTTAAATAATAAAAACACATTTTTTAGTACTTATTTCCACAATATATATTTTGATCAGGACCGGTTTCGCTTTCACTGATCGATCAGTTGATAATGCTCGCGATGAGCGAAACCGGTCCTGATCAAAAAATATATTGTGGAAATAAGTACTAAAAAATGTGTTTTTATTATTTAAAATATAATGCCTTTCCATCAAGAAGTGACAGTTAACACCTTAAAAGTGATTAGTAAAATAAATGTTTTTTTTGTTTATTAATCTCACCGACAAAAACATAAGACATTTATCATTTACGAACTGTAGCGGCCTGATCTTACTATAAATAAAAATATCGTCAAAAATGATATTGTTAATCGAACAAGGAGTTTTAATAATTGTCATGTTCCAATATAAACAGAGTGTGTTGGTCAACCTGATTGCCGATATCATGGTCATCATCACAGCGGGTGCATTTGTCTGATTTAGTTTTTAAATAGCTCGATGATTATTTTTTGTACAAATCCGTGTAAACGCCCACCAATATAACGGTCACTTTCAGATCATATCGTTCGATATCCATTTATCAATCAATATTATAATTTAACTACATACATATTAAAACTAAAAATATACTAAGCTACGTATTCTGTGTCTATAAAAATCAATGTATGCACAATGACTTTTAAGGTATCAGCTGTCACTCATTGAGTTGATAATGCTCGCGATAAGAGAAACTGGTATTGATCATAAATATATTGTGGAAATAGTACTAAAAATTTGCTTTTATTATTTTAAATTATATACACAATGGTGAAAATGCCCACTCTACCCTCTCTAAAAAGATAGATTCAGCGATTTAATAATTGGTTCATGGTTAGCTCTTTGAGATTCAGCACTATTTTTTATTCAACTTAAAGACTTTTAATATAGATCGGTTAGATTAAAATTACACATTGAAATCAAAAACCTTTTATTTTTATATTAAAAAAAGAATCTTGAAATATTACATGTATTTTTTTGAAAATTTCACAGTGGTCATAACCATTAGAAATAAAATACTACTGACGGTTGGGTCACAAGTATCAAAGTCAACATATCATTTTTTTTTTTTTTGTAAATTTATTACGAACAATTTTCCAAAATGCATATCAAATATATATTCATCTCCAATTATATAATATCATACATAGATACAATAGAATCTATAAGTACCGATTTGAAAATAAATATTATAAAAAATGGATTACTTACATTACAGAAATGATACATTGAAATGTAAAAAATCTAGATTTTAGATTGTAGAAGTCATTGTAAGAAAAATAAATAACCTCCAGCGCTTCAAATGAACCGTAACAACGGAACTGTTTTCGTGTTTAAAATAAATTTATTTCAGCTACAAAAAAATCATTTGAGCCATTTATAAACGCTCTGTTATATTAGCATTTTAATATCAACAACTCAATTTGTGAAGTAAAATAATCCGATTTAAAAATTTGTTCCATTCATTTTATTGATGATGTAATAAATTAAAATTGTTAGTTTTTTTAACGAGATGAATTATGTATTTATTAAACAAAATATTGCTGCATTCAAAAAATTATTTGGTTTTTTATCACGATTCTGTAGTTTTATTATGACTTATTACATATATAATTTATTTTAAATTGATTTTTCTGTAGAGAAGAAGATTGTCACTCTGAACAAACGAGTGGTCAATGGTTCAAATATTTATTAATAACACTTATTGACATTAATAAATATCAAAAGATACAGTCTGTGAATATTTTACTGTTTTCACAACTATATTATATTGGGTTTCATTCATTCACTCCTTCGCCTAAAAGAGACTTTAATGAGCATTTTATCATTACATAAACATTAAAATGTTCTCATGTTGACGGAAATATTTATAAACCTTTTTAAAATATTACAGATCTCAACTATCTCACTATATCAGTTCTAGACATATATGCTTTAGCTGAAAGTTTTATCACCTTAATATTGAATATTGCTTTAAAGAAAAGCAACTTTATAGAGACTCACTCTTAGGAATTGCATTACCGGTTTACCGGTTAGCCGGTAAATGGCCTAAAATGCACCAGCGGTAATTACCGGTAAATGAAAAATTTACCGGTTTTTACCGGAAATGTTTTTATCGCGAATTAATGCCAGATACAGGCATATAATAACGAATTTTTATTATGATATATGCATGAGGGCTCCGGCAACATTGATAAAAAGTTTTTTACTCGGCATACTGGTGTCATTTGTCATCGCAATCGCGGTCACCGTGATGCCCACTGCAGGCTGCAGGCTGCAGCTGATTCTAGTTTTTATGGGATAGATAGCGAATAAAATTCGTACTTAGTTAAAATTAGTACTTATTCAACTATCTTTTTATTAAACGAAAGCAAATAACCATTCATTAATAAACTCTATAATCCAATACATTGTTTTTTTGTTTTATTTTAATTATGAATTTATATTCATAGATACAAATTATGCATACATGTATAAAATAAATAAACTACATCAAGAAGTTAATAGACAAACTAATAGTTAAGCGTATGAACTTCTTACAGGCAGGTAAACCAAATATTTCATAGTCGTAATTTAAATTAATCAATATTTGTGTGGCAAATAATAAATTATCCGATTTACTTTAAAAAATACATTTAAAACATACATATATTCACCTGAAACGTATTTAAAGTAGATTTTTTGATATTATTATTCACCTGTAATTTATTTTAAATTATTATGTTTCAATCCAGGATACCATTTTTCGTGAAAGCAGCCACGTACAATTATACTTTAATGATATAATCCACGTCTTTTTTTTCCATTTACCGGTAAATTACCGTTGAGAGGTGAAATTACTTACCGTTTACTGGTTATTGAAATTTGACGGTAAATTGCAATCCCTACTAACAATATATCAATATATTTAAAGTAATAAAACAAAATTCTCGAGATGACTGAAATCGGTTTTGATCTAGAGGATAAAAAAATGTCGAAATAGCAATAAATATTTTGTTTCATTATTAGTATATACTAATAATATATTATATTAATTTTTTATTACATTTTAGATGGATAGTAAATGTGATGATTGAAAGGTAATATGGAACACATTTTGGAAAAGAAATAAGGTTATAGATGCTAAATTTTATAAAATATTTGAATACAATCGAAACACGATCAATTGTAAAAAAAAATTTTGTTTGAAGAAAAGTAACGTAGTTCACTCGACTACCCAGTCAAGAGTGCACCTAGAAGCTGAACGATAATTCATTGAGAATTAGATTCCAGGAATTAATAGAAAATGATATTTTCAAAACTTCCTCACAGCGCTCGTTTTACTCATTAATAATAACAATCCAAATTCAAATTCCTTAAACGAGTAGTTCATTTAAATAATTTAAACAACACAATATAAATATTATGTAAAACTTAAACGTGTAAATTGCCTGCGATCTTCTTCAAAAGACTCTGAAGTACCGTAATACCGCGTAGTGGATTTGAGAGAAATAATAAATGCCCAAAAATTTCACACAATCGTGCGCTAAGTTCCCATAGCGGTGATAATCTTGCTTTGAAGTACACTTTTAAAATTTAAAATATTTCCCAACACGTGAACTGTCACGGACAATATGTGAAAATAAAAGACATTCCCAAGCTTTTGCATATGACATGTCATGGGCCATCTCTATGCGTATTATCACCATACTCTAAAAGCCAGTATAGTGAAATAAATTATGAACCTGAGTTTCGTCATTTTGTAGGGTGACCGCTTATCTGAATTAATGTAAAATGAAAGATATACATAATTTGATACTGCAGTGAATTAAATAGGCTAAGTCTATTCAAATAGTTTAACAATCTTTTCTAATCAAATTCAATGATATTTTAATACACAGTGAAAAAATGTAGCAATGCATTTTAGTCCAACAAAAATTCATTGGATTTTTTCATCGCGTTTTAATGGAGTTCTACCAAGTAAATGCCAGTCCAATCAATATTATTTAATACATTATTTTGTATATATTTTCCTTCTTGGTTCCTTAAAACTCTTATTTTCTTTGTAAACATGCAATCAGATTCAAACCGTATCATTCATGACAATATCATAACAAATCGATAATTTTTCAACCATTGTTCAATTCTGAACTTTGCGCTGCTCTCGATTATCGAGATATTGTCGTCATTTTTTTTACATTTTGTTTGACTTTTCTTCATTCATTTAAAAAACGGATGCTTAAGTGCTCGTTTCTATTACAATACTTATTTATTATTCAAAAATAAACATAAGCCGCAAATGATTTCTCTTTATTTATTTTATTCCAAATTTTTATGGTATTAATAATTTATTCCTAAATTCACTACCTATGAACACATTCGTATCCGAAAAGAAAATCTAGTAGGTTTGAATTGTTGATTTTTGGCAATAAAGTCAAATTAACGATCAAGTCTGAAGTATTGTGAATGATGTTCGAAAAACTGTCTCATTGTTACTTCTTTTTTGATAAAAATCGACACGCTGAATTTTTTACTTATCGTTTCACATTTTATAGCTTTAGTCACGATGTAACTATTTTAATTTCATTGCTATAACAAAAATGAAACATTATATTTTTAACACAGTGAAATAATAGCAATGTATTTTAGTTCTACATTTTTTTATTATAAAATATAGTTGATAACTATTTCGACTCACGCCATCGTCAGAACTATAGTAGTTCAGTAGGAGTAGAACTAAAATACATTGCTATTTTTTCACCGTGTTATAATGGAGTTCTACCGAGTAAATGCCAATTCAATCAATACATTACATTTTTAATTTAAAATAAATATGATTGAAATTAAACCATGTCGAATACGTTCATGTAATATGGTCACTCTTGTGGAGACCCAGCGACACGTGTGAGTGGTCTACACACCCAAAAATACAAAAATGGCTGAACCCTACGAGATATACGTTCACCGATACACACATGCTCACCTTTGTTATTATTCTCACCCAAAAGAGATAGTATTAGTAATGGTAGATACACTCTACATTTTTGTGCGCAGGCGTGTGTGATATTATCAATACAACGTAGAGGGTCACACGCACACGCCCACGTGAATAAAAAACACCTCTACATGCATACTCACTGCTTAAGCACGCAAGTCCGTGTGTTTTTATGCCTTTTTACTGGAATGGGCCAAAAATCTTTTACATCATAAAAATACTTAAACAAAGATATTATCGATTGCTCGAAAAATACTTTTTAAAAAGACGAAACACGAGTCCAGTTTAGTAACACAGCGAGTATTTTTAATATTGTTTACAATTTTTTTTTTTTTCAATATCGCTTAAAGTTTTATCATATAACGAATATGTTTTACATTGGCAAGTGCTTGATACAGTTTTAAAAAATATCAATCTAACATATTTGAGACTCTACAATAATTATCGAAGAGTGTTTTTTTCAATAATATATAGTAAACAATTGATATTAATTTCAGCTGTGTAAAAACCACGAGTAAATAAGTCAATATGTTAATTGAACGACTCGAACGAATTAGTTCTGACGATGGAGTGAGGCGAAATAGCTATCAATTATATCTTATAAAAAAATTGTAGAACTTAAATACATTGATATTTTGTCAACGTGTTAATTTAACTATTTTAAGAATCTGAGTATTGCTTTCTTTTATTAGATAAGAGTGAAGAGTTGAACTATATCATAAAAATCTGTTTTTTTTACCCTAATCATACTACGTTATTTAATTTGAATTAACTTTAGAATAGTTGACATGAGTGTTCCTAATGAGAATACAAGATACTTGGTTACTATGTATTAAAGTGTATCAAAATAATCATTAATATATATGTATATATGAACGATATTGATGGAAATTATTCACTTTTATTGTCAATTTTTGGAGGCATTTCCATATGATTTTATTGGCATCTTTATTAACATTACAAGTCTGGCTTAAAATCAATTAGGAAAGTTTGACAACCAAATCACGAAAGTTTGACTTAAACCCTTGTATATTTCCATTTCTCTTCCGTCTTGATTGGTTTCGCTTCCCCACACTCATTATTTACCGTAAAATTGCGTCCATCAATCTGTTTAACACTATAGAAGTGTCATTATTTATACCAATATCAGTGCTTTTGTCATTTCTGCTATAAATAATTAATTCTACAAAATCAACGAAACAGAAAATTCATTAACAACGCAAGCTTTCAGCTCAACAAAATGACATTTATTTATATTTTATAATAATTTAAAGCGAAATTACCCTGAATACCCTGAGACATCGTTGGTTCATTCACGGTCTATTTACGAACATATTATGTTTGATATAAATTCAACGAAGGCTAAAATTTGAACAAGATACAATTGTAATTATATAAATAGCACAATTTGTAATGTCTGTTATAAACAGCCATTAAATGGTTAGTAGTTTAAAAGTATGAATAGAAAAAATTCTCACACATCGAGACTCAATTTTGTTTTACACATGTGTTTATTTTACTTTCTGTAATATTTAATAATTCTCGAAATATTTTGTATGTTAATTGATTTCAGTTTCGTTTTATTTTTTTATTTTTATGTCAAGTATCTGCTTCTTTTTCTATTTAATGTAATAATATAATTTATATTTTAAAAAATATCTTAATATTAATGACCCAGGTGCATATTTATAAGCATGCATAAAACGATGAAATTCTACTTTTCTTAGTGTTCAAAAAAAAAAAAAAACGTTCAGAGGTTGAAAAAACTTTACGAGAGAAGCTAATGAATTATATGTTACAACAATTGAATAATTCTAAAAGTTCGAGTTTTTTGTGGTGGTCCAACGAGTTTTTCATTATGGGCAAAACGAATTAATTTTTTACCTAAATATTTTCTCCAAATAAAGATTTTTAAAAATTTTGAAAAAAGCTTTGAATTTCTCATAATTAAATATGTTATCATATCGTTGTTTTGGTTGATAAATTTAACATCTATGCAACATAAGACATTTTTATACCTTTTGAATATGATAACAAAGGGTGGCAGGTAAAGCACCTAGGTAATATATGTTTTTAACTCTAACATTATATAAAAAAGCCATCGAAGAACGCTTTCGTTATCTCCGTCTTCACACATACACACACTACTTTGTTTTATACAGTTCAGAAGAAAGTAATTTTCATATTGAGTGAAATCGAAGCTTTTTTTACTATTCAATATGACTTCAAGAATTTTGCAAAACAAAAATAAATTTATGACAATATAAACGTTGGCGTAGAGGTAAGCATACAAGCTGGTTATGCCACCTTCACCCGTTATATTTATGTAGCCACAGTTTTACTGCCATCTACTAGTCGAGAAAAGAAACGAAATGATTACTAAGATTGTTATCATTATCATCACAATATTTATTTTAATACTTTACGGTCCGCACATTTTCGCAAAATAACTACACCGAAATAGTTTTTTCCTATTTTGATTTTAGACCTCGTGTATATTTTTCGTCCATCTATCGGTAAATTTTGAAAGTAAGAATTAAAATTCATATAATTTTTGGTAGTTTAGCTGAGCGTACCCGAAGACGTCACATTGTGCGCTCCCGAATCGTAACGTTTCTCTCCAAAATGACGCCAAGGTGGCGTCCGCGGACCGTAAAGTGTTCAATTAAATTATATAACAAAATCGCCACTATGCACATATTTACATTATATATATATATATAAGAAGTAATGTGTGTGTTCAATAGAGATTTAAATTCTACTTAGTTTTTATTATCGAAAATTGTATTTCGCTGTTTTATCCAATATTAAGATCGAAAGATGTATGTATATATGCAGAATATACATTTTACCAACGTTCGATAGAAGACGCAATCGAAAAAAGATGAAAAAATAATCTATACGAATTCAAGAAAACAAAATGCGGTATATTTAAGTATTGTTCAGGCAACGATAAAGATAGTCGGCTCTCACACAAACACAATAAATAATAACTTTAGTTCTTGCCTTGAAATACGCACATTATCATTTGTAGCTAAATTGTTGATATTATTTTCGAGACAGCCTTAAGCGCCCGCACACGCATACACGCACACGGACCCGCGTATTGCTATACGAAGAGCGAAAAAGGTTTCATTTCGTTGGAAAGACGGAGAATACATTAGGGGCGATGGAATGAAAAAAGTGCTACAACCAGGGAGTCGCAATTTTCTCAGAACAATATGGAAAGTCCTTCACATGAAAGATAAACTTTTCACGAGTACTTGTATCAATGAATTTTTGAAAAAGGAAAATAATAAACTATACAGAAAACTGTGCCTCAACCCAAATTCGGGTAACATTCTTATTCATGAAAAAGTCAATATAAAAAATAAAATTTTTATATTATAATTCTCATATATAATATAAATAAAATACTCACGATACGCAAATCTGGTCTAATATGAAGTGAAATAATAAGTATATTATTTTCATTAAATTGACGTAAATATTTTCATCCATTCTGTCTCGCAGTATTTTCTCACTTGTGTTTGTATACAGATAATAATTTTCTAGAAAATAAATATGCCAGTTCGTAATCCTGAAGATAGATACAATATCACGTATTATTGCTGTATCATTTCGCGAACATTGATTTTTTAATATCCTCTCAGGTTAACTTGCATGGATTCATAATCATTTTTATGGAATATGCTGCACATCGAAGGTCTGTATTGTTTGTAAAGCTACTGTTATTTCCTTATAAATGACACCAAAAAAAAATATCGGAAATTCTGAATTATTAACTAATATATATATATATGAAATCATTCAGAATTACTGTATTTTATTATTTGTTCTAATACAATCATTACATCTATGTGTGATAATTCTCAGATGAAAGACACCCCTGTCTTCAATATTACATCTCGCGAATATAATGGGTGTTATGGGGGTGAGTTTTAGAGGATGTAGTCGCGAGGGGGGTGGCTGGGAGTTAGGAGAAGAGCCGTCATCTGGAATATGAAATATGAGATTTAGATAGATTGCTAGCGGAGGACGCTCAGGGCGCCGGGACGCCCCAAGACGCCGCTCGGCGGGACACTGCGCGCGGGAATTCCTGCGAAACCTTACAAAAAATGTCCATTACTTTTGATATATCGCATTCATCATCATTGAGACTTTTCAATGTTTCTTCATTATTCTGAAGATAATGCCTTTAATTTCATTGTCAAATGTGGACAAATACGGTTTTATCAATATCAGGGAAAAATAGCCTTTTTTTAACTGCCCATATTAAATATACTTTAAGCATTTATTGGATAGGGTTTTTTATATCGTCTATTATTTTAGAATAAAAATTATCTTAGACAATTATAACAAAAATGAAAAATCAGATAGAGAATTATAGATCGATCATATATTTAAAACACAACTAATGTAATTTTTGCTATTCTGCATTTTATACATCATAGCACTGTGGTACATTCTCATAAATAAATATATATATGTATGATAAATAAAATGATACTGATTTGAATCTAGACTCTCCAGAACGATAAAGTAAAATTAGTACCACTAATCTTGAGGCCTACTTTATGTTGTATTGTATAGCCACGACTAAAATTTGATATAAAATTTATTTAAATGACTTTTCAATATTCTTTTTCAAAAACCAATAGTTTTTTTTAAAGTAGAATGTAGCATAGCAATATGCCGATTCAAACTATAATAACATATCATTTCTCTTAAAAACGATTTCTAATATACTTCTGTTCGGAGTCTAATTACTTGATTTTGGAAGCAGACAAAGTGAAAAGTATCGTAAAAAATATCATAAAAATCGTAAATATATGTTGCAACATGTGTACAAAATAAACATGTATGCGTATAATCTATCTAAAAAAAGTAACAACTTGAATAATAACATCGAAGTACGGCCAAGCGAATATGACAATGATATTATGTTACTATAAGTTTCCAGCATGAGATGACGTTTTCTATTTGCTAAGCGCATTACGTTGGCATTATTCTATGATAATATTAGGATTGTAAGCTTTCTGTCTGCTTCAACAGCATTTCACAAGCGCTTAAAAATCACCTGTTTAATGGATTTATTTACAACGCTTATAACAATACATTGGTAAGCCAGTGTATCAATGATTCTCATTGGGCATAAAAAAATGAAAAGTTGTTTGTTCGTTTGATACTATTGATTAATCAATCATATTGGAATTGTAAAAAAGTGTTATGAAAAGTTTTTGCTTTAAATATTTCGACCATAAACTTATAAACCAGTTAGTAGAAAATATATAAATTTTCGTGGTTTTTTAAGCAATATTTGGACATTCAATATATGCCAGAAGAAATAGTCACCTTTTGGAGGATATGTATCATGAAAACTTAAGTAAGTGTCAACACATCTCATTCGCTTATAAGCCACTCTCAGTAATAGAAAAAGCTTATACATACTCTTAACGATTGCTTCGTCACTAAATAATTCCGCTCAAAATTAATGGAAGGGAAGGTGGTTAGAGATGGTAAGTTAATGATAATTTTATTTCGACATTGTATTTATTTATAAATATACGTTTTATAATACATTTTAATCACAACTTTTCTAATATTTGAAATTCCACCAAAAATTGATTATTATGATTCTTACTTTACTTTAAAAATACAAATGTCAACAATCTCCGGCGGCCAGACTCAAAAGCTTTGTACAATGAATACTTAAAAATAATCAGAAGACTATATTTAAAATTGCAACTGATAAATGCCATGAGAGTGGCCCTTATGTTTTTTCTAATTATATGAGTTTTGATGAATGAAAACATTTAATGACACTCAAGAAGACATAAATATTAAGAAAAACTTCAAGATATTTAACTTTATCGAGACTTATGCACATGCTTTCCTTATCATAAGAATAAAATTTTTAATAACATAATTAATCAATTAAGCCACCAACGTATTGAAGCAATTCTGGTACACTGCAAGCGATGGTCGATATCTTTCTATTCGCCTTCATCTTACCTTATCATGAATATCCAAAATCTTAAACAATGCTTCAACGAAATTGAACGCTATATTTCAAAAAAACACTTCCAAGAAAAAAATGTAATAATTTTAAAATTAAATTTTGTTTCAAACCCTTCAGTCCCAGTTGGACTGCCCTTTCAGCTATTCTTTCCAAACATATATTCACGAAGGCTATACGAAATTCTACATTATCCGTACTTTTGCGCATAATGTGTAGCATTTTCCTTTTATCACCACACCCTTTTCCGAGTGGATGCGAATGATGAGGGAAAAATGTCGCATTTTCCTTTTACTCTTTTCTCGTGGAGAATTTATCTTGTTAGGGAGACGCCCATTTTCCACGAAAAGAAAATGTGTGATAGGCTGAATGGAACGGATAACATTTTCCCCTCACATGTATGAAAAAAAACATATATTATTCCTCCCACAAAAGTGTTTCTTTACATCACCCTTGCATGTATGGATAAAGGATTCAGAAACTTGATTTTTTAAGGACTTATAAGAAGGTTTGAACACCATCCTAAATTTTCTTATTAAACTTATTTCGCAATGAAATACAAGATAATTTTATATTTTATTAATATTTTTATACATATGTATGAGTGAGAATGTATAAGAATTTTTGTACTGCTTGAATGAATTTGACAAAAAAATATTACTAAGCAATATTACGATTTTCCTTTTATTAAATTAATCGTAAGTGGAGACGGAGAAAATCAGTTTTCTGCATTACCAAATTAATAATTGATAAATTCGTCATGTATAAACGTGTGAAACGTCTCGCCTTTGAAGTACATTTATTAACACAAACAGTGGAATCGCAAACATTTCAAATTGAATTTAATTTTGTGCTAAAAATTATTTCCACACTGTAAGCAAATTTCAACGAACATAGCCGTCGACGATCTCAATAAAAAATGTAAAGATAGAAAAATAAAACATAAATTATTGATTAAAATTTTCATAAAAGGATGAAATGATCGTCGAGAGCAAAATGTTGCAAACTCTTTCTGGAATATTTCATAGAGACTATTTTAAAAAACTGTCGTCTATATTAGGGTAGTAATAAATATGTAAGTGCTACAATGCTTAAATGAATGCATGGCGTAAACCTTTTTCGCAATTAATCTTTCAGACTATTTATTACATATACCTATTATATTACATTATATGTTCAAATTTTATAAAATATATGTTTTACTCCCAGATATTCTTTTTTTAGCGTCTTCAGCTGTTTTAAATGTGTATATTTAGAAACAAGTTTAATATTATAAAACAAATTCAATTCCAAGTAACACACAATCTAAATTATGTATAAAAAAATGAAATATAAGTTCTTACAGTTCACAAACGATTAAAATTGTAGGATTGTATTCTTACATGTTAACTGTCAAGTATTTATTTCCTACGCACAATAATAAGTTCAAATCGTATATTCTTCGTCATGGCCTTTCGGAGAAATAAGTATTAAAATACCTCGTATTTTGGAAAATGTTAATCCTCTCAGCAAATTTTCTCAATTTAGTCGCAAAACCTTTGCATCCGCTCGAGCATTTCAAATCTCCGTTGATATTTTATTTTTCCATTCATGTTGAATTTCATGCGAAAATCCCTTGGAGATAAAGACTGGGTGAGGAGGGGGGGTTAGGTTAGGGGCGCAATCAATATATGATTACTAAATCAAATAAATTCCGCCTGATAATCACCAATCCCGTAGCTCCACTCTTTAGTACATAAAAAGATTATATTCCCTGTATTTTCCCGTATATTTTTATCAGAATCTCATACCTTATATTAAAATAGACCTATTCATTTTCGTTTCAAGATTCACAGGTTTCAAAATTATTTCAATGACAGCATATAATAAACACTCATTATTAATTTCACATTTATAATACGACTGGCTGAATACATCTTAATAAACAATTGAAACATCGAAGTAATACACAGTAGATGGTCGGTTAACGAACAAATCGGACAAAGAACATTATCATGATAGATTTTTGTGTTCTAATATCTGAACTAAAACGATCTTTCTAATTCAATTAATCTGTATGTGATATATTATATTATAATAATGATGAGTAAACGAACAATTCGGATTATAATAATTCATAATATGTGGGTTAACCAATCACCCACTGTATATAAAATTATATTCTGTACACACATAGGCACGTCGGGCTAAGATTGACTTGTACTGCAGGATTTTTTTTGTTGAATTTTGAATTCTAACACTATCTTTGGCATTGCTTGTGGTATCATAGGGCGTCGTCTGCTCGTATCATGAGGAAACTCAAAATCTAACACTGGGTAACCGAATCGCAAAGATAGTATAACCCGGTGTACGCCAGTATTTAAACATTTTCCATTAGAGCATAGGCTTCCAACCTGAGAGTCCCGAAGGGTTTTTTGGGGAGTCGCCAACTTATACGGTCAATTAAAAAATATTTTGTATATTTTATATTTTGTATGCTGTTGGATTGCATGGGGGCTCGCGGGTCACATGGATTTTATGAAAACGAGTCGCCACCCGAAAAAGGTTGGGAACCTATGCATTAAAGATAGATGGAATAAAATTTTAATTAATAACTATTTATCAAAAATATTTTATAAAATTTGAAAATACACTTTTTGTACAAATATAACAAAATGAAAAATTGTGAACAAAATGAAAACAATATATAAAAATAATAATGATTAAGGGCATTTTGTCACACACTGTGTGGTAATTTTGTATTACTTTCTGGCTAGTTTTACCAGATTTGTTTTTACTGGATTGTGTGGCTTAGAAATCGACGAAACATTTCACAATATGTAAAAAAAGTGAAAAATTAAGCCGTAAAAAGTCTCTCTGGCAAAAAAGTTTGGCAATAACCCAGCCTCATATTAATATTGCGCCACTTGCAGGAACAACTCAACTCAACTGAACTTTCAACGCCTGTATATATAATTTTACTTACACGAAAGCTTTCTTGGAAACCTTTCATAATATCAACTTATCAATGCTGAAAGGGGCGTATTACATTTTTTTATTTAAAAATCAATACGCCAAAATCTTAGAATTTCACTATATAACATGGCAAAAGCGCCGTTTGATTATGATGACAATCACAAACAGAGCTTTTATGGGAGAAAGCTTAGAAAAAAAATACGTTAACTAATGGTAAATAAAAAGCGAAATGTTAATACAAGACAATCAAAATAAATTTGATGGTGCATTTGAAAAAGATAGAAACAGGTGAACGTTACGAAGCAATAATTGTATCTGTTTCATTACTTATATGTATATTATATCTCTTAAGTCTCTTTCTCTTCTGACAAACTGAAATTACTGTTATTTTATAATTTGTCGTACGCATGTGTTTTATTTATTTTTTCTCATGTGACATGACTCGCAACCATAAAGCAGATTTATTATTAAAAACGTGAATATTTTAACTGTCTAACAATCCAATTCTAGAGCCGGATTTTAAAAGAAAGCTTAAATAACAACTATTTCTGTCATTAAACTGTATATAGCGATATTGAGAGTTGTTCCCATCAAATACATTTATTTTGATAAGAAATGCTATTAATATTGTAAAAACAATAATGTAACTAACGCCATTATGCGTCAGTAATTTCAATATCAGACAGAGTAAAGTACGGGAAAGTTTAGCATCATCATAAATGAGAAATAAAATATCTCGTCCTTTGTTCTAGCATTTTGAAGCATAAGTTTCCTCCGCTGATCTTCAAAAGCACCCGCGCAACTAAATGTTTGCTTAAAAACATGTTTTTATATTTTTCATTTGGTACACTAAATACTCATAACATTTTGTTGATGAAAATCTACATATAACACGATAGACATAAACCATAAAAAATATGGTATAATTTAAATATTTTTGAGAATTAAAAAAAAATGTTCAAAAAAGATATACATATTTGCACATCGTTTCAGGTAATCACGAAAAAAACACACGAAACATATATTTTCCATTATCAATTAAAGGATAAAATGCTTAACATTTATTAATAGATTTATTGTTTGAATTTCGATTTGATTAATGTTTCTGCTTACTTGTAAACTTCATTAATTCAAGAGATAGGTGGCATTTCGACGACTTAATTTCCTTTAAAAATATTTGGTAGACAGATTTATATTAAGCCACCATATTTTTGACGATGGTGTGATTCCAAAATAGCTTTTAATAATATTGCTTCATAATATGAATTTTATTATTCAAATGCAATTATTGAAAAACGAATAGTCAATACACCACATAAACTTAGGCTTCAACCCAGACATTTATTGTCGATCAAAGATACCAATACGTTTCTATTCAGACAAGTCAAGTGGAAATCGTTTATTACAGTAGTATTTATAGTGTATTCTTTTTTTCTTTAATATAGACTATATGATAATATTACTCTCCTTACTGCACGATGTTTGAATAATTTCAAAAAGAAAACCATTTCGCAAATGTAATATCGCACCATTAAAACGAAATGAAAATATTTTTATGACGCTGTAGTTGTACAAAATTTTCTACGTTATTCGTCTCTCAGACAAGATGAGAACATGTCGGACTGAAGACGTGAATTTCATAAATGCAAGACACTCTGGAAACAATCAATTTATTTTTATATGAGAAAATTACTTTCGCTCAACTCTATGTTCGCTCGCAAAATGAACGTTTTTGTACAATATTTGTTCATTATTGCAACGGATATTTTAAATTTCATATAAAACTTTCGTTTTATGAATGTTTTATTCATATTAAACAGTCTTTGATTATCAAAACCATTTTCAATTTTGAGAATATTTATTATAATAAAATATCCTATAAAACTGGTATACACATATGGCCAGCAAATATTATTTCTAAGGCCATTTATTAATTTAAACGCTTTCACACATACATTTGCTATTTTTCCATGGATTACATTATGCGAAAGATGTATTTCTCTACTGTGCCGAAACTTCGGCTAACTTCAGTGTGCCTTATTAAATAAACTTAGTTTATTATAGAATTAAATATAAAGATTAGTAACGTTAAGCCGGTCATAATAGCTGCAAGAAAGGATTATTCAATAAAAATCAATCATTTTACTACATCAATTGAGTTGAAAAATCTGAAATAATGTTTTGGTAGAGACTGCCAAAAATATAAACTGAGAAAGGGTTCTGTATTTTGGCGGTAGGTAGTATTATTTAGTAAAATTCATGCAAACCGGTTTGATACATATAAACAATATGAAACATATTTAAACACTATTATTGTCTTTGGGGGTTTTTTGTGTTCGTTATGAATGTAAAATAGCTTTATGCCGTCAATATCTGTTGTAAAATATTTCAGACAATAATCGCGGGAAAATGTTTATAGATGGTATTAAGTTAATTCTGAGCACACGAATTCTTTGATGATAATATCAAGAATTAACGGTTACCAAATTTAATTGGGAAATATGTTTACTAAAGAAATATGAATGCCATAGACTACTTGTAAGCTTTTTTTATTTATGCACATATAAATCTTTTTTTACAAAATGACAATTGCAATAGGTATTTTAATTAAAATATGTATATAACTGTTGCTCCATGTCTTAAATAATTTTATGCATTATTTGCTATTTTGAGGTTAATGCGGATCCGTGGATCATAAATTTGGCTGACATTTCTCTAAAATCAAGCGGAATCACCAAGTTTTCAGCTTTTAATTTGGCAACACTAGGTGTGAAATTTGCTTGGTCAAGTCAAAGTGAGAGACAATCTGGCTGATATACGATTATTATAATTATATATAGAAAACCTAACGTGCTTTTAATCCACTTTACAGTCCTAGGAACATGTTAATAAAAAGGAACAATTATGGCAGATACTAATTATACAGCAATTCCACTCCTTCACTATGGTAATTATATATATATATATATTTCATTTTTCCCTGAAACTATGTCTGCATACAAAAAGCGTGTTAACAACGGCACAGGGTGTTCCCAAAAACGCTTAAATACACTTACGCACTAATGAATATTACAAACAGGGACAATGGCCCATTAATTAAATAGTGGAAGCCCTAAGTGTTAAATGACCCATGTGTAATTATCGTCCTCCGACAAAACAATATCAAATTCATGAACCGTGTCATTGTTAAGCTAAATGTGCCGATATGATGTTCTCGTAATAATATTTTTTACTAAAATATTTTGACATGCGGACGTTAGGTTACTTTCGAAAATACATTTCACTACACTCTATTTAATTATTTATATGAACTATTTTCGGACTCAACAATATACATCTGTCGGCAATTATTTAAACAGTTGAAAGCTGATATTTGCTAATAGAATAAAATTTAAAATACAAACTTCGCATTGACTCTTCCACCTGTTTTCTTTATTAGTTACCCGTTCATATCCCAAAAATAAACAGTCAAACAAAAAATTCAATCAATCCATATTGGTAAATCTTAACATCTGGGTGTCGGTAATGTTTTGTCTACCTCAGTATCTAGATTTTATCAAATTCTAGCATCAAAACGTAGAGTGAGCTTTAAGTGTATTGAAAGCCATTTTTCTCTATTTTACATTAATACTTCATCCTTTTAAAATAAAGGTCGTTGACCAACTTACAAAGTACATACTAATGCATTGGAATTTAGTAATTGACATGGTTGAAATTTCAGGGTCGCGTATGGTAAGATAAACTCATTTTTTGATAACGTGAATATATTTTTTTCCCTAGTAAATTTTTAATGTTCTTTAGCAAATTTAGCTACACATAGGAAATCCCGAAAAATTAAAACGTAAGAATAAAGGATATTAAAAAAATTCTATTCAAAAATTATTAAATGAATCGTGATTTTATCACATTGTTTCAATGTATAATATCAGAAGTTATTTAATATTTTCATAGTAAATTCTCTTTCTTTTTACAATTAAATTGAATATTAAACATCATTATTAGTAGCAGGACTTTTTATGCAAATTTATTAAGTAAAATAATAACGACTAGTTATTCAAGTTTAAAGATATTTGTCAAAAAAAATATGATAAAGAAAAAAATCTGAATTTTATTATGTAAGGAAAAGTATTAAGTCTCAAGATTCGTGTATTTCATGGCAACAATTGGAAAATAATTTTAATCAGATAAAAAATACTGTCTTACATATATGCAATAAAATTATTTGTTAATTACTGAAGCTAAATGGCAAACAAATAAAATAAAAGAACGAGAGTATTGTAGAACTTTTAACGCATAACAAAACGATTTAAAATAATTGTTTTGAAAAAAGTTTTTCTGTTGTTTAGTTATGTTTGTTTCAGAAATAACAAGTTACACACACTTATTAGAATATTATTCTAAGTACAGTCAGACTTCGATAAAGTAAGAATGCAATTGCGCTGCAGGAAACATTAATTAAAACTCTGGCGCTTTCATTAAAACCTTAATTACCTTATTAAAGTCGAAATTTATTTGTTTTTTTGTTATCATTTTAACTGCAGCTGATTCTTTCGATACAAACAATGAATTATTTTTTAATTAAACGAAGAGAAATCCCTACGAATTCAATATTAAATTAAACTGTTGTACTTAGATAGAATACATAATGCGAAGATAGATATATTCCAAACATTTTTATTTTATTTTTTCATAATGGATTTTATGCTTAGTAAATAAATATTGTCATTTGAATGAACGGAACGTTGTTTTATTTTTCAATCGCGTTGTATTTAAATGACAGTTAATTCATCTATAGATAACATATATATATAGAATATACATGTATTTCGAAGCAAAAAAAGATTTATTTCATTCAATAAGTTAAGCATAATATTTAATTTTGATGAAATTTCCATATTATTTTTTCACTACGGAAAAAATGTTATTTTTTAAATTTTGTTCCAATAAGGATATTAGAAAAAAAAACTTAACAAAAATTCATATATTTATTCAAAGAACGATTAAACCATATAAACCGTGAGCTGAATTATTATTTAGCTATTAATGAGTAAAAAAATTACTCCAACTTTTTTTTACATCAAAAATTGTTGGTGAATTTCATTCATTTTTCGAAAAGCGGTTTGAAATAGCAGTAAAATAAATTTATTTATTGAATTGGAATTTACTTGGTAGAACTCTATTATAACACGGTGAAAAAATAGAAATATATTTTATTTCCACAACGTTTATTAGATATATAGTTGATAACTATTTCAGCTTACTATATAGTTCTGATGAAGGCGTAAATATATAATCCGTCAGAAATACTTATCAACTTCACACTCTAATCTTATAAATTTTGTAGAACTAAAATACATTGCTATTTTTTACCGTGTTAAAATAAATTTTACTAAAAACAATTTCATAAGGTTATTTCAAAAAAATATTGCAAATACAATTTCAAAAAATATTAACTTAATTAATACCTTTTTTTTGTTTTAGTGAATTCGTATTACTCACGTGTGAGCTTTTACACATATACATTTATATGGTTTTATAATTTCATTCCACCAATGATCAAAGGAACACAATATGAAATAAGAGATTGCCATACATAAAAATCAATTTAGCTACAAACATCAACAGAGGAACCGATTTTCATATAAAAAATCAAATAGCTTTCACATAGAAGAAGATTGACAAAAGCTCACACATGCGCAAAAATCCGTAAAGGGAAACCTCTTTGAACTCGTAACAATGTACACACATACACTAACGTGCATGAAACATTTCCGTAAAGTGAGTGATAAAGCGAAAGAGAATAGAATATCAATTGTTTTTACTCCTCATAACTTACATATGCTCTTAGAAATCGTCGTTAGAAATATACACTGATTATTTGTGGTATTGAAGAAAAACACTAATATTTCACATAATTATATTCGCCATATTAAAAAATACACTAATTTTGATTTTTTTCACTTAGCTATTATATATAGAAAAAATCTTTTGGTTAACTTTGTGTAAATTGTACCAATACTCTTCAAAAATGAGAAGTTAAAGTGAAATTCATAAAAAAAATAAAATACGAAACAACTGTTCTATGGAAGTATTATATACACGAAGTTAAGATTACCAAATATTAAATCGATTTATTAAACTAACATCAAAGCACAAATTCAAGTACACAAAAATTTGACTCATACATAACTCACTCTTTGGGAAGTAATCAAAATTTCCAAAGTCGTAACATAACGTAATACATAAATGTTCCGTCGCACATACATTTAAACACATACTGGATCTTACACTAACACATTTAAATGTATCAATCCACCACGTACTTTCAGAGACGTGTCCTTTTTCATATGAAAGGTGTCATCAAACAGGACTCACAAACTAGGATCAACCTTCTGTGACATGCTTTTAAAGGAATTGCACAATAACATTGAGTAACGAAACTTTATCATAAAGAAATGCAGAGAACAAAAAATTCGCCAACAATAAATGCTAACTAAAATTCTTGATTCTGAAGTTATCCCTAAATATTTTCTTCGTTTGACAACAAATCGTAGAAAGAAAAACCTTCTTTTCGGATAATTGATATAGGACTATCTCAAATCACCAATTAAGAGTTTAGTGAAAGAGAGACGTAGTAGAAGTCATAAAAAAACGTTTTTGAAATATTCAATATAATATGGTAAACATATATAATCACAAAGAGATTTTTCTTTTATAATTATAATAAGCCGTATATCCTATTTAAATCTCAGCTTTTTACATAATTTTATACAATAATTGTACAACCAAATTTATCTTTTAGAGTGTTAACTGTCACTACTTGATGGTAAGGCATGATATTTTAAATAATAAAAACACAAAATTTTGGTACTTTTTTCCACTATAAATTTTATGATTAGGAACAATTAGTCTCATCGCTAGCATTATCAACTGATCAATATTATTAACTATTTAAAATATCAAATAAATCCGTAAAATGTATATCGTTTCCTTTCTTCATTATGCCTGGTCCAAATGTATTGCATGTATATAGAAGATTTTCAATAGCGTTGTTCACGCGTTCAAGCAATATTTTTCAATTATAATAACCATATTATAACCAAAGAACGTGAATTCATTACCAATTAAAATAGTCAATTAACGAAATGTTACGTAATAAATTGCATATACTCGAACGGTAGATCAATAAGTTGACATTACCACTATATCAGTAGTTGGCAGTTGGTTAGTATAATTGGATATTTGGCCACACATCAGGTAAAACAATATTTTTTTAAAACCAAAGAATGTGGCCACAAACTCATAAGAACTTTTTTTTTCTAATAATCTAGACGTTTCAAAAATGCTATGTTTGCCCCCTATACTATTAAAAATATATTCTAATACCATTATAAGTATGCAAACTTTTGGTATACGGAAAACTTTTAACGCCTCAGTACAACATTAGGTTCGTATGGAGAAAAAATATGAACAAAAAGTTTATCCAACCCTGTTATATGGGAAGTGCCACGTATTCGTAACTCGTATCGTAAGAAAGAGAATAACGTAAGAAAAAGATTGGATTTCGCGACCCACCCCTACTCCTCGCCCCCATCCCCTCTATCAAGACCTTTTTTTGCACACCAACACTCGCATACTTATTCTCACATACCAAAATATACATATTTAAACTTTTCATTTCCAATTTAAGGACAATTTATATTGGATGATTACTATATGTTCATATTATGGAATATTCAAATAGTGAATAATATGTAACGTAAATATTGTCAGTTCATTTAATAACATATCGACTGAAGGTGCTTGATGGAATTTCAATACCAAATTTGAATTGTTACAATTTTGTACGATTCCACATGTTTTGTCACTAACTACCCGGGTTTCGCCTTTCGGCATCTTCAGGCATTCTATCACACGGGTGCAACAGAACTGACGTAAAATAAACAGTAAACATTGCATATATATTAAAGTTATTAATTACAAGAAAACACTTACCCCTAGGCAAGCAGTAAATTACAGCTAAAACAATGTCAATCTAATAATCATTGACTCAAATTGCTTGTGATAATTTTCATTAACGATCTTGCCAATGTGTCATTCTTGAAAGGTGTTTTTCAATGAATATCAAGCAAGTAACATTAGAATATAAATGGCTTTTTTTTGTCATCTCAATTTGTGATACAGAAGACGCCAGATATTTTAATTTTTGTAATCACTTTATAAATTAAAAACAAAAATTATCACGAAATTCTATTGCCTAAGTCTAAAATTGTAAATTGAATGAAAATCTAAATTTTATATTTTTCTTGCAAGGAATTGCATCAAGTAGCTTATGTCTAGGTTAAAACTTGAATCGGTATTCGTCTGCTGTATAATATCAATAAACTTGCATTTTTGATGTACTTAAAATGCATTTGAATTAGTTTAATAGCTATTAACAGCGCTCAGCTCGATAAAATTCTTTTTTGAATATACCAACGCCCACTACGGTGACGAATGGAAAACCTTTGGAAAATTCGTATATATTGGACATTTGTCGAAAGGTGATTAGTAAACGTATTCAATCCTTAAATTTTATATATATTTTACATCACATGAAAAGTGACAATGTTTGCGTTTATTAAAAGAAAATATGCATAGTGCGACTAATAATGATTAGATTTTTTTTTTGCTTTCTTATTTATGGTTGTCATGTTATACATTATATAATATATGACGCTTTTTGTATTTACTTTATCGTGATACTATCACATGGAATTACCTATAATTTGTCATGTTAGATATTTTTAATTTAGTACTACAGAATGATGTTCTTTTTTTTTTAAATAATAAAAACACATTTTTTAGTACTTATTTCCACAATATATCTTTTGATCAGGACCGGTTTCGCTCATCGCGAGCATTATCAATTGATGTTATCGTCAGTTGATAATGCTCGCGATGAGCGAAACCGGTCCTGATCAAAAAATATATTGTGGAAATAAGTACTAAAAAATGTGTTTTTATTATTTAAAATATCATGCCTTTCCATCAAGAAGTGACAGTTAACACCTTAAAAGAGAATTATGTTCCTTGTATTTTATACAAATACTATAAAAAAATTAAATACTTTTCACAAAATTCTCCCTCGCCATTAAAACAACTTTCGTTCAATCTTTTATTATTGATAAACAAACACGTTTACCATACGAAACTGTTGTAAAAAAATAATACATAATAATAGGTTTGCAACTAATACAAAAACATTCATAACAATTTTTATGAAACACTAAAAATTATTATATATGTTATATTACTATGTTTTGTTTAGATATTCATTACTCACCTCTCTTTAATCGTCATATATATTGGATGTCTTTCTTCTCTTCGATTCCATATTTGAAATTCGATAAGGAAAATCGTTTTTCTTTGGATAATATTGGATTTTTCTCAATATCAAGGTAGGAAATGTGTACAGTTTCTTTATTGGAAATTTCTCGTGCCAACTAATATTCGAAAATATAATTTCAATCATGTTATCATAAATATAGATAAGTAATCATTTAGTTTAAATTCAAATATTTATCCACGCTCTTTACTTGCCTAAATCTACACAATATAACTGGTTCATTTAGAAAGTATTTCAAATGATTTTCGTGTGATGTTAGATGCTCAAAAAAGAAATATTTAAGGAGAACTTAAATAGTGCAAAAGTACACCTTTTAGAACTAAAAATTTACTCGAATTGTGTAAAGCTATTTTACATTTAGATTTATTGGTTGCGTTGTTTAACAAAATAAATATGGTTTGTATAACAGGTATTAAATTTCTTAAAAACAGGCATTATTTAATGTCGATAGTATTACATACTGAAAAAAGCTACCCCTTTTTCAGTGCAAGCCATCTGTAGTACATGTGATAGCTCATTACAGAATTAGCTATCAATAATATATATTTATAACACATTTTCTCTGTCACAAATAATAAAATTTAGTATTGAAAATTATTATATAATTTTAAGGTCTTATATTCAATACCTTTATTTTTTTTTTAAATGAAACAAACAAAAAACAAATAAATAAGCATGCCCAAATCCATTTTCTAAAATATATACATGAGCAAGTACATTAAACCTTCATCCTCGTTCCAGAATAACGTATTTCCGTCTTACCTCCTTTTATTTCTTTAAGCCCTACACTTATTATGTTCCATTCTCTCACGGAGGCTTCGAAAGAGGTTTAATTCACCACCCTTAAATACGTGGCGTTACTGAATACCCCGCAGCGTGCACAAAGCACAATTTTTCTAGTGACATATTGTTTCTACCAGATTTTTTCAATAAATAAAATTAAATTAGTGACTTGGATTCTACATGAATTTATAATATATATATATATTATAGCTAATCTAGCTATTTTTAGAAACATAAACAAGAGTTAAATTTGAAAGATAATATTAAGAAAGAAATGATTGAAGAATTATCTGATAAATAATAACGTGCTTATTGTTCATTTGGTTTCCATTTGTTGGAAAAATCAACGTATAAAAATGAACGTGGGTTGAATCACGGTTGAGCTTTTGGTGGTACCACTGTCTTACAATATTTAATGATTAATGAACCTAACGAGTAATTCATTATAAATATTAATTTATGAAAAATATGGTATATATTTTTTAAATTTACTTATGGCAATACCATATATGATAGAAGCTATTTTAAAACTTTTCTATAATAATCATGTTTGACGAAGCATTTATAATATTTGATTTATTAAGAAAACAGATATGGTTAAAGACCAAGATATTCACAATATACAAAACATAAATATTTGTGAAAATAACTTCTACCATCCTCTTCTTCACGTTTCTGCTCTTCGTTCCTCTTTTATCCCGTTCTCGATCCCGCCGTAACGCGCTAGGCCTCCGTCACCCCGCACAGCCTTTTCTCCTTCCGCTTCGTTTCTTACGTCCGGTACTCTTGGGAAATATGCGAAAAGTATTTCGAAGCCTCCAATTCTTACATTACAGGAGAGGGAGGTAGCTCAAATAGTTGTTTTGTAGAATTTTTAAGAAAAAATGTACTCTTTTTTATGAAAATATGTTTATTTTTTCTGTTTTCCATAATTTACCTGGACAGAATTTTATTCACAATTTTTCAAATTTTCATACATATTTTTGAATAAGATATAGTTCTTATGATGTATTATATGATATGATGATAACATATAATACATAATGAAAGTGAAAGATTTTAAATAAGCAGGACACGGAATTACGTGTCCCCACGTAATATATATGGAAGAAAATATAATATATATTTATTTTATATAACAAAATTTGATACTTCTTTCACAATGCTTGTAATGATTAAGAATTGCTTAGTCACGATTATCTCCTATGTATTTTAATAAAGTTGTTGATTTCAAATTAAATCTTTAAAATTAACATGTACATAAAATAAGAGGTTCAATAATATTGCTATGAATTAACAGAAAAACAAATAACCAATGACAATTTATTCCCTTTATAATTATAGTTTGTGCAACAAAATGCGATTTATTGTCTTCATTTGTTTTCAAGTAAGTGGTTTTTGACATAACATATTTTTTTCAAAAGTGTTTGTTCTATGTTCTCTTGTTCTTAAATTTTAGAAACACTATGCTTTACACAAATAAATTTGTTGCGATTTTCATTCCATAGGTATATAATGTTAATAACGAGAGAAAACGGTTCTAATTAATAAAAGCGTTCGCGTAACAAAAAAAATAAATAAAATATACTTATAGCTATCTTAGTCACATTTATATGTTTAATGAAGCCAAACAACATTTTATCCAGCATATAGCTACGAATTAATAATTGAGAAATTAAAAAATATTTAAGTTTGTAGATGTAGAATATACAAGATAAGTGGATACTTTTTTAACATTAAAAATACATACGTTCTCGTTTAAAAATACAACTGATTTTTTCAGAATTTCTGATGTGGGTATTTAGCCTCTATGTTTTTTTCTTATTATCTCATTTCAATTTGCATTGCTTTACTGACAGTTAATCTCTCAGTATGAAGAGTAAAAACGTCTGAATACTTCGTTAAAGAAACAATTTAGCACTGGCTTATCCCAGACTATAAAAATAATAAAACAAATTGATTGTTACACTTTTAATATATTTTTAAACCATACCATTCTAAAACTAAATAACTTTATATATATACTGATTTCATTACCAAAGAAAACATGAAAATAATTGGAAAAAAAACTGGCAGAAATAATAACCGTCAATAACACCAAACAAGAATCTTTCACACAGATATTTTTAAGCATTTATAATTAATGAAATATTTAATATGTGAGATGATATTATACACAAATGATTAAAAAATAAATACAAAATTTCCGACGAAAAAGATATCGTTTAGCATAGTTGTGTTTTGTACTAAAATGTCACATGGTAGAAATTATTAAGTTGTCAAACCTAAAACAACTTTAAGCTCTAAAAGCTTTTGTAAGGCTCACTGGCTAGTCGGTGTATAGAGAAGCACTCACTAGCCAAGTCAAATACATTGATATTACATAACTAAGTAAGCAACTCGCAACTTCCAACATTAAGTTAGCAAAGTCTAACATGACCGCTTCCTCGAACAATCTCACTGCTCGTAAATTGTTTATGCTATAAAATAAACCAACGTCAATTTGAATATCATGCTGATTAAAATTACTTTAAATACAAAATAAATATGACGATTGTATATCATAAAACCATAGCAAACATATTTTCGATATTTATTATGTCTAGACAACAATAGTAAATATGCTCGTTTCGTCTATTTCTTTCATATATTCTTGGCATTAAAGAATACAACTAATTACTTTTTTGCAAATCAAGAACAATTAAAAATAATTGGATGGAGGTATTTTTTTTTAAATTAAATGGTACTTTATTTCAGCCAAAAATGAAAAATTAATATTTGGGTATTTAAGTCCACTACAATAGCAAAACGTATTGGTTCGATAATTGTTTTAAAATCAAAGTGATTAAACGTTTATTTCTTGTTCAAATCCAAAATATTAAAAATAGTTGTTTGTTAATGTTGTTTGAATAAATGCTTCCCAATAATAATGCGTTCAATAATTTATGGACTATTCGTTTTTGCATATCAATTGATATATGTATTTATTATATGTTTGAATATGACGGTAATGTAAATGATTTCATGTTCATTGAAAGACGATTTTTAATGAACCAATGAATCAGTAAATCGTTCACAAAAAAACTTTTTTTTTATTTTATTTGTTACTATTTTTTTTTGTTTTAAATATTTTTCACTTACTTAGAGTTGAATATAAAATTCTCCTTTATAATAATTGATTTAAACTTTTCTGGCTTGCAATCAACCTTTACTTTAACGAATACACATTACTGCAACCCTTTCATTAAAACAATAGCTCTGCGTGAAAGCAATCATTCCACTTCGACACAAACAAAAGACCTCCAATGGCGGAATACGATTGCACTGTGATGATTAATATAAAAGAGTTTTAAATCTTTTTCGATTACCGCTTCTAAAAATTTTTTTTTTTTGTTAAATTTATTATTATTGAAAAAATGATCATTGCCGATTTTATTCGCTGCTATAGATTAAATGTCTATACTGGACATACCCCATATCACAACAACATCGAGCACTTTGTAATGGTTGCAGAAATATCTAAATAGATCAAAGCAAAGATGAAGGAGACTTGAAGAGTTCTTATGCTGATGAATCATACATCTGAACGCTTATCAATTTGATATTAAAAAAATAGATCAAAACCAAGTCTTACTTGATATGCGATAATGTATACTGGATTAAAAGCAGTTTAATATTACCAGTTGTGATATATTTTGCCCTAGTCTGCCTACTTTATGTAATTACCAATTAAGAGATCTTTTAGCCAACTCACCATTCACAGAAGTAAATTACCAAAAGAGTTTTTGTGCTCATTTTTCAAAATATATGGTGTAGCAAGACAGGACTTAAACAATGTAAAGATATACTCATGTAGAGTTAACTTCATATATGGCAGTCCTCTAAATAAAACAGTATTTTACTTGCTTCTGGAACATTGATTTTTTGCGTGGCTATTTTTAATTCCGATCGTCATCGCTATATTTATCTTTTAAAAAAATATTCCCACAACTTAGCTTTATATTCGGATGGTCGTGAAAGTTAATAATCAAATTCTTCAATATTGCAAGGTTTTCAAGAATCTGTCTTCTTTTATCGAATGCCGTTGTTTCTTTTGATTTTAAACAAAATTTGTCACTATAAACGATAAATAGATATGTATTTTGGTATATATGTGACGAAAGCTAAATTATTCTAAATACATAAAAAAAAACAATGAGAAAATAGATGTTTTCATCGCGCCAACAATTTTTCGTTAGAAAAATGTTCTTAATAAACACTTTGCTAAATCGTAAAAGTCTATATTATAAAAAGTGTTTAAAGTGTCTTTAAGGGCTGTCGCTGTAGCCGTAGAAAACAGCGAAATTTAACCGAACATTATTTAAAATAATGCGTTCCATAGTATTTGCACTTTTTAATAGCAACACGATTATGAGTTTGAAGTTGAGTAGCACTGCATTAACAACTATTGCAGTAATGCACCGTCTGACTGCATGCAAATCCATTCACACGATCTCGCCCCGCGGGAGGCAGATGGAGGAAGCCTGAACCCCTGGAGGTTGCGTGCGAAGGTACAGATCGACTCACTACGCTATTATAGATGGTATAGCTTGCACAGTAGTACCATTTCTTTCCAACGATGTTGCTGATTCAACGTTCATGATGCGAACCACAAATGACAATACATGTTTTTATAATTATAAACAATCGACATTTGCAGACCATTTTATTTCAATAATCAATTATATAATTACAACATAGTATATATAAATAACGGTCTTTCGACTTTAATGGATACGTCATTGTTTAGGGGCTGAATGCTTAAATTCATATTTCGTCAAATAAGCTTTCCTTTTTCAGATCATCAATGACTTTAAACTAATGTATTTTATATATTTCCGATTACTGTGAACGACTGGTATCTCTATACGGAGTTTCCCAAATGACAAATTAGTGCTTTTGTTTTCAATATTCCTAATTCCCAATATTAGGAGTGAACATGGCTTTGCGTAAATGTTACGAAAATATTAAAGACCTTAATGGAACATAAACTTCTATTAAATAAATGATTTTATTTTTTTCCAGCATAGATTTCATCCTTTAATGAAAACGTCTAAACTGTAATTTCATTAGACGTACCTCATTGACACTTTCAATTTTATAAAATATAGATAATTGAATTTAATACTCCATAGTGATATTACTGAGAGTGAATGCATCAAATTTAAATAGTTTTAAAAGTACATGAATATTTATGAACTATATATTGGCATTAGGTATCGACATCATACCACATCTGTGTGTTGGCAAATAAATTTTATTATTTGAATTTAGTATTATTTTAAAATAGAGAGAGAGAGAGAGCAGAATAAAGAAAAGAACATAAAATTTGAATAAAACGCTGCTAAACAAAACAAAACAAAACAATACCAACAAAGAAGCGGGAATAATGCGAGAATACAAACGGAAGGGTGCGCTGGAAGTGTTAGGTGGAAAGTGGAATAGTGGACATAATGTAAAATGGAAACGCCAACCATACAAATTACCAAAATGGTTCAAACAAAAAAACACTTATCCCATATATTATTTCAACATCATTGATCAACTTGTAATTATTAATAAAAAATATTTTCGAAGCAGCAAACTTACAGGAGATATGTTTCCTTATTACCAATTACATCTTTACCCAGTTGTTCAATCTCTCCTATGCCTGAAAATAGACGTTGAAATTTTGGCCAGTTTTTTTAATATGTAATTCTTTAAATATTTGAACGCTTATTACTTCATATTTTCTGAATTGAGATTTAGAATTGTCACATTTTTTTAAATGTCTATGACTAAAAAAATAAGTTAAGAAATATTATTTTTCTTATATATATTAATCAATATCAGTATCCAAGATTTTTATTTAATTGTGGACTGAAATATTTTACATTGTTTATTGCAACCATTTTGTGATAACAGCTTTTGAGGCTAAGACTTTTGACACACTATAAATTTTTCATTAAAAAAAGTCTTCTCATGTTAATTGCGCTTTTTCTCATCTTACATCAAATTGCTACGTATTGCTAGCCGAATAATATTCTACTTTTTTTTCCAATCTATCAAAATTTCAAAAGAATAGATACATTTATATTTCAGTTCTCTACCACTGATAACTCTTGGGAAGAAAATTTTAAAGGGATAAATTGTCTTCTATCGTTCCTTTCTCTCCAGAATTCTCATTTCACTTCACGTCATGCAATATGGCATTATGTTAGACTAGAAATAGAAAATTTTCATTCCCAGACATCGCGTTCATACGGCGGAATATATTCATATCTTATGACACAATCTGACAAATAATGAATATTCTTGCGATTTGGTACATTTTATTCATTTATAAGTTATTAATTTTTTACTGAAAATTTTGAATGAAAATTTTGAATGAAAATTTCAAGATCGATTCATAATACAATGCAATTTATTTGTATATCGTAATCATAATTTACCATAATGAATAAATTACCCTGAGAACCTCTTGAATTACCAAGCACTTCATGTCTAGCAGTTGTTTAGGGGTGGAGGAATCTTAGTGAATGAAGATAAATAAAATATGAAAAGAGATATGATGATTTAACACATCGTTTCTTTAAACTATAATACTGTACAAAATATGCAATTTATTTTAATTAGTTCTGATGCGTAAGCCGAAATAGCTATAAATCGAAATACCTTACAAATTTTGTAGAACTAGAATACATTGCAATTTTTTCACCGTATTACAATGGAATTCTATCAACTAAATGCCAATTCAATCATTAAAAGTTTATGTTTTAGTTTTTTTTTTTTTTTTTTCATATCAAAATCAAGATTTCCAGAGAGAATGTTTGTTATATGAAGAGGTGGTTGGCAAAACATTTATAAGCTTCTTAAAAAAATTTAAAAAATTAGCTTGAATAATACTTAATAGTTTATTGAAGGTATTTTTTGAAGTTGAAGATTTTCAGTTGATCAGAAAAAAATCTTTTAGTTGTATGACTTGTAAAATAATTTCTTCATCAACTATTAGATTCACAAGTCTTGAAAGTATTAAAAAAACTTGTTACCTGTCATTGCAATGAATTATTATTTTTCTTGGAATGTTAATCTTTATGTTAAAAAAAATGTGTTTTATGACTCAATGTTATTCACAATCTGATGCAATGAAATAGGCACATTTTTTTGAGAGTAGACATAAACAAAAGAAAAATTTATAATTAAAAAAAACAAATTTATTAGTGTAAAATAAATTGGTTTCCGTTGCAGCTTATTATTAATGACTTTTTGTTTTAGAAATAAAATGTGCATTGTATAACATTTTAAATAATTCCCCTAATCCCTAGTAACCCCATACATTGTAGTGGAGAAGCCACAAAAAATAAGCTTGCAAGTATCGTTACAAAATAATTTCATATACTTACTTACCCTTTTAGGAAAAAATTTTACAATTCTAAAAATAATGATAATTAGACAGAGAAAAAATAGCAACGTATTTTAGTTCTACAAATTTTTTATAACATATAGTTGATAGTTATTTCGGCTCACGCCATCGTCAGAACTATGTTAAAAAAAATTTGAACTAAAATATATTGCTATTTATTCACCGTGTTATAATGGAGCTCTACCAAGTAAATGCCAATTCAATGAATAATGATAATTATTTGTGATTTGTAGCTCACAAAAAATTGTAAAAATATGTAAATTAGCCATGACTTGAATTCTAAAATTATCATTTGAAAGCTGTTTTTTTTTAACAGCGCTAAAAATTTACTTCAGTCATAATTTTTACTATTTTACATCATTCGTAAATTTTGAAACATACCTAGTAATACAAAAAATTTGAGGAATATACAATTTTCGAGTTCTAAATTCTTTCCTATAATTGAGTGAATATTTTTCTTTTCTTTTGATTGTCTTTAAATATTATATATGTACTATGTATATTCCTGACTCACGATATTGCCTGTCAAGATAAAAGTTCGCATTTATTTTAGAAACTAGCGCCAAATATAATACAAGTCACACAGCATATAAATATATACATGTGAAATAATTTCAGAATTATTGCGAGACGTTCTATAAGTGAAGTATGCTGAATCCTAGCGTAGACTAAAAAGTTGGAAAAATATGAAAAGCTGTCATACGGTGATTGGTTGGTAATTGAGATTGGCATTTTCCCCCATCCAAGTTTATGAACCCCCGTTATTCATCTTACATTTTTCGTAAGGGGTTCAGGGGGGAATCTCGGAGCTTTTCTTGGCATTCTTTCCGTCCCTTTATTATTATTTGATTCAATGATTGACATGATTGCATTTTAATGTAACGAAGTATCTAATGATTCAACGATGGATTGTGTCCTTCGGTTTCAAATTTAAATTTTCGAATATTTTGATACAGAATTTAAATATTTTGTCTATCAAAAAAAATATACACGTTTTCCACAAAAAAAACTTAACAACAATTTTAAATGATGAAATAATTTTTATCGATTTATGATTAATCCCATTTGCAAAATAAATTAAATGGGTACAAAAAGCATTGGGTACAAACATAAATTCGAAAAAAAAAAAATGGGGATGCATTAATAAATCTCTGAGAAAATTACACCGAAGGAAATCGGGAAAAAATAAATCTCGTCAAGTAACTACAACTGATGGTGTTAATTATATTGTTTTATTATTAAGTATTTATCAACAATATAGCAATATTAAATATAAGTTCCTAATCAATATACTATAAAAGATAACGGCTCATTGTTAACTTCTTCTAAATGTACGCTATCAGACAAAATTTATGCAATGGTGGAACCTAATTATGTTTGTTTTTTTAATATATATTAACAAAACTGTGATAATTGAAAAATGTATTTTATTTTTTGGGAACGTTTATTTGCACCTTTGAATAAAAAAATACTTAAACTATATTTTTCCTACGTATTTGAAATAGGTTTATGGTTTTGTTGGCATTAATTACGTTACTGCAATAACTTTACTGATCATCGGTTAGAGACCACTGTCGTTGAGTATTTGATACGTTTTCGTAAATTGACTGTCATCTCAACTTTCAAATATTAAAAGCAATATTCATATTGTAATCGATTCAATTAAATAAAAAAAATCCTGGTGTTTCAATGAAATCAAATCCCAACTATAATTATATTTTCATAAGTGAAAATAAACTTTAACTGATATTTAAAATTAATATAACATTCATTTTAAAAGTTTTATTGAAACCATAGACAATACTATTACATTATCTTTGACATGTTTATTGCATTTTCGCTGCTCGAATTAATAAACCATATGTTTACTAGTGAAAATAAATTTACACTTCAAATGTTTTGTTTATTTTAACCAGTATAAAATATTTTAGGAATAAAATTAAAATGAAATTAATGTGCACTAAAAGTGAGCTATTTAATATATGTGCGATTAAATGCAAATTAACCTTGCAATTGATTGATTTTTAAGTTGAAATTCGCATTATTTTTTTCGACAGCTGTAACGACTATATGTATAATTTAGCTTCATTTCAATTCAAGTGCAATAAAAAATAATTCATAATATTTCAATATTGTTACCTTTTATTGAATAATCACAAGATAACGATTGAAAGTTTGATGATCTGTATGAATATTAATTGTTATATTAATGATGGAATTCAGAGGCAAAGGATTTATGCCTTTATGAATTCCATCGCCCCTTAAAAAGTTTTTATTTTAATACTACGCACATGAAAAGTTGATGGATATTGCCACTTTTATTACTGCGGGGAGGATAATCCACTTACGCACAGTTGACTTCACATCATATTTGCCCTAAGAAATATTAACTTCCTATAGATAACTAGTACCAGTAGGCTGCCGCTGTATTGCAACCTTTTCATTCACACTAAATTAATATATATAATCGAATCCCAAATTGGGTTTTATATAATAAATACAATTAATGATTGAATTTCTGTCTTGAGTATTTTGAGTGCGATAGTTTTCACGTATCTTATCTTTTCATCAAGTGTCATCAAGTTTTTATCTTAATATGGACAAATCTATGACCTTTCTTTATTTTCTATTCATTAATTCCATCGTCTCAAATTTCACAATCTATTTTAGAAGACTTTAAACATGCCTCGAAATTATTATTCAATGCCAATTAGGTATCTTTATATGTTTACAATATCAATTAGGTCCATTAGTAATTAATGGAGTCTTCTTTAATGAGCTTATGAATAGTTTTTATCGACTAATATGCTATATAAGATGAGATTTCAAAAGCTTTTTAATCATAATGACATAATTCTACTCGCTGTGTTACGTTGCATCAAATTGAAATGTTAGAATCTTCATAGTTTATTCATTCAAAATGATTAACGGTAAACACAGTGAAAACATAGCAATGTATTTTAGTTCCACAAAATTATTTTTAACAAATATATTTGATAGCTATTTCGGCTCACGCCATCCTAGTTCTGACGATGGCGTGAGCCGAAATAGCTATCAACTATATTTGTTAAAAATAATTTTGTAAAACTAAAATACATTGCTATTTTTTAACCGTGTTATAATGGAGTTCTACCAAGCGAATGCCAATTCAATCAATAAATGAACGGTAAACATCCAAAAAATTAGGAAATGCTTAAAAAAACGTAGTAGGTAATAGACGAATTTTATATTTACGGAAAACCGGTGTCAAGAGACTGAAAACAAATGAATCAATAAATACGCGAGCAATAATCACTTACTTCTTAAATATATCCGATTGTTCAAAATTGTTTATTTGAATCGCTATAGCTATAACTACCTTGACCATTTGAAATGATGCAAGCAGTGATAAATTTACCGTAAGTAACTTAGCGACGGCAACTCCTTAGCGATTTCAAGTCTATGAAATCGGCTCAGATATGAAAAATTAGTACCGATCAAAATTAGATTCATATTGAAAACTTATAGCCAAAGATAATTGCCACTAACTACCCCGGAAGTTTGTAAATTAATTAAGAATTATTTATTACATAGTACGTAAAAAAATATTTATTCATTCTATTGAAAGTCTATCTCCCAATTCGTAAATAGGCAACACAATATTATATTCACATTTACCTATAAAAAAAGGATTTTCAACAAGCACCAAAAAAATTTTATAACCCAATAATTTGTATCTTAAATATTTATTTCTTAAGATTATTTCAATGGATTAAAACTAATATACAGATAAACACTTCTTAGTGTAAATATTTTTTATACACGTTAATATTAAATAACAAACTTTGTCTGAAGCATCACGAGTATTTTACCACATATGATTGTTTGTCAAAAATACATTTCTTAACTTTAACACTGCATCAACTATTTTTTACCGACATATACTATTTACCATGTGCGGTTATCCGCTGACAGGTTCTATTAATAGTTGTACATTAATCTCACTCAAAATCGGCGTGGATGTAACACTAATTAGTGTAAAAAATCAATTAAAACTTTCACTTGACACAAACCGATTTTTCACTATGATAGAGAGCTTTTAAAAATAATCAGTGAAAGCTCCTCGGTAAATGTGGCTGGGTTCTCGCTAGCGGGCGGCTGAAGGACTGCTGGGCCGAGAACACCGAGCTTCGTTAGCAAGTCTGGAATTAATTTCTTGATAAGATGAGCTAAGGAGAGAATTTCCCCGAGTGGGAAAGCCACCCTCTTTGGATCAGGGATGCCGCAAACGCCCCATGAGGAAATTATATCGGAATTATTCACGGTAACACAAGATTTTTAATTAGTAAAGATATATATATAAGATATAGATATTTCTCCGTATATTTTTAATGACTTAGTGAAACTTGAGCAAAGTCAAAAATACTAAAACGTTTTCTATGTTTTATTTTGGATTTTTTTTTAGTCTTTCATCAAACAATGAAACTGTCTTGCAATTTTTTGGTATCAAAATGACTTTGTGTGATTATTGTTTTCTCAGTTAAATTAATATTTTGTCGATACGATACGACGATAGATTTTCGTTGATTTACAATTTTTCTATTGCTGATTTAAAATTTTGATCATTAAGTCTCTCACACAAATTACTCTAACAAAATAATTTATTATATAACAAAATTTTAAATTTTATACATATATATGTATCAAGCGATGATGAGCTTTTAATTAAAAAATAATTGTTCATAGTAATAAGCATAAATTTACACAAACATATTTTTGCAAGCTCCTTTAAAAAACTATTATATATAGAGCTTTTTATTAGGTTTTAATTAATATTCATTTATCACAAATGATGAAAAGATTATTGGGCCTGAACAAGAATATCAAATAATAAATAATTGAATATTTATCGACGGATGATTCAGAAATTCAATCGAATTTTCATTTCAACAAAAATATAAAAAATGTGTCAACTTAACAATGTGTTTTTAATTTCATACTGTGTTAGTAATATTTATATCAATAAAAAGTATTTTATTTGTATGCTTGTTTGAAATTTGTATTAAAACTTCTGGAGCGAAAATCAACATTTAACAAAACTAACTTTAAAAAGAAAACGTTCGTTTTCGTTGACAGAGTGGAAAAATTTTGAAGCTTCTAAAGATGTTCCTCTTCAACCCTTAGTGCTACAGAAACATGAAAGACCATAGCATTCCACCAGGGGGATGAATTCACTTAGAGACCTCAGTGATTTAAGTCGTGATATCTCATTTACACTTGCCAGATGGTAGATGAAAGGAAAGAGATGGGAAATTCCTGTGAGTTTCCTTTGCTTTGTAAATGAGAAAAGAAGTGCGATTTCTTTTACTAATGAGATTAGGTACATGCCGTGCTCTGTGGTGCATGGACTTTATTACTAAAGCATGACTCTGCACTTAATTATTGTAAAAAATGAACATCAAGCTATAATAGATAAATACTCTTTTCGTAAATTTATTTCTTCCTCCTTCATGTTACATTTCATAAAATGAGTAGTTTTCACTTTACTCAGATCAAACTTATGTTTATTTTTGTAGCCAAACATACTTGACTGCCTGAAAAAAATACACAATGTACAGAATACTTACTTTAAGTCAGTAACGTATGGTTTATAATAAGGGAATATTAAGAATGTTTTCATAATCGATACCACAAAATCGTATTGAAAAGTGTGAGCAAAAGAAGAATTGCTTTGAATATATTAATATTGCGTATTGCTATTGTATATACAAGCACCAAAAAATAAAGATCTTATTGTTTTCAATGATTCCATTTGTATTACAATTTCGAATATTTTAAACTCTTGGAAATTGATTTGAGAATAGTTCTAATTCTCGGAGTGATTGCCATCAATGAAAAGACAGTCCCATACCATTATTATGTTTTTCTGTATAAATACAAATCCATTAGTTTTCTTAATATATAATGAGGTAAAAAAAATAATCGAAATGCTACTGTGTGCATATGAAATATGAATGATGTGTTCCTAAAAAAGATCTGACACTTTTGTGTGACATCTTTAGATTAAACTTTAGTTCCATCCAAATATTGGATGTATATTTGAAAAAAATCAATTTTTTGCTTTGCGATAAATTACAGCTTATTTTTAATGTCGTTTTAAGATGTTTTGTGCAATGCAATATTCACGTTAACATATTGTTTAAGTAAACGGAAATATTAATTAACCGTGCAACAGCAAAAAAGACCTTTTCCTTTTTTCGCCCATTATAATGCTATTTAATTGCCCGAGGCAGCCTGGAAACTTTCCTCCGCGCCGAAGATTTTCCAGCGAGACTTTTCTTTATATTTGCGTAGAAAAAAAACTTACATTTGTAAATTTAAATGCGCTGAACTTGAACGATTGATTTTTCAACTTTGAAATTCTTACTCTCAATTATGAAAGTAAGGCAGTTGGTCATTTGCAGAAACAAAATCAATGAAGTGATAAGCAAAACTTTCTTTTATTTATTTTCGTGATTAAGAATAATATGTTTTATTCATGAACAATAAATATTTTTGCGCATTTTACTACAAGTATATCAATAATATATTATTTTACTTTTTTATGTTTTACAACACCTTTAATATCCCTCTAATGATTCGATTTCTTAGCAGACTTTGTTTCCAATATATTTTTCATTAAATTCATTTACATTTATAAAGATTTTTGTTATCTAAATTTAACATTAGCATCAATGATGATTTTAACACAATTATTTACCTAAAACAATTGTTTAACCACAAACAATAACTTTAAACCTAAAATACTAATTTCAATATTTTGGTGTTCGATATTGTGTAATAATTCTTACATTTATTAATTTTTTAATCGGTCTTGCAACACATATAAACTCTCTCTGCCGGTACATACGCTAAGATAAATAGGGCATGAAAAGTTGAAAAGTGAATTTTAAACGCACAGTACACACATTTTTTGTCAGCGCATTGTTCGCATCATGCGTTATACAAACACTGTGTAATTATGTCTAGCTGTTAAACTATTATAATAACTATAGAGCAGTGAATGAATCAAGTTATCAAAGATGCAAATATAAACCAATATATTAATTAAATAATTTTTTGAGTTTCAGCATATTTAAATTTGACTTAACTTTAGAAAAGATTCTGCATTATTTTGTGATTGAAATCTAAAGTTTCCTGGATACAATCATCATAAATTTGAATGTTACTGACAAGCTTAAAAAGCCGTAAATTAAGTTTCAACGGCATTAGATTACCAATAAAATGAAAATATATATTTGAAAACAGTGTAATACAATAGATAACAAACCAGATGAAAACATACTTATACCAACTGAGAATATTATTCTCAAAAGAATAAAAATGAACAAAAGAAATATTCGAATTGAAATATGAACACAAGAATTATGAAATATTACAACGATAAATTTTTATGACAACACCAAACTATTTTCATTAATTTTCATAAAATTCGTGTAAAGGCCGTTCGATAACATTTACAAAAATATATAATTAACCCTAAAACAACTGGTGTCTTTTTTAATCAAAAACTTGATTCCTTTTATTCAAATTCTTCGAAGAAATATCATTCTTTTACTGTATCCTTCTTATTTAGTCTCTTTTTTCGAAGAGAGAGGGTGTTTTAGCAACAGTATAACAAATACTTCTTGCTAAAAATAATCTAATTCCATTATGAGATTATAAATTAAAACCTTCATATTGCTACGGAAATAGTTCATACAGCATAAAATTCAATATGATTTTTTTGATTTAAGTAAAAAAAAAACATATTTATAATTAGTGTTATTTCTTTATTTTATAATAACATTTTCAGGGTCAGTTTCACTGATTACTAACATTATCAACTTACACAATGCCATTTCACCAAGTATTTGCAGTTAACACCTCAAAAAGTATATTTCCGCTTAATTCAAGAAAAAAATATTTATTGACTGGTACTGTAGCACAATGGAAACTGTCGTCAAACTTACTTCAACAGATTAACAATCGATTCCCGGAAAAATCTTCGGGAGCTGGCATATGGCCTTTATTGTCCGTCCATTTAAGTGATTATTTTTTTAATTTTGAGGTGTTAACTGTCATTTCTTGATGGAAATAACATGGACAGCAAATAATTATTAACGAAAAGGTCTATATTTTTTTAATGCTGTGTGTAATTAATCTAGTTTGTAAGAAATGTAAACATCAGTCAATTTTAATGTATTCATGTGACGAAATACCTGATAATACCAAATCTCGAAACCCGGGTCATTAGAGATAAGACATTTGGCATTGTACACAGTGTCAACAATTCAGTCAGTCGATAAAATTTGTAAAAGTTTTGGTGACTGCGTGATTTGCGGCTTTATTTAATAATGTTTGTAAAACTTAATACTTTATTGTTTTCATCCAATTACTATGAGTATGGTTTCGGTCATATTTTTAGACTGTACATTGAAGGGTTAATAAAGCTTCGCGCTCACTAACGAACGGAATGTGTAAAATTAATGTTAATGGTTGAATCGCAGCGGGTGTCTGTCCGTGTCAGAGCACTATGAACGCACCTGTATTTTTCATCGTTCACATTATTTAAATCTTGTAATCGATATGCCTGATAAGCCCATCGAGTTTGACTTGACCTTTTCGTACACGGTGCATATTGATAAGTACCTATTGTTAGAGTTCTAAGGAAATATCGTGATAGAAATTTATTCTTTCCAAAACACGTCTTGCCTATAGATACTAAGATAATAATATTATGAAGCTTTCGGTCCAATATTAATGATATTATTTTATCTATGTAACAAAAGCTAGGCATCTTTTATTCAAAAAAAAAATAATGAGTAAGGACAGTTCAATACGATTAATAATTTTTGTTGACGTAACAGAGAAAACTATCACAGACTTTAGCCATTTGAGTATATGCTAGATTAAACGACAAAATTTTATTTAAATCAGGCAAAGTATCAAACGTATTATTAGCCCGTGGTTGTCACCATGGTATTTGGTAGATAGCAAAAAATCGTATAATAACATATTATATTTGACATGAAACTGTATTAGTTTGTCAGCAATTTGCAGGTGCTTTAGGATAGTTTAGCCACACTTGATGGTGTTTATAGCCACATTGACAAAATGTTTCACATCATATAAAATCAAACGACAGTCATTTCCAGCTCACATCTCAATATGAATCAAATCCTTGATCTAAAGCACAAATGCTAAGTTTACGAAGATTTCATCAGAATGACTTACGATAACTGTATACTTGATGATTTTTTTTAAAATGCATCCCGGGGACTGTACATCCCTTTTATGAAGTCTTATTTTACTTTTTTTTAAATAACTCCCAAAATTATCAATTTAAAGTCATGCTTTAGAACAACAGTAATAATAAATATAATAGCACATAAAGAGCAGCAAAAACATTGTTGAACAATGCGGTGAAAAATCCGGATTGGAGCCTAATTCGAATTAATTCATTTTTATTAGCGACAGTTTTAATCTAGAAATGGCAAAAATGAAGCCTTAAGATAAAACGTTCCTGTGTAATTATTTTGTTGAGCCGTCAAAATTTGTGAATATGTTTTGTCGAAATGACTATACGTTAATATCAAATATGAAAATGAAACGATTCTAATTTTAAAATTATCAAGTTTAAACTGTTTTAAACTGTGTTAAACTGTAAGTTTAAATATTCAACGAGATAAAAATTGTATCTTTTAACACTGCACACAGTTTTTGTAAAATAATTCTAAGCTAATAAGAAACTGAAAAATGTGTGGAATGCCAATTTGCATTTTTGAAAAAAAAATTAAATTTAATAGCGCCATTCAATTTAATCGTTATATGTCTCCTTAACTTGTAAGTAAATATATAACATCATTTATTTTAGAAATTTACCAAAATGGCAACCTTTTTTTATTTGAAAACAGTATTCATATTCAGAAATAAATTTACTATGCACCGTTATGGTAGTCAATATTTATTGATACATCACGCTCGTTTCAGTGGCTTTCAGAGAGTTAAGCTTTTTACTTTACAGTTATGGTTGACGTGTAATTAAAATTTAATCATAACGCTCGAATAGTGACGCAAAAGGCCGAATAGGAAAATATATATGTATGCGTTATATTGAACTGGAGTGATCAAAGCAAAGTGGCGTCCCAAAACAATATAGAATAATGATAACAACACAGATCAGTTCATAATCCTGCGAAATGAAAAACACTATATAGTCAATGAAAAAATTAACAAATTTTCCGTGTAAAGGTTTTATTATACAATATTTATTTTTAAAATATGTCGGCTCAAAAATGCAAAAGTCATTATTTTTACAAAAACAAATACACCATTTTATACATATTGTTAATTTGTATAATATGATCAGGAATGGTTTCACTCAGTTCGTGACTATTATCTACTAAAATTTTACGCTTACAAAATCTCAGTAGATTCATAAATATTCAGTTAGTATGTTATCGTCACGAATGGTGACGATGTATATTGTATTGAAAAAAATACGTTAAATATGAAAACTATTATTTATATAATATTCAAAAAATAGCCTTCACCAATTCAATACATCTTAAAAAAATTTTGCTTTATCAAAAACATCAAATCATTACAACTAAATGTATGTAATTAGATTATCATAAAAGATTTTTAATCAGCTGCTATGCAAATTATGTTAGAGCGATGATAGCCAATGATTCTGTTTGTGTTTTATTTTCGTGTTTATGTAGGTAGCCATCATCCGTTAATCGGATTAAAAATAATTGATATGCATAATTTATATTTGGTGATTTGAACATATGTTCATAAAGGTGTCAAAACTTGTAATAAATACACAAAAATATACTTAAACAAAACACCAAATCTCGTAAAAAATGGAAATTTTCCTCTTATGACATAAATAATCTACTCAAAAAAAAACGAATTCCCACTATGACATTATGAAAAAATATTGTGTTTCTACAATATTCTATTACACAAACAAGAATGTTGCTTGCCGAAACTTTAATAGACGAAATTATCTAGTTTCGATTTAAATTTTAAATATTTTGAGGACAATGTTTTACCCTAATGTATAAAATAGATTCACGCTACTGTAAATAAATCGTTAGGTACTGACCATGCCCGTTGGTTCGTTCGTTTCTCAAGCGGAAATTAACTTCATGATAATACGATCACACAGTGGCTTTAAATGTAAAACGATGGGGATCACAAATGACTTACAATATTTAGAGAAGAGAATATTTTGAAAAAATATTCTTAACGCATTTTGTTTATGTTATATATCTACATCAGGGTCGATCTACAGGTTAAATCCAACCTTATCCGATACTCTCATTTGATATTGAAAATGTTTCTAATACAGATTGTCACAACGGTAATAAGTCACATTGCTATATCCATCATTTAGTGATAGACTTCAAATTATAGAACTAATTTACTTTAAACGTTTGTGTGAGTTCAAATTATTCCCATTCCCAGCAATATGCACACTTATAGTTAAATTATATTACGAAAGCCTGATATCATGTTTTTTTTGTATCAAAATTTTCATCGCTATTTACTTGATCAGTCGTACCGTCATATTAACATTTACTTATTGTATACATACCCGCCAAGATCAAAATGAGCTTCATCCGAAAAGATGATTTTTTTGGCAAAATCGGCATCTTCTGTAAGTCGATCGCAGGCCCACTCAGCGACCATATTCACAACCATATTCGTTCAGCGGAAGGATAAAACTAATTATCTGTCAAATCAGACATGAGCTAAGTGTTACCATTCACGAAATAAGCACAGTTGAAAAAAAAAAACTTTAGATGGCGGACCCTATATTTAACCTATTTTTATTAATAATAAATGACATGATATTATCATTATTCACAATATTCCATTCATACAAAGAGATCGAAAATAATAGAAATCCAATAACTTACAACAATATTTTATATCGTATCTTCTTGTTTACATTTTCACTACCAAAAATTTCTCCATTATACATTGGCCCCTTTCAAGGTGTTAACTGTCACTTCTTGATGGAAAGGCATGATATTTTAAATAATAAAAACACATTTTTTAGTCACGGTGAAAAAATAGCAATGTATTTTAGTTCTACAAAATTATTTTTAACAAATATAGTTGATAGCTATTTCGGCTCACGCCATCGTCAGAACTATCCTATACTATAGTTCTGACGATGGCGTGAGCCGAAATAGCTATCAACTATATTTGTTAAAAATAATTTTGTAGAACTAAAATTCATTGCTATTTTTTAACCGTGTTATAATGGAGTTCTACCAAGTGAATGCCAATTCAATCAATACATTTTTTAGTACTTATTTCCACAACATATTTTTTGATCAGACCGGTTTCGCTCATCTCGAGCATTATCAACTGATCAGTTGATAATGCTCGCAATGAGCGAAACCGGTCCTGATCAAAAAATATATTGTGGAAATAAGTACTAAAAAATGTGTTTTTATTATTTAAAATACATTGGTACAATACCTTTCACGTTAGACATGGTAATTGTTACATGTGTTATTGGAGATATTGTTTGGGAGAATATTACTCATTATTACGAATATCGTCCTTAACTTCATGACTTGTGAAATAACTTCAAATTCTTGACGTTCATCATAAGGTCTATCTTATCTCAAAACCCATATTATAATATGCTTCCGGACATATGTTCTTATTTTCAGTTTGTAAGTGTAAATGCTGAACACTTTTCCACTGAACTTTGTTATTTTTTATTTGACCAAAATATATATTATACTTCTATTAGTATGGCGTAAAAACGCTTAAAGTTATAAACATGACTTAATAAGTATTTGGCCTCTATTAGCTATATGAAAATGACCGTAGTTATATATACATAACAAAAATAAAAATATCTTGTTCTAAATAAATATTTATTGTTTATCCCTGTTATTTCGTCATAAGAAAACTGTTTTTGCTGCAGTATTACTAGATTAAAGGTTTCATAAATAGAACGCCTATAGGAGCGCTTCGAGCGTGAAAATCTGTGATTCAATTATTGAGCCTGGATAATTAAATAGCGTGATAATTAACTAAGCACATATCGTTTTCACACTTAGCATACGAAATTTTCACATAAAAAGAGCACATGATATTTGAAAAACACTAAGGTGTATGAAACATTGTAAATTCACAGAGATGTTTTATTTTATGTGATATTTATTTGAATTATGAACAAATATCAAAGTCAAGAAAAATTATTTACTCACTGCACATATTCGGAACAGTAGTAATTATTTGATTATACATTTAATCAGAATGAATGACGTAATAGTGATTATGTTAGACAGATAGAAAGGGTATATAATGAAATAAATTTAATTTATTTTTGTGTGTGAAAGAAATTATTGTATTGCAGTTGTAAATTTGTTAAAACTTATGTCTACTCAAAGTGGAAATATTGATATTGCCGATACACTTTTGTTGTTATTTAAAGTTCCACTAGAACAATGGTTGGCAAACTGCGGCTCGCGAGTTACATACAGCTCTTTGGCTCTTCCACAAAATAACACAAGTGGACGCGCACATAAGATACCGTACGATTGAAAATTCGTGGTCTACACACAGAACTCAATTTTCGGTAATTTTTCATATTAGTGTTTGTCATTTAATTTTATAGGTATTCTTAGGAATTTATTTTATCAATATATTATAGAATATCGCTATTAAGTATAATTTTCAGTTTTATTCAACGTCACTATATTTTTTAAAATACTTCAAACTTTGAGTTGGAAGTGGCGACCTGTGACGTTTAAAACAAGTAACAGTGCACTTATTGATGAAAAATTTCAAAAGAAATTTCAATCGTTGTTTACTAATGTGTTTGCCGAAACTGCACTATAACACAAAAACATAGACAGCTCTAAATATACTATGAATGAAAAATGTAATTTAAGTTGATGATATTCATTGTAAAGCAAGATCAGGAGTTTGGTGGTGACTATTTTCTGGAAACCATACAGAGAAATTTCATTGTAACCAACCATACAATAATTCACTGAGAAAGTCAAATTCTCTGTAAGATATTGCTCAAGTCCGATAGTTTGTTCAAGAATAAGAATTATAGATGTTTTTCCGATAACGGCGATCGTACGGTTTTTTTTAAATATTTAGTATTTAATATTTGGAAAAAGAGTTCTTAATATTTATTTTTTTTTGGATTTATTAAATGGATTTTTTACGTAAAAAAGGTCGTCGGATTTTCGAAAAATATATATCGTAAAAGTTTTATGCTTCCTGCATTATTCAACTAACACTTTGTTTGTTCTCGTGTTTATTCTACTGAATGCTTTATATCATTCACAAATAGGAAACAATAACTTTTTATTCATAAAATTTCTTCAATCAATAGATCATTATTCTCAAATTAAGGCATATTTTTTATTCATGGCATGCTATGTTGAAGATTGTTGTTTTTATAATGCATATTTCTAATATTTATTTTGTTGACATAGTTGATTTTGATCAAAAACTAATATCCATCATACTTCTTGGACATTATTTGTCTTAACTTTTTTTAACTAAAAAAAACAAAAACTGTGCTACTCACAAACTACCTCATCTACGGTTTTTTTGTCGTTTTTCTCCGCTTTGTTGAAAATGACTCAATGTTTAGTTATGAAATCTGACACGAATGGCAGCACAAGACGGAGTGACGATATATTTTATACAGCGCCACGCGTTGATAATACCGTAAATTAATTCTAGCACAGCTTCAAACCTACATTCGATAACCCTTTTTTATTAAAAGCAGGGCTGGCACGAAACGATAGACATAATTATTTAATTTATATTATTAAATAAAAAAGAAAATCCTTGTCATATTTTATTTAAAAAAAATATCTTTTATTCATAAATTTATGAAAAAATGTAATAATTCTACACCTAACCTAGTAAATTATCTTTACTATTATGTTATAAGGTATATTTAACTATTTTTTATGTAAGTTAATAAATATTAAAAGTATTGGTTTGACGTAATTAATTAAAATTAAGTGTTTTCTAAGCAAAAGTAATTTTCCGTATTCGTAAATAAATATGTTGAAAATGTGTAGGGAATAAATGTTATGTTCTGTTATGTTTAGTGTCATTTTAAATAAGGAAAAACGGAATATTTTAAAAACGAAGCACAGATTTTTTTAAGTCATCAACCCTGAACCATGTTTATAAATAAAACGGGTTTTCGCTTTTACATGTCATAACGAGTACTAGATATAAATCACATGAGAATTTTCAAGGAAACAATCACTCAATTTAAATTGTTTTGCATACTGACATACCTACTCAATTGCATTCCTTTCGAAAATTTATCTTTCCCGGGTTTATCGTGAGTGCATCTTATTATAACTTATAAAGGTATTTCTTATTCACTAATTCAAATATATTCAAGTGTCACTTGTTCTCAGTTCCTGGGCAATAAAGAACAAATTGCGATGTCACGATACCACTAGCGCAACCTGACTGCAACGCTTGGAATTACGTAAATTATTTCCAAACGACATGCGCAATATGTCGTCGAAGATACACGAGCATCTGATTCTACTACTGATTTAAATAATCTTTTGATACCAATTAGTATAATATTATTACGATGCAGAAACCATTTAAATACAATTTGTTTGTGTAAAATGGAAGACTTAAATCATCACACCTTAGAAATACTTTGTCAAGCTTTAAATAAATTATACTTCGCAATAAGGTTAATTATATAAATATATTTGTTACTATATAGAAAAATGTGGATACTGTATACATATATAAGTATGGCAATTTAAAATCTTCATATTTAAAACATCTCCACTGTTTTGGTTCGTCACATACCAAAACACTTTTATTTTTGATAAATTGGAAATGAGTTTTGCCGAATTATGATAAAAATAAAATCTTCATGACTTTTAAGCAACTTGAATTAGCCAAAACGTTGCTTATATCTGTAGCATTGAAACTCTTCTCATTTCTTTTCTTCTTTTTATATGGATGATTATAACTTAATGATAACAAAGTCTGGAAGGCATAATAAACAGCAATTATTTTATTTAATTGATCGTGATGAGCGAAAAAAATGTGTTTTTAATAATTAAAATATCATGCCTTTCCACCAGGAAGTAACAGTGAACACCTTAAAATTATTTGATATAAATGATGGAAAATATATTATTAACCCTATTCCGAGGGTATCACGAGGCAGTTTTCATTTTTTTTCAATAATCATAAGTCTTCTAAGGTATTGAAAAAAATACTTCATGAACAATTGCAGTTGAAATGTGTAAGTGTAATTTTATCCATTGATTTCCCTTTTCAAAGCCTTCTGTTGGCATAATCTTATTTCATATCAAGCAAACTGTAAATTTCACTTAACATAAGAAGCAAAAAATAAGAGTTGTCAATGGAAACTAGTGTTGTAAGAACACAGCTTAATTTGCCATACAAAATTCATTAAAAAAAAACATATAACAGCGAGCCTTCACATCATGACTAATCGATTCTTCGTATGAGTGTATGAATTTACGATTCAATGAAACAAAAACAATTCCTTCAACAGCGGTTGTTAAATTACACAGCAATTAGCTCGTTTCAGTCCTGTCTTTATAATGCTGCAGGAAATATCGCCAAACATACTTAAAGTATTTATTAATTTGATGGCGCTATTTTGCTGATGTCCTTTTTGACGGCAGACAATCTTCAAAGTCGTTAACTTTCGGATCCTAAGCCTTTCGGCCGTGAAGGCTCGTCTCCTTTAAGCGAGGACAACAACTGATTAAAAAGTTCATTTTTTATAGGGGTTTGATATTAGATTAATCATCATGTTTAATCACAAATATAACCAATATGTATTTGAGCAATCTTGGTTTCAGTTAATAAGAGAAAATGTCATACGTCACAAAGAAATAAAGCACAGAAGCTGGACTGAATACAATGGATTTATAGCTTTTATACAAAGAGAAAATTGTGAGCTTAATCACTTTTAAGGTGTTAACTGTCACTTCTTGATGGAAAGGCCTGATATTACATTATTATATGTTCAAATATGTTACGTTACAAAAGGAATAAATTTATAATTTGTAAATTTTGTAACGTATAATAATAAATAAATAAATAAATATTTAAAAAAACAAAAAAAAACATATTTCTGTACATTCATCGGTTGATAATACTCGCGATGACTAAAACCGGCCCTTATCATAAAATATATTCACTTTTAAGGTGTTAACTGTCACTTCTTGATGGAAAGGCATTATATTTTAAATAATAAAAACACATTTTTTAGTACTTATTTCCACAATATATTTTTTGATCAGGACCGGTTTCGCTCATCGCGAGCATTATCAACTGATCAGTTGATAATGCTCGCGATGAGCGAAACCGGTCCTGATCAAAAAATATATTGTGGAAATAAGTACTAAAAAATGTGTTTTTATTATTTAAAATAAAATATATTGTGGAAATATGTATTTTTTTATTATTATTATTATTTCGAATAACGTAAGCTTAAATAAAATTAAAACATAATGTTTTAATGCTTAAAAATGTTGTATTGAATGTTGGGAATTGCGTATATATAAATGTTTTGTGGTAATTGTATTGAAATGGAAACAATTACTAATCTAATATGATTATGGCCCCTTATATGTATTAAAATTAGCATTCCATTACGGATTTTTATTTTGTAAAGAGTACAGCAAAAATGTTACGGAACCTAGGAACTTGCAATAATATTTTTTATTTTCACCAACTGGAGTAAAATTAACATTTTCAATTTTATTATATTTTAATAGGTCAAACTATTTTAATTTACTTCAGCCCGTTGAATTCGAATTGATAAATTCTTATTTTGGTTTGATTTAAGCAAGCGAATGTATGGACTACAATGCTTGATTTAAATAATTAATTTATATTGTTAAATAATGTTTTTTGTGAAACAAATAAGTGATATATCATCCACAGACTATCATATACAATAGTTCATAAAGCTTGGCCTGTAATTATTGACGTTCCAGTAGCAATTTGAGACTGCTTTCAAATTCAAATGAATACATCATAACTGGGACAGATTTTAACTTTTTATTTGCACGATAATATAATATTCAGTTAAGTGATGAGAGCTATTAGGTATTTGTGGGTTTACGGGTTGTTTTTTATACCAAAGGGGTATTATAAAAAAATCGATATATTCATTTTTGTTCAAATGTATCCAATTCTAAATAGACTGAGTGGTCAATGAGATGCTTCAGGTATCTGAGTTTAAGTAAAACAAATTCTTATTACAAACTATATTAAGAGTCAATATTTGCTACACGCTAAGACATTGATTATTTATCAATCTTCATTCAATTCTATTGTAATTCAATAAAATATATCGTTAATACTACAACATGCAATTGGTGAATTTGCAGCGACATGCAATACAATAACTTTTATAAAAATAGCACAGGAGTGATTAATTTATACATGGTACCGAAAATACGGAAACCAAATTTCATTTAGTATCGAATACGAAATCAATTAACTATCGACTTCTGTACCAGTTTCCAATATATTCTTAGACTTCGTTCGCTTCAGTTAAATTGCAAAAAAGATGCAAAGTCTTATTTTACGTCTGTATAGCGGTTGGATATATTTTTAGCAAAGTAATATGCCTGTTACTTCCTATATAATAAAATTATTTAACTGCCTTCAAGTCGTTTCAAGTCCTACTACGCAAACGCATGTTGGTCGTTTTAATGATGAATTTTTTGCTCTTTACTTTCGTTTTACTATATTTATTTAATAAGGAAATTTTGAAAGTGTAGCTCTTCAAAACTGTTAATTTGAATTTGTTAACTACTAACTTTTGTTTCAATTTCAATTACGCTTAAAATCTAAAACGCGTGTTATCCATGTGACTTCATTTCGGATTGGCATGGGAAAAAATAGCAGTGACGTTATTGACTAGGTATTGAAATCGATAGTTTGGTAATTCAGTTATTTATATATACTCGATTAAGCATACATATTTTTTACATCTCCATTTTATAGTGGACAACATAATGCTTATTTTCCCAACATATTTTTTTTTCAAAATTTTAATTCTTGCTGACCATTAATTTTTTTAAGCCTTAAAATTAATCAATTTAAATTTCCTAGTATTTTTAGAATTTATTACTTTAAATTATGTGTTCAATAAAAAGAAAATTCTCTATTGCAATAATGGGGATATACGATCCCAAATAAAAAAACTAATAATTAGATATAAATACTTGTCCTGCCTTAGTCACAATCTTTCGACTTCGATTCCCTTCGAAAAGAGAGCAAAAACAAATAATTCTGAAAAAAAAAGATTCTATTTAGATGCCTCTATCTGTCCTCTATTGAGAGCGGACATGTAAAAAAATGTTCCTTTGTATTTTATAATTGTTGTGGAACTAATTTATTGTTTTTTAAATTTTAAATCTAGGTAGCTTCTGATATACAGCACACGATGGTTTCCTGGTACATATGATACTCTTCTCATTCTTGAATGCAATTTAATAATCTTTCCACGCGTTAATATCGTCTTTCGCTAGCAATTATATAATTCCATGCACGTTCTTAACATTTAATTAAATGTACTGCAATAAATTAATTGCAAATTACTAAGATTCTTGAAATTGTGAACATTTATTAAATATTATTTCATATAATGTGTTCCACAAATTACCTCTGCATTAGCTATCCAAGAAGAAATTTCTAGTAATCAGCGAATTATATAATTAATTATTGAATTTATATCCAATTTTGTTACCTTTGTCGTGTTTTAGATGTGAATCATTTTTAAGGTTTTTAAGCAGTTAAAATTAGAGACATTATTTTGCAAAATTCATACAAGAAAAATATGCCTTCTTATTTTTTTTTTAATAAAATAATTTTACACAAAACAAAAACATAGAAGAAATACACATTTCAAATATAAAACCTTAAAATCCATTCTCTAATTATGTCAGAATGTTTATAATAACTCTTCTGTTTTAAGTACATTCAATGAAAAGCCACATAAGCTGAATGTAATGCATAGGAATTAATTCAAACCCATTATTGGTGAAATGTATGTAGTACATAATACTTCACAAACACTCCAGAAATCGTTGATGAAAGGAAATACATTATTTTAAAAATTAACATTATATATTATGTTACAACAGTTTTCGGATAATATTTAAATGCTTTTGTGATTTTTTTTATGTTTTAGCTATTTACGATACGAACCAAGTAAAGTAACACTCAATATTGGAATTGCGAAGACTCGAAAAACGAAGCCCGCTCTTTTGATATGGTTCTAAATATGTATATATTTATTAGCATTCACAAAATCGATATGAAGCTTTTTTATGCCTAAACGTAAGTTGCCAGAACGCTATGAAAATGTTGCCTTATTTTAATTTGAATAATTTCTTATATATTTTATGGTCAGCTCATCCAGTTTCACATCATACTCGATCTTCAGATCTTTCACAATCTTTCGCGAAGTAGACAATTATTCAAACGATCGTAAATTATTATTCAAACAGTCGCTTACTTTCGCATCAATGCAGTCAATGAATAGCTATTTTTAAATAATGCTAGAACAGTTTTGATAATAATTACTTGGCGGCTTTTTTCGAAATTAGAAAGGTGCATTTGGAATTCGCGTGTAAAGTTTTCTAGATTCCAACACATACTCGCATAATAAATGCAACTTTGTTTTTCAACGCGTTCAATGCTAGCTATTGCACGTATTCATGTTTCTCTATTTTTTCTCATCGTTGACATATTTTATGAAAATGTCTTAATTACTTATATAGAATCCAAGAAACTCTATTTGCTTTACTGTGTACATATTATTCAATATGATTGTAACTATTTTTTCCCCCATGGAAAGCAAAGCTAGCTTTTATATTAATATCATATGAAAAAAATTTTTTAAAGATACATTGAAAAAATAGATACAAATGATTTAATTCAGACAAATTTATGAATATGGATAACCTGTATCAATTTATAAAACACAAAAGAACTGTGTTGTTCCGATAGCCACTAAAATTACCAATATTTCATTTTATTGTAGAAAATAATTTCCATTATTTCTTAGCTTAATTAAACTTTTTTCTCAAGTAAAATAATTCACTACTGTGATTTTTAATACTGTACACATTGCAACACTGATTATACAAATATTATAATACACATTAACAATCTTTTGTTTTATTTCTACCCGATAAAATAAATTTATTTAATCAAGAAAACGATGGAGATTATATTATTTTTATTGCTTAAAATATTCTTAACTTAAATACAATAAGCACAACTTTCTTCGTATATTTTTATCACAAAAAATATATCTTAATAACAAACGTATCTGTATATTTTTTAAATACGATAGAAATTGTAAATGCTAGTCCATGTATTGGCGTCACCAATCGTATATGTTTATTTTTTTTTAAATATTTAGGTGCTAAGAACATTGATTTGTATTATGCTCGGTGATTCGTTATAAAATTAAAGCAGTAAATATGCCAGATAGCTAGGAAAATAGCCAGGAATTTTAATATGCACGTGTATTAACTTTATAGTCTTGAAAATGTTTACTAAGTATCAGTAATATGCTGTAGTTTTTTTAATTTTTCGTGTTTGTCATCGAAAATATTACTAAAGTTTCTTCGGGTCACCGAGTGTTGAGACGCGACCTGACAATGTTTGTTTTATTCAACATGTGTTGCCAACACAATGTGAAAAAGAGAGACGCCATTTATATCTTGAGATGGTACTCGCAGTACGTGTCTGCCGCTTTGTGTGTATCCCACTCGGTACTTTCAAAGCGTATTGGTAATGACCAGTGCCGTTTCAAAGCCTATCTTAATTAACAAATTCCAATAATGAGTCTGTCATCAATTCTATGATCGACGCTTACTATTTGATAACCTAAAAGATTTCCTCCACTCTAATGACTTCATAATAAAAGTCTAGAAAACAGGGTCTCAGGAGGCTAAATTTGAAGTAGTTTTCATAAAACTACTTCTTTTGAGATGCCATACAGGGAATCCATATCGCCGATATTATGATTTTTTTAAAATTATATATAGTTTTCCAAATATTGCCAATTAAAATGTCAAATTCTTCATCCATAAACTCTTACTATAACTTTTTCAACTATATGCACGATTGAGAACTATTACATACATACAATAATTTGGAACTTATTTTTTAATCTATTCTTTCCAGTTTTGAATCATTTTCTCCTATAGTATATAATTGGAATATTTTTTTATCCAATACATTTTCATAGATAAATCGATCATATAATTACTTTTAACAATTGGAAAATCAATTAACCCCCTGAGGCGAGGATTATTTTTGCTAAAAAATATTTTTTTTAGCTATATTTTACCAACGTGTAGTCTAATACGTCTAGCAAAAATGAAATTAAAAAAGAATAACAATGCTTTCTTGTAGAAAAGATATGTGACCATATGGTTACACTAGTCCTTACAGGGGCCAATAACACAAGTGCTTATTTGAAATGTCCACTTTGAACTACGAGAAATAAAATAAATGGCGAGTGTATTTGGTAACTATTTTCGTTGCCGCGGCTGCAGGATAACTGTGGTGAAGATCCTTGTTAACCGAAACTGAGTGATAGATACGATGTCCAGGTAGAAAAAGTACCGCAATAGGGACAAATAGACCATAGTGTTCACTGTTACCATATGGCCACGCTCCTCTCTGGAGGGTTAATTGAGAATTGATTTTTTATATAATATAATTCCCTACGGTATATATATATTATACATGAAAACAGAAGCCTGCGACGCAACTATCAATTTTCCATGTAAATATTGCTATCATAACTGTATTAGAGGAAAGTTATGAATAGTGAATTGCCATGCATAGGAAAATTTTGATCAATAAAATAATGGATCAAGTTTTTATGAAAAGATATTTAGAAACATTTTTTTTATGGAAATGTCACATCATTTTAGTTTCCGCCCATGTGTGCGAAGTAGGCGGACCTGGTAGCGATGTTCAAGAAAAGTATTTTTTGCTGCAATAAATCTTATTCAATAGACTTTTATGGTAAACGTGAGTGAATGTATCAAATAATTAACAGATAATTATTAACCACTGAGGGCGAACATCGCTATAAAACTCTTTATGACAAGTGGAAAATGAATTACAATAAAATATATTTATGCATCGAATTTTACAACGACTAACATATTATTGTAACTAATTTAATAGTAAACTTTCAAATAAGCAATAATTATGATATTCACATTAAAAACTATGTAAAGAAAAATTATATAATATAATAGATACTGCTCGCTGATCAAATTTTGGCTTAGTGTAGGACCTAAAATTTTGAAAATGTATCTAGTTCTAGCCTCAATGTTAAGCTACAAAAAATGATGTTATTTCAGCAATCTAAAACAGAAATTATTATTTGTTAGTGTTAATTGGAGAATTTTAATTCCGATAAAATAAACATGATAATATTGGTAAAATCAATTATATTTTCAATTGTCAATTTTATAAATATGCTTATCGATATCTTATATAATTAACTTTGATATGTGTACTATATTTTTGTGAAGTATCTTAATTTTATAGCAGACATTAATGTATATTAATAATATATTTTACAAAAATTGTTTAAAAGTTGTATTATATATTTATGAAACTTTCAAATTTATGCTCATATATTATTGGAAGTGGTGTAAAATAATTTAAGGGCCCTTAGCAATCTATCCCTGTATGAGATAAAACAATTGTGAAAATTAGTAAAAATCAATGCATATGTAATTAGGTAATTTTATTCCTAGTGATAGTTTGTAGAAAAGATGGAAAAGTGAAAGTTTAAATGATTACTACTATTCCTCTTTGAATTAATCACTAGTTGAAACAGCTGATGAAAATTTTAAAGATAGTAATGTCTCAAAAGAAAATCTTGAACGAAACTTGATATTGACGGAATGAAACTTATTTCAGTGCAAGCCGAAAAGATCGCAGCAATTAATGTTGTAAATTACAACTTACAGTTAATAAGACATATACATATTAAAAAGGGCATGTGTGATATTTACACTGTATAGTATTTATTTTTCTACCTGTTGTAGAAAAACAAAACAAATAGTTAGTAAAAATAAATAGGTAATTGTGTGTTTATGTATATGTAAACATATATATCAAAACATATTCAAAATACCACTTGAAGTTTATTTATTTTAATTTATAACCGATAAAAATTAATAGGCAAAACGAGAAATTTTTGCTTTGGTGTGACTTAAAGCATTTTTAAATAATAATGGAAAAGTTTTCTTAAAAAATGCTTTTCAATATTTCAGTAAAAAGTCATCCATAATCCAGTGTTCTTTTCAAAATATCAATTAATTGTCAATACAGAATTTTGTTTCTCAAAAAATACTAAAGCTCTATACAACCATTATAGAATTGCAATATCAAATTTGGCTCGAATATAAAAGCACTTAAAATGCGATTTTCTAAAAACTAAAATTCGTTCAAGTGAATTTTTAGTTTTAGGGTGACGACATCATTTATTCTTGGCTGTTTCACGAAACAAGTAAAATAATATTCTCAATTCTAAGAATCTACAGTGAATAATAAATATGCTAGAAAACATGAAACAATTGATATAAACAAATTATGAGTTGATGCAGGTCTAAATTGTGTAACTTCATTTCATTGATGATATACACCAAATGTTTCTGATTGTATTATATCGAGGCGTGTATACAGTGTTTCAAAACGTAGAATAGGATTTTTAGTTTCTTTATGTATTATTTTATCATACAAAACATGCTGCGGTATCATTTCATCGATTTCTGTTGATTATTAATGAGTAACAACAGTGGTGTGGTCTTATAAAATATTCCTTAAAATTATTCAAACAATTTTGAAAAACATTCTTTTTCGTTTTCGTTTAAAGTAAAAAAATAAATTACATAGCTGTAGTCACTACCAGGGCTGACATAGCAGGTATTTTGGCACCAGTAAAGCGATGATGAACACCTGATTTGCGTATTTTTTACCAGGTTCCAGTGAATATTGATTGGAAATTAAAAGAAAAACATACAGACTGCATCAGTTTATTTTACATTTTTTTCCACAAAAAATATTGTTTTTTTTTTTACTTCAGCTAAATCGACAATATTTACGCAAAGCTTTAAAGATTCATTTTTTATTGAATTGAAATGTAAATAATAAAAACCGATGCGAAACTAGTCATTTTATGTAAAAAAGTCGTCACGACAATACAACGGGAAGATAATTTTATATTTTAATTTTAACATAGGTAAAGATATGTAAATATAATATCTAGGTTTCATACCTTTCCGTAACATTAGTGTATATTAATTTGTAACACAACCTTTATTTTTTAATACGTATACAAAGATTTTTTCAATTTGGACTTTGTGTCAATAAGGCTAAATAAGTATGTGAATAATTCCATAATATTCATGATTTTTCTCTGTGTAATATACATATGAAATGATTCTTTCCTAATCCAATCATTATAGTTTAAGCCCCAGGTTCTCAATCGCTGCTTCCAGAGCTAGATGTAATCATTTATCAAAATGGTTGGTGGTTGGTTTTTATAATATATTATAATTTAGCTGTAAGGAATACGTTCCTGTAATACCAGTGCTTCTGAATATTGCCTACCGATCGCCGTCTTCCCTCCGTACTCGGACATTTGCTGCGCGTGCAACTTGTTAAATAATTTTTAAAAAATAAGAATCAGCAGGTGCGCATGCGCAAACATCAAATGACAGCATTTGAGCGGGAGATGGTGGCCAAGAAAGAATAAATGCATTTCCCATGCATATCGCTAATTGAGGCAACTGGTCGGTGTTGCCAACTTCGCGGATGCTGCTGTCAATGGTTTGCCGGCCATCTTGCCTGCTGTTCGGTTATTGATTCATACATATAATGGTTTTATAATTTTGTTTTCAATATAAAGACTTTTCAGAGTATTAAACTGTTTTTAGAAGAGTGATGTCTGTATTCATAGTGATTGTTCATAAATGAAAAAAATTTATGAAGAATTTACCGGACTATCTTCATAATTGATAGTGTTCCAACGATTCTTGTAAATTGATATCACTGAGAAATGATAGAACAGTTGAAAAAAATTATCATTTATCGTGCGTCATATAAAAATGAATTTCTCTTCATATATAAAAGTTGTTTAAAATGATAATGTTTTTTAAAATTTATAATTTTTTATTGAATTTAATTTAACTTGAGGAGTGTAATTATACAGTAAGTGAAAGATAATTGTTAACAAAAAAAGACACATCCAATTTCACTGTCATGAATTTAAAAAAATGCAATCCGTTTATTCTTAAACTTTCTTACAATATGTTTGTTTCCTACAATGCGAATATAACAATATTATAAATGACTACTGATATTGGCCTCAGGGGCTGACCTCAGAAGGCAATTCCATTAATCTTACCTCTTTGTTCTATATTCAAAGCTGACTATTATATTTATTTTTGCTCATTTGTCTTTCATATTGCATTATCATAATGTGTAAAATTACATCTGCAGCGCTGTGCAAATGTCAGGTAATTGCTCAAGGGCTTTCCTGGGCATAATGAATATATGAATTTGCCTTTCGTATCGCTAATTTCTATTCAATTCTTCAAAGTCTTATCTAGATGGTGTTGTCAGCCAACAGTTTGACGGCCATATCGAATCGTAGCAGTGACGTCGTCACAATATATTCTTGTACCATAATGTTTCCAATTTATTATAGAAAAAAGCTCACTCATATATTGAAGCGGTCTTCAATAAAATTTGATATAGGGCATAAATATAAGCAGCAATTTTATCAATTTAAACTTCACAGATTTTAACTAAGCCATAAAAATTAAGAATGGAAGAAAGTTAAGAGGAGGTCTTAGATTTTTTGTAATTTCTCAAATTTATTGTTCGATCTTCAAACCATCTGTAATTTTTCACGTTTAATAATACATATAAACTGAAATATTTATAAATCACTTTTAAGACGCTAACTGTCACCCTTTGATAGAAAATTAATATATTTAAATAATGAAAACACTCTGTTGCATCCGTGTGATAGAATGCCTAAAGATGCCGAAAGGCGAAACCCTGGACGTCAGTGACAAAACGTGTGGAATCGTACAAAGTTGCAACAATTCAAATTTTATAAAAAAACATTTGGTAGTACGATTAGATATTCAAAATTTTAGAAAATGCAAACAATTCAATTCGTAATTATTTAATTATATTCATGTGTGATTTGGAATTTATGTCTATTGCTTTCATTATAATTTATATTCTACTTCTTGATGCCCTCTCATTTTCAGAGCTAATATTATTTGTTCCCTGATAATTACTTATATACTTTTTTCATTAAAATAGATATATTTAAAGTATAAATCAAAAATTTGTAAAATATTACAATTCCTACCAAAAATTATGATACGATAAATATATTCTTACGAAACTTATAAAAAAATACGCAGCAGATGATAAAGGTTTTGTGTCTTAAAAAATATATATTTCTCATACAATTGGAGGCGTGTAATATAAACCACTTGTATTATTATAATACTTAATGTAGCCAAGAGGTCAAGTTTTGCGAAGGAAAGTTTCTCTAAAGAATATAAAAACCAGTCATATATGTAACCAATCGCGTGATAATATTTAATAATGTGAGGTGCGACACTGGGCCATTACATTGTCTCCCCGTTACATTCACAAAATATTAATCGTAGCATACCTCAATACTTTGTATTCAGTTTGAAATAACTTGACGTACACTAGATGCATTTAAAATGAACGCGGCAGCTGATTAAATGGTTGACTTTCTGCATCAACAAAAAACAGTTGAAAAATATTACTTTTCATATTGAAGTCTAAATGTAATGTTAATTACATTCAATAAATTAAAACATAAACATTTAAGTTTTTGTACTTGGTAATACAAAATATTAAACATTGCTTGAGGATTGCTTGAAGATCGAATAAATACATTTGGTCAAAATAGACAGTAAAAGAAGTGATTAAATAAATAAGTGCTTAGATCAGTGGTCGGCAACCCTCTATCCGTTAGTAATTTTATATTTTATATTAAATTATGTATTTTATTAACTCATTTAAATTCTGAAAATACCTGAAAATAAATAAATTGTAAATGATTTTTATCATTTTAAGCAAGTAACTGAAAGTCAACTTTAAGTTACTTTTGTATTATATAAATATAAATATAAATATCATCATCATCATCAGCCGGAGTCGATCCACTGCTGGATGAAGGCCTCCCCCTGCTTTCTCCATTCTTCTCGGTCCTTAGTTCTTCGCTGCCACATATTTCCTCTGAACTTGGTTAGCTCGTCTAACCACCGGGTCTTAGGGCGGCCCTGTGGTCGTTTAACGTTTCTTGGGTACCACTGTATGACCGCATTCGTCCAACGGTTGTCTATTCGTCGTGCTATGTGTCCAGCCCATTGCCATTTCATCTGTTTGGCGACATCTTCTACATCACGTACCGTTGTCTGCTCTCTTATCCACTGGTTTCTCTTGCGATCTCTAATCGTTATGCCCAACATGCATCTTTCGATGCCTCGTTGTGTTACTCTTAATTTTTGGATTTCCTTTGTGTTAAGGGTCCATGTTTCAGATGCATACGTCATCACTGGTATTACACATTGGTTGAAGACTATATATAAATATAATTTAGTCAAAACATTTCATTTAATTTTTAAAATTTTTGACCACTTTTCAAATAAAACTTACAAATGGATTTCTTTTACTCAAAAGGCGGTTGCCCTCTGGTTTACATATTGGTGATTAATCAAAAAAATATATTTGTCTTGATTCATTTATCTATCTACATATTAGTACATAACTTGATTAAAAATCAAAACGTCGTATCCATTTTGGACAAAATTCTCATATCAAATATGTTTTATTGATTGAATTGGCATTCACTTGGTAGAACTCCATTTTAACACGGTGAAAAAATAGCAATGTATTTTAGTTCTACAAAATTGGTGTCCACCAATTGGTGGACACCAATTATCACAAAGGATTCTTAACGACCAAACTAACATAATAGTATCGCCACTTGTCAAGCCGTTGCACAAAGGGGTGGTCTGATTTACTTCCAGAAGGATCACTTCCGTCCCACATATAATCTTATTGTCATAGACACCTATTGTTTCATTTAGAATTTTGAAAATTTAGTTTCATTGTGTTAAAGTAACAAGCTAGGCCGTTGGAACAGGAGAGAGGATGTATTGCGTGCCTTTTCTGCACAGCTATATATAGATAAGCAAATGTTAGTAATATCTTTTTTTATAATTTGACTGATTATAATCAAAACAATCGATTACTAACTCGGTGAAAAAATAGCAATGTATTTTAGTTCTACAAAATTATTTTTAACAAATATAGTTGATAGCTATTTCGTAATAATAACTAAAAATTCTTGTAAACGTGCTGGTGAAAAAAGTCCTGTATTTAATATTTTTGAATGGCAAATTTCTTGAAATTTGGCATACTGTTTGCATCCTGGCGGAAAGTCTCTGAGGCATCAAGCCGCGAACTATTAGTTGGGGAACACTACTTTTTACGACAGTATTTTATCAAGTCGTCTAATTAACTTTTAAATGAATTTATAATAAATGAAGTCTCAACCAATGATAACAGTAGATTATTTTCAATTTGGCCCTTTAATTTTCGATCGGCGATCATATTTCGGCTAATCGTCTATTTTTTTCATTCGACATAATGTCTACCGTATAAGTATTTTAAATTATTTTACCCACTGAAAGTATGTGTACGTTTTATCTATATAGATCATAGTTATGTAATGTGTATTTTTCATCTGTTTTTAAACCCGTGCGTTTTTTTGAATTTAAATATGACATGTCGAATATGCTCGTAAGCTTCATACGTAAATGAGGGTTGAAATATGGACAAAAATATATTTTGAAAAAAAGCACATCAATGGTAATATATTATGTGGTCTAGTCTTTTATAATTATTAAACATGAGGTTTTTCAAGCAAAGTCGGTGAAAATGAGAGGAAGAATAGCATTACAATATTTTAAATTATGTTAGGAAAAAAAACATTTTAAACCACATATTAAAATAAAAAATTCTCATATAATTCATAGGATTCTGTATAAGTATTCTCAGACATTCCTACGTTTTCCTAGTATTTTATTTCATGTCGAAACGAAACCTGCACTTTTTTTTCATTTTCATATCATTTATTCTCTTAAATGCATAAACTAGGAGCATGATATGATAGCTTTCGATATTATTCGTTACGTTCCTTCATTTTCAAACAGCGAGCAACAAATATTTTGGATCAGTGGTGAGTTTAGTACCTGCGAAGCCCAGGGCGCAATCACTTTATGACTCCGTGTCTATCCATCAAATATCAAAAAAATATTCCATTTTATAGTAAAAGTTCTCATATCATACATAAATTTAAAAACCTTTTTGTACCTTCATCTATAATTACAAATACCTCGACACCGAATGTGTTCCAATGAAAACAATAGTTGTTAAATGGAACATGTATCACATAATATAAATTCAAACTCAGCGCCTAAGTGTTTGCATCTTTGTATTAAGGGTCGCAGGATGACGGCTTTGGAACAGCTGGAAATCAATAGACATCAACTATCACAAAGGATTCTTAACGAACAAACTAAGATATGTCGAACCCCATTGATTAACCCTCTGCGGCGTGCTTCTTTGTTTCTGTAATAGACCATTTCCGTGCCATATGTAAACTTATTGATATAGCCGCCTTTTTAGTTTCATTTACAATTTTTAGTTTTATTGCCAGCAAGAAACAAGCTAAGTCGTTAAAACAGGAGAGAAGATGTATTGTGTACCTTTTCTACACAGCTATATATAGATAAGCAAATGTTTGTTTAAGCATAGTTCTGACGATGGCATGAGCTGAAATAGCTATCAACTATAATAAAAAAAATAAAAAACATAATAAAATTTTTGTAGAACTAAAATACATTGCTATTTTTTTCACCGTGTTATAATGGAGTTCTACCAAGTGAATGCCAATTCAATTAATAAGTTAAATATTGCATTATTATTTTTTCCCTATCTTCGATTTTACAGTGATGCTATTAGAATTTCAAGCTTAATAAAAATAATTAGTGAAGAATGAATTCAGAATATCCGGTTATAAATAAATGATTTTTTAGTACTTTGAGATTCGGTGCATCTTGATAGGATAATCCGTCACTGTCTTCGTTCATGAGATTATGTGTGACAGGTTCAATGAATACTTTGACATAACGTCACATATTATTATAATGGCGCGAAATCTTCATAAAATAAATATGAAAACATTTTTTCATGTGATACTACATTAGAACGTTGAATGACAATACGCCTGCCGATGTTCATTCACTTGCTGTTGCTAGACGAAAGTACATCTTATGTGAACAATATTTAGTGCCATTAAACATAGACAATAAGTGGTCATTCCATCATTTGTGTTACTGGCCATTTGTATTAGCCTGTCGCTCCGGTATCACCTTTTAGCGAGGATGATTGACATCTTTCCTTTTAAGAAATAGCATGTTGCGCGAGCCGTTGCATATTTTATAGAAATGACATTACGATGTGTCAGTAGCTATCCAAATATATCCTTACTAATTAAAATCTTGACTAATCAATCATTCTTATTCTACTGAGCGCATGAATATTATCGTATGCGCTTATGTATTGGACACCGGTTAGCAGTAAACAAACTAGTTGTACCCAAGTCGTTCGATAAATTTGCAAAATCATAATATGGAGAATGTTGGCGATGGTACAAAATGTCACCGATAAAATGTTACGAGAACAAATGATAAATTAATGAGATTGTTAGTTATTGAGAATTCAACAAAATTAACTTCGTTATTAAAAGTTAACGCTTGTAAATAAGCCTGGAATATTTTTCAATCTAAATGATTTTAATTCAAATAGTGTCCAAATACTTCAGATAACAGTACTGGCGTATCTATGCTTGTATTACTAAATGATTGAAATAATTTATTTAGCCGCCTTTTGTCTTTCCTTTAATTTATTTTTTTATAAAATGTCATATAATCTTTAAAAAACTGATTAGAGATGCAAGGCGAGTCTATGCAAGTCTTTGAAGAAAGCCGTAGGAGAGCGTGTCATGACGTGCCATCATATTTAACCACCTCTCTTATTATGCAAAGCGCTATTTCAGCCATTTGATGACGACCAAACAATGTTTGTCTATCTTCAGAATTGAGATAATCGAGGTAGGAAATATAACGACATATGACCATCTTAAAAACCACGCTGTATTAAATTACTTGATTACTTTTGAAATATTAAAACATTCGTATAACTTATTTCAATTTCAATCTTTTGTCAGCATTGACCCAAATACTTTTGAAATTTAACAATCTAATGACTTCTCTTTATTGGCTATTTCATGTAATTAGCATATATTGTTTCTGCAATTTGCCATTTTTCCATAAATTCTTTTGGGAAGAGTGAAAAAATTTGACTAAAACGTCGTATTAAATATAAAAGAATGTCTTGTTTCTGATTCCTAAAGTACTGATATTTGAATTTTAGTAGTATATAATGTAACCTAACTTTCAAATGCAAAAGACATCAATTTTACATTTACGCAATTCTAGCTAACTTATACTTATTTTATTCTAGTGAAAAAACCTTGAACGCTATTCTTAGAGATTAACGATCAAAGACACAAAGTATTCTCAAAATTCCTTTAGCAATCGCTTCCCGTCACACTTCACACGAACTTTGCCGTCTTCTCAATTCATTGTATTTTATTATGCGGCAAGGTGAGTACGATAAGTAATTTAACATCACAATAATTTCCGAACGATTAGTCATATCACGGGGTGAGTCTAACAGCCTTTTGACTCGCTAAATCGAATCAAATTATCTCCTTACGTTCCACCAGGAATGCCACACTCTGGGGTTCAAAGCCTCATCTGAGGTCAATTCACCCGTGTCTAACAAGTTAAGCAGGAAGGACTGCCATGGAAGTCGATTCACAAATGCAGATGAATAATACTTTAAGGGTTTGATTAAATTAATGATTTTAAGATCAGATAAATAAATGGAAGTTATCGAAAAATATTGAGTTATATAATAAAATAACCTCATATCCTCTTCGCCAAATATCCACTGGTGTAAAGCTGTTGAGATACGAACTTGAAACTTTTAAATTCATTTGATTTTCATTTGTTTTTTACGAATTAAAAATCTATATTAATTTGCACTATTTTTATTATGTAATAAAATATAATAATTCTGTTTTTTTAGAAGATTGGCAGCTGTGTTTCATAATGATGTTGGTAATTAAGATCAATTTGCACGACTCGCTTGACTTGCAATTATAAATTTGCAAAGTTTACCACTTATCGAGTGATCTATAAAAACAAATTATTACCCAACGGTAGACCTCCCTGAATATTACCATTGTGTACTTTTTCCTGCTGCCATAATTATCTTTCGCCGTAATACACCATTATTATAATCGAATTAATATATTATTTACTCAAAGAAAACTTCAGTTTTGGCGTATGAAACTCGCTTGCAAAATTATTGAAATTAAAAAAATGTATGCATTAGGCCTAGAGCTGCATGATTTCGAAATTTTAATTATTTGCAAAATCGATTAATGCAGACATCATTTTAATTCATAATAACAATACCTTGATAAAGAACTATTTACGTCGTGTTTAACTGCGGTCAATTGGAAATACTTTGTAATAAAATGTTAAACAAAAACACTCAATTAGGTTCAACGGATAAAGAATTAAGTGTGAGACTAAAAAAATAAAAAAAACAAAAGAGTTAAAAAATCGAATTATAATTGATATTGAAAAAAAATACTATATTTTACATTTGAATGACAGTACTAGAGTATGCACTAAAAATCAACGCAGAATTAATGGCGACAAAATAGTGCCAAACCTTAAATTTTATTTATCAATACTTAAAAATTACCAAATCTTTGCTTTCCGCAATCGGCTTACACTTAAATAATACAATATATCGATGATGCTTGAAATAATATTCCTCTACTCCGGCATCCAAAACATCACTTATTTTTCGTTTTTGAATTTTGCGAATTTATATGCAACTAGTATTATTGATGAATATGTTTTTTTAGCGGTTATTTAACCTTACATAATAAGGTTACGTTACATATCTATTTCAATAATTAACTCGTTTATAAAAATATATTTCGACAGTCCGTAATAATTAAGTAGCGTGCATTACTTGCGTTCTTAATTTTTTTAAATTTTTTCATTTAATTCCGGAGTATTTTCAATAAAATTTTTCATCAACATAATAACAATCTCATGACTGTTACCGAGACCGAGCTCGAAAATTAAATTATCTATTCGGAATGAAGGTAAATATATTTTTATTTTTATAAAGTACTGATAAAATTTATTTTCAGTTGTGGACTTAAGCGAAATTATGCTCCCATGAAAATGTCTTGATGTTTCATTAAATTTCTTTTGTATGATGTAAGGTTATTGTAGTGTAATGTTACATTGTTATATAATATTTAGGAAAAGCGATATAACGCGAGGTCCAAAATTATCACCTATTCATCTTAAATAACAAAAACACATTTTAGTACTTATTTCCACAAAATATTTTATGATCAGGACCGGCTTCGCTCATTGTAAGCATTATGAATTCAATAAGTTAAATATGTATGAAAATTATCTTGATTTTCCATTAAGAAATGACAGTAAACACATTAAAAGTCATCTTGTTTATCTCGAAAGAATCAAATGTATTTATTTTATTTAATTATTGTGTAGAACTTTTTATAAAGTTATAATATATTAAGGCTATGAATAGCATGACTCGAAAATACAACTTAGTAACATCCACAATGATTAGCGCGATAACCTGTTTTAAAATTGATTTTTCTTTAACGCTCAATTTACTACATAAATGTGCGGAGAGCTCGGCATAAGGAGATAAGAAATCAGACATTTAATGACAGCCGATGCCCGAGAGTGATTTACTGAGATCGGATGGGATAATTTGCATGAATTTTGCCTGTCCACTTAAGCCTTTTTAGCCGAAAGGGATCTCGACCCATCATCAGCGTCGATAGACGTCCACACTCAGAGCTGTAATGTAATCAGATCTATTCAATAACCTCCATTTCTCATTCGATAACCAACACTATCAACCTATATATAAAAAAATAATATTTTTCTAAGTGAAGTATTTATATTTTATATATGCTTTTACGGCATTGCCTTGTTGACACACGTGTTTTTAAAACTAAGCATACAGTTATTAAAACCTTACTTTATATACTGTCGTCAAAAATTTTACTTAGTTATTTTAATTGTATGTTTGGATCTTTAGGATCTGTGTTTCTCCTTTGTGACTAATTCCTCTTGATGATAACTGTTTATTGTGTATCAGTTATATTACGTCTGTGCCATAAAATGCCTGAAGATGCTGACAGGCAAAAGTACAATGTTTTAACAATGTGAATTATTTGTTGAAATATATTACAAAGACGTATATTTCAACTGATGATAATGTGATTAGATGTGATCACGCAATGTTGAAATTTGACTTCACTGAAACGCCAGCAACAATATACTTTTACTTTTAATATACTATCGCTGTAATATATACAAATTAAATTGAAACCTTCATCTTTCTTTTTATCTTTGATAGCATTATAATATCGACACCCCGATATTAGCGCACTGACACTAACTTCAATAAACTACTTCATGACAAAAAACAAAAAAGAAAAAATACATATTGTTTATAATTTATATATTTACATCTAAATATGAGTTCATAATGCATCCGAGTAAATTAATAAAAAAAAGTAAAACCTATACGAAAATATAAGGTAAGCAGCATCATTTAACACTATGATTATAAAGTGATGAGTGGGACAATATATTGAAAATAATGAAGCTAGTGATTTTGAGATGGTGGCAAAAATCGCATGATGTCATTTATAGACTGCCACAAACTTATGCACTGCTTTATAATAAGAGATTATTTGAAAAATAAATAGGGATAAAACAAGTCGATTACATTAAAAAGGTATTTGCCTACGTAGTGTTGTATATATTACATATGTTCAATAGACATGTCAAAAATATTTTTTATCTTTCGCCTGATGTGCTAATCACAGTGTTGATTGTCATTGTTTTTTCCGGTAGCAATTACGACCGCACTCATCTGAAACATGAACAATTTAAGAGTGTCATCCAAGATAAAAAATTTCAATAAGTCCTACCCTGGTCATGCTATCGCACCATCATCGTGGCGATGTGATATGCCAACGTCACTGGAAGATTTATGTGTTTACCTTTTAGTCGAAAAAATGTCTATAAATTACCGTTGGACGCGACTAGATATAATTTATCCGCTATGATTACATTTGATGATATAAATGGCATCCTTTTGTATATTGATTCATTCGCAATGAAATAACGGTGATTTTGATTTTATTCAATTTATTTTCAATTGCTGTCTATCAATAATAATTATGATTACTCTAAAATTTCATATGAAAGCAGATTCTTTTGTACTTTCAATCATACATCAACGGAAGGTTTTTCTGACGGAAAAATTTGATGATTTTTTCGTGATGTTATTATACTATATTAAAAAAAATAATTGGTTTAAATAGCATATTTATCTTGTCAAAACGCATTTATTTATCGTATTTATCAAATCAACTCAGTATTTTTCTTCGAAATAGATTAGGAATATAAAGAAATATGTGAAAAGATATTACAAACGAAAAATTGTTTCAATAATAGTGTTGTGTTATTTAAGTATCGAAGATTCATGTTAGATATTAATTATTGTCTATATGCTGATTGCAAAAGCGTGTCGGGCTTAAAAGGTTGTCGGTGTGAATTTTATCCATATTCTTTACTACTGACTCGATTATATTACAATAATTGAAAGAAACTTCACCTGTTCTCTCGGGAGCACAATTGGTTATATGTAATGAAAATAAGAATTCGTGTCAATTAATGGCCTGTTAAGCGAGTGGTCATGAAAAGATATTGGAACTGAATGAGTCAATGACCGTGGATGCCTTCGAAAAGTTTTAATTCTAGCAATCTTCTATTCTTCTACTCATCTATAGGATTTGCCATCGAAAGAAAAGGCTCAATAAATGTAAACTGCAATTTATGTTTGAATATTTTTTTTATACACATAATAATATTTTTATTGATATCTTCGATTAACGATGTTATAATAAATATAGGCAAATCATAAAATGATGAAAAACATTCTAAGGTTTTAATTACAATTTATAAATAATAGTGTAACTTTATTTAAGCAGACTGTCTATACTTTGAACTATACTACTACAGTAATGGTTATTCATTTGCTGTCATTGAAACAATATTTCGTAAATCACTTTTCAATTAATTCACTATAATTCGATAAAGATGTTTTAGACAGTATTAAACTCTAACCAATTATTTCAATAAGAAAACATTTAGAAGCTGTGAAGTATTTTTACGCCTTTTTAAAAATACTTAAATCTTCGATTTGTCATATTTAAAGAATAGTTATGTTAACTTATTAAAGTATTCTTCTACCATATTATACACCACCGGATGTCCACCGGGAAGGTTTACTTCTTTGAATTTTATCAGTAATTCCAATGTGGTGCATTCACTATTCATCTGTTTGTTAAATTGTACTATCTTGTTGGAATTAAAGCTTAATCAAGCTCAAAGCACCCGACTCTGGTATTAAAATATATCAATTATGTTACTATAACTTTATTCATTAAACAGTTCTCGTAACATCACGTTCATTTTCAAAAAAGCAAGTTCCAGACGACATAGCGCAACTCTACTGTAATTTTCACTAGATTCAGACAAAAAGCAAATGGAGTAAAATTTGTTTATACATGTATCAATTTAAAAGAAAATTTAAGTTATCACGCATAATGATTAATTGGTGAAAATCATGGTTATCAAGAGCAAGCTCTAAGCATGTCAGCATAAATGCAAAAATTTTCAAGCAATTTTAACTCAAATTTCTGTTGATGAATTGTTTTGACACTTTCTTGAAAAGTGTCAATGTTCTCGTGTGAGTTTAATGTACATGTTTGCTACAGAGCTTTTTCCTTCAAAATCATTCAGATCAATAAGTAGATGTCAGAAAATTTATACCTAAACTTTCACGTCATTTTCTTGCCGTCACAATAATTGATGATTTGCTTTGATAACACATTTTTACAATTAAAACACGCCAGACATTAATATGTCAAATATAATTAGTAAAAAACAAATTTTCCACGTCAATATTACTTTACGGCTGCCAAAAATGAACTGTAAAAAATGATGTTTTTTTTTTAAATTGGCGATCAAAAAGTGTTCAGCCTCTCCGACGAAAACCCTGTATAAGAAGTGCTATTACAAACGTTAATTTAAAATTAAACAATCATACAAGTCGACACCCCTGAATCCGAATTGATCGTTTTAATAAAAATAATTGGTACCGTTTGTCGAAGCACAGCATTATAATGGGTAATAATGTTAAATTAGTGTATTGCAAGAATTATAAAGTACTAATTTAGAGACGCAAAATCGCTTCCATAAAAAAATATATATTACAAAATACCTTGACTTTTTCTTGATTATTATAATATATTTAAAATACTGTTTTGAAATCAGCGGTATTTTATCGAACAACCCTTAATATCCTCTATTAAAAGAATATAAATTACAAACTTGGGTAAAGACTAAAGGATATGGTCTTTGCGTCATTACGTGTGGCTCTGTAAAATCAATTCAACACTATTAAAATAAATAGTAAGCAAAGTGAGACAAATCTGACTTATTTTTTTACATTTATTTCCTTATTAGCTGCCAAATAAAATTCACTCGTATCATATGACTGACGGCCATACATTTTTAATATTTGACAGTAGTCTAAACATAAAAATATTGCTTATTTTTGTTAACCAGAACTCAAATTACCACGTACTATATTTTGCTTATAATTAAAATGAGTACCCAGTAAGAAAACTAGCGGAAACACAAAAACATCGGTAAAATAAAATAATTTAAAAAGGTCAAAGCTATGATATATTATTATACTTAATAGTCAAAAGACACAAATAAAATTTGTATTCGAACATTTTTTTTAACAAAACACAATTTTTAACTTTTCAGGACTTACACAAAAATCAGGGCGAGCGTCATTCATAGCTAACAAACATCATTGCTAACGAAATTATATAAATAACTTATATTGTTGATTAACAATTTATCTTGGTTAGAAATGCATTATAAAACGTACTGAAGTTAGTAGGCATTACGTACACCTATTTTTTATTTTAAAATACGACCTTTTTTGCTAAGCAATTAAACATGTCTAACGACGGAAAATATTTAAGCAGGGCTGTCAAAAAATAACACAAAAACTTAATGAGCTGCTTGATAAGCTATGGGCATAATGTGTATCTTCGCTTCTCGCAGTTTTGTAATGTAAGAAATGTCCTTTTAAGGGTGTGCCTTTATGTGGCAGTGGGAACCGACTACTCGGTACACAATGTTTTTCACAACATATACAAGAATACAAAATGTATTTATTAAATAAAGTTGTCGACGTATTACAAATGTATAGGAAAAGTCCTCGGAATTGTGAAACTGGCAGAAGAATACAAAAATCAGACGACGAGGAACGAAGATGATTTTTAGCCTCAAACAAGACGAAATGATACTTGTTAGTTGTTATATTGTTTACGCCATGTTTAGTACATTAACGTTTCTGTTCATTTTGTTTTCCTGCTATAATATTAAAAAAAAAATTTTGGTTTGTTTTATAAACTCTTTCTGGGTTTTCTCGCTTCACTCTTATTGTTAATATTGCATAAGATAATATGACTAAATAATATTTATATTAAATAACACTAAATTCTTATTATAAATTCCGCAAGTTTATTATATATATATCAGTCGGTTTCACTTATCCCGAGCACTATCAATTGATTCAAACTGATTAAATGTAAGAAATTTAACATCGTAAAACTGATAAAATATTCGCGAACTTTTGTGAGGATCAGCAATCGTAAGATTCTCCCAATTAATTAATATTTGATCTTACTTTGTGACAATCAACTTTCAAAACAATTTTTTATCAATCATATTAATAAGTGTTTCGCATTTTGAAAGGGACACATTCGTATAAAAATATGTTTATTTTATTATTGTCAAGACAGTAATTTGAATCAAGTCAATAGTTCTTGAATAAATTATAGTTTGTTTATTTATAACCAGATTGACAGGGATACTAAAGGAAAAGTAAAAAATGGTAACATAGCTTCCAAATCTTATCACATCCTACCATTTATAAATCTCAGATTATAAACCAACATTAATTTAGTTTATTACACGTTAGCTCAGTGAAAAGGTTCACTCGAAGACCGAGAAAATTGATAATCTTTGAGCTTACTTACCTATCGACATCAGGGACTTGTAAATATATCCAACTAACGAATTTACAATTTATTGATTGAATTGGTATTCACTTGGTAGAACTCCATTATAACACGGTGAAAAAATAGAAAAATATTTTAGTCTAAATTTACTTACTGTTTAGACTAAAATACATCATTATTATCGCATATGATATTATATCGCAAATGTTATAATTTCTTGTCTCGCTTAAAACATATTTTTATCATAATCTTAGTATGAAATAAGAGCTGGTTGTATCCGAGATGCTCAATCTACAAATTTTCTTCATTTTTAATCAATTTGACGAAAAAAAAAATCATGAAAAAAGGCGAAAAATTATTTCATTACAATACCACCTATTAGCAGTAAACGACGAGTGTTTTACCTATAGCTGTCCACATACATTGGCTTCTAACTGTTTATATCTTAAGTATACTTGATATGGATAAGTTTTAATTTTAATCTAAAAATCATAAGAGATATATACCATTTTCTTAATAAAAAGATTACGTCGTGACAATTAAGCGATAAAATTCATATTGATCGATAAAAAAATATACTTTTAAGTCAATTTTGAAAAATTTCGCATTCGTTTCTTTAATATGTATTTTTTTGTAATTATTTTCCAATTTGCTTATTGACCTTTTGCGAATGAATAATGGCTTAAATTTTAATGCATAACCGATGATTTCAAAGAACATTTTTTATCGAATATTTGATCCAAAAAGCTTGATATATGCATGTATGAAAACTAAAAATAGTATTAATAAAAAATAATATAATAAAATGTGAAAAAGTAATAATTGAATTATCCTTCTCAATAAAATTAGACTTGTTTGTAAGTTGTAAGCACCTGAAGAGGAAGGCCTGTCCCTATAACCGTTCCCAGCGAGTAGAGTGCAAAAGATTGCATCTCATAATTAATTTCAAATAAATATCAGCGGCGATAGGAAAATCATCGATGGTAAAGGCTAACAACGATCTAAACTTTATATATACTCAGGGGAAAGGGCGCCAAATGCTCTGAACGTGTTTTTGCACTTTGGTAGTTTGTATCATGCCTCTCCAGCGATTGTCTATGATTACCGTTTTTAAGTATATGATGTTAAGAGTAATGTCTGATTGTGAGTTATATATGTTCATATAATCAGTATACATAAACTAACTTTACTATAATGCTAAATTTATTGACTATTTCATTACATACTTCACGTCAATATGGAGTAGTCATTACGATACATTGACTTGAAAGGGAAGAATTTGACTCGGACTATTTTCTTCATTCTTTTTGACTCCGATGTTTTCAAACTATTTGTGAACGTTCTTAAACTGAAAGAGTGCACTTTACTGGTTGATTAAGTGAATATTCAATCACCTATTCATTCGAAATCTCTTGTTTTATCCGTAGTAAATATCTAAGCCAGTTAGAAGTCATCTTTTGACTTTTTTAGTTATGGTATTCTGTCATTAAATCAGTTCTGTTATTGTCTTATTATTAAAAAATCCATCTAACATGATTACGTAATGAAAATAGGTATATTATCGTGTAGTAATTTTCATTATTTGCAAAATAATCATATCCATACTAACCACTGAATCAATCAAAGATATTTTTCAGCAACAATGCAAAAGAACGTTTGATATTTTTAACCTACTTGATTTGACCTGTTATAATGAACTTTAAAAGTTAGTATAGTCAGTTCGATTGCATCGTGCGCTAATAGTAGCGCGCGCCGATATATTGTTACCGATATTTGCGGGTTCATTATTGCTCACGATTCGCCCCTGGTGAGGCTAATTTAGCGCCGGCGCGGCCCTGCAATTTGTAATTTATGACGTGACCAACATGTCCGCCGGTGAAGAAATGAACAAACGGTGCGTCGGGATCTGTATCAAAAAATAAATGGATAAACCTGTATGTGTACAAGTCATTAACAAACAGAAAATGAAATATTCTTACATTGTATAAAGTTTTCAGAGCTGAAAAGTTATGATAATTTTTGGTTTCAAAATTTCTAAGTTCCACAGTTACCACTTTTATCCACTAGATGTCTAATCTGGTCATCTAAAACATCTTACTTTCGCAATTACAATGCAATTAAGGTCTACACGTGTCCGGGCTTAACCCCGCACCTCCTTCTGTTCGGGCTTGGACAGATGATGTCCATTTAGATTATTGGTTCTCGTGTGCGGCCACCAGAAGATTTTGCTGCGGCCACCAACAGTTTTATAGTAAATATTGTTATTTAACAAAATGTGTTTTTAAAAATGTAATTTTTAAATTATTATTATTTTAAAATTTATTGAATAAGCCTGAATTATCCAGCATTTAGTCGAAAATAAGTAAAGGACCGCTTTAATAATAAAACTGTTGACTTGTAGAAAGAATTAACAACAATTGCTTTATTAATTTTGTCGATTTTACCTACAACTGTATATTGTGAAAGATCATTCAGTGTAATGCACTACATAAAAAATAAATTTCGAAACATTTGGTGCGGCCACGAGACATTTCCGTAGGACAGCTGATGTGTATAATGCGGCCACAGTGAATTTTCAAGTGAGAACCATTGGCTTAGATTGAGCTTCTTGCCAGACACTAATATGGAATTTATTATTGACAATAATAATTGATATTAAAAATGGTGATTAAAAAAAACTTGAGCTCTTCTTTTTTTCTGAGAAAATTAATATAGACTTTAAATCCTGTTCAGAAAACAAAGATCCTGAGAAGAGCTGGGCTCTTTTTATCATTAAATTTTATTAAGTTTAGGCCCGCGCAGACCTCTAGAATGTGACTGTCATTTGACGAAAAACTTTAACGAATAATATTAATATTTTTTACATACACATTGTATTTTTTGAAAAAATCATTTAAATTCTGAGTAAAGAATACACAACGGCGCTGTGATAGAGTATAAAAATTTCATCATTATTAGTAAATTAATTTAAAAAACAATTTATTTTGGTCTTCGTATTCCTCTCAATAAATACCAAAAAACGATCATCATTGCAACTTAAATTATTTAATATAAATTAATACATATTTTGTAAGCAATTGGAGTGTATATGTTCCACGAAGAAATATCTCAACCGTTTTGTTTTTACCAAAAGTATTGTTGAAACGGATACAGCTGGGACAAGACCACCGTACCACGGGTCCTACAATATAATACATTACCTTTTATTTATTATTAACAACGAACAATGAATATTTAATTATTACGACACCGTTTTATGCTCACAAATATCGTAAAATCAATAGATCTAGCAAATATTTAAAGAAGTAAATCATTGATTATATTGTCAATCGTGATTCATTGTTATGCCAATCAAGATGATATATTTTGTTCAAGACTTGAATATATTCGAAATCTTTCACAATTGCGCATGTCAAACTGTGTGCCGAATATGAAAAAAATAACACGAAAATACACGAAATAATTTTGATTTAAGAAAAAATTTGTTAGGTACTAAGAAAACATATATAAAAATTGATTAATGTATGTATGTAATGTATTATATTATGTTTTAGTTCTACAATTTTTTAAAGATACAGTATGCAATGCTTAAACAATCATTAATTTATTTGCTTAATAAATTATGCATTTAGAGGCCCCGGGAGTATTATCGAGATTCTATTTTTGAAATAGTCAGAGACGTAGAAATTTGTTCGAAATATTTTCATGTTATGTTAATTATCGATTAAGATTTTTTAAGCAATATTTAACCTAAACATAACTGACTAAACAACTGGTGCATTACGATTGTTGATGGTGTAAGAGACACGACGGAGTGTTAAATTACTGTCTAATCAAGGAATCAGTGTAAATTTTCTATTTTCTTTAAACCAAATCGATGCTTAAGAGTACTCAATAACATTAACGTCTAGTCATCAAAACAAGCGAATTTTATTTGCGATAGTTCCTAGCTTAACACGGTGAAAAAAATAAAACAAAGTATTTTAGTTTTACAACATTTTTTTAATATATAGTTGATAGCTATTTTGGCTCACGCCATCGTCAGAACCATGTTTCTAACGTATGAACTATAGTTCTGACGATGGCGTGAGCCGAAATAACTATTAACTATATCTCAAAAAAAAATGTATAATTTAAATACATTGCTATTTTTTCACTGTGTTATAATGGAGTTCTACCAAGTGAATGCCAATTCAATCAATAGGTTCCTAGCTTACATTAAATGTATAATATATGTTTTCTTATTAGCTTTTTAACTCCACTGGCCTAACAGTATTATATTTGTCAATGTTATGATTAGCTATTCGTTATTTATTTAGATTTAAAATTTATGTATTTAGTTTGATATATAGATTTAGAGCTACTGTAAATGCAGGAACAACTCAGTATTGTTTGGATTATAATATGTTGATATCGATCACATATATTTTATATGTATGTCACAGTGTTTTCATATTATAGAATTGCAATTTATATATATATGAAAACACGAAATCACATACAATTGAAAATATTTTATTATCATAAAATATCTCATCCCTCAACTTACAAGATTTCGTTTAACGCGGTCAAATCTTTGAGTCAGCTCAGACGGTATTGTCTTGATTTAGCACGTTCAATTATTGACATACTATCATTTTTAATGAAGATGGGTTTTAAATGAGTGATAAAAAGGGGATAGAAATCAAAAACTAATGATTTATTTGCATTATTTATGAATATTAATTGATTTAAGTAATTCATAATTCTCAGAAATTTCAGCGTTCTAAGTTAATGTTAGTATTAAAATTATATTCAAATTGATGTCTTTATTAACGAATTTTCGATCCAAATGAAAATATATTTTTTTGAATACAGTAAACCTATATCATAATTCTACTTTCTAACAATATGCAATGAAATAACGTTTACAATTTAGATTTATCGTACCAAGAAACTATATCATTGTTTACTTCTTACCAATAATATTTTATTGAACCGGATATGAATTATGATATTCTAAGGCCATACGTTGGCGGAAAATGTATCCAAAGATAATATGAAATTTTAGAAAAGCAATAAATCATTCAAATTTTGTAGAACTTTTAGAAATATTTATCGGACGAATAATTCATCAGAGTGTAAACAATATTCTCGAGTTTATCTTGAGCACTAAATAATAATGGCGTAGTTTTACAAAATCTTACTCGGATAGTGAAATCGAATACACTAGCGAAGGGACAAACGTGAGAAGTCAGAGATCAGTTGAGAATAATTATAATATATGGCTTTGATGTTTACATTCTTAATAAATATCTAGGGTTACGAAATTTAATTTATGTTAGATACGGCATCGGCTAGGTTCAATTTCACAAACCTTACCAAATATTTGAATCATATGGAGTAACACATAAAGTCGTCGGCCATCCTTCAGTGATGGGCGGTAAAACATAATCAAAATGTGTTTAAAATTTTATTGTGTCCATTTCTTTCTATATGTCACCCAAAACAGTATATACTTGTATATAGTTTTAGTACACTTGTGTAACATATGTGCTTATTTCGCGACAGCACTAATCCTAACACGAAAAATCGACTCTAGTTGTACAAAGTATGCAGAAAAAAGGGTGTAAGACCACCGTGTAGAAAATGGCTGATAACTTTTTGCGTGTGGTTGTTGAGTGTTTTTGGCGTTAGTTCTATTCAATAGTGTTTGTTTTTTTTATTTAACACAATAATTTATTTGTCTTCTAAAAACGAAACGTATCCATTTCAATAAAACTATTTACAAGCTTGTGCCAACCTCATCAAAATAAACCATCCAATGGTTTTTGATGGTTTCTACCTTGGAAAGGATTCTACCGTTCTAAAGATTTTTGAGTTACATTTTTCTCAGAAATCCCAGTATAAAATTACTTTATAACCTATACCTCCCATAAGAATTTTTCTGTATTCTATTATTCTTAAAAAAAAGTTAAAAGCACTGAGAAAACTGTTGAATTCAAAAAATGACAAATCTTTTATTGTAATAGAATATTCTCAAATTTTTTACAAAAAGTAGACATTACCTTACATTGAAAATAATAAAATATTCACTTCTTCTTAGTAAAATAATGTACCACTGTACTTATTCTGGTACACAAGCATCATACCTATTGTTCTTAATTCAAACCAAAAATTCAATCCTTTACGAGTGAACAAACTATTAAAACCAAATCGGAATTCAATTGAGGATGATATCTTCTTAATGGACGATATATACTGAATCCAAAAACATATTTCTTTCGTTCTAGAAGGTTAACTGTACCTACCAATATTGTGAAGACTTTGGGACCATTAGCTTCATATTACATTATTTACATATTTGATCAACAAAAAAAATATCTTACAAACACACGGGAAATTAAATATTTTGGATGTTTTCCTATTGATAAATTGAATAGATTATAATCACTAGGATTTACTCGGAGGGATTGTGTGGTTTCATTGATTGCTATGAGTAGGTTTAGTGCAATCACCGTTTATTTATGGCGGAAACAGAACAACTCCCCAAGAAAGTAAAAATATGAATATTAAATAATTCTATTTTATAATAAACGATAGTTCGTTATATTTATTACATGTATTAATTAAATTACAAAATTCAGCCCTGCAGTCAGACTTGAGTAGCATTCTAAGACTGCTATTTGTTTATTACTCGGTTAAATGTGTGGGATGGCCAACATTACCTCTGATCTAAATAACACTAAATTGTTTGGATTTCAAGATAATGCTCTTACATTTTCATAGAGAACTATGTAGCCTGTCAAATGAATGACGCCATCATTTTCATTAAATATTTCTGAGCAAAATGTTGCATTGTAAGAATATTATAATTTTGCAGTCATTTTGAATCAAGAATAAGATTCTGAATAATGTGTTAAAAGCTAGAAACAAGTTACTAGTATAAACTGTTTCTAGAGCTGTAAGCAACCAGCTGTGCTATTAATTAACCTTATATTCTTGTAGACTTGTCTTTAGTTTCCTACTCCACTGGAAAAAGAAACGATGGGTAAATTTAGAAGAACTTTTATTGATTACCTTCATAAAGGTGTTACATGAGTAACGAAAATGACTTAAATATAAAACAAAATATCAAAGAATTTATAGTACGATTATCGATCACTCATTGATCGAAAACGGTCCTGATAATATTTTATTAACTTTACGACTGCTAATGTCTCAACTGTTGAGACGGCCTATTTTTCTTTGTTGATACCCAAAAATATATGAATTAAAAGTGGTCAAAACCTTCTTGTACTCGCTAATTCTTGAGTTAATGCATTGCTTGATTTGTTCTGACAAACTCAATAAGATTTTTTCAAACCAATATTATAGAATAATTTTTTGAAGTCCCGGTGTTGAAATATCCTTTAAATGGCTCAGCAGGGAATGAGTTTAATAACGTTTTAAGTTTAATGATGTGTTGTCTATCCTGGTGTTATACGTTCATAAAATACGTGCAAACAGACTTCTAAGTATTTTAATCGCGAAATTCCAAGTATAAAAAAGCACATTCGTTCTATAATCGAGCCTAGCGTAACAATAACTATTGTTTCAGTCTAGTCAATTAAGAGTAGGCGTGGCTAGAATGAATATTTACTTCTCATCAAATAAAAGCATTGATAACACTTTAAAATCCTGGGTAAGGTTTTGTTTCGTTAAGTGCTTAGATTAAATATAAAAAAAGCAGTTCTCAATTTTTCAAAGACTTTAATGATTTTAGTCTCAATACTTGAAAAATAATTTCTTGAATTGACATATACATACTTAGTAAACTTAATTATAATTAATAAAAAATGTTTCAGTTTTAGGATACCGAAATATTTTCAAAATTAAATAAATCGTTACTTCATTTTTATACAGAGACAATAACACATAAAATAACAATAACACATTGACTTTATTTGAAAATTATTTTAAGATGTATTTTTATATGTATGGGATAGGGTTCGCTAAAAAACATAATTCTTAGGGTTTCATAAGCTAACAACGTTTGAAAGCCACTGATCTAAGTGATAGGCATTACTGGTAATTTTTTTTTTAATTAAACCACTTGAAATGTAACGTTGAAACCGGCTCTGATCATTTTATTATAATATTAGTTAAATTCACATCGTGATGTGATTACTCAAATATAGTGATTTTTTAGCAAGAGCCGACAAGATTTTAATCTTAAAAGTAAAAAAAAAATATGTTGGTTTATGTGTTCAAGCTGTACACGTGTTCCATTAAACACATTTTACTATCTAGCAATCCAATCTGTGCTTGGAACGATTCAAATATTATATGTTCAATATTCAAAGGTAAAATATTTAAATTTATAAAAATATTTATTATTAGACGTTGCAGAAGCTGTCCATAAAATCTGAGAATCATACTCTGTCACTTATGTTTTCCTATAAGCTGGCACAAAATTTTATTTGTTGTCAGGATTATAAAGAGTTATTCTGCGATATCGTTTCTAACCTACGTGCCTTCGCGTAGAGAATAACTTTCGAGGCATTGTAAAGTCATACGTGAGAGCTTTTACAAGAAATGGCACTCCCTCATATATTGTAAGCAGTACTGAAAAAGCAATAAATATCAACGCATTTATTACTATTACTTCGCATCTCATTTGCAGATTTTGAAATGGCGAGAATATTACGAATTTAACGTCCAGATGAAATACGCTACTAATTTGTACAATATAATATTATTTATTACAGTTTCAACACAATGTTGAATGTATAACGTGTTTATGTTCCAATACGATGAACATAATTTGCGTACATCTGCATAAGTTAAATCTCTTCAGTACCATATAAAATATAATACTTTGTTGATTGGTGTATCAGGCGTGACTTATATGGCGTGATATACTGCAAAATTTTTTTAGTGTTTTTTATGTCTGTCATACCTAACATTATAGAGGAAATTGAATAGTTTGTAACCGTTTACTTCATCTGTTACCATCCAATCTGGCTACTATCAAATTATAAATTGAAATTTGCAGCAGCCATCGATGCATTAATTTAATATGTGAGTTTTCAACCTGACTTATTCTAAGTACAATACTTGATTACTGGAAATTCAGTGATTTTCATATTTTAATTAATTTTATTAGATAGCCACACTTTAAACACTTAGATCTGGTGCATTAATATGGAGTAAAACTTGAAATAAAAACTTTTTCCGTTTTACTTGAAAAGTTATTTAAATTGATAAACAAAAACCAAATTTCATATTGACTACATTCAAAGTTAATTCGGCCCGGTATATTTCCTTTTGCGTCTTCTTAAAATATGAATTAAGTTTTAAACAACTTTTACAAATACAGAGAAATCCAATATACGTATGATTTGTAAGTATTAGATGGGAACAGAAGCGTAACTGAAATTTTGTCGCACCTGCATTACATGTAATGGGATATTTGGTTATTTTTATTTAAAGATATTTGTAGTAAATAAATGTACGTTAAAAGAGATAATATATTTTTGCTTTTTATCACAGAGATTTGAGACATTGGTGTAAAAACGGTGTTAACATTTTAACCCATTACTTTGAGTTCATCCTTGTTCTTGAAATATCACGAGTGAGGCAAATACTAAAGAATTATGCAGAAAACCCTAATATGTTCTATTTGAAAGTATAATATATGATATCCTGCATTCTGGTGATAAAATCTTCTGTTCGACTTTTTATGAATAAATTTTTAACTCAATATATTCGGGTGCGTTGATTAAATTAAGGAAATTAACGTCTTATCTTCTGTTCACTAGTCGATTTGCAAAAATATATTTTTTCTTGTATTGTAAACAATATGTTTAGTTCTTAAAAGAGACTGCAAATATTCGTCCTGTGTTATCAAAAGCGAAATTCCCAAACAATTAATCTTATCGATCAAAAAGAGCATGAAGATTTTCCGCGTGTTCGGCCAGGTGCCAAAGGTTAAAGTCGTTAGAAATTTATATGGCAAGATAAGACGTTTTAGGTCCGCAGGCAGCACGGGCGTTTGCGACCACGCCCCCAATGTAACCACCGTGAATAATTGAATTTTAAAATGGCGGGTAACACTGAAGCATATCAATTCGACGATGGCTCGCATAAATTATTACCGCCAAAGAATATGCGAAATATTCTCTTTTCAAAATGCCTCTATTCCTCGAGACGAAAAATTTGTTCGCGGAGTTTCGCTCGCGCAAAAAAATATTTTTTGATTTATTTTTAATGATGTCACTAATATAAAATTCCGGGAAGAGGGCCAGAATTTTTTATATGAGTAAATCAAAATACTGAGGAACACCGAATCCCAGTAATGGAATCGAATATAACACAAATGCTGCATTGCGAATTCGGCAGAATCAATGGAAAAAATTTTCCATTTAGAAGGCAAGCTTACAAATTGTTTAGAAACATAAAATAGCGAATAGAGAAAACCAATGTTTTAAAATATAATTTATGTGTCAAGTTTTTCATCACTAGTCATTATTACTTTGCAGCATTTAAACTTTACCAGCAACAAATTACCAAGCATTAAAAAGTTGAAGTAAGCTCTTTCACGCAATCCTTTCTTTTTAGAAAAGTTAATTATTCAATATGACTTCCACAAACTAGTGTGAATGCAACCACGTCCTAAGGATTTTATCTTCTAACATCGTAAGAAAAATACTGAAGCATGCATAACTTTGTTAAGCTACGGAATACACCTGATAAAAAGTGAGTGAAATCATACCGGGTGATGCTAAATACAATATTGAGTAAATAAATTAAAATTAAATGGAAAAAACTCAATTGAAATGGCAATTGTCTATTAAGTGGCCTAAGACGTCTGTCGATTTATAGAGATTCACAAAGGCATGGTTTTTTGGTGTGTTAACACCTTCGAACCAAACCTTGCAAATCGCAAATTATGCGATCAGGTAACATCTCGCCATTTCACTAGCAATTCCTATCTTTCTATCTCGACACTTTTTGAAAGACCTGAAGTTTATCGACTAAAATAGAACCACTTCATGTAACACAATTCATTTTAACATAATCCGCTAAGAGTTCGTATGCTCCACATTACGAATGGCCATTGAATAAAATATCCATTATTTATATTAATTGGCGACTTGGAATTTCAAATTTGATTGCATTGGAATGTGTGCTAAATCGGAATATTTACACCCAATTTATATGGACACTATCACATAGTGCGAAATAAATACCAAAGCATACATGATTGCATATATTGACATAGTTTAAATAATAAATTCAACCTTTCTCTTGAAACGATTGTTTTTATGCAGATGTATGACCGACAACAATGTAATTATATCGTCCGATTGCTTGCTATACATGTCGTGGACTATTTAAACTTTGTATAAAATGTATAAAAAGACACAGCTTAAATTGATTACTCTAATAATCAAACTATAAAGTGTTGTCATGTATGTGCTTACCATAGGTATGACCAGAGATAACAATTTTTATTATGACGCAATTTGCATAGTATCATATATACGTATGAATTTATTGACACATACAATAGTGTGCAAATATGTCGTTAGAATAAGTAATTATTTTTTATGCGCTTATCATCCGAGTATTTATAAATTTTCCTATTATGACAACACTCATTACAAAATTCCATATTCAAAATTCGTACATTTAATATACCGGTTAAGAATAATTGAATTGTTATTCATTGACCTATGATAGAATATGACTTCAGTTGAATAATGCGTTTCTGTGGTCGTATTTTAAACAAAGTTTATCTGGAAGTTTTGAAATGATATAAAAACCTCTAGTCTACATAATATTGCAATATATAGCCCTTGAAAGGCATGCGTCTTGATTTATTGATAGTAATTTGCCAACGGAAGATTAACGGCAGAATAAAAACATGTCCATCGAACGTCAAGTGATTCCAAAAGCAGGTGCGCAGCTTCTGATCGAGAAAATTTACTGAATGATAAACATGTGGAGATTAATGGATGAAAATATGTTTCCCTTGTAAAAAGAAGACATTTAATCGACAAAGCAATCCTAAGTATTGAATATCCCGATGCTTATTTATCGAAAATACACAGTTGCTTGCTGAATTATAATTCGTTCGTATTCTCATATTGACAGTAACCTGACGTCATGTTGAAACTTTTAGGGACGATTTTTATACTAGAAATAATCATTAAAATGTAGTAACATAGTTTTAAAACTAATAGTTTCATCACTATGTATTCTGATAATCTCGAAATTATAGCCAATTTCACTAACAGATTGATTTAAAGATTTTTGACCAATTATTCCAGCTTAGCACAAAACCGATTTACCCATCCCATTTTGACACAATTTTAACATGTTATAATTTATAGAGACACATTTATTTAAATGCCACGAATAGGGTCGGCATTACTTGTTTCTAATAATAACACATTTTAAGTACTATTTTGACGGCATATTCAAGATAACATTCGTGATAAGCGAAAACGGTGCTGGTTATTAAAAATATTATAAAAATAGTACTAAAAATGTGTTGTGATTTAAACTATCATACCTTTCCAAAAAATTACTTTCAAAATCTTAAAAGTGATAGTCGACACATATTAATTAATACCAAAGATAGAATTATTGGACAAATCCAGTATGACTTTCTTTTAAAACTTTCCTTAACGAATTACAGTGCAAAATAGACACACTCGTAAGACTCAAAACACCCTATGTAGTATGCAATACTGGAATCTTATATTGATGAAATATCATTTTATATTTTTGCATCGACATGATTTGAAAATTGGACAATACATGATTTTGCAAGGGCTTCCATGTCAATTCGTTATTTGAGGTTTTTACCTAACCACAACTCAAACTTTCAGTTGATTCGTTTTTTAAACACAATTAATCAAAGCGATGAGAGCTCCGTCTGTTAATTTCTGATTTTAACCCGTTAAAATATATTTTACCCCACAAAAATATTAGATTTTTATTAATCAGGTCTTTGGATATTTTTTCTCTCTTGTTGTTTTCGAGTGCTCAATATTCTACTTAAGTGTATCTTAGATGACTGATAAAAAATTTTCATTTGATAGATATAAAAAAATAGTATGTAATGGAATATATATGCGTATGTTTCAAGATATATTGGCAATTGATTTTTTCAAAAGTATGATACATTGTAAAAGCCCATTACGCTCAGAATTGTATACAAGGCACTATGGAAGGCCACCTCTGAAGCTTCATTCGGCGGTCGTTATCCTATCGTTTACATCAATCATCATCCAATTATTCGTCTTTTATTTTTGCAGTGAAACACGAAAAACAGTGTAACAGATACAGGCACGAAACACCGTTTTCATAGTAAACATCAGAGAGCTCTGTGTTTCTTTTTGTTTCTGTTGAAATAATGTTAACCCTTGTTGGTCGATATTGAGTATTAATTTGATATAATGTTGAATTGTAAAACGCTTCAGTGCTAGATATATGCTAATCATCTTTATCTAATATGACATACTATCATTTCATCGTTGAATAACTGAATTATTGACTTCATTTGCAAATCCATGGTAAACACAGTTCACGAGATCAGTTCCGACTATTTTCTGAGTTCTGCAAGAACTGACGTCGTGTTTTATAATTTTTTGAGTCCTGGTGAGATAAAATTAGTCTTTATCATGGCAATATTCCACTTAATATAAAATTGGAAGATTATAAGTATTATTATCAAACAGTTTTATTTCATAAAACACTCACCAAATACTAATCTATATACTGATTATAAATTTTAATTCATGGTGGAATCATGTCGATAAATTTAACGAGATAGTAAATTTGTTTTACATGTTAAATAACATAAAATCAAATGGTTTGTTGGGGCAATTTTTTCAATCGACACAATTTAGTGCTGTTCGTTTTTGTAAATATCTTGTCAGATACAATGGTATGGTTAAAATCTATAACACATTTTTACAAAAGAATACATTGAATTTATTGTCAGAAATTTATGTAGAAATACAATACGCATACATTAATTTCAAAAATGCAAATTTAATATTGAAATTCAATCAAGCACCCTCAGTGGGCTTTGTAAATTAATTGAATCAAATATACAAAGCATATTACATTTATTATCTATTGACGTTATATGGAAAAATATAGTTTTTTATTATTTTAAAATATTTAGGAATTTAAATGAAATGGGATGTTTCATTTGTTTCTTCTCGAGTTAATGTGTTTAAAAATACAACATGTTTTACCGGAACATTAAATAATTTATACAACCAAAATAAAAACTATAAGTTATAGTTATGATAACATTACTTCGCATAAAAATGAGAATATCTTGTAACATAAAAGATCATCGATACTAAACATGCCAATGAATGATAAAAAAGAAGATAAAAACCGTAGAAAATATCGGTTGCTCAGTTTAAAATCGACTATGTTAATTGTTTTTTTTAGGTATTACATTTCTTCATTATTTTACTATTGTTGATATTATTTAAAAAATCAGTGCTAAAAATATAAGTAAATCCAACTTATTATAATGTTAAATTTGTGTTAGTGGAAAATAGAATATTTTTCACACGAATATTTCTTCTAGCCCATAAAAAAGTAAAAAAAAAAAAGTTTACAAGCTCTTGCAATTTCACTGCTGACATGTGGTAGTTTAATTTAAAAGAAAAGTTTTAAGAATTTCGTAAAAACAATTTTGTGATATATCGGTACAATTGTCGATAGTCTTGCGCTTCTGAGCCTATTATAAGTTATATTGTATTTTTTTAGATGGCGTTATTATTTCCATAAAAATGTCTTGATATTTTGATTGTAGATATAAATACTTTTAATTAATTATTAAAACCCTTGCGTCAATTAAAGGCAAAAACTGTTCTAATTTCAATATATATATATATTTGCCTATTGAATGATATATGAACATATTAGCATTTGATTGCAATTATTGAAGATCAAAAAATATTTTCTAATACTTTGCAAGATCATTTTCATTACAAATATGACTTTTTATTCTTTTAAATTTGACAAAAAGTAGATCACCAATTGATGCTTTTTTACCCTTTACTTAATTTATACCTCAATACATAATTCGTTAATTAAATTAACACATTACGCGCAGAAAAAGCGCCCTTAGTAAGACTTTTTTGTTATAAAACCTATAAGAGGGTATTAATTATTATCAATTATAACAGCAATTATTAAAATTTATATAATTGATCAATTGACAATAATCGCTCATCGTTGCATGGAAAAAATCTCTTAGTTTTATAAATATTATATTTACTACTCGGCTTTGACCGATAACTTTCTACTAAAACAAGCAACTTTTAACTGGAACGCTTTGTGGTATATAAGAGATATACTGACTTGGTTCGCCATGGTTGTATTAAAAGTACAAACGAAGACACCGAAAATAAATATATTTGCATCTGCATGATTATATAAAATAAAGTTCCTTAATCCATAATTCATTATAATATTGTAATAACGACGGGACTATTCTTGGTGGTACATGAAAATGTATTTGTAATTTATATGTGAGTATACATTTCTAAAAACGTTGCCCCTATTATCAATAATCAGACACTATTCACAGCCCACAAACAACTTAGCGATTATAATACATATCGTAATCCCTCATTATTAAACAAAGTTTCCCTATAAACATGGCATCATAACTTTATGATGATAAGCTACCATTGGCGTATATTTTATTTTATATCAAAAGGGTAAAACATAGAGTATCTCAAAAATATACCGATAATAAATTAATACGGTTTTGTCTGCAACCCTACAGTTTTTATATTATAACATGAACAAAAATGTAATAACCCGATAGATTTGTATTTAAACTATATCAGCGATTGGTAAACTATCAATATTTTTAAATTTCGTGGTGCATGTAGAGGTCTATTCGTATAATGGAAAATATCGTTTTAATGTATCATTTTTGTTGCAGGGTACATCAAAATATATTGAAGATAATTTATTGATTGAATTTGCAATCACTTGGTAGAACTCCATGATAACACGGTGAAAAAAATAGCAATGTATTTTAGTTCTACAAAATTATTTTTTTATGATATAGTTGATAGCTATTTCGACTCACGCCATCGTAAGAACTATATAGATAGCACTGACGATTCTACTGATTTTGTAGAACTAAAATACATTGCTATTTTTTTCACCGTGTTATTAAAGTCAACCTCATTCGGCCCAGATTGTAGAACGGAAAAAAATTCAACCTTAAAACACTATTGAATCTATTAATCACTAAATGCTTATTTTATACTTTTATACGCTTAAAACTAAAGACGACATATATTATTGTTAGTAACCCTGAGACGAGCACACCTCTGTCGATATATGAGATACTTGTATTATATGAACCTTTTAAACACCAGTAAGCCAATAATCAATATCAATTTGACTTCGCTCCTATGCTTTAAACCTTTTAAGGTTGTGCTCGATCCGCACACCTCTCATTATCCGTTATTTATGGTCGAAAAAGCTCCACTCTACCGTGTGGGCTTACGATTCTGCGGTCGCTGGGTATGTTTCAACACAGTTCATGTTGAATTCAATTGACCTAATATTAATAAAACATTATTAAATATTATATGTATCGAATCTTACAGTAAACTTTATATTACGCCACATTGATTTGTAAATAGTCTTGATAGTTTTATAATGATACTGATAATCATTTGACTTCAATAGATATGAATGTATTCGATAGACTCAGGTTTGTTCACTCGTCGATTGCTTTAAATTCCTTATTGTGCACATGTGGTTCTAAATTTACGTAATTTTTTGTTTTATGTTTCGTTTTGTTGAACTAATTTAGGAAAACCTTTGGTATACTTTGTTTTTCTTTACCATTTCTAGCTTTTGAATAACTTTTGGTGTATACATTAATGTTGTCGGCTAAGATTGCCAATTTTGCCTTATTCAATTCAAGAAATGAACTGAATTCTTCTGATTTTCTTATGGATGCTTATACCATTGCCTTAAATGATATATCGTTGTATACAGACAGATATAAAATTTTGTATCAGCTAAAATAATTTTTATATGGTTAAGCCATCATCACCGATTTATAGGTCTTGTGACTTCCTTAAAATAGAGTATTTCTAAAATTGACCATTATTGGCACGACGAAAATGAGATATGTACGCTTTGGACAGAAACTTTGAATAAGTGTTTTTGTATAAAAGAATCATATAGAGATCTAAATGGTCAACGGTTAAATAACTGTTATCTCACTGCAAATTTGTCGATAATTCAAGGAACCAACTGTGTGAAGTTAAGCGTAAAAACGGATATTGCAAAACTGAAAACAAAATATACCAAAAAAGCATGAGACAGCGTGTTTCCTTTGCCGACTGCATAAAATCTGGTTTTCAAAAGCCGTTGCGTACACCTTTCAATGGATGTTCCTAACAGATGGGCAATCACTTTCAGCGTTCCTCAAAATTTCCCGAACACAATTTATTGCCTCTTTTATTATGAAAGTCTCTTATTTATATTTATAGAATATTCACCTACACCAATATTATTGTAAGCTCCAAGTTCATCCCCAGCTCTTGTTTTCTGATGGTTTTTAGCTTGTAATAAAGGAAAAAATGATACATTTCAGAAAAAAAGAAATCGGGATTCTACGGTATATTTTTATAAACATAAACAGTTAACTCAATCGATGTTAATTTTCCATCCTGAATTGTTGCTTAATGAAATTACGTTCTATTCAAAAGTTTACACGGATAGACAAAACATCCTGATTACTAACTAACAAGGTGAAAAAATTGCAATGTACTTTAGTTCTACAAAATTTATAAGATATATAGTTGATAGCTATTTCGGCATACCCTTCATCAGAGCTATTTTTCAACATATATAAACCCAGATGTTTTTTTTTATGATTCTAAGAACATATTTCAATCCCATCCTCTGTCATCGCTCCACAATACAGCATCACAAAATATGTTTATTATTTCAGCTAATCAGAATTTTAAAAATTAACAAACCAGACAAAAATGGTTTTAACACAAAAAATAAATGTGTATCAAGATTTTGCATTGTTTTGGCGGTAATCTATTCACAATTCAAGATTCTTGATTACTCTAGCAATATTAAACTCGATTTTGTAAAGCAACAGATTGACAACTGCTGAATCAGGCAATGTGAAAGATCTTTCAATTCCTCTCAGTGTGGGAAAAGTCGTAGAGCTATGAGTGACCAATCGATCTTTTAGGAAGATAAGCGACTACGAACTCGCCACAAAACGTACATCGCAAGTTTTTACAAATGGAAAGATGCAACGAATCAGTAATCTAAAGAATCGAGTTGCTAGTGCAATATAAGTCATAATTTTCAACGTAGAATATGTACTTTGTCTAATAGCATATATTCATCAATTATTTGATTTATAATAAATGACTCGACATTAGTACTAGACAAAAAATTGTCATACAAAATATTAAAGGCTTAATAGCTACACTATTTTGCCTGCATCTCATTTAGTTCATTGAATTATTTTACCAAACTTAACCATCGTCTCTATATGTGCGTAACATATTCAAGTTTTATAAAACAGTAAAAGTAAATAATGACAATATAGCATATATTGTATATAAACATCAGTGCATAAAAGATACACAATACACGTTTAAATTCTACCAATGAATTTAGTACAACATTAATTTACATTTATACCCACTCAATAAAAAACTCTAATGTCGAGAAATATAATACATAAAATCAATTTTCCACATTTAATATTTCATTATCACAATATAAAACACGGATGTTAGAGATCAAGTGAAGATTTGTTGTGTACTGTTTCTGCACCATTATATATAGATAAATTGTACGTTTAAATATAGTAATGACAAGGGCGTAAGCCGACATAGCTATAAACTTGATATATTATATTTTTTATAGAACTTAAATACATTGCTAATTTTTCACCGTATTGTAATGGAGTTATGCTAAGTACATGTCAATTTAATCAATACATGTTTTTATATGTGTCACAAATTCACTGATGGATGTTGCGTGACCTCTCATATGAATGAACTCTTTTTAAGTTTTTTTTTTTATAACTACTTCAAGCGGATGAATAAAAACTTTAAGTGAGCTTAAAACGGGACAATATTATACATGGTTATAACCCTCTCAACCAAAAATATGCTTTTGTTTTTGTTCAAAGTTTTGCTATTAAAAAGGGTAAGAATGTTAATATTTTTAGTTTAATTTATAATGCTCATATATTGATTGACATTAGATTCACTTTTTTATACCTTCATTTATAGAATTTAGTTGAATTTATTAAAATCACAAACAATAGAGTAATTATTTTAATAATAAAATTGTCAGTTTTAAAGTAGTCTCGGTACAAAGATGCGTCGTGATTTATAAAAATGTAAATAATTCTATTAATGTCCCTTTCAAAAATTGGTTATTCCGAATTTTAATAACAAAAATAGCTTAATCAAAAATGAAATAAGACTTTATTTCAATAACATTTTCATGCTTCTTAGTATCGAGACTTTAACTATATATGTTATAACGAGGACCTGTTTCGCTCATCACGAGCATTATCGATTGATAAAATACAATTATAAAAAACGTTATTTATACTAAATTTTGAGTAAAAAATATACCTGCTAATTATTTACTCAAATATTTCTCCCGATAAACGAAAACGTTCCTGATCATGGAATATATTGTGAAAATATTACAAAAAATGTGTTTGTATTATTTAAAAAAAAAAAAAAAACAATACGTCATTTCTAAAGTATTTTTTCGTTGGCCAAAAATTTGTTGAAGTGGTAAACTTTGTAAATATGCCTATCTATGTGTAAATTTCCATAATCATTTGAATAGATAGGACTTGGTTCTTATTTTTAACACAAACTTTTCCGCTTTCTGCTAGCCACAAATTTTCTTAATCAACTAAAGAATGTAACGAGATAAAAAATAAAAGACGAGAAACACTATAACAGAACTTGTTTGCTATGATGTTAACAATAATGCATTTCATAATTCGTTGGCTTCATGGGTGATGAGCGAATTCCAATACAAAGAATAGAACCAAAACATCAGTCAGAATAGATAATCTCTAATGAAGAAATTTATTTGTCCTTCAATGTTGCATGTTTTAGATTAATACAAAGTATATACATTCTTTTTTCAACGCATATTAAGCATAGTTCATTTCATCAAATATTAATAACCAATTGTATAGTCCGTTACCCGTAATATTATAAAAAATGGTAAAAAAATGTTGTATTAAGAAGACGTACCAAACGATTTTATTCCTATCTATATATAGATAAGCAAATGTTCGTTTAAGCATACTTCTGACGATGGTGAGCCGAAATAGCTATCAACTATATTTTAAAAAATAATTTTGTAGAACTGAAATAGATTGCTATTTTTTTCACCGTGTTATAATGGAGTTCTACGAAGTGAATGCCAATTCAATCAATAGATTTTATTCCTGTTTTTCATTTTCAAATATCAATATAAAAACATCATTTTATTATAAGCTTTTCCATGGCAAATTGCCAATTATTTAGTACCACAAGTACTTTTTGATTACTTTCAGAAATAATCACTAACATTTTTTCGAAAGCGATTATAGTAGATCAAATACGACGTAGTGGAAGGTAGTTTGTACGTCGTTGAAAGCTCTTTAGATGGTAGATAATTAAGAACGTTAACGAGGCTTATTTCGAAGACGGCAAAAATACGCGCGTATTTAAGGATAACTGCACTCGTTTCCATTCGACGGATATTTAGCAAGTTCACTCTTAATCGGTTTACTTTCTCGGTGATGCGAGTTTCCGCGGTACCTGAAATTAAGCGAATTATTGCGCCGTTCTTCGGATCGCTCTCGTGAGTTATTTCCGCCCTAGGGCTCGAGTGCGGAGCATCCGATTCCGAAGAATTCGCTGATTGAGTAAATGGAGGCCACCGGACATAACATGTCAATTATGCTACACGACCGCCATCTCTCGCGGCGAAAAAGAAATGATTCGAAGAAACGCGTTTCTTGTAAAAACAACTCAATGTTACATGAACTGTTGAACGTCTTCGCAAATTCTAGAATCTAGATGAAACTAAATGTAATCTTGACAATATACGATAACTATATATTGCAACATAGACCGGCTTTCCGGTCTGAATTCCACAATTTTAAACGTATATCAATTTTTTTATTATTGTATGATATATCGTTAGGAAATAACCACAACTTAAATTTTAGCCTTGATTTCTGAAAATAAAAAAAAATGTTTATATTGATAATTAAAAAAAAGTGTTGCGTAATTTTATCGAGATAAAGGGACATCATTCATATATTTATATTAAAAGGTAAACAATTAACAAACAAAAGAACAAAATATCTAATTTAAGGGTAATAAATAAATATTTATAAAGTGATCAGATCTGAAAATAGCACAAATCTTTATATTTTTGTAGCAAAACTAGTGATTTCTTACGCCAACATAAGTTTGCGAAATAACTATTTCATTTTATCAAATGTCATTTATAAATGAGTTTTAATTTTCGTAATTCGTCAGTAGATAATACTCACGAAGAGCGAAACCGGTCCTTATCATGAATTTATGAAATTGTGGAATAAGTAATAAAAATCTTTTATTATCTAATTTATGATGTCGACTGAAGGTGCTTGATGGAATTTCACTATCAAATTTGAACTGTTACAATTTTGTACGATTCCACATGTTTTGTCACTGACGACCAGGGTTTCGCTTCTCGGTATCTTCGGGCATTCTATCACACTGATGCAACACTGACAATCAGTTATGTTGCATCCGTGTGATAGAATGCCTGAAGATGCCGAAAGGCGAAACCCAGGTCGTTAGTGACAAAGCATGTAAAATCGTCAAAATTGTAACAATTCAAATTTTCTTTTACCATCATTTAAAATATAGTCTTTCCACCAAGGAGTGACAGTCAACACAAAAAAAAGTGGTGATATTATATGTATTCAATTAATTCTGTTAATTATTTGATATGAAATATCTTTATATGTGAATAACACAATTATTTTTATAAAACCATTCTGAGATAGATTTTTTTAAGCACAAATGAAATTTATCCATCTGGTATTATTAAACTGTGATATTGTGTTTGGTTGTGCTGTATAGATTTCTTGTCTCGTTTTCCTTTTACGGTTATTAAAAATGACAGTTTTTAATGTCATTAAGTGGAACATAGATGACATGTGCAAGTAGTTTTGACTTGGTGTTAATTACAAGCAGAGATACAACATAGGGCGGTGCCAATGAATCTTTTTATAAATTTGTATGTTTTTTGTAGTTTATATCGTAACACCATAATCAAAATGATGCCAGACGCAGAGAGTACGAAAATTATAATTGTATAAAGCTGTTAATGAAAAATATATAAATAGGCTTCAAAGACTATATTTCCAATATGTTTCTATTCATTTCCACTAGGAACAGGAATATACTGCCAAATAAAAAACAAGTCCATCACATTCCATATTATAAACAATAAAAACGCATTTTTAGTATTTATTTCTTCAATTAATTTTATGTTCAGGACCGGTTTCGCTCATCGTGAGCATTATCAACAGATAGAATACAAATTATAAGCAAGACTATTCATATAAATTTTGAGTTAAAGTTAGTAGGCATACAAAACCAAGAACTAAAAATATCTTCTTACTCACTCTAACAGTTTGGAATTGCTTACTGGCATTTTTCCCTGAAAGTTTTAAGTGAAGTGAACAAAAGCCATATTTTGCGAATATATTATGATATTTGTTTGACCTGCTGTTGAAAAACTATATTCGTTTTGTTCTGTTCATAAAAGATCCATAAATTACTGTCATTCATATACTCTCATAAACTAATCATATAAACTCACTCTTTTATAAAAAAAAATATTATGCACAATCTACATGTTTACTGTCACTACTTGGTAGAAAAGCTTTGTATTTAAATAATAAAAACAATATTTGGTATTATTTACACAGTTTTGTATTTTTATGATCAGGTCAATTTCGATAATGATCAGTTGAAAATATGCACGACGAGCAAAATTTATATTGATTATAAAAATATGAAAGTATAGAAATGTTACTAAAAAAAATGTTTTATTATTTAAAAGTTGATTTATGCTTCTAGTTTAGAAATTTAGCTGAAATGCCCAAATTTATGTTGGTATGAGTAGATTTTTTTACTCCGAGTTGCATAAAATATGGCTGGACAGAAATTAGCTAAATAAATTGGTACATTAAATTGATAAATTATGGCCACCCTTGTTCATAGTGTTCTTACATCAAGATGGTACTTACTTATTCCATGATACTCATCGCAAGTGTAAATGAAATAAATATCAGCAATAAAAGGTTATCTTTCCTTTCCAATCCGTAATATTGTTATATGCGTACAGAGTATATATAAGTTTTGAAAGCAGACGTGTAATAAGTTAACAGTAATGGTATTTAGAAGAGAATATATATAAAAATTAAATGCTCAAATTAGTAAATGAAAATTTTTGAAACAATTGCCGACATTCAGTCAGTGGAATATTCAAAGCATCACAACGGCAGGTGTACTGAACACAAATATTTAGATGCAGTAAAACCCCTTATTTTTCAACAGGTCACATGAATTCATTTTGGAGAAATGTTTGATTTTGTTTTCTTTTTGATGTAAACGAGAACAAATAATAATTACAGTGAACATGGTCTACAAATTGCTTGAGTCAATTCTGAAAAATATCATTACATTTTTAGTAAAGTTTGCATAAAATTTAAATGATATTCGGTAATAGCCACAACCTGTTCATCAACTTTGCATGGAATTGAGAAATAATGTCTCGCTTTAATTTCCTTGTAGTGCAATGTATTTTTTATTTTAAATTTAGTTGTGTAAAGTAAAGTTTTATTATCAAAATCAAAATAACGAATCGATAGTTTTTTCTAGCTCAGATTTCCGAAGCGAAATTTCTTTAAGAATTTTGGCCATTTTGTTGCAGTTATTAACCTCATCGTATTTGCAGATTGATGCTTGTCAAACACTGTTATTTGCACAAATACATTCTTAATATTGGAACGTTTATGTTGTAAAATGTTTTTATGTTACTACCCAATGATTATTTCTTTATATTAAAGATGAAAGCACAATGCATTGCTTTACATCTGTCGCTTTTACGCCATGCGTTTAAAAAATATAATAACGAAACGTATTTATTTTTTAAAAAATAACCAAATAAAATTGATAAAACAATATCAGTGTTTTTGATACCACAAAGTGACCGCAAAAGCTATGGAAAATATTCAGCTATTGTAAAATAGTTTCCTTCTGCTGGATCTGTGTTTCGTAATTATGAATGCTTGTACGTTATACGTAACGTAAGTATTATATGTATCGGTATTTTGTGTAGTTTTGTGCGTGTTAGTGTAAAGCAAATGGCTTACGTGCTGAGTGAAAAGGCTTTAATTTTGCAAGTGTTTGCCGATTCATCTCACGCTAAGGCTATACGATTTAAGAGCAGTCCGCTTGCGTTAAAGAAAATAGTTTAAAAAAATGCAGAGAATGCCACTTAACCCTCTACTGACAGGGAAAAATATATGCCTATCTATAAAATAAACCATTCAAGATTTAACACCGACCTCACATCCTATATCACAAAGGATTCTTAACGAATAAACTAATATATGTCAGTCACCATTATTGAATCCTCTGGGGGGTGTTTCTTTGTTTCTGTAATGTACCATTTCCATGTCATATGTGAGCTTATTGATATAGCCGCCTTTTTAGTTTCATTTACAATTGTTAGTTTTATTGCGAGCAGGAAACAAGCTAGGTCGTTAAAACAGGAGAGAAGATGTATTGTGTATCTTTTCTGCATAGTTAGTTTAAGCATAGTTCTGACGATGGCGTGAGCCGAAATAGCTATCAACTATATTTAAAAAAAAACAGTCTTAACTAAAATACATTGCTATTTTATTCACCGTGTTATAATGGAGTTCTACCAAGTGAATGCCAATTCAATCAATACATTCAAGATTTCTTTATCACGTATTCCAGTTAACGGAAAACTGTTAAATTAACTGTTAATAAAATAAGATGATAATTTTGAAGATTGAATCGAGCAAATTTTAGATACAAAAATATTGAGATGAATACGGAGACCTTTTTTAATGTTAGCCGATTAGTTTTATATCTTACTCAGAAAACATTTGGTATATATATTAGCCAATTCCTTCACCGAGTCTGTCAAAAGCGCTGAATGTGATTAGAATTTATTATTTCCTCTTTGCAGAATTTAAATTTATTGAGATCGAACCATCAAATAAGTGATCTTTTGACATGTGAACAATTTACAGTAAAACATATTTTACACGGCAAATATGTTGATAATATCATTAAGTTGTTTCTTGAATATACGAAACGAAATTTTGAATAAAATGCAACCATAATAACCTACAAATTTTCCTTTAATCAATATGATAAAATAACGCCACATTCTGTATTGTGTGCATTAAAAATATAATTAATATATATATATATCCTTTATATTCGCAATAAGAAAACATATTTTTATATATGACATTTATCTATGATAGTTATTATCCCTGGCTATAAATGGGTTAACTGCATCAAACTGTACGTAGAACAAAGCACTTGACGCAATCTCGTTTTGTGATAATGCAAGTTTAGTTGAGAAGATCTTCTTTTCAAAGCTCTTGTATGATCGATTGGCAGATTTACAACAGATAACCTTAAAAGGGCGTCAACTGAATTAACCGCGACATGAGAGATGATAGATTTCAAAGACGAGGATGAAAACGCAATGCTAAGATTAGAACATGTACTGAATTACTAAGCGCATTACCAATAAGGCTAAATACGCGCAATAGTGGTTTTTATTTACATAAATTAGATCGAACACTTCCATATCATATTTTTTTATATCATATAACATTACACAAATGTAAATTTCCTCGTAATTGTAACAATAAAAACCTGTATCAATTTGGAACGAAAAGTTCTTGCATAAGAACTTTTTAAAGAAAAATAAGAGTGTTATTTATCGATAACAACGTAATCAATTTTTCTTAATATTTTCTACATTTTTCTGTTCAGCCGTGTTTTTAACGCTCTGCGATCTATATACAGGTATAAAACATCTATACGACCAAGTGTGATAAAAAAATAATACTAAATTCAAAAGATATAATTTTATTTATATTAAAGAATCCTTTATAATGTGGAGTTTTTTCTTTATAATATTTTGAGTCCACATGATTAATACTATTATTACTATGAATTCCACTCAAGACTCTGTAGTTTCTTTTGACAATCCGTTTCGCAGAATTATGTAACTGTGTGCTATTAGAAAACTTGTAACGAGTTTTTACCCATAGGTACTTAATCGTAAAATTGGTTTATCCATATTTAATCGCAAATGAACTCTCAATGAAACTTTTTAACAAAATTAGTTGTAGTTTGAGATTGAAGTATTTAGTGTTCAATGTTTGCGATCAACAAAAACGTTTATAATCAGTATTTGAAAATTGAAGTATTTTTACTTCCATGAAAATCTATTGACCTTGATATTTTCCATATCCAAATTAGTAAATTGTTTCATACAAGCTAGTAAGAGATTACAATATGTTAAGAAGTAGTGTTAGAATCTTTCACATTATAAAACTGCTACGGTCACAATTGATAATATCAAATATCAACTATAGTTGACGTATTGAAAATTGAACTCAAATAATATGTACCAAACGCTGGAATTATCGTATGTTCAACAGAAAATTTGGTGGTATTAGCAAACTGCTAATTAAGGTCCATTCCAAATAGAGAAGAAAGTTGATTATAATGAATACAGTTCTTAGTAATGAAACCACAGCTAATGAGGAAAAAATACTAAACTAAATAAAATGATAAAAACACAATTTCTTCAGATAACCGAGATTTTTTTCGCAAACATTTTTCTGAAAAAATATAGATATATGTATTTATCTTCCACTGTTATATGGTATTGGATCCAATATGGATTTCTTCCATTACATATGCCGCAACACGCTCATATAAACTTGTCCATACATTGCCATGTTCAAGCCTCTACTTCCGTAGTAAATAATAAGTTATTTTTTATCGAGATACTGCGAATGCCCAAGTGATAGGTACATTTCGCGATCTTCCATACAAGTTTCAAAAGATACTTCAGTTTATTGTCAAAGCGGAAATGTCAACTCCCTCTAAACATTTTACAATGTTAGATGTCTTCTCGACCCGACAAAGAGAGTTATCCAAATAAGTCATTGAATGAAACATGTTTTCAGACCGCTTAACTAAGTAAATAATTTTAAATACAGTTATACCTCGCATTACCTTGAATTTGTTCCCAGCAATTTATACAGAAAATATTTTGTTTAGTATATTAAAAAAAAAACATTAACTAGAAATTGAAACTCTACATTAACTGGATAGAAATATGTTTCGATCTTTTGATAAATCTATCAGCTTTTAATATATTATATTATATAATAAAATTTAATTGTAAATTTGACCGCATTACTTTACTTTCATTGTATGGAAGTAAGTTCCACAATAAAAATATTAATCTCTTTAGAAACTGGTTTTCTTTTTAGTTAAGATAATTGTCGTTTGATTGATAACCATGTAAATGTGATTTAAAACATTAGCAATATGCTTTGAGAGATGTCTTTAAAAGAATAATACTAACTGTAAATTATATAAATAGGGCTAAAAAGCTTGAAGTAGTTCATTTATTAACTTAATGAATAGGTTCAAATCGGACACATGGAATTTAAATTTATCTACTTGTAATTTGTAGCTAATGCAATTTAAAGTTATCTGAAATACAATCTCTGTCATCTAAATTTTCTAAAAAGTGTAACATTTTTGAAAAATATCATTATCACACTTTTTATTTGTAATTATTTTTTATTTAACTTCATGCAATGATCCAAGGTACGTATTGTTGCTAGTTTTATGAATTTATTACACTCTCAACCAATATAGCAATAATTATACAATAAATCCTTTCAATGATAGTTTTTAAGGGGAGAGTTAACCGATTTTTTTTTGTTGCAAAAACAACGAATATTTTTGTAATTTAATTTTCATGGTAAACGATTACCGTATGATTTTTAATTTTTACCTATTTTATATTAATATATTCAAATCTCTCTAAACTTCTGTTCTAGCATTCATGCACAAGATATGTTCAAAAACGTCGCGGTGGGGATGTTCCATAGATAAAATACTAATTGCATTTAAACTGGGTGCCTAACCGTCTAGTATGAATTTCATTACGCCTTATGTTGTTCATTTGTCCATTCGGTGAATACGATTGAATACTACGTGAATCATCGGTATAGTAAGGCCACCGAAGGACTTAACATATTAATATAGATTAATACTTTACTGTTTCGATTTTTGCTATACTTTTAAAACAACCATTTTAAATAGTACACGAATATAAAGCTCCAATATTTTTTTAATATTCCTGTGTGGGGGAAATAAACACCGCCTGATGCACCGTTGCCTTAAAAAATGGTCTTGCACGAACGCTCGTTGAATGGTAATGGAGGCGAGGCTCGGTGCCCTGTTCATCTCCCGGGAGGGATATGCGCTGCTCACTGCCATTTGCCAAATAAGGCAGCGTGTGCAAAACTGCCCACCGTGAGCGGAAACTATATGCCAGCCAGTGCCGTAAAATAAATTCAATTATAACTCATCATATGCTTGTATTAATTTATTTTTCTTTTATATTAAATTAATTTTACTGACCAACGTTTTATATTGTAATTATTTATTAATTTGCAAATACACATAAGGATATATAGCATTACAGCTCATCTCAATTCGTCATTCATTCGATCAATATAGTATATACAGTTTGTACATATAGAAAATAGCAAAAACATTAAGAACATTTTTTAAAAAATCAAAATTGAATAGAGAACTGTGTTTTCGCTTCTCTCTTCAATGCATTGATATATAACATATTGTTTAAACTGAGGTCTCCAAAATTGGGAGAATAAAAGTGTACAGTGTTTAGAATTGCAGGATTATAAACTTAGACATATATAAGAAGAGTGTAAAGCTTATAATTCGAAAAAGGTCATCCAGCTTTGATAAAGTAAAGTATTAGCATACACAAAAGAAGTTTTTTCGGGAAATACTCTTTTAATAAAATATTAAAGACAAATTGCATTTTACTCCATTTACAGCGTACATTAAAACTTTTCATGGCTTCCGAAATATAAATCCACTTTCAATAAATCTTAAAAGGAGGAGTAAAATATAAAAGTATCTCAAAATGTTTGAATCGATCATATTTTTAAAGACCGATTGAAAGTTCGATTATTATGCAGCATAATAGTACTATTTGACTCATTCCAAATGCCAATAACATTTTTAATTCATCAGTAATGTACGAGTTTTTTTATTCCGTTCATTCTTCCCACAGTATCATTAATAAATATAATAAACACATTTAGGTCAAAATTCCTAGACGCACTCCAGAATTTATCGGAAAAATATTCGACTCTCACCTAGCGTATTCATCATTAGCGCCAATTTGACAAATAAGACACAAAGCTTGTATCAGCTTCATACAGAACTTAATTTATTTATTTGAATATTGTAATCGATACTGTCTAATTCATTCATATAAACCTGGCATATTGTAACACTAAAAGACAGGTATTTCACATTTTATGTTGATTCCAATTTCAGTAAAACCGTTAATGCAATGTATACTTACACGATGGAATATACCAGTCTTACTTACTCTGATTTACTTATCATCTCTCGTGCACATCGGTTCTTATTTTCACTAACCATATGGCTATGTAAACTACGCTATTATTTTGAGAAACATATGATTTTCAAATACAGTTTTGTTCCCCTCCCATTTTTACCGGCCTGCAGTGTGGTCGAAGATCGGTATTGGCATGGCATGGCCGATTGATGTTTTAGAGAAGCACCGCGACTCTCGGTTGTTTTCAAGGGACACGCCAAAGCGAAAAATTAATATTTCATTAGTTCTCAGTAGTAAAAAGTAGTTTGTATCGTACGCCTGCCTTTGTGCTGTCGTAGTATGTTAACATATTATATTATAGGTTTTCCGCTCTATGTTTTACTACAAATTGTGTATGTGAGGGAGAGGGAGATGGGAGTAGTAATTCGAAAATTAATTCTATAGGGAAAAGAATAGTCTTTGTTATATTATAGTACATTAAATTGATATTATTGTATATGATGATAAATGAGCTGTTAATATTATATAAGATACACTGGCTGCTTCATATATCATCCTAATATGGATTTTTATGCAGAATTGATAATTCGTTTCATACATGTGATATTTTTTTTTGTTGTAACCTTTATCTAAAACGTCCATTAAAATCTCTTAGGTTTTTGATAGTGATCAACATTCATTCTTAATGCATGAAAAAAACTTTCGAGAACATAGTAATTCTTCACATTTCATTTAAAAGTTCAACCTAATCCAGCTTTAAACAAATTATATTTTTAGAAATTTAAGACTTAATAAATTTCAAAATATTGCAGAAATTTTATAACTTCTAAATCTATCCTGCGACCGCCTTACAAAATATTCAAGATTCTTGAAATTTAAAGACGAACATCGACTATTATTAATGGGCAAAATAAATTTAAAACACTACAGAAAAACAGATGTGAATGATCAACTTTTTCCTTCATATATATATTATATTAAAATAAAATTTATTAGGCGTTTGTTACAAGTATTATTGCAACTTTCAATTGAGAATTTTAGCTGGGAGTGTGTGTTTGAAAATGCCAAATAAGTCATCAAGGAGAAAGTCCAGATTTTATGCACAAGCAATTAATCATCCTTACCTCACAGCGGCAATGATCCCTGCATTGAACATATATACATTTATATTTGATGATGTAATATCATTCTCAGCAGGGGACAACATGTTTGATGTTCCGGTCGACATTTTTATTCAAAATGTACGTGCAAGGACTCGATTTAATCGGTAACACTCTTTTTACACACAAAAAAAGAAAACAATTTAGGAGTCTGGATTGACGATGAAATATAAAAACAAGTTTCTTAATGTATTTTGAACAAATAACACCATACAACTAAAATATTTTTTGTTGAAATGTTTTGGTTTCTATACATATTTTTTACTAAATAAGTCATCAAATAAAAACCTATACCTATGAAAATTTTATAATTGATAAAATAAAATAGCAGAAACAGACTATAATATAATTTATTTACAATATTTTTTTTCATTCAAGCTTAAATGTAAATTAATAGAAGTCATGGATTTTGTGACCAAGGCCAGATCAGAGGCGAAAGTCAAATTTACCTTGGGCAAACCGATGTGGGGGAAGTCGTAAAAAGTTGATAAAAATAAAAAATTTCAGTGTGTCGTATTATTGGTTTTATTTCAAATCGTTAAACCAAATATTTCACATATTTTTTTACAAAAAAATCACAGGTTAGTGTGGAAGGCTTGGCGTCCCTTATATAAAACTTGTGCATACAATATGAAATGATATTTATTTAAAAAATCTCTGTTGAACATTCAGATTTTAAAATAACTATTTATAAAAAGGGCGGTTGAAGAGCTGGATCGGATTACGGGACACGTCTGTGACAAGAGATACAATTATGGTAATCTTAATTTCATAAGATTCGGTGGCAAGTAGAACATTGACTACCCATATGAATATATGCCTCAGGAATAATTTTTTTATTTGTTTATCATTGACATAATCATGTTTACGAATTTAATGCCTACTAAGTAAAGATTGATAAGGGTCGCATAAAATATTATAATTGTACATCACACTTGTTACATAAAATGTTAATAAAAATTCAATATTTTTAGAGGTTTTCATCCACATATTCACAACAATTATTTTAATACACAAAGATAAATACAGCATTTTCTTTGTAAATTTTGAGCTACAAAAAATATTCTTAATTTCTTATAAAAATTTATTACTGTATAATTTGTTCTTCGTAGCCATTCCACCCAACATTATACGAAAATCGTCTGTCACAGCCCCAAGATAACGCCTGCCGGCTATCAAAAAATATCGTCATCCTCAGATCAACATCGTCCACATCATAAGGTAGGGCCGAGTCCACGGCGCCTTCCGCAACGTTGCGAAGGTCCAATGTATCCCAACGAAACGTCACTAGACTCTGGCGGAAGCATTCTATCGCATCCGCATCTGGCGAGTAAACGTTCGCGGTGATTTCCAATTTGATGAACCTAGCCGATCGGCAGTTTTCGTATCCAAGCACGCAAGTCCTTTGCCGCCCGTGCCAGTGCTTGAATTTTCTGAAGGGATGCTTTGCATTCGTGGCAAACGACAGTCGCGATAGGACGTCTAAAATCTCGCGATTATCCTCTCCATAAACCAGCTTGTTACTGTTGCGACCTAAGTACATTTTTAAACTTTATTATGGTTTCTATGTCTACCTACTTATTTTTGCCAATTTAAATCAGTCTATTGACTATATTCATTTTTAAAACATATACCTTGTACTGATTTCACAATTTAATATAATTATGAGAACAGATTTTGTTCGTCGTGATCATTTATATACCAATGAAAAATAGCGCAAACGAAGCTGAGCAAAACCGATTCTGATCTTAATATATATATTGTTTTTGAGATCGAATTTTTTTAACCATTATAATAATTCCGATTCCAATCGACTACAGGTTCTGCAGATTATTTTTAAACAATAATGATGTAAGTACCAACTACCATGTCGATATTGAAAAACATTTAACCAAGAGATAATGGAGAAATGATATTAAAATATACATCAACAAGAGATCGACCGAGGGAACTTGTATGGAAGGAATTTTTAAGCCCGAAAGACGAAACCCTGCTCGCCAGACTCGCGAGTGTTAAAAAATGCAGAAGTGTACATAAATATAACTTTTATTAAATATATATATTATACATTAGGTGATCGTTTAACGGACATAATCTGTTCCAAGACTATGTTTGCTATCCGAATCGTTCGGTAACCGATCATCAGGACACGCCTTATTCGTCCTGGACTGAGTCAAATGCGCGCCGTTTTCAAAAGTCTATCGAATGTAAAACGTCCATTAGTTTTACAAATAGAATAGGCGGATTAGAGAGATTGTTTTAGTTCGTTATCCAAATATGTGTTTCTTTCTTTCTAAAAAATCTTTCGTGATAGTGTTCGTTGTACGATGTGTTCGCAGACTGTACTGTTCTTTAACTGATCATCCACTGTATATAAAACAGACATTAACAATATATGATATCCAGCTATAAGGATTAAGATAATATTTGAGAAGTTAAGCGTTATGCGTTTTATTTTTTGATAAAATTATTCTACAAATAATCGCTCATAATCCATGTAGTCAGTACACTTTAATCTGAGTTTATAAATTCACATAACTTACGTTAATCTTCTTATTGTTGTTTATAATGACGCATGTCTTAAAATATTAATTACAACCTAATCAAAACTAATGATTACAAGCCCTTTTACAATACCTCTCCAAACGAGTCCCAGCCAGCAACCGAATAAGGTGAAATTATACGTTACCATTTCAGGACAAGTTTGTGTCACTGCTTTGTGGCACTCTTCATTACAACTCTGAAAATATAATTCACAAAAATTTGCTTCAATATATCTTTCAAAATTACAGAATAGAAATGATAAATTTTTTGAAAGTTAAAAAAAAACCAATTGAATTAATTATACTAACTATAGTGTAAAAACTATACAGCAATATACATTATTAAATAAAGCATTATCGTGTTGCTTCTAATTAAAAGCAATGCAAATCTATAAAAAAAATGTCATCAATTGTCTATTGGAAAACAATTACATGCTTACCAATGGTTCATGGTAGGTAATTACAACAATAAAATTATAATTATTGACGTACAAATGTCAAAAGTAAAAGAACGCATTTCGGTTGTTTATAAATAGATATTTTAATATATTATAATTATAACTAATAAGATTCAATAAATTAAATTTTGCATAATCTAAGTGATTTTATATATTTTTATATTCATTTTTGATATAAGCTTGAAAATTACAACAAAATTAAACCTGTAAAATCCTAATAACACTGAGAATATGATGGTATCGTCGCCGTGAATCTGTAAATTTACGAGTGTCTCTCAGATCATTATTGTGAAATTTGTTTATTACAGACATTGCGGACATAACATTCCAGTGAAAACTTCGCTTTCCTGAGGAAAATAAAAATCATATTTATAATTGACTAATTCATCAATGAATTGAAAAAAAGCTTTTTGTAAATGTGCCATACGTTCGTGCTATCTTCATATCCGTTTGATTTACATTGTATAATTTTAATCTGAATACTGTAAAGTAATGTGGCTGACACACAAAGTAAACAATTTGCATGTTAAAACTTTTCACCAAAATGTAATTAGCTGTATTTTTTTTTTTTATTATTCAAAATACATTTTCAGTATAACAAATTTCCAAAAACTTTTTATGATCAGATCAGATTTCCCTCATTGCGAGCATTATAAACAGATGTCGCAAGTTCGTCATGAGCAAAATCGATGTATTATTGAAAATTAAATGCCTTCCCCTAAGAATTGAAAGTTAATATCTTAAATAAAATCGGTTGTTATTGAAATTATTTTACATATATTTTTAGCTTCTAGCCTTGGGGTCTATATTTTTTAAGTGGAATTCTTTTTGTAAAGGCTCTTCCAATAGGGTGATCGAAATTTGTTAAAATTTAAATAAAACAAGTTGCATGTGAGATATCCACTAATTTTGTTTTTGATTTGAAAATCTATTTTATGATGTTAAATGTGGGATACAGTGTCATGGAAATAAATGGTTGCAGCTTCTTTGCTTAGGGGCACTTATTTGAGAGCTCCAATTATCAATGACTTTGTCGCATGAATCCGTTTGATAGTGTTGACTTTAAGGGTGTCAAGTGATAGTGGTTTGTTTGCAAAAACTTGTGATTTTAAATATCCCCAAAGGAAGAAGTCTCAAGGCATTAAATCAAACGATCTTAATGGCCAGTTTCATGCTTTCAGATCTTTCGTGCAGAATATCCATCCAAAATTGATGATTTGCACATATTGTTCAACGCTTTCCATAGTGATTTGCCGTAGTCTATTAAGCAATTGATAACAAATCTGACTAATGTCAAATTTAACAACATGGCTCCTATAAACTAACAAATTTCAATCATCCCTATTGAAAGACCCTATATATAAACAATGCAAACTGTTTACTGTGGGTCAGTTCGATTTCATTGGTGTGATAGATTGCCTGAAGATACCGAAAAAGGGTTGTGAATGATAAAATATATGGAAAAGTTAACAGTTTCGACAATTTATATTAACTAATAATATGTGCTTTTTTTTAAATTGTATCCGCATAACGCTGATAATACAGTGATTCTATACAAGTTGTCATATGGAAACTGATTATAAGTTAGCCACTCGACCATTATATTTTGGAAGGATTGGAATGATTGTTAGTAAGTATTTTGGTCATCTAATTATACATAATATCTAATATACATTTTATTTGTTTATTTTAGTTTTTGGAGCATAAATTCAACTTTCGTCATATGTTGTAAAAAAAAACTTTCTACTTAACTAAACTAAAATCTTAACTAAAATCATTTTAAATACATGTACTCATAATATGAGCTTTCATATTGATTGTATTTGCAGCAAAAACAAACAGGTGATATTTAATCATTGTGGCCAATAATTCTGGCAGTTTTGAATTGTTGAAACTTTGTATGAATTCACGTGTTTGGTCACTAATGGCCTGGGTTTCGCCTTTCGGCATCTTCAGGGATTCTATCACACGAATGCAACAGAACTGATGAAATTGAAATCCCATCTAGCACCTTCAATCGACTTCATAAATTATGACAGTATCCCAAGTTTTTATATGACTACTCTCCTCTCAAATTGCAATAAGATTTAGTAATACGGTGTACTCGACTATGGGTGTATGAACATTTAAGTTTCATTTATTTGAGAGTGGTGAGGATTTTACAAAGCTTTTAATACTTTTCATTTAAAAGATTAATTCTATTCCTTGAATATTCCCATATTCTTATTGTTATGATCTAAAAATCCTAAAACGAAAACTTAAAATCTATATAAAAATAATAAATATTCAATTCTTTTGTGAAATTGAAACTCATTACTCTCAATGATGATTAAATTTGGGGTCTTGTTCAACTTAATTACCAGCTATGATTTCATTACAAACATCCAACATCCCACCAGGGAGTCTGCGAAAGGGGACACATGCGGAGAAGGCTTTCAAGGCTGCCAAGCAGGCCTGCTCCTTTTGACCACCCTTCTTTTTGGCTCTTTTGATTATTGAACCGACAGCTCGCTTCATCAAACGATTTCCTATCGCACCAAAACGAGAAGTTACAGCACCGGCTCTTTCAATTGCAGCAAAGGACTGCATTTTCTCCAACACTATCTCTAAGATTTCCGTGGGAAGCCAATCCAAGTAAATCTGCTTTCCTTAAATATTGACACATAAATGTACAATGCTTTACCAAATCAAATCGAAAAGGGACTTATACATTATAAGTGCGCTTCACGGTGTAACTATGATCTACTTTCAACTAAATCACATATCAACAGCCTCTTCCGGATATTGTTCAAACGCTACATATTTATTTTTGAGTAAATCAATTTAGCATTAAACAAAAGTTGGAATTATTATACAAATAACAACAATGCTATTTATTTGAGTTGGGAATAACCATGCTCGTTGCATTTATTAATAATACACAACATGCTAATGAATGTTGCAGTCCTAGTTGATTTTTATTTAGGAAAATTAAAATAAAATAAATAAAAAAATATTGATATCTAAAGTAGACTAAAGTAGAGTAAAGTAGAGTAGCACTCTGTGAATGTATGCAGGAAAGTACTTATAACAGAATACAAAAGCTGCAATATATGCAGTTTTCCTGAATAACTTCAGAAGATTTTATATTCAAAAATAGGATGTGGAAAATCTGATAATTAATCATTTCTTCATTCTTTTATCTTCAATGTGTCTGAGCAGATGGAATTTATATATTGATTTGAAGCATTTATGATTGAAAAAAAAAGATGTAACCTTTTTATACAAGAAAAAAAAAACATTATTGTGTTTGATGGTGTTGTTTCTATAAAGATGCTATAAATCTTCAGTAGGTATTAAATATTTGAAAATATTTGATAATGTAGTCTACATGTCTATCCTTTTTCCAATTCAAGCTAAGGTGAACGCACCAATAATTGACCATATGTACCAGTAGTTGAAGGATGGAAAACTACTGAAACATTCTCCGAATTATTTGAAATGGCTTGTATTTTTTTTGATAATTGAATAATCTAAAATTATTAAAGATTATCTTGAGGTATCCACTTTCGTTATTTAATAATAAAGTAAGCGGTGGATTTTTGTCAAAGTTGAAAATTTCCTTAGTCGGTCAACTGCTGGTAAAACCTTGAACTTAATTAGTTTTAAAATGAAGTAACAAATACCTTACCTGCTTATCCAAAATGAAATATTGATTTCAAGTAAGATTATAGTTCACATTTGAATTTAATTAATCAACTACAGAATTTTTGCTTAATGCTGCTGATGTTGCGAAAAGATTTTAGAATACTGTCAACCTGTCACACGGCCCAATGGTTGGGACATGTAATAAATGTTAAGATTTTCTATTATAAATACTATTTATTTGCAGTGTATACTTACGCAACCTATTTTTCTTTGTACATTTTTTCATTTTACCCATGTTAATAATTTTTCAATACACTAATGATAAAACAATTTTTTTTCTAAATATGCCGTATTAAATCACCTAAATGAAACAAATGAGATATATCTAATTTTGAAAATAGAATAAATGGACAAGTGGTTCAGTCATTAGATTATATAAGTAGTAGCTCAATATTCCAAACATATTTATTAAGAGATTTTATTGTCTTTCAATTTAATGTAATACACCGAGCTGCAGGGGAACTATTATAAGATACTTGCGATGCTGCTGATACTGCTTGCGATTGTTACAGGTAAATTTGATTTGTTTCGAAATAATTTTTTGAACAAGCTCAAGCTGATTCATGCTTGAAATTTTAAACTGGACCACAAAAACCAGAATTTTACCTTCAAAGATTACACAAGGGGCATAAATTGATTTATATTCACTAAAATAGTTGTACATCATAGCTCTTTATAACGAATTCAACTGTCTTAAGGGAGTAATTATTGCTGAAAATAACTGGTCATTGTGAACGCTAGCAGAATAAATATCCTCATGTCCATTAACCCAAGATTTAAAATTTTGCATACCGTATGTAGTGCTCTTTGTTGAAACAGTCTTTTGAATTATTATTTTTAAAAAATGCAACAATAAACTTCATTGTTATTGTTCACCATCCAGATTTCTGTAAGGTTTGTATTCCAATAAAACTAACAGGTATATATCAATAATTAATTTAACAGGAAAGCGATGAATACAATATTTTTTTTCATCATTATTCGAGACTCAACCATTTCACTTATATGTACATAACCGGGTGAACGACAGATTACTGAATGACGCAATAAATAAAACCAATATCACTTCATGGTGTGAATAATTTTATTAAAGCTTTCAAACTAAAACTGTGATATAGATAAATAGAAAAAAAAACATACATATTACAAATACTGTCCAACTGGTAACAAAAGTTTTGAATCGTGTAGTAGTAGTAACTAAAGAATAACATTAAAGACAAACGTATACACCAGCCTTATGCTAACTTGAAAATACCAGTTATTACTAAAATACCTTTCAAGAATTTGGCATTTAACATATTTTTCTTTCATCTTATAAATATTTAGAGATACGTATTTTTAGCATCTCTTCACTTTTTTTATTGATTATTACGTTTTTACAGAAACTAAAATGTAAAAAAAGTACCCAAACAATTAGCATCAGGGTGCCTCACAATAAAACCAACTTGAAAGTGTTAATTTTACTTATAGGAAACAGAATAAATGGGTGCTCGAGCAATGTATGTTTAAGATAATTAGTATGTCACACATGCTCAGTGCTCTGCTTCGAGCAAGTTCAATTGCAAATTTGACTTTTTTCAATTTGACCTTTGAGATCTTGGTGAAAATTTACACAATATTTTTCTTTTCTTTATGTTCTGTCATTAGAGATTTTATTGTAATATTATTTATCAGGTATATTAAATATAAAATAACGCACCAAGGATACTTGTAGAATTTAATGTACAATGTTAAAATTACGTATCTCTAATACTAAGGCTAGCAAAGATGTTTACTGAATATTTATTTTTCTATAATAAGAACTCATTAATTCAATGTGCGTTATATTAAAAGACAATTTTAATGGCCACCATAAAAAATCTCACAATTCATATTTCATATGTTAAAATTAATTAAACATTGATGATAACGAAGTCTGCATTATGAATAAACTTATGAGCATAATTCATAAAAATCCAATTAACACTATTTAAAATTTTCACTACAATTTCCTCTAATTTCCATACCACGACAATATTTATAATAATTGCTATCATTAAAAAAAATCACGAAGCTATATACATAATAACTCCATAGACCAAACTTTCCATACATATTTCTCTGTTTGTTTTCCTCTATCTTCTAATAGCATCTTTCACAACTTTTATCAGTTCCATTTTCTCTACAAGTATTATTAAAATGTGTATATTTGTTAAAACAAATAAAAATATCTACCAATCTGCTAGACAAATTTCATCTCAAATAATGTTCCCTGTGTGCTGTGGTTAATGAAATTGTACAGCGAGTGTGTCCAAGCAGAGTGAAAAATTTGTGATACACTTGAATTCTGGTGCAATACAAATGCATAGAAAATTTAAGGTATCTTTGAAAACAAAATGAGACATCATTCTCAATAGTACTATTCTATGCTAATGTCTAGACTGTTGAGACAGCTGATTGTAGTTGATATATAGAAAAATGGGTTAATGGTGTCAAAACTTACATACAAGGCTTAATATCACCAAATTGTTTTGATAGTCTTCATATGTTTGGTTGACACTAACACCACTGAATTAATTCTTGAAATATTCAGTGTAGGAATATTGTTTATTTGGACCAGCATGGAACAGGTGAAAAAAAATTGATATGCTTTTTGAATGTGTGACATATTGCTCTATTGAGCAATTTTGTAATCTACATTTTAGGCAATCACAGTAAGTAGTCCAATCATTTCTTGTAAATGCATTAGTATTCCACATTACTGGTGTCAAATGACTAAATTATTTATTCAAATTAGATGATTAACTATTTCAATAATTGAAGATTGTAAATTAAAAACATTGATCTATTAACCGATAAAACAAAATACAGTCAGTTTTCGACTTGTAGCAAAGTTCCGTTCCACCACCTAGGGCGTAAGTCGAGAACTGACTGTAATTGAAATTCATTGAAAATTCAATATAACCTTAATATGTTGATGCCATAGCTTTGTTTAGCTGCAAAACATACTAAATAATTCCAAATTGTTATTTCAGTAATGAATTTAAGTTCTTGAATTCAAAAATACATTAATGTCAGCCTCATAGAATATCTCACATTTTCTCATCTTCGTTCGATTGAGCCCCGAGATCCTCATAAAACTTTGTCTTGCCATTAGAGCACAAAAAGAAACTTTACTTTTAATTAACACTGGAATCAAAATAAGCGTAGAAAGTGCAGTTTTATTTTAAAATAAAACTATGTTTTTTTTTCACTGTGTTAATAAACATAGTCTAAAATCATACAATGTAAGATCAAACATGTGTATTTATTATTTTGAAGAAGTTAAAAGCATTAATACTGAAATATGTCACGTAGTGAAAAACTATCCTTTAAGATTTGTTCAAATAAAATCAAATATTATACATATTGAAAAATTAATAGAAAAAAAATTATATGGCTCATATTGCTTAAAAGATATCCTCACTAAGCTAACATAGATTATCCAAATGCGATGATAAAAAAGTCTTTAAAAGTATTACATTAAAATTTCTGGAGTTTCTCATATGGCTAATGGCAAAACTCAATGAGCCCGTTAGGAAATAAAACTGAGAGACAGAGGAACTACGATGTCAACAAAGTAACAAATTCAATAAACTTATTGATAGGAAGACAGATATTGTGTTGTGGAAGGCAGGTCTCGTCCAAGCCAAGCGGCGTTCAGCCGGATGGTCTCTAAGCTCTGTTGGACAGTTCTTTCAGCTCCAGGCGTACAGTGAGTTTTAAAGAATTCTTCCACCTGCACAGCTGACTCTTCACTGGCGAAGTTCTCTGTAGTACATTTCACGAGGCGGGCCAATAAAAATCCTCCCTGTGAATTGAAAAAAAGCATTGATTGAAATTGCAAATATTAAGGAATTAAAAACCATATAATGGTTAATAGCCCATTTCAAAACAATTTTTCCATCTAACATTTTCGACGGATTCATTAGTAACCTTGTGGAAAATCATTTTTAACAAAGAAAATAATTGATAGATTTGTTATTTCACTAATTGTGACACGTGTTTTGTCTTTCGCAAGTATTACTTGGGAGGCATCTTTAGACTGATTCAATAGAGGTTATTTATTCCTAACTTACAAATAACATAAATGGAGAGTGGAATTTTTCTTTCTTATTATTATAGGTAACAAAGTAAAGTTTTTTGTCTCCTATAATAAAGCACCTTATGGTATGGGAGGTATAGCTTTATCATAGGCAATATATTTAAAATAAAAGTACAATGCAAAGCAATCTAAAAAAAAATTAGAAACTGAATCTCTACACATGGACTATTTGACTGTTCCCAATATATATAATAACAAAAAATATACACATATTTAACAATATTTTTCAGAAAACCCCATAATAATTCAAATTAAAAGCAGCTCCCAACCTTTAACAGGTTATGCACCCTTGCACTACAATGTGCAGAAAGTTGAGAAGAAGTAATAAACTAAGATATAAGTTATTGATTGAATTGGCATTCACTTGGTAGAACTCCATTATACATTGCTATTTTTTCACCGTGTTAAGGTATAAGTGCTTTGTGAAAAAAAAATATTATTAAATGGGATCCATTGGAACAAATATATTATCAGCTATATAATTTTTTTTACCTGATAACGGTCAAGCAACATTTTCCAATTATCTTGGAAGTACTGCCAAGCTAGGTTTCTTCCTTTCCGGCTGCTGGCGACTGACATTATGACAAAAACAGTATCCTGAGATCTTACATCATCCTAAAAGAAAAAAAAATATCAGAACTAGAAAATTTACTATCCGAAATTTGATTTTTTACATACAGTAAAATAAAGCAAAATTTTCTTGCCACTGAACTCAGTCTAATGCTCAAGCTAAGAAATTAAACCATCCTAGTTGGCAACTGAATCAAAAGGATAAAGAAAAAAAAAGTAAACACTAAGTACTTAATGAACATCAAATTTAAATAAATAACCTTGCCCGATCCTTACTTGCCTATTACTGTACATTAAATATCAAATAAGAGTTTGATGAACCAAATATTTCGGTGACCAGGCCTAGAGTGAAAAGAGACTTATGATTCACTAATATTGTTCAATTGTTAAAAGCCATTTATTAATTATTGAAAAATATAATAAATTTCACACATGAATTCTTGGATATGTGTACTATATACATTTATATCAATTCAACTCACCGACATGGAGAATTCAAGAACTTTCTCCAAAATTTTTACATCTTTAATAGCACCAAGCGCCCGACTGATCCTATCTTTCTCTTCGTGAAGTTCAGCAGACCGATATAAAGCGAGGAACTGTTCGTAAGTAGATGCATCACCGTCCAATAAGACAGCTTTGTAGCAAGCAAAACGCAAATCAGCAGGTAATTGAGCTTCCCCAGATACGTGAAGATTGAACCTTAAAATGTACAAAATTATAAATGTGAGAAAAAAGTTGGCAATAAATATTAACAAGACTTTATAAATGTGATTTCTGTGTGTGAGAACTGCAACTTAATGGGACAAACAGTAAAACGTAGATCATGCAGGTTTTGAAGCTGATTTTGGGTCTACAGTGCCAGTTCTACAGCCAGAGTAATTACTTTTAAAAATATTGATTGACTCTGGGCAATATGTGAATATCACAATATTGACTTTAATAAATTTCAATTTGCCGAACTGAGCAAAAATGCCTAAGTGAACCGATCTATAGTTGCAAATCTTAATTTGTTACACCAGTTTGAATGAAATTTTTTATCCTCTAAGATAAAATCATGATTAAAATAATTTTAATGTTCAATTTATATCAAAAATCAGTCAGTGGCAATATTTTAATTATTATATTAGAACAGAAAAAATGTAATGACGATCTTAATACCTTTTCTTTGCTTCGGCAATGGTGTCAGCGTCCTCACATGCAATCATTCTGTTCAGAACCAGACTGCGCAGAAGTGTAACGAGATGTGTTTCATTAGGCTTGGCATCCCATCCGACAGTGCTGGCAACTTTACCAAACAACTTTCTGCAATAAGATTTCCATGGCATTTCCATTTCGGTGTGAGACAAAAGCACCGAAAGCTTCGACAAGCAGTTGGCGATCGAACACCACACGGTGAAGTTTGTCTCTTCTGTATAGGCCTCCATCAGTTTAAGGGACTAAAATAGACATGTAGATTACTATTATTTTTATTTTACAATAGTTTTAATACTAAATTCAAAGTAACCCCAAGAAATATATGTCTAATTAAACCATATAAGTTGTGTGAACAGTTCTGTTCACACAACTTATATGTAAATATTTAACCTTAACTAAAAACCAATTACTTCTCCTATTGTAGAATGCATCCCATCAAAAAAATGTTACTTTTTTTTGTCAGTTTAAAAATATAATAGATTAGGGTTTAAAAATTTCTTCATATACAGTGAAACTTCGATTCCGCATTTTTCAAGGGACCCTAAAAACAAAATGAAAAATCCAGGAAACGATGAATGTGGGAAAGTTTAAAATAATAGTAAAATCTTAAAAAAACATAAAGTCCCTTCCCTCTAATAATTTCCTAAAATTGGTAAATATTCTTTGTTTAAAACATAAATTTAATGTCCTCAAACTCAGAAATTGTATTGGATAGAGATTTATGTACCAAAACCGATCAATCGGGATAATATTTGAGACGCAACCATGGTATTTAGATGGTAGATTGAGGAAATCGATTTATTGGGGAATGGTTAATGCGGGATTATTTAACATTGTTCTTATGGGTTTTTGACGGGACGATAAAAAATGAACTATCCATGCGAGAACGGTTGACCGGTGTTCCACTGTACTGTAAAAATCAAAAGATTATTTTCCTTTCTCTTTTTTCTCTTGTGTTTATAATATAATACCAAAACACTAAATTTACAAAATTGATCTCTTTTTATTTAACATGATTTGATATCCATTCAGTCATTGAATGAATATTTTTGTGATTTTTCTCCATGAGAAAAAGATAAGCAATAATAGGAACAATTTTTTCACTTCATAAAAAAATGTAAAAAAAATGAAATAAATTGAAAATTATTAAAAGCATAATGTTTGATATATAGGAAGTTTTTGAGATTCGGAGAAACCCAATTATCAGATTAGAAAAAAATTATGTACTTAAAGAATGCAACTATACCTCTACGGTGGGATTGTGGCCAGCTTGGACCATTGCAAAAAGGTCATCGAGCAGCCCCAGGCGGTCGAGAGGTGGAAGGCTTTGTCCGCGGACAGCCTCCACTAATCTAAGCAGGTCACCACTTTCATAACGAGTGCGATAGTAACCCACCGCACCAGGGTTTACCTGAAACACATTTCATGAAAATAGAAAAATATATAAACATTGCTATCCATGAGTCGACAAAGAGTACAAAAGGAATCAATAGATATTATAAACTTAAGCAATCTCATAATTCTTTTAACGTTGTAAATTTTCTATGTTATTAATGCCTTCTAGCAATCAACGTGGCTTCCATGCCCATACAAATATTGTATTACATTGAGGCATAGGTCATGGCACCTGTATCCCATGTGTATCATATGTTCTACTGAAAATTTTATTGCGTTACTTAAAAATTGACATAGTCAGCATGACTTCACACAATTCATTTTAATTAATATTCTGTGCCAACCTTCGGTGTCTAAATATAATAAAATAATGCTATAAACTCTTTTGAGCCACCGCATCACTCATATAATACATGCAGCTGTCGAGTTAAAAATCCCACTCTTACTATAAAAATATTCAAAACAATTACATAAACCAACTTATGCATAAATTCTTTGACTGAATGTCTTTAAAAGGATTGTCACTTACCTTAACCCAATCATTTTCAGCTACACCTTCTAAAACAACTTCTTGCGTCTTCTTTTCAAGAACAGTTGTTAAAACAACCTGTAATCAAGAAAACACACATCAATTATATTGATATGGACATATTCCGAGAGCACTGCATATTTCATATACATTATAAAAAAATTATTTATTTGTAAGCACAGCTGCATGTCCAAGAAATGCAAAATATGATTTGCCCCTTACACTAATTTATTAATTGTATTTTTAAGTGTTTTTTTTGTATGAAAAATAAAAACTTTATGATGATTAATTTATTGATTGAATTGGCATTCACTTAGTAAAACTCTATTATACAACGGTGAAAAAAATAGCAATCTATTTTAGTTCTACAAAATTTATGATCATGTCATGGAAATGACAATAGTAAATACAAAAATAATCTTAATTATTTTATATATCTATAAATCTATAAAAACGTTTTTATGGAACAAACCTGAAAAAATAAACTTGTGGTTCTTATAATTTTTATTGATAAAAAATAACAAGGAAAAATGTTATACATACTTTTCTGTATAGTTCGTTGTTAAATTATCAAGAAAAAAAACTGTTTACTTTTTAAATTACCACAATCCTGATTTTTAACACTGCTTTCCAAATATAACATTATATTTAAAATAGAAATTACTAATTTATATAAAAATTCATAATTGTGTATTTTAATTGCATCACTCAATATATGCAAACATTGACATTTAAGACAGATAATATGGCATAGTTAATTATTAAATGTTATTGAAACAAAAAAGTTATAATAACAATTAATCATGCAGATGTTTGACATTTAAGTACTTTTTTTAAATGTAATTGTGAATCATTTATAGAATAACAAAATGATGACAAAGAATTTAAATATATAGATATGTATAGGTTATACTGAGCCAGTAGAATTGCTTACGGAAATCAATTGGAAAATTTTGAAAAAATTAAAGAGCCATGCTTCATTTACATATTACAAACATAATACCAATGAAGAAATAGCTATATGTCACATGGTTATTTTTAGGTCTTTCTTTCAAGAAGGAAAAAGACTGAAAAGTGGGGTTATGAAAATACTGGCAGTAAAATAATTGCACTGTATATTTCCCGCTTTTAAGAATGGTTAATTTATGAAATCTCACAATATGGAATTTATGCATGTTAAAAAATCTATGTCATCCGAGAACCAAAACTCTTGACCCTTCACAAAGTAAAAAGAAAGACTACTTGCATGAAAAGTCTCATTATCCAAGAAGAAACTGATGGATCTTACAATATAATTATAAAATCATTTAACATTCCATTTTATTTTCCACTACATAATGAATATTATTTTTTAAAATGATTCAATTTAAAGATTAATTTTCAAATGTAAATATTCGGCATTGCAGTTAATAATTTTCAATGTATCAAATATTTGAAATTGTGGATAAACTTTCATTCTAAAACTTAAATTCTAGAACATTTAAATTTGATATCGACCTTGTCGAGATTTAAGCCCAGACATATACGATTGAAAGAGGGAGCTATTACTATTAGACCAGTATCAGCAATGCACAAGCTGAAAATATTACTCAAGAAAGACAAGGCGTTACAGAAGATAAAATACTGTTTAATTTTGTACCTTGAAATTACTGATATTCTAACAAAGAAATTGTAAAGTAAAATGAGGGTCATTGGCCAATGTGTTTGATATTTCAATAAAAAACTTTTAATATTTATTTTTTTTGCATTGACCTCAGTTTTATCAATTATATGAGAATATAAGTGATAGAAAATTAAAGCATTTTTATGATTCATGACTATAAACATGTTTACCATTATTTCAGTAAACAGAGTAAATATCAATTAATGTCAAATAAAAAATGTGATTCATCATGGTTTAGAAATTCTATGTTAGTGACTTCAAAACACAAATATTACTTGGATTTATTATAATAAATCCAAATGAAGTTGAAGGTATTATCTTTTCTCAAAATGTAAATTTTCTTGCCAAAGAATTACCTTATCAGGATTTTGCTGTGTGGAAATTGTTACAGGTATCATCCAAAGACTAGTGTCGTGTCCATTCATACCGTCGGCACAGAACTTTTCTTGACTGAGAGTCAAGATTCGATCATTGCCAGATTGTTTTGATGAAACTTGAACTACAGGGAAGCCCATTTGCTTGGTCCACGTTGACATAACAGCACCCACTGGCTTTTTTGACGACTCCTCGAGTGCATTCCATAGGTCTTCAGTGAAGGTATTACTATACTGGATAATTAAATAATACAACATATGAGAAACGGAATTTACAATAAACAGATATTGACAATATATTGCATTGACCACAAAAAGTCGTTTTTTTTCAAAAGACTGGATATCTGTTCAAAAATATAAAACGCATATATTTTTTATCATGATATCGTAGGGTGAGTCTACTATATCATCTCTTTGACAAATCTTTTAACATCAAATATATTTTTGGCTGTTAAGTCATAATTGTAAAAAGAGGTCAATGGTATGTGGAGTGCCACATATACATTGACACAAGTAAAGTGTTAACAAAACAAATACTTAGTCTTAGTTTTTCATGATTGATAAATATCTTGTATCAATATCTACACTAGAATTTTTTTAAACAGAATTTTTTGGCAGTTTTAAATTAGCAATGAAATATGATTATGATTTCTTTCTATGCCTTGTTCATTTACGCTACTGTATAAAAGTAAGAGACAGGCTGAATTTTCACAAGCTAAGCCTTCTCAGGACAGTTTCAGTGATGCTAATTGCTCCACATTAATCAGAGGTGCAATAATCCCATATTCACAGTACCACATTTACAACAATTATCAAAAACAAGTTTTTAATATTTAAACATTATTTTTAAAATAAAACACAACTAATGTATTTACAATTTAATCATATACAGACCAGGGCCTGGTCTTTGATTAGAAAATTGTGGAAATAGTACAAAACATTGTGTCTTATTTATTTAAATATAATACCTTTCCACCGAGAAGTGACAGTTAACACCTTAAAAAAATATACATTAACATTTTGCAGACTACATGATACCACAAAATTAATTTAGTGTGAGTGTTTGGTACAAAACATCTTGATAAAATAATTTAATATTTATAGGATAACCTGATAAAAATTTATGGATTGCATTTCATGAGATAAGAATAATCTGTGTAATGAGGTGACCTGATTACTATACTATGTTAATGAGAACATTTTGTCAATTTTTGACGACCATACCCAAAATTTGACGACAGTTATTTCAATTTAAAATTGAATCTAATCCATTGATACAGACCATTCACACCATGAATATGTGATTTACTAAAACTTTAATTTTAATAATTGAGTTAATCGATAAATTATGCCACTAATTTTACAATTATTGGATTTATTGGGTGGACATTTTTAATTAACTATCATCTAAACATAAATTTAATGAAGTCGCTCCCTGAGCAGTTCGAGAACAGAACTGGATTGTGCGGCAATATAAAAATGAAAAATAATTCTGTGAAAGTAAAAATAAATAAATTGGAATAATGTAAATATAATGCCTATTCATCGATAATTAACAGATAATGTCTATTTATTTACACTATTCTAGTAAAAAACTCGGGTTAGATAGAATAATCTGAAATGTTCTCTTGAAAGAAAAAAAGAAAAGATGTTTTAACTTCTCAGTAAAACATTTGGTAGAACAACATTAAGAGATATAATAAGAAACACATCTTTTAGTACTATTTCCACAATATACTTGATCAGGATCGGTTTCGTTCATCACAAGCATTATAATCTCATAGGACACAAATTACAAACAAGCCTATTTAAACAAAATTTTAGTTAGTAGTATGATGGTATACAATAGGCTTGTGAGCAATTTGTGTTCTATCAGTTGATAATGCTGAAACTGGCCCTGGTCAAAAAATATATTGAGGAAATGGTACTAAAAAATGTGTTTTGATTATTTGAAAAATCATGCCTTTCCATCAAGAAGTGACAGTTGACACCTTAAAAGATACTGTTAAATGAAATATTAATTAAATATACCTGATGCCTTGTCAAGTAGAGGTTCATTCCTCGTCTAAAGTCTTTATCTCCAATATAACGATGCAACATTCGAATAACAGAAGCTCCTTTATTGTAAGATATATCATCAAATATCTCATCAATTTCTGCAGGATGACCGACAGGCACTTCAATTGGATGTGAATTTTTCAAACAGTCAAGTTCTAGAGCTCTGAAATCATTCAATAATTATTGAAAAATACCATAGTCAAAGTAATCTCTTTCTTGCATCGAGATAAATGAGGTGAGTAACTGGGGGTCCACAAACTTGCCTAGACAAATCATACATGTTTTTCAAATTGAAAACTTATCAATATAATAAATTGAAAAAAAGATGTTTATAATGAAATTCTCCTGTAATGTTGCAACAACTGCTGCCAAATATAAAAGAGTAGGGTGTTTGAATATTCACATATTAATGCACTTGTAGCACTACAAATAAAATGAAACTTTAACACTCAAAGAATAAGGGCGCTTCGTAATATGGTATGTTATTTTTTAATAAATGGTCTGCAAAATTTTTTACATTTTATAGGGGGTCCATACTTTCAAAAAGGTGACAGAACATGCGTCTAGATCACAAAACATTCTTTGTGTATTTAAGACTTCTTTGTGTTTAATTTTTTATAAAAAAGGAGGTGTACTACAAAAAAAAATATAAAAACTACCTCCAATAAAATTTATTATTACATAAATAATGCAGCAGTGTTGAATGCCCAATTATTCAGTAAATAAATGTATTTTTCTTTTGTTACTAAAAACTGTATTTATCGAAAATATATTGACAAGAATAAAGCCTTTGAAAAGCTTTTGCTTCTGTAAATGATATTGGATTTAAGTTTAAATATGACCCTGATATTTATGAAAATTAATAAAAAATGAAAATACTTTTTCTAAAAGCTTTCAATTTGAAATAAATATATGATTTGACAACTCAATTCACGGACCCCTTAGGCAGAGCACACGAACCCCAGGTGGTCCGCAGACCACCATTTTTGGTGCACTTCTTTAGATGATGAAATGCACATATTTATTATAGGTAAAAGTTACAGATGTTAATTGCTTGGAACAGTTATTCATTTAATTAAATATTGAAACATTAGTATGTAAAAAATAAAATTGGTGTTTAAGGGTGTGATAATAATAAACCTCTAAATAAAAATTATTAAGCAAGTCTCTTGTTGGCCTGTCTAAAAATAACGACTCATGGATGTATTGCTTTCCTTACTTATTTTACTAATTTCTAGCTGTCAAAAGGGTAAAGTGAAAATACCTTATGTATGTCTCTGTGACATATTGAGTCCAAATGTCATATTCTGGGAACAAATGGTCTACACATAAAAATTCAACAAAGGTAGCGTAACCTTCATTGAGCCACAAGTGAGTCCACCATTCCATAGTGACCAGATTCCCGAACCACTGATGGGCCAGTTCGTGCCCCACAACTAAAGCTATCCACTGCTTGCTTACGGATGATGTATTCTGAGGATCCACCAAAAGACAAGTCTCCCTGTATGTCACCAAGCCCCAGTTTTCCATAGCTCCGGCTGAGAAATCAGCAATAGCGATTAAATCTATCTTTGGCAGAGGGTATGCAATATTGAAGTACTCTTTGTAATATGGCAGCACCTTTGTGGCCACCTCTAAAGCGAATAGGCCCTGTTCTTTTTTTCCCACAGGTGTATACACTCTGACGAGAACCCCGTCTTGTGATGTGTTCTCTACAAAGTCATATTCTCCAACTACGATGGCGACCAGATATGTCGACATTATAGGAGTAGTGTCAAATTTGATGGTACGATAGTCCTCATCGCTGCTCTCTTTCTTGACAGGCATATTTGAGAGAGCCACTTTACTCTTCGGGACGATCAGGGTAATATCGAATGTAGCTTTGATGGCGGGTTCATCCCAACAAGGGAAACATCTCCTGGCGTCGGTGGCTTCGAACTGGGTTACTCCCGCATATCGCTCTTCTCCTTCGGTGCTCAAGTATTTACTGCGATAGAATCCCTTCATTTTGTCATTTATCTCGCCGGTGAAATCAATAGAGAGAGAGCCATATCCCTGGACCAGTGTCTTCGCGAACACCAGAGTGGCGGTCTCGTCTTCAACGGAGAGCTTAGTCTCGACTGGTACAACTTCTTCGCCATTTGACAGTTTTAGAGTGACACTCTTCAAGTTTAGGTCGAGAGAATGGAAAACAATTTGTCGCGTCTCACCCGTAATCTGAAAATATAAAGGGTGCACACAATCGATTTTTAAATATCCACTACTCAAAACGCAGCAGCGTGACTCGCACGAATTTCAACATGAAAAATTATCATGACAGTGCAAACGACTCACCGCGAGAGAAACAATTTCTTTCCCCTCGAATTCGAATGTTTTTAGATCTGGTTTAAGTTCTAATTCGTAATGTTTCGGGACGACATTCTTGGGTAATCTTTCGAATGGTTTCTTGTCAGACATTGTGACTTGTTTATTTTATCACTCGCACGACACGCCGATTGCAGATCAGCGACGAAAACTGAGAAATCAAAAATACCGTAACGACCGAGTGAACCAGTGAACTGCTGACACGTTAGTGCGCGAGCGCTGCCGCTCGAATAACGGGAATTGCCGTGGATTGCGGTTCGTTGCCGACGATTCAATGATTTTGCATTTTGAGCTAAGAAACAGAACTGCGAATAAGCGTTTTATGACAGTTTGGTTCAGTGTTTTTCTAAAGAAAGTGATCAACGTGATCAATGACCGGTTTCAACAATGAAAAGAATGATATACAAAAAGTTGAGGTTAGGTTCATAAAAAAATACAAAAAAATTGAAGGGACCGGTATGCGCACGCATCTACTTATTTTTATAGTAGGTATACGTGCGTACTGTATCAGTGAAATGTGAAATTCGGGTATTCCAACAATATTATTGTGAATATTTTACGAATTTCGAGATAATGAAAATATTTTTTTATCCTATAAAATCGTCTTCTATAAGACTTTCCAAATTCTAAAATAGCATTGATCAACATCCTTCTTTATCTTAATCTAATTTTTATCGATTCAAAATCTTTATCCCTGGCACTATACTGAGAACTTTCGTTGCTTTAATTTTAATTGGTTCTACTAGGCTGAGCGGTATGATTTTATGTTTACGTTACAGGTATGTGCAACGCTTTTATGCGGGGAGTTTTTTCATTGATGTGCGTTATTCATGTCTGCTATTTTCAACATTATGAAACATAAAAATTGTATCGAACATTTACTGAATATGTTCTATAAGAACTAGCCACAAATAAATATCTAAATTTGACCGTTGACATATCTAGAAAACAGTGCACCCGACCTAAAACCTCTTGAAGTACAAAACGATTGAAATGTTTCAATTATAGTTATTTAAATTTTTATTGTGCATTATCTTTATATTACTATTTTTGATTTTTTTAAATAATTCTATAGGGTTTTTTTGACCATATATACTGACTTGAAGTAAATAAAATAACATATTTTACTACAATTTTCTATTTTGATGTTCAACATATCACTATAAATTTTCTGCAACATGGATATAATCCAGCATCGGCAATTTTTCATAAAATTTTATTAACAATAAATATGCAATTGCGGTTTTTTGCATTATATCATCAATTCAAAACATTTAAAAATGTTTCCAGAAAAATTACCTGTTTTGGTCTTTGGCATTGTTACCGTAAATGAGCAATATGGTTATACAGAAACTGCAACGTTTCCTACTTTTCAGCAACACTATCAGAAAAAAATGTTTTAAATAAAAAGGCAGTTTTGATTGACCACAGTGTACATATATAATATCTAAATAAATATAAAATTTTTAGCAATATTTTTAACTCATTAGTGCCGAACCCAATTGCTCACGTTAATGGCACAGGTGTCCAATTGGACACGCATTTATTGTTGTCTACGATTGATCAGAAAATTGTCAATGGATATAGTCATAAATATTGTTTCACATATATCAGTTGAGCCAACGACCATACCACGTTGAAAGCACCGGTTCTCGTCCGATCACCAAAGTTAAGCAGCATTGGACGCGGATAGTGCTTGGATGGGTGACCGCTTTGGAACACCGCGTGCCGTATTCTGTTGGCTATGGGAATGAAAACCCAGACAGAAAACCGCACACCAACCCGCCTGGGCAGCGTGGTGTGCTATATCCAAACAACCCCCCTGAAAGAGAAAGCAGGGGGAGGCCTTCATCTAGCAGTGGATCGACCCGGGATGATGATGATGATGATAATGATGATGATGATATATCAGTTGACAAAGGTTCATTGCTTCACTTAGACATCACTTTGGAGTTCTGGCTAATTAAATTAAAATAATATCGGTTGCCAAAGTGTGTCATCATTTTACAGACGAGAAAACATGAACTCAAATTTTACGTAAGTATTTTTTTCTGATAATATTGATTCAAAAAATAATGTTTCTTTCATTAAATGAATTATAAACATACATCGTTTACGTTAACATATCCAAGAATGGCGATAATTTTGTTTATGGTATATTTATTGAGCATTTAAATCCAATGTGTCCATTTGGACACGTGTGCGACAAACCACTAAAAAATATTTTACACATATATCGTTACCGAATATAATCTATTTATAACACCACCAGACCCTGCAGTTTTAACAGATGAAGATTCAGGAGATGAGGATTGTGGCGGAACTATCGACAATTTAAATCATAGGCAATTACAAGCAACTGCACATGCAAGAGTTAGACATATAACAGAAGATAATATAGAGGAAACCAATATAGATTTGGAATGTGCTAATATATATGACCACATCGACAATGTGACTTATAATTTTGACTATTTAGTAGGAAAAGAAAAAAGGACTTGGGTCAAGGGTAAAATGGAATCATTCATACCTCTATTCCCAGAGCCGGATTATAGTCAATTCAAAGATAAATCTGCAAGTCAGCTATTTGAATTGTTTTTCGATAAAAGTAGAAAATGCGATGTTGGCTTGTGTATTATATGTTTTGAACATTATCATACTGTTAATATTTTATAGAAATAAAGAATCTTAAATATATCAGCGTTTTATTACATTTTAACAATATTGAATAATTCATGTAAAATTTAAAAATAAACCATGTGTCAAGCGTGTCCATGTGGACACAGCTGTTTTCTACGAAAGTAAAAGTAATATTTTAATTTAAAATTTAGTTATTACTTTCATTTAACATGCTGATACGTAATAAATGAAAAGAAATTATTTTTGAAACAAAAAAAAACCTTGGCACACGGAGAACAAAATTTGTGTGTCCATCTGGACACCTGTGCCACTAATGAGTTAATGTGAAATAAAACTCATATTGGCCGTTTAGAAATAAATTTATTTATCAGTTCAAAATTCGTATTTACACAATATTTTTTTTATATAAAAAGATCGTAATATTAATATTATTTCCTATTTTGCATTACATTACTAACAATAGATTTATGTCTTGAAATAAATGGGAAAACAAAATATAAGTCATCATCTGAATATTTAAGAAAGAATATTGCGTTGCCAGCAATTCTGGTGACGAGGTTCACCAAACTGGGAGATCAGTGTGAATAACAAATGACAAAATTTTTTAATAAAATTTCTGTCTGATTGAGTTGATTCAGGCTCAAATCTGAGTTTGATATTTTTTATGGAACATATTCATGAAAATGTCAAAAAATTTGAATACTTGAAAGTAACCGAGAATGCTTTGTATATGTTTGAAGAATACATGATGCACTTTCTATGACATTAATAATTCAATTTGCTAAATGTCGCATCTGATAAAAATTCTCAATTATCCTGTAATTGTGTGTGCCGTGTTATAGCCTGTTATTATCCACACTGAAGTTTCCGATTGATTTTTTTAGAACATTGTAAAAAAAAAAATTCAACAGCAGAAATATTCCTCATATCTTCTGTAAAATATAATAAATTTCTACATTAGCAATGTCGAAAATTCTATTTTTCTACTATAATTAACATACTTCTACTCATACTACGATCCAAATACATGTCAATACGTCACATTTGATGTGAACTAAGTGTTCACTAGGAATTCATTAGGTTCATAAGTCCACCCTAGATATTAGTTGGGAGTGTATTCTTTGAATAATGTTATGCTACTTATTACTAGATGATTTCACATTTAATAAAACAACTGCGTCGCTATCCGGCTAAAATATTACCAACAAATATTTCAACACTATTTAAAGAGATGGCAATACACAATTTCGTTCGAAAATAATTCATCTGTCTTGAGATTACTGAAGAAATTAAAAATGCTTCACAGACCTTAGTAAAAAAATATTGCAATCTGTTTTAATTGGCATTAGTCTTTTTTTTAGTGTTAAAATACAGTAAAATATAATATTATACTTATAGACATTACAAAACAATACTTAGCTCAGACAATAATGCATAAATTACAACTGTACAACTCATTTCATCAAAAATATTAATCAATTCATCCTCCAAACAGTGACGCACTTCAAAGGAGATGTGAATTTATTTAGATTGGTTTTTATTAAAAAGATAGAATTTCCATCAGACAATATAAAAATAAATAACCAATGGATTTATCGATAGCCATGTCTCAAATAGTGAATAATAGTTAGCATGACACACAGTTTGAGAATGACAATGATTTCATTAGTGTCAAGTATATACTAGAGAATAATGAGAGTCAAAAAAAAAAAGATTAAATATTCCATTTTAGTAAAAAAAATGATGTACTTAAATATTCACACAATGAATATGGCAAAAATAAGACTAACTCATTGTCATATTATACAAAGATACAATGAAAATAATAATAAAGTATGTTCAACACACAATTTCCAAATAGGATATTAGTTATATTGAAATATATACGCAAATGTCTATATTTAAGCGGTCAAGCACTATATGTGAAGCATCTATTCCCTTAAATTACAAGAGAAATGTTTGATGAATCAGATATGAAGTAGATAAAGCTGTGCAAAAAAACCAGTATGTATTTTGAATATAAATAAACAAAAAATTCTATAGCATAACATAAGCCGACTTTCATAAACATTGCAAATAATAACATGATTTATCAGCTTTTAATTATTTTGACAATAAATCGAATTATGAGAGAAAATATTGGAAAGTGAAAAATATAATTTCTCATCTTTTTTTTTTGCCTAATGAGATACGATGAAGTTAAAAATCACAGTTAGTGGCATTTTGCAAATCGCAATACTCACAAAGAGATTTGGAATCTTATTTGCTGTCTTTTAGAAGAGAAGTGTTAAATACATATTAAAGAAAAGTAAAAACTGTAACGAGTGTAAGTATTCACTAATATAGATCATTTTTTACATAGTTACACAACTCACTTATGCAAATGCTTTGAGCTTAGAATCGGCTCTATTAGACATTTTATGGCGCAGTACAAATGTTGTTAGGATTGTCAAAAAGTTCTTTGTAGAATAAAAGTGTGAAGAGAGTTTAAGTAAATATTTTTATCGTGTTTCAAAATTTTGTTTAGATAGTATGCTATTTGGAATCCAAAGGCAAAATATAAAGGTAATTTGCACAATATGAATACTTTTTGGGGTTATTATGGCCACAGGGTAACTTCATAACACATTATAATAAAGAATTTGTATTATCTGCAATAAATCATTAAACAAAGTAACTTAAATATGCCTTATTGTGTAATTGATATTACCCTAAGAATTTGAATATATATGTATATATATTTAAGCAAAAACCATAACTCATCTATTACATACTACTTTGCGGTATGATGGTTGTATGGGTGTCCTTTTTGACACTTTTACAGTATAAGGTATATTCTTCTTATCCAATTACAAGTAGGATACAGTAAGACAGTGGGATCAATTAATGGTACAAAAGATCACAATCTTCTATAACCAGCTATAATGTTTTATTATTTTGGTTGCAAAAAATATTTTAAAATCTCTTGTATAACATTTGTACTGCACTAAAAATCGCCAGCATATAAAACATTTATAAAAATGTTTACAGAAAGCAGGGCTACCTCCTTTCTCTATATGACTGTTACATATTACATCACATACAATATATAATTATTTAGGCTAGACAATCTTTACTTTAATATCTCTTGCCTATCAGTAAACCGACTTTTAAATATTCATTAATTGTATTGAGCACCATGGAAGGAATGAGAGTGCGTGAAAACATAAATTTGTTTTTACAGTTGTATTCCTCCGATTTTATCGTTTCTACTACACATTTTTCTTCCGAGCATCTATATTTATTCAAGGTCTAAAAATCATTTTGTTCTTCTATGATAAAGCAAACGGTCTAACGGGAAGCTAACCGAATCGGAATCCACGACTATGAAAAATAAAATTGCATCGATAGCCCATAGCTCACTGCGAGCGTGCGCATCACGTTACACATAAATAGGTATCACATTGGCTCATAACTGTTTTAGCGTTAATATTACATTCTTCAGTATGCTTACGATTTGATGTTATTTAAACCGAATGATTCTAATTCTGAATATACTAATTTCTTATGTAAAATTTCACTATGAATAAATAATTATGGACATGTTTTCGTTTACGTTCGTATGTCCTTGTTTGGTTCTTGGACATGACTCAAAAATGCGTCTAAAATTTGATTTTTTTTTACATTACATACGGTAATTGACTGATATTATGAAAATATCAGTTAACAATATATTCTGTTTCCTAATTAGTACAAATTACAATTTATTCCAACTGTAAATTACTCATAATTTTGTTTTTTTACAGTAATCATAGGAAAAAACAAAAATCATCTAATTTCTAAATGTTTTATTATGACTGTCACTTAAAGTTATTTTGAATGGATATTTAATTGGTTAGATTAATAATTGAAGAAAAAAAACTGTTCCAAAGATAAATTGTAAAAAGTATTTGATCTTTACATTTCTTTTTTGTCATAATATTTCCAAGAAGGAATGTAATTTACATTTCTTAATTTACGAGGGCGGATCAGTTTCAGAGGGCGATACCAGAAACTCTCTCACATTGAATTGTAACTGAATAACTTGAATCATATATCCAACATGTAACATGGTTCAAACGGTGATAAATCAGCCTAATAGAACTGTTTCTGGTATCATGCCAAACCTATCCGCTCTTGTAATTGCATACAGTTCGAAAATGCTTTTTATCTCACTATTAAAAGCGAAGCTATGAATGCAAAGTTGCAGATATTTTAGTATTTTGATGATTGCTAATAAATTACTCTATGGACTGATTTTTAATTCACTTTTTAACAAAAGCAAAGGTCCACTAAAAATTACATTCAAGGTTTGGTATAAATTCTAAGTAATAATTGCTTGTAAGCCTTGATAGAAAAACAATTGAATAACCTATTTGCTAATTAAATTGAAACAAAATGTGCCATTTTGAGAGATCTACATACAAATGAATAGTCGTGAATCGTTTAAGAATAGCTATTAGCTATACGGCAATATATATATTCTATAAATGAGACGTGTAAAAATGGTGAGTGCAATTCTACTAGATTTATGATAAAATGCAATGCAAATGGAAAAGATACACGAGATCAAAACTGAACACCACAGAAAAAAAACTTAAAAGTTCATCTATCCATTCCACACTCCACACCTTAGGATTATAACAATGACAGCATCAAAATTGGATTATATCAAAAACCGTGTAATAAACACCTTCTTCGATATCAGTTTCAATCATTATGCATGTTCCTAAAAATGATCTACAGATTGTGTACCTTCAAATGAAACAATAAAGTACCTATTCATATTAATATCGACATAATTACAAAAAAGACCTAATGAAACAGTCATTTATTAATCTTGGCGTTATATAATTCTCACTCTGTTGTGTTTTCCATTTTTTTAATTGTTACATAAAATTTCTTTAAAAAAATTATCTACACACTTCGACACGGGTCGACACATTAAGAATTAAAGGCATGGCAATCCGAACGGGAGTATTGGCTTCACTTGATACCCGCGTGGCGATGCTCCGGGTACAGGTAGACTCCGTCCACGCTGAATATTGACATTTCTGAAACATGAAAACCCATTTTTTATTTCATCTGTAAAAAACAATCTCTCAGGAATGAATACTCAAAATATTTTATACAATGATCAAAAAAATATTTCTTTTCAATGATAAATTAACTTATAATGAAATAAAGTCAAAAAACAACTAAACAGTTGATTGATTTTATTATGATAGTTATTTTAATTCCTCACCATCAGGCAGGTCATAGAGGCGCTTTGGCAGCCCTGCGAAATAGTCATGAACGAGTGCCTCCTCGGCGGTGTCTCTTCCGAGGGGGTCGGGCTGCAGCAGTCTGGCGGCGAGCGCTTCTGCATCTCGCGAGTCGTGAAGGCGCGGGAAAGCTGTTCCCAAACGCCGCGGTCGGTGTGGGGCAGAACGATGAGCTCTGTATCCCGGAAGCCGGGATACTCCGGGCCAAGTTTCTTCGGATGGTGTGCCTAAAACCTGAAATATAATATAATATTTTTACAAAAATATATTACAATATAAAATTAGCAACCATCATTTATTGCTTACTCAAAACAGTTTTTACACTATCTCAGAAATTGATTTAACTGTCAACAATACTTCTATAATATAAGATTTCGAATGGGTGCTCGATGATGGCTTTACATTATCAAATTTGAATGATTTCAATTTAATACACCTTGCATCAAATGATTTTTAAAAGTTTGAAGAAATAATATATTCCGTTGAACTTTGAAAAAAATTCAGTGTCCACTTCTATAAGAAATAATATAATCGCTTTTTTTTTCTTTTATATTTTTATTTTGAAATGAATGAGAATTTCCCCTTTTCTTCAATTATTCTGTTAAATTACCTTAAATATTTTGTCAAGTTGATCGTATGTATCTCTGACCCCAGGGAATGTCGGTACGCCAGTGACCATTTCAACAAATATGCATCCCACTCCCCACATGTCCAAAGATGTCGAGTACTCTGTACTGCCGAGTAATACATCTGAAAAGGTTGAGAACATCATGACAATGGGCTCTGACAATGTTCACTATCATGAATTAATGTTAAAAATCTGCGCAAACTGGAAAACAGGTTTGTTATCTCATATTACATTAAAGAAAAAAAAATAGTAAAACAAAATTGAACATTCTTACCGGGTGGTCGATACCACAGCGTGACCACTTCATGTGAGTAAGTGTGGCTAGGCACGGACTTTGCTCTGGCCAGTCCGAAGTCTGCCAATTTGAGTTCACCGGCTCCACTAATGAGTAAATTCTGCGGTTTGACATCGCGGTGAAGGACTCTCCTTCTGTGACAGTATGCCAGACCGCGAAGCAGCTGGAAGAGGAACAGACGTGTGTTGCGAGGCTCCAAGCCGCCCGGATGCCTCTCCATGTACTGTGAGAGATCTGTATCCTGAAAAAGACAAACGAAACTATGAGTCAGTTTACTAAATAATCATTTATTTTCCTCATTATAAAAATGAAATCTCACGGGAATTTAAAAAATAAACGAATTTCAGTGGTTAAAATTCATAACTATATTGAAATAATAAATATATCTAAAGACGGCCTTTTTTCTAAGAATAATAGTAATACATACAACAAATTCAAAGACGAATGTCAGTGTCTCCCTGGTATGTACAATATCATGCAGAGTGACTATATTGGTGTGCTTCAATTCCTTGAGTAGTGAAGCTTCCCTTATGGCTGTGAAAGGGGCACCTTCCTCTTCCTGTAGTCTGATCTCTTTCAGCGCCACAACTTGTTTCGTCAAACTTAAACATAAAAAAAAAAAAATTAAGATATTACATTAAGTTCAAAAAGAAAAAAAAACACAGTATTTAATACAATAAATTCCAATAAAAAATGAGTGTTTACAGGACAATATTATATTATTTATTGATTGAATTGGCATTTACTTGGTAGAACTCCATTATAACACGGTGAAAAAATAGCAATGTATTTTAGTTCTACAAATTTTTTATAAGATATAGTTGAAAGCTATTACGGTTCACGAACATAGGTCTGACGATGGCGCGAGTCGAAATAGCTATCAACTATATCTCATAAAAAAATTGTAGAACTTGAATACATTGCTATTTTTTCACCAGTAATATTATTTATGATTCTAAATAGTGTCAGCAAAAAAATATCGAGAGTCACAATGCAAATGATTACTTGTGACATGGCCATATTAAATATAAATTTCAGAAGAGGCAAAAATTTACCTACATGAGTATAAATAAAAAAAATATTTGCACCCAAGGCGCCAGATATTAAGTTCATATCACAAGTCATATCAGCTTGAGCAGATACGAAAATCTCGAATGTAAATTTAATGATGACTTTTAAAGAACTTGATACTTGATTGAACTTTGACCCACTTGATAGCTAGGACAAGGCTCTTAGATGTCAAAATTTATAATTTTTATGTCAGAAGGAGTATATTTTTACTATATTGTTATTGGAATTGTTAAAAATCAATGTAATAACGTATTTATTAGTACTATCGCATTTAACCATTCTCGTAAGTTCTCATTGAGCTTTTATTACAAATTAATAACCAAAACATCAAAGCTACTGAGATTTGACAATTTAATATTCAACTGGGTTTGAATAATAAATAATTATCACGTCGGATGTCGAGTAACATAAAAACACTCCTACATCGCAGAAACAAGGCAAACTGCCCCGCAGCCTGTCGACAAGGAGTGTTCAAAAGCACATACTCTTGCTGTGAAAACGAGACTAAGGGAAAAAGCGAACGCCAAGTGTGGCAGCAGGCTCGAACATCTCGTATCTGTTGTAATGGAGAGCCGTGATTATTACAGTGGTGCGTGTTGATACATTTTTATAAGACGGAGCACTTGAGACGACCTCTACGACGGCAAAACCCGTAGCAGTGGCGTAGATACGATTAAATAAACAATATAAAAGTTTTTCAAAACAATGTGTTTCATTTAATTATTTTGAAAAAAATAGCGAAAAAAACGCAAATAATTATGAAACATCGGCTAACGAGACCAAAGAATCGCCATATAAGAAGCAATGGAAACAATAAAAATAATAAATAAAATATCGCACATCGAAAACAAAATATCAAGTTAGATTTCAATCATCTTAAGGATCATTTCAGTACCATTATTGTATGACAGAAGCAATCAAAGGGTAAAAAAAAATTAGATATGAAACAAATTTCATACGAACGGACGGTTGTTTGATGAGTCGGTACGTCTAAATGAAGCACGGTGCTTTCCTCTACGAAAACCTACCCCGCACAAAGAAAAGGTAAATGAGGATATATATATTAAGTGTTTGTTTCCAAGAAAAATTGTAAAACATTTACAGATAAAATGAAAATGCGAAAATTATATTAAAAAACGTATATCTTATGTGACGTAAGAAAAATAAATAAATGGCAATCAAATAAACAAACAATTCAACATTTTTTATTTCACAAATGATTGACTTTGTTGAAAATGTTTGTGTTATAATTCTGTTTATATAAGTGCTTTTGTATACAAAATATTTTTTGCTTATCAAACTGATTCGTACAGGAATAAATCGGAAAGTTTTACGACACACGAGCAGGCCACATAGAGCTGCACGTGAGAAGTATATCCATATATAGTCCAGTGTACCAGTTGATAGTACTTGCGATAATCGAAACCGGTACTGATTTAATGGTTGTACTAATTCAGTAATTTTTGCGGATACGTTCACAATAATCCACAAAAATTTCATCGCAATCGGATTAACGGTGTCGGAACGCATACGGAACGAACGAACAAACAAACATACAAACACTCATTTTTTTATATATAAGATAATCTACTTCAACGACATAAATGGGGCAAACATGATAATATTTTTGATGTTTGTATATGAAGCTCCATCAGGCATAAAAAAGAATCAATTAATGACTCTTTCAGCTGACAGGAATGTAAATAATTAAGAAATTGAGTTATTCTTGGACTGCCAGTGAGCCGCGAAAGAGCGAGAGGGAGTCAGCAAAAAGTGAAGCGCGGAAAGAGAAAGAAAAAACACAAACCAGATTTGATGAGATCAAAACGCTGTTTACGATTGAGCGGTACACTAATGAAATGAGCGAAGGGTTGGTTACGCGTTTGGGAAAATATTTTTGGTAATACTTAGAGAAATAAAAATGTATTCCGTTCGAGGGAAATTTATGATGTTATGTTTTATGCATAGGGCAACCATTTGCGCACAGACGCCGGCGTACTGTTCGGCCGCGGAAAAATACATAATAATGAGAAAAAAAACGCTTACCATTATTGCTTTTTCACGGGGTCGATTCTTATCATTTTTGACACTATAAGACATTTTACTCAATATTGAATAAATAGGAGGCTGTCGTGATATATGAATTTGCATTACGTTTATCGACTAAATCATATTATGCATTAGGGCAATAATTATCTAGTAGACATATCTTCAAATAAATATCTTCAAAGATGATTGAACGGCTACTTTCGGCAAATGTAAGTATAGGACGATTTCTATGATGGAAAATATTAGGAAAATGAATTCATCCAGTAGTTTTACCAGTAGTTTCCAGTAGTTAATTCAGATTTTTGTTCTAATAATAAAACCTAGTTTATAGCTTCTATAGATAAGTTTTTTTAAACTTTTTTTGATGATGAAAAATGCGGGTGAAAGCAGATGGAATAGAAATTTTATCAAGAATTTATTGGATAATTAATTTTATACAACATATAAATAAACTTAAAAGAATTGCTGAACACCATCAGTCGACATCATAAATAAGAAAAATTATACTTTGAAAGCTACGATATATAATATTTTAATGTTAATTTTGGCTCAATAATTTTTTTATGAAATATTAGAAATAAAAACTTCATTTTGGAAAATTACTGCAATGATTTTTTGATGAAATTACTATTCTCAAAATCAAGCACTTTCAGTCGATATCATAAAAAAATATAAACATTATTATGGTAAAACTACATTTACGGTGATATTCATTTTACTCGATTAATAAATATAATTCATATATAAAGTATACATAAATATATAATAAATATGCATAATATTTCTTCAAAATTTCGATGTTTCAACGTGTCATTTTCATTATAACATCCAAATAATAAAAACACAATGTTTATAACTAGTTCCACAATAATTTTGGAAACAGTACCAAAAATGGTGTTTTCGTTTGAATATAATGCCTTTCCACAAAGAAGTGACAGTCAACACCTTAAAAGTGAAAAATGAATGAACTTTTTTTTGAAAATTAGCTATCGGTTTTTTTCCAACGCAAGAAGTTCAAAAGTAGAATAAAAAAATGTTCAGCATAAAGTTGAGACAATGTTATTTTTACGATTCTCATTTTTCGGTGAAGCAGTTAAAAATGATCAAGACTTCTTCTGGATTAATGATGATGGAGAAAAATAGTATAAAATATGTTTACAAGATTAAAACCTATAAATATAAAAAAATAACACAGAGAAGCCTCCGTTCAGTTTTCATTTTCCAATAAGGTAATGGAAATCGCCAAAAAAATTATTACGACCGCCTGATAATCTGGAAAATTGTTCCGGAAATTATTGACGATAAAATTTTCCATCCGAGGTATTATGTCATAATGAAGAACATTATTTTTGTGTTAGCGCCTGATAAGTTACAGCCGATGCTCGCTGTACGTCTACTGCATACAAAATGATGATAACGATTTGGCTTAAATAGATTTTTTTATTCTAGATAAAGCATTTTATGTTTTGTAAGAGCATGGCAAGCTAATTCAATGATGTAGCATAGGTTATGCAACAATATTTTTGTTACAGACAAAGAAAATATATTTCTCAGATACCCATATTATCGGGCATACCGACCATATCTTCTGAACCACCCGTATTTTTTGCATAAAGTCACATATATTTTAACTAAGAAAGAAAAAGGAATAACGTCTATATATCTACGATTATATAAGAAAAACCAAATCACGGACCAGGAAACGGGTTTGGATTGAAAAGTTCGATTGGGATCTCAACGACGATGAATAAATTACAATATAATTATTTCGTTTAAGAAGATAATACAATAAATAAAAAATTGAAATAAGAAATCAGAAGTGTTAAAGGTAAACTGTAATGTTATCTTAGATTTTAAAAGATATTTTTTTATACAGAGTGCGAAATAATGGTTACCAGAAAAATTCATAAATGTTTTATTAAGCAATGGTATATTATTATAATTATAAAAATACAAAATATATCGTTACGACATATATCAAAATACTATTTAAAAATAGGTACGCATAACATGAATTATCGTTAAATATAACAGAAGTAACGACCGTTACGTTAAGTGGATATTATTGACTGCTCAATATAATATTATATCATGCTAAGGGGAAACCCCGCAAAGTAAAAGTGGCTTTACAAAGGCTTCAGTTTGCGAAGAGATTCAAATATTATTCGCTTGGATCGGATTGCGCCATTGCACGCACAGCAGTCGATTGAATTCTATTCTATGTAGAGATCACAATTTACTTATTATGCAAAATTGATTTCAGACATCTGCTATTTAGGAGTATAGAAATCCGTATGTTTTTTTTTTATGTTCCGGTTCGAGTCGCTGTGAGCAGGATGTTGTATATGAAATACTATCTCCCCGTGATGTTTCATAAAGAGTGTTGAAAAATAATTAACATTTAATATTAATAACATAATTGATAATTAGAACCATTCGACACAAATGTTTCGAAAACATTTGTGTCAAAACGGAAAGTCTCAAATTATTTAATTTGGTACTCATGGGATGAAAACTCAATCATACAAAATATATTTTTGTATCAGAATATTTATGATATAAGATTCAAAATATCACAACAATTAAAGTTTTCATTCCTGGATTACCGTCAGCGAAAAGATCTCTTTTTTTCACCGCTCCACTCCGTATAGATAAACGGTTAGGAATACTGCTCTAGTATGTCAATATACAGAATATAATCGTTTTTACATTAACTGGATTATGACAGACAACAATTTCTTATGATTTTTTAACGTCCTAACATATATTTGAAGATCCATCAATTCGATAAAAAATAATTTTGAATATACAAACAAAAATAGTCCACTTTGTAAATACCATTGTTTGTGCGCTAAAAGCAATCTTTGGGGCTATTTTTGAAAATAGAACGTAAATCTTCGCATAAGGCTGTAATCGTCGTGATATAGTAAAAAGATTTGGATGTTCAGAAGAGGAGAGGTTTACGAAGAATTTAGTTGCAGGATAACACGAAGCGGCGCTTACATCGCCAATACAAAGAAACTCCTTATAATGTAACGGCAGAGATTTTGAAACGATGATTACGTGAGTCCAAAAATATTATCTTTCCGCAAATTTTAATGAAAATGTGAAAATTTAATTTTCAAAATATCGAACATAAACATACACACATTATCAAAAATGTTTTCCCAAGCGTGTTCAATCGCAAATAGCGTTTTGATGTCATCAAATCTGGTTTGGTTGTGTCTTTGTCCGACAAAAAGATTTAAATATAAATCACCCAGAGGTATCACTTTTTTATGTCTTGAATTGCAGTAACAAAACATGAAATTGAACTGACAAATATTTTGTTTATGACGGAAAAACATACCTATAAAGTTATTCATTTACAAATACATTCGCACCTATATGTAAATAATACTAGTCAAACTTAACTCAAAGAGTATTCTTTTGAAGTAGCAAAAGCATATTTTGTGGTTAAAAGAATAACCATTTGTACGCCCTGCAATATTTAATGTATCATAATCTCCAACGTACGAAAAGATTTTCAAAGGATTACGGCGCTCCAAATATGCAATCATTACTATTTGTATTAGACTACAAAGGGATTCGCAAGTATGATATGCGAAAAACATTCTCTCCCAACAAAAAAGATTTAGTTTATTAAACAATTTGTATCACAAGAGCTTTGCGGATATTTCATTTTTGAACATACAAAGGAGAGTAAATTGCCAATTCATACAATGTTTATAAGGTCATTATTAACGACAAAAAAATCAAAAGGGAATATAAAATAAAGTCACCAATATTTACGCATTAGTGTAAATTATAAGTAAACGTGTCCTCGATAAATTTACATACATATTTTAAAAGAAGTAAATCATCATGTGACGTATAATTAAAATCGATAACTTTATTATATTCCGTTTGCAGTGATTCACCCAGCAAATGGAATAACAAATTATCATGCAATACTTTTAAATTCAACGTAAGTCGCTAGATAGCTATCGAACAGATTAGATTACACGGTTGCTGATATCGTTAGTGTGTGAATATTGCCGATAAGTGACGTATCCGCAATGAACCTAAAAGATTCTGAAAACTGGGTTGTATTATTTTATATTTCATGTTACAAGAACCAGTACATGGCCACCTATGGATGATTTGTTTGTATTGTGACCCCGCCTTATCGCATGTAAAACATGACACTGGCTAAGGCCGGCTGCAGTGGGCGGTAAACTGCGATACCGTTGAAAGTTTGCTGCATCCGTGGTGAACTTTAGTCACTGCAAGTGGCGGCGTGGCGAGCTTAGCTATGAATTTCAATAGAAAACGGCAAATGCAGCGATATACAAAGATAATGTTTTCAAAGTAACAACTATAAATAATTACGGAACATTGAAAGAGTTGATTTAAAGTTTGGTGAAAAGTATTGTAAATTTACGCATGTAGACTAGGTATGAAAAACGATTAACGATGGACCGCGGTGAATCTTCAGGAAAGATACGTCTTAATAGATTAATGGCTAATTATCTATTCTGCTCTTCGCTCCATATTTAGCCGTATGTAGGTAACATTTGTCACCTAATATAATATGTTAACAAAACCGGATGTTTTTTGCACAACTCAAAATCAAATCAATGATGATATTAACGAAACCGATATTATGTGTGGAATTATAAATACATGCTCGCGATGAGCGAAACCAGTCCTGATATAATATATATTGTAGAAATATAAAAATGTGTTTTTACTATTTTAAATAGTTCCATAAAATATACAAAAAAGCGCTTTGCAGCATCATGGATTGACGATCAAAATTTATGAAATGCTATTTGTTTGACCGTCACTCACAACCACACATGTTATTTTACATAATATTAAGGAAACATTCAAAATATAATACAATATAATTTAGGGATAAAGATGAAGTGTTCACTCCAAAACGCTTATCTGTGTCCGAAGAGTGAAACTTATAAGATAGGGAATTTTTAGATAATATATATCACATAAATACTCTTCAAAACGTAACATATGCGATATATTATCGTTCAAATAAATGGTGATTCACAAATTTCACTCATTTAGATTTATTTGATTGCGGATAAAGCATTTCCGATAATAGGCATATCTCCATAGACAAATTACAGTAAAAATGTTATTAGTTTAAAGTTTCTCCAATACAGGTATTCAATCTGATATTCTGTAAGAATTAAGCACTTAAAAAATGCTTTTGCCTCGTGTCGGTATTTATACAAACTAAACAATCAACACGAGTATCAGAAACAAAAAGAAATCAATACCGTATGGCGACAATATAAAGCAATAAACAAAATTTGTTACATAGTCTTCAATTGAAAAGGTGAAAATGTTGACGCATATGTAGTTCTTTATACCACTTCGAACACATTGCAAAACAAGCACTTCAATGTCATCGTCATATAATACGCAAAAAATACCTGAAGACTTACTTATTCGAGAGCGACTATTTGCGCGCGAACCCCACACGTCTACGAAATAGATGCTTTCATTGAACCATTGCGGGCGCGGCATTCGATTTGGCGCGAACAATTGCGACGTTTCCGGTGGCGACTTACACAACCCGTCAGTTTGCCCAAAGCCTTCCGATACAGAGGCAAACTAAGGTTGAACGATTTTCAATCAAGTTTTCATAATTTAACCAGCATCTAATTATTTCACTTCTCTAGTATTTTAAGAATTCATTAAAAACATCTATCTATATTAAGCGGGTATTCAAGTGATGTGATCAATAAAATCTGTAAATATAATATTATAAAAATAATATCGAAATTATTTGTGAAACATAACAAATTATTTATCATATTTTGTAGTAGTACCAGATCGTATTGCATAAAATGTTGGAAATTTTTCTCATTGACTAAAGTTTTATGTTAAGAATGAAGAATTATGTAATGCTTAGTATTTTCTACCTCAGACTACTGAAGACCATGCGTAAGTAAGACAAACAACAGATATACTTTTTACCATAAATAGTTTGATAAGGAATACTAAAAGAATATTTATAGAATGAAGAATTGCTGTTTTTTTTAATAATAATTTTATTTTTTTATACTATAAGACGGCAACAAAGATGCTCTATGAAAATTCAATATCAATGTCATTGGTCAGAGGTATACAGTTTCATAAATCTTGTAAACAACGACCTCGGTTTCGCCTTTCGACATCTAACGGCTGTTAGAATGGATTCTAATTGATCTAATTAATATACAAATTTTCTGATCATTTTAAAAATCATCCCATTGCGCCATCGCAGTTTTTTTTGTATTGTGTCTTTTTAATGATTATAAATTGGCTAATAATTTCTTCATTCAGTACTGTATTAAGTCTTGCGAAGCCTCCAGTTATGTATTTTAGTCACTTCAATGGACTGAGTTCAAACGCTTCCCCACCTTACCGCGGCACACCGAACAAAGCGACCCAAGAAGTCAGACAAATTGATCGTTTGATTTCCCGAACGCGACACTAGCATTGTGGTTGACAAATCAATTCGAAAGCTATTTCATTGTCATACTGCACGACAAGATACAACAGCTGGGCTTCAGAATAAAATCTAGTCTCTCACTAAGAAATTTTGTTAACATTGAACGCTCTTCATATCTCATACAATTTCTTTACAAAGTTAAATCAGTGTTCTAGGAGTAAGAAGGTATTTTTGTCTCGATAAAATATATAGCTTACACAAATTTGGAACAAGTTGCTAGAATGCGTTATTGCGATTCAGGGATTTGAACATATGTGATGCAAAAGGTGTTCGACAAAAACATTATTCATGAAAAATAACGGCAATTTAACATAAATTAGTCGATCAGTTTGTGTGACCAATGACGGATAGGTCAATCGTAACGAAAACTCCTTGATCAAGTAAATTTAAAACATGCGCTTTTAACAGTTCGTCAGGTTTATAAATCAACAAAGTCGCTCAAGGTCACAACCTTGAGAGAAAATGTATCGCGAACACTGATACGTGCCAAAGTCATAAATATTAATGAAATAATCTAATAACACGACGAAAAATAGCAATGTATTTTAGTTGTAGAGCAAAAATGCATTGCTATTTTTTCATCGTGTTATTATGAAGTTCTACCAGAAAAATGCCAATTCAATCAATAAAAATCTAATCGTCACCTTTCCAGAACACATTCTGATCCCAATTGGAAACTCTTGAGACTACACAACAGATATGTCTCCATTGTGTTTTTTTGCAAGCTAAGAGTTTCAAGAAGAGAATAATTCTGATGATGGCGAAAGTCAAAACAGCTATCACCCACCTTATCTAAAATTTTGTAGAGCTGAATACTTCGATATATTAAAATACTTATTATACATACATACACAAGAAAAGCTGTGTAAATATCGAACCGAACGACTTCCATTTTTCCTTTTTTCATTATAATATCGTTTAAAAAGGCATTACTTATTCAAAGGGAATAGCGCATACACACCGCTCGTTTTCGAAAAACTCCGCAAAATAAATACGTAAGAAACCAATATGTAAGACGTAATACCCAACGTAGATGAAGTTTACGATCAAATACGTAAAAATCACACGTAGAATTTTAAGCACAGCTTTAAGCAAGCGAGAGAATTGAGGTTTATCGGCTGACAAAAGCAGCGCAAGTCAGCTTTATTTTATACACTTCTCTAAATTATATACGTATGCCGTTTTGGATTTATTTGCAAACAATAAAATTGCGGAGTACTAAATCCTCATTGACATCACATTGACACATTTACACTGGGAAATAAACTGTAAATGAGAATCTTTTTCTACGTATAATATGAAAGGCCGAGAGTAAGATTTTCTTAACATATTTAGGAATTAAATAATAACATAGTTTTCAAACGCACTTATTAATGGATTGCTGAATAAAAACGTGTTTTTTGTTGACCAAGTGGCATGGCAATAACTTATATTATATGATAGTTCAAACAAAGTTTTAAGACTTCATCTCGTATTTGAGTGGTACACATTCCACGAGTTTCTTTCTAAGACTTTTCATACTTTCATGCATTTTGAATAAATGTATGTATTTATAGTTAAGTATATTAGTGATTTATATGCCATCCAAATCCGGGATTAGCAAGAACTAATCGTCATCTAATTAATATTGGGCTGGTATTACCGCCATCCATATATCCTAACTAAAAACGGCAGATTGGGCTACTGAATAACAATGAGTTTTCGTTGACACGCCTTTAAGTGTATATATAATTCATACTGAAAGCAGAAATATGTATATTTCAACTAGGAATAACAACAAATCATTTATTCATTATCAACGACACCATAAATAATTAAGCAAGATAGCTGTTTTAAATTTATTTGAAAAGAAACAAAGAAAACAGCAACGGCACAGATAACATCTGTTTACTTTGCGACATTTCCAAGCTGCGTAAGAAAGCTGGAAATTTTTTACTTCGGCGAGCTTTCCCGGCCGGAGGGAGCTTTTCTCGCAAGGCGTTGCACCTGCCTGCAGTCCGCAAAGAACGTGGCTTAGCTTCGGAAAGATAAACACCGTTGAGGCTGTGTCTCCCGTCTACAGTGTGCGCCTCTACTGGGACCGACCTATCACACAAACATCTTAATCCTTGAGAAATGCAAGTACGTACAGCGAAAATCACCTGATAAGAAAAATAATACTTAGAAAGCTATGATATACAATATTTTAGTGTTCATTTGTGTTCAATATCTGCATGAAATAGAAATATAAATTATATTTTGCAAAATTATTGGAATGATTCATGCAGGAAATTAATTTTCTTTTTGAAATATGAAGTGAACACGTTTTGTCCCTAAGGGTTATATCAAGATTTATAACAAAATTTAATGTACGTCATGTTTCTTTAAGACGCATTCTCGTATTAAATCTGCCATAAAAGTATGTACATCATGGGTATTATCTTAAAGAAACATCCATAATAAATCATTATATCAGCAAGCGTAATAAAATAAAAATAAACTGTATTTTAGTGAAAATTTTCAGGGGGCAATGAAATTATATACACATAATAGACTTTTACTATTCATTAACAAATTTTATTCTTCAAATTCGATCTTATTCACTTGACACTATTGTATATATAGAAGAACAACAATGTTAGAAGAAATCGACAATATATATGTTAATACCGATTTAAAACAATACAAATATTCAGTAAAGCAATGTTTATCTTAGGTTATTTCGTTGGTCGAAAAAACGCCCATAGCATGAACATAATTCAATTGGCGTTCGAAGATAGCGTTGACAGTTTTTTGAAAAGCTCGGGTGATAGCAGCTTCCTGTCGCTTTTTGGATCACTCATCTAGCCACCGGAAGTCCGGTGCTATTTTCTACGAAACGTTTTTTTATCAGCCATTACGCCAACGCACTTATAGTAAAACAAGTATAAAAAGAATTCGAGGGAAAGTATTGAACAAATAACGTTAACGTAAGAAATAGGTAAACGAAGAAAGCATTTGAAGAGTCTGGGTTCTTATTGCAGAAATTGAGAAGAAAATTTCTGCTACCAAAAAAGTCAGAGAGCTTAACCCTTCGATATTAGGATTAGGATAAATTGATTTGATAGTGTAACTTGTTAGTGGAACAAAGCAAATTTTTTTTCTTAATGATATCCAAGATGAAGTTTTTATATGTAATATAATAACGGATAAAAGTTTTACAACAAAACTTTACAGCATATTTAATTCTTGCGAACATCAATATTACCGTAAGAATCGCTTCCCGTCGTTTAAATAAGACAGATGGACCGGTGTGTCACAATAATGCTCTAACGTAAGTCTTCGCAAGACAAATGAGACCGATACGAAAGCCTACTTTGTTTGTATCACGGACAATTTAATCCAAGGCGGACGGAAGACCTAGCTGTGAAAAAAAAACAAATCACTTTGTATAATATGCGAGAAATGCTATTATATAATAAATGATATATATATATACAATACCATTTTACAAATCACAATAATTCTACAGAAACAGGTGGCATCGGAAACGATAGTGCGTATTGAGAGCTGTCGATCGTCAGAAATAAACAATCAATCAGTCAATAAGTCAAGTAATACCAACATACTTTTAAATTGCAATCTTGGGAAAACGTTAACACGTATCGACTAATGGCAAGAAACCAGCGTTGTAAAAAGTGATGGTCAAACACAAAAAAAGAATTATACTTAATTTACCTTTTTAAACTACTTTTCACTGAATAATCTTCGTTAAGAAGTTTTTTTTTTCAAAACCGGGCTTCGTTTTTTTAACAAGTGGAATAATTTCAACATTGATAAACTTATTTTATAAAACAGTCCGTACTGAGATCCTTAACACTGAAACATGTGGACGAATTCTAAAACGTAGTCAAACTGCACTGGGGTTCCGACCTGGCAATATAAGTAACGTAGCTGAAACTGTTTTTGAAGCATTCTTCTCGACTTAGTATAATAACTTTATTTCGAAACATTTATTCCATCCGCGTTCTTCTTGATGGAAATTTTGATTCGCTTTAAAATTAAGAAAATCGAAAGTTAATTTGAATTGTAATTTTCTTTTTGAATAACAATTCCTTTGATCCTAGCAGAAAACAAAAATTAATTTAGACGCTCGCTATATTATTTCGATACGATAAAATTGGGTAAAAAAGGAACATAGAAGTTAACGTATTAAATAAATGAATATAGAAATGGAAATATACACAACAAAGACGCGGCAAAAGATCTGTTTGGAAAATTGATCAAGAGTTTAAAGCGGTTTGAAAATACAAGGAGAAAAATTCGTACACGGAAAAATAATGTTTTTACATTACAAAATTATGTTATTTTCCACGTGTGTAGAAAAAACTAAGGGACTATAAAGAAAGACATGTAATATACACGATTAATAAATAAATTCCAAGACAAGTCGAAACTTTACCTTATTATTTTCATTATCTAATAAAAATTCGACGTAATTGGGATAATGTGAAACCAGCACAAATAAAAATTTCAAGCAAAAAATTAAGTCTACGTGTGGAGGAGTACGAATGAACATTTAGAGACTCGTATTCGAGGAGCAAACAAACTTCCGCCGTCTCAGCGATTCCTAGACTAATCGTAAAAGCAAAAAAAATAAATCCTTCTATGGATCAAACATATAGCTCTCAGTCGGGGATTTCATGTTCGGTATGTAGTAACCCACTCGCCAAAAATCGACGGAATTTTCTTTTCAATCTCTGCAGAGAAACAGGGGTAAAAAAACACAAACAAAAACCATATGGCATCACTCTGAAGAGTTCATTGGAATACCAATAATTTTACGGATTTGTTGTATTGTATTGTTGTTGTAAAAGACTAGTTTTTCTATAAATAGAATCAATTAAAATCTACAGGAACATAGTTGAGGTAGAAAAAGAGCTAAAGGATATTGGTGGATTCCGATGAAGAATTATATTTTTTATTATATATTATGTAATTTAGATTGATAAAATAACTTAAATTTTAAATAAAAAGCCGCCTTTTTGGTTCATCAATTAATTGGATAATTGAACACTAACACTACATGCCAAAATTTTACCAAAAATCAAATATACGTATGTATAAGTAATGATATCGATAATTTTTAACAATTCAAATTTGATATGTATATATAACACGATCAAAAGGGTTCAATTAATCTACAGTTAAATATTAAATTAAATTAAATAGCTTTGTCACTTTTAAGGTGTTAACTGTCACTTCTTGATGGAAAGGCATTATATTTTAAATAATAAAAACACATTTTTTAGTACTTATTTCCACAATATATTTTTTGATCAGGACCGGTTTCGCTCATCGCGAGCATTATCAACTGATAGAATACAATTTACAAACAAGTCTATTTATACAAAACAAAAAATAATTTGAGTTAATGGTAGCAGGTATACAAAACCATGGGTACAAGAACTAGGAAACGATTTACATAAAATCATACAATATTGATACAAATAAAGTAAATTAGTATAAAAATTAAATGTTCACAATCACTTATTAAGAATTACAATTACAATTATGGTAAATCAATAATCCATTAGGAGCTCTGAACAATCAATAAGGAAGTAAGGAGTGGGAAATTTTTAATGACGAAAATAACCACAACTCACTACTTAATGGAACAAAATAAATTAATACATGAGAAGTCGATTAAAGATGTAAATTAATCGATATAAATTTTTGCCTAATTCTAACCTTATAAATGAACAAACTACTTTTGCGTCGTCACCATTGTTATACTCATTAAATTAGATTAATAAATATATATTTCATATAAATATTTTTTTTTTTTTTGAAAAATGATATTGCCTCCTTTACTTTATTTTTTTACAGAAAATATTGGAACGCCCCTGACTGACCATATCTTCCCATCTCATCGATTCATCTTTAATTGACTATCATTAAAATTCTCATATATTAATTTATTTTGTTCCATTAAGTAGTAAGTGTGGGTTATTTTCGTCATTAAAAATTTCCCACTCCTTACTTCCTTATTGATTGTTCAGAGCTCCTAATGGATTATTGATTTACCATAATTGTAATTGTAATTCTTAATAAGTGATTGTGAACATTTAATTTTTATACTAATTTACTTTATTTGTATCAATATTGTATGATTTTATGTAAATTGTTTCCTAGTTCTTGTACCCATGGTTTTGTACACCTGCTACCATTAACTCAAATTAATTTTTTGTTTTGTATAAATAGACTTGTTTGTAAATTGTATTCTATCAGTTGATAATGCTCGCGATGAGCGAAACCGGTCCTGATCAAAAAATATATTGTGGAAATAAGTACTAAAAAATGTGTTTTTATTATTTAAAATAGCTTTGTCACTCAGTAGGTTGTGCAAAACGTATTTTACGTTTTTGAAATGCATCTTTATTCGTCAAGTAAACTCAAAGTCAATTAACAAATCTTTATAAAATATCTGTATACACAATAGGTTTCCAAAGTAGCCTTATCGGCTCTCATGGGAGTATCGCAGATAGCTCAGGGGACAATGCTGCCCCTAGGGAAAGTAGAAGGTCTCATCTTTATAAAATATTAGCAACTCATTACTCGTTTTTTTGAACTTAAGTATCCACCACTAGCCCTCCTCTATCTCTACTCTCCTCGAAATAAAGAAAGAAAAGAAGCCTCGAAAGAGGTTGAGCGATTAAGTAACATGCAGTTCTTGTATAAAAAAACATCTGTTGAGATACTTTCATTATGAAGTAATTTGATTCACATTGGCAGAAGACATGTTTTAAAAATAAAATATATTTTTGCTGAAAAGGGAGTAGTAGGCAAAATAAATTTGGGTTACATTGGTATACACACTATCAATTTTTCGCTAATACGAAAATCGAACAAAATTATTCATGGCTACGACTAAATATAAGAATTATAAAATAGCATTGCCGTTATTATGATAAAATCAAATTACGATATGAATTTTATAAGTATTTTAGAATTTATCAATACTGAAAAAAATATTCCAACAAAAACTCCGTGATTTTTTTTCCTACCTGAAAGTTTTCCACCGCTGTCGGATGTGTACGTAGATCAATCGACGCTTTTCGAAATTGGCGATAACGTATCCGAGTGGCGAGCCTTCACGTCTCCAACAGACGATAAGAATACTGACTATACCAACATGACGTCCCATAGGACCCATACGAAACATTACCTACCAATAATGAAATCAATAAAGAAATTTTTACACAAAAAACGTGAGGTCATGCGCTCAGATCTCATAATGGAAACATATTAACGTTGATCTGCGTATTGTTTCCATCCTTTTCAAGCGGTTTTACCTCGCCCCAAAAACAGAGTTAGAGTAGATAATGGAAGGTTACTTCCAGTAATTTCTTAATCTCATTCTTCTTTCCTACGCATCTTCTAAGATTGAGGTTAAGTGGCTGATAAAAAAGTCACATGTTCGTTCACATTGGAGCTGACATAAAACAAAACTATAGGGTCCGCCATCTAAAGTTTTTTTTTTCAACCAGTGCTTATTTCGTGAATGATAACACTTAGCTCATGTCTGATTTGACAGATAATTAGTTTTATCCTTCCGCTGAACGAATATGGTTGTGTATACGCTTGAACAACGCTGGGAAATATTGCGACATTACTTTGAAAATCATGGTAATGTTGCAGAATGTGTGCGGAAATTGCGTTCGGATTTTGGAAGAAGAGAAGCACCGTCAGCTCCGTATGTTCGTTATCTTGTGAAAAAAGTGAAAGAAACTGGCATCCTCATCGATAAACCAAAGCGTGAAAAGCCAAAAACAGTGCGTACACCCGAGAATATTGATGCTGTGGCAGAAAGTGTGCGTGAAGCGCCATCAACATCAATTCACCGTCGTTCTCAACAATTGAACATTTCGGAGACATCATTGAGACGAATTTTGCATAAAGACCTTGGTATGACGCCATACAAAGTCCAATTGGTTCAGGAGTTGAAGCCAACTGACCATCCAATGCGTTTTCGCTTCGCTGAGTGGGCCTGCGATCGACTTACAGAAGATGCCGATTTTGCCAAAAAATCATCTTTTCGGATGAAGCTCATTTTGATCTTGGCGGGTATGTAAACAAGCAAAATTGTCGCATTTGGGGCACAGAAAACCCGCACGCATACATTGAAAAGCCGGTACACCCAAAACGAGTCACTGTTTGGTGCGGATTTTGGTCCAGAGGCATAATTGGGCCATTTTTCTTCGAAAATGAGTAAGGAGTGGCCGTTACAGTCAATGGCGATCGTTATCGGACAATGCTGAACGAATTTTTGTTCACAAAAATTGAAGAGGAGGATATTGGCAACATTTGGTTTCAACAGGACGGCGCTACGTGCCACACAGCCGAAGCTTCACTCGATGTTTTGCAAAACGATTTTCAAAAAAAAAAGTTATTTGGCGGACCTTATATAAAGCATACACCAATTTTAACGATATCACCTAATCAACGATTACTATTAATTGACCAATCTTGCCTAAAAATACATTGCCGTAAGCTTAAATTTGGTTATTGAGTTACTTATGCAGTTTTCTTATGTTTTATTAACGTACCTAACGAGAATACTTACAAGTACAGTACAAATACAGTATTCAAAAGTTTTATAATAATCTAAAAACATTAGTATTCCTTTAAATAAAATACAATGAAAAAACGGCATTGGCTTTTGTGTTTTTAATTATTGATAAAATAATTATATATTTTACTATGTTATAAAATAAAAACGTTAATTTATGACATCGACTGAAGGTGCTTGATGGAATTTCAATATCAAATTTGAAGTCAGTTCTGTTGCATCCGTGTGATAGAAAGCTTTAAGATGCCGAAAGGCGAAACCCTGGTCGTTAGTGACAAACATGTGGATTCGTACAAATTGTAACAATTCAAATAAAAACTCTAAATAATATAATAATACTTTAAAATGATATTGATAAAATTCAAATATTTTTTCGGATCGCCTTGAAAATCATATTATATTATATCATAGTTATTGAAATACGCTTTCAACTTACAACTGTCGCTGAATCTCTAGAGATACGAAATATGGTTTTAATTAACAGGTTTCAATTTTATTTTATTTAAAGAAACTTATATTTTCATAATATAAAAATAGCTGTTCTTAGAGAGGACATTTGAGTATAAGTATCTCATCTAACATTATCATTTATTAAACATAAAACCAGTGGAGATATTTTTCGGCGTTAAGAGATTTTGGCATGTTGTTTTATGTATATTTTATGTTTACATTAAGTTATTCCGTCGCCCGAAATGCAAAGCCCTTTTACTTGCGAGCCGTTTATTCTACGGATTTGGTCTGGGAAGTGGACTCACACGGCAGGAAACGGGTTAAGAAAGGATCCATGACGCAATCCCTATACAGCCACCCAAACTCGTAGGGATTTGTGACCGAATAAAACGTTAGCCTTCCCAGGAGTAAATGTCTAGCTATTTATGGATTTTCTTATGGTTAGAATTCTCGCAAAATTGCAGTGAATATTGTAATTAAACAACAAAGTTTAAAATTGCGTGTCCACAGGACTAACTATACTCCACTAAAAATATTTCCAATATCAAAGCAAAATCTAAATAAAATACACAAGAACATACATTACAAAACGAAAATATATTTGGATAAAATTGATAAAGTGTATACAATCTAAATGAATATATTATGTAACTTTTAAAAATGTTTGGTCTAGCGAAATTGTATTCCGTTTTCCTAAATAAATAAAAGAGATAAATATTTACTTTATATAGTCAAATAAAATTTATCTCATCCCTTTTGCTGTTTATGGCCCCGTGTGGGTTTCAAAATGGATCGCATGTGCAGTGTATTACATAAAAAAAACTCCAATATCTAGCCAAGGAACTTTTGTTGACATCGTATGTAAAAGGCAGATTTCAATTTTTTGGTGTAAACATCGAATATAGCAACAGGACATTGCTTTTGATTGCGCTGTAGCATTGAGAGCTTTGTTGCTATTCAAGGGAAAAGGTCACGAGTGGGGCGTTAATATCCGTACCACAAACGTTAACGTGGTTTGGATGGAAATCTGAGAATGAATATCTCGCGTTGCATAACCCACGCGATACCGTAAGCGCAATGAATAACTTTCCCGGAAGCGAAATCCCGGGAAAGTTGTAACAACCCACATTAATTGCCGGACGAGAAAACATAGCAATATCCTTACTTCCAGCAGATCATGCTAAGCTTACGTCACACAAACCCATTTTTGTCGTAAAATTGTGTCAATAAACTGATCCTTTCATACGGATTATTGACAGTGTACGAGTTCAATAGAATGTTAAATAACAAAAAAACATTTGCGAAACGCTTTGTATTTCTTTTAATTGTAAATAACAAGACACTTTTTTACATTTGGGTCAAATTGAGAAAACGAAATATTTTTTGTGATTAAAATAAGACAATTTTAATATATTTTTTCGAATCGAACTATTGTGATTCAGCTTCCCATATTAAAAGTTATAAGAAATAGTTGATTAAAACCAAACAAATATTTTTTCAAAAAAATGTTTTGCCTACTAACTAACCCAAGAAAATTATGTTGGTTTTTCAACAGCTTGGATGGAAAATAAAATATTCGTAAGGACAACATGCAACAAGGAATGAATCGCCAGTAAGCATAATCGTGAAAGAGTTACTTTATGGTGTTACCATAACTTAAAGTTGGACCCAAAAAGCATTCTCTGAAGAAACATTGTTTTTGTTATGCGTAATACGTTTGCATTGTTTGGTTAATTAATGTAACATGGACTAGATAAGGAAACGTCGGGTTAAAACAACTGAATCATTCATTAAAATTTTGTACGATTTCATCATAGATTAAATAATGGTTTTGTGTCTTTTGAAAAGAATGCACAAAAGTTAATGTTATGACTTTCGAATGAACAATATTGAATGACACGACAAGGAATTACTAGCACTAGAATCTTAAAATAGACATACTGGTAAAATAAATTGACATGCATTGTGTATATATACTTTTTAATATAAATGGAAACAAAAATAATAGTTGACTACACATATAAATTTAGGATATAGTCAATGGATTCAAATGCGTTTCATTGGATGTAAAAGATATTTTATAAAAATGCGTACATTAAATTGACATAAAGAAATTGCTTGGTACATTGATTTCATTTTTTTTTCGGTAAAATAAACATCGAAACTGGATTAAAATACTAGAAAATATCTATTAGATAATGCTGCTTCGCTGAAGGTAAATAAAACATGTATCCTGATTCATTTTCGAGTTCACATTCTCAAATAGACATTTTTTGCTCTGGCCTTTTTTTGACTGATGTTTTCATGTTTCCCTTACATTCTTAATTCAACGATTGAGTGCTTTACGAATTGCTTCTGCAACATAATGTTGTATTTTCATATAATACTTTTCATTTGACAATCGGGCATGGATAAAAACTTAAAAGCTTGATAATTATTTTATGATTTAACAAAACTGCTTTACAAATCTAAAATTAGCGCCGTGTTCAAATATGTACACGATAAATCATCGGCTAATTTTTCATACACGCAGTATTTTATAAAAACCCATTTCAGAGAAATTTATTCTAAAAAAATCGCGATAAACCGTCACGTATTTCAGCCAAAATTGATCTAATAATTGTATTAGCCTTGGACATGAAAGTGGTATGAAATAAATATTATTCACGATAGGTTTTACTATATCATGGGTGTTTGGTTTACCAATAGCATTCAACATAATAATCTTAGTCATACGACAGTAGAAATATCTTTCATTTTTTCAAGATCTGTATGTCAAATGAATTAAAAAAAGTTGTCTTATAAGAAAGATCAGATTGAGCTGGTAAAGAAACCGTGTTAATAGACATTCGGTCTAGTTCTTTTCAAAGGAGCGAGGCGAAAGGATAAAACAGAAATACATTAAACTGATAAATAAAAAAGTGTATATATTATGTCAATAGCATTTTTTCGCATTGAATAAAGTATAAGTATCGCCGTTTTATGTGCCCGTTCGGAATTATGGAAAAAATGCATTGAAAATTTATCATATTGGTCCTGGCAACATCTGGAAAACGCACGAAGATCCTAAATCTGAAAAGGCAAACTTGCTCAAAGTAAATGAAAATTCAACGTAAAGGGTTAAGTGTTTGCCTTGACACCCTGATGGCTCACATACAGAGCAAAAACACAACCTTCCGAATTCTATTATTTCGACAAGAAACGAAAGCGTGCAGCTGTGATTCGTATATGGCATCTTGTGAATATTAATATTTTAACAAGTATAAATAGAATCACTTTTGACCACTCATCAGTTGATAATGCTCGCGATGAGCGAAACCGGTCCTGATCAAAACATATGTTGTGGAAATAAGTACTAAAAAATGTGTTTTTATTATTTAAAATATAAATAGAATCGTGAATGTTGCTATGTAGAAAAAAAGATTTAAACACATACCAAATTTTGGTTTTGTGTTTTTTACAAATGAACTAAATATATTTATGATTTACTATGAAATCTTGGATGCTATATAAAGTTGTAATAACATAATCACAATTTTTTAAGAAATCGTTTTTTCGAACAGTGACACCTCTATCTCACTGAGAAAATTTTGAATTAAATTTTATGATTCAGAGAATCCGTATAACACAGATGCACACACCTAAAATTATCTAAATAATTATTTCCTATATGACGCCGTTAGTTGAAGGTTTTCAAATAAAATTAGCAACAATTCAAAATTAAAGTAACTGTACGAGAATTAAAACTATCATTATAAATTTATTTATTTACGAAATTGAATGAAGGTGTTTGATGGAATATCAAATTTGAGTCGTTCATACTCTGCACACTTTACTCTCAAAGTAAGTTCCATGTGACAAGCCACAGATTTCATTTCCTTGTAAATTAATTACTTTGAGGAGTAAATGAAATGTGTGGCTTCTTACTTGTCACATACGACCAAAAAAGTAAGGAGGTTTAATTGCTCATTCAATAATGGCAAAAAGCTCAATTGGAATCTGTTTACATCGGTAAAACTATTTATTTAAACGAAGTCATTTACCCGCTTGATAAAATCGAAAGAATTCAAGTTTCACAAAAGGTAATTATATATCATTATCGCCATTTTTTATGACAACATACTAATTTATATATTTTATAGTAAATGCTCATCACATACCTGTAATTTTTAAATGGTATCATAACACTTACTTGCTGTATCCCTTGAAAACAGTGGCGTAGGATCCTTCGCCAAGTTGCTCTAATTTGATGTAGGCCTCCGTCTTTCCGAACGGCGAGTCGCCCTGGGGAAGAAAAAACGGATAATAAGATTCCGACGGTTCTATCAATAATTCAAGAGAAAAGAAAAGGAAAAACGTCGAACTCGAACAGTCTCGGAGGGCATTATAAAACGCAGACAAAGATGTAGGTAACCGGTGCCTCTAATCCCAAAGCACGCAAAGCGGACCCATATTTACTTACAGTTTTAACAGTTATTATACAAGATTATATTTTAATAATAAAACGTTCGCGTTGGTAGTTATATGAATATCTAGGAATTCGAATTGTTTTTCACACTGACTAATAAAGATACATCCAAAAATAAGATATGAAAATTTACATAAAAATATTCTGACGTAAACTCGATCTAATGTGTCTTCTGTATTCTGTAATGGTTTTATTCAGTTGGCGAACGCTGAATAAGATTGATGGAATACACGACTGTAAACTATGGAGTTGAATTATTTCGATTGATTAATATCCAGAACATAGCGCTGCCAACATAAAAGCAATCAGTGTGATGGTTCAAGAAAGGGGTAGTGATACTTCAGCAAATATTACTGGAAGGAATATAGATAGAAAGCGTGTAAGCTGACACAAGAAATCGCAATCACAATCAGGCACAGGTTGCGGTTGCAGCTTCGGGAAAAACAAAGAAAACATCCGCGTGGGAAAATCTAGAGCATGTATAAAGAACGTGCGCCAGTAAAATTAATTGATATACATATACAATAACACAATGTTTTTTCATGTAGCACAAAGAACGTTAAGAACAAAGGTAGCCGACAAACTCTCAAAATTATACTATTATACATTAGCCAGAAGTTGTAAATTGTACCAATAAAAACGGTGGCTCAAATGGATGACCGAAGTCGGACAAATCAGTTGATTTAATTCATTTCAGAAAACAAATATTTTTTTATCATCTAAGTTTCAGACAATTTTAACTTAGCCGTATTTTTGTGAAAATTGTATCAATGAGTCGTTCGTCTGTTTAACGAATAAGCTGAACAGAAATTTTATCAATAATCATCTACCTATAAATAACATATATTTTTTTTAAATAATAATATTACCTACACATTATGATTGTTCGTGGTGAATTCAATAAAAAAAACTATGCCAAAGTAAACCAAAATGATTTTCACAAAAATGTTAACCGTTTGACCCTTAAATAATCCATTAACTCGAATATATTGCAAATATGCATTGTTTACATACATACTAATAAAAAATATAAAAGAATTTAGAGTGACGAGCGGCAGCCCTCTGAATGTATGTTTCAAACGTCGTACAAAAAAAAATACAAAGAAATGATCGCAAAAGTAGAAAGAGAAATCTATCAAGTAGAAATGGAGGAAGTGGAAACGTAATGAAGTTATCGACGCACGTCTCTTATCCTATGGAACACGATATGACATCGCGATCAATCAGGTAACGCGCAAAGGTGTGGGACGGGAAACAGCGGCATACATGCAATCGTGGCAGTCTGACGGGGTTCACTAAAATAATTCTTAAGACCTATGAGGTGGAATGAAGGAAACCGCAGATGAAAACTTTTCCCAAATAAACATATACAACAAACAATTTTTGATTAAAAGTCAAGAGTGTGAGACGCACTGCGTGTACTTAATTAATTTATAACTGACTTACGTGGAAGAGTCTGGTATATTATTATGTAAATACAAAAATCGAATTAAAAGACGATTAATCAACAGCGTTTTTTTAAGATACATTCCGTTTTTGATATATTTTATCAAATTCTATTTTTCCTCCCGTTAAACGCCTGGTGCATACATATTTTAAAACCTTTGTAATAAATACGCCCGGAATGTGACTTCAGCTATATAACTACAATGTATTATTTTTATTTTTACCACAATAGGGAACAATATTAAGAATTAAATAACTGATTCGACTACATCAGCCAAATCTGTATGCCAAATATATTTGCTTGATGTAATGGTAAATAACAAATTAACACGATGTTAACAAAAACAAATTATCCCCGGGACGTCCAAATATACGTCATGTCACCAGACCGAAGCTGTCTTGTCGATACTCCTGCTTGCACATGCGATGACACATAAACATTCGATTGACGAAATCTGGGAATATATAGGAAAATTATTTAACACGTTCGTGTTTATAAAGTATGGTAGCATTGTCGATATACGATGTCGAACATCATTTTACGTATATCGACTAAAATTTAAAAGCGTAATGAGAAAAATCAATAAACTACTAATCAAAGCAGTGTTTTTTTAGCTCTTGATCGATCAATAGAAAAAACCTTAATTTTTTTCATTATGTAGTAATCATGTATATACAATAGTTGGTTGTCCCACCTTCACCCGTTATGTGTATGAAGATGTTGTTACACGGCCGCCTTCCATAACGCAATACTAATAAAAAGAATCGATTTTACTCCTCATATTCTTGACCCGATACAGAGCTGCACGGACCGATCGTTAAACCATGCACTATTGTGCTTAAAAGAAGAGAAAAAAAAGAAAGAAAAAGAAAATGTGACTTGCTCAGCCACTTAGTCTACGTGATATTAGGTATCCTGTATATCTGTGTACTGAAAATCCGCCGTGGCGGAAGAGTTTAATGTGCTACGCGTTGAATCTAAAGACGAATCGAGAATGTCTCGTTCCTCGTATGATCTTGCAAATTTATCGAATGCCTCAAAGTTGGCCTTGGTTCATACTAAGTCAGTGTGGCCAGTAATCATGTATACTTAAACATTGAATATTAAAAAATCAATACATAATTAAAAGTGTGTGTCAAGCGATATCCTTGAATTAATAATGAGTTTCTACAGCCGAAAAATGGTTGTTTGAGATTTTCATTAGCAAAATCAAAAACACATGACTTAAAAAAAAAAACTTGCAAATGAATTCCGATGCAATGCTTTGCAAAACCCAGGTTGATTCAAATGATCTGAGATCTAAAAGCGTAAATAATTAAATGAATAATAAAAAAAACACATTAATGACGAATCTGTCATAAATTACATAAACCATCGGGATGAGATCTTCAGAATTTATGAGTAAGGCCTGCTGCAATAGCTGCTATGATTTCTCAAGACACCTCAGAAAAAACATTTATTTTTCTTTTGACGAACACAATATGTGCTCAGGCCAAAAACTTGATTTTGAAGTACATATATGCATAAAACACATATATTTTTGTTAAAACACGTAAAAAAACTACGACAATTCTCACGAAGAGAGTTCTCTAAGAGATGATGCAGACCGTAGTGTTTGAAATAATTTCATAATCGTCCGCCTTGCTCTGTTTTCCAAGGGATGATGTTATTCCGGTTGATTAAAAAACATGAAGTTAAAAATACACTAAGGCAATTTTATAGAGATATGAGACAGTGGAATATTGCAAAGGGAATTAATTTCGGACTCGGAGGTTGAAAATAAATATGAAAATGAGGCTTGGCGTTGCTATTTTTTCGCAGCAGAAAGTAAATTACATTTACACAAATTGACTTATTTTTTTCTTTTTTGTAAAAAAAAATATTATTTAACATTTATGTAATATAACATCTTTTACGAGCAGATAATTTTGATAAACGACTTAATACTTTATATAGTAATACAGGAATTAATGTTTTTTCCCTAGCGGTAATATGATTTCCATATGAAATATTTAAGAACTGGCAGTATGTTCGGCAGCTTTTTTGGGACCATTTGTAAGGAATGCATGAGATTGTATAAAAAAAAACACGGCGCCTTGGCTTAAATATCAGTTTCTGCATGTCTATGTTCAGGGATTTAATCCCTTCATCGTGGAACGTACGATTAGCGCCAATAGGCGATTATAGCGAAATATAAATCCTGAAAAGCTGTATTTCGTTTTCTAAATAGATAATGCAGTGGAAGTATTCACAAAAAACTTCGTAAAATACTTTCCGTAAATTAACAACAACCTTTTCTTCTGTGGTCGATTTTTTCAAACTATGCATTGCCAACTAAAATTGGATACGTATATTTATCCTAGACCGATCGAATCAAATAATGTCACTTATATATCATAAAATATGGAGCCAAGTGAATGTTTCTACCCATGTCTTAAGTTTAACAAATAATTGTTTCTCAATTCAATGACGTAATAACGATAAAAAAAGAATCAATTCTGCTCCTCATTCGCATTTTTACATTATGCACTATTGTGCTTAAAAGAGAAGAAAAAAGTAAAACTTGCACTCAGTCACTTAGCTTATGTGATATTAAGTATTCTGTGCCTGTGTAATCCGACGTGGCAGAAGAGTTTAGTGTCCTCCACGTAGAACTAAGGACGAATTGTAAATATAATATCTTGCCTCCCATATGATGCAGCAAATTTATCGAATACTTCAAAGTTGGCCATGGTCGATATTAAGTTACCATGACAGACAATTTTTGCAAAAGTTCTCAATGTATTAGCTATTGTAATTTAAGCGCACGCTTGAGATACCGTTGAGATGCCTCCATTAGGAGTTCATGAGATCGAAATTGAAGGTGTTCACGCTTAATACATATAATGCGCAAATTATTAAGCGATGAATATAATTTCATAATTAACATATGAATATATTGATTGAATTGGCATTTCTTTGGTAGAACTCCATTATAACACGGTGAAAAAATAACAATTTATTTTCGTTCTCCAAAATTTTAAAGATATAGTTGATAATTTGAATTGTTACAATTTTGTACGATTCAACATGTTTTGTCACTAGCGACCCGGGTTTCGCCTTTCGGCATCTTCAGGCATTCTATCACACGGATGCAACAGAACTGACTTAGACATGTGGAATCGTACAAAAATGTAACAATTCAAATTTGACATTGGAATTCCATCAAGCACCTTCACTCGTTATCATAAAATATAGTTGATAGCTATTTCGGCTAATGCCATCGTCAGAACCAGTTCTGTATATAAATAGTTCTGACGATGGCGTGAACCGAAATAGCTATCAACTGTATCTTTAAATGTTTTCAGAACCGAAATACATTTCTATTTTTTCGCCGTGTTAATATATAAATACTTGGAAAAAATTGATCTATAAACGAATTGGCTGCTTAAAAATATCAACTCGATGAATACAGAAGGTGAATAAAATGTTATACCAAAAAATAATTGCGCCTGTGGAAATGGGAAAACAGAAATATGTTCACGGCGATGCGACAAAAAGTCTGATTGACACTATTGATCGAGAACACCGTCTCCACACTGCAATGATTTTCGCGTTCGCCTCACATCCATCCATCCGCCGAGATGCTATCAGTGATTGAGCGGCGGAGGGCGGGGATCAATCCGATTCGGGGCGCGCAGGGTGGCGTACCGTCATCCCTCACACAGCAGCTTTTATGCCTCTTTATCCGTGAGGAGTGAAAAGAGAAAAAGGGCGATGAATTGTAAGGCGATTGAGGGGTCTCGTAACGCTTACACATAATGGGATACTGAATTACTGGGACCGGTTCGGCGGTTTAGCGCCAACACAATATGGATCAGCTGCAAATGGGAAATCGGAGGTGTCATGTAAATGAAACGATCGGTAACAAGATCGACAAAATTAGAATGTACAACGCAAACGTATTTGTTAGCCGTGATATAAATAATGGTGAGTTGAATGAACACACTGATAAAACGGCTTTATAAACATATAGATATATTTTATAAAATTTAAACGAAGTTGTGCTGTGTGCTGTATGGGGATTTCTAAAAAAAAAAAAACAACCGCCCGAGATGTTTTTAAACTTTATTTAAAATGTGTGAGGTTATGAGCAACTTTAACAGGTAAAAATACGAGATTTTTTATTATTTAAATATACACATATACTAATAAAGTGTAATTCCAAAACGGAGCCATTATCGCTAGGATTCAATATCTGACAGTTTATCAACTAAGGAATTCATTTGAGGAAAAAAAACGAAATATTATAATAACGATTGATTCTGATGTGAGAAAAGTGGTTACTTGATGAAATAGACATTAAAATATACCGAAACCCTCCTTCGATGAATACAAATCGCACGTCAAAAACGCATGAAATATGATACATGTCAATCCTGAAGCTTCCTTCTATGCTTATCAATAAAATGCTGCTTTAGACGGCAGACAAGATAAACTGCCCCTTCAGACCGCCTCTAACGTATATTTATACTTACCTAAACATATTATTCGAAAAAATAAGTTATTGGGGTGCGAGGGAAAGACAGCTTCCGGAAAGAAACCACCCGATGCTCGCATTCGGTAGATGGTAAATTTGAAAGCCAGCCACAACAGCTAGATCTGGAGAACATTGATTCAGCCAATTTTTGATAACATTTAATAAAAATATCACGAGATTATTAAATTTGTGTTGTGTAAATCAGGGTTTTCTTTTTTTAATGAAGAGATAACGTAGATTTGCGAAATGTATATTTCATCTGTTTACTAACTGAGTACCTAAATATGGTCTGCAAACAGAGACATTTATCACTCGTTAATGGACGAGTAATCGTTATTGTTTAAGTTTAAATTTTCTGAAAGTATATGGGTAGTAACAGAATGAAATAGGTTAGTGAAGTCTCAATTGTCGGTTAGTGACTATTTCTATGAAATGTTTACAATAATTTGAGGTGTAGATTTTCAATACTTCAACAGCGAATTCGAGTACGATTGAATCACTTATAAATCGGTTATAACACTCAAATAAATTAATAAAAGAAATAGAAGTCTCTAGTTAATATTTTCCGGATTAGGATTTAAGTATGCAATAAAATCCTATATTAATCTTGTTATTTCATTGATACATGATAGCATGTACTGACATTTTATTTCAATATTTAATGTATTATGAAAATATTACTCACTGAATAATAGCATATAGTATACGTAATGATTTAGTAAACGAAATTTCATTAAAAGCTTTTTACCATGACATTGCTCTGTAAATATACTCGTAATATTTTTCGGGTAATAGAATATTTCATAATTATTATTTTTAGTCCGTTAGAAAATAATGTTGGTACTTTGGTTTTATTTAGATAGAAGCATATTTTTAAGAGACTACATTTAATTGAATTTCAAATGGAAACTGTGAATACTTTATTCTCACAAGATAAAATGTGTTAATTTTTAAACCAGATTGTATGTCTCATAGACTGTTTATTGATGACATTAGATAATGTAGCCTTGTACATAAATACGTAAATGCACTGAAATGTTTGTGAAATAATGGACGATACAGACTAACAAATCGCGAATATTTGTTTGTAATGTATATTCAAAATTAATACTGCAATTATAATATGGGCACGCCCAAATCTTAATATTGAATTAATACACTGCCTTCTGCCAAGTTTTGGTCGAATAAAATATCATATCAAGATAATATTTGATAAAAATGGACACTGAAAGATTATTTCACAGTTGTAACTATTATTCAAGATAGTCAGTTCGAGTGCATATGTGTACCGCATATTGCACGAGGATGCCGAAAAGCGAGATTTTGAACAATTTAAATAAGTAAATATCTAAATTATTGTAGGTTAGCACTTTGTAAAATTTGTGTGTAAACAATTCAATAAGCACTTATAAAATAAGTGGAGATTTACAACAAAGTTTCATAAATATTTACATTTGAGTGACATATTTAAAGATGTGCGTTTTTATGAGCAATATAATTTGAGCAAAAAGGCACCAAATAGACTTTCAAAGCATGCTTTATAAAATATGATGTCAGTGGCTTTACTATAAGAATACAGTCGATTTTATGGTATTTATAATGCCGACGTAAGAAGCTTTCGACCTCCACAGCTGAACAACTAAGTCCATTACCGGTTTGTCTTAAAGGTCAACCAGAAATAATAGATGGGCGCCTACCGACGGAAGCATTATCACAATATCACATTAACAACACTGAAAAAGCAATTGATATAAAATAAATGGTATATAACTTTTTCCTTATACATAGTAAGATCTTTAGTGTTAATTCAATCCCTGACCACACTACGTACTTTGATTGTTCAGTGTGTAATCATATTTTTCAGACAATATAATGAAAGGTAGTGGAACTAGAATTTTGAAAGTCGCTAAGCCATTCGATCATTTCTTCATTTCAATCGTAATGATAGTAAGCAATCCGAACAATTCACAAAAATCAAACAATACAACGAAGTTTTACAGACCTAAATCGATTAGCGCTTTTCTGAAGATTAAAATGATTGCTTTGGATTTCGACGCTCGATAAAATAAACTAAAAACAAAAGACAAACATTGAAGAAATATTTATATTTTTTCAAAATTAGAAATAGACACTTAACAGTATCTTCTCTTGGTATGGCAAACAGAAAGAAAATATTATTATAAAATGCAACCGAAAACGTTGTACCGTGAAACCTCGATTCCACGTTTTTCAAGGGACCCAAAAAACGAAAAATGCGGGAAATCTTAAAATAATAAGTAAAATCTTTAAATAAAAAAAAACAAAGTCCCCTCCACATTTCATTAAAAAAAATGGGGTTTTACATAGACTGGTAAATATAATCAAATACTGTTTTTAACTTCTTGTGAAATTCCTTATCAAAGAAAATCTCAAGACATTTGAGCGAACTGAATATTACATCATAAATTTCTTTGGTTAATATAATATATAAGATTTAATGTGCTCAAACTCACAAATTGTGTTTATTGAAAGATTTATCTACCAAAATCGGGATAATATTTGAGACAGAACCATAATATTTAGACGATAGATCGAGAAAATGTGAGATTATTTATCATTGTTCTTAAGAGTGTTTGACGGGACTATAAAAAATGAACGATCCATCCGTTAAACTTATAAATCGAGAACGTTTCGACGATCGGAATTCCACTGTAATCTTTAAAAAAAACGTCAAAAAGACCACTTCTTTATAGCTGTTTTGTAGTTTATTAGCAAAAAAATATTCTACCTAAATAGTAATATAGTCCGTAAACACATTTCTAGTAAGAAATTTACCATAAAAATAAGTATAACTAAATAAAAAAAGACTCTATATACCATATAAATGAAATAACAGTTCTTGTCTACACTTGAATTGCCTTGCAGGACGTGCTAAATCTCAATTTTCCAAAAATTATATACATGATATTTAAAAAAAAATATCACAAACATAATAGTTAATATAAACATGTAATGTTTTGAATTGGCGTGTTATATTGTGTATCATAAATGAATTAAACCAGACCGAGAGAAATCGCAAAAAAGTTTTTTTGAGCATTAATTATTTTGAATAAAAAAAGTAAATTTTTCATAGAGTTTCTTATGTGACGTTGCACAGGGAAGTGAAAAAATTTTCAACTATCACCGTTATTTATAAACGCATAAAGTATGTATGTAAATGTCTACATGTTTGGATAATGTGTTACGAAAGTATTGATAAAATATAATACGAATCTAGTCAGACTTAATAGGCTTAATAAATAATGAAAAAATCAACAAACGCTCTCTTCAGTAAATCATGTTTGCCGGTAAGTATGGGCCATTTGAATTACCTTTTACATTCAAAGTATGTATTATATTACCCCAGTACCCATTCACGTCGTAATGCCTCGTTGCTCGGGGGCGCCGGGACCGAGACCTTATTTATTTAAGTAGAGCTCGTCATATAACCAAGTATAAACGGACAAAGATATTTCATACAACGTCTGGGATTTGATGTCAGGCTTCAGATTGATGTTATAGCAGTAAACTTTCAGTAAAACTTTTAATGAAGTTAAAAGTCGCTTTCATAAGCAAACTCGTACGCATGACAAATATTTATGGATGTTAGTTGTACATATCTGATATTTTGTTGGATAAATAGCTGCTAAGCAATAGTTTTACCTCAGCCCAATCCAAAAATCCGCACTCATTTCGAAAAAGAAGGGCTAAGCAACTAATTGCAAAGCAATTGACCAAAAATGAATATTTAGACAACATAAATAATTAATCCATATGCATCGTGCGGAGAGCGGAAAGGATAACAAAAATCATGGAGAATTTTATATTATAATACAGAAGCTTAACGATTTTTCTCGATTGAAGATGTCTCAACCACAACCGATATAAGTAAATCTCTCAATATTTTTCTCCTCAGAGAAAAATTTATCCTTTATTCTGAAAAGTAAAATAAATTCATAGTCAGGATTCCTCCAAAAGTAATAAAAGCGATTATGAGCAGTTTAGTTAAAGAAACGAATTGTTAATTTCTATATATAATCGCACCGCTAATTTCATGCGGCGTCCGTCTGCAGACGATAATAGGGTCTTCACATGTTTTGCAGACCGTCAAGTGAAATTACCATTCACCGATGTGCTAAGTAAGGTTAGGTGATTTTCGCTTAATAAGTATGAGGACAAAGCTCTCATACAAAGTCTCTAATTTAGCTTCCAACTTCGACACATTTAACTCATTTCACGGAATTAGATTGGTTAAGTACGTCGAGATATTAAGTTGCTTTAAAATTAAACGCTACTTTTATTACATATCATTATAATACAGTCTTAACTCGATCAATGAATACGACACGGCTCCCGTGTCCATGTCTGAATCGTAGACCCGCGTCGGTCACGGGAACCGTGTTTTCAATATAACAAAAGATCTTTTAGTATTTGTAAGTACCTGCCACGGTCAAGACAAAGACACAAAGGCTCATTCACACTATTCAGTTTACCGAAATACTTATATCAAATGGTTTGCTATAGTTTGTGGATATATTTTGACACATGTAAATTGGTTTTGTTTTATCACTGTTTCTTATAATTTTGTGAAATATGTATTTTTATTAACATGTACATACTTTTTTTCTAAGCACCGCGTACAATTTACACCTATTTTTTTACAATTCTATAAACATTTTTCTACGTTTTAGTGGACTTGTGTTTCAATATAATTTTTTCGTGTACATCATGTCATACTCATTTAAATATTCAATTATCTATTATTTGTCGACCGAATTCGCTTCATTTAAAACTTAGCAATGATGGTAATAAATCATGGTTTATAAAAAAAATTGCTTTCCATAAAATCTAAATAATAGATTACCTAGGAGGCCAAGAGAATAATATACCAACGGCAACTAAGCCGGTTGGCGTGGCATCTGATATACGTAACTACCGTCATCATTTGATGTCATTAGTGTTTCCGTATCATAAATTTTTAGAAATTGATAGAATTTTTATTATGAAAAGTTGAAAATACGAAACATCATGATCTGTTCGCACAATGCAACAATGGTAGTCGTTGTTCAATCGCGAGCTTTTGAAAACGTGTTTAAGTGCTTTTCCGACTCCCGCTTTAAGTGTTTACTAATGGATAATTAAATCTAGTATAATTTCGAAGATTCTTGAGGAATGAGTGTTAGTGGATTATTATTATTATTGCCGCGAGAATGCACGTGTAAAATGTTTTGTAACTCTAATGAGCCAATGGGTCTTACTTAAAGTAAACATTCTTAACCGTCTCGAATTCAATTTGTAATTGCCCAATTAGCATACATTTAAGATTTCAGATGATAAAGATAAATTATTCACAAATACATCGCAAAAACAAAGAAACCTTACTGTGCCTCTCATTCATTTTAATTGACCATATAATAATGGAATTCTCCCAAGTGAATGCCAATTCAATCAGAAAGTTAAAAGCATGTAAACTTCTAAAAACAAACTCTACTAAATCAATATAGTGAATTAATTTAAATATATGAAGTTGGATGAATTGTTTTCAACCAGTTTAGATTGGCAATGAGTGATGCTGCTAATACAGAATTTAAATTAAGCATGCCTAAAAATATCTCGTATGACTAACAAGTCTAAATATTACAAAACCCAATAAATAAGTCACATGAATCTGTTATACAATAGAATACCGTCATTTGAATAAATTAAAAATAGTCATATTTCATCAAAATTGAACAAGCCTGCTTAAAAAAATTAAAATTGTTATTCCTATAGACGATAGATTCTGATGCGTTCTTCGTATCGTTAGCGGTGAACACGAGTTCTAGTCTTTAAACGATAGATTACGTAAATTGATCAATGGATTTGTTTTCAAATACAAGGATATTTTAAGAGACTTAAATTTATCACTTCGGCTCCAGATCTATCATCTACTGCTGAGCGTTTTAGAAATAGTGATTGATAGATAAATATTAATCGTTTATGATATCGATTGAAGGTGCTTGATGGGATTTCAACATCAAATTTGAATTGTTACAACTTTATATGATTCCACATGTTTTGTCACTAACGACCCGGGTTTCGCCTTTCGGCATCTTCAGGCACTCTATCACACGGATGAAACAAAACTGACGTAACATAAACAGCATCGTATATATGTATACTAAAAGCGCTAATTACATGAAAACACTAGCCCCTACCTAGCAAACAGTAAATTACAGCTAAAACTAATTTAACAATATCAATCTTATAATAATTAACACAATTGCCTGTGACAATTTTCATTAACGATATTGTTAATGAGTCATTCTTGAAAGGGGTTTTTGAATAAATATCAATCAACTTAAATTAAAATACAAATGGTATTTATTTTAATATAGAGAATACCTACTATCAAACATCTAGTGTTTTACGTCAGTTTTGTTGCATCCGTGTGATAGAATGCCTGAAGATGCCGAAAGGCGAAACCCGGGTCGTTAGTGACAAAACATGTGGAATCGTACAAAGTTGCAACAATTCAAATTTAGTATTTATCAGTTCTCACAAAAGAACATATGGAACGATGATCTCCATGTATAATAACTCCATGTCGGTTGTTTTCTACCGATTGGAAAAAAAATATTGTATGGTCTATAAAAGTACATAGGCAAATAAAGTATCTATATGGATAACGTGCAAAGTAAAAGGAAATTTTTTATTGGACAACTTAACACTATATAATAATGTTAGTACTTTCGACCGAATAATGGAAAAAATATCTCACCAACGACACACGCATTTTTCTGATCATTTTTGTAGACACAGAATCACTGTTAGTTTAATGGAACTGATTAATAAAATATCTGAACACGCACACCTCTACTGTAAATAATATACTTGTATTGTATAACATGTGATGCACTATACACCCACACTGTAAAAATGTTTCATGGCACGTGTAATATTATGAATATAGAGAAATTTGGCAAATATTCTCAAACTCTCTAATAAACTCCACCAGACACAAACTGAGAATGGAATGAGTCACTCAATTAAAAACTGTAAACATGTGTGGAACACATTTGATCAGTGAATGAACATAGTCCCATTAAAGCAAGTATCTTCGTATTGTATTACGAATATTATGATTTCATGAATGTGTGAAGGAATAAAATATATTGTAAGAACCAGTGGTGGGTGCACAATATATTTATAAAATGTATTCTGAAATATTACAAGACTTTGCACAACAAAAAGAAAAATTATAGTCCTACCAGAAAAATATTTAAAAAAAAAATACAAAATAATTTAGATGTAGTGAAGAAACTGCGGGTGATATGTAATGGAATCATTCTGGGTTGTTGCTCGTAGCCTAGGAATTGTGATCATATTGACATAGTATAAGTAACAGTCGTTAAACACCACTACCCAGAAAATTTTATGTAGTGTTTTATTTAAAATTGTAAATTGTGTATTGGATTTCTAAGATGTCTGTTTTTGAGGCAACGATAAATGTAGTTCTAAGAAGAAAAAAAAAATCAGCACTGTCTCTTTATATTGTCCAAAGAACTTCTCGTGATGTACGAATTTTTTGAATTGTCAAGATATTGTACGTTATGGACACAAGCAAAAAGACGTGTAATAAATTACAATGTCCAACAGAAACTTGATTCTTACACAAAACTATGGAAAGCAAGATTTGAAGCGCTATTTTTATGGCCAGCTAATATATCTAATGTCCAACCTAATATTGCTCTTGATTTATTTAAAAATGATGAGTGTATGGACCAAACATAAAGTTTTCATATGCCTTCAAATCAAAAAATAAGTTAATTTGGAAAACGCGGTGATAAAAATTTGATTCAGAATCGCGACTTTTTACCAAATTGCTATTTAGCAATTTAGAATAACAATGCCACAAATAATGATTCGATTCTTACATAACAATTGATAAAAAAAACAGTGAACGATAATGTCGACGGATCCAGAAAGTCCTACAAACGTGTCAAAATTCGATGTATCAATTTTCAGCAGTGAGGGGTTACTGACGGCATAACCTTGATTAACAGAATTTTATATAAATTGTCTGACAAGATGAAGAATCGACGTTTATACATCGTTATAGATTATAACGATATGTTTAATATTAAATTTATACTGACAATCAAAACGAATAATTAAATGGTGAAGGTACAGAATACATTGCACACATATTTTTTAAATTATTGCAATTAATAGTTATAAAAAAACTGGTCACATAGAATCATAAAAAAACTTAAAACCAATCATAATCTAATAGTTGGCAAAGGAAAGAAAGAAAATAAAATTATTGTGGAAAAAGAAAATAATCGTGTAATTGACCGAAGTTTTTTTTTACAACTGCGAAAAACTTTTATTACAGGAATGCCACTGACTCGCTCTGGATATAGTAGTGCAATAAAAATAAATATTTACCCGTCACAGTATTACTCATACACTGCCTACATGAACTATAATATAAAAGTCACTGTAAGGTCAAGGATCTTATAAAGAAGCTAGAAAAATAGCGATAATAATTTTGATAAATAAAAAGTCAATTTAATTCTATGTATGCATCATTAGTATTATGCTCTTCCACAAGTAAGAACAATGCTAATTTTATGAATACGAGTGTAAGAGTCGTGTCAAACAAACATAGGAAATTATATTTACAGTGTCATATGATGCTAGACAAATACATTTGTAAAATGATGATGCTAACATACAACTAAGAAAATATTTATTCGTTCTCTTATGTATTGATATTTGATGATTTGATTATAGTTTTTAAAGAGTCTTATAGGATTGTTTTGTTAACAGATATTTCGGATTTACTTCGTTATCTAAGCAGATTAGTTTCGATGATGGCTTAAAGCAGAAATATTTACCAGCAATTTTATAAAAAAGAATTACAACTTAAATTGTATATTTAGCCATAAGTTATCTATTGTTGACAGATTTACGTAAACAAAAGAGCAGAGGTTTTCAAATTTATTTTTACAATAATCTACCTGTTAAAACAATGGACCATCTTTCTAAATTGTGACACGTAGGGGAAATAACTATTCGCTGGTTTATTCGTAAATAATACAAAACAGGGTTGCATGAGGAATATACCTGCATACTTATAGTATGCTGAATGATTTCTTTAACATTCGATTTATATATGCAAAGGATAAAAATATTATAACACGCTCTCTTAAATTATTTTTACATTTTGCATACATACGAACTGAACGAAAGATCATTCTAGTATGTTGAAGGTGAAATCTGCCGTATTTGTGATATATATTTATTTGTCATCTACGCCCACCAATAACTATGAAAACAACTATTTCTTCATCGATAGAAGGCAAAACATATATTTTTTAAGGCATAGCACCTTTCTAAATCATGATTAAGTGGTGGGAATATAAACTGAGCATATCGAAATAGTTACGAATTTATAAAACAAAATATAAATTATAATAATAAAGAGTATGGTTTCCACTGATTATCATTTCAATACTTAATTGTTGAAGAACACATATTAAAAATAAATTTCATTCAAAGTAAAAAACTACTACTACGTATAAACAATAAAATCATGATTAATAACTCACCAAAATGAATCATATCAAGGTGAAGATATTTGAGAGTATAAAATTTATGATAACTACTTAAAAATATGTGTCAGAAATGATTTCATTCAATGAACGTAACGTAGGAACCCCAAGAAAAAATTCAAGAAATTAATTTGACTTAGTGTTCATGCAATAAGTCAACCGAGTAATCAGTAACAGTTAAAATAAGTTTCAATGCTTTTATAAAGAGAAGAACAAAGGAGGCCATTACGGGGCGCACCAGTAAAATATCACGATGTAAGGTGAGCGACAATATTTCAACTTCAACGAGAAGCATTACAGAAAGAATTAGGTCAACTTTAAACGCTTTCGACATTAGACCTTTCTTAAAAGCTTCTCTGTAGCTTCAAGACAACAAAAAAACAACACGGCAAACAAAACAAAATAACTTTTCCATTCAGTGGTAGTGGTGTGTTATAATAGGATTCAATACAGACTATGTTTTAATTAAAATACAATTTATGTATATAGCACAATAAAAAATATAATTCAAAGAAATCTGTTACAAAGTATATTGTAGTTGCTGTTTCCATGAGGAAAAAGCTACAGTTTTTATATATTGTAATATTGACTGACTTAAAAAAAAAAAAAAAAAACAGTAATTCTAACATGTAACTGCCCTCTTTGTTTACAAAAATTGTTAATTTATTTTATTGTTTACACAGGTAAATTTTATAAGTCCAGTAGATGATACCAAGTTAATATTTCAATTTAAATATGTTTACCACTGAAAGTAACAAAACGTATTCAAATAATAGCGTAATAAACACATTGTGTGTGAAAATTAGCAAGGAACAAAGTTTTTTAAGCATTACAAATATTTTTAGCATAGCACCACAGGTAGAATACAAACAATCACAACACGTCGTCCCATTACACAACAATAAATTAGATTGGCATATATATTGTGATGGTGATTTTTTGTGCTACTGTTTGTGAGTAGCTTTGTTACTTCAATACTTCATGACTCACAGATACACTAAATTTTCTTGCGGAAATTTCGAAGCTAAGATCTAATTGCTACTTGCCAAGAAACATAGATTTTATTTTCACATTTCATTTCTCAAACATGTATGACGTTCGATAGCAAATTCGATAATTCATAACACCCATATTTGCGCAAAAGTAAAGATGAAAAAAAATACTATCTCGGTAATTCAGTAAAAATATACATATATTTTACATAAAAAAACTCACGCCTAACCTTAGTTAAATCAACATAACTGTAATTCACATACATGTTGGGCTACTTATATGGTATATGTCGTCAAAATTTCATTTGTATGCATTACTTTCCATAAATGAAAGTTATTTTGACTATAAAAATTTCCCACTCATTATTCTTGCTTAATGAGTATTTCACTAATGTTCTTAACTCTCAATAAATTATTTATTCGCATTTATTTTATTTGCAAATAATTAATACAAGATTGTTCACAATTATAAATTAATTCACTTTAATTGAATATACATTTTATGGCTTCCTGTAAATTTGTTTTTTTTTCATTTTATATATCTGCTTACTATCAACTCGATGAAGCTGATAATGCTTGCGATTAGATATTTTATAAAATATATCGTAAAAATAGTACTTAAATGAGTCAAAAGAACAGAGATATTTAATATTTGCATGGCAATCATTCTTCTTATTATTTTTTTTTTTAAATAGCGCAATTCGTAATAATAAAATGAAAAATAATATGTAAAGGTACTTGTTAAGCTAGAAGAATAGCTTTGGACGTTAATAAACTTCGTAGTGTCACGACTTAACAAAAAAGTATCTGGATACAATGCCTACTACGAAGTATAATAATATTGCGTGACCGTAATTAATCATCAAAAGGAAAAAAAAGAGTTTTGATAGTACAAAGGATAATCCATTTCTTAACGATATAAAACAAAGCTTGCAATACGATATTGACTTCAAAGTGTTTCGGTAACTTACAATACAATTATGAAAACAGTTTAATATATAGTACAATACTAACATCAAAGCATTATTATTGTGATTAAAAAGCGAGGAAACTAGCAATGACCTTCTGACGTTTTCAAGCCCCTGGATTAAGTTGGAGCATTTTGATTCGAGTCGAAAAACATCATAAGCGAAATCATATTAAAAAAGATTTCATGTAATATTTTCTAATGTAAATTTCACTATCAAAAAACTAAGATTCTGTGGAAAAATACTCGAAAAGCGAAAACGGAAACAAACAAAGAACCAGCCTGTTTAACTCGGTATATTTTGCAGTAGTAAAAAAATAAGAAAATAAATACGTAAAATTCTAAAATAATTTTCCTGGTTGACCTTTTTATTAATCTATTGCCAAGCTAGAAATCATTCGCAAGCTTTCATTTTTTTCGCTCGAGTCGAGCTAACTTTATCCATAAGTATTTAATGTAAACATCTAAAAGCGTGTAATACCAGCTGACCAATGTACACAAAGGCCTCGGAAAGCTTTCGCTAATCCGGAAGCGTGAAAAAATTCTTTATGATTTATCACTTCGCAGGGTATCGCGAACTCGCTAAATTATTATTACGCCAAAAAACGAAGGTGTAGATTAAGCCCGAGGACAGTGATTGCGAACATTTGATATCATGACAAGGTTGATAATACTCGCAATGAGCGAATCCAGTCACGAGCATATTTATATATAAAATTGTAGAAATAGAGCGATTTTTTTTAATAATAAAAACACACTTTAGTACTATTTATAGAATATGTGCGTTTTTATTATTTAAAATATCATGCCTTTCCATTAGGTAGTGGAAAATAGCACCTTATAAGTGACGAAGCATTTAAGTGTTTAATGTATTTTAAATATAACTTATTTTTTCCAAGAAGTGACATTTAACACAAACCTACCAGGTTAATAGATGAGTAGGCCAGTTTTGTCGCATCCGTGTGAAAGAATGCTAGAAGATATCGAAAGGCGAAACCCAGGTCGTCAGTGAAAAAACATGTGGAATCGCACAAAGTTTCATAGATTCAATGCTGTTAAAAGTTTCATTACGCTACTTTTTTCCAGCATATTCTCGCTATATTTGATGATTGTCACTTCATGTAATTATAATATTAAGATCACTTGTATAATATTATACTTAGAATCAAAATGCAGGCTAGCAGAAGATCGCAATCCATAAATCTATATGTAAAAGTTTTTATCAAAAAAGTTGTTTTGTTATTGATATAAGTTTTATCTGTCAGTTCTGTCGCATCCGTGTGAAAGAGTGCCTGAAGATGCCGAAAGGCGAAACCCAGGTCGTTAGTGACAAAATATGTGGAATCGTACAAAGTTGTGACAATTCAAATAAGTGATATAGTTATAAAAATCGCAATTTTTCTGTTCGGAAAGCGAATCGTATATACAAGGAGTGAAATAACGAATCAGTCATTTATTATTTAAAAACCGGTAGGCGTCAACAATTAAATTTTGTGTTTAACGACACGTTTTTAGAATATAGTTTACCATCTCTGACTTAGGGATACATACTTGCTACGCATAGGCTGTAAGCAAATTAAAATTATTTCTCAACAATAAAAGTTCCTAAAAAAGATACAACGTTTCCTCTTAACAGAATTTTAATCATTAAAATTCGAGTGCGAAACTTGGGGTAAAATTACGAGACGCACCGCACTGAATAATAAAACACCAAAAAAATCTTAAGTCGCAGACTACGACTTTCTATACATACATAATTTAAACATTTTGAGTCTTGAATGAGGCGGCTCTTAGCTAAATCTAAAATATTTTTCGAATTTATTAACTAACACCACGCTAATTTGGCGCAGCACATAAAGTCCACTTGTTTCGATTTCTTTTCGTATTATTTTGGTAAAGAAGTATTATTTATTTTATAAATATATCCGATTCGACCACGGTAAAACAACCCTTTTTCTGATAAACAATAAAA